>OX031015.1:0-2470045 GCA_943736025.1 Tenthredo mesomela
CTATAACTTTAGGTTTTTTATTCGTTTTCATCTGAAATTGATGGATGCTGGACACTATTATCTCTATTATCGCTGTTCCGGATCATCATTTCGGAATTTGCCGAAATACTTTGTATTCGAGGGCTCGAGATCTATTCAAAAACCTCCCTGAACATTGATTTCCTATAACTTTATGTTTTCAGTCGTTTTTCGATTAAAACGCCGAAATTGAATGAATCATCGACAATCGGCGTAAACTGGAGATTTTCGAGAGGAAATCTTTACCCTGAATCAGGATTGCTGAGTAGATTGATAAGATTCTCCTGTATTTGGCGAGACAAATGAAAAAAACTAACTTTTTCATATTATAAATCGAGGGATGCTGGCCACTATTATCTCTATTATCGCTGTTCCAGATCATCATTTCGGAATTTGCCGATATACTTTGTATTCGAGGGCTCGAGACCTATTCAAAAACCTCCCTAAACATTGATTTCCTATAACTTTAGGTTTTTTATTCGTTTTCATCTGAAATTGATGGATGCTGGACACTATTATCTCTATTATCGCTGGTCCAGATCATCATTTCGGAATTTGCTGATATACTTCGTATTCGAGGGCTCGAGACCTATTCAAAAACCTCCCTAAACATTGATTTCCTATAACTTTAGGTTTTTTATTCGTTTTCATCTGAAATTGATGGATGCTGGACACTATTATCTCTATTATCGCTGTTCCAGATCATCATTTCGGAATTTGCCGATATACTTCGTATTCGAGGGCTCGAGACCTATTCAAAAACCTCCCTAAACATTGATTTCCTATAACTTTAGGTTTTTTATTCGTTTTCATCTGAAATTGATGGATGCTAGACACTATTATCTCTATTATCGCTGGTCCAGATCATCATTTCGGAATTTGCCGATATACTTCGTATTCAAGGGCTCGAGACCTATTCAAAAACCTCCCTAAACATTGATTTTCTATAACTTTAGGTTTTTTATTCGTTTTCATCTGAAATTGATGGATGCTGGCCACTATTATCTCTATTATCGCTGTTCCAGATCATCATTTCGGAATTTGCCGATATACTTTGTATTCGAGGGCTCGAGACCTATTCAAAAACCTCCCTAAACATTGATTTCCTATAACTTTAGGTTTTTTATTCGTTTTCATGTGAAATTGATGGATGCTGGACACTATTATCTCTATTATCGCTGGTCCAGATCATCATTTCGGAATTTGCTGATATACTTCGTATTCGAGGGCTCGAGACCTATCCAAAAACCTCCCTAAACATTAACTTCCCATAACTTTAGGTTTTTTATTCGTTTTCATCTGAAATTGATGGATGCTGGACACTATTATCTCTATTATCGCTGTTCCGGATCATCATCTCGGAATTTGCCGATATACTTCGTATTCGAGGGCTCGAGACCTATTCAAAAACCTCCCTAAACATTGATTTCCTATAACTTTAGGTTTTTTATTCGTTTTCATCTGAAATTGATGGATGCTAGACACTATTATCTCTATTATCGCTGGTCCAGATCATCATTTCGGAATTTGCCGATATACTTCGTATTCAAGGGCTCGAGACCTATTCAAAAACCTCCCTAAACATTGATTTTCTATAACTTTAGGTTTTTTATTCGTTTTCATCTGAAATTGATGGATGCTGGACACTATTATCTCTATTATCGCTGTTCCAGATCATCATTTCGGAATTTGCCGAAATACTTTGTATTCGAGGGCTCGAGACCTATTCAAAAACCTCCCTGAACATTGATTTCCTACAACTTTATGTTTTCAGTCGTTTTTCGATTAAAACGCCGAAATTGAATGAATCATCGACAATCGGCGTAAACTGGAGATTTTCGAGAGGAAATCTTTACCCTGAATCAGGATTGCTGAGTAGATTGATAAGATTCTCCTGTATTTGGCGAGACAAATGAAAAAAACTAACTTTTTCATATTATAAATCGAGGGATGCTGGCCACTATTATCTCTATTATCGCTGTTCCAGATCATCATTTCGGAATTTGCCGATATACTTTGTATTCGAGGGCTCGAGACCTATTCAAAAACCTCCCTAAACATTGATTTCCTATAACTTTAGGTTTTTTATTCGTTTTCATGTGAAATTGATGGATGCTGGACACTATTATCTCTATTATCGCTGGTCCAGATCATCATTTCGGAATTTGCTGATATACTTCGTATTCGAGGGCTCGAGACCTATCCAAAAACCTCCCTAAACATTAACTTCCCATAACTTTAGGTTTTTTATTCGTTTTCATCTGAAATTGATGGATGCTGGACACTATTATCTCTATTATCGCTGTTCCGGATCATCATCTCGGAATTTGCCGATATACTTCGTATTCGAGGGCTCGAGACCTATTCAAAAACCTCCCTAAACATTGATTTCCTATAACTTTAGGTTTTTTATTCGTTTTCATCTGAAATTGATGGATGCTAGACACTATTATCTCTATTATCGCTGGTCCAGATCATCATTTCGGAATTTGCCGATATACTTCGTATTCAAGGGCTCGAGACCTATTCAAAAACCTCCCTAAACATTGATTTTCTATAACTTTAGGTTTTTTATTCGTTTTCATCTGAAATTGATGGATGCTGGACACTATTATCTCTATTATCGCTGTTCCAGATCATCATTTCGGAATTTGCCGAAATACTTTGTATTCGAGGGCTCGAGACCTATTCAAAAACCTCCCTGAACATTGATTTCCTACAACTTTATGTTTTCAGTCGTTTTTCGATTAAAACGCCGAAATTGAATGAATCATCGACAATCGGCGTAAACTGGAGATTTTCGAGAGGAAATCTTTACCCTGAATCAGGATTGCTGAGTAGATTGATAAGATTCTCCTGTATTTGGCGAGACAAATGAAAAAAACTAACTTTTTCATATTATAAATCGAGGGATGCTGGCCACTATTATCTCTATTATCGCTGTTCCAGATCATCATTTCGGAATTTGCCGATATACTTTGTATTCGAGGGCTCGAGACCTATTCAAAAACCTCCCTAAACATTGATTTCCTATAACTTTAGGTTTTTTATTCGTTTTCATCTGAAATTGATGGATGCTGGACACTATTATCTCTATTATCGCTGGTCCAGATCATCATTTCGGAATTTGCTGATATACTTCGTATTCGAGGGCTCGAGACCTATTCAAAAACCTCCCTAAACATTGATTTCCTATAACTTTAGGTTTTTTATTCGTTTTCATCTGAAATTGATGGATGCTGGACACTATTATCTCTATTATCGCTGGTCCAGATCATCATTTCGGAATTTGCTGATATACTTCGTATTCGAGGGCTTGAGACCTATTCAAAAACCTCCCTAAACATTGATTTCCTATAACTTTAGGTTTTTTATTCGTTTTCATCTGAAATTGATGGATGCTGGACACTATTATCTCTATTATCGCTGGTCCAGATCATCATTTCGGAATTTGCTGATATACTTCGTATTCGAGGGCTCGAGACCTATTCAAAAACCTCCCTAAACATTGATTTCCTATAACTTTAGGTTTTTTATTCGTTTTCATCTGAAATTGATGGATGCTGGACACTATTATCTCTATTATCGCTGGTCCAGATCATCATTTCGGAATTTGCTGATATACTTCGTATTCGAGGGCTCGAGACCTATCCAAAAACCTCCCTAAACATTAACTTCCCATAACTTTAGGTTTTTTATTCGTTTTCATCTGAAATTGATGGATGCTGGACACTATTATCTCTATTATCGCTGTTCCGGATCATCATCTCGGAATTTGCCGATATACTTCGTATTCGAGGGCTCGAGACCTATTCAAAAACCTCCCTAAACATTGATTTCCTATAACTTTAGGTTTTTTATTCGTTTTCATCTGAAATTGATGGATGCTGGACACTATTATCTCTATTATCGCTGGTCCAGATCATCATTTCGGAATTTGCTGATATACTTCGTATTCGAGGGCTTGAGACCTATTCAAAAACCTCCCTAAACATTGATTTCCTATAACTTCAGGTTTTTTATTCGTTTTCATCTGAAATTGATGGATGCTGGACACTATTATCTCTATTATCGCTGTTCCGGATCATCATTTCGGAATTTGCCGAAATACTTTGTATTCGAGGGCTCGAGATCTATTCAAAAACCTCCCTGAACATTGATTTCCTATAACTTTATGTTTTCAGTCGTTTTTCGATCAAAACGCCGAAATTGAATGAATCATCGACAATCAACGTAAACTGAAGGTTTTCGAGAGGAAATCTTTACCCTGAATCGGGATCGCTGAGTAGATTGATAAGATTCTCCTGTATTTGGTGAGAAAAATAAAAAAAACTAACTTTTTCATATTTGAAATCGAGGGATGCTGGCCACTATTATCTCTATTATCGCTGTTCCAGATCATCATTTCAGAATTTGCCGATATACTTCGTATTCTAGGGCTCGAGACCTATTCAAAAACCTCCCTAAACATTGATTTCCTATAACTTTAGGTTTTTTATTCGTTTTCATGTGAAATTGATGGATGCTGGACACTATTATCTCTATTATCGCTGGTCCAGATCATCATTTCGGAATTTGCTGATATACTTCGTATTCGAGGGCTCGAGACCTATCCAAAAACCTCCCTAAACATTAACTTCCCATAACTTTAGGTTTTTTATTCGTTTTCATCTGAAATTGATGGATGCTGGACACTATTATCTCTATTATCGCTGTTCCGGATCATCATCTCGGAATTTGCCGATATACTTCGTATTCGAGGGCTCGAGACCTATTCAAAAACCTCCCTAAACATTGATTTCCTATAACTTTAGGTTTCCATTCGTTTTTCGATTAAAACGCCGAAATTGAATGAATCATCGACAATCAACGTAAACTGAAGGTTTTCGAGAGGTAATCTTTACCCTGAATCGGGATCGCTGAGTAGATTGATAAGATTCTCTTGTATTTGGCGAGAAAAATAAAAAAAACTAACTTTTTCATATTTGAAATCGAGGGATGCTGGCCACTATTATCTCTATTATCGCTGTTCCAGATCATCATTTCAGAATTTGCCGATATACTTCGTATTCTAGGGCTCGAGACCTATTCAAAAACCTCCCTAAACATTGATTTCCTATAACTTTAGGTTTTTTATTCGTTTTCATCTGAAATTGATGGATGCTAGACACTATTATCTCTATTATCGCTGGTCCAGATCATCATTTCGGAATTTGCTGATATACTTCGTATTCGAGGGCTCGAGACCTATTCAAAAACCTCCCTAAACATTAATTTCCCATAACTTTAGGTTTTTTATTCGTTTTCATCTGAAATTGATGGATGCTGGCCACTATTATCTCTATTATCGCTGTTCCAGATCATCATTTCGGAATTTGCCGATATACTTCGTATTCGAGGGCTCGAGACCTATTCAAAAACCTCCCTAAACATTGATTTCCTATAACTTTAGGTTTTTTATTCGTTTTCATCTGAAATTGATGGATGCTGGCCACTATTATCTCTATTATCGCTGTTCCAGATCATCATTTCGGAATTTGCCGATATACTTCGTATTCGAGGGCTCGAGACCTATTCAAAAACCTCCCTAAACATTGATTTCCTATAACTTTAGGTTTTTTATTCGTTTTCATCTGAAATTGATGGATGCTAGACACTATTATCTCTATTATCGCTGGTCCAGATCATCATTTAGGAATTTGCCGATATACTTCGTATTCGAGGGCTCGAGACCTATTCAAAAACCTCCCTAAACATTGATTTTCTATGACTTTAGGTTTTTTATTCGTTTTCATCTGAAATTGATGGATGCTGGACACTATTATCTCTATTATCGCTGTTCCGGATCATCATTTCGGAATTTGCCGATAAACTTCGTATTCGAGGGCTCGAGATCTATTCAAAAACCTCCCTGAACATTGATTTCCTATAACTTTAGGTTTTTTATTCGTTTTCATGTGAAATTGATGGATGCTGGACACTATTATCTCTATTATCGCTGGTCCAGATCATCATTTCGGAATTTGCTGATATACTTCGTATTCGAGGGCTCGAGACCTATTCAAAAACCTCCCTAAACATTGATTTTCTATAACTTTAGGTTTTTTATTCGTTTTCATCTGAAATTGATGGATGCTGGACACTATTATCTCTATTATCGCTGTTCCGGATCATCATTTCGGAATTTGCTGATATACTTCGTATTCGAGGGCTCGAGACCTATTCAAAAACCTCCCTAAACATTGATTTCCTATAACTTTAGGTTTTTTATTCGTTTTCATCTGAAATTGATGGATGCTGGACACTATTATCTCTATTATCGCTGTTCCGGATCATCATTTCGGAATTTGCCGAAATACTTTGTATTCGAGGGCTCGAGATCTATTCAAAAACCTCCCTGAACATTGATTTCCTATAACTTTATGTTTTCAGTCGTTTTTCGATTAAAACGCCGAAATTGAATGAATCATCGACAATCAACGTAAACTGAAGGTTTTCGAGAGGAAATCTTTACCCTGAATCGGGATCGCTGAGTAGATTGATAAGATTCTCCTGTATTTGGTGAGAAAAATAAAAAAAACTAACTTTTTCATATTTGAAATCGAGGGATGCTGGCCACTATTATCTCTATTATCGCTGTTCCAGATCATCATTTCAGAATTTGCCGATATACTTCGTATTCTAGGGCTCGAGACCTATTCAAAAACCTCCCTAAACATTGATTTCCTATAACTTTAGGTTTTTTATTCGTTTTCATGTGAAATTGATGGATGCTGGACACTATTATCTCTATTATCGCTGGTCCAGATCATCATTTCGGAATTTGCTGATATACTTCGTATTCGAGGGCTCGAGACCTATCCAAAAACCTCCCTAAACATTAATTTCCCATAACTTTAGGTTTTTTATTCGTTTTCATCTGAAATTGATGGATGCTGGACACTATTATCTCTATTATCGCTGTTCCAGATCATCATTTCGGAATTTGCCGATATACTTCGTATTCGAGGGCTCGACACCTATTCAAAAACCTCCCTAAACATTGATTTCCTATAACTTTAGGTTTCCATTCGTTTTTCGATTAAAACGCCGAAATTGAATGAATCATCGACAATCAACGTAAACTGAAGGTTTTCGAGAGGAAATCTTTACCCTGAATCGGGATCGCTGAGTAGATTGATAAGATTCTCCTGTATTTGGTGAGAAAAATAAAAAAAACTAACTTTTTCATATTTGAAATCGAGGGATGCTGGCCACTATTATCTCTATTATCGCTGTTCCAGATCATCATTTCAGAATTTGCCGATATACTTCGTATTCTAGGGCTCGAGACCTATTCAAAAACCTCCCTAAACATTGATTTCCTATAACTTTAGGTTTTTTATTCGTTTTCATGTGAAATTGATGGATGCTGGACACTATTATCTCTATTATCGCTGGTCCAGATCATCATTTCGGAATTTGCTGATATACTTCGTATTCGAGGGCTCGAGACCTATCCAAAAACCTCCCTAAACATTAATTTCCCATAACTTTAGGTTTTTTATTCGTTTTCATCTGAAATTGATGGATGCTGGACACTATTATCTCTATTATCGCTGTTCCAGATCATCATTTCGGAATTTGCCGAAATACTTTGTATTCGAGGGCTCGAGACCTATTCAAAAACCTCCCTGAACATTGATTTCCTATAACTTTATGTTTTCAGTCGTTTTTCGATTAAAACGCCGAAATTGAATGAATCATCGACAATCGGCGTAAACTGGAGATTTTCGAGAGGAAATCTTTACCCTGAATCAGGATTGCTGAGTAGATTGATAAGATTCTCCTGTATTTGGCGAGACAAATGAAAAAAACTAACTTTTTCATATTATAAATCGAGGGATGCTGGCCACTATTATCTCTATTATCGCTGTTCCAGATCATCATTTCGGAATTTGCCGATATACTTTGTATTCGAGGGCTCGAGACCTATTCAAAAACCTCCCTAAACATTGATTTCCTATAACTTTAGGTTTTTTATTCGTTTTCATGTGAAATTGATGGATGCTGGACACTATTATCTCTATTATCGCTGGTCCAGATCATCATTTCGGAATTTGCTGATATACTTCGTATTCGAGGGCTCGAGACCTATTCAAAAACCTCCCTAAACATTAATTTCCCATAACTTTAGGTTTTTTATTCGTTTTCATCTGAAATTGATGGATGCTGGACACTATTATCTCTATTATCGCTGTTCCAGATCATCATTTAGGAATTTGCCGATATACTTCGTATTCGAGGGCTCGAGACCTATTCAAAAACCTCCCTAAACATTGATTTTCTATAACTTTAGGTTTTTTATTCGTTTTCATCTGAAATTGATGGATGCTGGACACTATTATCTCTATTATCGCTGTTCCGGATCATCATTTCGGAATTTGCCGATAAACTTCGTATTCGAGGGCTCGAGATCTATTCAAAAACCTCCCTGAACATTGATTTCCTATAACTTTAGGTTTTTTATTCGTTTTCATGTGAAATTGATGGATGCTGGACACTATTATCTCTATTATCGCTGGTCCAGATCATCATTTCGGAATTTGCTGATATACTTCGTATTCGAGGGCTCGAGACCTATTCAAAAACCTCCCTAAACATTGATTTTCTATAACTTTAGGTTTTTTATTCGTTTTCATCTGAAATTGATGGATGCTGGACAGTATTATCTCTATTATCGCTGTTCCGGATCATCATTTCGGAATTTGCTGATATACTTCGTATTCGAGGGCTCGAGACCTATTCAAAAACCTCCCTAAACATTGATTTCCTATAACTTTAGGTTTTTTATTCGTTTTCATGTGAAATTGATGGATGCTGGACACTATTATCTCTATTATCGCTGGTCCAGATCATCATTTCGGAATTTGCTGATATACTTCGTATTCGAGGGCTCGAGACCTATTCAAAAACCTCCCTAAACATTAATTTCCCATAACTTTAGGTTTTTTATTCGTTTTCATCTGAAATTGATGGATGCTGGACACTATTATCTCTATTATCGCTGTTCCAGATCATCATTTAGGAATTTGCCGATATACTTCGTATTCGAGGGCTCGAGACCTATTCAAAAACCTCCCTAAACATTGATTTTCTATAACTTTAGGTTTTTTATTCGTTTTCATCTGAAATTGATGGATGCTGGACACTATTATCTCTATTATCGCTGTTCCGGATCATCATTTCGGAATTTGCCGATAAACTTCGTATTCGAGGGCTCGAGATCTATTCAAAAACCTCCCTGAACATTGATTTCCTATAACTTTAGGTTTTTTATTCGTTTTCATGTGAAATTGATGGATGCTGGACACTATTATCTCTATTATCGCTGGTCCAGATCATCATTTCGGAATTTGCTGATATACTTCGTATTCGAGGGCTCGAGACCTATCCAAAAACCTCCCTAAACATTAACTTCCCATAACTTTAGGTTTTTTATTCGTTTTCATCTGAAATTGATGGATGCTGGACACTATTATCTCTATTATCGCTGTTCCAGATCATCATTTCGGAATTTGCCGAAATACTTTGTATTCGAGGGCTCGAGACCTATTCAAAAACCTCCCTGAACATTGATTTCCTATAACTTTATGTTTTCAGTCGTTTTTCGATTAAAACGCCGAAATTGAATGAATCATCGACAATCGGCGTAAACTGGAGATTTTCGAGAGGAAATCTTTACCCTGAATCAGGATTGCTGAGTAGATTGATAAGATTCTCCTGTATTTGGCGAGACAAATGAAAAAAACTAACTTTTTCATATTATAAATCGAGGGATGCTGGCCACTATTATCTCTATTATCGCTGTTCCAGATCATCATTTCGGAATTTGCCGATATACTTTGTATTCGAGGGCTCGAGACCTATTCAAAAACCTCCCTAAACATTGATTTCCTATTACTTCAGGTTTTTTATTCGTTTTCATCTGAAATTGATGGATGCTGGACACTATTATCTCTATTATCGCTGGTCCAGATCATCATTTCGGAATTTGCTGATATACGTCGTATTCGAGGGCTCGAGACCTATTCAAAAACCTCCCTAAACATTGATTTCCTATAACTTTAGGTTTTTTATTCGTTTTCATCTGAAATTGATGGATGCTGGACACTATTATCTCTATTATCGCTGTTCCGGATCATCATTTCGGAATTTGCCGAAATACTTTGTATTCGAGGGCTCGAGATCTATTCAAAAACCTCCCTGAACATTGATTTCCTATAACTTTATGTTTTCAGTCGTTTTTCGATTAAAACGCCGAAATTGAATGAATCATCGACAATCAACGTAAACTGAAGGTTTTCGAGAGGAAATCTTTACCCTGAATCGGGATCGCTGAGTAGATTGATAAGATTCTCCTGTATTTGGTGAGAAAAATAAAAAAAACTAACTTTTTCATATTTGAAATCGAGGGATGCTGGCCACTATTATCTCTATTATCGCTGTTCCAGATCATCATTTCAGAATTTGCCGATATACTTCGTATTCTAGGGCTCGAGACCTATTCAAAAACCTCCCTAAACATTGATTTCCTATAACTTTAGGTTTTTTATTCGTTTTCATGTGAAATTGATGGATGCTGGACACTATTATCTCTATTATCGCTGGTCCAGATCATCATTTCGGAATTTGCTGATATACTTCGTATTCGAGGGCTCGAGACCTATCCAAAAACCTCCCTAAACATCAACTTCCCATAACTTTAGGTTTTTTATTCGTTTTCATCTGAAATTGATGGATGCTGGACACTATTATCTCTATTATCGCTGTTCCAGATCATCATTTCGGAATTTGCCGATATAATTCGTATTCGAGGGCTCGAGATCTATTCAAAAACCTCCCTGAACATTGATTTCCTATAACTATGTTTTCAGTCGTTTTTCGATTAAAACGCCGAAATTGAATGAATCATCGACAATCGGCGTAAACTGGAGATTTTCGAGAGGAAATCTTCAACCTGAATCAGGATTGCTGAGTAGATTGATAAGATTCTCCTGTATTTGGCGAGACAAATGAAAAAAACTAACTTTTTCATATTATAAATCGAGGGATGCTGGCCACTATTATCTCTATTATCGCTGTTCCAGATCATCATTTCGGAATTTGCCAATATACTTTGTATTCGAGGGCTCGAGACCTATTCAAAAACCTCCCTAAACATTGATTTCCTATAACTTTAGGTTTTTTATTCGTTTTCATGTGAAATTGATGGATGCTGGAAACTATTATCTCTATTATCGCTGTTCCAGATCATCATTTCGGAATTTGCCGATATACTTCGTATTCGAGGGCTCGAGACCAATTCAAAAACCTCCCTAAACATTGATTTCCTATAACTTTAGGTTTTTTATTCGTTTTCATGTGATATTGATGGATGCTGGAAACTATTATCTCTATTATCGCTGTTCCAGATCATCATTTCGGAATTTGCCGATATACTTCGTATTCGAGGGCTCGAGACCTATTCAAAAACCTCCCTAAACATTGATTTCCTATAACTTTAGGTTTCCATTCGTTTTTCGATTAAAACGCCGAAATTGAATGAATCATCGACAATCAACGTAAACTAAAGATTTTCGAGAGGAAATCTGTACCCTGGATCGGAATCGTTGAGTAGTTTCATAGGATTCTCCTGTATTTGGCGAGAAAAATAAAAAAAAACTAACTTTTTCACTATTATCTCTAATACCGTTGCTCCAGATCATTATTTCGGAATTTGTCGATATACTTCGTATTTGAGGGCTCGAAAGCTATTCAAAAACCTCCCTAAACATTGATTTAATATAACTTCAGGTTTTCATTCGTTTTTCGATTAAATCGCCAAAATTGGATAAATCATCGACAATCGGCGTAAACTGAAGACTTTCGAAAGGAAATCTGTACCCTGAATCGGTATGGTTGAGTATATTCCTAAGATTTCCCCATATTTGGCGAGAAAAATAAAAGAAACTAACTTTTTCATATTTGTAATCGAGGGATGCTGGCCACTATTATCTCTAATACCGTTGGTCCAGATCATTATTTCGGAATTTGTCGATATACTTCGTATTCCAGGGCTCGAAACCTATTCAAAAACCTTCCTAAACATTGATTTCCTATAACTTTAGGTTTTCATTCGATTTTCGATTAAATCGCCGAAATTGGATAAATCATCGACAATCGGCCTAACCTAAAGATTTTCGAGAGTAAATCTGTACCCTGAATCGGGATCGTTGAGTAGATTCATAGGATTTTCCTGGATTTGGCGAAAAAAATGAATAAAACTAACTTTTTCATATTTGTAATCGAGGGATGCTGTCCACTATTATTTTTAATACCGTTGGTCCAGATCATTATTTCGGAATTTGTCGATATACTTCGTATTTGAGGGCTCAAAACCTATTCAAAAACCTCCCTAAACATTGATTTAATATAACTTTAGGTTTTCATTCGTTTTTCGATTAAATCGCCGAAACTGGATAAATCATCGACAATCGGCGTAAACTGAAGATTTTCGAAAGGAAATCTGTACCCTGAATCGGTATGGTTGAGTAGATTCCTAAGATTTCCCCATATTTGGCGAGAAAAATAAAAGAAACTAACTTTTTCATATTTGTAATCGAGGGATGCTGGCCACTATTATCTTTAATACCGTTGGTCCAGATCATTATTTCGGAATTTGTCGATATACTTCGTATTTGAGGGCTCGAAACCTATTCAAAAACCTCCCTAAACATTGATTTCCTATAACTTTAGGTTTTCATTCGTTTTTCGATTAAATCGCCGAAATTGGATAAATCATCGACAATCGGCGTAAACTAGAGATTTTCGAGAGAAAATCTGTACCCCGGATCGAAATCGTTGAGTAGTTCCATAGGATTCTCCTGTATTTGGCGAGAAAAATGAAAAAAACTAACTTTTTCATATGTCTAATCGAGGGCTGCTGGCCACTATTATCTCTAATACCGTTGGTCCAGATCATTATTTCGGAATTTGTCGATATACTTCGTATTCCAGGGCTCGAAACCTATTCAAAAACCTTCCTAAACATTGATTTCCTATAACTTTAGGTTTTCATTCGATTTTCGATTAAATCGCCGAAATTGGATAAATCATCGACAATCGGCCTAACCTAAAGATTTTCGAGAGTAAATCTGTACCCTGAATCGGGATCGTTGAGTAGATTCATAGGATTTTCCTGTATTTCGCGAAAAAAGTTAATAAAATGACACACCTTGACTCACCTTGACTCGCCTGACGACCCACCGTGACCTACCCAATGATACACCTCGATTCACCTTACGACTCACCTTGACCCACCCGATGACACACCTCGACTCACCTGACGACCCACCTTGACCCACTCGATGACACACCTCGACTCACCTGACGACACACCTCAAGTCACCTAATGACACACCTCGACTCACCTAATGACACACCTTGACCCACCCAATGACACACCTCGACTTACCCAATGACACACCTTGACTCACCTGACGACCCTACCTTGACCCACCCGATGACACACCTCGACTCACCCAATGACACACCTCGACTCACCTGACGACACACCTCAAGTCACCTAATGACACACCTCGACTCACCAAATGACACACCTCGACTCACCTGACGACCCACCTTGACCCACCCGATGACACACCTCGACTCACCTGACGACGTACCTTGACCCACCCGATGACACACCTCGACTTACCCGATGACACACCTCGACTCACCCAATGACACACCTTGACTCACCTGACGTATCACCTCGACACACCCAATGAAACACCTTGACCCACCTAATGACACTCCTCGACCCACTCGATGACACACCTCGACTCACCTTATGACACACCTCGACTCACCTAATGACACACCTCGACTCACCTAATGACACACCTCGTCTCACCTAATGACACACCTCGACTTACCTGATGACACACCTCGACTCACTCAATGACCTACCTCGACTCACCTAATGACACACCTCGACTCACCCAATGACACACCTCGACTCACCTGACGACACACTTCGACTGACCCAATGACACACCTCGACTTACCCAATGACACACCTCGACTCACCTGACGATACACCTCGACTCACCCAATGACACACCTTGACTCACCTGACGACACACGTCGACTCACCTTACGACACACCTCGACTCACCTGACGACCCACCTTGACCCACCCGATAACACACCCCGACCCACACAATGACACACCTCGACTCACCTGACGACACACCTCCACTCACCTTATGACACACCTCGACTCACCTGACGACCCACCTTGACCCACCCGATAACACACCTCGACTCACCCGATGACACACTTTGACCTACCCGATGACACACCTCGACTCACCCAATGACACACCTTGACTCACCTGACGACACACCTCGACTCACCTTACGACACACCTCGACTCACCTGACGACCCACCTTGACCCACCCGATAACACACCCCGACCCACCCGATGACACACCTCGACTTACCCGATGACACACCTCGACTCACCCAATGACACACCTTGACTCACCTGACGACCCACCGTGACCTAACCAATGATACACCTCGATTCACCTGGATTAAAGATCACTTGGGTTGAAAATCACTTAGGTTGGAAATCACTCGAGTTGGAAATCACTTGGGTTAAAGATCATTTGAGTTGAAAGTCACTCGAGTCAGAAATCACTCGGGTTAGAAATAACTTGAGTTGGAAATCACTTGGGTTGAATATCACTCGAATTAAAAATCACTCAAATTGGAAATCACTTGGGTTAAAAATCACTTGAGTTGGAAATCACTTAAGTTGGAAATCACTCAAGTTGGAAATCACTTGGGTTAAAGATCACTCGAGTTGAAAATCACTCGAGTCAGAAATCACTCGAGTTGGAAATCACTCCGGTTAGACATCACTTAAGTTGGAAATCACTCGGGTTGAAGATCACTCGAATTAAAAATCACTCAAATTGGAAATCACTTGGGTTAAAAATCACTTGAGTTGGAAATCACTTGGGTTGAAAATCACTCGAGTCAGAAATCACTCGAGTTAGACATCACTTGGGTAAGAAATCACTCAAGTTAAAAATCACTCGAGTTGGAAATCACTCGGGTTATAAATCACTTGAGTTAGTAATTATTGGAGTTGGAAATCACTCGAGTTGAAAATCACTTGTGTTGAAGATCACTCGAGTTGAAAATCGTTCGAGTCAGAAATCACTCGAGTTAAAAATCACTTGGGTAAGAAATCACTCAAGTTAAAAATCACTCGAGTTGGAAATCACTCGGGTTATAAATCACTTGAGTTAGAAATCACTCGAGTGGAAAATCACTTGGATTAAAGATCACTTGAGTTGAAAATCACTTAAGTTGGAAATCACTCGAGTTGGAAATCACTTGGGTTAAAGATCACTCGAGTTGAAAATCACTCGAGTCAGAAATCACTCGAGTTAGAAATCACTTGGGTTAGAAATCACTTGAGTTAAGAATGACTTGAGTTAGAAATCACTCGGCTGAGAAATCACTCGAGTGGGAAATCACTTGGATTGAAGATCACTCGAGTTAAAAATCACTTGAGTTGAAAATCAATTGAGTTGAAAATCACTCAAGTTGGAAATCACTTGGGTTATGAATCACTTGAGTTAGGAATCACTCAAGTTGAAAATCACGTGGATGAGAAATCACTTGAGTTGAAAATCACTTGAGTTGAAAATCACTCGAGTTGGAAATCACTTGTGTTAAAGATCACTCGAGTTGAAAATCACTCGAGTCAGAAATCACTCGAGTTAGAAATCACTTGGGTAAGAAATCAATTGAGTTAGAAATCACTCGAGTTGAAAGTCACGTGGGTTAGAAATCACTTGAGTTGAAAATCACTTAAGTTGGAAATCACTCGAGTTGGAAATCACTTGAGTTAAAAATAACTCAAGTTGGAAATCACTTGGGTTATGAATCACTTGAGTTAGAAATGTCTCGAGTTGAAAATCACTTGGGTTAGAAATCACTTGAGTTGAAAATCACTTGAGTTGAAGATCACTCGAATTAAAAATCTTTCAAATTGGAAATCACTTGGGTTAAAAATCACTTGAGTTGGAAATCACTTAAGTTGGAAATCACTCAAGTTGGAAATCACTTGGGTTAAAGATCACTCGAGTTGAAAATCACTCGAGTCAGAAATCACTCGAGTTGGAAATCACTTGGGTTAGAAATCACTTAAGTTAAAAATGACTTGAGTTAGAAATCACTCGGGTGAGAAATCACTCGAGTGGGAAATCACTTGGTTAAAGATCACTCGAGTTAAAAATCACTCGAGTTGAAAATCACTTGAGTTAAAAATCACTTGAGTTGGAAATCACTCGAGTTGGAAATCACTTGAGTTAAAAATAACTCAAGTTGGAAATCACTTGGGTTATGAATCACTTGAGTTAGAAATCACTCGAGTTGAAAATCACTTGGGTTAGAAATCACTTGAGTTGAAAATCACTTAAGTTGAAGATCACTCGAATTAAAAATCACTCAAATTGGAAATCACTCGGGTTGAAAATCACTTGAGTTGGAAATCACTTAAGTTGGAAATCACTCAAGTTGGAAATCACTTGGGTTAAAGATCACTCGAGTTGAAAATCACTCGAGTCAGAAATCACTCGAGTTGGAAATCACTTGGGTTAGAAATCACTTAAGTTAAAAATGACTTGAGTTGGAAATCACTCGGGTGAGAAATCACTCGAGTGGGAAATCACTTGGTTAAAGATCACTCGAGTTAAAAATCACTCGAGTTGAAAATCACTTGAGTTAAAAATCACTTGAGTTGGAAATCACTCGAGTTGGAAATCACTTGAGTTAAAAATAACTCAAGTTGGAAATCACTTGGGTTATGAATCACTTGAGTTAGAAATCACTCGAGTTGAAAATCACTTGGGTTAGAAATCACTTGAGTTGAAAATCACTTAAGTTGGAAATCACTCAAGTCAGAAATCACTCGAGTTAGAAATCACTTGGGTTAGAAATCACTTAAGTTAAAAATGACTTGAGTTAGAAATCACTCGGGTTAGACATCACTTAAGTTGAGAATCACTCGGGTTGAAGATCACTCGAATTAAAAATCACTCAAATTGGAAATCACTTGGGTTAAAAATCACTTGAGTTGGAAATCACTTGGGTTGAAAATCACTCGAGTCAGAAATCACTCGAGTTAGACATCACTTGGGTAAGAAATCACTCAAGTTAAAAATCACTCGAGTTGGAAATCACTCGGGTTATAAATCACTTGAGTTAGAAATCACTCGAGTGGGGAATCACTTGGATTAAAGATCACTTGAGTTGAAAATCACTTAAGTTGGAAATCACTCGAGTTGGAAATCACTTGGGTTAAAGATCACTCGAGTTGAAAATCACTCGAGTCAGAAATCACTCGAGTTGGAAATCACTTGGGTTAGAAATCACTTAAGTTAAAAATGACTTGAGTTGGAAATCACTCGGGTGAGAAATCACTCGAGTGGGAAATCACTTGGTTAAAGATCACTCGAGTTAAAAATCACTCGAGTTGAAAATCACTTGAGTTAAAAATCACTTGAGTTGGAAATCACTCGAGTTGGAAATCACTTGAGTTAAAAATAACTCAAGTTGGAAATCACTTGGGTTATGAATCACTTGAGTTAGAAATCACTCGAGTTGAAAATCACTTGGGTTAGAAATCACTTGAGTTGAAAATCACTTAAGTTGGAAATCACTCAAGTCAGAAATCACTCGAGTTAGAAATCACTTGGGTTAGAAATCACTTAAGTTAAAAATGACTTGAGTTAGAAATCACTCGGGTTAGACATCACTTAAGTTGGAAATCACTCGGGTTGAAGATCACTCGAATTAAAAATCACTCAAATTGGAAATCACTTGGGTTAAAAATCACTTGAGTTGGAAATCACTTGGGTTGAAAATCACTCGAGTCAGAAATCACTCGAGTTAGACATCACTTGGGTAAGAAATCACTCAAGTTAAAAATCACTCGAGTTGGAAATCACTCGGGTTATAAATCACTTGAGTTAGAAATCACTCGAGTGGGGAATCACTTGGATTAAAGATCACTTGAGTTGAAAATCACTTAAGTTGGAAATCACTCGAGTTGGAAATCACTTGGGTTAAAGATCACTCGAGTTGAAAATCACTCGAGTCAGAAATCACTCGAGTTAGAAATCACTTGGGTTAGAAATCACTTGATATAAGAATGACTTGAGTTAGAAATCACTCGGCTGAGAAATCACTCGCGTGGGAAATCACTTGGATTGAAGATCACTCGAGTTAAAAATCACTTGAGTTGAAAATCAATTGAGTTGAAAATCACTCAAGTTGGAAATCACTTGGGTTATGAATCACTTGAGTTAGAAATCACTTAAGTTGAAAATCACGTGAATGAGAAATCACTTGAGTTGAAAATCACTTGAGTTGGAAATCACTCGAGTTGGAAATCACTTGTGTTAAAGATCACTCGAGTTGAAAATCACTCGAGTCAGAAATCACTCGAGTTAGAAATCACTTGGGTAAGAAATCAATTGAGTTAGAAATCACTCGAGTTCAAAGTCACGTGGGTTAGAAATCACTTGAGTTGAAAATCACTTAAGTTGGAAATCACTCGAGTTGGAAATCACTTGAGTTAAGAATAACTCAAGTTGGAAATCACTTGGGTTATGAATCACTTGAAATAGAAATGTCTCGAGTTGAAAATCACTTGGGTTAGAAATCACTTGAGTTGAAAATCACTTAAGTTGAAGATCACTCGAATTAAAAATCACTCAAATTGGAAATCACTTGGGTTAAAAATCACTTGAGTTGGAAATCACTTAAGTTGGAAATCACTCAAGTTAGAAATCACTTGGGTTAAAGATCACTCGAGTTGAAAATCACTCGAGTCAGAAATCACTCGAGTTGGAAATCACTTGGGTTAGAAATCACTTAAGTTAAAAATGACTTGAGTTAGAAATCACTCGGGTGAGAAATCACTCGAGTGGGAAATCACTTGGTTAAAGATCACTCGAGTTAAAAATCACTCGAGTTGAAAATCACTTGAGTTGAAAATCACTTGAGTTGGAAATCACTCGAGTTGGAAATCACTTGAGTTAAAAATAACTCAAGTTGGAAATCACTTGGGTTTTGAATCACTTGAGTTAGAAATCACTCGAGTTGAAAATCACTTGGGTTAGAAATCACTTGAGTTGAAAATCACTTAAGTTGGAAATCACTGAAGTCAGAAATCACTCGAGTTAGAAATCACTTGGGTTAGAAATCACTTAAGTTAAAAATGACTCGAGTTAGAAATCACTCGGGTTAGAAATCACTTAAGTTGGAAATCACTCGGGTTGAATATCACTCGAATTAAAAATCACTCAAATTGAAAATGACTTGGGTTAAAAATCACTTGAGTTGGAAATCACTTGGGTTGAAAATCACTCGAGTCAGAAATCACTCGAGTTAGACATCACTTGGGTAAGAAATCACTCAAGTTAAAAATCACTCGAGTTGGAAATCACTCGGGTTATAAATCACTTGAGTTAGTAACTACTCGAGTTGGAAATCACTCGAGTTGAAAATCACTTGTGTTGAAGATCACTCGAGTTGAAAATCGTTCGAGTCAGAAATCACTCGAAGTAGAAATCACTTGGGTAAGAAATCACTCAAGTTAAAAATCACTCGAGTTGGAAATCACTCGGGTTATGAATCACTTGAGTTAGTAATTACTCGAGTTGGAAATTACTTGGATTAAAGATCACTTGAGTTGAAAATCACTTAAGTTGGAAATCACTCGAGTTGGAAATCACTTGAGTTAAAAATCACTTGAGTTGGAAATCACTCGAGTTGGAAATCACTTGAGTTAAAAATAACTCAAGTTGGAAATCACTTGGGTTATGAATCACTTGAGTTAGAAATCACTCGAGTTGAAAATCACTTGGGTTAGAAATCACTTGAGTTGAAAATCACTTAAGTTGGAAATCACTCAAGTCAGAAATCACTCGAGTTAGAAATCACTTGGGTTAGAAATCACTTAAGTTAAAAATGACTTGAGTTAGAAATCACTCGGGTTAGAAATCACTTAAGTTGGAAATCACTCGGGTTGAATATCACTCGAATTAAAAATCACTCAAATTGGAAATCACTTGGGTTAAAAATCACTTGAGTTGGAAATCACTTGGGTTGAAAATCACTCGAGTCAGAAATCACTCGAGTTAGACATCACTTGGGTAAGAAATCACTCAAGTTAAAAATCACTCGAGTTGGAAATCACTCGGGTTATAAATCACTTGAGTTAGTAACTACTCGAGTTGGAAATCACTCGAGTTGAAAATCACTTGTGTTGAAGATCACTCGAGTTGAAAATCGTTCGAGTCAGAAATCACTCGAGTTAGAAATCACTTGGGTAAGAAATCACTCAAGTTAAAAATCACTCGAGTTGGAAATCACACGGGTTATAAATCACTTGAGTTAGTAATTACTCGAGTTGGAAATCACTTGGATTAAAGATCACTTGAGTTGAAAATCACTTAAGTTGGAAATCACTCGAGTTGGAAATCACTTGGGTTAAAGATCACTCGAGTTGAAAATCACTCGAGTCAGAAATCACTCGAGTTAGAAATCACTTGGGTTAGAAATCACTTGAGTTAAGAATGACTTGAGTTAGAAATCACTCGGCTGAGAAATCATTCGAGTGGGAAATCACTTGGATTGAAGATCACTCGAGTTAAAAATCACTCGAGTTCAAAATCAATTGAGTTGAAAATCACTCAAGTTGGAAATCACTTGGGTTATGAATCACTTGAGTTAGAAATCACTCAAGTTGAAAATCACGTGGATGAGGAATCACTTGAGTTGAAAATCACTTGAGTTGGAAATCACTCGAGTTGGAAATCACTTGTGTTAAAGATCACTCGAGTTGAAAATCACTCGAGTCAGAAATCACTCGAGTTAGAAATCACTTGGGTAAGAAATCACTTGAGTTAGAAATCACTCGAGTTGAAAGTCACGTGGGTTAGAAATCACTTGAGTTGAAAATCGCTTAAGTTGGAAATCACTCGAGTTGGAAATCACTTGTGTTAAAGATCACTCGAGTTGAAAATCACTCGAGTCAGAAATCACTCGAGTTAGAAATCACTTGGGTAAGAAATCACTCAAGTTAAAAATGACTTGAGTTAGAAATCACTCGGGTTAGAAATCACTCAAGTGGGAAATCACTTGGTTAAAGATCACTCGAGTTAAAAATCACCCAATGACACACCTCGACTCACCTGACGACACACCTCAAGTCACCTAATGACACACCTCGACTCACCTAATGACACACCTCGACTCACCTGACGACCCACCTTGACCCACCCGATGACACACCTCGACTCACCTGACGACGTACCTTGACCCACCCGATGACACACCTCGACTTACCCGATGACACACCTCGATTCACCCGATGACACACCTCGACTCACCCAATGACACACCTTGACTCACCTGACGACACACCTCGACTCACCTTATGACACACCTCGACTCACCCAATGACACACCTCGACTCACCTAATGACACACCTCGTCTCACCTTATGACACACCTCGACTTACCTGATGACACACCTCGACTCACTCAATGACCTACCTCGACTCACCTAATGACACACCTTGACTCACCCAATGACACACCTCGACTCACCTGACGACTCACCTTGACCCACCCAATGACACACCTCGACTTACCCAATGACACACCTTGACTCACCTGACGACCCTACCTTGACCCACCCGATGACACACCTCGACTCACCCAATGACACACCTCGACTCACCTGACGACACACCTCAAGTCACCTAATGACACACTTAGACTCACCAAATGACACACCTCGACTCACCTGACGACCCACCTTGACCCACCCGATGACACACCTCGACTCACCTGACGACGTACCTTGACCCACCCGATGACACACCTCGACTTACCCGATGACACACCTCGACTCACCCAATGACACACCTTGACTCACCTGACGACCCACCTCGACACACCCAATGACACACCTTGACCCACCTAATGACACCCTTCGACCCACTCGATGACACACCTCGACTCACCTTATGACACACCTCGACTCACCTAATGACACACCTCGACTCACCTAATGACACACCTCGTCTCACCTAATGACACACCTCGACTTACCTGATGACACACCTCGACTCACTCAATGACCTACCTCGACTCACCTAATGACACACCTCGACTCACCCAATGACACACCTCGACTCACCTGACGACACACTTCGACTGACCCAATGACACACCTCGACTTACCCAATGACACACCTCGACTCACCTGACGATACACCTCGACTCACCCAATGACACACCTTGACTCACCTGACGGCACACCTCGACTCACCTTACGACACACCTCGACTCACCTGACGACACACCTCCACTCACCTTATGACACACCTCGACTCACCTGACGAGCCACCTTGACCCACCCGATAACACACCTCGACTCACCCGATGACACACTTTGACCTACCCGATGACACACCTCGACTCACCCAATGACACACCTTGACTCACCTGACGAAACACCTCGACTCACCTTACGACACACCTCGACTCACCTGATGACCCACCTTGACCGACCCGATAACACACCCCGACCCACCCGATGACACACCTCGACTTACCCGATGACACACCTCGACTCACCCAATGACACACCTTGACTCACCTGACGACCCACCGTGACCTAACCAATGATACACCTCGATTCACCTGGATTAAAGATCACTTGGGTTGAAAATCACTTAGGTTGGAAATCACTCGAGTTGGAAATCACTTGGGTTAAAGATCACTCGAGTTGAAAGTCACTCGAGTCAGAAATCACTCGGGTTAGAAATCACTTGAGTTGGAAATCACTTGGGTTGAATATCACTCGAATTAAAAATCACTCAAATTGGAAATCACTTGGGTTAAAAATCACTTGAGTTGGAAATCACTTAAGTTGGAAATCACTCAAGTTGGAAATCACTTGGGTTAAAGATCACTCGAGTTGAAAATCACTCGAGTCAGAAATCACTCGAGTTGGAAATCACTTGGGTTAGAAATCACTTAAGTTAAAAATGACTTGAGTTAGAAATCACTCGGGTGAGAAATCACTCGAGTGGGAAATCACTTGGTTAAAGATCACTCGAGTTAAAAATCACTCGAGTTGAAAATCACTTGAGTTAAAAATCACTTGAGTTGGAAATCACTCGAGTTGGAAATCACTTGAGTTAAAAATAACTCAAGTTGGAAATCACTTGGGTTATGAATCACTTGAGTTAGAAATCACTCGAGTTGAAAATCACTTGGGTTAGAAATCACTTGAGTTGAAAATCACTTAAGTTGGAAATCACTCAAGTCAGAAATCACTCGAGTTAGAAATCACTTGGGTTAGAAATCACTTAAGTTAAAAATGACTTGAGTAAGAAATCACTCGGGTTAGACATCACTTAAGTTGGAAATCACTCGGGTTGAAGATCACTCGAATTAAAAATCACTCAAATTGGAAATCATTTGGGTTAAAAATCACTTGAGTTGGAAATCACTTGGGTTGAAAATCACTCGAGTCAGAAATCACTCGAGTTAGACATCACTTGGGTAAGAAATCACTCAAGTTAAAAATCACTCGAGTTTGAAATCACTCGGGTTATAAATCACTTGAGTTAGTAATTATTCGAGTTGGAAATCACTCGAGTTGAAAATCACTTGTGTTGAAGATCACTCGAGTTGAAAATCGTTCGAGTCAGAAATCACTCGAGTTAAAAATCACTTGGGTAAGAAATCACTCAAGTTAAAAATCACTCGAGTTGGAAATCACTCGGGTTATAAATCACTTGAGTTAGAAATCACTCGAGTGGGAAATCACTTGGATTAAAGATCACTTGAGTTGAAAATCACTTAAGTTGGAAATCACTCGAGTTGGAAATCACTTGAATTAAAGATCACTCGAGTTGAAAATCACTCGAGTCAGAAATCACTCGAGTTAGAAATCACTTGGGTTAGAAATCACTTGAGTTAAGAATGACTTGAGTTAGAAATCACTCGGCTGAGAAATCACTCGAGTGGGAAATCACTTGGATTGAAGATCACTCGAGTTAAAAATCACTTGAGTTGAAAATCAATTGAGTTGAAAATCACTCAAGTTGGAAATCACTTGGGTTATGAATCACTTGAGTTAGGAATCACTCAAGTTGAAAATCACGTGGATGAGAAATCACTTGAGTTGAAAATCACTTGAGTTGGAAATCACTCGAGTTGGAAATCACTTGTGTTAAAGATCACTCGAGTTGAAAATCACTCGAGTCAGAAATCACTCGAGTTAGAAATCACTTGGGTAAGAAATCAATTGAGTTAGAAATCACTCGAGTTGAAAGTCACGTGGGTTAGAAATCACTTGAGTTGAAAATCACTTAAGTTGGAAATCACTCGAGTTGGAAATCACTTGAGTTAAAAATAACTCAAGTTGGAAATCACTTGGGTTATGAATCACTTGAGTTAGAAATGTCTCGAGTTGAAAATCACTTGGGTTAGAAATCACTTGAGTTGAAAATCACTTAAGTTGAAGATCACTCGAATTAAAAATCACTCAAATTGGAAATCACTTGGGTTAAAAATCACTTGAGTTGGAAATCACTTAAGTTGGAAATCACTCAAGTTAGAAATCACTTGGGTTAAAGATCACTCGAGTTGAAAATCACTCGAGTCAGAAATCACTCGAGTTGGAAATCACTTGGGTTAGAAATCACTTAAGTTAAAAATGACTTGAGTTAGAAATCACTCGGGTGAGAAATCACTCGAGTGGGAAATCACTTGGTTAAAGATCACTCGAGTTAAAAATCACTCGAGTTGAAAATCACTTGAGTTAAAAATCACTTGAGTTGGAAATCACTCGAGTTGGAAATCACTTGAGTTAAAAATAACTCAAGTTGGAAATCACTTGGGTTATGAATCACTTGAGTTAGAAATCACTCGAGTTGAAAATCACTTGGGTTAGAAATCACTTGAGTTGAAAATCACTTAAGTTGGAAATCACTCAAGTCAGAAATCACTCGAGTTAGAAATCACTTGGGTTAGAAATCACTTAAGTTAAAAATGACTTGAGTTAGAAATCACTCGGGTTAGAAATCACTTAAGTTGGAAATCACTCGGGTTGAATATCACTCGAATTAAAAATCACTCAAATTGGAAATCACTTGGGTTAAAAATCACTTGAGTTGGAAATCACTTGGGTTGAAAATCACTCGAGTCAGAAATCACTCGAGTTAGACATCACTTGGGTAAGAAATCACTCAAGTTAAAAATCACTCGAGTTGGAAATCACTCGGGTTATAAATCACTTGAGTTAGTATCTACTCGAGTTGGAAATCACTTGAGTTAAAAATAACTCAAGTTGGAAATCACTTGGGTTATGAATCACTTGAGTTAGAAATGTCTCGAGTTGAAAATCACTTGGGTTAGAAATCACTTGAGTTGAAAATCACTTGAGTTGAAGATCACTCGAATTAAAAATCTTTCAAATTGGAAATCACTTGGGTTAAAAATCACTTGAGTTGGAAATCACTTAAGTTGGAAATCACTCAAGTTGGAAATCACTTGGGTTCAAGATCACTCGAGTTGAAAATCACTCGAGTCAGAAATCACTCGAGTTGGAAATCACTTGGGTTAGAAATCACTTAAGTTAAAAATGACTTGAGTTAGAAATCACTCGGGTGAGAAATCACTCGAGTGGGAAATCACTTGGTTAAAGATCACTCGAGTTAAAAATCACTCGAGTTGAAAATCACTTGAGTTAAAAATCACTTGAGTTGGAAATCACTCGAGTTGGAAATCACTTGAGTTAAAAATAACTCAAGTTGGAAATCACTTGGGTTATGAATCACTTGAGTTAGAAATCACTCGAGTTGAAAATCACTTGGGTTAGAAATCACTTGAGTTGAAAATCACTTAAGTTGAAGATCACTCGAATTAAAAATCACTCAAATTGGAAATCACTCGGGTTGAAAATCACTTGAGTTGGAAATCACTTAAGTTGGAAATCACTCAAGTTGGAAATCACTTGGGTTAAAGATCACTCGAGTTGAAAATCACTCGAGTCAGAAATCACTCGAGTTGGAAATCACTTGGGTTAGAAATCACTTAAGTTAAAAATGACTTGAGTTAGAAATCACTCGGGTGAGAAATCACTCGAGTGGGAAATCACTTGGTTAAAGATCACTCGAGTTAAAAATCACTCGAGTTGAAAATCACTTGAGTTAAAAATCACTTGAGTTGGAAATCACTCGAGTTGGAAATCACTTGAGTTAAAAATAACTCAAGTTGGAAATCACTTGGGTTATGAATCACTTGAGTTAGAAATCACTCGAGTTGAAAATCACTTGGGTTAGAAATCACTTGAGTTGAAAATCACTTAAGTTGGAAATCACTCAAGTCAGAAATCACTCGAGTTAGAAATCACTTGGGTTAGAAATCACTTAAGTTAAAAATGACTTGAGTTAGAAATCACTCGGGTTAGAAATCACTTAAGTTGGAAATCACTCGGGTTGAATATCACTCGAATTAAAAATCACTCAAATTGGAAATCACTTGGGTTAAAAATCACTTGAGTTGGAAATCACTTGGGTTGAAAATCACTCGAGTCAGAAATCACTCGAGTTAGACATCACTTGGGTGAGAAATCACTCAAGTTAAAAATCACTCGAGTTGGAAATCACTCGGGTTATAAATCACTTGAGTTAGTAACTACTCGAGTTGGAAATCACTCGAGTTGAAAATCACTTGTGTTGAAGATCACTCGAGTTGAAAATCGTTCGAGTCAGAAATCACTCGAGTTAGAAATCACTTGGGTAAGAAATCACTCAAGTTAAAAATCACTCGAGTTGGAAATCACTCGGGTTATAAATCACTTGAGTTAGTAATTACTCGAGTTGGAAATCACTTGGATTAAAGATCACTTGAGTTGAAAATCACTTAAGTTGGAAATCACTCGAGTTGGAAATCACTTGAGTTAAAAATCACTTGAGTTGGAAATCACTCGAGTTGGAAATCACTTGAGTTAAAAATAACTCAAGTTGGAAATCACTTGGGTTATGAATCACTTGAGTTAGAAATCACTCGAGTTGAAAATCACTTGGGTTAGAAATCACTTGAGTTGAAAATCACTTAAGTTGGAAATCACTCAAGTCAGAAATCACTCGAGTTAGAAATCACTTGGGTTAGAAATCACTCAAGTTAAAAATGACTTGAGTTAGAAATCACTCAGGTTAGAAATCACTTAAGTTGGAAATCACTCGGGTTGAAGATCACTCGAATTAAAATTCACTCAAATTGGAAATCACTTGGGTTAAAAATCACTTGAGTTGGAAATCACTTGGGTTGAAAATCACTCGAGTCAGAAATCACTCGAGTTAGACATCACTTGGGTAAGAAATCACTCAAGTTAAAAATCACTCGAGTTGGAAATCACTCGGGTTATAAATCACTTGAGTTAGAAATCACTCGAGTGGGAAATCACTTGGATTAAAGATCACTTGAGTTGAAAATCACTTAAGTTGGAAATCACTCGAGTTGGAAATCACTTGGGTTAAAGATCACTCGAGTTGAAAATCACTCGAGTCAGAAATCACTCGAGTTAGAAATCACTTGGGTTAGAAATCACTTGATATAAGAATGACTTGAGTTAGAAATCACTCGGCTGAGAAATCACTCGCGTGGGAAATCACTTGGATTGAAGATCACTCGAGTTAAAAATCACTTGAGTTGAAAATCAATTGAGTTGAAAATCACTCAAGTTGGAAATCACTTGGGTTATGAATCACTTGAGTTAGAAATCACTTAAGTTGAAAATCACGTGAATGAGAAATCACTTGAGTTGAAAATCACTTGAGTTGGAAATCACTCGAGTTGGAAATCACTTGTGTTAAAGATCACTCGAGTTGAAAATCACTCGAGTCAGAAATCACTCGAGTTAGAAATCACTTGGGTAAGAAATCAATTGAGTTAGAAATCACTCGAGTTCAAAGTCACGTGGGTTAGAAATCACTTGAGTTGAAAATCACTTAAGTTGGAAATCACTCGAGTTGGAAATCACTTGAGTTAAGAATAACTCAAGTTGGAAATCACTTGGGTTATGAATCACTTGAAATAGAAATGTCTCGAGTTGAAAATCACTTGGGTTAGAAATCACTTGAGTTGAAAATCACTTAAGTTGAAGATCACTCGAATTAAAAATCACTCAAATTGGAAATCACTTGGGTTAAAAATCACTTGAGTTGGAAATCACTTAAGTTGGAAATCACTCAAGTTAGAAATCACTTGGGTTAAAGATCACTCGAGTTGAAAATCACTCGAGTCAGAAATCACTCGAGTTGGAAATCACTTGGGTTAGAAATCACTTAAGTTAAAAATGACTTGAGTTAGAAATCACTCGGGTGAGAAATCACTCGAGTGGGAAATCACTTGGTTAAAGATCACTCGAGTTAAAAATCACTCGAGTTGAAAATCACTTGAGTTGAAAATCACTTGAGTTGGAAATCACTCGAGTTGGAAATCACTTGAGTTAAAAATAACTCAAGTTGGAAATCACTTGGGTTTTGAATCACTTGAGTTAGAAATCACTCGAGTTGAAAATCACTTGGGTTAGAAATCACTTGAGTTGAAAATCACTTAAGTTGGAAATCACTGAAGTCAGAAATCACTCGAGTTAGAAATCACTTGGGTTAGAAATCACTTAAGTTAAAAATGACTCGAGTTAGAAATCACTCGGGTTAGAAATCACTTAAGTTGGAAATCACTCGGGTTGAATATCACTCGAATTAAAAATCACTCAAATTGAAAATGACTTGGGTTAAAAATCACTTGAGTTGGAAATCACTTGGGTTGAAAATCACTCGAGTCAGAAATCACTCGAGTTAGACATCACTTGGGTAAGAAATCACTCAAGTTAAAAATCACTCGAGTTGGAAATCACTCGGGTTATAAATCACTTGAGTTAGTAACTACTCGAGTTGGAAATCACTCGAGTTGAAAATCACTTGTGTTGAAGATCACTCGAGTTGAAAATCGTTCGAGTCAGAAATCACTCGAGTTAGAAATCACTTGGGTAAGAAATCACTCAAGTTAAAAATCACTCGAGTTGGAAATCACTCGGGTTATGAATCACTTGAGTTAGTAATTACTCGAGTTGGAAATTACTTGGATTAAAGATCACTTGAGTTGAAAATCACTTAAGTTGGAAATCACTCGAGTTGGAAATCACTTGAGTTAAAAATCACTTGAGTTGGAAATCACTCGAGTTGGAAATCACTTGAGTTAAAAATAACTCAAGTTGGAAATCACTTGGGTTATGAATCACTTGAGTTAGAAATCACTCGAGTTGAAAATCACTTGGGTTAGAAATCACTTGAGTTGAAAATCACTTAAGTTGGAAATCACTCAAGTCAGAAATCACTCGAGTTAGAAATCACTTGGGTTAGAAATCACTTAAGTTAAAAATGACTTGAGTTAGAAATCACTCGGGTTAGAAATCACTTAAGTTGGAAATCACTCGGGTTGAATATCACTCGAATTAAAAATCACTCAAATTGGAAATCACTTGGGTTAAAAATCACTTGAGTTGGAAATCACTTGGGTTGAAAATCACTCGAGTCAGAAATCACTCGAGTTAGACATCACTTGGGTAAGAAATCACTCAAGTTAAAAATCAATCGAGTTGGAAATCACTCGGGTTATAAATCACTTGAGTTAGTAACTACTCGAGTTGGAAATCACTCGAGTTGAAAATCACTTGTGTTGAAGATCACTCGAGTTGAAAATCGTTCGAGTCAGAAATCACTCGAGTTAGAAATCACTTGGGTAAGAAATCACTCAAGTTAAAAATCACTCGAGTTGGAAATCACACGGGTTATAAATCACTTGAGTTAGTAATTACTCGAGTTGGAAATCACTTGGATTAAAGATCACTTGAGTTGAAAATCACTTAAGTTGGAAATCACTCGAGTTGGAAATCACTTGGGTTAAAGATCACTCGAGTTGAAAATCACTCGAGTCAGAAATCACTCGAGTTAGAAATCACTTGGGTTAGAAATCACTTGAGTTAAGAATGACTTGAGTTAGAAATCACTCGGCTGAGAAATCATTCGAGTGGGAAATCACTTGGATTGAAGATCACTCGAGTTAAAAATCACTCGAGTTCAAAATCAATTGAGTTGAAAATCACTCAAGTTGGAAATCACTTGGGTTATGAATCACTTGAGTTAGAAATCACTCAAGTTGAAAATCACGTGGATGAGAAATCACTTGAGTTGAAAATCACTTGAGTTGGAAATCACTCGAGTTGGAAATCACTTGTGTTAAAGATCACTCGAGTTGAAAATCACTCGAGTCAGAAATCACTCGAGTTAGAAATCACTTGGGTAAGAAATCACTTGAGTTAGAAATCACTCGAGTTGAAAGTCACGTGGGTTAGAAATCACTTGAGTTGAAAATCGCTTAAGTTGGAAATCACTCGAGTTGGAAATCACTTGTGTTAAAGATCACTCGAGTTGAAAATCACTCGAGTCAGAAATCACTCGAGTTAGAAATCACTTGGGTAAGAAATCACTCAAGTTAAAAATGACTTGAGTTAGAAATCACTCGGGTTAGAAATCACTCAAGTGGGAAATCACTTGGTTAAAGATCACTCGAGTTAAAAATCACCCAATGACACACCTCGACTCACCTGACGACACACCTCAAGTCACCTAATGACACACCTCGACTCACCTAATGACACACCTCGACTCACCTGACGACCCACCTTGACCCACCCGATGACACACCTCGACTCACCTGACGACGTACCTTGACCCACCCGATGACACACCTCGACTTACCCGATGACACACCTCGATTCACCCGATGACACACCTCGACTCACCCAATGACACACCTTGACTCACCTGACATCCCTGATATCCCTGATATCCCTGATATCCCTGATATCCCTGATATCCCTGATATCCCTGATATCCCTGATATCCCTGATATCCCTGATATCCCTGATATCCCTGATATCCCTGATATCCCTGATATCCCTGATATCCCTGATATCCCTGATATCCCTGATATCCCTGATATCCCTGATATCCCTGATATCCCTGATATCCCTGATATCCCTGATATCCCTGATATCCCTGATATCCCTGATATCCCTGATATCCCTGATATCCCTGATATCCCTGATATCCCTGATATCCCTGATATCCCTGATATCCCTGATATTCCTGATATCCCTGATATCCCTGATATCCCTGATATCCCTGATATCCCTGATATCCCTGATATCCCTGATATCCCTGATATCCTGGATATCCCTGATATCCCTGATATCCCTGATATCCCTGATATCCCTGATATCCCTGATATCCCTGATATCCCTGATATCCCTGATATCCTGGATATCCCTGATATCCCTGATATCCCTGATATCCCTGATATCCCTGATATTCCTGATATCCCTGATATCCCTGATATCCCTGATATCCCTGATATCCCTGATATCCCTGATATCCCTGATATCCCTGATATCCCTGATATCCCTGATATCCCTGATATCCTCGATATCCCTGATATCCTCGATATCCCTGATATCCCCGATATCCCTGATATCCTCGATATCCCTGATATCCCCGATATCCCTGATATCCCCGATATCCGCGATATCCCTGATATCCCTGATATCCCTGATATCCTCGATATCCCTGATATCCTCGATATCCCTGATATCCCTGATATCCCTGATATCTCTGATATCCCTGATATCCCTGATATCCCTGATATCCCTGATATCCCTGATATCCCTGATATCCCTGATATCCCTGATATCCCTGATATCCCTGATATCCCTGATATCCCTGATATCCCTGATATTCTCGATATCCCTGATATCCTCGATATCCCTGATATCCTCGATATCCCTGATATCCTCGATATTCCTGATATCCTCGATATCCCTGATATCCTCGATATCCCTGATATCCCTAATATCCCTGATATCCCTGATATCCCTGATATCCCTGATATCCCTGATATCCCTGATATCCCTGATATCCCTGATATCCCTGATATCCCTGATATCCCTGATATCCCTGATATCCCTGATATCCCTGATATCCCTGATATCCCTGATATCCCTGATATCCCTGATATCCCTGATATCCCTGATATCCCTGATATCTCTGATATCCCTGATATCCCTGATATCCCTGATATCCCTGATATCCCTGATATCCTCGATATCCTCGATATCCCTGATATCCCCGATATTCCTGATATCCCTGATATCCCTGATATCCCTGATATCCCTGATATCCTCGATATCCCTGATATCCTCGATATCCCTGATATCCTCGATATCCCTGATATCCTCGATATCCCTGATATCCTCGATATCCCTGATATCCCAGATATCCCTGATATCCCTGATATCCCTGATATCCCTGATATCCCTGATATCCCTGATATCCCTGATATCCCTGATATCCCTGATATCCCTGATATCCCTGATATCCCTGATATCCCTGATATCCCTGATATCCCTGATATCCCTGATATCCTGGATATCCCTGATATCCCTGATATCCCTGATATCCCTGATATCCCTGATATCCCTGATATCCCTGATATCCCTGATATCCCTGATATCCCTGATATCCCTGATATCCCTGATATCCCTGATATCCCTGATATCCCTGATATCCTGGATATCCCTGATATCCCTGATATCCCTGATATCCCTGATATCCCTGATATCCCTGATATCCTGGATATCCCTGATATCCCTGATATCCCTGATATCCCTGATATCCCTGATTTCCCTGATATCCCTGATATCCCTGATATCCCTGATATCCCTGATATCCCTGATATCCCTGATATCCCTGATATCCTGGATATCCCTGATATCCTGGATATCCCTGATATCCCTGATATCCCTGATATCCCTGATATCCCTGATATCCCTGATATCCCTGATATCCTGGATATCCCTGATATCCCTGATATCCCTGATATCCCTGATATCCCTGATATCCCTGATATCCCTGATATCCCTGATATCCCTGATATCCCTGATATCCCTGATATCCCTGATATCCCTGATATCCCTGATATCCCTGATATCCCTGATATCCCTGATATCCCTGATATCCCTGATATCCCTGATATCCCTGATATCCCTGATATCCCTGATATCCCTGATATCCCTGATATCCCTGATATCCCTGATATCCCTGATATCCCTGATATCCCTGATATCCCTGATATCCCTGATATCCCTGATATCCCTGATATCCCTGATATCCCTGATATCCCTGATATCCCTGATATCCCTGATATCCCTGATATCCCTGATATCCTGGATATCCCTGATATCCCTGATATCCCTGATATCCCTGATATCCCTGATATCCCTGATATCCCTGATATCCCTGATATCCCTGATATCCCTGATATCCCTGATATCCCTGATATCCCTGATATCCCTGATATCCCTGATATCCTGGATATCCCTGATATCCCTGATATCCCTGATATCCCTGATATCCCTGATATCCCTGATATCCCTGATATCCCTGATATCCCTGATATCCCTGATATCCCTGATATCCCTGATATCCCTGATATCCCTGATATCCCTGATATCCCTGATATCCCTGATATCCTGGATATCCCTGATATCCCTGATATCCCTGATATCCCTGATATCCCTGATATCCTGGATATCCTGGATATCCCTGATATCCCTGATATCCCTGATATCCCTGATATCCCTGATATCCCTGATATCCCTGATATCCCTGATATCCCTGATATCCCTGATATCCCTGATATCCCTGATATCCCTGATATCCCTGATATCCCTGATATCCCTGATATCCTCGATATCCCTGATATCCCTGATATCCCTGATATCCCTGATATCCTGGATATCCCTGATATCCCTGATATCCCTGATATCCCTGATATCCCTGATATCCCTGATATCCCTGATATCCCTGATATCCCTGATATCCCTGATATCCCTGATATCCTGGATATCCCTGATATCCCTGATATCCCTGATATCCCTGATATCCCTGATATCCCTGATATCCCTGATATCCCTGATATCCCTGATATCCCTGATATCCCTGATATCCCTGATATCCCTGATATCCCTGATATCCCTGATATCCCTGATATCCTTGATATCCCAGATATCCTTGATATCCCTGATATCCCTGATATACCTGATATCCTGAATATCCCTGATATCCTGGATATCCCTGATATCCCTGATATCCCTGATATCCCTGATTTCCCTGATATCCCTGATATCCCTGATATCCCTGATATCCCTGATATCCCTGATATCCCTGATATCCCTGATATCCTGGATATCCCTGATATCCTGGATATCCCTGATATCCCTGATATCCCTGATATCCCTGATATCCCTGATATCCCTGATATCCCTGATATCCTGGATATCCCTGATATCCCTGATATCCCTGATATCCCTGATATCCCTGATATCCCTGATATCCCTGATATCCCTGATATCCCTGATATCCCTGATATCCCTGATATCCCTGATATCCTGGATATCCCTGATATCCCTGATATCCCTGATATCCCTGATATCCCTGATATCCCTGATATCCCTGATATCCCTGATATCCCTGATATCCCTGATATCCCTGATATCCTGGATATCCTGGATATCCTGGATATCCCTGATATCCCTGATATCCCTGATATCCTGGATATCCCTGATATCCCTGATATCCCTGATATCCCTGATATCCCTGATGTCCCTGATGTCCCTGATATCCCTGATATCCCTGATATCCCTGATATCCCTGATATCCCTGATATCCCTGATATCCCTGATATCCCTGATATCCCTGATATCCCTGATATCCCTGATATCCCTGATATCCCTGATATCCCTGATATCCCTGATATCCCTGATATCCCTGATATCCCTGATATCCCTGATATCCCTGATATCCCTGATATCCCTGATATCCCTGATATCCTGGATATCCCTGATATCCCTGATATCCCTGATATCCCTGATATCCCTGATATCCCTGATATCCCTGATATCCCTGATATCCCTGATATCCCTGATATCCCTGATATCCCTGATATCCCTGATATCCCTGATATCCCTGATATCCCTGATATCCTGGATATCCCTGATATCCCTGATATCCCTGATATCCCTGATATCCCTGATATCCCTGATATCCCTGATATCCCTGATATCCCTGATATCCCTGATATCCCTGATATCCCTGATATCCCTGATATCCCTGATATCCCTGATATCCCTGATATCCCTGATATCCCTGATATCCCTGATATCCCTGATATCCCTGATATCCCTGATATCCCTGATATCCTGGATATCCCTGATATCCCTGATATCCCTGATATCCCTGATATCCCTGATATCCCTGATATCCCTGATATCCCTGATATCCCTGATATCCCTGATATCCCTGATATCCCTGATATCCCTGATATCCCTGATATCCCTGATATCCCTGATATCCCTGATATCCCTGATATCCCTGATATCCTGGATATCCCTGATATCCCTGATATCCCTGATATCCCTGATATCCCTGATATCCCTGATATCCCTGATATCCCTGATATCCCTGATATCCTGGATATCCCTGATATCCCTGATATCCCTGATATCCCTGATATCCCTGATATCCCTGATATCCCTGATATCCTGGATATCCCTGATATCCCTGATATCCCTGATATCCCTGATATCCCTGATATCCTGGATATCCTGGATATCCCTGATATCCCTGATATCCCTGATATCCCTGATATCCCTGATATCCCTGATATCCCTGATATCCCTGATATCCCTGATATCCTGGATATCCCTGATATCCCTGATATCCCTGATATCCCTGATATCCCTGATATCCCTGATATCCCTGATATTCCTGATATCCCTGATATCCCTGATATCCCTGATATCCCTGATATCCCTGATATCCCTGATATTCCTGATATCCCTGATATCCCTGATATCCCTGATATCCCTGATATCCTGGATATCCCTGATATCCCTGATATCCCTGATATCCCTGATATCCCTGATATCCCTGATATCCCTGATATCCCTGATATCCCTGATATCCCTGATATCCCTGATATCCCTGATATCCCTGATATCCCTGATATCCTGGATATCCCTGATATCCCTGATATCCCTGATATCCCTGATATCCCTGATATCCCTGATATCCCCGATATCCCTGATATCCCTGATATCCCCGATATCCCCGATATCCCCGATATCCCCGATATCCCCGATATCCTTGATATCCCCGATATCCCCGATATCCCCGATATCCCCGATATCCCAGATATCCCCGATATCCCCGATATCCCCGATATCCCCGATATCCCCGATATCCCCGATATCCCCGATATCCCTGATATTACTGATATCCCTGATATCCCTGATATCCCTGATATCCCTGTTATCCTGGATATCCCTGATATCCCTGATATCCCTGATATCCCTGATATCCCTGATATCCCTGATATCCCTGATATCCCTGATATCCCTGATATCCCTGATATCCCTGATATCCCTGATATCCCTGATATCCCTGATATCCCTGATATCCCTGATATCCCTGATATCCTGGATATCCCTGATATCCCTGATATCCCTGATATCCCTGATATCCCTGATATTCCTGATATCCCTGATATCCCTGATATCCCTGATATCCCTGATATCCCTGATATCCCTGATATCCCTGATATCCCTGATATCCCTGATATCCCTGATATCTCTGATATCCCTGATATCCCTGATATCCCTGATATCCCTGATATCCCTGATATCCTCGATATCCTCGATATCCCTGATATCCCCGATATTCCTGATATCCCTGATATCCCTGATATCCCTGATATCCCTGATATCCCTGATATCCTCGATATCCCTGATATCCTCGATATCCCTGATATCCTCGATATCCCTGATATCCTCGATATCCCTGATATCCTCGATATCCCTGATATCCTCGATATCCCTGATATCCCAGATATCCCTGATATCCCTGATATTCCTGATATCCCTGATATCCCTGATATCCTCGATATCCCTGATATCCCTGATATCCCTGATATCCCTGATATCCCTGATATCCTCGATATCCCTGACATCCTCGATATCCCTGATATTCTAGATATCCCTGATATCCCTGATATCCCTGATATCCCTGATATCCCTGATATCCCTGATATCCCTGATATCCCTGATATCCCTGATATCCCTGATATCCCTGATATCCGCGATATCCCTGATATCCCTGATATCCCTGATATCCCTGATATCCCTGATATCCCTGATATCCCTGATATCCCTGATATCCCTGATATCCCTGATATCCCTGATATCCCTGATATCCCTGATATCCCTGATATCCCTGATATCCCTGATATCCCTGATATCCCTGATATCCCTGATATCCCTGATATCCCTGATATCCCTGATATCCCTGATATCCCTGATATCCCTGATATCCCTGATATCCCTGATATCCCTGATATCCCTGATATCCCTGATATCCCTGATATCCCTGATATCCCTGATATCCCTGATATCCCTGATATCCCTGATATCCCTGATATCCTGGATATCCCTGATATCCCTGATATCCCTGATATCCCTGATATCCTGGATATCCCTGATATCCCTGATATCCCTGATATCCCTGATATCCCTGATATCCCTGATATCCCTGATATCCCTGATATCCCTGATATCCCTGATATCCCTGATATCCCTGATATCCCTGATATCCCTGATATCCCTGATATCCCTGATATCCCTGATATCCCTGATATCCCTGATATCCCTGATATCCCTGATATCCCTGATATCCCTGATATCCCTGATATCCCTGATATCCCTGATATCCCTGATATCCCTGATATCCCTGATATCCCTGATATCCCTGATATCCCTGATATCCCTGATATCCCTGATATCCCTGATATCCCTGATATCCCTGATATCCCTGATATCCCTGATATTCCTGATATCCCTGATATCCCTGATATCCCTGATATCCCTGATATCCCTGATATCCCTGATATCCTGGATATCCCTGATATCCCTGATATCCCTGATATCCCTGATATCCCTGATATCCCTGATATCCTGGATATCCCTGATATCCCTGATATCCCTGATATCCCTGATATCCCTGATATTCCTGATATCCCTGATATCCCTGATATCCCTGATATCCCTGATATCCCTGATATCCCTGATATCCCTGATATCCCTGATATCCCTGATATCCTCGATATCCCTGATATCCTCGATATCCCTGATATCCCCGATATCCCTGATATCCTCGATATCCCTGATATCCCCGATATCCCTGATATCCCCGATATCCGCGATATCCCTGATATCCCTGATATCCCTGATATCCCCGATATCCCTGATATCCTCGATATCCCTGATATCTCTGATATCCCTGATATCTCTGATATCCCTGATATCCCTGATATCCCTGATATCCCTGATATCCCTGATATCCCTGATATCCCTGATATCCCTGATATTCTCGATATCCCTGATATCCTCGATATCCCTGATATCCCTGATATCCCTGATATCCCTGATATCCCTGATATCCTCGATATCCCTGATATCCCTAATATCCCTGATATCCCTGATATCCCTGATATCCCTGATATCCCTGATATCCCTGATATCCCTGATATCCCTGATATCCCTGATATCCCTGATATCCCTGATATCCCTGATATCCCTGATATCCCTGATATCCCTGATATCCCTGATATCCTGGATATCCCTGATATCCCTGATATCCCTGATATCCCTGATATCCCTGATATCCCTGATATCCCTGATATCCCTGATATCCCTGATATCCCTGATATCCCTGATATCCCTGATATCCTGGATATCCTGGATATCCTGGATATCCTGGATATCCCTGATATCCCTGATATCCCTGATATCCCTGATATCCCTGATATCCCTGATATCCCTGATATCCCTGATATCCCTGATATCCCGGATATCCCTGATATCCCGGATATCCCTGATATCCCTGATATCCCTGATATTCCTGATATCCCTGATATCCCTGATATCCTCGATATCCCTGATATCCCTGATATCCCTGATATCCCTGATATCCCTGATATCCTCGATATCCCTGACATCCTCGATATCCCTGATATTCTCGATATCCCTGATATCCCTGATATCCCTGATATCCCTGATATCCCTGATATCCCTGATATCCCTGATATCCCTGATATCCCTGATATCCCTGATATCCGCGATATCCCTGATATCCCTGATATCCCTGATATCCCTGATATCCCTGATATCCCTGATATCCCTGATATCCCTGATATCCCTGATATCCCTGATATCCCTGATATCCCTGATATCCCTGATATCCCTGATATCCCTGATATCCCTGATATCCCTGATATCCCTGATATCCCTGATATCCCTGATATCCCTGATATCCCTGATATCCCTGATATCCCTGATATCCCTGATATCCCTGATATCCCTGATATCCCTGATATCCCTGATATCCCTGATATCCCTGATATCCCTGATATCCCTGATATCCCTGATATCCCTGATATCCCTGATATCCCTGATATCCCTGATATCCCTGATATCCCTGATATCCCTGATATCCCTGATATCCCTGATATCCCTGATATCCTCGATATCCCTGACATCCTCGATATCCCTGATATTCTCGATATCCCTGATATCCCTGATATCCCTGATATCCCTGATATCCCTGATATCCCTGATATCCCTGATATCCCTGATATCCCTGATATCCCTGATATCCCTGATATCCGCGATATCCCTGATATCCTCGATATCCCTGATATCCTCGATATCCCTGATATCCCAGATATCCCTGATATCCCTGATATTCCTGATATCCCTGATATCCCTGATATCCTCGATATCCCTGATATCCCTGATATCCCTGATATCCCTGATATCCCTGATATCCCTGATATCCCTGATATCCCTGATATCGCTGATATCCCTGATATCCCTGATATCCCTGATATCCCTGATATCCCTGATATCCTCGATATCCCTGATATCCCTGATATCCCTGATATCCCTGATATCCCTGATATCCCTGATATCCCTGATATCCCTGATATCCCTGATATCCCTGATATCCCTGATATCCCTGATATTCCTGATATCCCTGATATCCTCGATATCCCTGATATCCCTGATATCCTCGATGTCCCTGATATCCTCGATATACCTGATATCCTCGATATCCCTGATATCCCTGATATCCCTGATATCCCTGATATCCCTGATATCCCTGATATCCCTGATATCCCTGATATCCCTGATATCCCTGATATCCCTGATATCCCTGATATCCCTGATATCCCTGATATCCCTGATATCCCTGATATCCCTGATATCTCTGATATCCCTGATATCCCTGATATCCCTGATATCCCTGATATCCCTGTTATCCTGGATATCCCTGATATCCCTGATATCCCTGATATCCCTGATATCCCTGATATCCCTGATATCCCTGATATCCTTGATATCCCTGATATCCCTGATATCCCTGATATCCCTGATATCCCTGATATCCCTGATATCCTGGATATCCCTGATATCCCTGATATCCCTGATATCCCTGATATCCCTGATATCCCTGATATCCCTGATATCCCTGATATCCCTGATATCCCTGATATCCCTGATATCCCTGATATCCCTGATATCCTGGATATCCCTGATATCCCTGATATCCCTGATATCCCTGATATCCCTGATATCCCTGATATCCCTGATATCCCTGATATCCCTAATATCCCTGATATCCTGGATATCCCTGATATCCCTGATATCCCTGATATCCCTGATATCCCTGATATCCTGGATATCCCTGATATCCCTGATATCCCTGATATCCCTGATATCCCGGATATCCCTGATATCCCTGATATCCCTGATATCCCTGATATCCCTGATATCCCTGATATCCTGGATATCCCTGATATCCCTGATATCCCTGATATCCCTGATATCCCTGATATCCCTGATATCCCTGATATCCCTGATATCCCTGATATCCCTGATATCCCTGATATCCCTGATATCCCTGATATCCCTGATATCCTGGATATCCCTGATATCCCTGATATCCCTGATATCCCTGATATCCCTGATATCCCTGATATCCCTGATATCCCTGATATCCCTGATATCCCTGATATCCCTGATATCCCTGATATCCCTGATATCCCTGATATCCCTGATATCCCTGATATCCTGGATATCCCTGATATCCTGGATATCCCTGATATCCCTGATATCCCTGATATCCCTGATATCCCTGATATCCCTGATATCCCTGATATCCCTGATATCCCTGATATCCCTGATATCCTGGATATCCTGGATATCCCTGATATCCCTGATATCCCTGATATCCTGGATATCCCTGATATCCCTGATATCCCTGATATCCCTGATATCCCTGATATCCCTGATATCCCTGATATCCCTGATATCCCTGATATCCCTGATTTCCTGGATATCCCTGATATCCTGGATATCCCTGATATCCCTGATATCCCTGATATCCCTGATATCCCTGATATCCCTGATATTCCTTATATCCCTGATATCCCTGATATCCCTGATATCCCTGATATCCCTGATATCCCTGATATCCCTGATATCCCTGTTATCCTGGATATCCCTGATATCCCTGATATCCCTGATATCCCTGATATCCCTGATATCCCTGATATCCCTGATATCCTTGATATCCCTGATATCCCTGATATCCCTGATATCCCTGATATCCCTGATATCCCTGATATCCTGGATATCCCTGATATCCCTGATATCCCTGATATCCCTGATATCCCTGATATCCCTGATATCCCTGATATCCCTGATATCCCTGATATCCCTGATATCCCTGATATCCCTGATATCCCTGATATCCTGGATATCCCTGATATCCCTGATATCCCTGATATCCCTGATATCCCTGATATCCCTGATATCCCTGATATCCCTGATATCCCTAATATCCCTGATATCCTGGATATCCCTGATATCCCTGATATCCCTGATATCCCTGATATCCCTGATATCCTGGATATCCCTGATATCCCTGATATCCCTGATATCCCTGATATCCCGGATATCCCTGATATCCCTGATATCCCTGATATCCCTGATATCCCTGATATCCCTGATATCCTGGATATCCCTGATATCCCTGATATCCCTGATATCCTGGATATCCCTGATATCCCTGATATCCCTGATATCCCTGATATCCCTGATATCCCTGATATCCCTGATATCCCTGATATCCCTGATATCCCTGATATCCCTGATATCCCTGATATCCCTGATATCCCTGATATCCCTGATATCCCTGATATCCCTGATATCCCTGATATCCCTGATATCCCTGATATCCCTGATATCCCTGATATCCCTGATATCCCTGATATCCTTGATATCCCTGATATCCCTGATATCCCTGATATCCCGGATATCCCTGATATCCCTGATATCCCTGATATCCCTGATATTATCCCTGATATCCCTGATATCCCTGATATCCCTGATATCCCTGATATCCCTGATATCCCTGATATCCTGGATATCCCTGATATCCCTGATATCCCTGATATCCCTGATATCCCTGATATCCCTGATATCCCTGATATCCCTGATATCCCTGATATCCCTGATATCCTGGATATCCCTGATATCCCTGATATCCCTGATATCCCTGATATCCCTGATATCCCTGATATCCCTGATATCCCTGATATCCCTGATATCCCTGATATCCCTGATATCCCTGATATCCCTGATATCCCTGATATCCCTGATATCCCTGATATCCCTGATATCCCTGATATCCCTGATATCCCTGATATCCCTGATATCCCTGATATCCCTGATATCCCTGATATCCTGGATATCCCTGATATCCCTGATATCCCTGATATCCCTGATATCCCTGATATCCCTGATATCCCTGATATCCCTGATATCCCTGATATCCCTGATATCCCTGATATCCCTGATATCCTGGATATCCCTGATATCCCTGATATCCCTGATATCCCTGATATCCTGGATATCCCTGATATCCCTGATATCCCTGATATCCCTGATATCCCTGATATCCCTGATATCCCTGATATCCCTGATATCCCTGATATCCCTGATATCCCTGATATCCCTGATATCCCTGATATCCCTGATATCCCTGATATCCCTGATATCCCTGATATCCCTGATATCCCTGATATCCCTGATATCCCTGATATCCCTGATATCCCTGATATCCCTGATATCCTGGATATCCCTGATATCCTGGATATCCCTGATATCCTGGATATCCCTGATATCCCTGATATCCCTGATATCCCTGATATCCCTGATATCCCTGATATCCCTGATATCCCTGATATCCCTGATATCCCTGATATCCCTGATATCCCTGATATCCCTGATATCCCTGATATCCCTGATATCCCTGATATCCCTGATATCCCTGATATCCCTGATATCCTGGATATCCCTGATATCCCTGATATCCCTGATATCCCTGATATCCCTGATATCCCTGATATCCCTGATATCCCTGATATCCCTGATATCCCTGATATCCCTGATATCCCTGATATCCCTGATATCCCTGATATCCCTGATATCCCTGATATCCCTGATATCCCTGATATCCCTGATATCTCTGATATCCCTGATATCCCTGATATCCCTGATATCCCTGATATCCCTGATATCCCTGATATCCCTGATATCCCTGATATCCCTGATATCCCTGATATCCCTGATATTCCTGATATCCCTGATATCCTCGATATCCCTGATATCCCTGATATCCTCGATGTCCCTGATATCCTCGATATACCTGATATCCTCGATATCCCTGATATCCCCCATATCCCTGATATCCCCCATATCTCTGATATCCTTGATATCCCTGATATCCATGATATCCCTGATATCCCTGATATCCCTGATATCCCTGATATCCCTGATATCCCTGATATCCCTGATATCCCTGATATCCCTGATATCCCTGATATCCCTGATATCCCTGATATCCCTGATATCCCCGATATCCTCGATATCCCTGATATCCTCGATATCCCTGATATCCTCGATATCCCTGATATCCCCGATATCCCTGATATCCCTGATATCAGCGATATCCCTGATATCCCTGATATCCCTGATATCCTTGATATCCCTGATATCCTCGATATCCCTGATATCCCTGATATCCCTGATATCTCTGATATCCCTGATATCCCTGATATCCCTGATATCCCTGATATTCTCGATATCCCTGATATCCTCGATATCCCTGATATCCTCGATATCCCTGATATCCTCGATATCCCTGATATCCCTGATATCCCTGATATCCTCGATATCCCTGATATCCCTAATATCCCTGATATCCCTGATATCCCTGATATCCCTGATATCCCTGATATCCCTGATATCCCTGATATCCCTGATATCCTGGATATCCCTGATATCCCTGATATCCCTGATATCCCTGATATCCCTGATATCCCTGATATCCCTGATATCCTTGATATCCCTGATATCCCTGATATCCCTGATATCCTGGATATCCCTGATATCCCTGATATCCCTGATATCCCTGATATTATCCCTGATATCCCTGATATCCCTGATATCCCTGATATCCCTGATATCCCTGATATCCCTGATATCCCTGATATCCCTGATATCCCTGATATCCCTGATATCCCTGATATCCCTGATATCCCTGATATTCCTGATATCCCTGATATCCTCGATATCCCTGATATCCCTGATATCCTCGATGTCCCTGATATCCTCGATATACCTGATATCCTCGATATCCCTGATATCCCTGATATCCCTGATATCCCTGATATCCCTGATATCCCTGATATCCCTGATATCCCTGATATCCCTGATATCCCTGATATCCCTGATATCCCTGATATCCCTGATATCCCTGATATCCCTGATATCTCTGATATCCCTGATATCCCTGATATCCCTGATATCCCTGATATCCCTGATATCCCTGATATCCCTGATATCCCTGATATCCCTGATATCCCTGATATCCCTGATATTCCTGATATCCCTGATATCCTCGATATCCCTGATATCCCTGATATCCTCGATGTCCCTGATATCCTCGATATACCTGATATCCTCGATATCCCTGATATCCCCCATATCCCTGATATCCCCCATATCCCTGATATCCTTGATATCCCTGATATCCCTGATATCCCTGATATCCCTGATATCCCTGATATCCCTGATATCCCTGATATCCCTGATATCCCTGATATCCCTGATATCCCTGATATCCCTGATATCCCTGATATCCCTGATATCCCTGATATCCCTGATATCCTCGATATCCCTGATATCCTCGATATCCCTGATATCCTCGATATCCCTGATATCCCCGATATCCCTGATATCCCTGATATCAGCGATATCCCTGATATCCCTGATATCCCTGATATCCTCGATATCCCTGATATCCTCGATATCCCTGATATCCCTGATATCCCTGATATCTCTGATATCCCTGATATCCCTGATATCCCTGATATCCCTGATATTCTCGATATCCCTGATATCCTCGATATCCCTGATATCCTCGATATCCCTGATATCCTCGATATCCCTGATATCCCTGATATCCCTGATATCCTCGATATCCCTGATATCCCTAATATCCCTGATATCCCTGATATCCCTGATATCCCTGATATCCCTGATATCCCTGATATCCCTGATATCCCTGATATCCTGGATATCCCTGATATCCCTGATATCCCTGATATCCCTGATATCCCTGATATCCCTGATATCCCTGATATCCTTGATATCCCTGATATCCCTGATATCCCTGATATCCTGGATATCCCTGATATCCCTGATATCCCTGATATCCCTGATATTATCCCTGATATCCCTGATATCCCTGATATCCCTGATATCCCTGATATCCCTGATATCCCTGATATCCCTGATATCCCTGATATCCTGGATATCCCTGATATCCCTGATATCCCTGATATCCCTGATATCCCTGATATCCCTGATATCCCTGATATCCCTGATATCCCTGATATCCCTGATATCCCTGATATCCCTGATATCCCTGATATCCCTGATATCCCTGATATCCCTGATATCCCTGATATCCTGGATATCCCTGATATCCCTGATATCCCTGATATCCCTGATATCCCTGATATCCCTGATATCCCTGATATCCCTGATATCCCTGATATCCCTGATATCCCTGATATGCCTAATATCCCTGATATCCCTGATATCCCTGATATCCTGGATATCCCTGATATCCCTGATATCCTGGATATCCCTGATATCCCTGATATCCCTGATATCCCTGATATCCCTGATATCCCTGATATCCTTGATATCCCAGATATCCTTGATATCCCTGATATCCCTGATATCCCTGATATCCTGGATATCCCTGATATCCCTGATATCCCTGATATCCCTGATATCCCTGATATCCCTGATATCCCTGATATCCCTGATATCCCTGATATCCTGATATCCCTGATATCCCTGATATCCCTGATATTCCTGATATCCCTGATATCCCTGATATCCCTGATATCCCTGATATCCCTGATATTCCTGATATCCTGGATATCCCTGATATCCCTGATATCCCTGATATCCCTGATATCCCTGATATCCCTGATATCCCTGATATCCCTGATATCCCTGATATCCCTGATATCCCTGATATCCCTGATATCCCTGATATCCCTGATATCCGTGATATCCCTGATATCCCTGATATCCCTGATATCCCTGATATCCCTGATATCCCCGATATCCCTGATATCCCTGATATCCCTGTTATCCTGGATATCCCTGATATCCCTGATATCCCTGATATCCCTGATATCCCTGATATCCCTGATATCCCTGATATCCCTGATATCCCTGATATCCCTGATATCCCTGATATCCCTGATATCCCTGATATCCCTGATATCCTGGATATCCCTGATATCCCTGATATCCCTGATATCCCTGATATTCCTGATATCCCTGATATCCCTGATATCCCTGATATCCCTGATATCCCTGATATCCCTGATATCCCTGATATCCCTGATATCCCTGATATCCCTGATATCCCTGATATCCCTGATATCCCTGATATCCTGGATATCCCTGATATCCCTGATATCCCTGATATCCCTGATATCCCTGATATCCCTGATATCCCTGATATCCCTGATATCCCTGATATCCCTGATATCCCTGATATCCCTGATATCCCTGATATCCCTGATATCCTGGATATCCCTGATATCCCTGATATCCCTGATATCCCTGATATCCCTGATATCCCTGATATCCCTGATATCCCTGATATCCCTGATATCCCTGATATCCCTGATATCCCTGATATCCTGGATATCCTGGATATCCCTGATATCCCTGATATCCCTGATATCCTGGATATCCCTGATATCCCTGATATCCCTGATATCCCTGATATCCCTGATATCCCTGATATCCCTGATATCCCTGATATCCCTGATATCCCTGATTTCCTGGATATCCCTGATATCCCTGATATCCCTGATATCCCTGATATCCCTGATATCCCTGATATCCCTTATATCCCTGATATCCCTGATATCCCTGATATCCCTGATATCCCTGATATCCCTGATATCCCTGATATCCCCCATATCTCTGATATCCCTGATATCCCTGATATCCCTGATATCCCTGATATCCCTGATATCCCTGATATCCCTGATATCCCTGATATCCCTGATATCCCTGATATCCCTGATATCCCTGATATCCCTGATATCCCTGATATCCCTGATATCCCTGATTTCCTGGATATCCCTGATATCCCTGATATCCCTGATATCCCTGATATCCCTGATATCCCTGATATCCCTGATATCCCTGATATCCCTGATATCCCTGATATCCCTGATATCCCTGATATCCCTGATATCCCTGATATCCCTGATATCCCTGTTATCCTGGATATCCCTGATATCCCTGATATCCCTGATATCCCTGATATCCCTGATATCCCTGATATCCCTGATATCCCTGATATCCCTGATATCCCTGATATCCCTGATATCCCTGATATCCCTGATATCCCTGATATCCCTGATATCCCTGATATCCCTGATATCCCTGATATCCCTGATATCCTGGATATCCCTGATATCCCTGATATCCCTGATATCCCTGATATCCCTGATATCCCTGATATCCCTGATATCCCTGATATCCCTGATATCCCTGATATTATCCCTGATATCCCTGATATCCCTGATATCCCTGATATCCCTGATATCCCTGATATCCCTGATATCCCTGATATCCCTGATATCCCTGATATCCTGGATATCCCTGATATCCCTGATATCCCTGATATCCCTGATATCCTGGATATCCCTGATATCCCTGATATCCCTGATATCCCTGATATCCCTGATATCCCTGATATCCCTGTTATCCTGGATATCCCTGATATCCCTGATATCCCTGATATCCCTGATATCCCTGATATCCCTGATATCCCTGATATCCCTGATATCCCTGATATCCCTGATATCCCTGATATCCCTGATATCCTGGATATCCCTGATATCCCTGATATCCCTGATATCCCTGATATCCCTGATATCCCTGATATCCCTGATATCCCTGATATCCCTGATATCCCTGATATCCCTGATATCCCTGATATCCCTGATATCCCTGATATCCCTGATATCCCTGATATCCCTGATATCCTGGATATCCCTGATATCCCTGATATCCCTGATATCCCTGATATCCCTGATATCCCTGATATCCCTGATATCCCTGATATCCCTGATATCCCTGATATCCCTGATATCCTGGATATCCCTGATATCCCTGATATCCCTGATATCCCTGATATCCCTGATATCCTGGATATCCCTGATATCCCTGATATCCCTGATATCCCTGATATCCCTGATATCCCTGATATCCCTGATATCCCTGATATCCCTGATATCCCTGATATCCTGGATATCCCTGATATCCCTGATATCCCTGATATCCCTGATATCCCTGATATCCCTGATATCCCTGATATCCCTGATATCCTTGATATCCCAGATATCCTTGATATCCCTGATATCCCTGATATCCCTGATATCCTGGATATCCCTGATATCCCTGATATCCCTGATATCCCTGATATCCCTGATATCCCTGATATCCCTGATATCCCTGATATCCCCCATATCTCTGATATTCCTGATATCCCTGATATCCCTGATATCCCTGATATCCCTGATATCCCTGATATCCCTGATATCCCTGATATCCCTGATATCCCTGATATCCCTGATATCCCTGATATCCCTGATATCCCTGATATCCCTGATATCCTGGATATCCCTGATATCCCTGATATCCCTGATATCCCTGATATCCCTGATATCCCTGATATCCCTGATATCCCTGATATCCCTGATATCCCTGATATCCCTGATATCCCTGATATCCCTGATATCCCTGATATCCTGGATATCCCTGATATCCCTGATATCCCTGATATCCCTGATATCCCTGATATCCCTGATATCCTCGATATCCCTGATATCCCTGATATCCCTGATATCCCTGATATCCACGATATTCCTGATATCCCTGATATCCCTGATATCCCTGATATTCCTGATATATCTGATATCCCTGATATCCCTGATATCCCTGATATCCCTGATATCCCTGATATCCCTGATATCCCTGATATCCTGGATATCCCTGATATCCCTGATATCCCTGATATCCCTGATATCCCTGATATCCCTGATATCCCTGATATCCCTGATATCCCTGATATCCTGGATATCCCTGATATCCCTGATATCCCTGATATCCCTGATATCCCTGATATCCCTGATATCCCTGATATCCTGGATATCCCTGATATCCCTGATATCCCTGATATCCCTGATATTTCTGATATCCCTGATATCCTTGATATCCCTGATATCCTTGATATCCCAGATATCCTTGATATCCCTGATATCCCTGATATCCTGGATATCCCTGATATCCCTGATATCCCTGATATCCCTGATATCCCTGATATCCCTGATATCCCTGATATCCCTGATATCCCTGATATCCCTGATATCCCTGATATCCTGGATATCCCTGATATCCCTGATATCCCTGATATCCCTGATATCCCTGATATCCCTGATATCCTGGATATCCCTGATATCCCTGATATCCCTGATATCCCTGATATCCCTGATATTCCTGATATCCCTGATATCCCTGATATCCCTGATATCCCTGATATCCCTGATATCCCTGATATCCCTGATATCCCTGATATCCCTGATATCCTCGATATCCCTGATATCCTCGATATCCTGATATCCCCGATATCCCTGATATCCTCGATATCCCTGATATCCCCGATATCCCTGATATCCCCGATATCCGCGATATCCCTGATATCCCTGATATCCCTGATATCCTCGATATCCCTGATATCCTCGATATCCCTGATATCTCTGATATCCCTGATATCTCTGATATCCCTGATATCCCTGATATCCCTGATATCCCTGATATCCCTGATATCCCTGATATCCCTGATATCCCTGATATTCTCGATATCCCTGATATCCTCGATATCCCTGATATCCTCGATATCCCTGATATCCTCGATATCCCTGATATCCTCGATATCCCTGATATCCCTGATATCCCTGATATCCTCGATATCCCTGATATCCTCGATATCCCTGATATCCTCGATATCCCTGATATCCCTAATATCCCTGATATCCCTGATATCCCTGATATCCCTGATATCCCTGATATCCCTGATATCCCTGATATCCCTGATATCCCTGATATCCCTGATATCCCTGATATCCCTGATATCCCTGATATCCCTGATATCCCTGATATCCCTGATATCCCTGATATCCCTGATATCTCTGATATCCCTGATATCCCTGATATCCCTGATATCCCTGATATCCCTGATATCCTCGATATCCTCGATATCCCTGATATCCCCGATATTCCTGATATCCCTGATATCCCTGATATCCCTGATATCCCTGATATCCTCGATATCCCTGATATCCTCGATATCCCTGATATCCTCGATATCCCTGATATCCTCGATATCCCTGATATCCTCGATATCCCTGATATCCTCGATATCCCTGATATCCCAGATATCCCTGATATCCCTGATATTCCTGATATCCCTGATATCCCTGATATCCTCGATATCCCTGATATCCCTGATATCCCTGATATCCCTGATATCCCTGATATCCTCGATATCCCTGACATCCTCGATATCCCTGATATTCTAGATATCCCTGATATCCCTGATATCCCTGATATCCCTGATATCCCTGATATCCCTGATATCCCTGATATCCCTGATATCCCTGATATCCCTGATATCCCTGATATCCGCGATATCCCTGATATCCCTGATATCCCTGATATCCCTGATATCCCTGATATCCCTGATATCCCTGATATCCCTGATATCCCTGATATCCCTGATATCCCTGATATCCCTGATATCCCTGATATCCCTGATATCCCTGATATCCCTGATATCCCTGATATCCCTGATATCCCTGATATCCCTGATATCCCTGATATCCCTGATATCCCTGATATCCCTGATATCCCTGATATCCCTGATATCCCTGATATCCCTGATATCCCTGATATCCCTGATATCCCTGATATCCCTGATATCCCTGATATCCCTGATATCCCTGATATCCCTGATATTCCTGATATCCCTGATATCCCTGATATCCCTGATATCCCTGATATCCCTGATATCCCTGATATCCCTGATATCCCTGATATCCTGGATATCCCTGATATCCCTGATATCCCTGATATCCCTGATATCCCTGATATCCCTGATATCCCTGATATCCCTGATATCCCTGATATCCTGGATATCCCTGATATCCCTGATATCCCTGATATCCCTGATATCCCTGATATTCCTGATATCCCTGATATCCCTGATATCCCTGATATCCCTGATATCCCTGATATCCCTGATATCCCTGATATCCCTGATATCCCTGATATCCCTGATATCCCTGATATCCTCGATATCCCTGATATCCTCGATATCCCTGATATCCCCGATATCCCTGATATCCTCGATATCCCTGATATCCCCGATATCCCTGATATCCCCGATATCCGCGATATCCCTGATATCCCTGATATCCCTGATATCCTCGATATCCCTGATATCCTCGATATCCCTGATATCCCTGATATCCCTGATATCTCTGATATCCCTGATATCCCTGATATCCCTGATATCCCTGATATCCCTGATATCCCTGATATCCCTGATATCCCTGATATCCCTGATATCCCTGATATCCCTGATATCCCTGATATCCCTGATATTCTCGATATCCCTGATATCCTCGATATCCCTGATATCCTCGATATCCCTGATATCCTCGATATTCCTGATATCCTCGATATCCCTGATATCCTCGATATCCCTGATATCCCTAATATCCCTGATATCCCTGATATCCCTGATATCCCTGATATCCCTGATATCCCTGATATCCCTGATATCCCTGATATCCCTGATATCCCTGATATCCCTGATATCCCTGATATCCCTGATATCCCTGATATCCCTGATATCCCTGATATCCCTGATATCCCTGATATCCCTGATATCCCTGATATCCCTGATATCTCTGATATCCCTGATATCCCTGATATCCCTGATATCCCTGATATCCCTGATATCCTGGATATCCCTGATATCCCTGATATCCCTGATATCCCTGATATCCCTGATATCCCTGATATCCCTGATATCCCTGATATCCCTGATATCCCTGATATCCTGGATATCCCTGATATCCCTGATATCCCTGATATCCCTGATATCCCTGATATCCCTGATATCCCTGATATCCCTGATATCCCTGATATCCCTGATATCCCTGATATCCCTGATATCCCTGATATCCCTGATATCCCTGATATCCCTGATATCCCTGATATCCCTGATATCCCTGATATCCCTGATATCCCTGATATCCCTGATATCCCTGATATCCCTGATATCCTGGATATCCCTGATATCCCTGATATCCCTGATATCCCTGATATCCCTGATATCCCTGATATCCCTGATATCCCTGATATCCCTGATATCCCTGATATCCCTGATATCCCTGATATCCTGGATATCCCTGATATCCCTGATATCCCTGATATCCCTGATATCCTGGATATCCCTGATATCCCTGATATCCCTGATATCCCTGATATCCCTGATATCCCTGATATCCCTGATATCCCTGATATCCCTGATATCCCTGATATCCCTGATATCCCTGATATCCCTGATATCCCTGATATCCCTGATATCCCTGATATCCCTGATATCCCTGATATCCCTGATATCCCTGATATCCCTGATATCCCTGATATCCCTGATATCCTGGATATCCCTGATATCCTGGATATCCCTGATATCCTGGATATCCCTGATATCCCTGATATCCCTGATATCCCTGATATCCCTGATATCCCTGATATCCCTGATATCCCTGATATCCCTGATATCCCTGATATCCCTGATATCCCTGATATCCCTGATATCCCTGATATCCCTGATATCCCTGATATCCCTGATATCCTGGATATCCCTGATATCCCTGATATCCCTGATATCCCTGATATCCCTGATATCCCTGATATCCCTGATATCCCTGATATCCCTGATATCCCTGATATCCCTGATATCCCTGATATCCCTGATATCCTGGATATCCCTGATATCCCTGATATCCCTGATATTCCTGATATCCCTGATATCCCTGATATCCCTGATATCCCTGATATCCCTGATATCCCTGATATCCCTGATATCCCTGATATCCCTGATATCCTCGATATCCCTGATATCCTCGATATCCCTGATATCCCCGATATCCCTGATATCCTCGATATCCCTGATATCCCCGATATCCCTGATATCCCCGATATCCCTGATATCCCCGATATCCGCGATATCCCTGATATCCCTGATATCCCTGATATCCTCGATATCCCTGATATCCTCGATATCCCTGATATCCCTGATATCCCTGATATCTCTGATATCCCTGATATCCCTGATATCCCTGATATCCCTGATATCCCTGATATCCCTGATATCCCTGATATCCCTGATATCCCTGATATTCTCGATATCCCTGATATCCTCGATATCCCTGATATCCTCGATATCCCTGATATCCTCGATATCCCTGATATCCCTGATATCCCTGATATCCTCGATATTCCTGATATCCTCGATATCCCTGATATCCTCGATATCCCTGATATCCCTAATATCCCTGATATCCCTGATATCCCTGATATCCCTGATATCCCTGATATCCCTGATATCCCTGATATCCCTGATATCCCTGATATCCCTGATATCCCTGATATCCCTGATATCCCTGATATCCCTGATATCCCTGATATCCCTGATATCCCTGATATCCCTGATATCTCTGATATCCCTGATATCCCTGATATCCCTGATATCCCTGATATCCCTGATATCCTCGATATCCTCGATATCCCTGATATCCCCGATATTCCTGATATCCCTGATATCCCTGATATCCCTGATATCCCTGATATCCTCGATATCCCTGATATCCTCGATATCCCTGATATCCTCGATATCCCTGATATCCTCGATATCCCTGATATCCTCGATATCCCTGATATCCTCGATATCCCTGATATCCCAGATATCCCTGATATCCCTGATATCCCTGATATCCTCGATATCCCTGATATCCCTGATATCCCTGATATCCCTGATATCCCTGATATCCTCGATATCCCTGACATCCTCGATATCCCTGATATTCTCGATATCCCTGATATCCCTGATATCCCTGATATCCCTGATATCCCTGATATCCCTGATATCCCTGATATCCCTGATATCCCTGATATCCCTGATATCCCTGATATCCCTGATATCCCTGATATCCGCGATATCCCTGATATCCCTGATATCCCTGATATCCCTGATATCCCTGATATCCCTGATATCCCTGATATCCCTGATATCCCTGATATCGCTGATATCCCTGATATCCCTGATATCCCTGATATCCCTGATATCCCTGATATCCTCGATATCCCTGATATCCCTGATATCCCTGATATCCCTGATATCCCTGATATCCCTGATATCCCTGATATCCCTGATATTCCTGATATCCCTGATATCCTCGATATCCCTGATATCCCTGATATCCCTGATATCCCTGATATCCCTGATATCCCTGATATCCCTGATATCCCTGATATCCCTGATATCGCTGATATCCCTGATATCCCTGATATCCCTGATATCCCTGATATCCCTGATATCCTCGATATCCCTGATATCCCTGATATCCCTGATATCCCTGATATCCCTGATATCCCTGATATCCCTGATATCCCTGATATTCCTGATATCCCTGATATCCCTGATATTCCTGATATCCCTGATATCCTCGATATCCCTGATATCCCTGATATCCTCGATGTCCCTGATATCCTCGATATACCTGATATCCTCGATATCCCTGATATTCCTGATATCCCTGATATCCCAGATATCCCTGATATCCCTGATATCCCTGATATCCTCGATATCCCTGATATCCCTGATATCCCTGATATCCCTGATATCCCTGATATCCTCGATATCCCTGACATCCTCGATATCCCTGATATTCTCGATATCCCTGATATCCCTGATATCCCTGATATCCCTGATATCCCTGATATCCCTGATATCCCTGATATCCCTGATATCCCTGATATCCCTGATATCCGCGATATCCCTGATATCCCTGATATCCCTGATATCCCTGATATCCCTGATATCCCTGATATCCCTGATATCCCTGATATCCCTGATATCGCTGATATCCCTGATATCCCTGATATCCCTGATATCCCTGATATCCCTGATATCCTCGATATCCCTGATATCCCTGATATCCCTGATATCCCTGATATCCCTGATATCCCTGATATCCCTGATATCCCTGATATTCCTGATATCCCTGATATCCTCGATATCCCTGATATCCCTGATATCCTCGATGTCCCTGATATCCTCGATATACCTGATATCCTCGATATCCCTGATATCCCTGATATCCCTGATATCCCTGATATCCCTGATATCCCTGATATCCCTGATATCCCTGATATCCCTGATATCCCTGATATCCCTGATATCCCTGATATCCCTGATATCCCTGATATCCCTGATATCCCTGATATCCCTGATATCCCTGATATCCCTGATATCTCTGATATCCCTGATATCCCTGATATCCCTGATATCCCTGATATCCCTGATATCCCTGATATCCCTGATATCCCTGATATCCCTGATATCCCTGATATCCCTGATATTCCTGATATCCCTGATATCCTCGATATCCCTGATATCCCTGATATCCTCGATGTCCCTGATATCCTCGATATACCTGATATCCTCGATATCCCTGATATCCCCCATATCCCTGATATCCCCCATATCTCTGATATCCTTGATATCCCTGATATCCATGATATCCCTGATATCCCTGATATCCCTGATATCCCTGATATCCCTGATATCCCTGATATCCCTGATATCCCTGATATCCCTGATATCCCTGATATCCCTGATATCCCTGATATCCCTGATATCCCCGATATCCTCGATATCCCTGATATCCTCGATATCCCTGATATCCTCGATATCCCTGATATCCCCGATATCCCTGATATCCCTGATATCAGCGATATCCCTGATATCCCTGATATCCCTGATATCCTTGATATCCCTGATATCCTCGATATCCCTGATATCCCTGATATCCCTGATATCTCTGATATCCCTGATATCCCTGATATCCCTGATATCCCTGATATTCTCGATATCCCTGATATCCTCGATATCCCTGATATCCTCGATATCCCTGATATCCTCGATATCCCTGATATCCTCGATATCCCTGATATCCCTGATATCCCTGATATCCTCGATATCCCTGATATCCCTAATATCCCTGATATCCCTGATATCCCTGATATCCCTGATATCCCTGATATCCCTGATATCCCTGATATCCCTGATATCCTGGATATCCCTGATATCCCTGATATCCCTGATATCCCTGATATCCCTGATATCCCTGATATCCCTGATATCCTTGATATCCCTGATATCCCTGATATCCCTGATATCCTGGATATCCCTGATATCCCTGATATCCCTGATATCCCTGATATTATCCCTGATATCCCTGATATCCCTGATATCCCTGATATCCCTGATATCCCTGATATCCCTGATATCCCTGATATCCCTGATATCCCTGATATCCCTGATATCCCTGATATCCCTGATATCCCTGATATTCCTGATATCCCTGATATCCTCGATATCCCTGATATCCCTGATATCCTCGATGTCCCTGATATCCTCGATATACCTGATATCCTCGATATCCCTGATATCCCTGATATCCCTGATATCCCTGATATCCCTGATATCCCTGATATCCCTGATATCCCTGATATCCCTGATATCCCTGATATCCCTGATATCCCTGATATCCCTGATATCCCTGATATCCCTGATATCTCTGATATCCCTGATATCCCTGATATCCCTGATATCCCTGATATCCCTGATATCCCTGATATCCCTGATATCCCTGATATCCCTGATATCCCTGATATCCCTGATATTCCTGATATCCCTGATATCCTCGATCTCCCTGATATCCCTGATATCCTCGATGTCCCTGATATCCTCGATATACCTGATATCCTCGATATCCCTGATATCCCCCATATCCCTGATATCCCCCATATCCCTGATATCCTTGATATCCCTGATATCCCTGATATCCCTGATATCCCTGATATCCCTGATATCCCTGATATCCCTGATATCCCTGATATCCCTGATATCCCTGATATCCCTGATATCCCTGATATCCCTGATATCCCTGATATCCCTGATATCCCTGATATCCCTGATATCCTCGATATCCCTGATATCCTCGATATCCCTGATATCCTCGATATCCCTGATATCCCCGATATCCCTGATATCCCTGATATCAGCGATATCCCTGATATCCCTGATATCCCTGATATCCTCGATATCCCTGATATCCTCGATATCCCTGATATCCCTGATATCCCTGATATCTCTGATATCCCTGATATCCCTGATATCCCTGATATCCCTGATATTCTCGATATCCCTGATATCCTCGATATCCCTGATATCCTCGATATCCCTGATATCCTCGATATCCCTGATATCCCTGATATCCCTGATATCCTCGATATCCCTGATATCCCTAATATCCCTGATATCCCTGATATCCCTGATATCCCTGATATCCCTGATATCCCTGATATCCCTGATATCCCTGATATCCTGGATATCCCTGATATCCCTGATATCCCTGATATCCCTGATATCCCTGATATCCCTGATATCCCTGATATCCTTGATATCCCTGATATCCCTGATATCCCTGATATCCTGGATATCCCTGATATCCCTGATATCCCTGATATCCCTGATATTATCCCTGATATCCCTGATATCCCTGATATCCCTGATATCCCTGATATCCCTGATATCCCTGATATCCCTGATATCCCTGATATCCCTGATATCCCTGATATCCCTGATATCCCTGATATCCCTGATATCCCTGATATCCCTGATATCCTGGATATCCCTGATATCCCTGATATCCCTGATATCCCTGATATTCCTGATATCCCTGATATCCCTGATATCCCTGATATCCCTGATATCCCTGATATCCCTGATATCCCTGATATCCCTGATATCCCTGATATCCCTGATATCCCTGATATCCTGGATATCCCTGATATCCCTGATATCCCTGATATCCCTGATATCCCTGATATCCCTGATATCCCTGATATCCCTGATATCCCTGATATCCCTGATATCCCTGATATCCCTGATATCCCTGATATCCCTGATATCCTGGATATCCCTGATATCCCTGATATCCCTGATATCCCTGATATCCCTGATATCCCTGATATCCCTGATATCCCTGATATCCCTGATATCCCTGATATCCCTGATATCCCTGATATCCTGGATATCCTGGATATCCCTGATATCCCTGATATCCCTGATATCCTGGATATCCCTGATATCCCTGATATCCCTGATATCCCTGATATCCCTGATATCCCTGATATCCCTGATATCCCTGATATCCCTGATATCCCTGATTTCCTGGATATCCCTGATATCCCTGATATCCCTGATATCCCTGATATCCCTGATATCCCTGATATCCCTTATATCCCTGATATCCCTGATATCCCTGATATCCCTGATATCCCTGATATCCCTGATATCCCTGATATCCCCCATATCTCTGATATCCCTGATATCCCTGATATCCCTGATATCCCTGATATCCCTGATATCCCTGATATCCCTGATATCCCTGATATCCCTGATATCCCTGATATCCCTGATATCCCTGATATCCCTGATATCCCTGATATCCCTGATATCCCTGATTTCCTGGATATCCCTGATATCCCTGATATCCCTGATATCCCTGATATCCCTGATATCCCTGATATCCCTGATATCCCTGATATCCCTGATATCCCTGATATCCCTGATATCCCTGATATCCCTGATATCCCTGATATCCCTGATATCCCTGTTATCCTGGATATCCCTGATATCCCTGATATCCCTGATATCCCTGATATCCCTGATATCCCTGATATCCCTGATATCCCTGATATCCCTGATATCCCTGATATCCCTGATATCCCTGATATCCCTGATATCCTGGATATCCCTGATATCCCTGATATCCCTGATATCCCTGATATCCCTGATATCCCTGATATCCCTGATATCCCTGATATCCCTGATATCCCTGATATTATCCCTGATATCCCTGATATCCCTGATATCCCTGATATCCCTGATATCCCTGATATCCCTGATATCCCTGATATCCCTGATATCCCTGATATCCTGGATATCCCTGATATCCCTGATATCCCTGATATCCCTGATATCCTGGATATCCCTGATATCCCTGATATCCCTGATATCCCTGATATCCCTGATATCCCTGATATCCCTGTTATCCTGGATATCCCTGATATCCCTGATATCCCTGATATCCCTGATATCCCTGATATCCCTGATATCCCTGATATCCCTGATATCCCTGATATCCCTGATATCCCTGATATCCCTGATATCCCTGATATCCCTGATATCCTGGATATCCCTGATATCCCTGATATCCCTGATATCCCTGATATCCCTGATATCCCTGATATCCCTGATATCCCTGATATCCCTGATATCCCTGATATCCCTGATATCCCTGATATCCCTGATATCCCTGATATCCCTGATATCCCTGATATCCTGGATATCCCTGATATCCCTGATATCCCTGATATCCCTGATATCCCTGATATCCCTGATATCCCTGATATCCCTGATATCCCTGATATCCCTGATATCCCTGATATCCTGGATATCCCTGATATCCCTGATATCCCTGATATCCCTGATATCCCTGATATCCTGGATATCCCTGATATCCCTGATATCCCTGATATCCCTGATATCCCTGATATCCCTGATATCCCTGATATCCCTGATATCCCTGATATCCCTGATATCCTGGATATCCCTGATATCCCTGATATCCCTGATATCCCTGATATCCCTGATATCCCTGATATCCCTGATATCCCTGATATCCTTGATATCCCAGATATCCTTGATATCCCTGATATCCCTGATATCCCTGATATCCTGGATATCCCTGATATCCCTGATATCCCTGATATCCCTGATATCCCTGATATCCCTGATATCCCTGATATCCCTGATATCCCTGATATCCCTGATATCCCCCATATCTCTGATATTCCTGATATCCCTGATATCCCTGATATCCCTGATATCCCTGATATCCCTGATATCCCTGATATCCCTGATATCCCTGATATCCCTGATATCCCTGATATCCCTGATATCCCTGATATCCCTGATATCCCTGATATCCCTGATATCCCTGATATCCCTGATATCCCTGATATCCTGGATATCCCTGATATCCCTGATATCCCTGATATCCCTGATATCCCTGATATCCCTGATATCCCTGATATCCCTGATATCCCTGATATCCCTGATATCCTGGATATCCCTGATATCCCTGATATCCCTGATATCCCTGATATCCCTGATATCCCTGATATCCTCGATATCCCTGATATCCCTGATATCCCTGATATCCCTGATATCCACGATATTCCTGATATCCCTGATATCCCTGATATCCCTGATATTCCTGATATATCTGATATCCCTGATATCCCTGATATCCCTGATATCCCTGATATCCCTGATATCCCTGATATCCCTGATATCCTGGATATCCCTGATATCCCTGATATCCCTGATATCCCTGATATCCCTGATATCCCTGATATCCCTGATATCCCTGATATCCCTGATATCCTGGATATCCCTGATATCCCTGATATCCCTGATATCCCTGATATCCCTGATATCCCTGATATCCCTGATATCCTGGATATCCCTGATATCCCTGATATCCCTGATATCCCTGATATTTCTGATATCCCTGATATCCTTGATATCCCTGATATCCTTGATATCCCAGATATCCTTGATATCCCTGATATCCCTGATATCCTGGATATCCCTGATATCCCTGATATCCCTGATATCCCTGATATCCCTGATATCCCTGATATCCCTGATATCCCTGATATCCCTGATATCCCTGATATCCCTGATATCCTGGATATCCCTGATATCCCTGATATCCCTGATATCCCTGATATCCCTGATATCCCTGATATCCTGGATATCCCTGATATCCCTGATATCCCTGATATCCCTGATATCCCTGATATTCCTGATATCCCTGATATCCCTGATATCCCTGATATCCCTGATATCCCTGATATCCCTGATATCCCTGATATCCCTGATATCCCTGATATCCTCGATATCCCTGATATCCTCGATATCCTGATATCCCCGATATCCCTGATATCCTCGATATCCCTGATATCCCCGATATCCCTGATATCCCCGATATCCGCGATATCCCTGATATCCCTGATATCCCTGATATCCTCGATATCCCTGATATCCTCGATATCCCTGATATCTCTGATATCCCTGATATCTCTGATATCCCTGATATCCCTGATATCCCTGATATCCCTGATATCCCTGATATCCCTGATATCCCTGATATCCCTGATATTCTCGATATCCCTGATATCCTCGATATCCCTGATATCCTCGATATCCCTGATATCCTCGATATCCCTGATATCCTCGATATCCCTGATATCCCCGATATCCGCGATATCCCTGATATCCCTGATATCCCTGATATCCTCGATATCCCTGATATCCTCGATATCCCTGATATCTCTGATATCCCTGATATCTCTGATATCCCTGATATCCCTGATATCCCTGATATCCCTGATATCCCTGATATCCCTGATATCCCTGATATCCCTGATATCCTGGATATCCCTGATATCCCTGATATCCCTGATATCCCTGATATCCCTGATATTCCTGATATCCCTGATATCCCTGATATCCCTGATATCCCTGATATCCCTGATATCCCTGATATCCCTGATATCCCTGATATCCCTGATATCCTCGATATCCCTGATATCCTCGATATCCTGATATCCCCGATATCCCTGATATCCTCGATATCCCTGATATCCCCGATATCCCTGATATCCCCGATATCCGCGATATCCCTGATATCCCTGATATCCCTGATATCCTCGATATCCCTGATATCCTCGATATCCCTGATATCTCTGATATCCCTGATATCTCTGATATCCCTGATATCCCTGATATCCCTGATATCCCTGATATCCCTGATATCCCTGATATCCCTGATATCCCTGATATTCTCGATATCCCTGATATCCTCGATATCCCTGATATCCTCGATATCCCTGATATCCTCGATATCCCTGATATCCTCGATATCCCTGATATCCCCGATATTCCTGATATCCCTGATATCCCTGATATCCCTGATATCCCTGATATCCTCGATATCCCTGATATCCTCGATATCCCTGATATCCTCGATATCCCTGATATCCTCGATATCCCTGATATCCTCGATATCCCTGATATCCTCGATATCCCTGATATCCCAGATATCCCTGATATCCCTGATATTCCTGATATCCCTGATATCCCTGATATCCTCGATATCCCTGATATCCCTGATATCCCTGATATCCCTGATATCCCTGATATCCTCGATATCCCTGACATCCTCGATATCCCTGATATTCTAGATATCCCTGATATCCCTGATATCCCTGATATCCCTGATATCCCTGATATCCCTGATATCCCTGATATCCCTGATATCCCTGATATCCCTGATATCCCTGATATCCGCGATATCCCTGATATCCCTGATATCCCTGATATCCCTGATATCCCTGATATCCCTGATATCCCTGATATCCCTGATATCCCTGATATCCCTGATATCCCTGATATCCCTGATATCCCTGATATCCCTGATATCCCTGATATCCCTGATATCCCTGATATCCCTGATATCCCTGATATCCCTGATATCCCTGATATCCCTGATATCCCTGATATCCCTGATATCCCTGATATCCCTGATATCCCTGATATCCCTGATATCCCTGATATCCCTGATATCCCTGATATCCCTGATATCCCTGATATCCCTGATATCCCTGATATTCCTGATATCCCTGATATCCCTGATATCCCTGATATCCCTGATATCCCTGATATCCTGGATATCCCTGATATCCCTGATATCCCTGATATCCCTGATATCCCTGATATCCCTGATATCCCTGATATCCCTGATATCCCTGATATCCTGGATATCCCTGATATCCCTGATATCCCTGATATCCCTGATATCCCTGATATTCCTGATATCCCTGATATCCCTGATATCCCTGATATCCCTGATATCCCTGATATCCCTGATATCCCTGATATCCCTGATATCCCTGATATCCCTGATATCCCTGATATCCTCGATATCCCTGATATCCTCGATATCCCTGATATCCCCGATATCCCTGATATCCTCGATATCCCTGATATCCCCGATATCCCTGATATCCCCGATATCCGCGATATCCCTGATATCCCTGATATCCCTGATATCCTCGATATCCCTGATATCCTCGATATCCCTGATATCCCTGATATCCCTGATATCTCTGATATCCCTGATATCCCTGATATCCCTGATATCCCTGATATCCCTGATATCCCTGATATCCCTGATATCCCTGATATCCCTGATATCCCTGATATCCCTGATATCCCTGATATCCCTGATATTCTCGATATCCCTGATATCCTCGATATCCCTGATATCCTCGATATCCCTGATATCCTCGATATTCCTGATATCCTCGATATCCCTGATATCCTCGATATCCCTGATATCCCTAATATCCCTGATATCCCTGATATCCCTGATATCCCTGATATCCCTGATATCCCTGATATCCCTGATATCCCTGATATCCCTGATATCCCTGATATCCCTGATATCCCTGATATCCCTGATATCCCTGATATCCCTGATATCCCTGATATCCCTGATATCCCTGATATCCCTGATATCCCTGATATCCCTGATATCTCTGATATCCCTGATATCCCTGATATCCCTGATATCGCTGATATCCCTGATATCCTCGATATCCTCGATATCCCTGATATCCCCGATATTCCTGATATCCCTGATATCCCTGATATCCCTGATATCCCTGATATCCTCGATATCCCTGATATCCTCGATATCCCTGATATCCTCGATATCCCTGATATCCTCGATATCCCTGATATCCTCGATATCCCTGATATCCCAGATATCCCTGATATCCCTGATATCCCTGATATCCCTGATATCCCTGATATCCCTGATATCCCTGATATCCCTGATATCCCTGATATCCCTGATATCCCTGATATCCCTGATATCCCTGATATCCCTGATATCCCTGATATCCCTGATATCCCTGATATCCCTGATATCCCTGATATCCCTGATATCCCTGATATCCCTGATATCCCTGATATCCCTGATATCCCTGATATCCCTGATATCCCTGATATCCCTGATATCTCTGATATCCCTGATATCCCTGATATCCCTGATATCCCTGATATCCCTGATATCCTCGATATCCTCGATATCCCTGATATCCCCGATATTCCTGATATCCCTGATATCCCTGATATCCCTGATATCCCTGATATCCTCGATATCCCTGATATCCTCGATATCCCTGATATCCTCGATATCCCTGATATCCTCGATATCCCTGATATCCTCGATATCCCTGATATCCTCGATATCCCTGATATCCCAGATATCCCTGATATCCCTGATATTCCTGATATCCCTGATATCCCTGATATCCTCGATATCCCTGATATCCCTGATATCCCTGATATCCCTGATATCCCTGATATCCTCGATATCCCTGACATCCTCGATATCCCTGATATTCTCGATATCCCTGATATCCCTGATATCCCTGATATCCCTGATATCCCTGATATCCCTGATATCCCTGATATCCCTGATATCCCTGATATCCCTGATATCCCTGATATCCCTGATATCCCTGATATCCGCGATATCCCTGATATCCCTGATATCCCTGATATCCCTGATATCCCTGATATCCCTGATATCCCTGATATCCCTGATATCCCTGATATCGCTGATATCCCTGATATCCCTGATATCCCTGATATCCCTGATATCCCTGATATCCTCGATATCCCTGATATCCTCGATATCCCTGATATCCCTGATATCCCTGATATCCCTGATATCCCTGATATCCCTGATATCCCTGATATCCCTGATATCCCTGATATCCCTGATATTCCTGATATCCCTGATATCCTCGATATCCCTGATATCCCTGATATCCTCGATGTCCCTGATATCCTCGATATACCTGATATCCTCGATATCCCTGATATCCCTGATATCCCTGATATCCCTGATATCCCTGATATCCCTGATATCCCTGATATCCCTGATATCCCTGATATCCCTGATATCCCTGATATCCCTGATATCCCTGATATCCCTGATATCCCTGATATCCCTGATATCCCTGATATCCCTGATATCCCTGATATCTCTGATATCCCTGATATCCCTGATATCCCTGATATCCCTGATATCCCTGATATCCCTGATATCCCTGATATCCCTGATATCCCTGATATCCCTGATATCCCTGATATTCCTGATATCCCTGATATCCTCGATATCCCTGATATCCCTGATATCCTCGATGTCCCTGATATCCTCGATATACCTGATATCCTCGATATCCCTGATATCCCCCATATCCCTGATATCCCCCATATCCCTGATATCCTTGATATCCCTGATATCCCTGATATCCCTGATATCCCTGATATCCCTGATATCCCTGATATCCCTGATATCCCTGATATCCCTGATATCCCTGATATCCCTGATATCCCTGATATCCCTGATATCCCTGATATCCCTGATATCCTCGATATCCCTGATATCCTCGATATCCCTGATATCCTCGATATCCCTGATATCCCCGATATCCCTGATATCCCTGATATCAGCGATATCCCTGATATCCCTGATATCCCTGATATCCTCGATATCCCTGATATCCTCGATATCCCTGATATCCCTGATATCCCTGATATCTCTGATATCCCTGATATCCCTGATATCCTCGATATCCCTGATATCCTCGATATCCCTGATATCCTCGATATCCCTGATATCCCTGATATCCCTGATATCCTCGATATCCCTGATATCCCTAATATCCCTGATATCCTCGATATCCCTGATATCCCTGATATCCCTGATATCCCTGATATCCCTGATATCCCTGATATCCCTGATATCCCTGATATCCCTGATATCACTGATATCCTGGATATCCCTGATATCCCTGATATCCCTGATATCCCTGATATCCCTGATATCCCTGATATCCCTGATATCCTTGATATCCCTGATATCCCCGATATCCCTGATATCCTGGATATCCCTGATATCCCTGATATCCCTGATATCCCTGATATTATCCCTGATATCCCTGATATCCCTGATATCCCTGATATCCCTGATATCCCTGATATCCCTGATATCCTGGATATCCCTGATATCCCTGATATCCCTGATATCCCTGATATCCCTGATATCCCTGATATCCCTGATATCCCTGATATCCCTGATATCCCTGATATCCCTGATATCCTGGATATCCCTGATATCCCTGATATCCCTGATATCCCTGATATCCCTGATATCCCTGATATCCCTGATATCCCTGATATCCCTGATATCCCTGATATGCCTAATATCCCTGATATCCCTGATATCCCTGATATCCTGAATATCCCTGATATCCCTGATATCCTGGATATCCCTGATATCCCTGATATCCCTGATATCCCTGATATCCCTGATATCCCTGATATCCTTGATATCCCAGATATCCTTGATATCCCTGATATCCCTGATATCCCTGATATCCTGGATATCCCTGATATCCCTGATATCCCTGATATCCCTGATATCCCTGATATCCCTGATATCCCTGATATCCCTGATATCCCTGATATCCTGGATATCCCTGATATCCCTGATATCCCTGATATCCCTGATATTCCTGATATCCCTGATATCCCTGATATCCCTGATATCCCTGATATCCCTGATATTCCTGATATCCTGGATATCCCTGATATCCCTGATATCCCTGATATCCCTGATATCCCTGATATCCCTGATATCCCTGATATCCCTGATATCCCTGATATCCCTGATATCCCTGATATCCCTGATATCCGTGATATCCCTGATATCCCTGATATCCCTGATATCCCTGATATCCCTGATATCCCCGATATCCCTGATATCCCTGATATCCCTGTTATCCTGGATATCCCTGATATCCCTGATATCCCTGATATCCCTGATATCCCTGATATCCCTGATATCCCTGATATCCCTGATATCCCTGATATCCCTGATATCCCTGATATCCCTGATATCCCTGATATCCCTGAGATCCTGGATATCCCTGATATCCCTGATATCCCTGATATCCCTGATATCCCTGATATTCCTGATATCCCTGATATCCCTGATATCCCTGATATCCCTGATATCCCTGATATCCCTGATATTCCTGATATCCCTGATATCCCTGATATCCCTGATATCCCTGATATCCTGGATATCCCTGATATCCCTGATATCCTTGATATCCCTGATATCCCTGATATCCCTGATATCCTGGATATCCCTGATATCCCTGATATCCCTGATATCCCTGATATTATCCCTGATATCCCTGATATCCCTGATATCCCTGATATCCCTGATATCCCTGATATCCCTGATATCCCTGATATCCCTGATATCCCTGATATCCCTGATATCCCTGATATCCCTGATATCCCTGATATTCCTGATATCCCTGATATCCTCGATATCCCTGATATCCCTGATATCCTCGATGTCCCTGATATCCTCGATATACCTGATATCCTCGATATCCCTGATATCCCTGATATCCCTGATATCCCTGATATCCCTGATATCCCTGATATCCCTGATATCCCTGATATCCCTGATATCCACGATATCCCTGATATCCCTGATATCCCTGATATCTCTGATATCCCTGATATCCCTGATATCCCTGATATCCCTGATATCCCTGATATCCCTGATATCCCTGATATCCCTGATATCCCTGATATCCCTGATATCCCTGATATTCCTGATATCCCTGATATCCTCGATATCCCTGATATCCCTGATATCCTCGATGTCCCTGATATCCTCGATATACCTGATATCCTCGATATCCCTGATATCCCCCATATCCCTGATATCCCCCATATCCCTGATATCCTTGATATCCCTGATATCCCTGATATCCCTGATATCCCTGATATCCCTGATATCCCTGATATCCCTGATATCCCTGATATCCCTGATATCCCTGATATCCCTGATATCCCTGATATCCCTGATATCCCTGATATCCCTGATATCCCTGATATCCCTGATATCCTCGATATCCCTGATATCCTCGATATCCCTGATATCCTCGATATCCCTGATATCCCCGATATCCCTGATATCCCTGATATCAGCGATATCCCTGATATCCCTGATATCCCTGATATCCTCGATATCCCTGATATCCTCGATATCCCTGATATCCCTGATATCCCTGATATCTCTGATATCCCTGATATCCCTGATATCCCTGATATCCCTGATATTCTCGATATCCCTGATATCCTCGATATCCCTGATATCCTCGATATCCCTGATATCCTCGATATCCCTGATATCCCTGATATCCCTGATATCCTCGATATCCCTGATATCCCTAATATCCCTGATATCCCTGATATCCCTGATATCCCTGATATCCCTGATATCCCTGATATCCCTGATATCCCTGATATCCTGGATATCCCTGATATCCCTGATATCCCTGATATCCCTGATATCCCTGATATCCCTGATATCCCTGATATCCTTGATATCCCTGATATCCCTGATATCCCTGATATCCTGGATATCCCTGATATCCCTGATATCCCTGATATCCCTGATATTATCCCTGATATCCCTGATATCCCTGATATCCCTGATATCCCTGATATCCCTGATATCCCTGATATCCCTGATATCCCTGATATCCCTGATATCCTGGATATCCCTGATATCCCTGATATCCCTGATATCCCTGATATCCCTGATATCCCTGATATCCCTGATATCCCTGATATCCCTGATATCCCTGATATCCCTGATATCCCTGATATCCCTGATATCCCTGATATCCCTGATATCCTGGATATCCCTGATATCCCTGATATCCCTGATATCCCTGATATCCCTGATATCCCTGATATCCCTGATATCCCTGATATCCCTGATATCCCTGATATCCCTGATATGCCTAATATCCCTGATATCCCTGATATCCCTGATATCCCTGATATCCCTGATATCCTGGATATCCCTGATATCCCTGATATCCCTGATATCCCTGATATCCCTGATATCCCTGATATCCCTGATATCCCTGATATCCCTGATATCCCTGATATCCCTGATATCCCTGATATCCCTGATATCCCTGATATCCCTGATATCCCTGATATCCTGGATATCCCTGATATCCCTGATATCCCTGATATCCCTGATATCCCTGATATCCCTGATATCCCTGATATCCCTGATATCCCTGATATCCTGGATATCCCTGATATCCCTGATATCCCTGATATCCCTGATATCCCTGATATCCCTGATATCCCTGATATCCTGGATATCCCTGATATCCCTGATATCCCTGATATCCCTGATATCCTGGATATCCCTGATATCCCTGATATCCCTGATATCCCTGATATCCCTGATATCCTGGATATCCCTGATATCCCTGATATCCTCGATATCCTCGATATCCCTGATATCCCCGATATTCCTGATATCCCTGATATCCCTGATATCCCTGATATCCCTGATATCCTCGATATCCCTGATATCCTCGATATCCCTGATATCCTCGATATCCCTGATATCCTCGATATCCCTGATATCCTCGATATCCCTGATATCCCAGATATCCCTGATATCCCTGATATCCCTGATATCCTGGATATCCCTGATATCCCTGATATCCCTGATATCCCTGATATCCCTGATATCCCTGATATCCCTGATATCCCTGATATCCCTGATATCCCTGATATCCCTGATATCCCCCATATCTCTGATATTCCTGATATCCCTGATATCCCTGATATCCCTGATATCCCTGATATCCCTGATATCCCTGATATCCCTGATATCCCTGATATCCCTGATATCCCTGATATCCCTGATATCCCTGATATCCCTGATATCCCTGATATCCCTGATATCCTGGATATCCCTGATATCCCTGATATCCCCGATATCCCTGATATCCCTGATATCCCTGATATCCCTGATATCCCTGATATCCCTGATATCCCTGATATCCCTGATTTCCTGGATATCCCTGATATCCCTGATATCCCTGATATCCCTGATATCCCTGATATCCCTGATATCCCTTATACCCCTGATATCCCTGATATCCCTGATATCCCTGATATCCCTGATATCCCTGATATCCCTGATATCCCCCATATCTCTGATATCCCTGATATCCCTGATATCCCTGATATCCCTGATATCCCTGATATCCCTGATATCCCTGATATCCCTGATATCCCTGATATCCCTGATATCCCTGATATCCCTGATATCCCTGATATCCCTGATATCCCTGATTTCCTGGATATCCCTGATATCCCTGATATCCCTGATATCCCTGATATCCCTGATATCCCTGATATCCCTGATATCCCTGATATCCCTGATATCCCTGATATCCCTGATATCCCTGATATCCCTGATATCCCTGTTATCCTGGATATCCCTGATATCCCTGATATCCCTGATATCCCTGATATCCCTGATATCCCTGATATCCCTGATATCCCTGATATCCCTGATATCCCTGATATCCCTGATATCCCTGATATCCCTGATATCCCTGATATCCTGGATATCCCTGATATCCCTGATATCCCTGATATCCCTGATATCCCTGATATCCCTGATATCCCTGATATCCCTGATATCCCTGATATCCCTGATATCCCTGATATCCCTGATATCCCTGATATCCCTGATATCCCTGATATCCCTGATATCCTGGATATCCCTGATATCCCTGATATCCCTGATATCCCTGATATCCCTGATATCCCTGATATCCCTGATATCCCTGATATCCCTGATATCCCTGATATCCTGGATATCCCTGATATCCCTGATATCCCTGATATCCCTGATATCCCTGATATCCCTGATATCCCTGATATCCCTGATATCCCTGATATCCCTGATATCCTGGATATCCCTGATATCCCTGATATCCCTGATATCCCTGATATCCCTGATATCCCTGATATCCCTGATATCCCTGATATCCCTGATATCCCTGATATCTCTGATATCCCTGATATCCCTGATATCTCTGATATCCCTGATATCCCTGATATCCCTGATATCCTGGATATCCCTGTGTCCCTGATATCCCTGATATCCCTGATATCCCTGATATCCCTGATATCCCTGATGTCCCTGATATCCCTGATATCCCTGATATCCCTGATATCCCTGATATCCCTGATATCCCTGATATCCCTGATATCCCTGATATCCCTGATATCCCTGATATCCCTGATATCCCTGATATCCCTGATATCCCTGATATCCCTGATATCCTGGATATCCCTGATATCCCTGATATCCCTGATATCCCTGATATCCCTGATATCCCTGATATCCCTGATATCCCTGATATCCCTGATATCCCTGATATCCCTGATATCCCTGATATCCCTGATATTCCTGATATCCCTGATATCCCTGATATCCCTGATATCCCTGATATCCCTGATATCCCTGATATCCCTGATATCCTGGATATCCCTGATATCCCTGATATCCCTGATATCCCTGATATCCCTGATATCCCTGATATCCCTGATATCCCTGATATCCCTGATATCCCTGATATCCCTGATATCCCTGATATCCCTGATATCCCTGATATCCCTGATATCCCTGATATCCCTGATATCCCTGATATCCCTGATATCCCTGATATCCCTGATATCCCTGATATCCCTGATATCCCTGATATCCCTGATATCCCTGATATCCCTGATATCCCTGATATCCCTGATATCCCTGATATCCCTGATATCCCTGATATCCCTGATATCCCTGATATCCCTGATATCCCTGATATTCCTGATATCCCTGATATCCCTGATATCCCTGATATCCCTGATATCCCTGATATCCCTGATATCCTGGATATCCCTGATATCCCTGATATCCCTGATATCCCTGATATCCCTGATATCCCTGATATCCTGGATATCCCTGATATCCCTGATATCCCTGATATCCCTGATATCCCTGATATTCCTGATATCCCTGATATCCCTGATATCCCTGATATCCCTGATATCCCTGATATCCCTGATATCCCTGATATCCCTGATATCCCTGATATCCCTGATATCCCTGATATCCTCGATATCCCTGATATCCTCGATATCCCTGATATCCCCGATATCCCTGATATCCTCGATATCCCTGATATCCCCGATATCCCTGATATCCCCGATATCCGCGATATCCCTGATATCCCTGATATCCCTGATATCCTCGATATCCCTGATATCCTCGATATCCCTGATATCTCTGATATCCCTGATATCTCTGATATCCCTGATATCCCTGATATCCCTGATATCCCTGATATCCCTGATATCCCTGATATCCCTGATATCCCTGATATTCTCGATATCCCTGATATCCTCGATATCCCTGATATCCCTGATATCCCTGATATCCTCGATATCCCTGATATCCTCGATATCCCTGATATCCTCGATATCCCTGATATCCCTAATATCCCTGATATCCCTGATATCCCTGATATCCCTGATATCCCTGATATCCCTGATATCCCTGATATCCCTGATATCCCTGATATCCCTGATATCCCTGATATCCTGGATATCCCTGATATCCCTGATATCCCTGATATCCCTGATATCCCTGATATCCCTGATATCCCTGATATCCCTGATATCCCTGATATCCCTGATATCCCTGATATCCCTGATATCCTGGATATCCTGGATATCCCTGATATCCCTGATATCCCTGATATCCCTGATATCCCTGATATCCCTGATATCCCTGATATCCCTGATATCCCTGATATCCCTGATATCCCTGATATCCCGGATATCCCTGATATCCCTGATATCCCTGATATTCCTGATATCCCTGATATCCCTGATATCCTCGATATCCCTGATATCCCTGATATCCCTGATATCCCTGATATCCCTGATATCCTCGATATCCCTGACATCCTCGATATCCCTGATATTCTCGATATCCCTGATATCCCTGATATCCCTGATATCCCTGATATCCCTGATATCCCTGATATCCCTGATATCCCTGATATCCCTGATATCCCTGATATCCCTGATATCCGCGATATCCCTGATATCCCTGATATCCCTGATATCCCTGATATCCCTGATATCCCTGATATCCCTGATATCCCTGATATCCCTGATATCCCTGATATCCCTGATATCCCTGATATCCCTGATATCCCTGATATCCCTGATATCCCTGATATCCCTGATATCCCTGATATCCCTGATATCCCTGATATCCCTGATATCCCTGATATCCCTGATATCCCTGATATCCCTGATATCCCTGATATCCCTGATATCCCTGATATCCCTGATATCCCTGATATCCCTGATATCCCTGATATCCCTGATATCCCTGATATCCCTGATATCCCTGATATCCCTGATATCCCTGATATCCCTGATATCCCTGATATCCCTGATATCCCTGATATCCCTGATATCCCTGATATCCCTGATATCCCTGATATCCCTGATATCCCTGATATCCCTGATATCCCTGATATCCCTGATATCCCTGATATCCCTGATATCCCTGATATCCCTGATATCCCTGATATCCCTGATATCCATGATATCCTGGATATCCCTGATATCCCTGATATCCCTGATATCCCTGATATCCCTGATATTCCTGATATCCCTGATATCCCTGATATCCCTGATATCCCTGATATCCCTGATATCCTCGATATCCTCGATATCCCTGATATCCCCGATATTCCTGATATCCCCGATATCCCTGATATCCCTGATATCCCTGATATCCTCGATATCCCTGATATCCTCGATATCCCTGATATCCTCGATATCCCTGATATCCTCGATATCCCTGATATCCTCGATATCCCTGATATCCCAGATATCCCTGATATCCCTGATATTCCTGATATCCCTGATATCCCTGATATCCTCGATATCCCTGATATCCCTGATATCCCTGATATCCCTGATATCCCTGATATCCTCGATATCCCTGACATCCTCGATATCCCTGATATTCTCGATATCCCTGATATCCCTGATATCCCTGATATCCCTGATATCCCTGATATCCCTGATATCCCTGATATCCCTGATATCCCTGATATCCCTGATATCCCTGATATCCGCGATATCCCTGATATCCCTGATATCCCTGATATCCCTGATATCCCTGATATCCCTGATATCCCTGATATCCCTGATATCCCTGATATCGCTGATATCCCTGATATCCCTGATATCCCTGATATCCCTGATATCCCTGATATCCTCGATATCCCTGATATCCCTGATATCCCTGATATCCCTGATATCCCTGATATCCCTGATATCCCTGATATCCCTGATATCCCTGATATCCCTGATATCCCTGATATCCCTGATATCCCTGATATCCCTGATATCCCTGATATTCCTGATATCCCTGATATCCTCGATATCCCTGATATCCCTGATATCCTCGATGTCCCTGATATCCTCGATATACCTGATATCCTCGATATCCCTGATATCCCTGATATCCCTGATATCCCTGATATCCCTGATATCCCTGATATCCCTGATATCCCTGATATCCCTGATATCCCTGATATCCCTGATATCCCTGATATCCCTGATATCCCTGATATCCCTGATATCTCTGATATCCCTGATATCCCTGATATCCCTGATATCCCTGATATCCCTGATATCCCTGATATCCCTGATATCCCTGATATCCCTGATATCCCTGATATCCCTGATATTCCTGATATCCCTGATATCCTCGATATCCCTGATATCCCTGATATCCTCGATGTCCCTGATATCCTCGATATACCTGATATCCTCGATATCCCTGATATCCCCCATATCCCTGATATCCCCCATATCCCTGATATCCTTGATATCCCTGATATCCCTGATATCCCTGATATCCCTGATATCCCTGATATCCCTGATATCCCTGATATCCCTGATATCCCTGATATCCCTGATATCCCTGATATCCCTGATATCCCTGATATCCCTGATATCCCTGATATCCCTGATATCCCTGATATCCCTGATATCCCTGATATCCTCGATATCCCTGATATCCTCGATATCCCTGATATCCTCGATATCCCTGATATCCCCGATATCCCTGATATCCCTGATATCAGCGATATCCCTGATATCCCTGATATCCCTGATATCCTCGATATCCCTGATATCCTCGATATCCCTGATATCCCTGATATCCCTGATATCTCTGATATCCCTGATATCCCTGATATCCCTGATATCCCTGATATTCTCGATATCCCTGATATCCTCGATATCCCTGATATCCTCGATATCCCTGATATCCTCGATATCCCTGATATCCTCGATATCCCTGATATCCTCGATATCCCTGATATCCTCGATATCCCTGATATCCCTGATATCCCTGATATCCTCGATATCCCTGATATCCCTAATATCCCTGATATCCCTGATATCCCTGATATCCCTGATATCCCTGATATCCCTGATATCCCTGATATCCCTGATATCCTGGATATCCCTGATATCCCTGATATCCCTGATATCCCTGATATCCCTGATATCCCTGATATCCCTGATATCCTTGATATCCCTGATATCCCTGATATCCCTGATATCCTGGATATCCCTGATATCCCTGATATCCCTGATATCCCTGATATTATCCCTGATATCCCTGATATCCCTGATATCCCTGATATCCCTGATATCCCTGATATCCCTGATATCCCTGATATCCCTGATATCCCCGATATCCCTGATATCCCCGATATCCCTGATATCCCTGATATCCCTGATATCCCTGATATCCCTGATATCCCTGATATCCCTGATATCCCTGATATCCCTGATATCCCTGATATCCCTGATATCCCTGATATCCCTGATATCCCTGATATCCCTGATATCCCTGATATCCCTGATATCCTGGATATCCCTGATATCCCTGATATCCCTGATATCCCTGATATCCCTGATATCCCTGATATCCCTGATATCCCTGATATCCCTGATATCCCTGATATCCCTGATATTCCTGATATCCCTGATATCCCTGATATCCCTGATATCCCTGATATCCCTGATATCCTGGATATCCCTGATATCCCTGATATCCCTGATATCCCTGATATCCCTGATATCCCTGATATCCCTGATATCCCTGATATCCCTGATATCCCTGATATCCCTGATATCCCTGATATCCCTGATATCCCTGATATCCCTGATATCCTGGATATCCTGGATATCCCTGATATCCCTGATATCCCTGATATCCTGGATATCCCTGATATCCCTGATATCCCTGATATCCCTGATATCCCTGATATCCCTGATATCCCTGATATCCCTGATATCCCTGATATCCCTGATTTCCTGGATATCCCTGATATCCCTGATATCCCTGATATCCCTGATATCCCTGATATCCCTGATATTCCTTATATCCCTGATATCCCTGATATCCCTGATATCCCTGATATCCCTGATATCCCTGATATCCCTGATATCCCTGTTATCCTGGATATCCCTGATATCCCTGATATCCCTGATATCCCTGATATCCCTGATATCCTTGATATCCCTGATATCCCTGATATCCCTGATATCCCTGATATCCCTGATATCCCTGATATCCTGGATATCCCTGATATCCCTGATATCCCTGATATCCCTGATATCCCTGATATCCCTGATATCCCTGATATCCCTGATATCCCTGATATCCCTGATATCCCTGATATCCCTGATATCCCTGATATCCTGGATATCCCTGATATCCCTGATATCCCTGATATCCCTGATATCCCTGATATCCCTGATATCCCTGATATCCCTGATATCCCTAATATCCCTGATATCCTGGATATCCCTGATATCCCTGATATCCCTGATATCCCTGATATCCCTGATATCCTGGATATCCCTGATATCCCTGATATCCCTGATATCCCTGATATCCCGGATATCCCTGATATCCCTGATATCCCTGATATCCCTGATATCCCTGATATCCCTGATATCCTGGATATCCCTGATATCCCTGATATCCCTGATATCCTGGATATCCCTGATATCCCTGATATCCCTGATATCCCTGATATCCCTGATATCCCTGATATCCCTGATATCCCTGATATCCCTGATATCCCTGATATCCCTGATATCCCTGATATCCCTGATATCCCTGATATCCCTGATATCCCTGATATCCCTGATATCCCTGATATCCCTGATATCCCTGATATCCCTGATATCCCTGATATCCCTGATATCCCTGATATCCTTGATATCCCTGATATCCCTGATATCCCTGATATCCCGGATATCCCTGATATCCCTGATATCCCTGATATCCCTGATATTATCCCTGATATCCCTGATATCCCTGATATCCCTGATATCCCTGATATCCCTGATATCCCTGATATCCCTGATATCCCTGATATCCCTGATATCCCTGATATCCCTGATATCCCTGATATCCCTGATATCCCTGATATCCCTGATATCCCTGATATCCCTGATATCCCTGATATCCTGGATATCCCTGATATCCCTGATATCCCTGATATCCCTGATATCCCTGATATCCCTGATATCCCTGATATCCCTGATATCCCTGATATCCCTGATATCCCTGATATCCCTGATATCCTGGATATCCCTGATATCCCTGATATCCCTGATATCCCTGATATCCTGGATATCCCTGATATCCCTGATATCCCTGATATCCCTGATATCCCTGATATCCCTGATATCCCTGATATCCCTGATATCCCTGATATCCCTGATATCCCTGATATCCCTGATATCCCTGATATCCCTGATATCCCTGATATCCCTGATATCCCTGATATCCCTGATATCCCTGATATCCCTGATATCCCTGATATCCCTGATATCCTGGATATCCCTGATATCCTGGATATCCCTGATATCCTGGATATCCCTGATATCCCTGATATCCCTGATATCCCTGATATCCCTGATATCCCTGATATCCCTGATATCCCTGATATCCCTGATATCCCTGATATCCCTGATATCCCTGATATCCCTGATATCCCTGATATCCCTGATATCCCTGATATCCCTGATATCCCTGATATCCCTGATATCCTGGATATCCCTGATATCCCTGATATCCCTGATATCCCTGATATCCCTGATATCCCTGATATCCCTGATATCCCTGATATCCCTGATATCCCTGATATCCCTGATATCCCTGATATCCCTGATATCCCTGATATCCCTGATATCCCTGATATCCTGGATATCCCTGATATCCCTGATATCCCTGATATTCCTGATATCCCTGATATCCCTGATATCCCTGATATCCCTGATATCCCTGATATCCCTGATATCCCTGATATCCCTGATATCCCTGATATCCTCGATATCCCTGATATCCTCGATATCCCTGATATCCCCGATATCCCTGATATCCTCGATATCCCTGATATCCCCGATATCCCTGATATCCCCGATATCCCTGATATCCCCGATATCCGCGATATCCCTGATATCCCTGATATCCCTGATATCCTCGATATCCCTGATATCCTCGATATCCCTGATATCCCTGATATCCCTGATATCTCTGATATCCCTGATATCCCTGATATCCCTGATATCCCTGATATCCCTGATATCCCTGATATCCCTGATATCCCTGATATCCCTGATATTCTCGATATCCCTGATATCCTCGATATCCCTGATATCCTCGATATCCCTGATATCCTCGATATCCCTGATATCCTCGATATCCCTGATATCCCTGATATCCCTGATATCCTCGATATTCCTGATATCCTCGATATCCCTGATATCCTCGATATCCCTGATATCCCTAATATCCCTGATATCCCTGATATCCCTGATATCCCTGATATCCCTGATATCCCTGATATCCCTGATATCCCTGATATCCCTGATATCCCTGATATCCCTGATATCCCTGATATCCCTGATATCCCTGATATCCCTGATATCCCTGATATCTCTGATATCCCTGATATCCCTGATATCCCTGATATCCCTGATATCCCTGATATCCTCGATATCCTCGATATCCCTGATATCCCCGATATTCCTGATATCCCTGATATCCCTGATATCCCTGATATCCCTGATATCCTCGATATCCCTGATATCCTCGATATCCCTGATATCCTCGATATCCCTGATATCCTCGATATCCCTGATATCCTCGATATCCCTGATATCCCAGATATCCCTGATATCCCTGATATCCCTGATATCCTCGATATCCCTGATATCCCTGATATCCCTGATATCCCTGATATCCCTGATATCCTCGATATCCCTGACATCCTCGATATCCCTGATATTCTCGATATCCCTGATATCCCTGATATCCCTGATATCCCTGATATCCCTGATATCCCTGATATCCCTGATATCCCTGATATCCCTGATATCCCTGATATCCCTGATATCCCTGATATCCCTGATATCCGCGATATCCCTGATATCCCTGATATCCCTGATATCCCTGATATCCCTGATATCCCTGATATCCCTGATATCCCTGATATCCCTGATATCGCTGATATCCCTGATATCCCTGATATCCCTGATATCCCTGATATCCCTGATATCCTCGATATCCCTGATATCCCTGATATCCCTGATATCCCTGATATCCCTGATATCCCTGATATCCCTGATATCCCTGATATTCCTGATATCCCTGATATCCTCGATATCCCTGATATCCCTGATATCCTCGATGTCCCTGATATCCTCGATATACCTGATATCCTCGATATCCCTGATATCCCTGATATCCCTGATATCCCTGATATCCCTGATATCCCTGATATCCCTGATATCCCTGATATCCCTGATATCCCTGATATCCCTGATATCCCTGATATCCCTGATATCCCTGATATCCCTGATATCTCTGATATCCCTGATATCCCTGATATCCCTGATATCCCTGATATCCCTGATATCCCTGATATCCCTGATATCCCTGATATCCCTGATATCCCTGATATCCCTGATATTCCTGATATCCCTGATATCCTCGATATCCCTGATATCCCTGATATCCTCGATGTCCCTGATATCCTCGATATACCTGATATCCTCGATATCCCTGATATCCCCCATATCCCTGATATCCCCCATATCCCTGATATCCTTGATATCCCTGATATCCATGATATCCCTGATATCCCTGATATCCCTGATATCCCTGATATCCCTGATATCCCTGATATCCCTGATATCCCTGATATCCCTGATATCCCTGATATCCCTGATATCCCTGATATCCCTGATATCCCCGATATCCTCGATATCCCTGATATCCTCGATATCCCTGATATCCTCGATATCCCTGATATCCCCGATATCCCTGATATCCCTGATATCAGCGATATCCCTGATATCCCTGATATCCCTGATATCCTTGATATCCCTGATATCCTCGATATCCCTGATATCCCTGATATCCCTGATATCTCTGATATCCCTGTTATCCCTGATATCCCTGATATCCCTGATATTCTCGATATCCCTGATATCCTCGATATCCCTGATATCCTCGATATCCCTGATATCCTCGATATCCCTGATATCCCTGATATCCCTGATATCCTCGATATCCCTGATATCCCTAATATCCCTGATATCCCTGATATCCCTGATATCCCTGATATCCCTGATATCCCTGATATCCCTGATATCCCTGATATCCTGGATATCCCTGATATCCCTGATATCCCTGATATCCCTGATATCCCTGATATCCCTGATATCCCTGATATCCTTGATATCCCTGATATCCCTGATATCCCTGATATCCTGGATATCCCTGATATCCCTGATATCCCTGATATCCCTGATATTATCCCTGATATCCCTGATATCCCTGATATCCCTGATATCCCTGATATCCCTGATATCCCTGATATCCCTGATATCCCTGATATCCCTGATATCCCTGATATCCCTGATATCCCTGATATCCCTGATATTCCTGATATCCCTGATATCCTCGATATCCCTGATATCCCTGATATCCTCGATGTCCCTGATATCCTCGATATACCTGATATCCTCGATATCCCTGATATCCCTGATATCCCTGATATCCCTGATATCCCTGATATCCCTGATATCCCTGATATCCCTGATATCCCTGATATCCCTGATATCCCTGATATCCCTGATATCCCTGATATCCCTGATATCCCTGATATCTCTGATATCCCTGATATCCCTGATATCCCTGATATCCCTGATATCCCTGATATCCCTGATATCCCTGATATCCCTGATATCCCTGATATCCCTGATATCCCTGATATTCCTGATATCCCTGATATCCTCGATATCCCTGATATCCCTGATATCCTCGATGTCCCTGATATCCTCGATATACCTGATATCCTCGATATCCCTGATATCCCCCATATCCCTGATATCCCCCATATCCCTGATATCCTTGATATCCCTGATATCCCTGATATCCCTGATATCCCTGATATCCCTGATATCCCTGATATCCCTGATATCCCTGATATCCCTGATATCCCTGATATCCCTGATATCCCTGATATCCCTGATATCCCTGATATCCCTGATATCCCTGATATCCCTGATATCCTCGATATCCCTGATATCCTCGATATCCCTGATATCCTCGATATCCCTGATATCCCCGATATCCCTGATATCCCTGATATCAGCGATATCCCTGATATCCCTGATATCCCTGATATCCTCGATATCCCTGATATCCTCGATATCCCTGATATCCCTGATATCCCTGATATCTCTGATATCCCTGATATCCCTGATATCCCTGATATCCCTGATATTCTCGATATCCCTGATATCCTCGATATCCCTGATATCCTCGATATCCCTGATATCCTCGATATCCCTGATATCCCTGATATCCCTGATATCCTCGATATCCCTGATATCCCTAATATCCCTGATATCCCTGATATCCCTGATATCCCTGATATCCCTGATATCCCTGATATCCCTGATATCCCTGATATCCTGGATATCCCTGATATCCCTGATATCCCTGATATCCCTGATATCCCTGATATCCCTGATATCCCTGATATCCTTGATATCCCTGATATCCCTGATATCCCTGATATCCTGGATATCCCTGATATCCCTGATATCCCTGATATCCCTGATATTATCCCTGATATCCCTGATATCCCTGATATCCCTGATATCCCTGATATCCCTGATATCCCTGATATCCCTGATATCCCTGATATCCTGGATATCCCTGATATCCCTGATATCCCTGATATCCCTGATATCCCTGATATCCTGGATATCCTGGATATCCCTGATATCCCTGATATCCCTGATATCCCTGATATCCCTGATATCCCTGATATCCCTGATATCCCTGATATCCCTGATATCCCTGATATCCCTGATATCCCTGATATCCCTGATATCCCTGATATCCCTGATATCCCTGATATCCCTGATATCCCTGATATCCCTGATATCCTGGATATCCCTGATATCCCTGATATCCCTGATATCCCTGATATCCCTGATATCCCTGATATCCCTGATATCCCTGATATCCCTGATATCCCTGATATCCCTGATATCCCTGATATCCCTGATATCCCTGATATCCCTGATATCCCTGATATCCCTGATATCCCTGATATCCCTGATATCCCTGATATCCCTGATATCCTGGATATCCCTGATATCCCTGATATCCCTGATATCCCTGATATCCCTGATATCCCTGATATCCCTGATATCCCTGATATCCCTGATATCCCTGATATCCCTGATATCCCTGATATCCCTGATATCCCTGATATCCCTGATATCCCTGATATCCCTGATATCCTGGATATCCCTGATATCCCTGATATCCCTGATATCCCTGATATCCCTGATATCCCTGATATCCCTGATATCCCTGATATCCCTGATATCCTGGATATCCCTGATATCCCTGATATCCCTGATATCCCTGATATCCCTGATATCCCTGATATCCCTGATATCCTGGATATCCCTGATATCCCTGATATCCCTGATATCCCTGATATCCCTGATATCCCTGATATCCCTGATATCCCTGATATCCTGGATATCCCTGATATCCCTGATATCCCTGATATCCCTGATATCCCTGATATCCCTGATATCCCTGATATCCCTGATATCCCTGATATCCCTGATATCCCTGATATCCTGGATATCCCTGATATCCCTGATATCCCTGATATCCCTGATATCCCTGATATCCCTGATATCCCTGATATCCCTGATATCCTGGATATCCCTGATATCCCTGATATCCCTGATATCCCTGATATCCCTGATATCCTGGATATCCTGGATATCCCTGATATCCCTGATATCCCTGATATCCCTGATATCCCTGATATCCCTGATATCCCTGATATCCCTGATATCCCTGATATCCCTGATATCCCTGATATCCCTGATATCCCTGATATCCCTGATATCCCTGATATCCCTGATATCCTCGATATCCCTGATATCCCTGATATCCCTGATATCCCTGATATCCTGGATATCCCTGATATCCCTGATATCCCTGATATCCCTGATATCCCTGATATCCCTGATATCCCTGATATCCCTGATATCCCTGATATCCCTGATATCCCTGATATCCTGGATATCCCTGATATCCCTGATATCCCTGATATCCCTGATATCCCTGATATCCCTGATATCCCTGATATCCCTGATATCCCTGATATCCCTGATATCCCTGATATCCCTGATATCCCTGATATCCCTGATATCCCTGATATCCCTGATATCCTTGATATCCCAGATATCCTTGATATCCCTGATATCCCTGATATACCTGATATCCTGAATATCCCTGATATCCTGGATATCCCTGATATCCCTGATATCCCTGATATCCCTGATTTCCCTGATATCCCTGATATCCCTGATATCCCTGATATCCCTGATATCCCTGATATCCCTGATATCCCTGATATCCTGGATATCCCTGATATCCTGGATATCCCTGATATCCCTGATATCCCTGATATCCCTGATATCCCTGATATCCCTGATATCCCTGATATCCTGGATATCCCTGATATCCCTGATATCCCTGATATCCCTGATATCCCTGATATCCCTGATATCCCTGATATCCCTGATATCCCTGATATCCCTGATATCCCTGATATCCCTGATATCCTGGATATCCCTGATATCCCTGATATCCCTGATATCCCTGATATCCCTGATATCCCTGATATCCCTGATATCCCTGATATCCCTGATATCCCTGATATCCCTGATATCCCTGATATCCTGGATATCCTGGATATCCCTGATATCCCTGATATCCCTGATATCCTGGATATCCCTGATATCCCTGATATCCCTGATATCCCTGATATCCCTGATATCCCTGATGTCCCTGATATCCCTGATATCCCTGATATCCCTGATTTCCTGGATATCCCTGATATCCCTGATATCCCTGATATCCCTGATATCCCTGATATCCCTGATATCCCTGATATCCCTGATATCCCTGATATCCCTGATATCCCTGATATCCCTGATATCCCTGATATCCCTGATATCCCTGATATCCCTGATATCCCTGATATCCCTGATATCCTGGATATCCCTGATATCCCTGATATCCCTGATATCCCTGATATCCCTGATATCCCTGATATCCCTGATATCCCTGATATCCTGGATATCCCTGATATCCCTGATATCCCTGATATCCCTGATATCCCTGATATCCCTGATATCCCTGATATCCCTGATATCCCTGATATCCCTGATATCCCTGATATCCCTGATATCCCTGATATCCCTGATATCCCTGATATCCCTGATATCCCTGATATCCCTGATATCCCTGATATCCCTGATATCCCTGATATCCCTGATATCCCTGATATCCCTGATATCCCTGATATCCCTGATATCCCTGATATCCCTGATATCCTGGATATCCCTGATATCCCTGATATCCCTGATATCCCTGATATCCCTGATATCCCTGATATCCCTGATATCCCTGATATCCCTGATATCCCTGATATCCCTGATATCCCTGATATCCCTGATATCCCTGATATCCCTGATATCCCTGATATCCCTGATATCCCTGATATCCCTGATATCCCTGATATCCCTGATATCTCTGATATCCCTGATATCCCTGATATCCCTGATATCCCTGATATCCCTGATATCCCTGATATCCCTGATATCCCTGATATCCCTGATATTCCTGATATCCCTGATATCCCTGATATCCCTGATATCCCTGATATCCCTGATATCCCTGATATCCTGGATATCCCTGATATCCCTGATATCCCTGATATCCCTGATATCCCTGATATCCCTGATATCCTGGATATCCCTGATATCCCTGATATCCCTGATATTCCTGATATCCCTGATATCCCTGATATCCCTGATATCCCTGATATCCCTGATATCCCTGATATCCCTGATATCCCTGATATCCCTGATATCCCTGATATCCCTGATATCCCTGATATCCCTGATATCCTCGATATCCCTGATATCCTCGATATCCCTGATATCCCCGATATCCCTGATATCCTCGATATCCCTGATATCCCCGATATCCCTGATATCCCCGATATCCGCGATATCCCTGATATCCCTGATATCCCTGATATCCTCGATATCCCTGATATCCTCGATATCCCTGATATCTCTGATATCCCTGATATCTCTGATATCCCTGATATCCCTGATATCCCTGATATCCCTGATATCCCTGATATCCCTGATATCCCTGATATTCTCGATATCCCTGATATCCTCGATATCCCTGATATCCTCGATATCCCTGATATCCTCGATATCCCTGATATCCCTGATATCCCTGATATCCTCGATATCCCTGATATCCTCGATATCCCTGATATCCTCGATATCCCTGATATCCCTAATATCCCTGATATCCCTGATATCCCTGATATCCCTGATATCCCTGATATCCCTGATATCCCTGATATCCCTGATATCCCTGATATCCCTGATATCCCTGATATCCCTGATATCCCTGATATCCCTGATATCCCTGATATCCCTGATATCTCTGATATCCCTGATATCCCTGATATCCCTGATATCCCTGATATCCCTGATATCCTCGATATCCTCGATATCCCTGATATCCCCGATATTCCTGATATCCCTGATATCCCTGATATCCCTGATATCCCTGATATCCTCGATATCCCTGATATCCTCGATATCCCTGATATCCTCGATATCCCTGATATCCTCGATATCCCTGATATCCTCGATATCCCTGATATCCCAGATATCCCTGATATCCCTGATATTCCTGATATCCCTGATATCCCTGATATCCTCGATATCCCTGATATCCCTGATATCCCTGATATCCCTGATATCCCTGATATCCTCGATATCCCTGACATCCTCGATATCCCTGATATTCTAGATATCCCTGATATCCCTGATATCCCTGATATCCCTGATATCCCTGATATCCCTGATATCCCTGATATCCCTGATATCCCTGATATCCCTGATATCCCTGATATCCCTGATATCCCTGATATCCCTGATATCCCTGATATCCCTGATATCCCTGATATCCCTGATATCCCTGATATCCCTGATATCCCTGATATCCCTGATATCCCTGATATCCCTGATATCCCTGATATCCCTGATATCCCTGATATCCCTGATATCCCTGATATCCCTGATATCCCTGATATCCCTGATATCCCTGATATCCCTGATATCCCTGATATCCCTGATATCCCTGATATCCCTGATATCCCTGATATCCCTGATATCCCTGATATCCTGGATATCCCTGATATCCCTGATATCCCTGATATCCCTGATATCCCTGATATCCCTGATATCCCTGATATCCCTGATATCCCTGATATCCCTGATATCCTGGATATCCCTGATATCCCTGATATCCCTGATATCCCTGATATCCCTGATATCCCTGATATCCCTGATATCCCTGATATCCCTGATATCCCTGATATCCCTGATATCCCTGATATCCCTGATATCCCTGATATCCCTGATATCCCTGATATCCCTGATATCCCTGATATCCCTGATATCCCTGATATCCCTGATATCCCTGATATCCCTGATATCCCTGATATCCCTGATATCCCTGATATCCCTGATATCCCTGATATCCCTGATATCCCTGATATCCCTGATATCCCTGATATCCCTGATATCCCTGATATCCCTGATATCCCTGATATCCCTGATATCCTGGATATCCCTGATATCCCTGATATCCCTGATATCCCTGATATCCCTGATATCCCTGATATCCCTGATATCCCTGATATCCCTGATATCCCTGATATCCCTGATATCCCTGATATCCCTGATATCCCTGATATCCCTGATATCCCTGATATCCCTGATATCCCTGATATCCCTGATATCCCTGATATCCCTGATATCCCTGATATCCCTGATATCCCTGATATCCCTGATATCCCTGATATCCCTGATATCCCTGATATCCCTGATATCCCTGATATTCCTGATATCCCTGATATCCCTGATATCCCTGATATCCCTGATATCCCTGATATCCCTGATATCCTGGATATCCCTGATATCCCTGATATCCCTGATATCCCTGATATCCCTGATATCCCTGATATCCTGGATATCCCTGATATCCCTGATATCCCTGATATTCCTGATATCCCTGATATCCCTGATATCCCTGATATCCCTGATATCCCTGATATCCCTGATATCCCTGATATCCCTGATATCCCTGATATCCCTGATATCCCTGATATCCTCGATATCCCTGATATCCTCGATATCCCTGATATCCCCGATATCCCTGATATCCTCGATATCCCTGATATCCCCGATATCCCTGATATCCCCGATATCCGCGATATCCCTGATATCCCTGATATCCCTGATATCCTCGATATCCCTGATATCCTCGATATCCCTGATATCTCTGATATCCCTGATATCTCTGATATCCCTGATATCCCTGATATCCCTGATATCCCTGATATCCCTGATATCCCTGATATCCCTGATATTCTCGATATCCCTGATATCCTCGATATCCCTGATATCCTCGATATCCCTGATATCCTCGATATCCCTGATATCCCTGATATCCCTGATATCCTCGATATCCCTGATATCCTCGATATCCCTGATATCCTCGATATCCCTGATATCCCTAATATCCCTGATATCCCTGATATCCCTGATATCCCTGATATCCCTGATATCCCTGATATCCCTGATATCCCTGATATCCCTGATATCCCTGATATCCCTGATATCCCTGATATCCCTGATATCCCTGATATCCCTGATATCCCTGATATCTCTGATATCCCTGATATCCCTGATATCCCTGATATCCCTGATATCCCTGATATCCTCGATATCCTCGATATCCCTGATATCCCCGATATTCCTGATATCCCTGATATCCCTGATATCCCTGATATCCCTGATATCCTCGATATCCCTGATATCCTCGATATCCCTGATATCCTCGATATCCCTGATATCCTCGATATCCCTGATATCCTCGATATCCCTGATATCCCAGATATCCCTGATATCCCTGATATTCCTGATATCCCTGATATCCCTGATATCCTCGATATCCCTGATATCCCTGATATCCCTGATATCCCTGATATCCCTGATATCCTCGATATCCCTGACATCCTCGATATCCCTGATATTCTAGATATCCCTGATATCCCTGATATCCCTGATATCCCTGATATCCCTGATATCCGCGATATCCCTAATATCCCTGATATCCCTGATATCCCTGATATCCCTGATATCCCTGATATCCCTGATATCCCTGATATCCCTGATATCCCTGATATCCCTGATATCCCTGATATCCCTGATATCCCTGATATCCCTGATATCCCTGATATCCCTGATATCCCTGATATCCCTGATATCCCTGATATCCCTGATATCCCTGATATCCCTGATATCCCTGATATCCCTGATATCCCTGATATCCCTGATATCCCTGATATCCCTGATATCCCTGATATCCCTGATATCCCTGATATCCCTGATATCCTGGATATCCCTGATATCCCTGATATCCCTGATATCCCTGATATCCCTGATATCCCTGATATCCCTGATATCCCTGATATCCTGGATATCCTGGATATCCTGGATATCCCTGATATCCCTGATATCCCTGATATCCCTGATATCCCTGATATCCCTGATATCCCTGATATCCTGGATATCCCTGATATCCCTGATATCCCTGATATCCCTGATATCCCTGATATCCCTGATATCCTGGATATCCCTGATATCCCTGATATCCTGGATATCTCTGATATCCCTGATATCCCTGATATCCCTGATATCCCTGATATCCCTGATATCCCTGATATCCCTGATATCCCTGATATCCCTGATATCCCTGATATCCCTGATATCCCTGATATCCCTGATATCCTTGATATCCCTGATATCCTTGATATCCCAGATATCCTTGATATCCCTGATATCCCTGATATCCTGGATATCCCTGATATCCCTGATATCCCTGATATCCTGGATATCCCTGATATCCCTGATATCCCTGATATCCCTGATATCCCTGATATCCCTGATATCCCTGATATCCCTGATATCCCTGATATCCCTGATATCCCTGATATCCCTGATATCCCTGATATCCCTGATATCCCTGATATCCCTGATATCCCTGATATCCCTGATATCCCTGATATCCCTGATATCCCTGATATCCCTGATATCCCTGATATCCCTGATATCCCTGATATCCCTGATATCCCTGATATCCCTGATATCCCTGATATCCCTGATATCCCTGATATCCCTGATATCCCTGATATCCCTGATATCCCTGATATCCCTGATATCCCTGATATCCCTGATATCCTGGATATCCCTGATATCCAGTGATATCCCTGATATCCCTGATATCCCTGATATCCCTGATATCCCTGATATCCCTGATATCCCTGATATCCCTGATATCCCTGATATCCCTGATATCCTGGATATCCCTGATATCCCTGATATCCCTGATATCCCTGATATCCCTGATATCCCTGATATCCCTGATATCCTGGATATCCCTGATATCCCTGATATCCCTGATATCCCTGATATCCCTGATATCCCTGATATCCCTGATATCCCTGATATCCCTGATATCCCTGATATCCCTGATATCCCTGATATCCCTGATATCCCTGATATCCCTGATATCCCTGATATCCCTGATATCCCTGATATCCCTGATATCCCTGATATCCCTGATATCCTGGATATCCCTGATATCCCTGATATCCCTGATATCCCTGATATCCCTGATATCCCTGATATCCCTGATATCCTGGATATCCCTGATATCCCTGATATCCCTGATATCCCTGATATCCCTGATATCCCTGATATCCCTGATATCCCTGATATCCCTGATATCCCTGATATCCCTGATATCCCTGATATCCCTGATATCCCTGATATCCCTGATATCCCTGATATCCCTGATATCCCTGATATCCCTGATATCCCTGATATCCCTGATATCCTGGATATCCCTGATATCCCTGATATCCCTGATATCCCTGATATCCCTGATATCCCTGATATCCCTGATATCCCTGATATCCCTGATATCCCTGATATCCCTGATATCCCTGATATCCCTGATATCCCTGATATCCCTGATATCCCTGATATCCCTGATATCCCTGATATCCCTGATATCCCTGATATCCCTGATATCCCTGATATCCCTGATATCCCTGATATCCCTGATATCCCTGATATCCCTGATATCCTGGATATCCCTGATATCCTGGATATCCCTGATATCCAGTGATATCCCTGATATCCCTGATATCCCTGATATCCCTGATATCCCTGATATCCCTGATATCCCTGATATCCCTGATATCCCTGATATCCCTGATATCCCTGATATCCTGAATATCCCTGATATCCCTGATATCCCTGATATCCCTGATATCCCTGATATCCCTGATATCCCTGATATCCCTGATATCCCTGATATCCTGGATATCCCTGATATCCCTGATATCCCTGATATCCCCGATATCCCTGATATCCCCGATATCCCTGATATCCCCGATATCCCTGATATCCCCGATATCCCTGATATCCCCGATATCCCTGATATCCCCGATATCCCTGATATCCCTGATATCCCTGATATCCTGGATATCCCTGATATCCCTGATATCCCTGATATCCCTGATATCCCTGATATCCCTGATATCCTGGATATCCCTGATATCCTGGATATCCCTGATATCCCTGATATCCCTGATATCCCTGATATCCCTGATATCTCTGATATCCCTGATATCCCTGATATCCCTGATATCCCTGATATCCCTGATATCCCTGATATCCCTGATATCCCTGATATCCCTGATATCCCTGATATCCCTGATATCCCTGATATCCCTGATATCCCTGATATCCCTGATATCCCTGATATCCCTGATATCCCTGATATCCCTGATATCCCTGATATCTCTGATATCCCTGATATCCCTGATATCCCTGATATCCCTGATATCCCTGATATCCCTGATATCCTGGATATCCCTGATATCCCTGATATCCCTGATATCCCTTATATCCCTGATATCCCTGATATCTCTGATATCCCTGATATCCCTGATATCCCTGATATCCCTGATATCCCTGATATCCCTGATATCCCTGATATCCCTGATATCCCTGATATCCCTGATATCCCTGATATCCTGGATATCCCTGATATCCCTGATATCCCTGATATCCCTGATATCCCTGATATCCCTGATATCCCTGATATCCCTGATATCCCTGATATCCCTGATATCCCTGATATCCCTGATATCCTGGATATCCCTGATATCCCTGATATCCCTGATATCCCTGATATCCCTGATATCCCTGATATCCCTGATATCCCTGATATCCCTGATATCCCTGATATCCCTGATATCCCTGATATCCCTGATATCCCTGATATCCCTGATATCCCTGATATCCTGGATATCCCTGATATCCCTGATATCCCTGATATCCCTGATATCCCTGATATCCCTGATATCCCTGATATCCCTGATATCCCTGATATCCCTGATATCCCTGATATCCTGGATATCCCTGATATCCCTGATATCCCTGATATCCCTGATATCCCTGATATCCCTGATATCCCTGATATCCCTGATATCCCTGATATCCCTGATATCCCTGATATCCTGGATATCCCTGATATCCCTGATATCCCTGATATCCCTTATATCCCTGATATCCCTGATATCCCTGATATCCCTGATATCCCTGATATCCCTGATATCCCTGATATCCCTGATATCCCTGATATCCCTGATATCCCTGATATCCCTGATATCCCTGATATCCTGGATATCCCTGATATCCCTGATATCTCTGATATCCCTGATATCCCTGATATCCCTGATATCCCTGATATCCCTGATATCCCTGATATCCTGGATATCTCTGATATCCTCGATATCCCTGATATCCGTGATATCCCTGATATCCCTGATATCCCTGATATCCCTGATATCCCTGATATCCCTGATATCCCTGATATCCCTGATATCCCTGATATCCCTGATATCCCTGATATCCCTGATATCCCTGATATCCCTGATATCCCTGATATCCCTGATATCCTGGATATCCCTGATATCCCTGATATCCCTGATATCCCTGATATCCCTGATATCCCTGATATCCCTGATATCCCTGATATCCCTGATATCCTGGATATCCCTGATATCCCTGATATCCCTGATATCCCTGATATCCCTGATATCCCTGATATCCCTGATATCCCTGATATCCCTGATATCCCTGATATCCCTGATATCCCTGATATCCCTGATATCCTGGATATCCCTGGTATCCCTGATATCCCTGATATCCCTGATATCCCTGATATCCCTGATATCCCTGATATCCCTGATATCCCTGATATCCCTGATATCCCTGATATCCCTGATATCCCTGATATCCCTGATATCCCTGATATCCCTGATATCCCTGATATCCCTGATATCCCTGATATCCCTGATATCCCTGATATCCCTGATATCCCTGATATCCCTGATATCCCTGATATCCCTGATATCCCTGATATCCCTGATATCCCTGATATCCCTGATATCCCTGATATCCTGGATATCCCTGATATCCCTGATATCCCTGATATCCCTGATATCCCTGACATCCCTGATATCCCTGATATCCCTGATATCCCTGATATCCCTGATATCCCTGATATCCCTGATATCCCTGATATCCCTGATATCCCTGATATCCTGGATATCCCTGATATCCCTGATATCCCTGATATCCCTGATATCCCTGATATCCCTGATATCCCTGATATCCCTGATATCCCTGATATCCCTGATATCCCTGATATCCCTGATATCCCTGATATCCCTGATATCCCTGATATCCCTGATATCCCTGATATCCCTGATATCCCTGATATCCCTGATATCCCTGATATCCCTGATATCCCTGATATCCCTGATATCCCTGATATCCCTGATATCCCTGATATCCTGGATATCCCTGATATCCCTGATATCCCTGATATCCCTGATATCCCTGATATCCCTGATATCCCTGATATCCCTGATATCCCTGATATCCCTGATATCCCTGATATCCTGGATATCCCTGATATCCCTGATATCCCTGATATCCCTGATATCCCTGACATCCCTGATATCCCTGATATCCCTGATATCCCTGATATCCCTGATATCCTGGATATCCCTGATATCCCTGATATCCCTGATATCCTTGATATCCCTGATATCCCTGATATCCCTGATATCCCTGATATCCCTGATATCCCTGATATCCCTGATATCCCTGATATCCTCGATATCCCTGATATCCTCGATATCCCTGATATCCTCGATATCCCTGATATCCCCGATATCCCTGATATCCCTGATATCAGCGATATCCCTGATATCCCTGATATCCCTGATATCCTCGATATCCCTGATATCCTCGATATCCCTGATATCCCTGATATCCCTGATATCTCTGATATCCCTGATATCCCTGATATCCCTGATATCCCTGATATTCTCGATATCCCTGATATCCTCGATATCCCTGATATCCTCGATATCCCTGATATCCTCGATATCCCTGATATCCCTGATATCCCTGATATCCTCGATATCCCTGATATCCCTAATATCCCTGATATCCCTGATATCCCTGATATCCCTGATATCCCTGATATCCCTGATATCCCTGATATCCCTGATATCCTGGATATCCCTGATATCCCTGATATATCTGATATCCCTGATATCCCTGATATCCCTGATATCCCTGATATCCTTGATATCCCTGATATCCCTGATATCCCTGATATCCTGGATATCCCTGATATCCCTGATATCCCTGATATCCCTGATATTATCCCTGATATCCCTGATATCCCTGATATCCCTGATATCCCTGATATCCCTGATATCCCTGATATCCCTGATATCCCTGATATCCCTGATATCCTGGATATCCCTGATATCCCTGATATCCCTGATATCCCTGATATCCCTGATATCCCTGATATCCCTGATATCCCTGATATCCCTGATATCCCTGATATCCCTGATATCCCTGATATCCCTGATATCCCTGATATCCCTGATATCCTGGATATCCCTGATATCCCTGATATCCCTGATATCCCTGATATCCCTGATATCCCTGATATCCCTGATATCCCTGATATCCCTGATATCCCTGATATCCCTGATATGCCTAATATCCCTGATATCCCTGATATCCCTGATATCCTGGATATCCCTGATATCCCTGATATCCTGGATATCCCTGATATCCCTGATATCCCTGATATCCCTGATATCCCTGATATCCCTGATATCCTTGATATCCCAGATATCCTTGATATCCCTGATATCCCTGATATCCCTGATATCCTGGATATCCCTGATATCCCTGATATCCCTGATATCCCTGATATCCCTGATATCCCTGATATCCCTGATATCCCTGATATCCCTGATATCCTGATATCCCTGATATCCCTGATATCCCTGATATTCCTGATATCCCTGATATCCCTGATATCCCTGATATCCCTGATATCCCTGATATTCCTGATATCCTGGATATCCCTGATATCCCTGATATCCCTGATATCCCTGATATCCCTGATATCCCTGATATCCCTGATATCCCTGATATCCCTGATATCCCTGATATCCCTGATATCCCTGATATCCCTGATATCCCTGATATCCCTGATATCCCTGATATCCGTGATATCCCTGATATCCCTGATATCCCTGATATCCCTGATATCCCTGATATCCCCGATATCCCTGATATCCCTGATATCCCTGTTATCCTGGATATCCCTGATATCCCTGATATCCCTGATATCCCTGATATCCCTGATATCCCTGATATCCCTGATATCCCTGATATCCCTGATATCCCTGATATCCCTGATATCCCTGATATCCCTGATATCCTGGATATCCCTGATATCCCTGATATCCCTGATATCCCTGATATCCCTGATATCCCTGATATCCCTGATATCCCTGATATCCCTGATATCCCTGATATCCCTGATATCCCTGATATCCCTGATATCCCTGATATCCCTGATATCCCTGATATCCCTGATATCCTGGATATCCCTGATATCCCTGATATCCCTGATATCCCTGATATCCCTGATATCCCTGATATCCCTGATATCCCTGATATCCCTGATATCCTGGATATCCCTGATATCCCTGATATCCCTGATATCCCTGATATCCCTGATATCCCTGATATCCCTGATATCCCTGATATCCCTGATATCCCTGATATCCCTGATATCCCTGATATCCCTGATATCCCTGATATCCCTGATATCCTGGATATCCTGGATATCCCTGATATCCCTGATATCCCTGATATCCTGGATATCCCTGATATCCCTGATATCCCTGATATCCCTGATATCCCTGATATCCCTGATATCCCTGATATCCCTGATATCCCTGATATCCCTGATTTCCTGGATATCCCTGATATCCCTGATATCCCTGATATCCCTGATATCCCTGATATCCCTGATATCCCTTATATCCCTGATATCCCTGATATCCCTGATATCCCTGATATCCCTGATATCCCTGATATCCCTGATATCCCCCATATCTCTGATATCCCTGATATCCCTGATATCCCTGATATCCCTGATATCCCTGATATCCCTGATATCCCTGATATCCCTGATATCCCTGATATCCCTGATATCCCTGATATCCCTGATATCCCTGATATCCCTGATATCCCTGATATCCCTGATATCCCTGATTTCCTGGATATCCCTGATATCCCTGATATCCCTGATATCCCTGATATCCCTGATATCCCTGATATCCCTGATATCCCTGATATCCCTGATATCCCTGATATCCCTGATATCCCTGATATCCCTGATATCCCTGATATCCCTGATATCCCTGTTATCCTGGATATCCCTGATATCCCTGATATCCCTGATATCCCTGATATCCCTGATATCCCTGATATCCCTGATATCCCTGATATCCCTGATATCCCTGATATCCCTGATATCCCTGATATCCCTGATATCCTGGATATCCCTGATATCCCTGATATCCCTGATATCCCTGATATCCCTGATATCCCTGATATCCCTGATATCCCTGATATCCCTGATATCCCTGATATTATCCCTGATATCCCTGATATCCCTGATATCCCTGATATCCCTGATATCCCTGATATCCCTGATATCCCTGATATCCCTGATATCCCTGATATCCCTGATATCCCTGATATCCTGGATATCCCTGATATCCCTGATATCCCTGATATCCCTGATATCCTGGATATCCCTGATATCCCTGATATCCCTGATATCCCTGATATCCCTGATATCCCTGATATCCCTGTTATCCTGGATATCCCTGATATCCCTGATATCCCTGATATCCCTGATATCCCTGATATCCCTGATATCCCTGATATCCCTGATATCCCTGATATCCCTGATATCCCTGATATCCCTGATATCCCTGATATCCCTGATATCCTGGATATCCCTGATATCCCTGATATCCCTGATATCCCTGATATCCCTGATATCCCTGATATCCCTGATATCCCTGATATCCCTGATATCCCTGATATCCCTGATATCCCTGATATCCCTGATATCCCTGATATCCCTGATATCCTGGATATCCCTGATATCCCTGATATCCCTGATATCCCTGATATCCCTGATATCCCTGATATCCCTGATATCCCTGATATCCCTGATATCCCTGATATCCCTGATATCCTGGATATCCCTGATATCCCTGATATCCCTGATATCCCTGATATCCCTGATATCCTGGATATCCCTGATATCCCTGATATCCCTGATATCCCTGATATCCCTGATATCCCTGATATCCCTGATATCCCTGATATCCCTGATATCCCTGATATCCTGGATATCCCTGATATCCCTGATATCCCTGATATCCCTGATATCCCTGATATCCCTGATATCCCTGATATCCCTGATATCCTTGATATCCCAGATATCCTTGATATCCCTGATATCCCTGATATCCCTGATATCCTGGATATCCCTGATATCCCTGATATCCCTGATATCCCTGATATCCCTGATATCCCTGATATCCCTGATATCCCTGATATCCCCCATATCTCTGATATTCCTGATATCCCTGATATCCCTGATATCCCTGATATCCCTGATATCCCTGATATCCCTGATATCCCTGATATCCCTGATATCCCTGATATCCCTGATATCCCTGATATCCCTGATATCCCTGATATCCCTGATATCCTGGATATCCCTGATATCCCTGATATCCCTGATATCCCTGATATCCCTGATATCCCTGATATCCCTGATATCCCTGATATCCCTGATATCCCTGATATCCTGGATATCCCTGATATCCCTGATATCCCTGATATCCCTGATATCCCTGATATCCCTGATATCCTCGATATCCCTGATATCCCTGATATCCCTGATATCCCTGATATCCACGATATTCCTGATATCCCTGATATCCCTGATATCCCTGATATTCCTGATATATCTGATATCCCTGATATCCCTGATATCCCTGATATCCCTGATATCCCTGATATCCCTGATATCCCTGATATCCTGGATATCCCTGATATCCCTGATATCCCTGATATCCCTGATATCCCTGATATCCCTGATATCCCTGATATCCCTGATATCCCTGATATCCTGGATATCCCTGATATCCCTGATATCCCTGATATCCCTGATATCCCTGATATCCCTGATATCCCTGATATCCTGGATATCCCTGATATCCCTGATATCCCTGATATCCCTGATATTTCTGATATCCCTGATATCCTTGATATCCCTGATATCCTTGATATCCCAGATATCCTTGATATCCCTGATATCCCTGATATCCTGGATATCCCTGATATCCCTGATATCCCTGATATCCCTGATATCCCTGATATCCCTGATATCCCTGATATCCCTGATATCCCTGATATCCCTGATATCCCTGATATCCCTGATATCCCTGATATCCTGGATATCCCTGATATCCCTGATATCCCTGATATCCCTGATATCCCTGATATCCCTGATATCCTGGATATCCCTGATATCCCTGATATCCCTGATATCCCTGATATCCCTGATATTCCTGATATCCCTGATATCCCTGATATCCCTGATATCCCTGATATCCCTGATATCCCTGATATCCCTGATATCCCTGATATCCCTGATATCCCTGATATCCTCGATATCCCTGATATCCTCGATATCCTGATATCCCCGATATCCCTGATATCCTCGATATCCCTGATATCCCCGATATCCCTGATATCCCCGATATCCGCGATATCCCTGATATCCCTGATATCCCTGATATCCTCGATATCCCTGATATCCTCGATATCCCTGATATCTCTGATATCCCTGATATCTCTGATATCCCTGATATCCCTGATATCCCTGATATCCCTGATATCCCTGATATCCCTGATATCCCTGATATCCCTGATATTCTCGATATCCCTGATATCCTCGATATCCCTGATATCCTCGATATCCCTGATATCCTCGATATCCCTGATATCCCTGATATCCCTGATATCCTCGATATCCCTGATATCCTCGATATCCCTGATATCCTCGATATCCCTGATATCCCTAATATCCCTGATATCCCTGATATCCCTGATATCCCTGATATCCCTGATATCCCTGATATCCCTGATATCCCTGATATCCCTGATATCCCTGATATCCCTGATATCCCTGATATCCCTGATATCCCTGATATCCCTGATATCCCTGATATCCCTGATATCCCTGATATCTCTGATATCCCTGATATCCCTGATATCCCTGATATCCCTGATATCCCTGATATCCTCGATATCCTCGATATCCCTGATATCCCCGATATTCCTGATATCCCTGATATCCCTGATATCCCTGATATCCCTGATATCCTCGATATCCCTGATATCCTCGATATCCCTGATATCCTCGATATCCCTGATATCCTCGATATCCCTGATATCCTCGATATCCCTGATATCCTCGATATCCCTGATATCCCAGATATCCCTGATATCCCTGATATTCCTGATATCCCTGATATCCCTGATATCCTCGATATCCCTGATATCCCTGATATCCCTGATATCCCTGATATCCCTGATATCCTCGATATCCCTGACATCCTCGATATCCCTGATATTCTAGATATCCCTGATATCCCTGATATCCCTGATATCCCTGATATCCCTGATATCCCTGATATCCCTGATATCCCTGATATCCCTGATATCCCTGATATCCCTGATATCCGCGATATCCCTGATATCCCTGATATCCCTGATATCCCTGATATCCCTGATATCCCTGATATCCCTGATATCCCTGATATCCCTGATATCCCTGATATCCCTCATATCCCTGATATCCCTGATATCCCTGATATCCCTGATATCCCTGATATCCCTGATATCCCTGATATCCCTGATATCCCTGATATCCCTGATATCCCTGATATCCCTGATATCCCTGATATCCCTGATATCCCTGATATCCCTGATATCCCTGATATCCCTGATATCCCTGATATCCCTGATATCCCTGATATCCCTGATATCCCTGATATCCCTGATATCCCTGATATCCCTGATATCCCTGATATCCCTGATATCCCTGATATCCCTGATATCCCTGATATCCCTGATATCCCTGATATCCCTGATATCCCTGATATTCCTGATATCCCTGATATCCCTGATATCCCTGATATCCCTGATATCCCTGATATCCCTGATATCCCTGATATCCCTGATATCCTGGATATCCCTGATATCCCTGATATCCCTGATATCCCTGATATCCCTGATATCCCTGATATCCCTGATATCCCTGATATCCCTGATATCCTGGATATCCCTGATATCCCTGATATCCCTGATATCCCTGATATCCCTGATATTCCTGATATCCCTGATATCCCTGATATCCCTGATATCCCTGATATTCCTGATATCCCTGATATCCCTGATATCCCTGATATCCCTGATATCCCTGATATTCCTGATATCCTGGATATCCCTGATATCCCTGATATCCCTGATATCCCTGATATCCCTGATATCCCTGATATCCCTGATATCCCTGATATCCCTGATATCCCTGATATCCCTGATATCCCTGATATCCCTGATATCCTGGATATCCCTGATATCCCTGATATCCCTGATATCCCTGATATCCCTGATATCCCTGATATCCCTGATATTCCTGATATCCCTGATATCCTCGATATCCCTGATATCCCTGATATCCTCGATGTCCCTGATATCCTCGATATACCTGATATCCTCGATATCCCTGATATCCCTGATATCCCTGATATCCCTGATATCCTCGATATCCCTGATATCCTCGATATCCCTGATATCCTCGATATCCCTGATATCCCCGATATCCCTGATATCCCTGATATCCCTGATATCCCTGATATCCCTGATATCCCTGATATCCCTGATATCCCTGATATCCCTGATATCCCTGATATCCTGGATATCCCTGATATCCCTGATATCCCTGATATCCCTGATATCCCTGATATCCCTGATATCCCTGATATCCCTGATATCCCTGATATCCCTGATATCCCTGATATCCCTGATATCCCTGATATCCCTGATATCCTGGATATCCCTGATATCCCTGATATCCCTGATATCCTGGATATCCCTGATATCCCTGATATCCCTGATATCCCTGATATCCCTGATATTCCTGATATCCCTGATATCCCTGATATCCCTGATATCCCTGATATCCCTGATATCCCTGATATCCCTGATATCCCTGATATCCCTGATATCCCTGATATCCCTGATATCCCTGATATCCCTGATATCCCTGATATCCCTGATATCCCTGATATCCCTGATATCCCTGATATCCCTGATATCCCTGATATCCCTGATATCCCTGATATCCCTGATATCCCTGATATCCCTGATATCCCTGATTTCCTGGATATCCCTGATATCCCTGATATCCCTGATATCCCTGATATCCCTGATATCCCTGATATCCCTGATATCCCTGATATCCCTGATATCCCTGATATCCCTGATATCTCTGATATCCCTGATATCCCTGATATCCCTGATATCTCTGATATCCCTGATATCCCTGATATCCCTGATATCCCTGATATCCCTGATATCCCTGATATCCCTGATATCCCTGATATCCCTGATATCCCTGATATCCCTGATATCCCTGATATCCCTGATATCCCTGATATCCCTGATATCCCTGATATCCCTGATATCCCTGATATCCCTGATATCCCTGATATCCTGGATATCCCTGATATCCCTGATATCCCTGATATCCCTGATATCCCTGATATCCCTGATATCCCTGATATCACTGATATCCCTGATATCCCTGATATCCCTGATATCCCTGATATCCTGGATATCCTGGATATCCCTGATATCCCTGATATCCCTGATATCCTGGATATCCCTGATATCCCTGATATCCCTGATATCCCTGATATCCCTGATATCCCTGATATCCCTGATATCCCTGATATCCCTGATATCCCTGATTTCCTGGATATCCCTGATATCCCTGATATCCCTGATATCCCTGATATCCCTGATATCCCTTATATCCCTGATATCCCTGATATCCCTGATATCCCTGATATCCCTGATATCCCTGATATCCCTGTTATCCTGGATATCCCTGATATCCCTGATATCCCTGATATCCCTGATATCCCTGATATCCCTGATATCCCTGATATCCCTGATATCCCTGATATCCCTGATATCCCTGATATCCCTGATATCCCTGATATCCCTGATATCCTGGATATCCCTGATATCCCTGATATCCCTGATATCCCTGATATCCCTGATATCCCTGATATCCCTGATATCCCTGATATCCCTGATATCCCTGATATCCCTGATATCCTGGATATCCCTGATATCCCTGATATCCCTGATATCCCTGATATCCCTGATATCCCTGATATCCCTGATATCCCTGATATCCCTGATATCCCTGATATCCCTGATATCCCTGATATCCTGGATATCCCTGATATCCCTGATATCCCTGATATCCCTGATATCCCTGATGTCCCTGATATCCCTGATATCCTGGATATCCCTGATATCCCTGATATCCCTGATATCCCTGATATCCCTGATATCCCTGATATCCCTGATATCCCTGATATCCCTGATATCCCTGATATCCCTGATATCCCTGATATCCCTGATATCCCTGATATCCCTGATATCCCTGATATCCTGGATATCCCTGATATCCCTGATATCCCTGATATCCCTGATATCCTGGATATCCCTGATATCCCTGATATCCCTGATATCCCTGATATCCCTGATATCCCTGATATCCCTGATATCCCTGATATCCCTGATATCCCTGATATCCCTGATATCCCTGATATCCCTGATATCCCTGATATCCCTGATATCCCTGATATCCCTGATATCCCTGATATCCCTGATATCCCTGATATCCCTGATATCCCTGATATCCCTGATATCCCTGATATCCCTGATATCCCTGATATCCCTGATATCCCTGATATCCCTGATATCCCTGATATCCCTGATATCCCTGATATCCCTGATATCCCTGATATCCCTGATATCCCTGATATTCCTGATATCCCTGATATCCCTGATATCCCTGATATCCCTGATATCCCTGATATCCCTGATATCCCTGATATCCTGGATATCCCTGATATCCCTGATATCCCTGATATCCCTGATATCCCTGATATTCCTGATATCCCTGATATCCCTGATATCCCTGATATCCCTGATATCCCTGATATCCCTGATATCCCTGATATCCCTGATATCCCTGATATCCCTGATATCCCTGATATCCTCGATATCCCTGATATCCTCGATATCCCTGATATCCCCGATATCCCTGATATCCTCGATATCCCTGATATCCCCGATATCCCTGATATCCCCGATATCCGCGATATCCCTGATATCCCTGATATCCCTGATATCCCCGATATCCCTGATATCCTCGATATCCCTGATATCTCTGATATCCCTGATATCTCTGATATCCCTGATATCCCTGATATCCCTGATATCCCTGATATCCCTGATATCCCTGATATCCCTGATATCCCTGATATTCTCGATATCCCTGATATCCTCGATATCCCTGATATCCCTGATATCCCTGATATCCCTGATATCCCTGATATCCTCGATATCCCTGATATCCCTAATATCCCTGATATCCCTGATATCCCTGATATCCCTGATATCCCTGATATCCCTGATATCCCTGATATCCCTGATATCCCTGATATCCCTGATATCCCTGATATCCCTGATATCCCTGATATCCCTGATATCCTGGATATCCCTGATATCCCTGATATCCCTGATATCCCTGATATCCCTGATATCCCTGATATCCCTGATATCCCTGATATCCCTGATATCCCTGATATCCCTGATATCCTGGATATCCTGGATATCCTGGATATCCTGGATATCCCTGATATCCCTGATATCCCTGATATCCCTGATATCCCTGATATCCCTGATATCCCTGATATCCCTGATATCCCTGATATCCCGGATATCCCTGATATCCCGGATATCCCTGATATCCCGGATATCCCTGATATCCCTGATATCCCTGATATTCCTGATATCCCTGATATCCCTGATATCCTCGATATCCCTGATATCCCTGATATCCCTGATATCCCTGATATCCCTGATATCCTCGATATCCCTGACATCCTCGATATCCCTGATATTCTCGATATCCCTGATATCCCTGATATCCCTGATATCCCTGATATCCCTGATATCCCTGATATCCCTGATATCCCTGATATCCCTGATATCCCTGATATCCCTGATATCCGCGATATCCCTGATATCCCTGATATCCCTGATATCCCTGATATCCCTGATATCCCTGATATCCCTGATATCCCTGATATCCCTGATATCCCTGATATCCCTGATATCCCTGATATCCCTGATATCCCTGATATCCCTGATATCCCTGATATCCCTGATATCCCTGATATCCCTGATATCCCTGATATCCCTGATATCCCTGATATCCCTGATATCCCTGATATCCCTGATATCCCTGATATCCCTGATATCCCTGATATCCCTGATATCCTTGATATCCCTGATATCCCTGATATCCCTGATATCCCTGATATCCCTGATATCCCTGATATCCCTGATATCCCTGATATCCCTGATATCCCTGATATCCCTGATATCCCTGATATCCCTGATATCCCTGATATCCCTGATATCCCTGATATCCTCGATATCCCTGACATCCTCGATATCCCTGATATTCTCGATATCCCTGATATCCCTGATATCCCTGATATCCCTGATATCCCTGATATCCCTGATATCCCTGATATCCCTGATATCCCTGATATCCCTGATATCCCTGATATCCGCGATATCCCTGATATCCTCGATATCCCTGATATCCTCGATATCCCTGATATCCCAGATATCCCTGATATCCCTGATATTCCTGATATCCCTGATATCCCTGATATCCTCGATATCCCTGATATCCCTGATATCCCTGATATCCCTGATATCCCTGATATCCCTGATATCCCTGATATCCCTGATATCGCTGATATCCCTGATATCCCTGATATCCCTGATATCCCTGATATCCCTGATATCCTCGATATCCCTGATATCCCTGATATCCCTGATATCCCTGATATCCCTGATATCCCTGATATCCCTGATATCCCTGATATCCCTGATATCCCTGATATTCCTGATATCCCTGATATCCTCGATATCCCTGATATCCCTGATATCCTCGATGTCCCTGATATCCTCGATATACCTGATATCCTCGATATCCCTGATATCCCTGATATCCCTGATATCCCTGATATCCCTGATATCCCTGATATCCCTGATATCCCTGATATCCCTGATATCCCTGATATCCCTGATATCCCTGATATCCCTGATATCCCTGATATCCCTGATATCTCTGATATCCCTGATATCCCTGATATCCCTGATATCCCTGATATCCCTGATATCCCTGATATCCCTGATATCCCTGATATCCCTGATATCCCTGATATCCCTGATATTCCTGATATCCCTGATATCCTCGATATCCCTGATATTCCTGATATCCTCGATGTCCCTGATATCCTCGATATACCTGATATCCTCGATATCCCTGATATCCCCCATATCCCTGATATCCCCCATATCCCTGATATCCTTGATATCCCTGATATCCCTGATATCCCTGATATCCCTGATATCCCTGATATCCCTGATATCCCTGATATCCCTGATATCCCTGATATCCCTGATATCCCTGATATCCCTGATATCCCTGATATCCCTGATATCCCTGATATCCCTGATATCCCTGATATCCTCGATATCCCTGATATCCTCGATATCCCTGATATCCTCGATATCCCTGATATCCCCGATATCCCTGATATCCCTGATATCAGCGATATCCCTGATATCCCTGATATCCCTGATATCCTCGATATCCCTGATATCCTCGATATCCCTGATATCCCTGATATCCCTGATATCTCTGATATCCCTGATATCCCTGATATCCCTGATATCCCTGATATCCCTGATATCCCTGATATTCTCGATATCCCTGATATCCTCGATATCCCTGATATCCTCGATATCCCTGATATCCTCGATATCCCTGATATCCTCGATATCCCTGATATCCTCGATATCCCTGATATCCTCGATATCCCTGATATCCCTGATATCCCTGATATCCTCGATATCCCTGATATCCCTAATATCCCTGATATCCCTGATATCCCTGATATCCCTGATATCCCTGATATCCCTGATATCCCTGATATCCCTGATATCCTGGATATCCCTGATATCCCTGATATCCCTGATATCCCTGATATCCCTGATATCCCTGATATCCCTGATATCCTTGATATCCCTGATATCCCTGATATCCCTGATATCCTGGATATCCCTGATATCCCTGATATCCCTGATATCCCTGATATCCCTGATATCCCTGATATCCCTGATATCCTGGATATCCCTGATATCCCTGATATCCCTGATATCCCTGATATCCCTGATATCCCTGATATCCCTGATATCCCTGATATCCCTGATATCCCTGATATCCCTGATATCCCTGATATCCCTGATATCCTGGATATCCCTGATATCCCTGATATCCCTGATATCCCTGATATCCCTGATATCCCTGATATCCCTGATATCCCTGATATCCCTGATATGCCTAATATCCCTGATATCCCTGATATCCCTGATATCCCGGATATCCCTGATATCCCTGATATCCTGGATATCCCTGATATCCCTGATATCCCTGATATCCCTGATATCCCTGATATCCCTGATATCCTTGATATCCCAGATATCCTTGATATCCCTGATATCCCTGATATCCCTGATATCCTGGATATCCCTGATATCCCTGATATCCCTGATATCCCTGATATCCCTGATATCCCTGATATCCCTGATATCCCTGATATCCCTGATATCCTGGATATCCCTGATATCCCTGATATCCCTGATATCCCTGATATTCCTGATATCCCTGATATCCCTGATATCCCTGATATCCCTGATATCCCTGATATTCCTGATATCCTGGATATCCCTGATATCCCTGATATCCCTGATATCCCTGATATCCCTGATATCCCTGATATCCCTGATATCCCTGATATCCCTGATATCCCTGATATCCCTGATATCCCTGATATCCGTGATATCCCTGATATCCCTGATATCCCTGATATCCCTGATATCCCTGATATCCCTGATATCCCTGATATCCCTGATATCCCTGATATCCCTGATATCCCTGATATCCCTGATATCCCTGATATCCCTGATATCCCTGATATCCCTGATATCCCTGATATCCCTGATATCCCTGATATCCCTGATATCCCTGATATCCCTGATATCCCTGATATCCCTGATATCCCTGATATCCCTGATATCCCTGATATCCCTGATATCCCTGATATCCCTGATATCCTGGATATCCCTGATATCCCTGATATCCCTGATATCCCTGATATCCCTGATATCCCTGATATCCCTGATATCCCTGATATCCCTGATATCCCTGATATCCTGGATATCCCTGATATCCCTGATATCCCTGATATCCCTGATATCCCTGATATCCCTGATATCCCTGATATCCCTGATATCCCTGATATCCCTGATATCCCTGATATCCCTGATATCCCTGATATCCCTGATATCCCTGATATCCCTGATATCCCTGATATCCCTGATATCCCTGATATCCCTGATATCCCTGATATCCCTGATATCCCTGATATCCCTGATATCCCTGATATCCCTGATATCCTGGATATCCCTGATATCCCTGATATCCCTGATATCCCTGATATCCCTGATATCCCTGATATCCCTGATATCCCTGATATCCCTGATATCCCTGATATCCCTGATATCCCTGATATCCCTGATATCCCTGATATCCCTGATATCCCTGATATCCCTGATATCCCTGATATCCCTGATATCCCTGATATCCCTGATATCTCTGATATCCCTGATATCCCTGATATCCCTGATATCCCTGATATCCCTGATATCCCTGATATCCCTGATATCCCTGATATCCCTGATATCCCTGATATTCCTGATATCCCTGATATCCCTGATATCCCTGATATCCCTGATATCCCTGATATCCCTGATATCCTGGATATCCCTGATATCCCTGATATCCCTGATATCCCTGATATCCCTGATATCCCTGATATCCTGGATATCCCTGATATCCCTGATATCCCTGATATTCCTGATATCCCTGATATCCCTGATATCCCTGATATCCCTGATATCCCTGATATCCCTGATATCCCTGATATCCCTGATATCCCTGATATCCCTGATATCCCTGATATCCTCGATATCCCTGATATCCCCGATATCCCTGATATCCTCGATATCCCTGATATCCCCGATATCCCTGATATCCCCGATATCCGCGATATCCCTGATATCCCTGATATCCCTGATATCCTCGATATCCCTGATATCCTCGATATCCCTGATATCTCTGATATCCCTGATATCTCTGATATCCCTGATATCCCTGATATCCCTGATATCCCTGATATCCCTGATATCCCTGATATCCCTGATATTCTCGATATCCCTGATATCCTCGATATCCCTGATATCCTCGATATCCCTGATATCCTCGATATCCCTGATATCCCTGATATCCCTGATATCCTCGATATCCCTGATATCCTCGATATCCCTGATATCCTCGATATCCCTGATATCCCTAATATCCCTGATATCCCTGATATCCCTGATATCCCTGATATCCCTGATATCCCTGATATCCCTGATATCCCTGATATCCCTGATATCCCTGATATCCCTGATATCCCTGATATCCCTGATATCCCTGATATCCCTGATATCCCTGATATCTCTGATATCCCTGATATCCCTGATATCCCTGATATCCCTGATATCCCTGATATCCTCGATATCCTCGATATCCCTGATATCCCCGATATTCCTGATATCCCTGATATCCCTGATATCCCTGATATCCCTGATATCCTCGATATCCCTGATATCCTCGATATCCCTGATATCCTCGATATCCCTGATATCCTCGATATCCCTGATATCCTCGATATCCCTGATATCCCAGATATCCCTGATATCCCTGATATTCCTGATATCCCTGATATCCCTGATATCCTCGATATCCCTGATATCCCTGATATCCCTGATATCCCTGATATCCCTGATATCCTCGATATCCCTGACATCCTCGATATCCCTGATATTCTAGATATCCCTGATATCCCTGATATCCCTGATATCCCTGATATCCCTGATATCCCTGATATCCCTGATATCCCTGATATCCCTGATATCCCTGATATCCCTGATATCCGCGATATCCCTAATATCCCTGATATCCCTGATATCCCTGATATCCCTGATATCCCTGATATCCCTGATATCCCTGATATCCCTGATATCCCTGATATCCCTGATATCCCTGATATCCCTGATATCCCTGATATCCCTGATATCCCTGATATCCCTGATATCCCTGATATCCCTGATATCCCTGATATCCCTGATATCCCTGATATCCCTGATATCCCTGATATCCCTGATATCCCTGATATCCCTGATATCCCTGATATCCCTGATATCCCTGATATCCCTGATATCCCTGATATCCCTGATATCCCTGATATCCTGGATATCCCTGATATCCCTGATATCCCTGATATCCCTGATATCCCTGATATCCCTGATATCCCTGATATCCCTGATATCCTGGATATCCTGGATATCCTGGATATCCCTGATATCCCTGATATCCCTGATATCCCTGATATCCCTGATATCCCTGATATCCCTGATATCCTGGATATCCCTGATATCCCTGATATCCCTGATATCCCTGATATCCCTGATATCCCTGATATCCTGGATATCCCTGATATCCCTGATATCCTGGATATCTCTGATATCCCTGATATCCCTGATATCCCTGATATCCCTGATATCCCTGATATCCCTGATATCCCTGATATCCCTGATATCCCTGATATCCCTGATATCCCTGATATCCCTGATATCCCTGATATCCCTGATATCCTTGATATCCCTGATATCCTTGATATCCCAGATATCCTTGATATCCCTGATATCCCTGATATCCTGGATATCCCTGATATCCTGGATATCCCTGATATCCCTGATATCCCTGATATCCTGGATATCCCTGATATCCCTGATATCCCTGATATCCCTGATATCCCTGATATCCCTGATATCCCTGATATCCCTGATATCCCTGATATCCCTGATATCCCTGATATCCCTGATATCCCTGATATCCCTGATATCCCTGATATCCCTGATATCCCTGATATCCCTGATATCCCTGATATCCCTGATATCCCTGATATCCCTGATATCCCTGATATCCCTGATATCCCTGATATCCCTGATATCCCTGATATCCCTGATATCCCTGATATCCCTGATATCCCTGATATCCCTGATATCCCTGATATCCCTGATATCCCTGATATCCCTGATATCCCTGATATCCCTGATATCCCTGATATCCCTGATATCCCTGATATCCCTGATATCCTGGATATCCCTGATATCCAGTGATATCCCTGATATCCCTGATATCCCTGATATCCCTGATATCCCTGATATCCCTGATATCCCTGATATCCCTGATATCCCTGATATCCCTGATATCCTGGATATCCCTGATATCCCTGATATCCCTGATATCCCTGATATCCCTGATATCCCTGATATCCCTGATATCCTGGATATCCCTGATATCCCTGATATCCCTGATATCCCTGATATCCCTGATATCCCTGATATCCCTGATATCCCTGATATCCCTGATATCCCTGATATCCCTGATATCCCTGATATCCCTGATATCCCTGATATCCCTGATATCCCTGATATCCCTGATATCCCTGATATCCCTGATATCCCTGATATCCCTGATATCCTGGATATCCCTGATATCCCTGATATCCCTGATATCCCTGATATCCCTGATATCCCTGATATCCCTGATATCCTGGATATCCCTGATATCCCTGATATCCCTGATATCCCTGATATCCCTGATATCCCTGATATCCCTGATATCCCTGATATCCCTGATATCCCTGATATCCCTGATATCCCTGATATCCCTGATATCCCTGATATCCCTGATATCCCTGATATCCCTGATATCCCTGATATCCCTGATATCCTGGATATCCCTGATATCCCTGATATCCCTGATATCCCTGATATCCCTGATATCCCTGATATCCCTGATATCCCTGATATCCCTGATATCCCTGATATCCCTGATATCCCTGATATCCCTGATATCCCTGATATCCCTGATATCCCTGATATCCCTGATATCCCTGATATCCCTGATATCCCTGATATCCCTGATATCCCTGATATCCCTGATATCCCTGATATCCCTGATATCCCTGATATCCTGGATATCCCTGATATCCTGGATATCCCTGATATCCAGTGATATCCCTGATATCCCTGATATCCCTGATATCCCTGATATCCCTGATATCCCTGATATCCCTGATATCCCTGATATCCCTGATATCCTGAATATCCCTGATATCCCTGATATCCCTGATATCCCTGATATCCCTGATATCCCTGATATCCCTGATATCCCTGATATCCCTGATATCCTGGATATCCCTGATATCCCTGATATCCCTGATATCCCCGATATCCCTGATATCCCCGATATCCCTGATATCCCCGATATCCCTGATATCCCCGATATCCCTGATATCCCCGATATCCCTGATATCCCCGATATCCCTGATATCCCTGATATCCCTGATATCCTGGATATCCCTGATATCCCTGATATCCCTGATATCCCTGATATCCCTGATATCCCTGATATCCTGGATATCCCTGATATCCTGGATATCCCTGATATCCCTGATATCCCTGATATCCCTGATATCCCTGATATCTCTGATATCCCTGATATCCCTGATATCCCTGATATCCCTGATATCCCTGATATCCCTGATATCCCTGATATCCCTGATATCCCTGATATCCCTGATATCCCTGATATCCCTGATATCCCTGATATCCCTGATATCCCTGATATCCCTGATATCCCTGATATCCCTGATATCCCTGATATCCCTGATATCTCTGATATCCCTGATATCCCTGATATCCCTGATATCCCTGATATCCCTGATATCCCTGATATCCCTGATATCCCTGATATCCTGGATATCCCTGATATCCCTGATATCCCTGATATCCCTTATATCCCTGATATCCCTGATATCCCTGATATCCCTGATATCCCTGATATCCCTGATATCCCTGATATCCCTGATATCCCTGATATCCCTGATATCCCTGATATCCCTGATATCCCTGATATCCCTGATATCCTGGATATCCCTGATATCCCTGATATCCCTGATATCCCTGATATCCCTGATATCCCTGATATCCCTGATATCCCTGATATCCTGGATATCCCTGATATCCCTGATATCCCTGATATCCCTGATATCCCTGATATCCCTGATATCCCTGATATCCCTGATATCCCTGATATCCCTGATATCCCTGATATCCCTGATATCCCTGATATCCCTGATATCCTGGATATCCCTGATATCCCTGATATCCCTGATATCCCTGATATCCCTGATATCCCTGATATCCCTGATATCCCTGATATCCCTGATATCCCTGATATCCCTGATATCCTGGATATCCCTGATATCCCTGATATCCCTGATATCCCTGATATCCCTGATATCCCTGATATCCCTGATATCCCTGATATCCCTGATATCCCTGATATCCTGGATATCCCTGATATCCCTGATATCCCTGATATCCCTTATATCCCTGATATCCCTGATATCCCTGATATCCCTGATATCCCTGATATCCCTGATATCCCTGATATCCCTGATATCCCTGATATCCCTGATATCCCTGATATCCCTGATATCCCTGATATCCTGGATATCCCTGATATCCCTGATATCTCTGATATCCCTGATATCCCTGATATCCCTGATATCCCTGATATCCCTGATATCCCTGATATCCTGGATATCTCTGATATCCTCGATATCCCTGATATCCGTGATATCCCTGATATCCCTGATATCCCTGATATCCCTGATATCCCTGATATCCCTGATATCCCTGATATCCCTGATATCCCTGATATCCCTGATATCCCTGATATCCCTGATATCCCTGATATCCCTGATATCCCTGATATCCCTGATATCCTGGATATCCCTGATATCCCTGATATCCCTGATATCCCTGATATCCCTGATATCCCTGATATCCCTGATATCCCTGATATCCCTGATATCCTGGATATCCCTGATATCCCTGATATCCCTGATATCCCTGATATCCCTGATATCCCTGATATCCCTGATATCCCTGATATCCCTGATATCCTGGATATCCCTGATATCCCTGATATCCCTGATATCCCTGATATCCCTGATATCCCTGATATCCCTGATATCCCTGATATCCCTGATATCCCTGATATCCCTGATATCCCTGATATCCTGGATATCCCTGATATCCCTGATATCCCTGATATCCCTGATATCCCTGATATCCCTGATATCCCTGATATCCCTGATATCCCTGATATCCCTGATATCCCTGATATCCCTGATATCCCTGATATCCCTGATATCCTGGATATCCCTGGTATCCCTGATATCCCTGATATCCCTGATATCCCTGATATCCCTGATATCCCTGATATCCCTGATATCCCTGATATCCCTGATATCCCTGATATCCCTGATATCCCTGATATCCCTGATATCCCTGATATCCCTGATATCCCTGATATCCCTGATATCCCTGATATCCCTGATATCCCTGATATCCCTGATATCCCTGATATCCCTGATATCCCTGATATCCCTGATATCCCTGATATCCCTGATATCCCTGATATCCCTGATATCCCTGATATCCCTGATATCCCTGATATCCCTGATATCCCTGATATCCCTGATATCCCTGATATCCCTGATATCCCTGATATCCTGGATATCCCTGATATCCCTGATATCCCTGATATCCCTGATATCCCTGATATCCCTGATATCCCTGATATCCCTGATATCCCTGATATCCCTGATATCCCTGATATCCCTGATATCCCTGATATCCCTGATATCCCTGATATCCCTGATATCCCTGATATCCCTGATATCCTGGATATCCCTGATATCCCTGATATCCCTGATATCCCTGATATCCCTGATATCCCTGATATCCCTGATATCCCTGATATCCCTGATATCCCTGATATCCCTGATATCCTGGATATCCCTGATATCCCTGATATCCCTGATATCCCTGATATCCCTGACATCCCTGATATCCCTGATATCCCTGATATCCCTGATATCCCTGATATCCTGGATATCCCTGATATCCCTGATATCCCTGATATCCTTGATATCCCTGATATCCCTGATATCCCTGATATCCCTGATATCCCTGATATCCCTGATATCCCTGATATCCCTGATATCCTCGATATCCCTGATATCCTCGATATCCCTGATATCCTCGATATCCCTGATATCCCCGATATCCCTGATATCCCTGATATCAGCGATATCCCTGATATCCCTGATATCCCTGATATCCTCGATATCCCTGATATCCTCGATATCCCTGATATCCCTGATATCCCTGATATCTCTGATATCCCTGATATCCCTGATATCCCTGATATCCCTGATATTCTCGATATCCCTGATATCCTCGATATCCCTGATATCCTCGATATCCCTGATATCCTCGATATCCCTGATATCCCTGATATCCCTGATATCCTCGATATCCCTGATATCCCTAATATCCCTGATATCCCTGATATCCCTGATATCCCTGATATCCCTGATATCCCTGATATCCCTGATATCCCTGATATCCTGGATATCCCTGATATCCCTGATATCCCTGATATCCCTGATATCCCTGATATCCCTGATATCCCTGATATCCTTGATATCCCTGATATCCCTGATATCCCTGATATCCTGGATATCCCTGATATCCCTGATATCCCTGATATCCCTGATATTATCCCTGATATCCCTGATATCCCTGATATCCCTGATATCCCTGATATCCCTGATATCCCTGATATCCCTGATATCCCTGATATCCCTGATATCCTGGATATCCCTGATATCCCTGATATCCCTGATATCCCTGATATCCCTGATATCCCTGATATCCCTGATATCCCTGATATCCCTGATATCCCTGATATCCCTGATATCCCTGATATCCCTGATATCCCTGATATCCCTGATATCCTGGATATCCCTGATATCCCTGATATCCCTGATATCCCTGATATCCCTGATATCCCTGATATCCCTGATATCCCTGATATCCCTGATATCCCTGATATCCCTGATATGCCTAATATCCCTGATATCCCTGATATCCCTGATATCCTGGATATCCCTGATATCCCTGATATCCTGGATATCCCTGATATCCCTGATATCCCTGATATCCCTGATATCCCTGATATCCCTGATATCCTTGATATCCCAGATATCCTTGATATCCCTGATATCCCTGATATCCCTGATATCCTGGATATCCCTGATATCCCTGATATCCCTGATATCCCTGATATCCCTGATATCCCTGATATCCCTGATATCCCTGATATCCCTGATATCCTGATATCCCTGATATCCCTGATATCCCTGATATTCCTGATATCCCTGATATCCCTGATATCCCTGATATCCCTGATATCCCTGATATTCCTGATATCCTGGATATCCCTGATATCCCTGATATCCCTGATATCCCTGATATCCCTGATATCCCTGATATCCCTGATATCCCTGATATCCCTGATATCCCTGATATCCCTGATATCCCTGATATCCCTGATATCCCTGATATCCGTGATATCCCTGATATCCCTGATATCCCTGATATCCCTGATATCCCTGATATCCCCGATATCCCTGATATCCCTGATATCCCTGTTATCCTGGATATCCCTGATATCCCTGATATCCCTGATATCCCTGATATCCCTGATATCCCTGATATCCCTGATATCCCTGATATCCCTGATATCCCTGATATCCCTGATATCCCTGATATCCCTGATATCCTGGATATCCCTGATATCCCTGATATCCCTGATATCCCTGATATCCCTGATATCCCTGATATCCCTGATATCCCTGATATCCCTGATATCCCTGATATCCCTGATATCCCTGATATCCCTGATATCCCTGATATCCCTGATATCCCTGATATCCCTGATATCCTGGATATCCCTGATATCCCTGATATCCCTGATATCCCTGATATCCCTGATATCCCTGATATCCCTGATATCCCTGATATCCCTGATATCCTGGATATCCCTGATATCCCTGATATCCCTGATATCCCTGATATCCCTGATATCCCTGATATCCCTGATATCCCTGATATCCCTGATATCCCTGATATCCCTGATATCCCTGATATCCCTGATATCCCTGATATCCCTGATATCCTGGATATCCTGGATATCCCTGATATCCCTGATATCCCTGATATCCTGGATATCCCTGATATCCCTGATATCCCTGATATCCCTGATATCCCTGATATCCCTGATATCCCTGATATCCCTGATATCCCTGATATCCCTGATTTCCTGGATATCCCTGATATCCCTGATATCCCTGATATCCCTGATATCCCTGATATCCCTGATATCCCTTATATCCCTGATATCCCTGATATCCCTGATATCCCTGATATCCCTGATATCCCTGATATCCCTGATATCCCCCATATCTCTGATATCCCTGATATCCCTGATATCCCTGATATCCCTGATATCCCTGATATCCCTGATATCCCTGATATCCCTGATATCCCTGATATCCCTGATATCCCTGATATCCCTGATATCCCTGATATCCCTGATATCCCTGATATCCCTGATTTCCTGGATATCCCTGATATCCCTGATATCCCTGATATCCCTGATATCCCTGATATCCCTGATATCCCTGATATCCCTGATATCCCTGATATCCCTGATATCCCTGATATCCCTGATATCCCTGATATCCCTGATATCCCTGATATCCCTGTTATCCTGGATATCCCTGATATCCCTGATATCCCTGATATCCCTGATATCCCTGATATCCCTGATATCCCTGATATCCCTGATATCCCTGATATCCCTGATATCCCTGATATCCCTGATATCCCTGATATCCTGGATATCCCTGATATCCCTGATATCCCTGATATCCCTGATATCCCTGATATCCCTGATATCCCTGATATCCCTGATATCCCTGATATCCCTGATATTATCCCTGATATCCCTGATATCCCTGATATCCCTGATATCCCTGATATCCCTGATATCCCTGATATCCCTGATATCCCTGATATCCCTGATATCCTGGATATCCCTGATATCCCTGATATCCCTGATATCCCTGATATCCTGGATATCCCTGATATCCCTGATATCCCTGATATCCCTGATATCCCTGATATCCCTGATATCCCTGTTATCCTGGATATCCCTGATATCCCTGATATCCCTGATATCCCTGATATCCCTGATATCCCTGATATCCCTGATATCCCTGATATCCCTGATATCCCTGATATCCCTGATATCCCTGATATCCCTGATATCCCTGATATCCTGGATATCCCTGATATCCCTGATATCCCTGATATCCCTGATATCCCTGATATCCCTGATATCCCTGATATCCCTGATATCCCTGATATCCCTGATATCCCTGATATCCCTGATATCCCTGATATCCCTGATATCCCTGATATCCTGGATATCCCTGATATCCCTGATATCCCTGATATCCCTGATATCCCTGATATCCCTGATATCCCTGATATCCCTGATATCCCTGATATCCCTGATATCCCTGATATCCTGGATATCCCTGATATCCCTGATATCCCTGATATCCCTGATATCCCTGATATCCTGGATATCCCTGATATCCCTGATATCCCTGATATCCCTGATATCCCTGATATCCCTGATATCCCTGATATCCCTGATATCCCTGATATCCCTGATATCCCTGATATCCTGGATATCCCTGATATCCCTGATATCCCTGATATCCCTGATATCCCTGATATCCCTGATATCCCTGATATCCCTGATATCCTTGATATCCCAGATATCCTTGATATCCCTGATATCCCTGATATCCCTGATATCCTGGATATCCCTATATCAGGGATATCCAGGATATCAGGGATATCAGGGATATCAGGGATATCAGGGATATCAGGGATATCAGGGATATCAGGGATATCAGGGATATCAGGGATATCAGGGATATCCAGGATATCAGGGATATCAGGGATATCAGGGATATCAGGGATATCAGGGATATCCAGGATATCAGGGATATCAGGGATATCAGGGATATCAGGGATATCAGGGATATCAGGGATATCAGGGATATCAGGGATATCAGGGATATCAGGGATATCAGGGATATCCAGGATATCAGGGATATCAGGGATATCAGGGATATCAGGGATATCAGGGATATCAGGGATATCAGGGATATCAGGGATATCAGGGATATCAGGGATATCAGGGATATCAGGGATATCAGGGATATCAGGGATATCAGGGATATCCAGGATATCAGGGATATCAGGGATATCAGGGATATCAGGGATATCAGGGATATCAGGGATATCAGGGATATCAGGGATATCAGGGATATCAGGGATATCAGGGATATCAGGGATATCAGGGATATCAGGGATATCCAGGATAACAGGGATATCAGGGATATCAGGGATATCAGGGATATCAGGGATATCAGGGATATCAGGGATATCCAGGATATCAGGGATATCAGGGATATCAGGGATATCAGGGATATCCAGGATATCAGGGATATCAGGGATATCAGGGATATCAGGGATATCAGGGATATCAGGGATATCCAGGATATCAGGGATATCAGGGATATCAGGGATATCAGGGATATCAGGGATATCAGGGATATCAGGGATATCAGGGATATCAGGGATATCAGGGATATCAGGGATATCAGGGATATCAGGGATATCAGGGATATCAGGGATATCAGGGATATCAGGGATATCAGGGATATCAGGGATATCAGGGATATCAGGGATATCAGGGATATCAGGGATATCAGGGATATCAGGGATATCAGGGATATCAGGGATATCAGGGATATCAGGGATATCAGGGATATCAGGGATATCAGGGATATCAGGGATATCAGGGATATCAGGGATATCAGGGATATCAGGGATATCAGGGATATCAGGGATATCAGGGATATCGCGGATATCAGGGATATCAGGGATATCAGGGATATCAGGGATATCAGGGATATCAGGGATATCAGGGATATCAGGGATATCAGGGATATCAGGGATATCAGGGATATCTAGAATATCAGGGATAGCGAGGATGTCAGGGATATCGAGGATATCAGGGATATCAGGGATATCAGGGATATCAGGGATATCAGGGATATCGAGGATATCAGGGATATCAGGGATATCAGGAATATCAGGGATATCAGGGATATCTGGGATATCAGGGATATCGAGGATATCAGGGATATCGAGGATATCAGGGATATCGAGGATATCAGGGATATCGAGGATATCAGGGATATCGAGGATATCAGGGATATCGAGGATATCAGGGATATCAGGGATATCAGGGATATCAGGGATATCAGGAATATCGGGGATATCAGGGATATCGAGGATATCGAGGATATCAGGGATATCAGGGATATCAGGGATATCAGGGATATCAGGGATATCAGAGATATCAGGGATATCAGGGATATCAGGGATATCAGGGATATCAGGGATATCAGGGATATCAGGGATATCAGGGATATCAGGGATATCAGGGATATCAGGGATATCAGGGATATCAGGGATATCAGGGATATCCAGGATATCAGGGATATCAGGGATATCAGGGATATCAAGGATATCTGGGATATCAAGGATATCAGGGATATCAGGGATATCAGGGATATCAGGGATATCAGGGATATCAGGGATATCAGGGATATCAGGGATATCCAGGATATCAGGGATATCAGGGATATCAGGGATATCAGGGATATCAGGGATATCAGGGATATCAGGGATATCAGGGATATCAGGGATATCAGGGATATCCAGGATATCAGGGATATCAGGGATATCAGGGATATCAGGGATATCAGGGATATCCAGGATATCAGGGATATCAGGGATATCAGGGATATCAGGGATATCAGGGATATCAGGGATATCAGGGATATCAGGGATATCAGGGATATCAGGGATATCAGGGATATCCAGGATATCAGGGATATCAGGGATATCAGGGATATCAGGGATATCAGGGATATCAGGGATATCAGGGATATCAGGGATATCAGGGATATCAGGGATATCAGGGATATCAGGGATATCAGGGATATCAGGGATATCAGGGATATCCAGGATATCAGGGATATCAGGGATATCAGGGATATCAGGGATATCAGGGATATCAGGGATATCAGGGATATCAGGGATATCAGGGATATCAGGGATATCAGGGATATCAGGGATATCAGGGATATCAGGGATATCCAGGATAACAGGGATATCAGGGATATCAGGGATATCAGGGATATCAGGGATATCAGGGATATCAGGGATATCCAGGATATCAGGGATATCAGGGATATCAGGGATATCAGGGATATCCAGGATATCAGGGATATCAGGGATATCAGGGATATCAGGGATATCAGGGATATCAGGGATATCAGGGATATCAGGGATATCAGGGATATCAGGGATAATATCAGGGATATCAGGGATATCAGGGATATCAGGGATATCAGGGATATCAGGGATATCAGGGATATCAGGGATATCAGGGATATCAGGGATATCCAGGATATCAGGGATATCAGGGATATCAGGGATATCAGGGATATCAGGGATATCAGGGATATCAGGGATATCAGGGATATCAGGGATATCAGGGATATCAGGGATATCAGGGATATCAGGGATATCCAGGATAACAGGGATATCAGGGATATCAGGGATATCAGGGATATCAGGGATATCAGGGATATCAGGGATATCAGGGATATCAGGGATATCAGGGATATCAGGGATATCAGGGATATCAGGGATATCAGGGATATCAGGGATATCAGGGATATCAGGGATATCAGGGATATCCAGGAAATCAGGGATATCAGGGATATCAGGGATATCAGGGATATCAGGGATATCAGGGATATCAGGGATATCAGGGATATCAGGGATATCAGGGATATCAGGGATATCAGGGATATCAGGGATATCAGGGATATCAGGGATATCAGGGATATCAGAGATATGGGGGATATCAGGGATATCAGGGATATCAGGGATATCAGGGATATCAGGGATATCAGGGATATCAGGGATATAAGGGATATCAGGGATATCAGGGATATCAGGGATATCAGGGATATCAGGGATATCAGGGATATCCAGGAAATCAGGGATATCAGGGATATCAGGGATATCAGGGATATCAGGGATATCAGGGATATCAGGGATATCAGGGATATCAGGGATATCAGGGATATCCAGGATATCAGGGATATCAGGGATATCAGGGATATCCAGGATATCCAGGATATCAGGGATATCAGGGATATCAGGGATATCAGGGATATCAGGGATATCAGGGATATCAGGGATATCAGGGATATCAGGGATATCAGGGATATCAGGGATATCAGGGATATCAGGGATATCAGGGATATCAGGGATATCCAGGATATCAGGGATATCAGGGATATCAGGGATATCAGGGATATCAGGGATATCAGGGATATCAGGGATATCAGGGATATCAGGGATATCCAGGATATCAGGGATATCAGGGATATCAGGGATATCAGGGATATCAGGGATATCAGGGATATCAGGGATATCAGGGATATCAGGGATATCAGGGATATCAGGGATATCAGGGATATCAGGGATATCAGGGATATCAGGGATATCAGGGATATCAGGGATATCCAGGATATCAGGGATATCAGGGATATCAGGGATATCAGGGATATCAGGGATATCAGGGATATCAGGGATATCAGGGATATCAGGGATATCAGGGATATCAGGGATATCAGGGATATCAGGGATATCCAGGATAACAGGGATATCAGGGATATCAGGGATATCGGGGATATCAGGGATATCAGGGATATCAGGGATATCAGGGATATCAGGGATATCACGGATATCAGGGATATCAGGGATATCAGGGATATCAGGGATATCAGGGATATCAGGGATATCAGGGATATCAGGGATATCAGGGATATCAGGGATATCAGGGATATCAGGGATATCAGGGATATCAGGGATATCAGGGATATCAGGGATATCCAGGATATCAGGAATATCAGGGATATCAGGGATATCAGGGATATCAGGGATATCAGGGATATCAGGAATATCAGGGATATCAGGGATATCAGGGATATCAGGATATCAGGGATATCAGGGATATCAGGGATATCAGGGATATCAGGGATATCAGGGATATCAGGGATATCAGGGATATCAGGGATATCCAGGATATCAGGGATATCAGGGATATCAGGGATATCAAGGATATCTGGGATATCAAGGATATCAGGGATATCAGGGATATCAGGGATATCAGGGATATCAGGGATATCAGGGATATCCAGGATATCAGGGATATCAGGGATATCCAGGATATCAGGGATATCAGGGATATCAGGGATATTAGGCATATCAGGGATATCAGGGATATCAGGGATATCAGGGATATCAGGGATATCAGGGATATCAGGGATATCAGGGATATCAGGGATATCAGGGATATCAGGGATATCCAGGATATCAGGGATATCAGGGATATCAGGGATATCAGGGATATCAGGGATATCAGGGATATCAGGGATATCAGGGATATCAGGGATATCAGGGATATCAGGGATATCAGGGATATCAGGGATATCAGGGATATCAGGGATATCCAGGATATCAGGGATATCAGGGATATCAGGGATATCAGGGATATCAGGGATATCAGGGATATCAGGGATATCAGGGATATCAGGGATATCAGGGATAATATCAGGGATATCAGGGATATCAGGGATATCAGGGATAATATCAGGGATATCAGGGATATCAGGGATATCAGGGATATCCAGGATATCAGGGATATCAGGGATATCAGGGATATCAAGGATATCAGGGATATCAGGGATATCAGGGATATCAGGGATATCAGGGATATCAGGGATATCAGGGATATCCAGGATATCAGGGATATCAGGGATATCAGGGATATCAGGGATATCAGGGATATCAGGGATATCAGGGATATCAGGGATATTAGGGATATCAGGGATATCGAGGATATCAGGGATATCAGGGATATCAGGGATATCGAGGATATCAGGGATATCGAGGATATCAGGGATATCGAGGATATCAGGGATATCGAGAATATCAGGGATATCAGGGATATCAGGGATATCAGGGATATCAGAGATATCAGGGATATCAGGGATATCAGGGATATCGAGGATATCAGGGATATCGAGGATATCAGGGATATCAGGGATATCAGGGATATCGCTGATATCAGGGATATCAGGGATATCGGGGATATCAGGGATATCGAGGATATCAGGGATATCGAGGATATCAGGGATATCGAGGATATCAGGGATATCAGGGATATCAGGGATATCAGGGATATCAGGGATATCAGGGATATCAGGGATATCAGGGATATCAAGGATATCAGGGATATCAGGGATATCAGGGATATCCAGGATATCAGGGATATCAGGGATATCAGGGATATCAGGGATATCAGGGATGTCAGGGATATCAGGGATATCAGGGATATCAGGGATATCAGGGATATCCAGGATATCAGGGATATCAGGGATATCAGGGATATCAGGGATATCAGGGATATCAGGGATATCAGGGATATCAGGGATATCAGGGATATCAGGGATATCAGGGATATCCAGGATATCAGGGATATCAGGGATATCAGGGATATCAGGGATATCAGGGATATCAGGGATATCAGGGATATCAGGGATATCAGGGATATCAGGGATATCAGGGATATCAGGGATATCAGGGATATCAGGGATATCAGGGATATCAGGGATATCAGGGATATCAGGGATATCAGGGATATCAGGGATATCAGGGATATCAGGGATATCCAGGATATCAGGGATATCAGGGATATCAGGTATATCAGGGATATCAGGGATATCAGGGATATCAGGGATATCAGGGATATCAGGGATATCAGGGATATCAGGGATATCAGGGATATCAGGGATATCAGGGATATCAGGGATATCAGGGATATCAGGGATATCAGGGATATCAGGGATATCAGGGATATCAGGGATATCAGGGATATCAGGGATATCAGGGATATCAGGGATATCAGGGATATCAGGGATATCAGGGATATCAGGGATATCAGGGATATCAGGGATATCAGGGATATCAGGGATATCAGGGATATCAGGGATATCAGGGATATCAGGGATATCAGGGATATCAGGGATATCAGGGATATCAGGGATATCAGGGATATCAGGGATATCAGGGATATCAGGGATATCAGGGATATCAGGGATATCAGGGATACCAGGGATATCCAGGATATCAGGGATATCAGGGATATCAGGGATATCAGGGATATCAGGGATATCAGGGATATCAGGGATATCAGGGATATCAGGGATATCAGGGATATCAGGGATATCAGGGATATCAGGGATATCAGGGATATCCAGGATATCAGGGATATCAGGGATATCAGGGATATCAGGGATATCAGGGATATCAGGGATATCAGGGATATCAGGGATATCAGGGATATCAGGGATATCAGGGATATCAGGGATATCCAGGATATCAGGGATATCAGGGATATCAGGGATATCAGGGATATCAGGGATATCAGGGATATCAGGGATATCAGGGATATCAGGGATATCCAGGATATCAGGGATATCAGGGATATCAGGGATATCAGGGATATCAGGGATATCAGGGATATCAGGGATATCAGGGATATCAGGGATATCCAGGATATCAGGGATATCAGGGATATCAGGGATATCAGGGATATCAGGGATATCAGGGATATCAGGGATATCAGGGATATCAGGGATATCAGGGATATCAGGGATATCAGGGATATCAGGGATATCAGGGATATCAGGGATATCAGGGATATCACGGATATCAGGGATATCGAGGATATCAGAGATATCCAGGATATCAGGGATATCAGGGATATCAGGGATATCAGGGATATCAGGGATATCAGGGATATCAGAGATATCAGGGATATCAGGGATATCCAGGATATCAGGGATATCAGGGATATCAGGGATATCAGGGATATCAGGGATATCAGGGATATCAGGGATATCAGGGATATCAGGGATATCAGGGATATCAGGGATATCAGGGATATCAGGGATATCAGGGATATAAGGGATATCAGGGATATCAGGGATATCAGGGATATCCAGGATATCAGGGATATCAGGGATATCAGGGATATCAGGGATATCAGGGATATCAGGGATATCAGGGATATCAGGGATATCAGGGATATCAGGGATATCCAGGATATCAGGGATATCAGGGATATCAGGGATATCAGGGATATCAGGGATATCAGGGATATCAGGGATATCAGGGATATCAGGGATATCAGGGATATCAGGGATATCCAGGATATCAGGGATATCAGGGATATCAGGGATATCAGGGATATCAGGGATATCAGGGATATCAGGGATATCAGGGATATCAGGGATATCAGGGATATCAGGGATATCAGGGATATCAGGGATATCAGGGATATCCAGGATATCAGGGATATCAGGGATATCAGGGATATCAGGGATATCAGGGATATCAGGGATATCAGGGATATCAGGGATATCCAGGATATCAGGGATATCAGGGATATCAGGGATATCAGGGATATCAGGGATATCAGGGATATCAGGGATATCAGGGATATCAGGGATATCAGGGATATCAGGGATATCAGGGATATCAGGGATATCAGGGATATAAGGGATATCAGGGATATCAGGGATATCAGGGATATCCAGGATATCAGGGATATCAGGGATATCAGGGATATCAGGGATATCAGGGATATCAGGGATATCAGGGATATCAGGGATATCAGAGATATCAGGGATATCAGGGATATCAGGGATATCAGGGATATCAGGGATATCAGGGATATCAGGGATATCAGGGATATCAGGGATATCAGGGATATCAGGGATATCAGGGATATCAGGGATATCAGGGATATCAGGGATATCAGGGATATCAGGGATATCAGGGATATCAGGGATATCAGGGATATCAGAGATATCAGGGATATCAGGGATATCAGGGATATCAGGGATATCAGGGATATCCAGGATATCAGGGATATCCAGGATATCAGGGATATCAGGGATATCAGGGATATCAGGGATATCAGGGATATCAGGGATATCCAGGATATCAGGGATATCAGGGATATCAGGGATATCGGGGATATCAGGGATATCGGGGATATCAGGGATATCGGGGATATCAGGGATATCGGGGATATCAGGGATATCGGGGATATCAGGGATATCGGGGATATCAGGGATATCAGGGATATCAGGGATATCCAGGATATCAGGGATATCAGGGATATCAGGGATATCAGGGATATCAGGGATATCAGGGATATCAGGGATATCAGGGATATCAGGGATATCAGGGATATCAGGGATATTCAGGATATCAGGGATATCAGGGATATCAGGGATATCAGGGATATCAGGGATATCAGGGATATCAGGGATATCAGGGATATCAGGGATATCAGGGATATCAGGGATATCACTGGATATCAGGGATATCCAGGATATCAGGGATATCCAGGATATCAGGGATATCAGGGATATCAGGGATATCAGGGATATCAGGGATATCAGGGATATCAGGGATATCAGGGATATCAGGGATATCAGGGATATCAGGGATATCAGGGATATCAGGGATATCAGGGATATCAGGGATATCAGGGATATCAGGGATATCAGGGATATCAGGGATATCAGGGATATCAGGGATATCAGGGATATCAGGGATATCAGGGATATCAGGGATATCAGGGATATCAGGGATATCAGGGATATCCAGGATATCAGGGATATCAGGGATATCAGGGATATCAGGGATATCAGGGATATCAGGGATATCAGGGATATCAGGGATATCAGGGATATCAGGGATATCAGGGATATCAGGGATATCAGGGATATCAGGGATATCAGGGATATCAGGGATATCAGGGATATCAGGGATATCAGGGATATCCAGGATATCAGGGATATCAGGGATATCAGGGATATCAGGGATATCAGGGATATCAGGGATATCAGGGATATCCAGGATATCAGGGATATCAGGGATATCAGGGATATCAGGGATATCAGGGATATCAGGGATATCAGGGATATCAGGGATATCAGGGATATCAGGGATATCAGGGATATCAGGGATATCAGGGATATCAGGGATATCAGGGATATCAGGGATATCAGGGATATCAGGGATATCAGGGATATCAGGGATATCAGGGATATCCAGGATATCAGGGATATCAGGGATATCAGGGATATCAGGGATATCAGGGATATCAGGGATATCAGGGATATCCAGGATATCAGGGATATCAGGGATATCAGGGATATCAGGGATATCAGGGATATCAGGGATATCAGGGATATCAGGGATATCAGGGATATCAGGGATATCACTGGATATCAGGGATATCCAGGATATCAGGGATATCCAGGATATCAGGGATATCAGGGATATCAGGGATATCAGGGATATCAGGGATATCAGGGATATCAGGGATATCAGGGATATCAGGGATATCAGGGATATCAGGGATATCAGGGATATCAGGGATATCAGGGATATCAGGGATATCAGGGATATCAGGGATATCAGGGATATCAGGGATATCAGGGATATCAGGGATATCAGGGATATCAGGGATATCAGGGATATCAGGGATATCAGGGATATCAGGGATATCAGGGATATCAGGGATATCAGGGATATCAGGGATATCAGGGATATCAGGGATATCAGGGATATCAGGGATATCAGGGATATCAGGGATATCAGGGATATCAGGGATATCAGGGATATCAGGGATATCAGGGATATCCAGGATATCAGGGATATCAGGGATATCAGGGATATCCAGGATATCAGGGATATCAGGGATATCAAGGATATCTGGGATATCAAGGATATCAGGGATATCAAGGATATCAGGGATATCAGGGATATCAGGGATATCAGGGATATCAGGGATATCAGGGATATCAGGGATATCAGGGATATCAGGGATATCAGGGATATCAGGGATATCAGGGATATCAGGGATATCAGGGATATCAGAGATATCCAGGATATCAGGGATATCAGGGATATCCAGGATATCAGGGATATCAGGGATATCAGGGATATCAGGGATATCAGGGATATCAGGGATATCCAGGATATCAGGGATATCAGGGATATCAGGGATATCAGGGATATCAGGGATATCAGGGATATCAGGGATATCCAGGATATCCAGGATATCCAGGATATCAGGGATATCAGGGATATCAGGGATATCAGGGATATCAGGGATATCAGGGATATCAGGGATATCAGGGATATCCAGGATATCAGGGATATCAGGGATATCAGGGATATCAGGGATATCAGGGATATCAGGGATATCAGGGATATCAGGGATATCAGGGATATCAGGGATATCAGGGATATCAGGGATATCAGGGATATCAGGGATATCAGGGATATCAGGGATATCAGGGATATCAGGGATATCAGGGATATCAGGGATATCAGGGATATCAGGGATATCAGGGATATCAGGGATATCAGGGATATCAGGGATATCAGGGATATCAGGGATATCAGGGATATCAGGGATATCAGGGATATCAGGGATATTAGGGATATCGCGGATATCAGGGATATCAGGGATATCAGGGATATCAGGGATATCAGGGATATCAGGGATATCAGGGATATCAGGGATATCAGGGATATCAGGGATATCAGGGATATCTAGAATATCAGGGATATCGAGGATGTCAGGGATATCGAGGATATCAGGGATATCAGGGATATCAGGGATATCAGGGATATCAGGGATATCGAGGATATCAGGGATATCAGGGATATCAGGAATATCAGGGATATCAGGGATATCTGGGATATCAGGGATATCGAGGATATCAGGGATATCGAGGATATCAGGGATATCGAGGATATCAGGGATATCGAGGATATCAGGGATATCGAGGATATCAGGGATATCAGGGATATCAGGGATATCAGGGATATCAGGAATATCGGGGATATCAGGGATATCGAGGATATCGAGGATATCAGGGATATCAGGGATATCAGGGATATCAGGGATATCAGGGATATCAGAGATATCAGGGATATCAGGGATATCAGGGATATCAGGGATATCAGGGATATCAGGGATATCAGGGATATCAGGGATATCAGGGATATCAGGGATATCAGGGATATCAGGGATATCAGGGATATCAGGGATATCAGGGATATCAGGGATATTAGGGATATCAGGGATATCGAGGATATCAGGGATATCGAGGATATCAGGGATATCGAGGATATCAGGGATATCAGGGATATCAGGGATATCGAGGATATCAGGGATATCGAGGATATCAGGGATATCGAGGATATCAGGGATATCGAGAATATCAGGGATATCAGGGATATCAGGGATATCAGGGATATCAGGGATATCAGGGATATCAGGGATATCAGAGATATCAGGGATATCAGAGATATCAGGGATATCGAGGATATCAGGGATATCGAGGATATCAGGGATATCAGGGATATCAGGGATATCGCGGATATCGGGGATATCAGGGATATCGGGGATATCAGGGATATCGAGGATATCAGGGATATCGGGGATATCAGGGATATCGAGGATATCAGGGATATCGAGGATATCAGGGATATCAGGGATATCAGGGATATCAGGGATATCAGGGATATCAGGGATATCAGGGATATCAGGGATATCAGGGATATCAGGAATATCAGGGATATCAGGGATATCAGGGATATCCAGGATATCAGGGATATCAGGGATATCAGGGATATCAGGGATATCAGGGATATCAGGGATATCCAGGATATCAGGGATATCAGGGATATCAGGGATATCAGGGATATCAGGGATATCAGGGATATCAGGAATATCAGGGATATCAGGGATATCAGGGATATCAGGGATATCAGGGATATCAGGGATATCAGGGATATCAGGGATATCAGGGATATCAGGGATATCAGAGATATCAGGGATATCAGGGATATCAGGGATATCAGGGATATCAGGGATATCAGGGATATCAGGGATATCAGGGATATCAGGGATATCAGGGATATCAGGGATATCAGGGATATCAGGGATATCAGGGATATCAGGGATATCAGGGATATCAGGGATATCAGGGATATCAGGGATATCAGGGATATCAGGGATATCCAGGATATCAGGGATATCAGGGATATCAGGGATATCAGGGATATCAGGGATATCAGGGATATCAGGGATATCAGGGATATCAGGGATATCAGGGATATCAGGGATATCAGGGATATCAGGGATATCAGGGATATCAGGGATATCAGGGATATCAGGGATATCAGGGATATCAGGGATATCAGGGATATCAGGGATATCAGGGATATCAGGGATATCAGGGATATCAGGGATATCCAGGATATCAGGGATATCAGGGATATCAGGGATATCAGGGATATCAGGGATATCAGGGATATCAGGGATATCAGGGATATCAGGGATATCAGGGATATCCAGGATATCAGGGATATCAGGGATATCAGGGATATCAGGGATATCAGGGATATCAGGGATATCAGGGATATCAGGGATATCAGGGATATCAGGGATATCAGGGATATCAGGGATATCAGGGATATCAGGGATATCAGGGATATCAGGGATATCAGGGATATCAGGGATATCAGGGATATCAGGGATATCAGGGATATCAGGGATATCAGGGATATCAGGGATATCAGGGATATCAGGGATATCAGGGATATCAGGGATATCACGGATATCAGGGATATCAGGGATATCAGGGATATCAGGGATATCAGGGATATCAGGGATATCAGGGATATCAGGGATATCAGGGATATCAGGGATATCAGGGATATCAGGAATATCAGGGATATCAGGGATATCAGGGATATCAGGGATATCCAGGATATCAGGGATATCAGGGATATCAGGGATATCAGGGATATCAGGGATATCAGGGATATCAGGGATATCAGGGATATCAGGGATATCCAGGATATCAGGGATATCAGGGATATCAGGGATATCAAGGATATCTGGGATATCAAGGATATCAGGGATATCAGGGATATCAGGGATATCAGGGATATCAGGGATATCAGGGATATCCAGGATATCAGGGATATCAGGGATATCCGGGATATCAGGGATATCAGGGATATCAGGGATATTAGGCATATCAGGGATATCAGGGATATCAGGGATATCAGGGATATCAGGGATATCAGGGATATCAGGGATATCAGGGATATCAGGGATATCCAGGATATCAGGGATATCAGGGATATCAGGGATATCAGGGATATCAGGGATATCAGGGATATCAGGGATATCAGGGATATCAGGGATATCAGGGATATCAGGGATATCAGGGATATCAGGGATATCCAGGATATCAGGGATATCAGGGATATCAGGGATATCAGGGATATCAGGGATATCAGGGATATCAGGGATATCAGGGATATCAGGGATATCAGGGATATCAGGGATATCCAGGATATCAGGGATATCAGGGATATCAGGGATATCAAGGATATCAGGGATATCAGGGATATCAGGGATATCAGGGATATCAGGGATATCAGGGATATCAGGGATATCCAGGATATCAGGGATATCAGGGATATCAGGGATATCAGGGATATCAGGGATATCAGGGATATCAGGGATATCAGGGATATTAGGGATATCAGGGATATCGAGGATATCAGGGATATCAGGGATATCAGGGATATCGAGGATATCAGGGATATCGAGGATATCAGGGATATCGAGGATATCAGGGATATCGAGGATATCAGGGATATCGAGGATATCAGGGATATCGAGGATATCAGGGATATCGAGAATATCAGGGATATCAGGGATATCAGGGATATCAGGGATATCAGGGATATCAGGGATATCAGAGATATCAGGGATATCAGGGATATCAGGGATATCGAGGATATCAGGGATATCGAGGATATCAGGGATATCAGGGATATCAGGGATATCGCTGATATCAGGGATATCAGGGATATCGGGGATATCAGGGATATCGAGGATATCAGGGATATCGAGGATATCAGGGATATCGAGGATATCAGGGATATCAGGGATATCAGGGATATCAGGGATATCAGGGATATCAGGGATATCAGGGATATCAGGGATATCAGGGATATCAGGGATATCAGGGATATCAGGGATATCAGGGATATCAGGGATATCAGGGATATCAGGGATATCAGGGATATCAAGGATATCAGGGATATGGGGGATATCAGGGATATGGGGGATATCAGGGATATCGAGGATATCAGGTATATCGAGGATATCAGGGACATCGAGGATATCAGGAATATCAGGGATATCGAGGATATCAGGGATATCAGGAATATCAGGGATATCAGGGATATCAGGGATATCAGGGATATCAGGGATATCAGGGATATCAGGGATATCAGGGATATCAGGGATATCAGGGATATCAGGGATATCAGAGATATCAGGGATATCAGGGATATCAGGGATATCAGGGATATCAGGGATATCAGGGATATCAGGGATATCAGGGATATCAGGGATATCAGGGATATCAGGGATATCAGGGATATCAGGGATATCGAGGATATCAGGTATATCGAGGATATCAGGGACATCGAGGATATCAGGGATATCAGGGATATCGAGGATATCAGGGATATCAGGAATATCAGGGATATCAGGGATATCAGGGATATCAGGGATATCAGGGATATCAGGGATATCAGGGATATCAGGGATATCAGGGATATCAGGGATATCGAGGATATCAGGGATATCAGGGATATCAGGGATATCAGGGATATCAGGGATATCAGCGATATCAGGGATATCAGGGATATCAGGGATATCAGGGATATCAGGGATATCAGGGATATCAGGGATATCAGGGATATCGAGGATATCAGGGATATCAGGGATATCAGGAATATCAGGGATATCAGGGATATCTGGGATATCAGGGATATCGAGGATATCAGGGATATCGAGGATATCAGGGATATCGCGGATATCAGGGATATCAGGGATATCAGGGATATCAGGGATATCAGGGATATCAGGGATATCAGGGATATCAGGGATATCAGGGATATCAGGGATATCAGGGATATCGAGAATATCAGGGATATCGAGGATGTCAGGGATATCGAGGATATCAGGGATATCAGGGATATCAGGGATATCAGGGATATCAGGGATATCAGGGATATCAGGGATATCAGGGATATCAGGGATATCAGGGATATCAGGGATATCAGGGATATCAGGGATATCAGGGATATCAGGGATATCAGGGATATCAGGGATATCAGGGATATCAGGGATATCAGGGATATCAGGGATATCAGGGATATCAGGGATATCAGGGATATCAGGGATATCAGGGATATCAGGGATATCAGGGATATCAGGGATATCAGGGATATCAGGGATATCAGGGATATCAGGGATATCAGGGATATCAGGGATATCAGGGATATCAGGGATATCAGGGATATCAGGGATATCAGGGATATCAGGGATATCAGGGATATCAGGGATATCAGGGATATCAGGGATATCAGGGATATCAGGGATATCAGGGATATCGCGGATATCAGGGATATCAGGGATATCAGGGATATCAGGGATATCAGGGATATCAGGGATATCAGGGATATCAGGGATATCAGGGATATCGAGAATATCAGGGATATCGAGGATGTCAGGGATATCGAGGATATCAGGGATATCAGGGATATCAGGGATATCAGGGATATCAGGGATATCGAGGATATCAGGGATATCAGGGATATCAGGAATATCAGGGATATCAGGGATATCAGGGATATCCGGGATATCAGGGATATCCGGGATATCAGGGATATCCGGGATATCAGGGATATCAGGGATATCAGGGATATCAGGGATATCAGGGATATCAGGGATATCAGGGATATCAGGGATATCAGGGATATCCAGGATATCCAGGATATCCAGGATATCCAGGATATCAGGGATATCAGGGATATCAGGGATATCAGGGATATCAGGGATATCAGGGATATCAGGGATATCAGGGATATCAGGGATATCAGGGATATCAGGGATATCAGGGATATCAGGGATATCCAGGATATCAGGGATATCAGGGATATCAGGGATATCAGGGATATCAGGGATATCAGGGATATCAGGGATATCAGGGATATCAGGGATATCAGGGATATCAGGGATATCAGGGATATCAGGGATATCAGGGATATTAGGGATATCAGGGATATCGAGGATATCAGGGATATCAGGGATATCAGGGATATCAGGGATATCAGGGATATCGAGGATATCAGGGATATCGAGAATATCAGGGATATCAGGGATATCAGGGATATCAGGGATATCAGGGATATCAGGGATATCAGGGATATCAGGGATATCAGAGATATCAGGGATATCAGAGATATCAGGGATATCGAGGATATCAGGGATATCGGGGATATCAGGGATATCAGGGATATCAGGGATATCGCGGATATCGGGGATATCAGGGATATCGGGGATATCAGGGATATCGAGGATATCAGGGATATCGGGGATATCAGGGATATCGAGGATATCAGGGATATCGAGGATATCAGGGATATCAGGGATATCAGGGATATCAGGGATATCAGGGATATCAGGGATATCAGGGATATCAGGGATATCAGGGATATCAGGGATATCAGGGATATCAGGAATATCAGGGATATCAGGGATATCAGGGATATCAGGGATATCAGGGATATCCAGGATATCAGGGATATCAGGGATATCAGGGATATCAGGGATATCAGGGATATCAGGGATATCCAGGATATCAGGGATATCAGGGATATCAGGGATATCAGGGATATCAGGGATATCAGGGATATCAGGAATATCAGGGATATCAGGGATATCAGGGATATCAGGGATATCAGGGATATCAGGGATATCAGGGATATCAGGGATATCAGGGATATCAGGGATATCAGGGATATCAGGGATATCAGGGATATCAGGGATATCAGGGATATCAGGGATATCAGGGATATCAGGGATATCAGGGATATCAGGGATATCAGGGATATCAGGGATATCAGGGATATCAGGGATATCAGGGATATCAGGGATATCAGGGATATCAGGGATATCAGGGATATCAGGGATATCAGGGATATCAGGGATATCAGGGATATCAGGGATATCAGGGATATCAGGGATATCCAGGATATCAGGGATATCAGGGATATCAGGGATATCAGGGATATCCAGGATATCAGGGATATCAGGGATATCAGGGATATCAGGGATATCAGGGATATCAGGGATATCAGGGATATCAGGGATATCAGGGATATCAGGGATATCAGGGATATCAGGGATATCAGGGATATCAGGGATATCAGGGATATCGGGGATATCCAGGATATCAGGGATATCAGGGACATCAGGGATATCAGGGATATCAGGGATATCAGGGATATCAGGGATATCCAGGATATCAGGGATATCAGGGATATCAGGGATATCAGGGATATCAGGGATATCAGGGATATCAGGGATATCAGGGATATCAGGGATATCAGGGATATCAGGGATATCAGGGATATCCAGGATATCAGGGATATCAGGGATATCAGGGATATCAGGGATATCAGGGATATCAGGGATATCAGGGATATCAGGGATATCAGGGATATCAGGGATATCAGGGATATCCAGGATATCAGGGATATCAGGGATATCAGGGATATCAGGGATATCAGGGATATCAGGGATATCAGGGATATCAGGGATATCAGGGATATCAGGGATATCAGGGATATCAGGGATATCAGGGATATCAGGGATATCCAGGATAACAGGGATATCAGGGATATCAGGGATATCAGGGATATCAGGGATATCAGGGATATCAGGGATATAAGGGATATCAGGGATATCAGGGATATCAGGGATATCAGGGATATCAGGGATATCCAGGAAATCAGGGATATCAGGGATATCAGGGATATCAGGGATATCAGGGATATCAGGGATATCAGGGATATCAGGGATATCAGGGATATCAGGGATATCCAGGATATCAGGGATATCAGGGATATCAGGGATATCCAGGATATCCAGGATATCAGGGATATCAGGGATATCAGGGATATCAGGGATATCAGTGATATCAGGGATATCAGGGATATCAGGGATATCAGGGATATCAGGGATATCAGGGATATCAGGGATATCCAGGATATCAGGGATATCAGGGATATCAGGGATATCAGGGATATCAGGGATATCAGGGATATCAGGGATATCAGGGATATCAGGGATATCAGGGATATCAGGGATATCAGGGATATCAGGGATATCAGGGATATCAGGGATATCAGGGATATCAGGGATATCAGGGATATCAGGGATATCAGGGATATCAGAGATATCAGGGATATCAGGGATATCAGGGATATCAGAGATATCAGGGATATCAGGGATATCAGGGATATCAGGGATATCAGGGATATCAGGGATATCAGGGATATCAGGGATATCAGGGATATCAGGGATATCAGGGATATCCAGGAAATCAGGGATATCAGGGATATCAGGGATATCAGGGATATCAGGGATATCAGGGATATCAGGGATATCAGGGATATCAGGGATATCAGGGATATCAGGGATATCAGGGATATCAGGGATATCAGGGATATCAGGGATATCAGGGATATCAGGGATATCAGGGATATCAGGGATATCAGGGATATCAGGGATATCAGGGATATCAGGGATATCAGGGATATCAGGGATATCAGGGATATCAGGAATATCAGGGATATCAGGGATATCAGGGATATCAGGGATATCAGGGATATCCAGGATATCAGGGATATCAGGGATATCAGGGATATCCAGGATATCAGGGATATCAGGGATATCAGGGATATCAGGGATATCAGGGATATCAGGGATATCAGGGATATCAGGGATATCAGGGATATCAGGGATATCAGGGATATCAGGGATATCAGGGATATCAGGGATATCCAGGATATCAGGGATATCAGGGATATCAGGGATATCAGGGATATCAGGGATATCAGGGATATCAGGGATATCAGGGATATCAGGGATATCGCTGATATCAGGGATATCAGGGATATCGGGGATATCAGGGATATCGAGGATATCAGGGATATCGAGGATATCAGGGATATCGAGGATATCAGGGATATCAGGGATATCAGGGATATCAGGGATATCGAGGATATCAGGTATATCGAGGATATCAGGGACATCGAGGATATCAGGGATATCAGGGATATCGAGGATATCAGGGATATCAGGAATATCAGGGATATCAGGGATATCAGGGATATCAGGGATATCAGGGATATCAGGGATATCAGGGATATCAGGGATATCAGGGATATCCAGGATATCAGGGATATCAGGGATATCAGGGATATCAGGGATATCAGGGATATCAGGGATATCAGGGATATCAGGGATATCAGGGATATCAGGGATATCAGGGATATCAGGGATATCAGGGATATCCAGGATATCAGGAATATCAGGGATATCAGGGATATCAGGGATATCAGGGATATCAGGGATATCAGGAATATCAGGGATATCAGGGATATCAGGGATATCAGGGATATCAGGAATATCAGGGATATCAGGGATATCAGGGATATCAGGGATATCAGGGATATCCAGGATATCAGGGATATCAGGGATATCAGGGATATCAGGGATATCAGGGATATCAGGGATATCAGGGATATCAGGGATATCAGGGATATCCAGGATATCAGGGATATCAGGGATATCAGGGATATCAGGGATATCAGGGATATCAGGGATATCAGGGATATCAGGGATATCAGGAATATCAGGGATATCAGGGATATCAGGGATATCAGGGATATCAGGGATATCAGGGATATCAGGGATATCAGGGATATCAGGGATATCAGGGATATCAGGGATATCAGGGATATCAGGGATATCAGGGATATCAGGGATATCAGGGATATCAGGGATATCAGGGATATCAGGGATATCAGGGATATCAGGGATATCAGGGATATCAGGGATATCAGGGATATCAGGGATATCAGGGATATCAGGGATATCAGGGATATCAGGGATATCAGGGATATCAGGGATATCAGGGATATCAGGGATATGAGGGATATCAGGGATATCAGGGATATCAGGGATATCAGGGATATCAGGGATATCAGGGATATCAGGGATATCAGGGATATCAGGGATATCGCGGATATCAGGGATATCAGGGATATCAGGGATATCAGGGATATCAGGGATATCAGGGATATCAGGGATATCAGGGATATCAGGGATATCAGGGATATCAGGGATATCTAGAATATCAGGGATATCGAGGATGTCAGGGATATCGAGGATATCAGGGATATCAGGGATATCAGGGATATCAGGGATATCAGGGATATCGAGGATATCAGGGATATCAGGGATATCAGGAATATCAGGGATATCAGGGATATCTGGGATATCAGGGATATCGAGGATATCAGGGATATCGAGGATATCAGGGATATCGAGGATATCAGGGATATCGAGGATATCAGGGATATCGAGGATATCAGGGATATCGAGGATATCAGGGATATCAGGGATATCAGGGATATCAGGGATATCAGGAATATCGGGGATATCAGGGATATCGAGGATATCGAGGATATCAGGGATATCAGGGATATCAGGGATATCAGGGATATCAGGGATATCAGAGATATCAGGGATATCAGGGATATCAGGGATATCAGGGATATCAGGGATATCAGGGATATCAGGGATATCAGGGATATCAGGGATATCAGGGATATCAGGGATATCAGGGATATCAGGGATATCAGGGATATCAGGGATATCAGGGATATCAGGGATATCAGGGATATTAGGGATATCAGGGATATCGAGGATATCAGGGATATCGAGGATATCAGGGATATCGAGGATATCAGGGATATCAGGGATATCAGGGATATCGAGGATATCAGGGATATCGAGGATATCAGGGATATCGAGGATATCAGGGATATCGAGAATATCAGGGATATCAGGGATATCAGGGATATCAGGGATATCAGGGATATCAGGGATATCAGGGATATCAGGGATATCAGAGATATCAGGGATATCAGAGATATCAGGGATATCGAGGATATCAGGGATATCGAGGATATCAGGGATATCAGGGATATCAGGGATATCGCGGATATCGGGGATATCAGGGATATCGGGGATATCAGGGATATCGAGGATATCAGGGATATCGGGGATATCAGGATATCGAGGATATCAGGGATATCGAGGATATCAGGGATATCAGGGATATCAGGGATATCAGGGATATCAGGGATATCAGGGATATCAGGGATATCAGGGATATCAGGGATATCAGGGATATCAGGAATATCAGGGATATCAGGGATATCAGGGATATCAGGGATATCAGGGATATCCAGGATATCAGGGATATCAGGGATATCAGGGATATCAGGGATATCAGGGATATCAGGGATATCCAGGATATCAGGGATATCAGGGATATCAGGGATATCAGGGATATCAGGGATATCAGGGATATCAGGGATATCAGGGATATCAGGGATATCAGGGATATCAGGGATATCAGGGATATCAGGGATATCCAGGATATCAGGGATATCAGGGATATCAAGGATATCTGGGATATCAAGGATATCAGGGATATCAAGGATATCAGGGATATCAGAAATATCAGGGATATCAGGGATATCAGGGATATCAGGGATATCCAGGATATCAGGGATATCAGGGATATCAGGGATATCAGGGATATCAGGGATATCAGGGATATCAGGGATATCCAGGATATCAGGGATATCAGGGATATCAGGGATATCAGGGATATCAGGGATATCAGGGATATCAGGGATATCAGGGATATCAGGGATATCCAGGATATCAGGGATATCAGGGATATCAGGGATATCAGGGATATCAGGGATATCAGGGATATCAGGGATATCAGATATATCAGGAATATCAGGGATATCAGGGATATCAGGGATATCAGGAATATCGTGGATATCAGGGATATCAGGGATATCAGGGATATCAGGGATATCGAGGATATCAGGGATATCAGGGATATCAGGGATATCAGGGATATCAGGGATATCAGGGATATCCAGGATATCAGGGATATCAGGGATATCAGGGATATCAGGGATATCAGGGATATCAGGGATATCAGGGATATCAGGGATATCAGGGATATCAGGGATATCCAGGATATCAGGGATATCAGGGATATCAGGGATATCAGGGATATCAGGGATATCAGGGATATCAGGGATATCAGGGATATCAGGGATATCAGGGATATCAGGGATATCAGGGATATCAGGGATATCAGGGATATCAGGAATATCAGAGATATGGGGGATATCAGGGATATCAGGGATATCAGGGATATCAGGGATATCAGGGATATCAGGGATATCAGGGATATCAGGGATATCCAGGATATCAGGGATATCAGGGATATCAGGGATATCAAGGATATCTGGGATATCAAGGATATCAGGGATATCAGGGATATCAGGGATATCAGGGATATCAGGGATATCAGGGATATCAGGGATATCAGGGATATCCAGGATATCAGGGATATCAGGGATATCAGGGATATCAGGGATATCAGGGATATCAGGGATATCAGGGATATCAGGGATATCAGGGATATCAGGGATATCAGGGATATCAGGGATATCAGGGATATCAGGGATATCAGGGATATCAGGGATATCAGGGATATCAGGGATATCAGGGATATCAGGGATATCAGGGATATCAGGGATATCAGGGATATCGCGGATATCAGGGATATCAGGGATATCAGGGATATCAGGGATATCAGGGATATCAGGGATATCAGGGATATCAGGGATATCAGGGATATCAGGGATATCAGGGATATCAGGGATATCAGGGATATCTAGAATATCAGGGATATCGAGGATGTCAGGGATATCGAGGATATCAGGGATATCAGGGATATCAGGGATATCAGGGATATCAGGGATATCGAGGATATCAGGGATATCAGGGATATCAGGAATATCAGGGATATCAGGGATATCTGGGATATCAGGGATATCGAGGATATCAGGGATATCGAGGATATCAGGGATATCGAGGATATCAGGGATATCGAGGATATCAGGGATATCGAGGATATCAGGGATATCGAGGATATCAGGGATATCAGGGATATCAGGGATATCAGGGATATCAGGAATATCGGGGATATCAGGGATATCGAGGATATCGAGGATATCAGGGATATCAGGGATATCAGGGATATCAGGGATATCAGGGATATCAGAGATATCAGGGATATCAGGGATATCAGGGATATCAGGGATATCAGGGATATCAGGGATATCAGGGATATCAGGGATATCAGGGATATCAGGGATATCAGGAATATCAGGGATATCAGGGATATCAGGGATATCAGGGATATCAGGGATATCCAGGATATCAGGGATATCAGGGATATCAGGGATATCAGGGATATCAGGGATATCAGGGATATCAGGGATATCAGGGATATCAGGGATATCAGGGATATCAGGGATATCAGGGATATCAGGGATATCAGGGATATCAGGGATATCAGGGATATCAGGGATATCCAGGATAACAGGGATATCAGGGATATCAGGGATATCAGGGATATCAGTAATATCAGGGATATCGGGGATATCGGGGATATCGGGGATATCGGGGATATCGGGGATATCGGGGATATCGGGGATATCTGGGATATCGGGGATATCGGGGATATCGGGGATATCGGGGATATCAAGGATATCGGGGATATCGGGGATATCGGGGATATCGGGGATATCGGGGATATCAGGGATATCAGGGATATCGGGGATATCAGGGATATCAGGGATATCAGGGATGATATCAGGGATATCAGGGATATCAGGGATATCAGGATATCAGGGATATCAGGGATATCAGGGATATCAGGGATATCAGGGATATCAGGGATATCAGGGATATCAGGGATATCAGGGATATCAGGGATATCAGGGATATCAGGGATATCAGGGATATCAGGGATATCCAGGATATCAGGGATATCAGGGATATCAGGGATATCAGGGATATCAGGAATATCAGGGATATCAGGGATATCAGGGATATCAGGATATCAGGGATATCAGGGATATCAGGAATATCAGGGATATCAGGGATATCAGGGATATCAGGGATATCAGGATATCAGGGATATCAGGGATATCCAGGATATCAGGGATATCAGGGATATCAGGGATATCAGGGATATCAGGGATATCAGGGATATCAGGGATATCAGGGATATCAGGGATATCCAGGATATCCAGGATATCAGGGATATCAGGGATATCCAGGATATCCAGGATATCAGGGATATCAGGGATATCAGGGATATCAGGGATATCAGGGATATCCAGGATATCAGGGATATCAGGGATATCAGGGATATCAGGGATATCAGGGATATCAGGGATATCAGGGATATCCAGGATATCAGGGATATCAGGGATATCAGGGATATCAGGGATATCAGGGATATCAGGGATATCAGGGATATCAGGGATATCAGGGATATCCAGGATATCAGGGATATCAGGGATATCAGGGATATCAGGGATATCAGGGATATCAGGGATATCAGGGATATCAGGGATATCAGGGATATCAGGGATATCAGGGATATCAGGGATATCAGGGATATCAGGGATATCAGGGATATCAGGGATATCAGGGATATCCAGGATATCAGGGATATCAGGGATATCAGGGATATCAGGGATATCAGGGATATCAGGGATATCAGGGATATCAGGGATATCAGGGATATCAGGGATATCAGGGATATCAGGGATATCAGGGATATCAGGGATATCAGGGATATCAGGGATATCAGGGATATCAGGGATATCAGGGATATCAGGGATATCCAGGATATCAGGGATATCAGGGATATCAGGGATATCAGGGATATCAGGGATATCAGGGATATCAGGGATATCAGGGATATCAGGGATATCAGGGATATCAGGGATATCAGGGATATCAGGGATATCAGGGATATCAGGGATATCAGGGATATCCAGGATATCAGGGATATCAGGGATATCAGGGATATCAGGGATATCAGGGATATCAGGGATATCAGGGATATCAGGGATATCAGGGATATCAGGGATATCAGGGATATCAGGGATATCAGGGATATCAGGGATATCAGGGATATCAGGGATATCAGGGATATCAGGGATATCAGGGATATCAGGGATATCAGGGATATCAGGGATATCAGGGATATCAGGGATATCAGGGATATCAGGGATATCAGGGACATCAGGGATATCAGGGATATCAGGGATATCAGGGATATCAGGGATATCAGGGATATCCAGGATATCAGGGATATCAGGGATATCAGGGATATCCAGGATATCCAGGATATCAGGGATATCAGGGATATCAGGGATATCAGGGATATCAGGGATATCAGGGATATCAGGGATATCAGGGATATCAGGGATATCAGGGATATCAGGGATATCAGGGATATCCAGGATATCAGGGATATCAGGGATATCAGGGATATCAGGGATATCAGGGATATCAGGGATATCAGGGATATCAGGGATATCAGGGATATCAGGGATATCAGGGATATCAGGGATATCCAGGATATCAGGGATATCAGGGATATCAGGGATATCAGGGATATCAGGGATATCAGGGATATCAGGGATATCCAGGATATCAGGGATATCCAGGATATCAGGGATATCAGGGATATCAGGGATATCAGGGATATCAGGGATATCAGGGATATCAGGGATATCAGGGAAATCAGGGATATCAGGGATATCAGGGATATCAGGGATATCCAGGATATCAGGGATATTCAGGATATCAGGTATATCAGGGATATCAGGGATATCAAGGATATCTGGGATATCAGGGATATCAGGGATATCAGGGATATCAGGGATATCAGGGATATCAGGGATATCAGGGATATCAGGGATATCAGGGATATCAGGGATATCAGGGATATCAGGGATATCAGGGATATCAGGGATATCAGGGATATCAGGGATATCAGGGATATCCAGGATATCAGGGATATCAGGGATATCAGGGATATCAGGGATATCAGGGATATCAGGGATATCAGGGATATCAGGGATATCAGGGATATCAGGGATATCAGGGATATCCAGGATATCAGGGATATCAGGGATATCAGGGATATCAGGGATATCGAGGATATCAGGGATATCAGGGATATCAGGGATATCAGGGATATCAGGGATATCAGGGATATCAGGGATATCAGGGATATCAGGGATATCAGGGATATCAGGGATATCAGGGATATCAGGGATATCAGGGATATCAGGGATATCAGGGATATCCAGGATATCCAGGATATCAGGGATATCAGGGATATCAGGGATATCAGGGATATCAGGGATATCCAGGATATCAGGGATATCAGGGATATCAGGGATATCAGGGATATCAGGGATATCAGGGATATCAGGGATATCAGGGATATCAGGGATATCAGGGATATCAGGGATATCAGGGATATCAGGGATATCAGGGATATCAGGGATATCAGGGATATCAGGGATATCCAGGATATCAGGGATATCAGGGATATCAGGGATATCAGGGATATCAGGGATATCAGGGATATCAGGGATATCAGGGATATCAGGGATATCAGGGATATCAGGGATATCAGGGATATCAGGGATATCAGGGATATCAGGGATATCCAGGATATCAGGGATATCAGGGATATCAGGGATATCAGGGATATCAGGGATATCAGGGATATCAGGGATATCAGGGATATCAGGGATATCAGGGATATCAGGGATATCAGGGATATCAGGGATATCAGGGATATCAGGGATATCAGGGATATCAGGGATATCAGGGATATCAGGGATATCAGGGATATCAGGGATATCAGGGATATCAGGGATATCAGGGATATCAGGGATATCAGGGATATCAGGGATATCAGGGATATCAGGGATATCAGGGATATCAGGGATATCAGGGATATCAGGGATATCAGGGATATCAGGGATATCAGGGATATCAGGGATATCAGGGATATCAGGGATATCAGGGATATCCAGGATATCAGGGATATCAGGGATATCAGGGATATCAGGGATATCAGGGATATCAGGGATATCAGGGATATCCAGGATATCAGGGATATCCAGGATATCAGGGATATCAGGGATATCAGGGATATCAGGGATATCAGGGATATCAGGGATATCAGGGATATCAGGGAAATCAGGGATATCAGGGATATCAGGGATATCAGGGATATCAGGGATATCCAGGATATCAGGGATATCAGGGATATCAGGGATATCAGGGATATCAGGGATATCAGGGATATCCAGGATATCAGGGATATCAGGGATATCAGGGATATCAGGGATATCAGGGATATCAGGGATATCAGGGATATCAGGGATATCAGGGATATCAGGGATATCAGGGATATCAGGGATATCAGGGATATCAGGGATATCAGGGATATCCAGGATATCAGGGATATCAGGGATATCAGGGATATCAGGGATATCAGGGATATCAGGGATATCAGGGATATCAGGGATATCAGGGATATCAGGGATATCAGGGATATCAGGGATATCAGGGATATCAGGGATATCAGGGATATCAGGGATATCTGGGATATCAGGGATATCGAGGATATCAGGGATATCGAGGATATCAGGGATATCGAGGATATCAGGGATATCGAGGATATCAGGGATATCGAGGATATCAGGGATATCAGGGATATCAGGGATATCAGGGATATCAGGAATATCGGGGATATCAGGGATATCGAGGATATCGAGGATATCAGGGATATCAGGGATATCAGGGATATCAGGGATATCAGGGATATCAGAGATATCAGGGATATCAGGGATATCAGGGATATCAGGGATATCAGGGATATCAGGGATATCAGGGATATCAGGGATATCAGGGATATCAGGGATATCAGGGATATCAGGGATATCAGGGATATCAGGGATATCAGGGATATCAGGGATATCAGGGATATCAGGGATATCAGGGATATCAGGGATATCAGGGATATTAGGGATATCAGGGATATCGAGGATATCAGGGATATCGAGGATATCAGGAATATCGAGGATATCAGGGATATCGAGGATATCAGGGATATCGAGGATATCAGGGATATCGAGAATATCAGGGATATCAGGGATATCAGGGATATCAGGGATATCAGGGATATCAGGGATATCAGGGATATCAGGGATATCAGGGATATCAGGGATATCAGGGATATCAGGGATATCAGGGATATCAGAGATATCAGGGATATCAGGGATATCAGGGATATCGAGGATATCAGGGATATCGAGGATATCAGGGATATCAGGGATATCAGGGATATCGCGGATATCGGGGATATCAGGGATATCGGGGATATCAGGGATATCGAGGATATCAGGGATATCGGGGATATCAGGGATATCGAGGATATCAGGGATATCGAGGATATCAGGGATATCAGGGATATCAGGGATATCAGGGATATCAGGGATATCAGGGATATCAGGGATATCAGGGATATCAGGGATATCAGGGATATCAGGGATATCAGGAATATCAGGGATATCAGGGATATCAGGGATATCAGGGATATCAGGGATATCCAGGATATCAGGGATATCAGGGATATCAGGGATATCAGGGATATCAGGGATATCAGGGATATCAGGGATATCAGGGATATCAGGGATATCCAGGATATCAGGGATATCAGGGATATCAGGGATATCAGGGATATCAGGGATATCAGGGATATCAGGGATATCAGGGATATCAGGAATATCAGGGATATCAGGGATATCAGGGATATCAGGGATATCAGGGATATCAGGGATATCAGGGATATCAGGGATATCAGGGATATCAGGGATATCAGGGATATCAGGGATATCAGGGATATCAGGGATATCAGGGATATCAGGGATATCAGGGATATCAGGGATATCAGGGATATCAGGGATATCAGGGATATCAGGGATATCAGGGATATCAGGGATATCAGGGATATCAGGGATATCAGGGATATCAGGGATATCAGGGATATCAGGGATATCAGGGATATCAGGGATATCAGGGATATCAGGGATATCAGGGATGTCAGGTGAGTCAAGGTGTGTCATTGGGTGAGTCGAGGTGTGTCATCGGGTGAATCGAGGTGTGTCATCGGGTAAGTCGAGGTGTGTCATCGGGTGGGTCAAGGTACGTCGTCAGGTGAGTCGAGGTGTGTCATCGGGTGGGTCAAGGTGGGTCGTCAGGTGAGTCGAGGTGTGTCATTAGGTGAGTCGAGGTGTGTCATTAGGTGACTTGAGGTGTGTCGTCAGGTGAGTCGAGGTGTGTCATTGGGTGATTTTTAACTCGAGTGATCTTTAACCAAGTGATTTCCCACTTGAGTGATTTCTAACCCGAGTGATTTCTAACTCAAGTCATTTTTAACTTGAGTGATTTCTTACCCAAGTGATTTCTAACTCGAGTGATTTCTGACTCGAGTGATTTTCAACTCGAGTGATCTTTAACACAAGTGATTTCCAACTCGAGTGATTTCCAACTTAAGCGATTTTCAACTCAAGTGATTTCTAACCCACGTGACTTTCAACTCGAGTGATTTCTAACTCAAGTGATTTCTTACCCAAGTGATTTCTAACTCGAGTGATTTCTGACTCGAGTGATTTTCAACTCGAGTGATCTTTAACACAAGTGATTTCCAACTCGAGTGATTTCCAACTCAAGTGATTTTCAACTCAAGTGATTTCTCATCCACGTGATTTTCAACTTGAGTGATTTCTAACTCAAGTGATTCATAACCCAAGTGATTTCCAACTTGAGTGATTTTCAACTCAATTGATTTTGAACTCGAGTGATTTTTAACTCGAGTGATCTTCAATCCAAGTGATTTCCCACTCGAATGATTTCTCAGCCGAGTGATTTCTAACTCAAGTCATTCTTAACTCAAGTGATTTCTAACCCAAGTGATTTCTAACTCGAGTGATTTCTGACTCGAGTGATTTTCAACTCGAGTGATCTTTAACCCAAGTGATTTCCAACTCGAGTGATTTCCAACTTGAGTGATTTTCAACTCAAGTGATCTTTAATCCAAGTGATTTCCAACTCGAGTAATTACTAACTCAAGTGATTTATAACCCGTGTGATTTCCAACTCGAGTGATTTTTAACTTGAGTGATTTCTTACCCAAGTGATTTCTAACTCGAGTGATTTCTGACTCGAACGATTTTCAACTCGAGTGATCTTCAACACAAGTGATTTTCAACTCGAGTGATTTCCAACTCGAGTAGTTACTAACTCAAGTGATTTATAACCCGAGTGATTTCCAACTCGATTGATTTTTAACTTGAGTGATTTCTTACCCAAGTGATGTCTAACTCGAGTGATTTCTGACTCGAGTGATTTTCAACCCAAGTGATTTCCAACTCAAGTGATTTTTAACCCAAGTGATTTCCAATTTGAGTGATTTTTAATTCGAGTGATATTCAACCCGAGTGATTTCCAACTTAAGTGATTTCTAACCCGAGTGATTTCTAACTCAAGTCATTTTTAACTTAAGTGATTTCTAACCCAAGTGATTTCTAACTCGAGTGATTTCTGACTTGAGTGATTTCCAACTTAAGTGATTTTCAACTCAAGTGATTTCTAACCCAAGTGATTTTCAACTCGAGTGATTTCTAACTCAAGTGATTCATAACCCAAGTGATTTCCAACTTGAGTTATTTTTAACTCAAGTGATTTCCAACTCGAGTGATTTCCAACTCAAGTGATTTTTAACTCAAGTGATTTCCAACTCGAGTGATTTCCAACTTAAGTGATTTTCAACTCAAGTGATCTTTAATCCAAGTAATTTCCAACTCGAGTAATTACTAACTCAAGTGATTCATAACCCGAGTGATTTCCAACTCGAGTGATTTTTAACTTGAGTGATTTCTTACCCAAGTGATTTCTAACTCGAGTGATTTCTGACTCGAACGATTTTCAACTCGAGTGATCTTCAACACAAGTGATTTTCAACTCGAGTGATTTCCAACTCGAGTAGTTACTAACTCAAGTGATTTATAACCCGAGTGATTTCCAACTCGAGTGATTTTTAACTTGAGTGATTTCTTACCCAAGTGATGTCTAACACGAGTGATTTCTGACTCGAGTGATTTTCAACCCAAGTGATTTCCAACTCAAGTGATTTTTAACCCAAGTCATTTTCAATTTGAGTGATTTTTAATTCGAGTGATATTCAACCCGAGTGATTTCCAACTTAAGTGATTTCTAACCCGAGTGATTTCTAACTCGAGTCATTTTTAACTTAAGTGATTTCTAACCCAAGTGATTTCTAACTCGAGTGATTTCTGACTTCAGTGATTTCCAACTTAAGTGATTTTCAACTCAAGTGATTTCTAACCCAAGTGATTTTCAACTCGAGTGATTTCTAACTCAAGTGATTCAAAACCCAAGTGATTTCCAACTTGAGTTATTTTTAACTCAAGTGATTTCCAACTCGAGTGATTTCCAACTCAAGTGATTTTCAACTCAAGTGATTTTCAACTCGAGTGATTTTTAACTCGAGTGATCTTTAACCAAGTGATTTCCCACTCGAGTGATTTCTCACCCGAGTGATTTCTAACTCAAGTCATTTTTAACTTAAGTGATTTCTAACCCAAGTGATTTCCAACTCGAGTGATTTCTGACTCGAGTGATTTTCAACTCGAGTGATCTTTAACCCAAGTGATTTCTAACTTGAGTGATTTCCAACTTAAGTGATTTCCAACTCAAGTGATTTTTAACCCAAGTGATTTCCAATTTGAGTGATTTTTAATTCGAGTGATCTTCAACTTAAGTGATTTTCAACTCAAGTGATTTCTAACCCAAGTGATTTTCAACTCGAGACATTTCTATTTCAAGTGATTCATAACCCAAGTGATTTCCAACTTGAGTTATTCTTAACTCAAGTGATTTCCAACTCGAGTGATTTCCAACTTAAGTGATTTTCAACTCAAGTGATTTCTAACCCACGTGACTTTGAACTCGAGTGATTTCTAACTCAATTGATTTCTTACCCAAGTGATTTCTAACTCGAGTGATTTCTGACTCGAGTGATTTTCAACTCGAGTGATCTTTAACACAAGTGATTTCCAACTCGAGTGATTTCCAACTCAAGTGATTTTCAACTCAAGTGATTTCTCATTCACGTGATTTTCAACTTAAGTGATTTCTAACTCAAGTGATTCATAACCCAAGTGATTTCCAACTTGAGTGATTTTCAACTCAATTGATTTTCAACTCAAGTGATTTTTAACTCGAGTGATCTTCAATCCAAGTGATTTCCCACGCGAGTGATTTCTCAGCCGAGTGATTTCTAACTCAAGTCATTCTTATATCAAGTGATTTCTAACCCAAGTGATTTCTAACTCGAGTGATTTCTGACTCGAGTGATTTTCAACTCGAGTGATCTTTAACCCAAGTGATTTCCAACTCGAGTGATTTCCAACTTAAGTGATTTTCAACTCAAGTGATCTTTAATCCAAGTGATTTCCCACTCGAGTGATTTCTAACTCAAGTGATTTATAACCCGAGTGATTTCCAACTCGAGTGATTTTTAACTTGAGTGATTTCTTACCCAAGTGATGTCTAACTCGAGTGATTTCTGACTCGAGTGATTTTCAACCCAAGTGATTTCCAACTCAAGTGATTTTTAACCCAAGTGATTTCCAATTTGAGTGAATTTTAATTCGAGTGATCTTCAACCCGAGTGATTTCCAACTTAAGTGATTTCTAACCTGAGTGATTTCTAACTCAAGTCATTTTTAACTTGAGTGATTTCTAACCCAAGTGATTTCTAACTCGAGTGATTTCTGACTTGAGTGATTTCCAACTTAAGTGATTTTCAACTCAAGTGATTTCTAACCCAAGTGATTTTCAACTCGAGTGATTTCTAACTCAAGTGATTCATAACCCAAGTGATTTCCAACTTGAGTTATTTTTAACTCAAGTGATTTCCAACTCGAGTGATTTCCAACTCAAGTGATTTTTAACTCAAGTGATTTCCAACTCGAGTGATTTCCAACTTAAGTGATTTTCAACTCAAGTGATCTTTAATCCAAGTGATTTCCAACTCGAGTAATTACTAACTCAAGTGATTTATAACCCGAGTGATTTCCAACTCGAGTGATTTTTAACTTGAGTGATTTCTTACCCAAGTGATTTCTAACTCGAGTGATTTCTGACTCGAACGATTTTCAACTCGAGTGATCTTCAACACAAGTGATTTTCAACTCGAGTGATTTCCAACTCGAGTAGTTACTAACTCAAGTGATTTATAACCCGAGTGATTTCCAACTCGAGTGATTTTTAACTTGAGTGATTTCTCACCCAAGTGATGTCTAACTCGAGTGATTTCTGACTCGAGTGATTTTCAACCCAAGTGATTTCCAACTCAAGTGATTTTTAACCCAAGTGATTTCCAATTTGAGTGATTTTTAATTCGAGTGATATTCAACCCGAGTGATTTCCAACTTAAGTGATTTCTAACCCGAGTGATTTCTAACTCAAGTCATTTTTAACTTAAGTGATTTCTAACCCAAGTGATTTCTAACTCGAGTGATTTCTGACTTGAGTGATTTCCAACTTAAGTGATTTTCAACTCAAGTGATTTCTAACCCAAGTGATTTTCAACTCGAGTGATTTCTAACTCAAGTGATTCATAACCCAAGTGATTTCCAACTTGAGTTATTTTTAACTCAAGTGATTTCCAACTCGAGTGATTTCCAACTCAAGTGATTTTTAACTCAAGTGATTTTCAACTCGAGTGATTTTTAACTCGAGTGATCTTTAACCAAGTGATTTCCCACTCGAGTGATTTCTCACCCGAGTGATTTCTAACTCAAGTCATTTTTAACTTAAGTGATTTCTAACCCAAGTGATTTCCAACTCGAGTGATTTCTGACTCGAGTGATTTTCAACTCGAGTGATCTTTAACCCAAGTGATTTCCAACTTGAGTGATTTCCAACTTAAGTGATTTCCAACTCAAGTGATTTTCAACCCGAGTGATTTCCAATTTGAGTGATTTTTAATTCGAGTGATCTTCAACTTAAGTGATTTTCAACTCAAGTGATTTCTAACCCAAGTGATTTTCAACTCGAGTGATTTCTAACTCAAGTGATTCATAACCCAAGTGATTTCCAACTTGAGTTATTTTTAACTCAAGTGATTTCCAACTCGAGTGATTTCCAACTCAAGTGATTTTTAACTCAAGTGATTTTCAACTCGAGTGATTTTTAACTCGAGTGATCTTTAACCAAGTGATTTCCCACTCGAGTGATTTCTCACCCGAGTGATTTCTAACTCAAGTCATTTTTAACTTAAGTGATTTCTAACCCAAGTGATTTCCAACTCGAGTGATTTCTGACTCGAGTGATTTTCAACTCGAGTGATCTTGAACCCAAGTGATTTCCAACTTGAGTGATTTCCAACTTAAGTGATTTCCAACTCAAGTGATTTTTAACCCAAGTGATTTCCAATTTGAAAGATTTTTAATTCGAGTGATCTTCAACTCAAGTGATTTTCAACTCAAGTGATTTCTAACCCAAGTGATTTTCAACTCGAGACATTTCTAACTCAAGTGATTCATAACCCAAGTGATTTCCAACTTGAGTTATTTTTAACTCAAGTGATTTCCAACTCGAGTAGATACTAACTCAAGTGATTTATAACCCGAGTGATTTCCAACTCGAGTGATTTTTAACTTGAGTGATTTCTTACCCAAGTGATGTCTAACTCGAGTGATTTCTGACTCGAGTGATTTTCAACCCAAGTGATTTCCAACTCAAGTGATTTTTAACCCAAGTGATTTCCAATTTGAGTGATTTTTAATTCGAGTGATATTCAACCCGAGTGATTTCCAACTTAAGTGATTTCTAACCCGAGTGATTTCTAACTCAAGTCATTTTTAACTTAAGTGATTTCTAACCCAAGTGATTTCTAACTCGAGTGATTTCTGACTTGAGTGATTTCCAACTTAAGTGATTTTCAACTCAAGTGATTTCTAACCCAAGTGATTTTCAACTCGAGTGATTTCTAACTCAAGTGATTCATAACCCAAGTGATTTCCAACTTGAGTTATTTTTAACTCAAGTGATTTCCAACTCGAGTAGATACTAACTCAAGTGATTTATAACCCGAGTGATTTCCAACTCGAGTGATTTTTAACTTGAGTGATTTCTTACCCAAGTGATGTCTAACTCGAGTGATTTCTGACTCGAGTGATTTTCAACCCAAGTGATTTCCAACTCAAGTGATTTTTAACCCAAGTGATTTCCAATTTGAGTGATTTTTAATTCGAGTGATATTCAACCCGAGTGATTTCCAACTTAAGTGATTTTCAACTCAAGTGATTTCTAACCCAAGTGATTTCCCACTCGAGTGATTTCTAACTCAAGTGATTTATAACCCGAGTGATTTCCAACTCGAGTGATTTTTAACTTGAGTGATTTCTTACCCAAGTGATTTTTAACTCGAGTGATTTCTGACTCGAACGATTTTCAACTCGAGTGATCTTCAACACAAGTGATTTTCAACTCGAGTGATTTCCAACTCGAATAATTACTAACTCAAGTGATTTATAACCCGAGTGATTTCAAACTCGAGTGATTTTTAACTTGAGTGATTTCTTACCCAAGTGATGTCTAACTCGAGTGATTTCTGACTCGAGTGATTTTCAACCCAAGTGATTTCCAACTCAAGTGATTTTTAACCCAAATGATTTCCAATTTGAGTGATTTTTAATTCGAGTGATCTTCAACCCGAGTGATTTCCAACTTAAGTGATGTCTAACCCGAGTGATTTCTTACTCAAGTCATTTTTAACTTAAGTGATTTCTAACCCAAGTGATTTCTAACTCGAGTGATTTCTGACTTGAGTGATTTCCAACTTAAGTGATTTTCAACTCAAGTGATTTCTAACCCAAGTGATTTTCAACTCGAGTGATTTCTAACTCAAGTGATTCATAACCCAAGTGATTTCCAACTTGAGTTATTTTTAACTCAAGTGATTTCCAACTCGAGTGATTTCCAACTCAAGTGATTTTTAACTCAAGTGATTTTCAACTCGAGTGATTTTTAACTCGAGTGATCTTTAACCAAGTGATTTCCCACTCGAGTGATTTCTCACCCGAGTGATTTCTAACTCAAGTCATTTTTAACTTAAGTGATTTCTAACCCAAGTGATTTCCAACTCGAGTGATTTCTGACTCGAGTGATTTTCAACTCGAGTGATCTTTAACCCAAGTGATTTCCAACTTGAGTGATTTCCAACTTAAGTGATTTCCAACTCAAGTGATTTTTAACCCAAGTGATTTCCAATTTGAGTGATTTTTAATTCGAGTGATATTCAACCCAAGTGATTTCCAACTCAAGTGATTTCTAACCCGAGTGATTTCTGACTCGAGTGACTTTCAACTCGAGTGATCTTTAACCCAAGTGATTTCCAACTCGAGTGATTTCCAACCTAAGTGATTTTCAACCCAAGTGATCTTTAATCCAGGTGAATCGAGGTGTATCATTGGTTAGGTCACGGTGGGTCGTCAGGTGAGTCAAGGTGTGTCATTGGGTGAGTCGAGGTGTGTCATCGGGTAAGTCGAGGTGTGTCATCGGGTGGGTCGGGGTGTGTTATCGGGTCGGTCAAGGTGGGTCATCAGGTGAGTCGAGGTGTGTCGTAAGGTGAGTCGAGGTGTGTCGTCAGGTGAGTCAAGGTGTGTCATTGGGTGAGTCGAGGTGTGTCATCGGGTAGGTCAAAGTGTGTCATCGGGTGAGTCGAGGTGTGTTATCGGGTGGGTCAAGGTGGCTCGTCAGGTGAGTCGAGGTGTGTCATAAGGTGAGTGGAGGTGTGTCGTCAGGTGAGTCGAGGTGTGTCGTAAGGTGAGTCGAGGTGTGCCGTCAGGTGAGTCAAGGTGTGTCATTGGGTGAGTCGAGGTGTATCGTCAGGTGAGTCGAGGTGTGTCATTGGGTAAGTCGAGGTGTGTCATTGGGTCAGTCGAAGTGTGTCGTCAGGTGAGTCGAGGTGTGTCATTGGGTGAGTCGAGGTGTGTCATTAGGTGAGTCGAGGTAGGTCATTGAGTGAGTCGAGGTGTGTCATCAGGTAAGTCGAGGTGTGTCATTAGGTGAGACGAGGTGTGTCATTAGGTGAGTCGAGGTGTGTCATTAGGTGAGTCGAGGTGTGTCATAAGGTGAGTCGAGGTGTGTCATCGAGTGGGTCGAAGGGTGTCATTAGGTGGGTCAAGGTGTGTCATTGGGTGTGTCGAGGTGGGTCGTCAGGTGAGTCAAGGTGTGTCATTGGGTGAGTCGAGGTGTGTCATCGGGTAAGTCGAGGTGTGTCATCGGGTGGGTCAAGGTACGTCGTCAGGTGAGTCGAGGTGTGTCATCGGGTGGGTCAAGGTGGGTCGTCAGGTGAGTCGAGGTGTGTCATTTGGTGAGTCTAAGTGTGTCATTAGGTGACTTGAGGTGTGTCGTCAGGTGAGTCGAGGTGTGTCATTGGGTGAGTCGAGGTGTGTCATCGGGTGGGTCAAGGTAGGGTCGTCAGGTGAGTCAAGGTGTGTCATTGGGTAAGTCGAGGTGTGTCATTGGGTGGGTCAAGGTGAGTCGTCAGATGAGTCGAGGTGTGTCATTGGGTGAGTCAAGGTGTGTCATTAGGTGAGTCGAGGTAGGTCATTGAGTGAGTCGAGGTGTGTCATCAGGTAAGTCGAGGTGTGTCATAAGGTGAGACGAGGTGTGTCATTAGGTGAGTCGAGGTGTGTCATTGGGTGAGTCGAGGTGTGTCATAAGGTGAGTCGAGGTGTGTCGTCAGGTGAGTCAAGGTGTGTCATTGGGTGAGTCGAGGTGTGTCATCGGGTGAATCGAGGTGTGTCATCGGGTAAGTCGAGGTGTGTCATCGGGTGGGTCAAGGTACGTCGTCAGGTGAGTCGAGGTGTGTCATCGGGTGGGTCAAGGTGGGTCGTCAGGTGAGTCGAGGTGTGTCATTAGGTGAGTCGAGGTGTGTCATTAGGTGACTTGAGGTGTGTCGTCAGGTGAGTCGAGGTGTGTCATTGGGTGATTTTTAACTCGAGTGATCTTTAACCAAGTGATTTCCCACTTGAGTGATTTCTAACCCGAGTGATTTCTAACTCAAGTCATTTTTAACTTGAGTGATTTCTTACCCAAGTGATTTCTAACTCGAGTGATTTCTGACTCGAGTGATTTTCAACTCGAGTGATCTTTAACACAAGTGATTTCCAACTCGAGTGATTTCCAACTTAAGCGATTTTCAACTCAAGTGATTTCTAACCCACGTGACTTTCAACTCGAGTGATTTCTAACTCAAGTGATTTCTTACCCAAGTGATTTCTAACTCGAGTGATTTCTGACTCGAGTGATTTTCAACTCGAGTGATCTTTAACACAAGTGATTTCCAACTCGAGTGATTTCCAACTCAAGTGATTTTCAACTCAAGTGATTCCTCATCCACGTGATTTTCAACTTGAGTGATTTCTAACTCAAGTGATTCATAACCCAAGTGATTTCCAACTTGAGTGATTTTCAACTCAATTGATTTTGAACTCGAGTGATTTTTAACTCGAGTGATCTTCAATCCAAGTGATTTCCCACTCGAATGATTTCTCAGCCGAGTGATTTCTAACTCAAGTCATTCTTAACTCAAGTGATTTCTAACCCAAGTGATTTCTAACTCGAGTGATTTCTGACTCGAGTGATTTTCAACTCGAGTGATCTTTAACCCAAGTGATTTCCAACTCGAGTGATTTCCAACTTAAGTGATTTTCAACTCAAGTGATCTTTAATCCAAGTGATTTCCAACTCGAGTAATTACTAACTCAAGTGATTTATAACCCGTGTGATTTCCAACTCGAGTGATTTTTAACTTGAGTGATTTCTTACCCAAGTGATTTCTAACTCGAGTGATTTCTGACTCGAACGATTTTCAACTCGAGTGATCTTCAACACAAGTGATTTTCAACTCGAGTGATTTCCAACTCGAGTAGTTACTAACTCAAGTGATTTATAACCCGAGTGATTTCCAACTCGAGTGATTTTTAACTTGAGTGATTTCTTACCCAAGTGATGTCTAACTCGAGTGATTTCTGACTCGAGTGATTTTCAACCCAAGTGATTTCCAACTCAAGTGATTTTTAACCCAAGTGATTTCCAATTTGAGTGATTTTTAATTCGAGTGATATTCAACCCGAGTGATTTCCAACTTAAGTGATTTCTAACCCGAGTGATTTCTAACTCAAGTCATTTTTAACTTAAGTGATTTCTAACCCAAGTGATTTCTAACTCGAGTGATTTCTGACTTGAGTGATTTCCAACTTAAGTGATTTTCAACTCAAGTGATTTCTAACCCAAGTGATTTTCAACTCGAGTGATTTCTAACTCAAGTGATTCATAACCCAAGTGATTTCCAACTTGAGTTATTTTTAACTCAAGTGATTTCCAACTCGAGTGATTTCCAACTCAAGTGATTTTTAACTCAAGTGATTTCCAACTCGAGTGATTTCCAACTTAAGTGATTTTCAACTCAAGTGATCTTTAATCCAAGTAATTTCCAACTCGAGTAATTACTAACTCAAGTGATTCATAACCCGAGTGATTTCCAACTCGAGTGATTTTTAACTTGAGTGATTTCTTACCCAAGTGATTTCTAACTCGAGTGATTTCTGACTCGAACGATTTTCAACTCGAGTGATCTTCAACACAAGTGATTTTCAACTCGAGTGATTTCCAACTCGAGTAGTTACTAACTCAAGTGATTTATAACCCGAGTGATTTCCAACTCGAGTGATTTTTAACTTGAGTGATTTCTTACCCAAGTGATGTCTAACTCGAGTGATTTCTGACTCGAGTGATTTTCAACCCAAGTGATTTCCAACTCAAGTGATTTTTAACCCAAGTCATTTTCAATTTGAGTGATTTTTAATTCGAGTGATATTCAACCCGAGTGATTTCCAACTTAAGTGATTTCTAACCCGAGTGATTTCTAACTCGAGTCATTTTTAACTTAAGTGATTTCTAACCCAAGTGATTTCTAACTCGAGTGATTTCTGACTTCAGTGATTTCCAACTTAAGTGATTTTCAACTCAAGTGATTTCTAACCCAAGTGATTTTCAACTCGAGTGATTTCTAACTCAAGTGATTCAAAACCCAAGTGATTTCCAACTTGAGTTATTTTTAACTCAAGTGATTTCCAACTCGAGTGATTTCCAACTCAAGTGATTTTCAACTCAAGTGATTTTCAACTCGAGTGATTTTTAACTCGAGTGATCTTTAACCAAGTGATTTCCCACTCGAGTGATTTCTCACCCGAGTGATTTCTAACTCAAGTCATTTTTAACTTAAGTGATTTCTAACCCAAGTGATTTCCAACTCGAGTGATTTCTGACTCGAGTGATTTTCAACTCGAGTGATCTTTAACCCAAGTGATTTCTAACTTGAGTGATTTCCAACTTAAGTGATTTCCAACTCAAGTGATTTTTAACCCAAGTGATTTCCAATTTGAGTGATTTTTAATTCGAGTGATCTTCAACTTAAGTGATTTTCAACTCAAGTGATTTCTAACCCAAGTGATTTTCAACTCGAGACATTTCTATTTCAAGTGATTCATAACCCAAGTGATTTCCAACTTGAGTTATTCTTAACTCAAGTGATTTCCAACTCGAGTGATTTCCAACTTAAGTGATTTTCAACTCAAGTGATTTCTAACCCACGTGACTTTGAACTCGAGTGATTTCTAACTCAATTGATTTCTTACCCAAGTGATTTCTAACTCGAGTGATTTCTGACTCGAGTGATTTTCAACTCGAGTGATCTTTAACACAAGTGATTTCCAACTCGAGTGATTTCCAACTCAAGTGATTTTCAACTCAAGTGATTTCTCATTCACGTGATTTTCAACTTAAGTGATTTCTAACTCAAGTGATTCATAACCCAAGTGATTTCCAACTTGAGTGATTTTCAACTCAATTGATTTTCAACTCAAGTGATTTTTAACTCGAGTGATCTTCAATCCAAGTGATTTCCCACGCGAGTGATTTCTCAGCCGAGTGATTTCTAACTCAAGTCATTCTTATATCAAGTGATTTCTAACCCAAGTGATTTCTAACTCGAGTGATTTCTGACTCGAGTGATTTTCAACTCGAGTGATCTTTAACCCAAGTGATTTCCAACTCGAGTGATTTCCAACTTAAGTGATTTTCAACTCAAGTGATCTTTAATCCAAGTGATTTCCCACTCGAGTGATTTCTAACTCAAGTGATTTATAACCCGAGTGATTTCCAACTCGAGTGATTTTTAACTTGAGTGATTTCTTACCCAAGTGATGTCTAACTCGAGTGATTTCTGACTCGAGTGATTTTCAACCCAAGTGATTTCCAACTCAAGTGATTTTTAACCCAAGTGATTTCCAATTTGAGTGAATTTTAATTCGAGTGATCTTCAACCCGAGTGATTTCCAACTTAAGTGATTTCTAACCTGAGTGATTTCTAACTCAAGTCATTTTTAACTTGAGTGATTTCTAACCCAAGTGATTTCTAACTCGAGTGATTTCTGACTTGAGTGATTTCCAACTTAAGTGATTTTCAACTCAAGTGATTTCTAACCCAAGTGATTTTCAACTCGAGTGATTTCTAACTCAAGTGATTCATAACCCAAGTGATTTCCAACTTGAGTTATTTTTAACTCAAGTGATTTCCAACTCGAGTGATTTCCAACTCAAGTGATTTTTAACTCAAGTGATTTCCAACTCGAGTGATTTCCAACTTAAGTGATTTTCAACTCAAGTGATCTTTAATCCAAGTGATTTCCAACTCGAGTAATTACTAACTCAAGTGATTTATAACCCGAGTGATTTCCAACTCGAGTGATTTTTAACTTGAGTGATTTCTTACCCAAGTGATTTCTAACTCGAGTGATTTCTGACTCGAACGATTTTCAACTCGAGTGATCTTCAACACAAGTGATTTTCAACTCGAGTGATTTCCAACTCGAGTAGTTACTAACTCAAGTGATTTATAACCCGAGTGATTTCCAACTCGAGTGATTTTTAACTTGAGTGATTTCTCACCCAAGTGATGTCTAACTCGAGTGATTTCTGACTCGAGTGATTTTCAACCCAAGTGATTTCCAACTCAAGTGATTTTTAACCCAAGTGATTTCCAATTTGAGTGATTTTTAATTCGAGTGATATTCAACCCGAGTGATTTCCAACTTAAGTGATTTCTAACCCGAGTGATTTCTAACTCAAGTCATTTTTAACTTAAGTGATTTCTAACCCAAGTGATTTCTAACTCGAGTGATTTCCAACTTAAGTGATTTTCAACTCAAGTGATTTCTAACCCAAGTGATTTTCAACTCGAGTGATTTCTAACTCAAGTGATTCATAACCCAAGTGATTTCCAACTTGAGTTATTTTTAACTCAAGTGATTTCCAACTCGAGTGATTTCCAACTCAAGTGATTTTTAACTCAAGTGATTTTCAACTCGAGTGATTTTTAACTCGAGTGATCTTTAACCAAGTGATTTCCCACTCGAGTGATTTCTCACCCGAGTGATTTCTAACTCAAGTCATTTTTAACTTAAGTGATTTCTAACCCAAGTGATTTCCAACTCGAGTGATTTCTGACTCGAGTGATTTTCAACTCGAGTGATCTTTAACCCAAGTGATTTCCAACTTGAGTGATTTCCAACTTAAGTGATTTCCAACTCAAGTGATTTTCAACCCGAGTGATTTCCAATTTGAGTGATTTTTAATTCGAGTGATCTTCAACTTAAGTGATTTTCAACTCAAGTGATTTCTAACCCAAGTGATTTTCAACTCGAGTGATTTCTAACTCAAGTGATTCATAACCCAAGTGATTTCCAACTTGAGTTATTTTTAACTCAAGTGATTTCCAACTCGAGTGATTTCCAACTCAAGTGATTTTTAACTCAAGTGATTTTCAACTCGAGTGATTTTTAACTCGAGTGATCTTTAACCAAGTGATTTCCCACTCGAGTGATTTCTCACCCGAGTGATTTCTAACTCAAGTCATTTTTAACTTAAGTGATTTCTAACCCAAGTGATTTCCAACTCGAGTGATTTCTGACTCGAGTGATTTTCAACTCGAGTGATCTTGAACCCAAGTGATTTCCAACTTGAGTGATTTCCAACTTAAGTGATTTCCAACTCAAGTGATTTTTAACCCAAGTGATTTCCAATTTGAAAGATTTTTAATTCGAGTGATCTTCAACTCAAGTGATTTTCAACTCAAGTGATTTCTAACCCAAGTGATTTTCAACTCGAGACATTTCTAACTCAAGTGATTCATAACCCAAGTGATTTCCAACTTGAGTTATTTTTAACTCAAGTGATTTCCAACTCGAGTAGATACTAACTCAAGTGATTTATAACCCGAGTGATTTCCAACTCGAGTGATTTTTAACTTGAGTGATTTCTTACCCAAGTGATGTCTAACTCGAGTGATTTCTGACTCGAGTGATTTTCAACCCAAGTGATTTCCAACTCAAGTGATTTTTAACCCAAGTGATTTCCAATTTGAGTGATTTTTAATTCGAGTGATATTCAACCCGAGTGATTTCCAACTTAAGTGATTTCTAACCCGAGTGATTTCTAACTCAAGTCATTTTTAACTTAAGTGATTTCTAACCCAAGTGATTTCTAACTCGAGTGATTTCTGACTTGAGTGATTTCCAACTTAAGTGATTTTCAACTCAAGTGATTTCTAACCCAAGTGATTTTCAACTCGAGTGATTTCTAACTCAAGTGATTCATAACCCAAGTGATTTCCAACTTGAGTTATTTTTAACTCAAGTGATTTCCAACTCGAGTGATTTCCAACTCAAGTGATTTTTAACTCAAGTGATTTTCAACTCGAGTGATTTTTAACTCGAGTGATCTTTAACCAAGTGATTTCCCACTCGAGTGATTTCTCACCCGAGTGATTTCTAACTCAAGTCATTTTTAACTTAAGTGATTTCTAACCCAAGTGATTTCCAACTCGAGTGATTTCTGACTCGAGTGATTTTCAACTCGAGTGATCTTTAACCCAAGTGATTTCTAACTTGAGTGATTTCCAACTTAAGTGATTTCCAACTCAAGTGATTTTTAACCCAAGTGATTTCCAATTTGAGTGATTTTTAATTCGAGTGATCTTCAACTTAAGTGATTTTCAACTCAAGTGATTTCTAACCCAAGTGATTTTCAACTCGAGACATTTCTAACTCAAGTGATTCATAACCCAAGTGATTTCCAACTTGAGTTATTTTTAACTCAAGTGATTTCCAGCTCGAGTGATTTCCAACTTAAGTGATTTTCAACTCAAGTGATTTCTGACCCACGTGACTCTCAACTCGAGTGATTTCTAACTCAATTGATTTCTTACCCAAGTGATTTCTAACTCGAGTGATTTCTGACTCGAGTGATTTTCAACTCGAGTGATCTTTAACACAAGTGATTTCCAACTCGAGTGATTTCCAACTCAAGTGATTTTCAACTCAAGTGATTTCTCATCCACGTGATTTTCAACTTGAGTGATTCCTAACTCAAGTGATTCATAACCCAAGTGATTTCCAACTTGAGTGATTTTCAACTCAATTGATTTTCAACTCAAGTGATTTTTAACTCGAGTGATCTTCAATCCAAGTGATTTCCCACTCGAGTGATTTCTCAGCCGAGTGATTTCTAACTCAAGTCATTCTTAACTCAAGTGATTTCTAACCCAAGTGATTTCTAACTCGAGTGATTTCTGACTCGAGTGATTTTCAACTCGAGTGATCTTTAACCCAAGTGATTTCCAACTCGAGTGATTTCCAACTTAAGTGATTTTCAACTCAAGTGATCTTTAATCCAAGTGATTCCCCACTCGAGTGATTTCTAACTCAAGTGATTTATAACCCGAGTGATTTCCAACTCGAGTGATTTTTAACTTGAGTGATTTCTTACCCAAGTGATGTCTAACTCGAGTGATTTCTGACTCGAGTGATTTTCAACCCAAGTGATTTCCAACTCAAGTGATTTTTAACCCAAGTGATTTCCAATTTGAGTGATTTTTAATTCGAGTGATCTTCAACCCGAGTGATTTCCAACTTAAGTGATGTCTAACCCGAGTGATTTCTAACTCAAGTCATTTTTAACTTAAGTGATTTCTAACCCAAGTGATTTCTAACTCGAGTGATTTCTGACTTGAGTGATTTCCAACTTAAGTGATTTTCAACTCAAGTGATTTCTAACCCAAGTGATTTTCAACTCGAGTGATTTCTAACTCAAGTGATTCATAACCCAAGTGATTTCCAACTTGAGTTATTTTTAACTCAAGTGATTTCCAACTCGAGTGATTTCCAACTCAAGTGATTTTTAACTCAAGTGATTTTCAACTCGAGTGATTTTTAACTCGAGTGATCTTTAACCAAGTGATTTCCCACTCGAGTGATTTCTCACCCGAGTGATTTCCAACTCAAGTCATTTTTAACTTAAGTGATTTCTAACCCAAGTGATTTCCAACTCGAGTGATTTCTGACTCGAGTGATTTTCAACTCGAGTGATCTTTAACCCAAGTGATTTCCAACTCGAGTGATTTCCAACTTAAGTGATTTTCAACTCAAGTGATCTTTAATCCAAGTGATTCCCCACTCGAGTGATTTCTAACTCAAGTGATTTATAACCCGAGTGATTTCCAACTCGAGTGATTTTTAACTTGAGTGATTTCTTACCCAAGTGATGTCTAACTCGAGTGATTTCTGACTCGAGTGATTTTCAACCCAAGTGATTTCCAACTCAAGTGATTTTTAACCCAAGTGATTTCCAATTTGAGTGATTTTTAATTCGAGTGATCTTCAACCCGAGTGATTCTCAACTTAAGTGATGTCTAACCCGAGTGATTTCTAACTCAAGTCATTTTTAACTTAAGTGATTTCTAACCCAAGTGATTTCTAACTCGAGTGATTTCTGACTTGAGTGATTTCCAACTTAAGTGATTTTCAACTCAAGTGATTTCTAACCCAAGTGATTTTCAACTCGAGTGATTTCTAACTCAAGTGATTCATAACCCAAGTGATTTCCAACTTGAGTTATTTTTAACTCAAGTGATTTCCAACTCGAGTGATTTCCAACTCAAGTGATTTTTAACTCAAGTGATTTTCAACTCGAGTGATTTTTAACTCGAGTGATCTTTAACCAAGTGATTTCCCACTCGAGTGATTTCTCACCCGAGTGATTTCCAACTCAAGTCATTTTTAACTTAAGTGATTTCTAACCCAAGTGATTTCCAACTCGAGTGATTTCTGACTCGAGTGATTTTCAACTCGAGTGATCTTTAACCCAAGTGATTTCCAACTTGAGTGATTTCCAACTTAAGTGATTTCCAACTCAAGTGATTTTCAACCCGAGTGATTTCCAATTTGAGTGATTTTTAATTCGAGTGATCTTCAACTTAAGTGATTTTCAACTCAAGTGATTTCTAACCCAAGTGATTTTCAACTCGAGTGATTTCTAACTCAAGTGATTCATAACCCAAGTGATTTCCAACTTGAGTTATTTTTAACTCAAGTGATTTCCAACTCGAGTGATTTCCAACTCAAGTGATTTTTAACTCAAGTGATTTTCAACTCGAGTGATTTTTAACTCGAGTGATCTTTAACCAAGTGATTTCCCACTCGAGTGATTTCTCACCCGAGTGATTTCTAACTCAAGTCATTTTTAACTTAAGTGATTTCTAACCCAAGTGATTTCCAACTCGAGTGATTTCTGACTCGAGTGATTTTCAACTCGAGTGATCTTTAACCCAAGTGATTTCCAACTTGAGTGATTTCCAACTTAAGTGATTTCCAACTCAAGTGATTTTTAACCCAAGTGATTTCCAATTTGAAAGATTTTTAATTCGAGTGATCTTCAACTCAAGTGATTTTCAACTCAAGTGATTTCTAACCCAAGTGATTTTCAACTCGAGACATTTCTAACTCAAGTGATTCATAACCCAAGTGATTTCCAACTTGAGTTATTTTTAACTCAAGTGATTTCCAACTCGAGTGATTTCCAACTTAAGTGATTTTCAACTCAAGTGATTTCTAACCCACGTGACTTTCAACTCGAGTGATTTCTAACTCAATTGATTTCTTACCCAAGTGATTTCTAACTCGAGTGATTTCTGACTCGAGTGATTTTCAACTCGAGTGATCTTTAACACAAGTGATTTCCAACTCGAGTGATTTTCAACTCAAGTGATTTTCAACTCAAGTGATTTCTCATCCACGTGATTTTCAACTTGAGTGATTCCTAACTCAAGTGATTCATAACCCAAGTGATTTCCAACTTGAGTGATTTTCAACTCAATTGATTTTCAACTCAAGTGATTTTTAACTCGAGTGATCTTCAATCCAAGTGATTTCCCACTCGAGTGATTTCTCAGCCGAGTGATTTCTAACTCAAGTCATTCTTAACTCAAGTGATTTCTAACCCAAGTGATTTCTAACTCGAGTGATTTCTGACTCGAGTGATTTTCAACTCGAGTGATCTTTAACCCAAGTGATTTCCAACTCGAGTGATTTCCAACTTAAGTGATTTTCAACTCAAGTGATCTTTAATCCAAGTGATTTCCCACTCGAGTGATTTCTAACTCAAGTGATTTATAACCCGAGTGATTTCCAACTCGAGTGATTTTTAACTTGAGTGATTTCTTACCCAAGTGATTTTTAACTCGAGTGATTTCTGACTCGAACGATTTTCAACTCGAGTGATCTTCAACACAAGTGATTTTCAACTCGAGTGATTTCCAACTCCAATAATTACTAACTCAAGTGATTTATAACCCGAGTGATTTCCAACTCGAGTGATTTTTAACTTGAGTGATTTCTTACCCAAGTGATGTCTAACTCGAGTGATTTCTGACTCGAGTGATTTTCAACCCAAGTGATTTCCAACTCAAGTGATTTTTAACCCAAGTGATTTCCAATTTGAGTGATTTTTAATTCGAGTGATCTTCAACCCGAGTGATTTCCAACTTAAGTGATGTCTAACCGGAGTGATTTCCAACTCGAGTGATTTCTGATTCGAGTGATTTTCAACTCGAGTGATCTTTAACCCAAGTGATTTCCAACTCGAGTGATTTCCAACCTAAGTGATTTTCAACCCAAGTGATCTTTAATCCAGGTGAATCGAGGTGTATCATTGGTTAGGTCACGGTGGGTCGTCAGGTGAGTCAAGGTGTGTCATTGGGTGAGTCGAGGTGTGTCATCGGGTAAGTCGAGGTGTGTCATCGGGTGGGTCGGGGTGTGTTATCGGGTGGGTCAAGGTGGGTCGTCAGGTGAGTCGAGGTGTGTCGTAAGGTGAGTCGAGGTGTGTCGTCAGGTGAGTCAAGGTGTGTCATTGGGTGAGTCGAGGTGTGTCATCGGGTAGGTCAAAGTGTGTCATCGGGTGAGTCGAGGTGTGTTATCGGGTGGGTCAAGGTGGGTCGTCAGGTGAGTCGAGGTGTGTCATAAGGTGAGTGGAGGTGTGTCGTCAGGTGAGTCGAGGTGTGTCATTGTGTGGGTCGGGGTGTGTTATCGGGTGGGTCAAGGTGGGTCGTCAGGTGAGTCGAGGTGTGTCGTAAGGTGAGTCGACGTGTGTCGTCAGGTGAGTCAAGGTGTGTCATTGGGTGAGTCGAGGTGTATCGTCAGGTGAGTCGAGGTGTGTCATTGGGTAAGTCGAGGTGTGTCATTGGGTCAGTCGAAGTGTGTCGTCAGGTGAGTCGAGGTGTGTCATTGGGTGAGTCGAGGTGTGTCATTAGGTGAGTCGAGGTAGGTCATTGAGTGAGTCGAGGTGTGTCATCAGGTAAGTCGAGGTGTGTCATTAGGTGAGACGAGGTGTGTCATTAGGTGAGTCGAGGTGTGTCATTAGGTGAGTCGAGGTGTGTCATAAGGTGAGTCGAGGTGTGTCATCGAGTGGGTCGAGGAGTGTCATTAGGTGGGTCAAGGTGTTTCATTGGGTGTGTCGAGGTGATACGTCAGGTGAGTCAAGGTGTGTCATTGGGTGAGTCGAGGTGTGTCATCGGGTAAGTCGAGGTGTGTCATCGGGTGGGTCAAGGTACGTCGTCAGGTGAGTCGAGGTGTGTCATCGGGTGGGTCAAGGTGGGTCGTCAGGTGAGTCGAGGTGTGTCATTTGGTGAGTCGAGGTGTGTCATTAGGTGACTTGAGGTGTGTCGTCAGGTGAGTCGAGGTGTGTCATTGGGTGAGTCGAGGTGTGTCATCGGGTGGGTCAAGGTAGGGTCGTCAGGTGAGTCAAGGTGTGTCATTGGGTAAGTCGAGGTGTGTCATTGGGTGGGTCAAGGTGTGTCATTAGGTGAGTCGAGGTGTGTCATTAGGTGACTTGAGGTGTGTCGTCAGGTGAGTCGAGGTGTGTCATCGAGTGGGTCAAGGTGGGTCGTCAGGTGAGTCGAGGTGTGTCATCGGGTGGGTCAAGGTGAGTCGTAAGGTGAATCGAGGTGTATCATTGGGTAGGTCACGGTGGGTCGTCAGGCGAGTCAAGGTGAGTCAAGGTGTGTCATTTTATTAACTTTTTTCGCGAAATACAGGAAAATCCTATGAATCTACTCAACGATCCCGATTCAGGGTACAGATTTACTCTCGAAAATCTTTAGGTTAGGCCGATTGTCGATGATTTATCCAATTTCGGCGATTTAATCGAAAATCGAATGAAAACCTAAAGTTATAGGAAATCAATGTTTAGGAAGGTTTTTGAATAGGTTTCGAGCCCTGGAATACGAAGTATATCGACAAATTCCGAAATAATGATCTGGACCAACGGTATTAGAGATAATAGTGGCCAGCAGCCCTCGATTAGACATATGAAAAAGTTAGTTTTTTTCATTTTTCTCGCCAAATACAGGAGAATCCTATGGAACTACTCAACGATTTCGATCCGGGGTACAGATTTTCTCTCGAAAATCTCTAGTTTACGCCGATTGTCGATGATTTATCCAATTTCGGCGATTTAATCGAAAAACGAATGAAAACCTAAAGTTATATTAAATCAATGTTTAGGGAGGTTTTTGAATAGGTTTTGAGCCCTCAAATACGAAGTATATCGACAAATTCCGAAATAATGATCTGGACCAACGGTATTAAAAATAATAGTGGACAGCATCCCTCGATTACAAATATGAAAAAGTTAGTTTTATTCATTTTTTTCGCCAAATCCAGGAAAATCCTATGAATCTACTCAACGATCCCGATTCAGGGTACAGATTTACTCTCGAAAATCTTTAGGTTAGGCCGATTGTCGATGATTTATCCAATTTCGGCGATTTAATCGAAAATCGAATGAAAACCTAAAGTTATAGGAAATCAATGTTTAGGAAGGTTTTTGAATAGGTTTCGAGCCCTGGAATACGAAGTATATCGACAAATTCCGAAATAATGATCTGGACCAACGGTATTAGAGATAATAGTGGCCAGCATCCCTCGATTACAAATATGAAAAAGTTAGTTTCTTTTATTTTTCTCGCCAAATATGGGGAAATCTTAGGAATATACTCAACCATACCGATTCAGGGTACAGATTTCCTTTCGAAAGTCTTCAGTTTACGCCGATTGTCGATGATTTATCCAATTTCGGCGATTTAATCGAAAAACGAATGAAAACCTAAAGTTATATTAAATCAATGTTTCGGGAGGTTTTTGAATAGGTTTCGAGCCCTCAAATACGAAGTATATCGACAAATTCCGAAATAATGATCTGGACCAACGATATTAGAGATAATAGTGGCCAGCAGCCCTCGATTAGACATATGAAAAAGTTAGTTTTTTTCATTTTTCTCGCCAAATACAGGAGAATCCTATGGAACTACTCAACGATTTCGATCCGGGGTACAGATTTCCTCTCGAAAATCTCTAGTTTACGCCGATTGTCGATGATTTATCCAATTTCGGCGATTCAATCGAAAAACGAATGAAAACCTATAGTTATAGGAAATCAATGTTTACGGAGGTTTTTGAATACATTTCGAGCCCTCAAATACGAAGTATATCGACAAATTCCGAAACAATGATCTTGACCAACGGTATTAGAGATAATAGTGGCCAGCATCCCTCGATTACAAATATGAAAAAGTTAGTTTCTTTTATTTTTCTCGCCAAATATGGGGAAATCTTAGGAATATACTCAACCATACCGATTCAGGGTACAGATTTCCTTTCGAAAATCTTCAGTTTACGCCGATTGTCGATGATTTATCCAATTTTGGCGATTTAATCGAAAAACGAATGAAAACCTGAAGTTATATTAAATCAATGTTTAGGGAGGTTTTTGAATAGCTTTCGAGCCCTCAAATACGAAGTATATCGACAAATTCCGAAATAATGATCTGGAGCAACGGTATTAGAGATAATAGTGAAAAAGTTAGTTTTTTTTTATTTTTCTCGCCAAATACAGGAGAATCCTATGAAACTACTCAACGATTCCGATCCAGGGTACAGATTTCCTCTCGAAAATCTTTAGTTTACGTTGATTGTCGATGATTCATTCAATTTCGGCGTTTTAATCGAAAAACGAATGGAAACCTAAAGTTATAGGAAATCAATGTTTAGGGAGGTTTTTGAATAGGTCTCGAGCCCTCGAATACGAAGTATATCGGCAAATTCCGAAATGATGATCTGGAACAGCGATAATAGAGATAATAGTTTCCAGCATCCATCAATATCACATGAAAACGAATAAAAAACCTAAAGTTATAGGAAATCAATGTTTAGGGAGGTTTTTGAATTGGTCTCGAGCCCTCGAATACGAAGTATATCGGCAAATTCCGAAATGATGATCTGGAACAGCGATAATAGAGATAATAGTTTCCAGCATCCATCAATTTCACATGAAAACGAATAAAAAACCTAAAGTTATAGGAAATCAATGTTTAGGGAGGTTTTTGAATAGGTCTCGAGCCCTCGAATACAAAGTATATTGGCAAATTCCGAAATGATGATCTGGAACAGCGATAATAGAGATAATAGTGGCCAGCATCCCTCGATTTATAATATGAAAAAGTTAGTTTTTTTCATTTGTCTCGCCAAATACAGGAGAATCTTATCAATCTACTCAGCAATCCTGATTCAGGTTAAAGATTTCCTCTCGAAAATCTCCAGTATACGCCGATTGTCGATGATTCATTCAATTTCGGCGTTTTAATCGAAAAACGACTGAAAACATAGTTATAGGAAATCAATGTTCAGGGAGGTTTTTGAATAGATCTCGAGCCCTCGAATACGAATTATATCGGCAAATTCCGAAATGATGATCTGGAACAGCGATAATAGAGATAATAGTGGCCAGCATCCATCAATTTCAGATGAAAACGAATAAAAAACCTAAAGTTATAGGAAATCAATGTTTAGGGAGGTTTTTGAATAGGTCTCGAGCCCTCGAATACAAAGTATATCGCCAAATTCCGAAATGATTTGGAACAGCGATAATAGAGATAATAGTGTCCAGCATCCATCAATTTCAGATGAAAACGAATAAAAAACCTAAAGTTATGGGAAATCAATGTTTAGGGAGGTTTTTGAATAGGTCTCGACCCCTAAAATACGAAGTATATCGGCAAATTCTGAAATGATGATCTGGAACAGCGATAATAGAGATAATAGTGGCCAGCATCCCTCGATTTCAAATATGAAAAAGTTAGTTTTTTCTATTTTTCTCGCCAAATACAGGAGAATCTTATCAATCTACTCAGCGATCACGATTTAGGGTAAAGATTTCCTCTCGAAAACCTTCAGTTTACGTTGATTGTCGATGATTCATTCAATTTCGGCGTTTTAATCGAAAAACGAATGAAAACCTAAAGTTATAGGAAATCAATGTTTAGGGAGGTTTTTGAATAGGTCTCGAGCCCTCGAATACGAAGTATATCGGCAAATTCCGAAATGATGATCTGGAACAGCGATAATAGAGATAATAGTTTCCAGCATCCATCAATATCACATGAAAACGAATAAAAAACCTAAAATTATAGGAAATCAATGTTTAGGGAGGTTTTTGAATAGGTCTCGAGCCCTCGAATACGAAGTATATCGGCAAATTCCGAAATGATGATCTGGAACAGCGATAATAGAGATAATAGTTTCCAGCATCCATCAATTTCACATGAAAACGAATAAAAAACCTAAAGTTATAGGAAATCAATGTTTAGGGAGGTTTTTGAATAGGTCTCGAGCCCTCGAATACAAAGTATATCGGCAAATTCCGAAATGATGATCTGGAACAGCGATAATAGAGATAATAGTGGCCAGCATCCCTCGATTTATAATATGAAAAAATTAGTTTTTTTCATTTGTCTCGCCAAATACAGGAGAATCTTATCAATCTACTCAGCAATCCTGATTCAGGGTAAAGATTTCCTCTCGAAAATCTCCAGTTTACGCCGATTGTCGATGATTCATTCAATTTCGGCGTTTTAATCGAAAAACGACTGAAAACATAGTTATAGGAAATCAATGTTCAGGGAGGTTTTTGAATAGATCTCGAGCCCTCGAATACGAATTATATCGGCAAATTCCGAAATGATGATCTGGAACAGCGATAATAGAGATAATGGTGTCCAGCATCCATCAATTTCAGATGAAAACGAATAAAAAACCTAAAGTTATAGGAAATCAATGTTTAGGGAGGTTTTTGAATAGGTCTCGAGCCCTCGAATACAAAGTATATCGCCAAATTCCGAAATGATTTGGAACAGCGATAATAGAGATAATAGTGTCCAGCATCCATCAATTTCAGATGAAAACGAATAAAAAACCTAAAGTTATGGGAAATCAATGTTTAGGGAGGTTTTTGAATAGGTCTCGAGCCCTAAAATACGAAGTATATCGGCAAATTCTGAAATGATGATCTGGAACAGCGATAATAGAGATAGTAGTGGCCAGCATCCCTCGATTTCAAATATGAAAAAGTTAGTTTTTTCTATTTTCCTCGCCAAATACAGGAGAATCTTATCAATCTACTCAGCGATCACGATTCAGGGTGAAGATTTCCTCTCGAAAACCTTCAGTTTACGTTGATTGTCGATGATTCATTCAATTTCGGCGTTTCAATCGAAAAACGAATGAAAACCTAAAGTTATAGGAAATCAATGTTTAGGGAGGTTTTTGAATAGGTCTCGAGCCCTCGAATACGAAGTATATCGGCAAATTCCGAAATGATGATCTGGAACAGCGATAATAGAGATAATAGTTTCCAGCATCCATCAATTTCACATGAAAACGAATAAAAAACCTAAAGTTATAGAAAATCAATGTTTAGGGAGGTTTTTGAATAGGTCTCGAGCCCTCGAATACAAAGTATATCGGCAAATTCCGAAATGATGATCTGGAACAGCGATAATAGAGATAATAGTGGCCAGCATCCCTCGATTTATAATATGAAAAAGTTAGTTTTTTTCATTTGTCTCGCCAAATACAGGAGAATCTTATCAATCTACTCAGCAATCCTGATTCAGGGTAAAGATTTCCTCTCGAAAATCTCCAGTTTACGCCGATTGTCGATGATTCATTCAATTTCGGCGTTTTAATCGAAAAACGACTGAAAACATAAAGTTATAGGAAATCAATGTTCAGGGAGGTTTTTGAATAGATCTCGAGCCCTCGAATACAAAGTATTTCGGCAAATTCCGAAATGATGATCTGGAACAGCGATAATAGAGATAATAGTGTCCAGCATCCATCAATTTCAGATGAAAACGAATAAAAAACCTAAAGTTATAGGAAATCAATGTTTAGGGAGGTTTTTGAATAGGTCTCGAGCTTTCGAATACAAAGTATATCGGCAAATTCCGAAATGATGATCTGGACCAGCGATAATAGAGATAATAGTGGCCAGCATCCCTCGATTTATAATATGAAAAAGTTAGTTTTTTTTATTTGTCTCGCCAAATACAGGAGAATCTTATCAATCTGGTCAGCAATCCTGATTCGAGGTAAAGATTTCCTCTCGAAAATCTCCAGTTTACGCCGATTGTCGATGATTCATTCAATTTCGGCGTTTTAATCGAAAAACGACTGAAAACATAGTTATAGGAAATCAATGTTTAGGGAGGTTATTGAATAGGTCTCGAGCCCTAGAATACGAAGTATATCGGCAAATTCTGAAATGATGATCTGGAACAGCGATAATAGAGATAATAGTGGCCAGCATCCCTCGATTTCAAATATGAAAAAGTTAGTTTTTTTTATTTTTCTCGCCAAATACAGGAGAATCTTATCAATCTACTCAGCAATCCTGATTCAGGGTAAAGATTTCCTCTCGAAAATCTCCAGTTTACGCCGATTGTCGATGATTCATTCAATTTCGGCGTTTTAATCGAAAAACGACTGAAAACATAGTTATAGGAAATCAATGTTCCGGGAGGTTTTTGAATATATCTCGAGCCCTCGAATACGAATTATATCGGCAAATTCCGAAATGATGATCTGGAACAGCGATAATAGAGATAATAGTGGCCAGCATTCATCAATTTCAGATGAAAACGAATAAAAAACCTAAAGTTATAGGAAATCAATGTTTAGAGAGGTTTTTGAATAGGTCTCGAGCCCTCGAATACAAAGTATATCGCCAAATTCCGAAATGATGATCTGGAACAGCGATAATAGAGATAATAGTGTCCAGCATCCATCAATTTCAGATGAAAACGAATAAAAAACCTAAAGTTATGGGAAATCAATGTTTAGGGAGGTTTTTGAATAGGTCTCGAGCCCTAGAATACGAAGTATATCGGCAAATTCTGAAATGATGATCTGGAACAGCGATAATAGAGATAATAGTGTCCAGCATCCATCAATTTCAGATGAAAACGAATAAAAAACCTAAAGTTATGGGAAATCAATGTTTAGGGAGGTTTTTGAATAGGTCCCGAGGCCCCAAATACGAAGTATATCGACAAATTCCGAAATAATGATCTGGACCAACGGTATTACAGATAATAGTGGCCAGCATCCCTAAATTTCAAATACAAACGAACGAAAAACCTAAAGGTATGGGAAATCAATGTTTAGGAAGGTTTTCGAATGGGTCTCGAGCCTCCGAATACGAAGTATATCGACAAATTTCGAAATAATGATCTGGACCAACGGTATTACAGATAATAGTGGCCAGCATCCCTAAATTTCAAATACAAACGGACGAAAAACCTAAAGGTATAGGAAATCAATGTTTAGGGAGGTTTTTGGATAGGTCTCAGGCCCTCGATTACGGAGTATATCGGCAAATTCTGATATACTGCTTTGGACCAACGATAATAGAGATAATAGTGTCCAGCATCCCACGATTTCGAATATGTAAAAGTAAGTTTTTTTTATTTCTCTCACCAAATACATCAGAATGTTATCAATCTACTCAGCGATTACGATCGAGGGTAAAGATCTCTTCTCGAAAATCTTTAGCTTACGTCGATTATCGATGATGCATTCAATTTCGGCGATTTAATCGAAAAACGAATGGAAACCTGAAGTTATAGGAAATCAATATTTAGTAAGGTTTTTGAATAGGTCCCGAGCCTCCGAATACGAAGTATATCGACAAATTCCGAAATAAGAATCTGGACCAACGGTATTACAGATAATAGTGGCCAGCATCCCTGAATTTCAAATACAAACGAACGAAAAACCTAAAGCTATAGTAAATCAATGTTTAGGGAGGTTTTCGAATAGGTCTCGAGTCTCCGAATACGAAGTATATCGACAAATGTCGAAATAATGATCTGTACCAACGGTATTACGGATAATAGTGGCCAGCATCCCTAAATTTCAAATACAAACGAACGAAAAACCTGAAGGTATAGGAAATCAATGTTTAAGGAGGTTTTTGGATAGGTCTCAGGCCCTCGATTACGAAGTATATCGGCAAATTCTGATATACTGCTTTGGACCAACGATGATGGGGATAATAGTGTCCAGCATCCCACGATTTCAAATATGAAAAAGTTAGTTTTTTTTATTTCTCTCAACAAATACATCAGAATGTTGTCAATCTACTCAGCGATTACGATTGAGGGTAAAGATTTCTTTTCGAAAATCTTTAGTTTACGTCGATTGTTACGACACACCTCGACTCACCCGATGACACACCTCGACTCACCCGATGACACACTTCGACTCACCTGACGACCCACCTTGACCCACCCAATGACACACCTCGACTCAACGAGGTGTGTCATTAGGTGACTTGAGGTGTGTCGTCAGCTGAGTCGAGGTGTGTCATTGGGTTAGTCGAGGTGTGTCATCGGGTGGGTCAAGGTGTATCGTCAGGTGAGTCGAGGTGTGTCATTGGGTAAGTCGAGGTGTGTCATTGGGTCAGTCGAAGTGTGTCGTCAGGTGAGTCGAGGTGTGTCATTGGGTGAGTCGAGGTATGTCATTAGGTGAGCCGAGGTGTGTCGTCAGGTGAGTCAAGGTGTGTCATTGGGTGAGTCGAGGTGTGTCATCGGGTAAGTCGAGGTGTGTCATCGGGTGGGTCAAGGTACGTCGTCAGGTGAGTCGAGGTGTGTCATCGGGTGGGTCAAGGTGGGTCGTCAGGTGAGTCGAGGTGTGATTGATTTCTTACCCAAGTGTTTTCTAACTCGAGTGATTTCTGACTCGAGTGATTTTCAACTCGAGTGATCTTTAACACAAGTGATTTCCAACTCGAGTGATTTCCAACTCAAGTGATTTTCAACTCAAGTGATTTCTCATTCACGTGATTTTCAACTTAAGTGATTTCTAACTCAAGTGATTCATAACCCTAGTGATTTCCAACTTGAGTGATTTTCAACTCAATTGATTTTCAACTCAAGTGATTTTTAACTCGAGTGATCTTCAATCCAAGTGATTTCCCACGCGAGTGATTTCTCAGCCGAGTGATTTCTAACTCAAGTCATTCTTAACTCAAGTGATTTCTAACCCAAGTGATTTCTAACTCGAGTGATTTCTGACTCGAGTGATTTTCAACTCGAGTGATCTTTAACCCAAGTGATTTCCAACTCGAGTGATTTCCAACTTAAGTGATTTTCAACTCAAGTGATCTTTAATCCAAGTGATTTCCCACTCGAGTGATTTCTAACTCAAGTGATTTATAACCCGAGTGATTTCCAACTCGAGTGATTTTTAACTTGAGTGATTCCTTACCCAAGTGATTTTTAACTCGAGTGATTTCTGACTCGAACGATTTTCAACTCGAGTGATCTTCAACACAAGTGATTTTCAACTCGAGTGATTTCCAACTCCAATAATTACTAACTCAAGTGATTTATAACCCGAGTGATTTCCAACTCGAGTGATTTTTAACTTGAGTGATTTCTTACCCAAGTGATGTCTAACTCGAGTGATTTCTGACTCGAGTGATTTTCAACCCAAGTGATTTCCAACTCAAGTGATTTTTAACCCAAGTGATTTCCAATTTGAGTGATTTTTAATTCGAGTGATCTTCAACCCGAGTGATTTCCAACTTAAGTGATGTCTAACCGGAGTGATTTCTAACTCAAGTCATTTTTAACTTAAGTGATTTCTAACCCAAGTGATTTCTAACTCGAGTGATTTCTGACTTGAGTGATTTCCAACTTAAGTGATTTTCAACTCAAGTGATTTCTAACCCAAGTGATTTTCAACTCGAGTGATTTCTAACTCAAGTGATTTATAACCCAAGTGATTTCCAACTTGAGTTATTTTTAACTCAAGTGATTTCCAACTCGAGTGATTTCCAACTCAAGTGATTTTTAACTCAAGTGATTTTCAACTCGAGTGATTTTTAACTCGAGTGATCTTTAACCAAGTGATTTCCCACTCGAGTGATTTCTCACCCGAGTGATTTCTAACTCAAGTCATTTTTAACTTAAGTGATTTCTAACCCAAGTGATTTCCAACTCGAGTGATTTCTGACTCGAGTGATTTTCAACTCGAGTGATCTTTAACCCAAGTGATTTCCAACTTGAGTGATTTCCAACTTAAGTGATTTCCAACTCAAGTGATTTTCAACCCGAGTGATTTCCAATTTGAGTGATTTTTAATTCGAGTGATCTTCAACTGAAGTGATTTTCAACTCAAGTGATTTCTAACCCAAGTGATTTTCAACTCGAGTGATTTCTAACTCAAGTGATTCATAACCCAAGTGATTTCCAACTTGAGTTATTTTTAACTCAAGTGATTTTCAACTCGAGTGATTTCCATCTCAAGTGATTTTTAACTCAAGTGATTTTCAACTCGAGTGATTTTTAACTCGAGTGATCTTTAACCAAGTGATTTCCCACTCGAGTGATTTCTCACCCGAGTGATTTCTAACTCAAGTCATTTTTAACTTAAGTGATTTCTAACCCAAGTGATTTCCAACTCGAGTGATTTCTGACTCGAGTGATTTTCAACTCGAGTGATCTTTAACCCAAGTGATTTCCAACTTGAGTGATTTCCAACTTAAGTGATTTCCAACTCAAGTGATTTTTAACCCAAGTGATTTCCAATTTGAGTGATTTTTAATTCGAGTGATTCATAACCCAAGTGATTTCCAACTTGAGTTATTCTTAACTCAAGTGATTTCCAACTCGAGTGATTTCCAACTTAAGTGATTTTCAACTCAAGTGATTTCTAACCCACGTGACTTTGAACTCGAGTGATTTCTAACTCAATTGATTTCTTACCCAAGTGTTTTCTAACTCGAGTGATTTCTGACTCGAGTGATTTTCAACTCGAGTGATCTTTAACACAAGTGATTTCCAACTCGAGTGATTTCCAACTCGAGTGATTTCCAACTCAAGTGATTTTCAACTCAAGTGATTTCTCATTCACGTGATTTTCAACTTAAGTGATTTCTAACTCAAGTGATTCATAACCCAAGTGATTTCCAACTTGAGTGATTTTCAACTCAATTGATTTTCAACTCAAGTGATTTTTAACTCGAGTGATCTTCAATCCAAGTGATTTCCCACGCGAGTGATTTCTCAGCCGAGTGATTTCTAACTCAAGTCATTCTTAACTCAAGTGATTTCTAACCCAAGTGATTTCTAACTCGAGTGATTTCTGACTCGAGTGATTTTCAACTCGAGTGATCTTTAACCCAAGTGATTTCCAACTCGAGTGATTTCCAACTTAAGTGATTTTCAACTCAAGTGATCTTTAATCCAAGTGATTTCCCACTCGAATGATTTCTAACTCAAGTGATTTATAACCCGAGTGATTTCCAACTCGAGTGATTTTTAACTTGAGTGATTTCTTACCCAAGTGATTTTTAACTCGAGTGATTTCTGACTCGAACGATTTTCAACTCGAGTGATCTTCAACACAAGTGATTTTCAACTCGAGTGATTTCCAACTCCAATAATTACTAACTCAAGTGATTTATAACCCGAGTGATTTCCAACTCGAGTGATTTTTAACTTGAGTGATTTCTTACCCAAGTGATGTCTAACTCGAGTGATTTCTGACTCGAGTGATTTTCAACCCAAGTGATTTCCAACTCAAGTGATTTTTAACCCAAGTGATTTCCAATTTGAGTGATTTTTAATTCGAGTGATCTTCAACCCGAGTGATTTCCAACTTAAGTGATGTCTAACCGGAGTGATTTCTAACTCAAGTCATTTTTAACTTAAGTGATTTCTAACCCAAGTGATTTCTAACTCGAGTGATTTCTGACTTGAGTGATTTCCAACTTAAGTGATTTTCAACTCAAGTGATTTCTAACCCAAGTGATTTTCAACTCGAGTGATTTCTAACTCAAGTGATTTATAACCCAAGTGATTTCCAACTTGAGTTATTTTTAACTCAAGTGATTTCCAACTCGAGTGATTTCCAACTCAAGTGATTTTTAACTCAAGTGATTTTCAACTCGAGTGATTTTTAACTCGAGTGATCTTTAACCAAGTGATTTCCCACTCGAGTGATTTCTCACCCGAGTGATTTCTAACTCAAGTCATTTTTAACTTAAGTGATTTCTAACCCAAGTGATTTCCAACTCGAGTGATTTCTGACTCGAGTGATTTTCAACTCGAGTGATCTTTAACCCAAGTGATTTCCAACTTGAGTGATTTCCAACTTAAGTGATTTCCAACTCAAGTGATTTTCAACCCGAGTGATTTCCAATTTGAGTGATTTTTAATTCGAGTGATCTTCAACTGAAGTGATTTTCAACTCAAGTGATTTCTAACCCAAGTGATTTTCAACTCGAGTGATTTCTAACTCAAGTGATTCATAACCCAAGTGATTTCCAACTTGAGTTATTTTTAACTCAAGTGATTTTCAACTCGAGTGATTTCCATCTCAAGTGATTTTTAACTCAAGTGATTTTCAACTCGAGTGATTTTTAACTCGAGTGATCTTTAACCAAGTGATTTCCCACTCGAGTGATTTCTCACCCGAGTGATTTCTAACTCAAGTCATTTTTAACTTAAGTGATTTCTAACCCAAGTGATTTCCAACTCGAGTGATTTCTGACTCGAGTGATTTTCAACTCGAGTGATCTTTAACCCAAGTGATTTCCAACTTGAGTGATTTCCAACTTAAGTGATTTCCAACTCAAGTGATTTTTAACCCAAGTGATTTCCAATTTGAGTGATTTTTAATTCGAGTGATTCATAACCCAAGTGATTTCCAACTTGAGTTATTCTTAACTCAAGTGATTTCCAACTCGAGTGATTTCCAACTTAAGTGATTTTCAACTCAAGTGATTTCTAACCCACGTGACTTTGAACTCGAGTGATTTCTAACTCAATTGATTTCTTACCCAAGTGTTTTCTAACTCGAGTGATTTCTGACTCGAGTGATTTTCAACTCGAGTGATCTTTAACACAAGTGATTTCCAACTCGAGTGATTTCCAACTCAAGTGATTTTCAACTCAAGTGATTTCTCATTCACGTGATTTTCAACTTAAGTGATTTCTAACTCAAGTGATTCATAACCCAAGTGATTTCCAACTTGAGTGATTTTCAACTCAATTGATTTTCAACTCAAGTGATTTTTAACTCGAGTGATCTTCAATCCAAGTGATTTCCCACGCGAGTGATTTCTCAGCCGAGTGATTTCTAACTCAAGTCATTCTTAACTCAAGTGATTTCTAACCCAAGTGATTTCTAACTCGAGTGATTTCTGACTCGAGTGATTTTCAACTCGAGTGATCTTTAACCCAAGTGATTTCCAACTCGAGTGATTTCCAACTTAAGTGATTTTCAACTCAAGTGATCTTTAATCCAAGTGATTTCCCACTCGAGTGATTTCTAACTCAAGTGATTTATAACCCGAGTGATTTCCAACTCGAGTGATTTTTAACTTGAGTGATTTCTTACCCAAGTGATGTCTAACTCGAGTGATTTCTGACTCGAGTGATTTTCAACCCAAGTGATTTCCAACTCAAGTGATTTTTAACCCAAGTGATTTCCAATTTGAGTGATTTTTAATTCGAGTGATCTTCAACCCGAGTGATTTCCAACTTAAGTGATGTCTAACCGGAGTGATTTCTAACTCAAGTCATTTTTAACTTAAGTGATTTCTAACCCAAGTGATTTCCCACTCGAGTGATTTCTCAGCCGAGTGATTTCTAACTCAAGTCATTTTTAACTTAAGTGATTTCTAACCCAAGTGATTTCCAGCTCGAGTGATTTCTGACTCGAGTGATTTTCAACTCGAGTGATCTTTAACCCAAGTGATTTCCAACTTGAGTGATTTCCAACTTAAGTGATTTCCAACTCAAGTGATTTTCAACCCGAGTGATTTCCAATTTGAGTGATTTTTAATTCGAGTGATCTTCAACTGAAGTGATTTTCAACTCAAGTGATTTCTAACCCAAGTGATTTTCAACTCGAGTGATTTCTAACTCAAGTGATTCATAACCCAAGTGATTTCCAACTTGAGTTATTTTTAACTCAAGTGATTTTCAACTCGAGTGATTTCCATCTCAAGTGATTTTTAACTCAAGTGATTTTCAACTCGAGTGATTTTTAACTCGAGTGATCTTTAACCAAGTGATTTCCCACTCGAGTGATTTCTCACCCGAGTGATTTCTAACTCAAGTCATTTTTAACTTAAGTGATTTCTAACCCAAGTGATTTCCAACTCGAGTGATTTCTGACTCGAGTGATTTTCAACTCGAGTGATCTTTAACCCAAGTGATTTCCAACTTGAGTGATTTCCAACTTAAGTGATTTCCAACTCAAGTGATTTTTAACCCAAGTGATTTCCAATTTGAGTGATTTTTAATTCGAGTGATATTCAACCCAAGTGATTTCCAACTCAAGTCATTTCTAACCCGAGTGATTTCTGACTCGAGTGACTTTCAACTCGAGTGATCTTTAACCCAAGTGATTTCCAACTCGAGTGATTTCCAACCTAAGTGATTTTCAACCCAAGTGATCTTTAATCCAGGTGAATCGAGGTGTATCATTGGTTAGGTCACGGTGGGTCGTCAGGTGAGTCAAGGTGTGTCATTGGGTGAGTCGAGGTGTGTCATCGGGTAAGTCGAGGTGTGTCATCGGGTGGGTCGGGGTGTGTTATCGGGTGGGTCAAGGTGGGTCGTCAGGTGAGTCGAGGTGTGTCGTAAGGTGAGTCGAGGTGTGTCGTCAGGTGAGTCAAGGTGTGTCATTGGGTGAGTCGAGGTGTGTCATCGGGTAGGTCAAAGTGTGTCATCGGGTGAGTCGAGGTGTGTTATCGGGTGGGTCAAGGTGGGTCGTCAGGTGAGTCGAGGTGTGTCATAAGGTGAGTGGAGGTGTGTCGTCAGGTGAGTCGAGGTGTGTCGTAAGGTGAGTCGAGGTGTGTCGTCAGGTGAGTCAAGGTGTGTCATTGGGTGAGTCGAGGTGTATCGTCAGGTGAGTCGAGGTGTGTCATTGGGTAAGTCGAGGTGTGTCATTGGGTCAGTCGAAGTGTGTCGTCAGGTGAGTCGAGGTGTGTCATTGGGTGAGTCGAGGTGTGTCATTAGGTGAGTCGAGGTAGGTCATTGAGTGAGTCGAGGTGTGTCATCAGGTAAGTCGAGGTGTGTCATTAGGTGAGACGAGGTGTGTCATTAGGTGAGTCGAGGTGTGTCATTAGGTGAGTCGAGGTGTGTCATAAGGTGAGTCGAGGTGTGTCATCGAGTGGGTCGAAGGGTGTCATTAGGTGGGTCAAGGTGTGTCATTGGGTGTGTCGAGGTGGGTCGTCAGGTGAGTCAAGGTGTGTCATTGGGTGAGTCGAGGTGTGTCATCGGGTAAGTCGAGGTGTGTCATCGGGTGGGTCAAGGTACGTCGTCAGGTGAGTCGAGGTGTGTCATCGGGTGGGTCAAGGTGGGTCGTCAGGTGAGTCGAGGTGTGTCATTTGGTGAGTCTAAGTGTGTCATTAGGTGACTTGAGGTGTGTCGTCAGGTGAGTCGAGGTGTGTCATTGGGTGAGTCGAGGTGTGTCATCGGGTGGGTCAAGGTAGGGTCGTCAGGTGAGTCAAGGTGTGTCATTGGGTAAGTCGAGGTGTGTCATTGGGTGGGTCAAGGTGAGTCGTCAGGTGAGTCGAGGTGTGTCATTGGGTGAGTCGAGGTGTGTCATTAGGTGAGTCGAGGTAGGTCATTGAGTGAGTCGAGGTGTGTCATCAGGTAAGTCGAGGTGTGTCATAAGGTGAGACGAGGTGTGTCATTAGGTGAGTCGAGGTGTGTCATTAGGTGAGTCGAGGTGTGTCATAAGGTGAGTCGAGGTGTGTCGTCAGGTGAGTCAAGGTGTGTCATTGGGTGAGTCGAGGTGTGTCATCGGGTGAATCGAGGTGTGTCATCGGGTAAGTCGAGGTGTGTCATTGGGTGGGTCAAGGTGAGTCGTCAGGTGAGTCGAGGTGTGTCATTGGGTGAGTCAAGGTGTGTCATTGGGTGAGTCGAGGTAGGTCGTTGGGTGAGTCAAGGTGTGTCATCGGGTGAGTCGAGGTGTGTCGTCAGGTGAGTCGGGGTGTGTCATTGGGTGGGTCGGGGTGTGTTATCGGGTGGGTCAAGGTGGGTCGTCAGGTGAGTCGAGGTGTGTCGTAAGGTGAGTCGAGGTGTGTCGTCAGGTGAGTCAAGGTGTGTCATTGGGTGAGTCGAGGTGTGTCATCGGGTAAGTCGAGGTGTGTCATCGGTTAAGTCGAGGTGTGTCATTGGGTGGGTCAAGGTGAGTCGTCAGGTGAGTCGGGGTGTGTCATTGGGTGGGTCGGGGTGTGTTATCGGGTGGGTCAAGGTGGGTCGTCAGGTGAGTCGAGGTGTGTCATTCGGTGAGTCGAGGTGTGTCATTAGGTAAGTCGAGGTGTGTCATTAGGTGAGTCGAGGTGTGTCATTCGGTGAGTCGAGGTGTGTCATTAGGTAAGTCGAGGTGTGTCATTAGGTGAGTCGAGGTGGTGTATCATTGGGTCAGTCGAAGTGTGTCGTCAGGTGAGTCGAGGTGTGTCATTAGGTGAGTCGAGGTAGGTCATTGAGTGAGTCAAGGTGTGTCATCAGGTAAGTCGAGGTGTGTCATTAGGTGAGACGAGGTGTGTCATTAGGTGAGTCGAGGTGTGTCATTAGGTGAGTCGAGGTGTGTCATAAGGTGAGTCGAGGTGTGTCATCGGGTGAGTCGAGGAGTGTCATTAGGTGGGTCAAGGTGTGTCATTGGGTGTGTCGAGGTGGGTCGTCAGGTGAGTCGAGGTGTGTCATCGGGTGAGTCGAGGTAGGTCATTGGGTGAGTCAAGGTGTATCGTCAGGTGAGTCGAGGTGTGTCATTAGGTGAGTCGAGCCGTGTCATTCGGTGAGTCGAGGTGTGTCATTAGGTAAGTCGAGGTGTGTCATTAGGTGAGTCGAGGTCTGTCATTCGGTGAGTCGAGGTGTGTCATTAGGTAAGTCGAGGTGTGTCATTAGGTGAGTCGAGGTGGTGTGTCATTGGGTCAGTCGAAGTGTGTCGTCAGGTGAGTCGAGGTGTGTCATCGGGTGAGTCGAGGTGTGTCATCGGGTAAGTCGAGGTGTGTCATCGGGTGGGTCAAGGTACGTCGTCAGGTGAGTCGAGGTGTGTCATCGGGTGAGTCAAGGTGGGTCGTCAGGTGAGTCAAGGTGTGTCATTAGGTGAGTCGAGGTGTGTCGTCAGGTGAGTCAAGGTGTGTCATTGGGTGAGTCGAGGTGTGTCATCGGGTAGGTCAAAGTGTGTCATCGGGTGAGTCGAGGTGTGTTATCGGGTGGGTCAAGGTGGGTCGTCAGGTGAGTCGAGGTGTGTCATTGGGTAAGTCGAGGTGTGTCATTGGGTCAGTCGAAGTGTGTCGTCAGGTGAGTCGAGGTGTGTCATCGGGTGAGTCGAGGTGTGTCATCGGGTGGGTCAAGGTGTGTCGTCAGTTGAGTCGAGGTGTGTCATTGGGTGAGTCGAAGTGTGTCATTGGGTGGGTCAAGGTGGGTGATCAGGTGAGTCAAGGTGTGTCATTGGGTGAGTCAAGGTGTGTCATTTGGTGAGTCAAGGTGTGTCATTGGGTGGGTCGAGGTCGGTCGTCAGGTGAGTCCAGGTGTGTCATTAGGTTAATCGAGGTGTGTCATTCGTTGAGTCGAGGTGTGTCATTGGGTGGGTCAAGGTGGGTCGTCAGGTGAGTCGAAGTGTGTCATCGGGTGAGTCGAGGTGTGTCATCGGGTGAGTCGAGGTGTGTCATCGGGTGAGTCGAGGTGTGACGTCAGGTGAGTCAAGGTGTGTCATTGGGTGAGTCGAGGTGTGTCATCGGGTAAGTCGAGGTGTGTCATCGGTTAAGTCGAGGTGTGTCATTGGGTGGGTCAAGGTGAGTCGTCAGGTGAGTCGGGGTGTGTCATTGGGTGGGTCGGGGTGTGTTATCGGGTGGGTCAAGGTGGGTCGTCAGGTGAGTCGAGGTGTGTCGTCAGGTGAGTCAAGGTGTGTCATTGGGTGAGTCGAGGTGTGTCATTAGGTGAGTCAAGGTGTGTCATTCGGTGAGTCGAGGTGTGTCATTAGGTAAGTCGAGGTGTGTCATTAGGTGAGTCGAGGTGTGTCATTCGGTGAGTCGAGGTGTGTCATTAGGTAAGTCGAGGTGTGTCATTAGGTGAGTCGAGGTGTGTCATTCGGTGAGTCGAGGTGTGTCATTAGGTAAGTCGAGGTGTGTCATTAGGTGAGTCGAGGTGGTGTATCATTGGGTCAGTCGAAGTGTGTCGTCAGGTGAGTCGAGGTGTGTCATTAGGTGAGTCGAGGTAGGTCATTGAGTGAGTCAAGGTGTGTCATCAGGTAAGTCGAGGTGTGTCATTAGGTGAGACGAGGTGTGTCATTAGGTGAGTCGAGGTGTGTCATTAGGTGAGTCGAGGTGTGTCATAAGGTGAGTCGAGGTGTGTCATCGGGTGAGTCGAGGAGTGTCATTAGGTGGGTCAAGGTGTGTCATTGGGTGTGTCGAGGTGGGTCGTCAGGTGAGTCGAGGTGTGTCATCGGGTGAGTCGAGGTAGGTCATTGGGTGAGTCAAGGTGTATCGTCAGGTGAGTCGAGGTGTGTCATTAGGTGAGTCGAGCCGTGTCATTCGGTGAGTCGAGGTGTGTCATTAGGTAAGTCGAGGTGTGTCATTAGGTGAGTCGAGGTCTGTCATTCGGTGAGTCGAGGTGTGTCATTAGGTAAGTCGAGGTGTGTCATTAGGTGAGTCGAGGTGGTGTGTCATTGGGTCAGTCGAAGTGTGTCGTCAGGTGAGTCGAGGTGTGTCATTGGGTGAGTCGAGGTGTGTCATTAGGTGAGTCGAGGTGTGTCATTCGGTGAGTCGAGGTGTGTCATTAGGTAAGTCGAGGTGTGTCATTAGGTGAGTCGAGGTGGTGTGTCATTGGGTCAGTCGAAGTGTGTCGTCAGGTGAGTCGAGGTGTGTCATTGGGTGAGTCGAGGTGTGTCATTAGGTGAGTCAAGGTAGGTCATTGAGCGAGTCGAGGTGTGTCATCAGGTAAGTCGAGGTGTGTCATTGGGTGAGACGAGGTGTGTCGTCAGGTGAGTCAAGGTGTGTCATTGGGTGAGTCGAGGTGTGTCATCGGGTAAGTCGAGGTGTGTCATCGGGTGGGTCAAGGTACGTCGTCAGGTGAGTCGAGGTGTGTCATCGGGTGAGTCAAGGTGGGTCGTCAGGTGAGTCAAGGTGTGTCATTAGGTGAGTCGAGGTGTGTCGTCAGGTGAGTCAAGGTGTGTCATTGGGTGAGTCGAGGTGTGTCATCGGGTAGGTCAAAGTGTGTCATCGGGTGAGTCGAGGTGTGTTATCGGGTGGGTCAAGGTGGGTCGTCAGGTGAGTCGAGGTGTGTCATTGGGTAAGTCGAGGTGTGTCATTGGGTCAGTCGAAGTGTGTCGTCAGGTGAGTCGAGGTGTGTCATCGGGTGAGTCGAGGTGTGTCATCGGGTGGGTCAAGGTGTGTCGTCAGTTGAGTCGAGGTGTGTCATTGGGTGAGTCGAAGTGTGTCATTGGGTGGGTCAAGGTGGGTGATCAGGTGAGTCAAGGTGTGTCATTGGGTGAGTCAAGGTGTGTCATTTGGTGAGTCAAGGTGTGTCATTGGGTGGGTCGAGGTCGGTCGTCAGGTGAGTCCAGGTGTGTCATTAGGTTAATCGAGGTGTGTCATTCGTTGAGTCGAGGTGTGTCATTGGGTGGGTCAAGGTGGGTCGTCAGGTGAGTCGAAGTGTGTCATCGGGTGAGTCGAGGTGTGTCATCGGGTGAGTCGAGGTGTGTCATCGGGTGAGTCGAGGTGTGACGTCAGGTGAGTCGCGGTGTGTCATTGTGTGGGTCGGGGTGTGTTATCGGGTGGGTCAAAGTGGGTCGTCAGGTGAGTCGAGGTGTGTCGTAAGGTGAGTCGAGGTGTGTCGTCAGGTGAGTCAAGGTGTGTCATCGGGTGAGTCGAGGTGTGTTATCGGGTGGGTCAAGGTGGGTCGTCAGGTGAGTCGAGGTGTGTCATAAGGTAAGTGGAGGTGTGTCGTCAGGTGAGTCGAGGTGTGTCGTAAGGTGAGTCGACGTGTGTCGTCAGGTGAGTCAAGGTGTGTCATTGGGTGAGTCGAGGTGTATCGTCAGGTGAGTCGAGGTGTGTCATTGGGTAAGTCGAGGTGTGTCATTGGGTCAGTCGAAGTGTGTCGTCAGGTGAGTCGAGGTGTGTCATTGGGTGAGTCGAGGTGTGTCATTAGGTGAGTCGAGGTAGGTCATTGAGTGAGTCGAGGTGTGTCATCAGGTAAGTCGAGGTGTGTCATTAGGTGAGACGAGGTGTGTCATTAGGTGAGTCGAGGTGTGTCATTAGGTGAGTCGAGGTGTGTCATAAGGTGAGTCGAGGTGTGTCATCGAGTGGGTCGAGGAGTGTCATTAGGTGGGTCAAGGTGTTTCATTGGGTGTGTCGAGGTGATACGTCAGGTGAGTCAAGGTGTGTCATTGGGTGAGTCGAGGTGTGTCATCGGGTAAGTCGAGGTGTGTCATCGGGTGGGTCAAGGTACGTCGTCAGGTGAGTCGAGGTGTGTCATCGGGTGGGTCAAGGTGGGTCGTCAGGTGAGTCGAGGTGTGTCATTTGGTGAGTCGAGGTGTGTCATTAGGTGACTTGAGGTGTGTCGTCAGGTGAGTCGAGGTGTGTCATTGGGTGAGTCGAGGTGTGTCATCGGGTGGGTCAAGGTAGGGTCGTCAGGTGAGTCAAGGTGTGTCATTGGGTAAGTCGAGGTGTGTCATTGGGTGGGTCAAGGTGTGTCATTAGGTGAGTCGAGGTGTGTCATTAGGTGACTTGAGGTGTGTCGTCAGGTGAGTCGAGGTGTGTCATCGAGTGGGTCAAGGTGGGTCGTCAGGTGAGTCGAGGTGTGTCATCGGGTGGGTCAAGGTGAGTCGTAAGGTGAATCGAGGTGTATCATTGGGTAGGTCACGGTGGGTCGTCAGGCGAGTCAAGGTGAGTCAAGGTGTGTCATTTTATTTATTTTTTTCGCGAAATACAGGAAAATCCTATGAATCTACTCAACGATCCCGATTCAGGGTACAGATTTACTCTCGAAAATCTTTAGGTTAGGCCGATTGTCGATGATTTATCCAATTTCGGCGATTTAATCGAAAATCGAATGAAAACCTCAAGTTATAGGAAATCAATGTTTAGGAAGGTTTTTGAATAGGTTTCGAGCCCTGGAATACGAAGTATATCGACAAATTCCGAAATAATGATCTGGACCAACGGTATTAGAGATAATAGTGGCCAGCAGCCCTCGATTAGACATATGAAAAAGTTAGTTTTTTTCATTTTTCTCGCCAAATACAGGAGAATCCTATGGAACTACTCAACGATTTCGATCCGGGGTACAGATTTTCTCTCGAAAATCTCTAGTTTACGCCGATTGTCGATGATTTATCCAATTTCGGCGATTTAATCGAAAAACGAATAAAAACCTAAAGTTATAGGAAATCAATGTTTAGGGAGGTTTTTGAATAGGTTTCGAGCCCTCAAATACGAAGTATATCGACAAATTCCGAAATAATGATCTGGACCAACGGTATTAAAGATAATAGTGGCCAGCATCCCTCGATTACAAATATGAAAAAGTTAGTTTCTTTTATTTTTCTCGCCAAATATGGGGAAATCTTAGGAATATACTCAACCATACCGATTCAGGGTACAGATTTCCTTTCGAAAATCTTCAGTTTACGCCGATTGTCGATGATTTATCCAATTTTGGCGATTTAATCGAAAAACGAATGAAAACCTGAAGTTATATTAAATCAATGTTTAGGGAGGTTTTTGAATAGCTTTCGAGCCCTCAAATACGAAGTATATCGACAAATTCCGAAATAATGATCTGGAGCAACGGTATTAGAGATAATAGTGAAAAAGTTAGTTTTTTTTTATTTTTCTCGCCAAATACAGGAGAATCCTATGAAACTACTCAACGATTCCGATCCAGGGTACAGATTTCCTCTCGAAAATCTTTAGTTTACGTTGATTGTCGATGATTCATTCAATTTCGGCGTTTTAATCGAAAAACGAATGGAAACCTAAAGTTATAGGAAATCAATGTTTAGGGAGGTTTTTGAATAGGTCTCGAGCCCTCGAATACAAAGTATATCGGCAAATTCCGAAATGATGATCTGGAACAGCGATAATAGAGATAATAGTTTCCAGCATCCATCAATATCACATGAAAACGAATAAAAAACCTAAAGTTATAGGAAATCAATGTTTAGGGAGGTTTTTGAATAGGTCTCGAGCCCTCGAATACGAAGTATATCGGCAAATTCCGAAATGATGATCTGGAACAGCGATAATAGAGATAATAGTTTCCAGCATCCATCAATTTCACATGAAAACGAATAAAAAACCTAAAGTTATAGGAAATCAATGTTTAGGGCGGTTTTTGAATAGGTCTCGAGCCCTCGAATACAAAGTATATCGGCAAATTCCGAAATGATGATCTGGAACAGCGATAATAGAGATAATAGTGGCCAGCATCCCTCGATTTATAATATGAAAAAGTTAGTTTTTTTCATTTGTCTCGCCAAATACAGGAGAATCTTATCAATCTACTCAGCAATCCTGATTCAGGTTGAAGATTTCCTCTCGAAAATCTCCAGTTTACGCCGATTGTCGATGATTCATTCAATTTCGGCGTTTTAATCGAAAAACGACTGAAAACATAGTTATAGGAAATCAATGTTCAGGGAGGTTTTTGAATAGATCTCGAGCCCTCGAATACGAATTATATCGGCAAATTCCGAAATGATGATCTGGAACAGCGATAATAGAGATAATAGTGTCCAGCATCCATCAATTTCAGATGAAAACGAATAAAAAACCTAAAGTTATGGGAAGTTGATGTTTAGGGAGGTTTTTGGATAGGTCTCGAGCCCTCGAATACGAAGTATATCAGCAAATTCCGAAATGATGATCTGGACCAGCGATAATAGAGATAATAGTGTCCAGCATCCATCAATTTCACATGAAAACGAATAAAAAACCTAAAGTTATAGGAAATCAATGTTTAGGGAGGTTTTTGAATAGGTCTCGAGCCCTAGAATACGAAGTATATCGGCAAATTCTGAAATGATGATCTGGAACAGCGATAATAGAGATAATAGTGGCCAGCATCCCTCGATTTCAAATATGAAAAAGTTAGTTTTTTTTATTTTTCTCACCAAATACAGGAGAATCTTATCAATCTACTCAGCGATCCCGATTCAGGGTAAAGATTTCCTCTCGAAAACCTTCAGTTTACGTTGATTGTCGATGATTCATTCAATTTCGGCGTTTTAATCGAAAAACGACTGAAAACATAAAGTTATAGGAAATCAATGTTCAGGGAGGTTTTTGAATAGATCTCGAGCCCTCGAATACAAAGTATTTCGGCAAATTCCGAAATGATGATCCGGAACAGCGATAATAGAGATAATAGTGTCCAGCATCCATCAATTTCAGATGAAAACGAATAAAAAACCTAAAGTTATAGGAAATCAATGTTTAGGGAGGTTTTTGAATAGGTCTCGAGCCCTCGAATACGACGTATATCAGCAAATTCCGAAATGATGATCTGGACCAGCGATAATAGAGATAATAGTGTCCAGCATCCATCAATTTCAGATGAAAACGAATAAAAAACCTGAAGTAATAGGAAATCAATGTTTAGGGAGGTTTTTGAATAGGTCTCGAGCCCTCGAATACAAAGTATATCGGCAAATTCCGAAATGATGATCTGGAACAGCGATAATAGAGATAATAGTGGCCAGCATCCCTCGATTTATAATATGAAAAAGTTAGTTTTTTTCATTTGTCTCGCCAAATACAGGAGAATCTTATCAATCTACTCAGCAATCCTGATTCAGGGTAAAGATTTCCTCTCGAAAATCTCCAGTTTACGCCGATTGTCGATGATTCATTCAATTTCGGCGTTTTAATCGAAAAACGACTGAAAACATAAAGTTATAGGAAATCAATGTTCAGGGAGGTTTTTGAATAGGTCTCGAGCCCTCGAATACAAAGTATTTCGGCAAATTCCGAAATGATGATCTGGAACAGCGATAATAGAGATAATAGTGTCCAGCATCCATCAATTTCAGATGAAAACGAATAAAAAACCTAAAGTTATGGGAAGTTAATGTTTAGGGAGGTTTTTGGATAGGTCTCGAGCCCTCGAATACGAAGTATATCAGCAAATTCCGAAATGATGATCTGGACCAGCGATAATAGAGATAATAGTGTCCAGCATCCATCAATTTCACATGAAAACGAATAAAAAACCTAAAGTTATAGGAAATCAATGTTCAGGGAGGTTTTTGAATAGATCTCGAGCCCTCGAATACGAAGTTTATCGGCAAATTCCGAAATGATGATCCGGAACAGCGATAATAGAGATAATAGTGTCCAGCATCCATCAATTTCAGATGAAAACGAATAAAAAACCTAAAGTTATAGAAAATCAATGTTTAGGGAGGTTTTTGAATAGGTCTCGAGCCCTCGAATACGAAGTATATCGGCAAATTCCTAAATGATGATCTGGAACAGCGATAATAGAGATAATAGTGTCCAGCATCCATCAATTTCAGATGAAAACGAATAAAAAACCTAAAGTTATGGGAAATTAATGTTTAGGGAGGTTTTTGAATAGGTCTCGAGCCCTCGAATACGAAGTATATCAGCAAATTCCGAAATGATGATCTGGACCAGCGATAATAGAGATAATAGTGTCCAGCATCCATCAATTTCACATGAAAACGAATAAAAAACCTAAAGTTATAGGAAATCAATGTTTAGGGAGGTTTTTGAATAGGTCTCGAGCCCTCGAATACGAAGTATATCAGCAAATTCCGAAATGATGATCCGGAACAGCGATAATAGAGATAATACTGTCCAGCATCCATCAATTTCAGATGAAAACGAATAAAAAACCTAAAGTTATAGAAAATCAATGTTTAGGGAGGTTTTTGAATAGGTCTCGAGCCCTCGAATACGAAGTATATCAGCAAATTCCGAAATGATGATCTGGACCAGCGATAATAGAGATAATAGTGTCCAGCATCCATCAATTTCACATGAAAACGAATAAAAAACCTAAAGTTATAGGAAATCAATGTTCAGGGAGGTTTTTGAATAGATCTCGAGCCCTCGAATACGAAGTTTATCGGCAAATTCCGAAATGATGATCCGGAACAGCGATAATAGAGATAATAGTGTCCAGCATCCATAAATTTCAGATGAAAACGAATAAAAAACCTAAAGTTATAGAAAATCAATGTTTAGGGAGGTTTTTGAATAGGTCTCGAGCCCTCGAATACGAAGTATATCGGCAAATTCCTAAATGATGATCTGGAACAGCGATAATAGAGATAATAGTGTCCAGCATCCATCAATTTCAGATGAAAACGAATAAAAAACCTAAAGTTATGGGAAATTAATGTTTAGGGAGGTTTTTGAATAGGTCTCGAGCCCTCGAATACGAAGTATATCAGCAAATTCCGAAATGATGATCTGGACCAGCGATAATAGAGATAATAGTGTCCAGCATCCATCAATTTCACATGAAAACGAATAAAAAACCTAAAGTTATAGGAAATCAATGTTTAGGGAGGTTTTTGAATAGGTCTCGAGCCCTCGAATACGAAGTATATCAGCAAATTCCGAAATGATGATCTGGACCAGCGATAATAGAGATAATAGTGTCCAGCATCCATCAATTTCACATGAAAACGAATAAAAAACCTAAAGTTATAGGAAATCAATGTTCAGGGAGGTTTTTGAATAGATCTCGAGCCCTCGAATACGAAGTTTATCGGCAAATTCCGAAATGATGATCCGGAACAGCGATAATAGAGATAATAGTGTCCAGCATCCATAAATTTCAGATGAAAACGAATAAAAAACCTAAAGTTATAGAAAATCAATGTTTAGGGAGGTTTTTGAATAGGTCTCGAGCCCTCGAATACGAAGTATATCGGCAAATTCCTAAATGATGATCTGGAACAGCGATAATAGAGATAATAGTGTCCAGCATCCATCAATTTCAGATGAAAACGAATAAAAAACCTAAAGTTATGGGAAATTAATGTTTAGGGAGGTTTTTGAATAGGTCTCGAGCCCTCGAATACGAAGTATATCAGCAAATTCCGAAATGATGATCTGGAACAGCGATAATAGAGATAATAGTGGCCAGCATCCCTCGATTTATAATATGATAAAGTTAGTTTTTTTCATTTGTCTCGCCAAATACAGGAGAATCTTATCAATCTACTCAGCAATCCTGATTCAGGGTAAAGATTTCCTCTCGAAAATCTCCAGTTTACGCCGATTGTCGATGATTCATTCAATTTCGGCGTTTTAATCGAAAAACGACTGAAAACATAAAGTTATAGGAAATCAATGTTCAGGGAGGTTTTTGAATAGATCTCGAGCCCTCGAATACAAAGTATTTCGGCAAATTCCGAAATGATGATCCGGAACAGCGATAATAGAGATAATAGTGTCCAGCATCCATCAATTTCAGATGAAAACGAATAAAAAACCTAAAGTTATAGGAAATCAATGTTTAGGGAGGTTTTTGAATAGGTCTCGAGCCCTCGAATACGAAGTATATCGGCAAATTCCGAAATGATGATCTGGAACAGCGATAATAGAGATAATAGTGTCCAGCATCCATCAATTTCAGATGAAAACGAATAAAAAACCTAAAGTTATGGGAAATTAATGTTTAGGGAGGTTTTTGAATAGGTCTCGAGCCCTCGAATACGAAGTATATCAGCAAATTCCGAAATGATGATCCGGAACAGCGATAATAGAGATAATACTGTCCAGCATCCATCAATTTCAGATGAAAACGAATAAAAAACCTAAAGTTATAGAAAATCAATGTTTAGGGAGGTTTTTGAATAGGTCTCGAGCCCTCGAATACGAAGTATATCGGCAAATTCCGAAATGATGATCTGGACCAGCGATAATAGAGATAATAGTGTCCAGCATCCATCAATTTCACATGAAAACGAATAAAAAACCTAAAGTTATAGGAAATCAATGTTCAGGGAGGTTTTTGAATAGATCTCGAGCCCTCGAATACGAAGTTTATCGGCAAATTCCGAAATGATGATCCGGAACAGCGATAATAGAGATAATAGTGTCCAGCATCCATCAATTTCAGATGAAAACGAATAAAAAACCTAAAGTTATAGAAAATCAATGTTTAGGGAGGTTTTTGAATAGGTCTCGAGCCCTCGAATACGAAGTATATCAGCAAATTCCGAAATGATGATCCGGAACAGCGATAATAGAGATAATACTGTCCAGCATCCATCAATTTCAGATGAAAACGAATAAAAAACCTAAAGTTATAGAAAATCAATGTTTAGGGAGGTTTTTGAATAGGTCTCGAGCCCTCGAATACGAAGTATATCGGCAAATTCCGAAATGATGATCTGGACCAGCGATAATAGAGATAATAGTGTCCAGCATCCATCAATTTCACATGAAAACGAATAAAAAACCTAAAGTTATAGGAAATCAATGTTCAGGGAGGTTTTTGAATAGATCTCGAGCCCTCGAATACGAAGTTTATCGGCAAATTCCGAAATGATGATCCGGAACAGCGATAATAGAGATAATAGTGTCCAGCATCCATCAATTTCAGATGAAAACGAATAAAAAACCTAAAGTTATAGAAAATCAATGTTTAGGGAGGTTTTTGAATAGGTCTCGAGCCCTCGAATACGAAGTATATCAGCAAATTCCGAAATGATGATCCGGAACAGCGATAATAGAGATAATACTGTCCAGCATCCATCAATTTCAGATGAAAACGAATAAAAAACCTAAAGTTATAGAAAATCAATGTTTAGGGAGGTTTTTGAATAGGTCTCGAGCCCTCGAATACGAAGTATATCGGCAAATTCCGAAATGATGATCTGGACCAGCGATAATAGAGATAATAGTGTCCAGCATCCATCAATTTCACATGAAAACGAATAAAAAACCTAAAGTTATAGGAAATCAATGTTCAGGGAGGTTTTTGAATAGATCTCGAGCCCTCGAATACGAAGTTTATCGGCAAATTCCGAAATGATGATCCGGAACAGCGATAATAGAGATAATAGTGTCCAGCATCCATCAATTTCAGATGAAAACGAATAAAAAACCTAAAGTTATGGGAAATTAATGTTTAGGGAGGTTTTTGAATAGGTCTCGAGCCCTCGAATACGAAGTATATCAGCAAATTCCGAAATGATGATCTGGACCAGCGATAATAGAGATAATAGTGTCCAGCATCCATCAATTTCACATGAAAACGAATAAAAAACCTAAAGTTATAGGAAATCAATGTTTAGGGAGGTTTTTGAATAGGTCTCGAGCCCTCGAATACAAAGTATATCGGCAAATTCCGAAATGATGATCTGGAACAGCGATAATAGAGATAATAGTGGCCAGCATCCCTCGATTTATAATATGAAAAAGTTAGTTTTTTTCATTTGTCTCGCCAAATACAGGAGAATCTTATCAATCTACTCAGCAATCCTGATTCAGGGTAAAGATTTCCTCTCGAAAATCTCCAGTTTACGCCGATTGTCGATGATTCATTCAATTTCGGCGTTTTAATCGAAAAACGACTGAAAACATAAAGTTATAGGAAATCAATGTTCAGGGAGGTTTTTGAATAGGTCTCGAGCCCTCGAATACAAAGTATTTCGGCAAATTCCGAAATGATGATCTGGAACAGCGATAATAGAGATAATAGTGTCCAGCATCCATCAATTTCAGATGAAAACGAATAAAAAACCTAAAGTTATGGGAAATTAATGTTTAGGGAGGTTTTTGGATAGGTCTCGAGCCCTCGAATACGAAGTATATCAGCAAATTCCGAAATGATGATCTGGACCAGCGATAATAGAGATAATAGTGTCCAGCATCCATCAATTTCACATGAAAACGAATAAAAAACCTAAAGTTATAGGAAATCAATGTTTAGGGAGGTTTTTGAATAGGTCTCGAGCCCTAGAATACGAAGTATATCGGCAAATTCTGAAATGATGGTCTGGAACAGCGATAATAGAGATAATAGTGGCCAGCATCCCTCGATTTCAAATATGAAAAAGTTAGTTTTTTTTATTTTTCTCGCCAAATACAAGAGAATCTTATCAATCTACTCAGCGATCCCGATTCAGGGTAAAGATTTCCTCTCGAAAACCTTCAGTTTACGTTGATTGTCGATGATTCATTCAATTTCGGCGTTTTAATCGAAAAACGAATGGAAACCTAAAGTTATAGGAAATCAATGTTTAGGGAGGTTTTTGAATAGGTGTCGAGCCCTCGAATACGAAGTATATCGGCAAATTCCGAAATGATGATCTGGAACAGCGATAATAGAGATAATAGTGTCCAGCATCCATCAATTTCAGATGAAAACGAATAAAAAACCTAAAGTTATGGGAAATTAATGTTTAGGGAGGTTTTTGGATAGGTCTCGAGCCCTCGAATACGAAGTATATCAGCAAATTCCGAAATGATGATCTGGACCAGCGATAATAGAGATAATAGTGTCCAGCATCCATCAATTTCACATGAAAACGAATAAAAAACCTAAAGTTATAGGAAATCAATGTTTAGGGAGGTTTTTGAATAGGTCTCGAGCCCTAGAATACGAAGTATATCGGCAAATTCTGAAATGATGGTCTGGAACAGCGATAATAGAGATAATAGTGGCCAGCATCCCTCGATTTCAAATATGAAAAAGTTAGTTTTTTTTATTTTTCTCGCCAAATACAAGAGAATCTTATCAATCTACTCAGCGATCCCGATTCAGGGTAAAGATTTCCTCTCGAAAACCTTCAGTTTACGTTGATTGTCGATGATTCATTCAATTTCGGCGTTTTAATCGAAAAACGAATGGAAACCTAAAGTTATAGGAAATCAATGTTTAGGGAGGTTTTTGAATAGGTGTCGAGCCCTCGAATACGAAGTATATCGGCAAATTCCGAAATGATGATCTGGAACAGCGATAATAGAGATAATAGTGTCCAGCATCCATCAATTTCAGATGAAAACGAATAAAAAACCTAAAGTTATGGGAAATTAATGTTTAGGGAGGTTTTTGGATAGGTCTCGAGCCCTCGAATACGAAGTATATCAGCAAATTCCGAAATGATGATCTGGACCAGCGATAATAGAGATAATAGTGTCCAGCATCCATCAATTTCACATGAAAACGAATAAAAAACCTAAAGTTATAGGAAATCAATGTTTAGGGAGGTTTTTGAATAGGTCTCGAGCCCTAGAATACGAAGTATATCGGCAAATTCTGAAATGATGGTCTGGAACAGCGATAATAGAGATAATAGTGGCCAGCATCCCTCGATTTCAAATATGAAAAAGTTAGTTTTTTTTATTTTTCTCGCCAAATACAAGAGAATCTTATCAATCTACTCAGCGATCCCGATTCAGGGTAAAGATTTCCTCTCGAAAACCTTCAGTTTACGTTGATTGTCGATGATTCATTCAATTTCGGCGTTTTAATCGAAAAACGAATGGAAACCTAAAGTTATAGGAAATCAATGTTTAGGGAGGTTTTTGAATAGGTGTCGAGCCCTCGAATACGAAGTATATCGGCAAATTCCGAAATGATGATCTGGAACAGCGATAATAGAGATAATAGTGTCCAGCATCCATCAATTTCAGATGAAAACGAATAAAAAACCTAAAGTTATGGGAAATTAATGTTTAGGGAGGTTTTTGGATAGGTCTCGAGCCCTCGAATACGAAGTATATCAGCAAATTCCGAAATGATGATCTGGACCAGCGATAATAGAGATAATAGTGTCCAGCATCCATCAATTTCACATGAAAACGAATAAAAAACCTAAAGTTATAGGAAATCAATGTTTAGGGAGGTTTTTGAATAGGTCTCGAGCCCTAGAATACGAAGTATATCGGCAAATTCTGAAATGATGATCTGGAACAGCGATAATAGAGATAATAGTGGCCAGCATCCCTCGATTTCAAATATGAAAAAGTTAGTTTTTTTTATTTTTCTCACCAAATACAGGAGAATCTTATCAATCTACTCAGCGATCCCGATTCAGGGTAAAGATTTCCTGTCGAAAACCTTCAGTTTACGTTGATTGTCGATAATTCATTCAATTTCAGCGTTTTAATCGAAAAACGAATGAAAACCTAAAGTTATAGGAAATCAATGTTTAGGGAGGTTTTTGAATAGGTCTCGAGCCCTGGAATACGAAGTAGGGGAAGGTGGGGCAGAATGGCCGGATGGGGCTAAATGGCCGCCAAAAAAAAAATTGACTTACTCGCATTTTCGCATCAAGGGGGATCGTATGAGACGCCTTGCACCGCGATTCCGCTAAAAGTGCTCAAAAAATTTTAGGGTGGGGCTGAATGGCCACCCTAATAAAAGTAGCGAAATTGCATTTTCCCGTCGAAGTGAGTGAGATAAAACTATATGCAGCGTGGTTCCACTGAAAACGATGCAAAACTGAAAGGGTGGGGCAAAGTCGCTCACCCTACACTGAGAAAAAAATATAATTGAATTAACGAAATATTTTTTTCAATAGTCGTAATTAAATATTGCGACGTGGATTTTTATTAGTCCTCGGACTAGACCGGAAAGCTAGTCTGAGAACCGTCCACTCGACAATTGGCCAAAGGAAAATTAATATCTAAACAAAGATGCTGGGCGCCAGGCGTTTAACCGCCACTTTCTGAAAATCTAAATAATAAAAAAAATACAAACTACAGATACTTGAGCGCCGGCTAGCGTCAGTACCGCGGAGAGGGGTCGGGATTTTGAAGGATTAGCGGGGCGTTGATTAACGACTCGATGTAGTTGAATTTAATAAAAAAAATAGAATTTATTCAAGAAAAATAGAAAATAGAAAAATATAGAAATTAACAAATCGTGTACCCGGAGGTACTTCCTCTCGGTTATAAAACGGCTACAGGTCGTGTAAAGGCGACCTGGCCACGCTTGACGAGTTTTACAATAATAAATAATTAACAGCTTCCACGTAGGACAGCAATAACAAGGAAAAATATAGCAAAATTAAATAACTCGACAAATTAGGTCCTCGTAGGACAATAAACTAGCTAAAACACTAGATACTTTCCACGAGGAATATTAACAATCTTAAAGCTAACGATGAATGAGCCTAAGGCTCGAAACAATAAATAAGATAACAAAATAACAAAATAACAGACTAGAATCGGAAGGCTCGCGAATCAAACAAATTTACAATAATAAAGAATCGCCTACGTGATCGTTAGTCGTTTTGGTGTGACTAACTCGCCTCCGAGAGGCGAAGCCTCCCGTTAAAGAAAACTTACTCAAAAGAGTTATTATTTACAAAAATTATTAAAATTAACTTAACCTAACTCTGCGCCTAGCGCGACCAAACATTCAATTTCAATAATAATTCTGAAATCTCAAATCAAGACCCGAAATCTAAACAAAGAGACTCGACTAAGCCTCTGGCTTCGTCTCTCCCCGCGGGAGAAAGAGAGCGCGACGGTGACGGACTAAATCTATCTTTGTCGCACTCGTGTACGAAGGATACGAACTCGAACAAAATATAAAGTACCCGAATTTTCTATAAAATAAATACTCGAACTATTAACTCTAGTACATGGGGACACTGGTGACGGCCTACCGGTCGGAGATCGGCTTAATTCGATTCCCAAAAATATTAATTAGCCTCGTGGCTGTACCAAGGCAAGATGGCTGACGGCCGTTGCCGGATTCAAATTAGCATGGGTAAGAATAGCTAACGCTTACCGTCTTCCAGCCAACAGAGAAAAAGGATTTTCTCCAGACCAAAATCCATCCTCGCGGATTGCCACAGACCCTCGAAGGTTGTATTTAGGCACCACACACACACTCCAGAATTTAGCTAATTATTATTGCCCACGGGGCTTGAATATACGGAAAGATTTCTTTGAACAACAGGCTACGCAAAGATCAAAACACACAAGTGTCTTAGACGCTAGTCTATCGCAGAGTGATTAGACCACATGGCGCCGGTACCTAAGCGCCCTCATTAGGCGATAGATTATTGATTTTCGCATCGACTGGAGGATCTCTAAATATGGCGACTTGTTGTCGCTACGCGCGAATTTCGAAGTTCCCCACGATGTTAGAAGCTCGCTAAATCGGAGGATCACGGGTTGTAGATTCTTCTTGGTGGCGGGAATCTCTTCCGCCACCGATATCCCACGATGTAGAGTGCTTGAGACACTCCCCCGTGTCCTCACTGTCGATGGTGGAGGTAGCCCTGCAGTGGCTAGCCTCCTGAGCTTTTTGGTGGCGTTCGTCGAAAGGGATCCCCACAGTCGGTATTTGGCGTCGTGCGTCTGTTTGGTCGTGCTTCTGTCTGTGTGTTCGCCTTCGTATAGGCCTCGTCTCCCACATGTCAGAGAAAAGTCGTAAAAGAAAACAAAAGAATAAATAATATGCTCGATAGTTTTTAGTCGGTCACGGTCGCCTCTCGGAATTTTTGCCAGGCCTCAGGGCCATCCTAAACATTCATACCATAAAACAGTCACTCCGCTAGGGTCGTCCAAGGGGTAAGGAGCGCCTTGTAATATGCAATGTTACAATATTTATTCGGAACAAATAAATTCCAATTGGTGTGACTAAATATCATATGAAATTGACCGATTTTCACTTACTTCGACGGGAAAATGCAATTTCGCCACTTTTATTAGGGTGGCCGTTTAGCCCCACCCTGAAAACTTTTGAGCACTTTCAGCGGAATCGTGTTGCATGGCGTCTCATATGATCCCCCTTGATGCGAAAATGCCAGTGAGTCAATTTTTTTTTTTGCGGCCATTTAGCCCCATCCGGCCATTCTGCCCCACTTTCCCCTATATCGGCAAATTCCGAAATGATGATCTGGAACAGCGATAATAGAGATAATAGTGGCCAGCATCCCTCGATTTCAAATATGAAAAAGTTAGTTTTTTTTATTTTTCTCGCCAAATACAGGAGAATCTTATCAATCTACTCAGCGATCCCGATTCAGGGTAAAGATTTCCTCTCAAAAATATTAAGTTTACGCCGATTGTCGATGATTCATTCAATTTCGGCGTTTTAATCGAAAAACGAATGAAAACCTAAAGTTATAGGAAATCAATGTTTAGGGAGGTTTTTGAATAGGTCTCGAGCCCTCGAATACGAAGTATATCGGCAAATTCCGAAATGATGATCCGGAACAGCGATAATAGAGATAATAGTGTCCAGCATCCATCAATTTCAGATGAAAACGGATAAAAAACCTAAAGTTATAGGAAATCAATGTTTAGGGAGGTTTTTGAATAGGTCTCGAGCCCTGGAATACGAAGTATATCGGCAAATTCCGAAATGATGATCTGGAACAGCGATAATAGAGATAATAGTGGCCAGCATCCCTCGATTTCAAATATGAAAAAGTTAGTTTTTTTTATTTTTCTCGCCAAATACAGGAGAATCTTATCAATCTACTCAGCGATCCCGATTCAGGGTAAAGATTTCCTCTCGAAAATATTAAGTTTACGCCGATTGTCGATGATTCATTCAATTTCGGCGTTTTAATCGAAAAACGAATGAAAACCTAAAGTTATAGGAAATCAATGTTTAGAGAGGTTTTTGAATAGGTCTCGAGCCCTCGAATACGAAGTATATCGGCAAATTCCGAAATGATGATCCGGAACAGCGATAATAGAGATAATAGTGTCCAGCATCCATCAATTTCAGATGAAAACGGATAAAAAACCTAAAGTTATAGGAAATCAATGTTTAGGGAGGTTTTTGAATAGGTCTCGAGCCCTGGAATACGAAGTATATCGGCAAATTCCGAAATGATGATCTGGAACAGCGATAATAGAGATAATAGTGGCCAGCATCCCTCGATTTCAAATATGAAAAAGTTAGTTTTTTTTATTTTTCTCGCCAAATACAGGAGAATCTTATCAATCTACTCAGCGATCCCGATTCAGGGTAAAGATTTCCTCTCGAAAATATTAAGTTTACGCCGATTGTCGATGATTCATTCAATTTCGGCGTTTTAATCGAAAAACGAATGAAAACCTAAAGTTATAGGAAATCAATGTTTAGGGAGGTTTTTGAATAGGTCTCGAGCCCTCGAATACGAAGTATATCGGCAAATTCCGAAATGATGATCCGGAACAGCGATAATAGAGATAATAGTGTCCAGCATCCATCAATTTCAGATGAAAACGGATAAAAAACCTAAAGTTATAGGAAATCAATGTTTAGGGAGGTTTTTGAATAGGTCTCGAGCCCTGGAATACGAAGTATATCGGCAAATTCCGAAATGATGATCTGGAACAGCGATAATAGAGATAATAGTGGCCAGCATCCCTCGATTTCAAATATGAAAAAGTTAGTTTTTTTTATTTTTCTCGCCAAATACAGGAGAATCTTATCAATCTACTCAGCGATCCCGATTCAGGGTAAAGATTTCCTCTCGAAAATATTAAGTTTACGCCGATTGTCGATGATTCATTCAATTTCGGCGTTTTAATCGAAAAACGAATGAAAACCTAAAGTTATAGGAAATCAATGTTTAGGGAGGTTTTTGAATAGGTCTCGAGCCCTCGAATACGAAGTATATCGGCAAATTCCGAAATGATGATCCGGAACAGCGATAATAGAGATAATAGTGTCCAGCATCCATCAATTTCAGATGAAAACGGATAAAAAACCTAAAGTTATAGGAAATCAATGTTTAGGGAGGTTTTTGAATAGGTCTCGAGCCCTGGAATACGAAGTATATCGGCAAATTCCGAAATGATGATCTGGAACAGCGATAATAGAGATAATAGTGGCCAGCATCCCTCGATTTCAAATATGAAAAAGTTAGTTTTTTTTATTTTTCTCGCCAAATACAGGAGAATCTTATCAATCTACTCAGCGATCCCGATTCAGGGTAAAGATTTCCTCTCGAAAATATTAAGTTTACGCCGATTGTCGATGATTCATTCAATTTCGGCGTTTTAATCGAAAAACGAATGAAAACCTAAAGTTATAGGAAATCAATGTTTAGGGAGGTTTTTGAATAGGTCTCGAGCCCTCGAATACGAAGTATATCGGCAAATTCCGAAATGATGATCCGGAACAGCGATAATAGAGATAATAGTGTCCAGCATCCATCAATTTCAGATGAAAACGGATAAAAAACCTAAAGTTATAGGAAATCAATGTTTAGGGAGGTTTTTGAATAGGTCTCGAGCCCTGGAATACGAAGTATATCGGCAAATTCCGAAATGATGATCTGGAACAGCGATAATAGAGATAATAGTGGCCAGCATCCCTCGATTTCAAATATGAAAAAGTTAGTTTTTTTTATTTTTCTCGCCAAATACAGGAGAATCTTATCAATCTACTCAGCGATCCCGATTCAGGGTAAAGATTTCCTCTCGAAAATATTAAGTTTACGCCGATTGTCGATGATTCATTCAATTTCGGCGTTTTAATCGAAAAACGAATGAAAACCTAAAGTTATAGGAAATCAATGTTTAGGGAGGTTTTTGAATAGGTCTCGAGCCCTCGAATACGAAGTATATCGGCAAATTCCGAAATGATGATCCGGAACAGCGATAATAGAGATAATAGTGTCCAGCATCCATCAATTTCAGATGAAAACGGATAAAAAACCTAAAGTTATAGGAAATCAATGTTTAGGGAGGTTTTTGAATAGGTCTCGAGCCCTGGAATACGAAGTATATCGGCAAATTCCGAAATGATGATCTGGAACAGCGATAATAGAGATAATAGTGGCCAGCATCCCTCGATTTCAAATATGAAAAAGTTAGTTTTTTTTATTTTTCTCGCCAAATACAGGAGAATCTTATCAATCTACTCAGCGATCCCGATTCAGGGTAAAGATTTCCTCTCGAAAATATTAAGTTTACGCCGATTGTCGATGATTCATTCAATTTCGGCGTTTTAATCGAAAAACGAATGAAAACCTAAAGTTATAGGAAATCAATGTTTAGGGAGGTTTTTGAATAGGTCTCGAGCCCTCGAATACGAAGTATATCGGCAAATTCCGAAATGATGATCCGGAACAGCGATAATAGAGATAATAGTGGCCAGCATCCCTCGATTTCAAATATGAAAAAGTTAGTTTTTTTTATTTTTCTCGCCAAATACAGGAGAATCTTATCAATCTACTCAGCGATCCCGATTCAGGGTAAAGATTTCCTCTCGAAAATATTAAGTTTACGCCGATTGTCGATGATTCATTCAATTTCGGCGTTTTAATCGAAAAACGAATGAAAACCTAAAGTTATAGGAAATCAATGTTTAGGGAGGTTTTTGAATAGGTCTCGAGCCCTCGAATACGAAGTATATCGGCAAATTCCGAAATGATGATCCGGAACAGCGATAATAGAGATAATAGTGTCCAGCATCCATCAATTTCAGATGAAAACGGATAAAAAACCTAAAGTTATAGGAAATCAATGTTTAGGGAGGTTTTTGAATAGGTCTCGAGCCCTGGAATACGAAGTATATCGGCAAATTCCGAAATGATGATCTGGAACAGCGATAATAGAGATAATAGTGGCCAGCATCCCTCGATTTCAAATATGAAAAAGTTAGTTTTTTTTATTTTTCTCGCCAAATACAGGAGAATCTTATCAATCTACTCAGCGATCCCGATTCAGGGTAAAGATTTCCTCTCGAAAATATTAAGTTTACGCCGATTGTCGATGATTCATTCAATTTCGGCGTTTTAATCGAAAAACGAATGAAAACCTAAAGTTATAGGAAATCAATGTTTAGGGAGGTTTTTGAATAGGTCTCGAGCCCTCGAATACGAAGTATATCTGCAAATTCCGAAATGATGATCCGGAACAGCGATAATAGAGATAATAGTGTCCAGCATCCATCAATTTCAGATGAAAACGGATAAAAAACCTAAAGTTATAGGAAATCAATGTTTAGGGAGGTTTTTGAATAGGTCTCGAGCCCTGGAATACGAAGTATATCGGCAAATTCCGAAATGATGATCTGGAACAGCGATAATAGAGATAATAGTGGCCAGCATCCCTCGATTTCAAATATGAAAAAGTTAGTTTTTTTTATTTTTCTCGCCAAATACAGGAGAATCTTATCAATCTACTCAGCGATCCCGATTCAGGGTAAAGATTTCCTCTCGAAAATATTAAGTTTACGCCGATTGTCGATGATTCATTCAATTTCGGCGTTTTAATCGAAAAACGAATGAAAACCTAAAGTTATAGGAAATCAATGTTTAGGGAGGTTTTTGAATAGGTCTCGAGCCCTGGAATACGAAGTATATTGGCAAATTCCGAAATGATGATCTGGAACAGCGATAATAGAGATAATAGTGGCCAGCATCCCTCGATTTCAAATATGAAAAAGTTAGTTTTTTTTATTTTTCTCGCCAAATACAGGAGAATCTTATCAATCTACTCAGCGATCCCGATTCAGGGTAAAGATTTCCTGTCGAAAACCTTCAGTTTACGTTGATTGTCGATAATTCATTCAATTTCAGCGTTTTAATCGAAAAACGAATGAAAACCTAAAGTTATAGGAAATCAATGTTTAGGGAGGTTTTTGAATAGGTCTCGAGCCCTGGAATACGAAGTATATCGGCAAATTCCGAAATGATGATCTGGAACAGCGATAATAGAGATAATAGTGGCCAGCATCCCTCGATTTCAAATATGAAAAAGTTAGTTTTTTTTATTTTTCTCGCCAAATACAGGAGAATCTTATCAATCTACTCAGCGATCCCGATTCAGGGTAAAGATTTCCTCTCGAAAATATTAAGTTCACGCCGATTGTCGATGATTCATTCAATTTCGGCGTTTTAATCGAAAAACGAATGAAAACCTAAAGTTATAGGAAATCAATGTTTAGGGAGGTTTTTGAATAGGTCTCGAGCCCTCGAATACGAAGTATATCGGCAAATTCCGAAATGATGATCCGGAACAGCGATAATAGAGATAATAGTGTCCAGCATCCATCAATTTCAGATGAAAACGGATAAAAAACCTAAAGTTATAGGAAATCAATGTTTAGGGAGGTTTTTGAATAGGTCTCGAGCCCTGGAATACGAAGTATATTGGCAAATTCCGAAATGATGATCTGGAACAGCGATAATAGAGATAATAGTGGCCAGCATCCCTCGATTTCAAATATGAAAAAGTTAGTTTTTTTTATTTTTCTCGCCAAATACAGGAGAATCTTATCAATCTACTCAGCGATCCCGATTCAGGGTAAAGATTTCCTGTCGAAAACCTTCAGTTTACGTTGATTGTCGATAATTCATTCAATTTCAGCGTTTTAATCGAAAAACGAATGAAAACCTAAAGTTATAGGAAATCAATGTTTAGGGAGGTTTTTGAATAGGTCTCGAGCCCTGGAATACGAAGTATATCGGCAAATTCCGAAATGATGATCTGGAACAGCGATAATAGAGATAATAGTGGCCAGCATCCCTCGATTTCAAATATGAAAAAGTTAGTTTTTTTTATTTTTCTCGCCAAATACAGGAGAATCTTATCAATCTACTCAGCGATCCCGATTCAGGGTAAAGATTTCCTCTCGAAAATATTAAGTTCACGCCGATTGTCGATGATTCATTCAATTTCGGCGTTTTAATCGAAAAACGAATGAAAACCTAAAGTTATAGGAAATCAATGTTTAGGGAGGTTTTTGAATAGGTCTCGAGCCCTCGAATACGAAGTATATCGGCAAATTCCGAAATGATGATCCGGAACAGCGATAATAGAGATAATAGTGTCCAGCATCCATCAATTTCAGATGAAAACGGATAAAAAACCTAAAGTTATAGGAAATCAATGTTTAGGGAGGTTTTTGAATAGGTCTCGAGCCCTGGAATACGAAGTATATCGGCAAATTCCGAAATGATGATCTGGAACAGCGATAATAGAGATAATAGTGGCCAGCATCCCTCGATTTCAAATATGAAAAAGTTAGTTTTTTTTATTTTTCTCGCCAAATACAGGAGAATCTTATCAATCTACTCAGCGATCCCGATTCAGGGTAAAGATTTCTTCTCGAAAATATTAAGTTTACGCCGATTGTCGATGATTCATTCAATTTCGGCGTTTTAATCGAAAAACGAATGAAAACCTAAAGTTATAGGAAATCAATGTTTAGGGAGGTTTTTGAATAGGTCTCGAGCCCTGGAATACGAAGTATATCGGCAAATTCCGAAATGATGATCTGGAACAGCGATAATAGAGATAATAGTGGCCAGCATCCCTCGATTTCAAATATGAAAAAGTTAGTTTTTTTTATTTTTCTCGCCAAATACAGGAGAATCTTATCAATCTACTCAGCGATCCCGATTCAGGGTAAAGATTTCCTCTCGAAAATATTAAGTTCACGCCGATTGTCGATGATTCATTCAATTTCGGCGTTTTAATCGAAAAACGAATGAAAACCTAAAGTTATAGGAAATCAATGTTTAGGGAGGTTTTTGAATAGGTCTCGAGCCCTCGAATACGAAGTATATCGGCAAATTCCGAAATGATGATCCGGAACAGCGATAATAGAGATAATAGTGTCCAGCATCCATCAATTTCAGATGAAAACGGATAAAAAACCTAAAGTTATAGGAAATCAATGTTTAGGGAGGTTTTTGAATAGGTCTCGAGCCCTGGAATACGAAGTATATCGGCAAATTCCGAAATGATGATCTGGAACAGCGATAATAGAGATAATAGTGGCCAGCATCCCTCGATTTCAAATATGAAAAAGTTAGTTTTTTTTATTTTTCTCGCCAAATACAGGAGAATCTTATCAATCTACTCAGCGATCCCGATTCAGGGTAAAGATTTCTTCTCGAAAATATTAAGTTTACGCCGATTGTCGATGATTCATTCAATTTCGGCGTTTTAATCGAAAAACGAATGAAAACCTAAAGTTATAGGAAATCAATGTTTAGGGAGGTTTTTGAATAGGTCTCGAGCCCTCGAATACGAAGTATATCGGCAAATTCCGAAATGATGATCCGGAACAGCGATAATAGAGATAATAGTGTCCAGCATCCATCAATTTCAGATGAAAACGGATAAAAAACCTAAAGTTATAGGAAATCAATGTTTAGGGAGGTTTTTGAATAGGTCTCGAGCCCTCGAATACGAAGTATATCGGCAAATTCCGAAATGATGATCTGGACCAGCGATAATAGAGATAATAGTGGCCAGCATCCCTCGATTTCAAATATGAAAAAGTTAGTTTTTTTTATTTTTCTCGCCAAATACAGGAGAATCTTATCAATCTACTCAGCGATCCCGATTCAGGGTAAAGATTTCCTGTCGAAAACCTTCAGTTTACGTTGATTGTCGATAATTCATTCAATTTCAGCGTTTTAATCGAAAAACGAATGAAAACCTAAAGTTATAGGAAATCAATGTTTAGGGAGGTTTTTGAATAGGTCTCGAGCCCTGGAATACGAAGTATATCGGCAAATTCCGAAATGATGATCTGGAACAGCGATAATAGAGATAATAGTGGCCAGCATCCCTCGATTTCAAATATGAAAAAGTTAGTTTTTTTTATTTTTCTCGCCAAATACAGGAGAATCTTATCAATCTACTCAGCGATCCCGATTCAGGGTAAAGATTTCTTCTCGAAAATATTAAGTTTACGCCGATTGTCGATGATTCATTCAATTTCGGCGTTTTAATCGAAAAACGAATGAAAACCTAAAGTTATAGGAAATCAATGTTTAGGGAGGTTTTTGAATAGGTCTCGAGCCCTCGAATACGAAGTATATCGGCAAATTCCGAAATGATGATCCGGAACAGCGATAATAGAGATAATAGTGTCCAGCATCCATCAATTTCAGATGAAAACGGATAAAAAACCTAAAGTTATAGGAAATCAATGTTTAGGGAGGTTTTTGAATAGGTCTCGAGCCCTGGAATACGAAGTATATCGGCAAATTCCGAAATGATGATCTGGAACAGCGATAATAGAGATAATAGTGGCCAGCATCCCTCGATTTCAAATATGAAAAAGTTAGTTTTTTTTATTTTTCTCGCCAAATACAGGAGAATCTTATCAATCTACTCAGCGATCCCGATTCAGGGTAAAGATTTCCTCTCGAAAATATTAAGTTTACGCCGATTGTCGATGATTCATTCAATTTCGGCGTTTTAATCGAAAAACGAATGAAAACCTAAAGTTATAGGAAATCAATGTTTAGGGAGGTTTTTGAATAGGTCTCGAGCCCTCGAATACGAAGTATATCGGCAAATTCCGAAATGATGATCCGGAACAGCGATAATAGAGATAATAGTGTCCAGCATCCATCAATTTCAGATGAAAACGGATAAAAAACCTAAAGTTATAGGAAATCAATGTTTAGGGAGGTTTTTGAATAGGTCTCGAGCCCTGGAATACGAAGTATATCGGCAAATTCCGAAATGATGATCTGGAACAGCGATAATAGAGATAATAGTGGCCAGCATCCCTCGATTTCAAATATGAAAAAGTTAGTTTTTTTTATTTTTCTCGCCAAATACAGGAGAATCTTATCAATCTACTCAGCGATCCCGATTCAGGGTAAAGATTTCCTCTCGAAAATATTAAGTTTACGCCGATTGTCGATGATTCATTCAATTTCGGCGTTTTAATCGAAAAACGAATGAAAACCTAAAGTTATAGGAAATCAATGTTTAGGGAGGTTTTTGAATAGGTCTCGAGCCCTGGAATACGAAGTATATCGGCAAATTCCGAAATGATGATCTGGAACAGCGATAATAGAGATAATAGTGGCCAGCATCCCTCGATTTCAAATATGAAAAAGTTAGTTTTTTTTATTTTTCTCGCCAAATACAGGAGAATCTTATCAATCTACTCAGCGATCCCGATTCAGGGTAAAGATTTCCTCTCGAAAATATTAAGTTTACGCCGATTGTCGATGATTCATTCAATTTCGGCGTTTTAATCGAAAAACGAATGAAAACCTAAAGTTATAGGAAATCAATGTTTAGGGAGGTTTTTGAATAGGTCTCGAGCCCTCGAATACGAAGTATATCGGCAAATTCCGAAATGATGATCCGGAACAGCGATAATAGAGATAATAGTGTCCAGCATCCATCAATTTCAGATGAAAACGGATAAAAAACCTAAAGTTATAGGAAATCAATGTTTAGGGAGGTTTTTGAATAGGTCTCGAGCCCTCGAATACGAAGTATATCGGCAAATTCCGAAATGATGATCTGGACCAGCGATAATAGAGATAATAGTGGCCAGCATCCCTCGATTTCAAATATGAAAAAGTTAGTTTTTTTTATTTTTCTCGCCAAATACAGGAGAATCTTATCAATCTACTCAGCGATCCCGATTCAGGGTAAAGATTTCCTGTCGAAAACCTTCAGTTTACGTTGATTGTCGATAATTCATTCAATTTCAGCGTTTTAATCGAAAAACGAATGAAAACCTAAAGTTATAGGAAATCAATGTTTAGGGAGGTTTTTGAATAGGTCTCGAGCCCTGGAATACGAAGTATATCGGCAAATTCCGAAATGATGATCTGGAACAGCGATAATAGAGATAATAGTGGCCAGCATCCCTCGATTTCAAATATGAAAAAGTTAGTTTTTTTTATTTTTCTCGCCAAATACAGGAGAATCTTATCAATCTACTCAGCGATCCCGATTCAGGGTAAAGATTTCCTCTCGAAAATATTAAGTTTACGCCGATTGTCGATGATTCATTCAATTTCGGCGTTTTAATCGAAAAACGAATGAAAACCTAAAGTTATAGGAAATCAATGTTTAGGGAGGTTTTTGAATAGGTCTCGAGCCCTCGAATACGAAGTATATCGGCAAATTCCGAAATAATGATCTGGACTAACGGTATTACAGATAATAGTGGCCAGCATCCCTAAATTTCAAATAAAAACGAACGAAAAACCTAAAGGTAGAGGAAATCAATGTTTGGCGAGGTTTTCGAATAGGTCCCGAACCTCCGAATACGAAGTATATCGACAAATTCCGAAATAGTGATCTGGATTAACGGTATTACAGATAATAGTGGCCAGCATCCCTAAATTTCAAATACAATCGAACGAAAAACCTAAAGGTATAGGAAATCAATGTTTAGGGAGGTTTTCGAATAGGTCCCGAGTCTCCGAATACGAAGTATATCGACAAATTTCGAAATAATGATCTGGACCAACGGTATTACAGATAATAGTGGCCAGCATCCCTAAATTTCAAATAAAAACGAATGAAAACCTAAAGTTATGGGAAATCAATATTTAGGGAGGTTTTCGAATAGCTCCCGAGCCCCCGAATACGGAGTATATCGACAAATTCCGATATAGTGATCTGGACCAACGGTATTACAGATAATAGTGGCCAGCATCCCTAAATTTCAAATACAAACGAACGAAAAACCTAAAGGTATGGGAAATCAATGTTTAGGGAGGTTTTCGAATAGGTCCCGAGCCTCCGAATACGAAGTATATCGACAAATTTCGAAATAATGATCTGGACCAACGGTATTAGAGATAATAGTGGCCAGCATCCCTCGATTACAAATATGAAAAAGTTAGTTTTTTTTATTTTTCTCGCCAAATACAGGAGAATCCTATGAATCTACTCAACGATCCCGATTCAGGGTACAGATTTCCTCTCGAAAATCTTCAGTTTACGCCGATTGTCGATGATTTATCCAATTTCGGCGATTTAATCGAAAAACGAATGAAAACCTAAAGTTATAGGAAATCGATGTTTAGGGAGGTTTTTGAATAGGTCTCGAGCACTCAAATACGAAGTATATCGAAAAATTGCGAAATAATGATCTGGACCAACGGTATTAGAGATAATAGTGGCCAGCATCTCTGGATTACATATATGAAAAAGTTAGTTTTTTTTATTTTTCTCGCCAAATACAGGAGAATCCTATGAATCTACTCAACGATCCCGTTTCAGGGTAAAGATTTCTTCTCGAAAATCTTCAGTTTCCGCCGATTGTCGATGATGCATTCAATTTCGGCTATTTAATCGAAAAACGAATGAAAACCTAAAGTTATAGGAAATCAATGTTGAGGGAGGTTTTCAAATAGGTCTCGAGCCCCCGAATACGAAGTATATCGACAAATTCCGGAATAATGATCTGGACTAACGGTATTACAGATAATAGTGGCCAGCATCCCTAAATTTCAAATAAAAGCGAACGAAAAACCTAAAGGTATAGGAAATCAATGTTTAAGGAGGTTTCTCAATAGGTCTCAGGCCCTCGATTACGAAGTATATCGGAAAATTCTGATAAACTGCTTTGGACCAACGATAATAGAGATAATAGTGTCCAGCATCCCACGATTTCAAATATGAAAAAGTTAGTTTTTTTTATTTCTCTCACCAAATACATCAGAATGTTATCAATCTACTCAGCGATTCCGATTGAGGGTACAGATTTCTTCTCGAAAATCTTTATTTTACGTCGATTGTCGATGATGCATTCAATTTCGGCGATTTAATCGAAAAGCGAATGAAAACCTAAAGTTATAGGAAATCAATGTTTAGGGAGGTTTTTGAATAGGTTTCGAGCCCTCATATACAAAGTATATCGATAAATTACGAAATAATGATCTGGACCAACGGTATTAGAGATAATAGTGGCCAGCATCCCTCGATTACAAATATGAAAGAGTTAGTTTTTTTTATTTTTCTCGCCAAATACAGGAGAATCCTATGAATCTACTCAACGATCCCGATTCAGGGTACAGATTTCCTCTCGAAAATCTTTAGTTTACGCCGATTGTCGATGATTTATCCAATTTCGGCGATTTAATCGAAAAACGAATGAAAACCTAAAGTTATAGGAAATCAATGTTTAGGGAGGTTTTTGAATAGGTTTCCAGCCCTCAAATACGAAGTTTATTGACAAATTCCGAAATAATCATCTGGACCAACGGTATTAGAGATAATAGTGGCCAGCATCCCTCGATTACAAATATGAAAAAGTTATTTTCCGTTATTTTTCTCGCCAAATATAGGAGAATGTTATCAATCTACTCAGCGATTCCAATTTAGGGTAAAGATTTCTTCTCGAAAATCTTTAGTTTACGTCGATTGTCGATGATGCATTCCATTTCGGCGATTTAATCGAAAAACGAATGAAAACCTAAAGTTATAGGAAATCAATATTTAGGGAGGTTTTCGAATAGCTCCCGAGCCCCCGAATACGAAGTAAATCGACAAATTCCGAAATAATGATCTGGACCAACGGTATTACAGATAATAGTGGCCAGCATCCCTAAATTTCAAACACAAACGAACGAAAAACCTAAAGGTAGAGGAAATCAATGTTTAGGGAGGTTTTCGAATAGTTCCGGAGCCTCCGAATACGAAGTATATTGACAAATTCCGAAATAATGATCTGGACCAACGGTATTACGGATAATAGTGGTCAGCATCCCTAAATTTCAAATACAAACGAACGAAAAACCTAAAGGTATAGGAAATCAATGTTTAGGGAGGTTTTTGAATAGGTCCCGAACCTCCGAATACGAAGTATATCGACAAATTCCGAAATAGTGATCTGGACCGACGGTATTACAGATAATAGTGGCCAGCATCCCTAAATTTCAAATAAAAACGAACGAAAAACCTAAAGGTATAGGAAATCAATGTTCAGGGAGGTTTTTGGATAGGTCTCAGGCCCTTGATTACGAAGTATATCGGCAAATTCTGATATACTGCTTTGGACCAACGATAATAGAGATAATAGTGTCCAGCATCCCACGATTTCAAATATGAAAAAGTTAGTTTTTTTTATTTCTCTCAACAAATACATCAAAATGTTATCAATCTACTCAGCGATTACAATTTAGGGTAGAGATTTCTTCTCGAAAATCTTTAGTTTACGTCGATTGTCGATGATGCATTCAATTTCGGCGATTTAATCGAAAAACGAATGAAAACCTAAAGTTATAGGAAATCAATATTTAGAGAGGTTTTCGAATAGCTACCGAGCCCCCGAATACGAAGTATATCGACAAATTCCGAAATAATGATCTGGACCAACGGTATTACAGATAATAGTGGCCAGCATCCCTAAATTTCAAATACAAACGAACGAAAAACCTAAAGGTAGAGGAAATCAATGTTTAGGGAGGTTTTTAAATAGGTCTCGAGCCCTCGAATACGAACTATATAGGCAAATTCCGATATAATGATCTGGACCAACCATATCACAGATAATATTTAAATATAATAATATAATATAATATAATATAATACAGTCGGGACTCCCAATAAGAGCGCTACGGGGCTGTAGGAGAAAGAATTTCCGAGAAATGTGGTATTCCCACTCTCTATTGAAAAGCTCGCTCGCTCGGAACGTAAACCGGTCTCTCAATAAACAAGCAAGGTGGTGGGGGTACTGCTCGGCCACGAATTAGGGGAAGCGCTCTTATTGAGAGCCCTCTTATTGGGAGTCCCGACTGTATAATATTTAAATATTTCCACAAGGGTTCTTATAAAAAAAAAGTGGGTTACGCTTTTCTGGCAGATCACTGATCATTTTTTTCCGGATTCAAATCGCCTTCTTACAGCCAGAAGGTCGTAACCCTCTTTTTTTCATTTTTCGTGGCCGCACGTCTTTCCGGTAGATAACTGGTCAAATTTCTTTGAAACAATAATTTCAATAATAATTAAAATTAAAATAATAAACAACAATAATAATAATAATAATAATAATAATAATAATATTATTCATCATGAATGTATCACTCGAAGTAGAAGTAATCGGAGAAGGGTCTCAATCAATCAAGTCGAGTCAATTTTTTTCGAGTCAATCAAGTCGAGTCAATTTTCATAGGTACTGACGTCAGTCATTGACGTCATTCGTAGAGTGTCAACATTAGACGAGCCTTAGCTAACAACGTATATAAAGTGCGTCGTCACACCACCTTGCTGATTTAACGTTTCCACTAGCATAGGACGACACATAGCTCGTCTCAGAGTGGGATTATGGTGATCTTTGACACCTCGTTTTTTCACGTATCACCAACTAGAATAAGACAATAAGGTAATTGAAGTTCCTTCTGACTACCATGGTATTAGTTAATTCTTGTGTTTATGTGACTTCTTTTGACTACCATTATATTTGTTTCGTCTACAATTCTTATATAACGTCCTTGACTAAATATTATCAGTTTTTGTATGGGTCAATTTATTGACCTAGGATCGTAATCTTTCATGTATTAGTTTTTTCGACTCTAGTTAACTGAACTGTTTTATTATATTATATTATTTTATTATTTTGACCTTTGTAAATTCAAACTTGTAATTTTTTCCAATAAATAGCCTCTGATGAGGGCAGCATAACACTGCCGAAACGTCAGGCCATCACATTTCAAAAATTGACTCGACTTGATTGATTGAGACCCTTCTCCGATTAATAATAATAATAATTAATTTAATAATTTTTTTTTTTTATGTCACAGTTTTTCTGCATGAATTTTTTTCTGACTTTCAAATCCTTTTTATTTAGTCATTGGAAATTTCCGGGTCTCGGTTATTTTTAAATTTTTTCCGGAAAATATTTTTCTGAAGTATCTCAAGTCTTTAGCGCGACTCGACATGCCATCAAATACTATAACGGCTGAAAATTTTGATGCATGGGCAAAAGAAACTTTGAAAAGTACGACAATTATATATTTATTCTATTCTAAGAACGTTTTCAAACTTCTTCGAATTCTAGATTTGTGTCACCTCAAACGGCTAAAACCATTCTGTGGAACAACTGTGGTGTGAAACAAAGTAATTCGGTTGCCAATCAACAAATTGTGATGTTTAGAATCAAGAATGTAATTCACAAATTAATCAAATAGAAATACTAACTTTTACACCTTGTCAACATCATATTTTGGACTTGGTAGTGTTTATGAAAATCTTGAGTGATGACCAACGAACAACAAACTGCAACAATCATAAAGGTATCCAACTACGTAATGTATGAAATTGTGCGTAGTTCCGCGGAAGGCAATCGGTCACGCTGCCAGTATATACGAGTAAAACTTGGTGCCAGACTCTACCGAGTCTCTTGATATTATGATATTTCATATTGCTTTATTGTATTCATGTGTAAATCTATTTCAAGTTTGCGGCGGGTATTACAATTAGTTTCAAAAAAATTGTAAGAATACTAAGAATACGTTTTTAGTCCTTGTCCACACGCTGAATGCTGTAACAATTGCGAGATTCGCGTACTATAATGTTGTCCAACATTAGAATTCGATTATACATTTATACAGGGATTCCCATTTTAAACGATCCAGCTGAATATCTAAAAAACTAATGGTTGTAGAGAAGAATATTTCAGATGAAATTTGTTGGGTGTTGATGGGGACATATGATAATAGTATGGGTTTCGAAATTTAATGGGCTTTTATGGGGTTTTTTTAAGGTAACTGTAGTTTTTTTGAAGAGACACCCCTATTTTTAGTGCAGATTCGGAACCTACAGAAATATTTCAGTACTTTTGTGGGATTCTTTTTTTTTTCTAAAAGTTCAATTTCTCATCTTTTTTTTTTCAACAATAAAAAAAAATGTCCACTAAAAATATGAGGTAACAGAAAAAAAACATCAAGAGTAAAAGGTGTTTTATTTTTATCGATTTAATCATGGCAAGTCGTTTTTTCAACTCATTGATCACTTCGAGAATGTTATTTATAATATCATTATTTATAATAATATTCTCAAAGTGATTAATGAATTTAAATTGGTGCACATTTTTTAGGTCACTTCAAATCATGTTTCACAGCTGACGATTTCGAAAAATTACAACTTTATCCATCTGAAATAGGGCTCGTATCGCCTCGTATCATCTTTTGATCATGATTTCCTATAGATTGTGAAAAATTTGTAGTAACTCACACACTATGATACTAGTGACGAAGTGACAGATTTTTCCGACGAACGATGCGGGCTCGTAAAAAAAGATGTATTCAGTTGGTTCAAAATCCCATGTTAATCAAATGGGAAAATGTACGGGCTTATACCGGCACGCTTTCCCGTTGAGCTAGAAAGCTCAAGTTTTGCCAAGGTTTTTTTGAATTTATTTCGAACCAATCTATAGGGGGCGGCACGTACAAAATTCCACCGACCCCCACATAAGGACTACCCTAATGTAGTAACATGAATGGGTATCTATACATATTAGACCGGTTTTTTTTTTAACTTTTTTTTTCCCTTATACACCCTTGAAAAAGTGAGTTTTTGGTGTAGAAAGAAACCTCGTGGAACCGAAGCCCGATAGTGCAATTTCAAGAGGTTCCGCAGTCGGTCTGAACTTTTTCCATTTGATTAACATAGGATACTTGCTAGACAAACACTCTCATCAAAATATCTCGAAAACCATGCAAGTTAGGAAGCTGTCCTTGGTCTCATTTTGTAGATCATTGAATTTTCTGCAGAAAAAAGTCTGATCTATTTCCGAGGTAGAAATTGATCTTGTACTCGTTACGGACGTTTAAACTTGAGCTTTATTTGATGAATAAATTTTTCATAATATTTTTTCCATTTTCAGATCTAACATAGATCAGACGTTTTTTGTAGTAAATTCAATTACCTATCAAATGAGACCAACAACAGCTTCCTAACTTGCATAGTTTTCGAGATATTGTGATTAGAGTGTTTGTGTAGCATGAAGAATCCTATGTTAATCAAATGGGAAAAGTTCAGACCGACTGCGGAACCTTTCAAAATTGAGTCACCGGGCTCTGGTTCCACGAGGCTTCGTTTTACACTAAAAACTCACTTTTCCAAGGGTGTACGAGGTAAAAAAAAAAAAAGTTAAAAAAAAACCGGTCTAATACATATACAGAGCGATTCTGTGGAAAATCACACGCCTAAAATGTAGGGAAACGGAAAATGCCTGAATTGAGCAGATCAAACATCGACGATTGGGTTTTATTTATTACGTGGGAAATGAAACCCAATCGTCGATGTTTGATCTGCTCAATTCAGGTGTTTTCCGTTTACCTACCTTTTAGGCACGTGATTTTCCACAGAATAGCTTTGTATACGTGAACATACCTGTACGAGCTGTGCAAATATAGGTATACTCAAGTGCCGGAACGAATTTACAGTGATAGTAAGCAATTAATAGCCTGCAATTAATTTCAGGCAATATGGGCTGTAACCTGGGCATTGATAGCAAGTTATTACTTCTCCTGGGGTGAGAATCAGAGGACGGTAACAGATCCCATTGATGAGTCAGGTTGGGCAGGGCACGGTGAATACGCGACTATGGTCGTTCGCTCGGGTGCTCATCATCTTGAATAATGCAATTTTACATGCGCTTGAACCTCGGCTTGAACATCAGAATATTGGACACCATAAAGGTCACCATACCCGTCGATGTCACTGAAAATTCGTACAAGTCTCTTTACTGAGTGACCTACAGCGCGGTTTGTCAAAGGAGTTCAATGCTGCAGGTATTATAAGGTAGTACGTTTCTTGAGGTAGTTCCTTACCCAATTCGACCTGTTCTGAAAAACATTGGGCTGAACGCGTGATATTAAACGGAATATCTCTAACCGGGCACCGAAAACGGGCAAAAAGGGCTCCGTAGCGCAATTCTATTGACGATTACGAACACGTACGTCCCAAAACATGTTCGTTGCACGCTAAAATAGCGCCTTACTATTCTAGAACTGGCTTGTGTGAACCACTGAGCCCCAATATAGGAGTGGTCTCGAATGACTCTGGCGGATCTCCGGGGAGGGAGATCCCCTTTTGTCTACGCACACAATAGCTAGTAGCATTACTATAAAGGGTGAATTCTCTCCGGGGTCCGGAGCGGGTGTGGCTTAAATCGGTTGAGACGCCGCGTCCTCCTATTCATAGTTGTTATTATCAGGGGAATGATTGCCGTCAAATAATATAAAATTCTTTCAGAAATTATAGTAAACAGTATAGTGTCTCATTGTCTCATCTCGATGTTCGAGAGAACGTTTAGCCCAGCATCCATAGTTATCTTATATTATTCGTTTGATTATTTAATTGAAATTTTCTTTGAATATGAGCGCCGTACTTAGCGCGCTAACCCTAGGTTTCCATGCAAGCGTTGCCGCGCGGCAAAACGCGCGCGGTAGCGCGTTCAGCCAATCAAAATCACACCGCCGCGCTACTGATTGGTTCAACGCGTTGCCGCACGCGTTTTGCCGCGCGGCAACGCGTGCATGGAAACCAAGGGTAATAAAGCGGCGTCACCTATCAAAACTACTATATTACTGCTGGTGACGTCACATGTCCACTACGCCTCGGTAGCACTGAACTCTATAACATACTGGAACGCGCGCGGGTCTCTGATTCGTGTAGCGACCAGTGCAGCGGTGAGAAAGAGAGAAAGAGATAGTTGTGGTCGGAGTGGGATGCACTTGTCTAATGTACAGGAACTATCTCGCATGAAAACATTGAGCGTTAGAGAAGAAACGGGTGTGTTTAGTGCACTGAACTCGATGTTTGTGGCTCAGGCAGTAGATATGCGTGCGACACGAGCGAACACACTCCGACCACAACTATCTCTTTCTCACCGGCCTCCACTCCCATCCTTAGAGCATATAGACATGGAGGAAGCATAGCCGCTGAGAAACCGAGTCGAGCGGCGAGAGAGAGGGATATCGGGGCAGTACATGCCCTCTCTTTCTATTCGACCATCTGTAATGGTCAAGACAAAGAGGGCATGTACTGCCACATAGTCTGTCTCACGCCCGTTTCCCACTCACGCTACACCCTATCTCTTGCTTCCTCCATGTCTATATGCTCTAAGCTCCCATCGCGCGCGTTCCAGTATATTATAGCGTTTTCGACTGGGGTTACACCAAGCTACACTAATGTAGTGTAGCCATCTTCATCTCTTTCTTTTCTTTGAGGGAGAAAGAGACAAAGATGGCTACACTGCACCAGTGTAGCCCCATTCGAAAACGCTATTATAGAGTTCTGTGCTCGGTAGTCGGTATACTATGGCGTGACAAGTCTTGGTATGTTTTAAGTTCTATGTTCCGGCACCGGCACATCGGATAACCATAACGAAAAACCCAAGGAAAAACAAACATTAAGTATAATCACCACAAAGGAAGAGAAGTCCAATTAAAAGAACAAAAAAGAAGAAAGGAAGAGAAAAAGAAGAAGAACTTTTAATATGGGTCGTCTGGCGGAGGTGACTTAATTATGTTTTTAATGAATCGTAACATTCCGTGAAGGTTATAACCACAATGGGTGTTTGAAGGGAATTGTTTTCTTAATATTACTGCCGCGGCGCGGCATCCCAAATTGCAACAAATTATATCTTCGAAGCCCCACACTAGATTCGCAAAGTGATTCGTAACAAAACTGCCTCAGTCAGGTGCAGACTATTCTTTACCTTTTATTATGAATTTTCAGCTTGCCGGTGACGATGGGGTGGGAGAAAAATCGCGAACGTTCGTATTTCAAGACGAAGGCCATACCTTGGGAAATGCTCTGCGCTCCATAATATCGCAATAGTATGAATTGTTCCGTCCTAAGAATCATTTGCTACCAAAGTTTGTTGAATGACATCCAATCAGTCTATTTTCACGTATCCTGTTGTATCTATGATTAATCTACTGATGTTCTTTTATTCTGGGACGTCTTGATCATAATACATCAGCACAATATTTTACATCATGTTTTCCAAACCTATTTTCAGTCCTGACGTTCTGTTTTGTGGTTACACCGTCCCACATCCCGCAGAGACTAAGATGCACTTCAGGATACAAGCTAAATCTGGCAGAGCTGTCGATGTGTTGAGACAAGGGTTAGAAGATCTCGAGAAAGCCTGCGAGCGTACGACGCAAGCATTTGAAACTGCGTGGGAAGACTACCAACAACGGTCGGATGTCCCTATGGTTCCCAGTTGACAGATAGTGTTCAAATTAAAAGTATATCTGGTATCCCAATAAACAGCAATGTATAGAATGTTGTTGGTTCATTCCAACCGCAGGCTCATTAACGCTTGCCTGGTGTCTAAATAAATGATACAATACAACTGTAACTGTAACTGTAACTGTATTCTCGCTTTATCAAAACAAGTTCCAAGAGTTGAGTCAAATTGGCAAGTTTTTGAATACGACTTATTGATAGATAACGCACCAACTGGCAACAAGTTCTGCATTAAGAATCTTAGACTTCTAATTTGATACACTGAAATATAATATACCTGAAAGGAGCGGTTCACGGTTGGGCATACGTGTGTCTGACTGCACGCAGAAGAGTTTGGCTCAGCAGCAGTCATGTGAAGCGACGGCAGCGCTTCCACATGATGCTGAGCGGTAGTGATAGAGAGAAGAGGAAAAACATTTTATTGGGACAAATCAAATCAAGAACTTCCAATTATTTGCTGCCGATTTGAAAGTTTTAGCGTTTTTTTTATAGTTGTGAATGATAATTAAACTATAGAAAATATTTGAAGATTAGTTTTTTACTGAATTTCTGAGATACGAGTTAACTTTGGAAATCGAGTTACGAGATTGCGTTAGTAAACCCTCGATATCAGCGAGCATCAGCAAAGTGTGAATACAATTTTTGCCTTAGACGGTGCAGCGAATGTAAGTAACTAATAGAAAGTGACAAGTGGGCACATTTTAGCTAGTCTATCCACTTTGCATATTCTTTCGGTTATATTGTACGGTCCGATCTCTAGGTCCTTTCCCAATACCTTTCAACCTACGGAGGGACGTCCATATCACCCCTTATCAGCTCAAACTAGGATGGCTTACCATTCAAAATCGACGACTGCTCTTTATGGGTAGTTTTCTCTAGCAAATCTTAGCCTCTTCCTCACCCGCGTACCTGCGTGATCTCTTTAGGGCTCCTGGTCCGGAATTCCGTTCTTCTGCCAGGCTCGCAGCCACTGACAAGCCACTGTCCTTCCTCATTCCTAGCCATTCAACTGCTAGCTACAGGCACTCCTTTCAAATTTCTGCAATTTACCTTTGGGATAGTCTGCCACTGTTCTTCCACTGTCGGAAGACAGTCATCCTTGGTCGCTGTCTTTAAATCTAGACTGTACCACCATCTTCTATCGGGCGAAATGGCATTATCAGCTGTATTACCTAGACCAAGGCTGTGAGTATCGAGTGCGCTTTGTCTACTGTTTTGTACTGGCACTCGATGGATCTATTCGATTTAAGCTTAATTCTTTATACTATGGTCCGTTGCTTCTTATGTCTAGTTTTAAATTATTAATAATTCGTGTTATCTCTAGATTTTTCTAGACTGGCGCCCTTATTGATCTTTTTGATTTAATCTTAATTCTTCATATTATGGTTTGTTACTTCTCATATCTAGTTTTAAATTATTATTAATTCTCGCTTTCTCTAGATCGTTCTGTTTCTTGCACTTATTGCGCTACCTGCATTATTGTATAGTCGTGTTTTTCATGGCGCAGATTAATTGTTAGTCTAAATTGTATTTATTTCATGTAATCGTGTAGTTCCTATGACACTGCGGCATTCATTGACTCATGTCTGCCTGAACCGATCCCCCCCCCTGTAAATGGTCAACCAACCTGATACGGCGGGGTGTGAAGTTCTCTGAACTCATCTGTCTTTTTTTAGCAAATATTCTTGTATTTTTCGTAATCTCATCTTCATTACGCATCTCGTTCTCCGTTTAACTAATTTCTTGTACTTTCTATCATCTGATCCTCACTTGCACTCCATTCCATTCTGCATTATTCTTCTCTATTTATAACCTTCCTATTAGATTTACTTCTTTGATTATCTGTAATTCTTATCATTATGCTCTGCTAAATGCTGTTGTCCTTTTCTAAACTTTGTGTGTAATTATCGTTTGTAAATTTTCTACACTATCGTACTACACTATAATTGGATATTTATCCGTTCCTCATCATCTATTGTATAAAATTATGTATCCTGCTTGTACTCTGTTGCCCTTTGGCCTATTTTTAGGTCCCGGCATATCAAATAAATCTAATCTAATCTAATCTAATCTAATAGGTCCGCTTCCGAAAGACGGAAAACAATTGATTAATTGATCGATTGGATTTATTATGCCCTAGACATCATAAGGGCAAATGAAGATATAACAATTGGTATGAAGGTTAATTATAACTTAAGTAATTGGTGCGACTAGCGAAGAAGGCAATGTGGGGATACCTCATTTCGTCGAAAAACTTTTCCCCTTGGGGGCTTGGGAGGACTATAGAGAGATCGGACTGTATTTCATTTGTTTGATGGGAAAAAAAAACACATTATTATTGGAAGTTTCTCGCGAAATTATTTATTCTTTCAACCCCGCTGATGAATGTTCGTACTGTCTCATACCGATGACACTTTGTATGTGAGTAAAGAATACATACCTACTGGAAATAATACTCTTGAATTGAAATATTGACAAAACATTTGAGTAATACTAGTCCGGTGCCTTCAGAATTTGCAGTCATCTAGCCTGCCAGCAAAATCAAGATTGGTCTTTGGAAACGGAGACTTTGATATAGGATCACTATTTTGTGACTGTGGATTCGTAATAGGTATAGAAATGGAATAACGATAACATGGCGGTCATCAAAGACAGTCGAGAACATTCCCCCACCGTCCTTTCCCAAAATTCGAACTAATATCGCAGTATGAGTAAATAATTGATGATTCTCCAAATAATCACTATTCAAAAGCATGCTTGCAATCTATTTAGTGGTGATAAAAATAATTTTCAAACAACTAAGCCACAGAAATTACAGACGGAATTAATTTTGTTGTATCTGAACGCTTGGTCTCCCTCGTCCCGTACCACCACAGGTTTACCCTGGCAAATTGAAAAATTCTCAGACTTTTCCTGATCGGTGGTCATCATGGATAAATCATGCACCCGAAGAATGGTTAGGCCAGAATTGAATATTGTCACTGCAGGGAATATACTGTATTTTGTAATGAACAACACCTGGCTCCGGATATTCAAATGAAATTTGAATTCTACAATATATCACTAAAAGTATAATTCATTGCCAACAGCTAATAAGGAACAAGGGCCAAGATGTGTGAATACCGAGAGATGTTTTATTGGAATTAACATAAATTTTTCATCATTTTGTATAATAGAAATAACTTATTATTGCGGAGCTTCCCCACGTCCAAGTCCACGTCGGAATTCCATTTTCCCGGTGCCAGCGCCAACGTCTGCTTTCTTATCGCCAGGAGCTGGTGGTCCGTCGGGTCCCCGGCGATAACCAGCGCGATCTTCCGCTGGCCGTGATCCTTCGCTTCTAGGGCCAGCAGCTGGTCTGGGCCGGGCAGTTTCAGGTCTGATCTGCCTTTTCAATGTGGCAGGTACAATTTCTGGAGGTAAGTGTAGGTAAGCTCGCAAATACTCGATGCCCTCGTTGGTCAAATACCAGTAGAAGTGTCGCCAAGCAAACTGTTCGTTGACATAACCTCTTGATTTCAAGGACTAGAATCAAATGAGAATTTACTAGTTTTATTACTTAATCCATCGGCATAAGAACATGCACACTTTTGGCGTGAAAGAGAATTTCACTGCTACTCTGAGCTCCGAGGCATCGTCGAATGCTTCGATTAACTCTGGTAGCTAATGGGAAAATTGAAATTATGTGACAAGTATGTATGTTCTATTACCTGCATAGCCTTGATAACCTGTAGGTTGGGGATCGTTTCAAGTTCGGGATGCTTAGGCGCGTGATAATCCTTCTTTGCAACCATGACACCCTCCTTGAAGAGGTACTCATAGATAGCAACGCGATTCTTCTTGGGCATCAACATTCTGTGAACAATGAAAGACGACTCAATTAAACATGCTTATCAAAGTTTTAGGTTAGGGTTGGTTGAGGTTAGCTTCGCGGATAAGGAAATTTGTTAGTGTGTCAGGTTGAAGTGCTTCTCGCAGAGTTATAGGGATCACTGCGAGGTTCAATGGTTCCGTATTTAATCGAAATCAATATATTCGCATAAGAAATTCACGCAAAGACAGCGTGATGAACACAAGATATGACGCGTACAAATATTCTCCACCACAGTTCGCACACTTCGGTTTTCCGAACTTTTGGATTCATCTGAACACACGAAATAGCGTTTGGCCGGAGTTTATTTGTTCGCGACATTTCAAAGGTTGTATTTCAATTATAGATTATGCGGAAATTGAATGGATGCACGAGATATTTAAGGATTTAATATAAAATTTGACGTACTTGGATATACTGAGTCTGGGTATTTAACCGGAAAGAGAAGGCGACGCACCGTGGGTTCACCAATTGGCCGTGTGACAGCGCTGGTCGCGGTATTCAACAAGTCGCTAGCAGATGTCGCCACCGGTGTCGCAATTACGGAGCCGTCCTCTGCATTTATTGAGCGCGAGCTCCGACAACTCCTCGGTCAAAAGAGCGCCTCTAGCGCCCAGCTGAAGAACCCTGTTTAAACGACTACTTCTATAGGACAGTCTCTATACATGTGTTCGTGTCAACGCTAGCCTGTCACTTCGGAATTCGGATTTTAGTCCACGAATGTTATTGCTCTTGCTGCTCTGATTTACCGCGGGATAATATTAAAAGATTGCTAACGAGAACCTGTGCACCGCGCTGGTTGTCCCAGGACCGGTTTCCCAGATAAAGTACAGAAAATAATGTTATTAATACCCTGTGTCTGTGGATCGGCCATGTATATTAGTGTCAGCTGATTTCACAGCTTCGTATAAATATAATCTAGGTATTTCGGATACTCGGATACCAGCGCGGCAAAACACTTGTCCTTCTTTGTAAAATTAATTATAAAGTAGGATCTTATCTTGGAGCATATAGACAATAGTTTATTTTATGATAACTCCTATGCCAGCAAGCAAATAAAGATACTCGATCAATTTATATTTGAAATAATCAATTACAATTTACGAATTCTACATAACCTCGACGATGAATACGATTGTATCAATGCTACAGCAATAAATTTGTCGATGTATAAATAATCAATTGCTTCGTTATTTTCCACTTTTCCCTCTCTGCAATTATTTATTTATTATTATTATTTTTTTTTTTTTAATAAGCAAAAGTTCAAAACAGCGTACGGCACACGGGAATAATAGGAGATTGGAATTAATGCATTTTCAGCCACTTAAAAATTGCAGCACACCTCCACGGGTCAGATGTTTTCCTCATACCAGGTGGATTTTCGAATTAAAATTTTTCTAACTGGATAACGCTTAATAATTCCTACTTTGAGTTGTTCTTTTAATTGTTCGTTCGTTTGTACACATCGCTCGTTTTGATACCCCCTCCCGCAGCAACCACTCCATTGATATATATATAGCGAGCGCTGGTCGCGTATGAATGAACGAACGGTAAGATAGTGGTGCTGCACAAATATGCGGACAAAAAAAACTACGACCCTTTTATTTCTTCATATTCTTGAAGGCGTGGCAAATAGCGCATCGTAAAAATTCTGAAAAGCAGTAGAAAAAACTCACTGACTCTTTATATTAGATTCATTAATACAATGAAAGATAGTGGCGCGTGGAAATAATGTGGAGAAGTTGAAAGGAATTACTGACATTTGATTGCATTCATGTTTGCATTATAGGCATCTAAACCAATAGAAATAAAGCAGTTGAAATAAATTTCGTTGAAACAGAACGAATACAAATAGTATAAAAATTCACTGAACATATAGGTATAGCAGCTGACAAACAACTATATTGTCCGTATATTGTTAAATTATTCATGATTTTTTCTCCTATTCAGAATACTACAATCACAGAGATTTATTTTTTAGAAACAATCACAAATTACTGTATACATACCTTCAACAATGAATATTGTATCGATACAGCAGCAATAAATTCTTTGATATACCAAGAATCCATCGCTTCGTTATTTTCACTTTCCTCTTCCTACGACTTTACTTTCAATTAAGCATTAGGCAGCACAACTTACAAATCATAGAATCAGTAGGAAATTAGAATGAATGCACTTTCAGATACTTCAGAATTTGCGACCACCTGATCGGGTATGTGCTCTCCTGATACCAAGAGGATTTTTCGACTTAAAATTATTCTAACTGCGAAAAGCGCTATTATACACATAAACCATATATGTATTATAGCGACATGCGTGAAGCAGGGTATAAATGCATGCCTATGTAATGTGAATTCCTATCTTTTAGACAGGTGAACTCAGATCACTTCCACCTGTCTGAAAGATAGGAATTCACGCTGTATATTTATACACTATTCCTCTTTCGAGCCAAAAATTTCAGCACACCTCCTCGAGTCAGATGCTCTCCTGATCGAGAGTATTTTTCTTTTAAACTTTTAAATTTTATTCCTCACGCCGTTTCTCTATTGCCGCGTGAAACGGACATGTTTTGGGACCTACACGTTCGAAATCGTCAATAGAATTGCGCTACAGAGCCCTTTTTTTTCCGTTTTCGGTGCGCCCGGTAAGAGATATCCCGTTTACTAGCACCCTTCAGCCCAATGTTTTCAGAACAGGTCGAATTGGGTAGGAAAGCACCTTAAGCGTGGCATGTTTCACGATGAGAAAGAAGTATGCCAATTCTTCTCGAGACTCGATCCTTGTTCTATAATATACGCGCCCATGATTAATAAATACATACTATTTATTAATTAACTCATCATTCAATACGAGAAGTCTCAACCTTTATTCAAACACCTCAACCTCAATACCCTGAAACTTAGAGATAATCCTTACACAATCTAAGGCGGCGGATATCACATTGGTAAAATACCATCGGAATTCGGATAGCCATTATAGTAGGTTGGACACCGGAGAGCCCCTTTTCGCAAAGCGAGATGTATCTTATGCGATCGCGTTGTCAAAGGTGGGTCAAATCCAGTTCATTTATGGATTCATCTTCACCTCCTCTGACGATAAAGCCGGGATTACGATGAACTTGACGTAACGTAACTCACACAACGGAACGTATATACCTATAGTTCTAAAACACCCACCCATAATATACTAAATTGTAAAATTACTATACTCACGCAGCACGCTTTATGCCGAGTTGAGTTATTGTTCTGACCCTCTTCTTTTTCGCCGTATATCTTTTAGAATACACATTGATAAAAATGAAGACAAAATTAAAACAAATAGGATATCTCAGTTTCTCATTGCTAGCTCGAAGGCTCGTATATATATATTATTCAGTTGGAAACTTGGTTTCACAAATTTACAATCAAATATGTATTTACAATTTAGTGATTAGAGTATACGTATTATAGAATAAAGAATAAATAAATTAGGTGGGTGGTGGCATATTGCGCTGAACGTGAGCGTATCTTTTTACAATTTCGTCGATGGACCACCACTTCAAAGGAGCGGCGCTCCTGGTACTAACATAACGGTTACTGTAGAATCCGAAGAAAAATATCGCAACAAACAAAATGTACCAGGAGATGGGCAAGCGAGAAATGTGCTCCTGTATCGTCCTAAGGACCCGTGGTGTTCTTCGACTGCAACAAAAAAGATGAACGCGCCGTGCGTATGATATCGTCCGTTGTTATACTTTGGACGTTGTGAAGAAGTGTTACATATGTCTGTGCTTTGCACTAGGTACAGCCAGCTAGGAGTTAGCTTGGCAGTTGTAAGTATCGTCTTTTTTTTCGCCTTCTACTTCTCTTGCCTATGGTATAATATTAAAATCGCACAAAAGTTGCTCGAAAGACTTAATGTTCGTTCGGCTCTGATGTTATACGGGCCAAAGTCTTGGAACGATTGCATATAGATAGTTATTCAAACGTCGCGCAGCGAATATAGCCGCGAAATTTTTCTCAGAGTCAGCCCAACCTATACAGTACATATGCGCAGTATCGACGATGGTGGAGGTATAATCAATTGTTGCATAAAAGATAAAATCGCACCTCAACAGCCTATTTTCGGTGGGCAATTCTTCGTTCCTCGATGGAGCCAATAAGCCGACTATGTCTTCTCTGGTGCTCGCCCATACGTCCGAATCGCCGCTTTCACAACTCCCGACGCTGAAGTTACTCGACTGACTTCGAATTAGATTGTTATTTTCTTCCCTTGAACCACGTCTCGACTCCGCCTGCTCAAATATTTCTCTGAGCTCACCGATACTGCTCGAACTGCTGCTGAAACCATTCAAAATAGGTACTCATGCATATATACGGGGTGTGCCAAAATATTTTGAACGGTCGTCTACCCCGACCCCCATCGATTTTAAAATAAATTACTCTCGTGATAACCCCAGACTTAGGAATGATTGCTGAATGTTTTCAGAGATTTTCGACTTTTCTCTTAGAAGTTACGATTTTTCGAAAATTTTTATTTTACATAGAATAAGCACTCCTGAGAGTAGGAAATGGTTTTTTTTTTTTTTTTTTTTTTTTTTTTTTTTTTTTTTACACATTGTTTTTTCTTTTATATCTATTTTTATTTTTATTTATTTATTTATTTTAATACCGGCATACATTCTATAAAGGTGCAAAGCACCTGTACATAGAACCGGATATAAGCACAAGACAAAATAAAAAATAAAAAAACAAATACAGATACAAAGTCAATTCAAAGAATAATTTCTCTTACATCTTTTTTTTACTCAATGAAAATCCACTCTTCGATCGTTTTTTGAAAATGACAGTTGCTTTCCTCAAAAAAGGCCTTGTCAGTGCAGGTAGAAATTTTACCAGAAAACTTATTCGAAACATTTCATCACAGTTTCTTCATTCGCATTTGGGAACTGTTTTCGATAAAAACGATCGAAGAGTGGATTTTTATTCAGTAAAAAAAAGATGTAAAAGAAATAAAAAAAGATATAAAAGAAAAACAATGTGTAAAATATATATTTTTCTTGCATAAAAAAAAAAAAAAAAAAAAAAATCATTTCCTACTCTCAGGAGTGCTTATTCTATGAAAAAACTGTCATTCACGAAAAACTATTAAAGAGTGAATTTTCATTGATCTTCATTTAGCAATAACGGCACTATTATACGATGTAAATAAAAAACCAAAAATTCCTGTGAAAGATAGTTTATTTACTCATTAATTGATGATAATTATAAAATTTTTAGCGATATAGTACTAGGAAGAAAAAAAACTAGATTCAACATTTTCATGAAAATCCCGTGTTATTTTTATGGCAAGAAAACAACGATCTTGGGGGGCGTTTTAGGATCGAGATACAGAGCTGCAATTTTGAGGGGATTTCTTTTCAATTATTTCGAATCTTTTGAGGGGGCGGCACGGACAAAATTCCACCGACCCTCAAATAAAGACCACCCCTAATGGGCATAGTTGTGTATATAGGTATGTGTACATGTCATACTAACTCGGTTCGATCCAATTTTTCGTTGTCCCACCTCTGTGTGTCATAACCGAGCGAAGGGCGCCTCAGGCTCATTCTAGCAGATACAGGGGTACGCTGCTGTCTCGCGTTATCCTAATGCAGTCGTCAATCACATGAAACAATTAGAATACTGAGATTATATGTATGTCATTGATGTTAATTGTTACACACCACATGGCATCACTCTATGCATACACGGAGAAAAAAATATCGCGCTCATCACGAAACTTCAAATCTCTGTTACCACAATCCTATGTATAGCGATTGTCAGCTAACGAATCCTTACTATAGCTAAACGTACAGTGTTAAGAGCTGTACGGATCGTAGTAAGCGCTATACGGATCGTGATAATCGCGATCCACCGCTCGCAGCGCCATCTCTTCCGGCTTGGATCGTGATAATCACGATCCGTTTCGTGATGAGCGCGATATTTTTTTCTCATATGTGCGGCTGTGCCAATTTGAGATGGGAACGATGGATGTATGTACGTACACGTCTGTAAGAGTTCACGTTTACCTATATAACGATCGAAAGTAGAATTGATATTGAGCCGTATTGTGTGATCTACGTTCTACTTCGAACAATATTCGGTCGCATAGAATATACCCTGTGTGACTGAATATATATATACTATATAGGTATATATACAGCGATGCTTTCCGTTGCATATTCCGATAGGTATAACGTTATACCTATATCGTACAAGTTCAATTGGTCATATAATAGAAGCGGCCAGTAGGTATAACTATTACATGGCATACAACTGATAATAAAATTCACAGTTGATTAGTGATTTTTATAACAAGATGGAGTAGAATATAAATTTCACTATATGTGTATTTGTATATGATCGATAGAGTATGTTATAACGTTTCGTTGAGCTGCCAACGCAGAATTGATGTAAAGGCGGTCATCTGTGAAAAAAAAGTGCCTGGCCAACAGGCACCAAACGGTTGGCCGCAGTCACACAAAAGTAATCCGCAAGTGAACACAAGATTGTCTTGAGCGGCGATGTAACAATAGCCAATAGGTATAGGTAGGTAGAGTGAAGATAAGAAGAAAAAAAAAAAAGAAGTTGCCTTTGTTGCTTCCTGCAGAGGATTGACTAATGCGGGCCGAGATATCGTTGCGATGCTGGCTCTTCTCCTAGACATCTATAAAAATAAATAAATCTCATGTAACATAGGCGATTGCGACATGTTGATTCGCCAATGTTTGAGAGAAGCTGCCGTTAAGCGAGGGATATTCGAAAAGCGTCAGATGATCAACTAAAATTTGAATATCATACGGACATAAGTATACTTAGGGGGCGTTCATTAATCACGTGAGACTCAAGACGGGAGGGGGGGGGGGGGGGTACTTGGAAAGATCACGATCGATCACAAGAGGGGGGGAGGGGGGCTCGACCAATATCACGTGTATTTTTTTCTGCATTTTTGGTAATATTATAGTGAGTGGTTTTCAAATTTTATTTTCGATAAACTTTATTATTTTTTTTATTTTTAAACTTTATTTTATTTTTTTGTTTTTTTTATTTTTTTTTTCCCTAAGTCAGTAAATTATGGACAGAGTATACATCGTTATCATACGCCCCTAATCGTGTCGATCACAATAATTGCGTGGAATATCCATAGACTATCTAATCCGCATGTTTTGTCATGGGTAAGGAAAATCTACGCGATATTGGGCGGGGGGGGGGGGGGGGGGGGGGGTCCGCCAAAACCTCACGGACGATCACGAGGGGGGGGGGGGGGGGGGAAATGGGCTAAAATGGATCACGTGATTAATGAACGCCCCCTTATTATACCGTGAGAAAATCTTGAAAGTATACAGTCGACTGTGCGTGCGCCAGTTTTGCAATCCGCCCATGCAAGCTAACCACTCTGAACCACAGCTATCAAACGCTGAAATACGAGTTTTCAAGGATAAGTTGATTCCAAGTCAGTTGGTACTGTCCATCGGATAAATATGGCCAAAAATCAAGAGCCCGCGGACCATAGAAATTGAATTAAGGCCAACGCGCACTACGCGGAAGCGAACCGAACCGAACCGAACCGAAGTTTCATTAACATGCTTTTCTTATGTTTTTCATGGAAGTATGCACGCACACTTCTAAGAAAGCATGTTAATGAAGCATGTTAATTGGCGCCGACTGTATATACTTTCAAGATTTTCTCTCAGTAGGTAGGTATATTAGACATACAGATGATGCGCGTCAGTGCGCCTCGTGAAAATAGTACACATATACAATGGAGGAATATTAATAATGATAAAAAGGAAATACAGTAGAGGCGGTAAGAAGGGATGGGATGGAAGGAGTAAAACAAGAATGATAATATGGGGAATATAGAGGGTTAGGTATGATATATCTATACACATTAAAACAGTAGGTGTATGTATAGTGTATACCCATATAATAATATTCGTATATTATATAAGTGTAGGTATGTATAATGCGGCGGACGTTAGTATAGTATATGCTTTGAAGCCCCTGCAGTGGATAAAAATTACAATAAGCGGGCGGGTGATATATATATATATATAGGTATATATATATGTATAACGTTATGCAGGTAATGATGGATAAACGAGCGAGGCGGGAACAGGCCCTTGAAATATACGAAAGCGTTGCAATTAATTAGCGGGCTGTTGTAAATTTGAAAGTTTATCGCACCGTTGTACGGTTGGTGGACGACGGCATACCGCGATACCGCACCCTGGGAATGACGTCGTCGATGAGCTCGCTTGGATTCTCCTCGACGACTATGTTATTCTCGGTCAGGATACGCCTGTAATTTTGATACCCAGACCTATATTTAGAATCCTCACGTTAAATAACACAAAGGCTCATAAAAAATCAATTGTCTGGCTACGTCGTTGTTCGGCAGGATCCTACATGTCTTTCTTATCCTTATTCCTGTATATCGTCCCCTACGCCCCTAATGGATTAGATTATATAGACACGGACAATATTTGTGGTACATATACATATAGTATAGGTTATATATGTACAGCCGTTTCTTTGGAACTTTCAACGTTTTTTCGCAATTACAAGCTTCCACCTATATACAGAACCCAACGGTTAGGTTAGGTACATTCGCTTACTGCCCTCCGTTAATCTTGAAGGAGACTTGGACAATGCTCGAGATAAAAGTCTTCGCCGTGGTAAATATTATATAGTCCGCATCTTATATAGGGTGCGCTGTATATGTTGACGGTTCAACACGCTTTTGACAAAAAGTTCGCTAAAAATTAGTCCGTTCCAAAGGCTCGCGACTAACAATAAGTGCAGGCTATAGCCTATAGGTACGAGCGGGTGCATATAAGGATGTACAGGTCGTTAGGGTGGTCTTTATTTAAGGCTCGGACGATTTTTTTAGCAGGCGCTCGCCAAATCGCCTTCAAATAATTCAAAAACAGTTCCCCAATTTTTTCAGATTCTCATCTCAACTCCAACCCCTTCCACCAAGAAGGTGGATTTCCCCATTTTAAATACACGTGCTGCGGCACATATTCTCAGTATATATTTTATTGTAGGAGTGATCATTTTCAAAAAAATCTGTAACTGCGAGATTTCAGTGGGCATTGCCTCTACTATCTGATGAAAAATTCACATCATCATATCAGGGAATCTAGACAAATTGCACACCCTCTAAATATGTCTATTTCTTTTCAATTCAGTAAAATATAGTATCTAAATATGAAAATGATCAATGTTTCGTTTTTTTTTTTTTTTTTTTCTCCGCTTAATGTCACATGGGAATGTAAGGTAGCACCAATGCGAACCAAAATCTTGCAGTTTCAGATCATTTTGAAAATTATTACTCTGACAATAAAATATATACTGAGAATATGTGCCGAAGTACGTGTATTCAAAATGGGGAAATCCACCTTCTTGGTGGGAGGGGTTAAAGTTGAGATAAGAATATGAAAACCTGAGGAAATTGTTTTTTAATTATCAAGAGCCGATGGGGGGAGCTGAAAAATTCGTCCGAGCCCTAAATAAGGAGCACCCCTAATGGTATATGCATAATGTCGTACGCGATTTCAGCGTTTACAATGTTCTTAACGATCAGGGAATGGGCTCTTATACCGGGAGTATTCGTGGAAACGCTTCATAGGGAAGTGAAAACGCCTGCATACAGGCAACTCAGAAGTCAATCGATTGGGTTTTATTTCGCATATTGCGTACCCATTGGCTACGTGTGGGAACAAAACCTAATCGCTTGATGTTCGAGTTTCCTGTATGCAGGTGTCCTATGAAGCGTGCGTTTCCACGAATATTCCCGGTATAACATAGACATTACAAGGTCTCGTCTTCCGATAAAAAAGCCTGATGTAAACTCGATACCGGTATGCGACAAATTTGATGTAAATTTTGCAAATCTTTCTCTTTCACCTCGCAACTTCTTAGATATAGCTTGTTATGTATACATATTATAGAATATCTTTTTATCTAATCGGGACCCGTCAAAACAACGGTGTTTCCTTCGCGTTCAGGGGAAATTAAACATGGCTACTTTTCGCGTGGAACTCGCACACCGTTGAAGAATGCTCGAACCGTTGCCACCCATGTATCATCAAAGTGAGATACGATTAATGGAACCCGATTACGATACGATACGAGAGGAAATTCATCATGCCGAGTTTTAAATGTGTTCAAATCGGCATTTTCAATCGACACGTATAAAAGAGACATTGGTTAAATGAAAAAAAATGTACGAAAGTTTGAGGGGGCACCGGCCGCTGTTGTGAAGCAGCTGAGCCCACTTAACTGAAACTTAAGTTTCACGCAAATCTGAAGAGGTCAGGGTTCCTCGTTTTTCTAGGGCCAAGTGTGAAATGCCCGATATTTGTAGCGGATGTAGGTATACAGCGGGACGTCGAAGCCGAACAACGTAGCGCAGAGTAAGTTGAAACGAGCTAGAGGCAAACATCTTCTCACTTTGTCTCGGCCAGCTCGGCGAAGATTTTGTCGCACTTGGCGCGTAAAGCCTGTAGATACCTATCGGCAAGGAGAGCCGCTCTGGAAACTCGGCGCTCCTGATGAGTAGCCCCAAGGAGCTCGGCTGTGCAAGATACTCTTAGAGTGCATCGCGAAATCATCTCCAACTGGTGTCTGACTCGTTCGACTCGCTCGACGGATTCTCGATCCACGCACAGCGGAGCGAGAGCCTGACGGTCAACGACAATCAATCAGACGTTCGTTCAAGGCTATACATACAATAGTCACATACACGTCTACGTGCGTATTTTACGTAGGTATATAGGTACATATCCCACACGTGTATGATGTATCTCGGTCTGTCGCATGCATGCACGCACGTATAGACAGAGGCATACACGTATACCTATAGCTATTATAATTACAATGATATGTTTCAGCTCTAACCTGAATGTCTCGTTGCATTTTCTCGACTTCCGTACCGAGATTACGCTCGGCCTGGTCCCTCTGCCGAAGACTTAGAGCCAACCTCCGCGGCAATGTGACCCGGTCCGTCCCCAATCCAATCGAGAGTGCCGTATATTTTCGCTAGGATAACGGAAAAACATTATGAACATAATGAAATTATAGCAGTGGCGCCGTGCAGAAAGCTCTGGTAATGCAGATCTATCTACTTAAACAAATACACATGTACCTACCTATATGCCTATGTGTATCGTTATGTATCCGCGTAGGTATAGGTTACGAGTATATCAGTATATTTGATATATATGGGGCTTTCCACGCCAACTCGACCAGTGTCAAACCCCGACCATCTCGAAATCATCTCAGTCTTTTTTTCAACATTCTACTCAGTGAAAAATGCATCCAGATTTTTTTTCAGATTTTTTCATTTAGCCGTTGTTTTTTCATAAATTTTTGAATTCCATTGAGAAAGCCCTTTTTCAAAAATCTGAAAAAATTCTCAAAAATCCAGTGGATGATCTAGAACAGCCCCCAATACTCAAAAATGTGGAAAGAATTTTTCTTCTATTTATTTTCTCACCTTATTAGGAATTTAGAAATTTTCAAAACTGAAATTGACCGTGTCAGAGATAAATTTGAGTTGAATCGTATCAGAGAAATCGTATGAGTGGGATCGTACGGATCAAATCGTAAGTGCCGGTATTTGCATTTTTTTTTTTCAGTTTTGAAAATTTCTAAAATCCTAATAAGGTGAGAAAATAAATGGAAGAAACATTCTTTCCACATTTTTGAGTATGGGGGGCTGTTCTAGATCATCCACTGGATTTTTGAGAATTTTTTCAGATTTTTGAAAAAGGGCTTTCTCAATGGAATTCAAAAATTTATAAAAAATCAACGGCTGAATGAAAAAATCTGAAAAAAAATCTGGATGCATTTTTCACTGAGTAGAATGTTGAAAAAAAACCTGAGATGATTTCGAGATGGTCGGGGTTTAACACTGGTCGAGTTGGCGTGGAAAGCCCCATATATATGTATAGTCGAATAAAATAGAATAGAATTATTGTATGTATTAGGGATATGATACGCTACGGGGTGCTTATAGGTGCTAAAGCGTATCGGTGATTTCACATGTTTCGGAAATGTTTCAGATAAAATTTGCATGATTTTCTGGGGGGGGGGGGGGGGGGGGGGGGGCACATCGTGTACGTGTCAGATTTTCGTCCAAGGCTATTCATTTCGGAAATACTGAGATCAGTTGTGTAGCTGGCTTTCAAATATAAGCACCACATATGCTACTTCTTACGTGCTCGTATTGGAGTACAGGCTGGGACGAATCTAATAGGCTCTAATGAAGTCGAATTTCACCAACGCGCCTATATATCTATACAAATACAGGTCTATACGTATACGTGATAATCAAGTGCAGGATGGTGCCAGCTATATAGAGTCTCGAAACTTTTAGCATTCGCTCGTCATTCTTACCTCAAGCTCGTCCTCGCCCATTCGTTCGCTGCAACAAAAGAGAAATGGATCATTTATCATCAATACCGCTACAGTCTTCGATTCGTGATGACGTGATATACCTACACGTATACCTATAATTATTGTTATACTATTGGCTCCGTGCACGAAAATACTAATACTATTTAATTATCAGTGTGCAACATATTCATGCATACTGTCAGCGCCATCTAAAATCACACTCAGCATTTTTTCATGCTTAACGTATACGCAATACATACTTATTTTTAAAGTAGTGTGTATGTGCGTGCACGGAGCCAATAGCTATACGCGTAGGTATCCAAATAGGTATACTGGGTGCACAAATGATGTGCAGAGCCGTTGTCAATTTTCATCAATTGGAAATCAGGGCTGATTTCGAAATAGTTAATGTATAGTATTGAAGTTAACGGTTAGAAAGAATCAATTTCAGCCTCCTCATACACGGAAAGAAAATTCCACGAAAAAATGCTATGGTTACATCGTAATGCAGGACTAGACTTTTAAAATCTTGACGTTTACGCTAATTTCGTGTAAAATTTACGATGTACATACAATGTAAATAGCATGTAAATTACGATGTGCATTGTATGTACATCGTAAATTTTACACGAAATTAGCGTAGCCTCTTATCGTATGTAATTTATCTGCAGTTTTCTAAATGTGTAGTTCTGATTTTTTTTTTTTTTTTTTTCATCTTTATTCTGACTTGCTCATTATTCGCACTCGCATTTTCTACCTATACGACGTCACATACAAACCGGTAATGAAGGGACGGATATAGGAAACTGAAATTGCTTGATAGTTCTACTTACTCTTAGCTATAGGTACACTGCACCTATAATACTTATATTTATATTGTTTACGATTACTATCATTACAGGATATTGATTGCGGTAATATCGGGATAGCGGCGATAAAACAATGCCTCACAATAACAAAGAACAAATTCGTGGAAGTGGTTAAAATTTCAGTGGTTTTTGAAACTACATACTCTCGACGTGTTCAATCTTAAGCGGCATGATGTTGCCCCCACATTTTTCTGTCTTCTTCTTTCGAGCGTGCCACATACATTTGTATGTTATTATTCACTAACACAAGGAGCCATTCGAGGAGAAGGAGTTAAAAAATGCTCCAGTATACCAGAGAGGGATTGAGCGGAGACAATACATAGTATAATCTATTTGAACGCAAGTGTGTGGGTCGTGGTCGTGGAATGTCGAACAAACTGCAGAATGTAGATGAGAGATGCGTTGATATAGTAGTTATATATATAGGAACTATATATAATGACGAACGCAAAATTACGAAATGAGTTGATGTAGTAGTTATATAGGAACAAGACAGTATATAGTAGATAGATCGTACCAAAGATCAAAGCAGTCGGAAGGGCCCGCCAGTCCTAGCTCGATCAAACGGGCATCCGGCAAATTAGGAAATACTCCGAGACTTTGCCGGTCCTTGGGATCCTCAACGGCGTCCGCAGCACCCTGGCCGCAGATGATTCTGTTCTGGGTCCCATTCCAACCGCAATTGCAGCCGCATTTGGATCTACACTCGGCGTTACCGCGACATGGCCCGCTATCGCTTTCGGAGAGCGAACGGCGTATCCTTTGGTTAGTCTGAAAATCGTATGGGCATAAACACATATAGGGCACCTACCCTAAATACCCATCGGCCATCATAGAATATAATACCCATAGGGTTTTATATCGTAGGACAGTGAAGGGCATCGCCTGGCTCGCCGAGTCAGCCCGGCTCTAATTGTCAATTAGTGCGACCGTAAAATGTAAATCCCCTCGGTCTACCTGAAAACGGTCACTCGTCCTTACCTAAAAGTGCGATGGTATATAGGGGCAGCGTTCAGGAGAAATAAAAGGAACTAAGGGGTGTGCGGTCTATTTGAAACGGCAAAAATTGCGTCGGACCGTACGGGTCATTGCATTCCTGCGAATCCCCACCCATACCTACCAAAATCGAAGAAATGACGTTAAAAGGATTAGTGCCGGTGAACGAGTTGAGTGGATTAACGGCTTAGGCTCTTTTCACTAATGAGTGTGCCCTACACTGTCGTACGATATATCATACCTATACTCTCTAAATTTCCCGGAGGGGAAATTCCACTCCACACGTAAAGCGACCAGAAATTCACTCGTTTTAGAGTGGGATTTCACCTTCTTAGAGTGAATTTGTTCACTCCAATGATAAAAGTGAAAATTTTCACTCTAATTCATCGAGTGACTTTCATTCCGCTTCAAGTTTTTTTTTTTTTTTTCTTTCGAAAGAGTGAAAAGTCACTCTATTGAGAGTTGCACGATTTTCACTCAATAAGAGTGAAACTCCGGGAAATTTAGAGAGTACTTACATATAGCATATCTGCGCGGAATATTTATATACAGAGGGTGTCGTGCCGAGTAAATTGACCTACAGAACATGTCGACGCCTCAACGTAGAACTATGATATCTCAAATTGTGGTAGAAAAACATGACATCTCAAATTTTGGTTGGAAAACACGATATCTCAAATTGTTGTAGAAAAACATGATATCTCGAGTTAAAATTGAAAACTATGCTATCTCACTAGCACAATTTTGTTTTTTGATTTTAGGTTGGTAATAGCTCGAGATGAAAGTATATCATTTTTTTTTGAATCCTTTAACATGTGAAATTGATGGAGGGTGGTAATGCTCATGAGACTACTGCAAATATTAGGAAATATTTGAACAAGTCCATACACAAAATAGTATATTGTGTACCAAGGAGGCAAAGAAGGTCTTGTAACGCCGAGCGTAAATTTGCAATACGAGTCGTAGACGAGTACGTCAGAGACCACTTTTAACTCCTAGGACTTAAAAGTAGCTAAAAGTGAACTCTGCACATGCGCACTCGCAAACCCGCTCAGCTGTCACTAAAACCCCCACTTTGTGTACCGAGATCGAGCATGAAAAACGCGTAAAACATGCTCGCGTTGTATAAAATATATTTTTGTAACACATGCACGATTTTCGCGTTTTTTTTTTTTTACCACTAAGCGGGCTTAAAGTGGCGGTTTCCAGACGAGCGGGCAAATAAAAAATGAAAACGCCCGCTAAATTATTTTTCAATATTTCAAGAAAATTATAAAAAAAAAAAAAACGCGAAAATCGTGCTGTTACAAAAAATATGGTGTACACCAAGGGCTAAGTGGGCTTTTTGACCCTGTGTGGTTGCAGTACTCTTCTTCGGCTCGCAAATGCACGCGTCTTCGACTCGTACTGCAAACTCCACACTCGGTCTAAAAAAGCCCGCTTTACGCCGCTTACGCTCTCTTCACAGAGAGCTAACATATTCATTTTAATTTTTTGAAAATAACCATTATATATTCAGAAAGCTGGTTTTTTAAGCTTTCCAAACCTATATAATAAAAGTCGATTACCTTAATTAGAAGATTAAATAGAGGCATTTAAAGTCTAGAGATTTTTCTAAAGCAACAAAATTTCTAGATTTTAAATGACTTTATTTAATCTTCTAATTAAGGTAATCGACTTTTATTATATAGGTTTGGAAAGCTCAACAAACCAGCTTTGTGAATATACAATGGGTCTTTTTGAAAAATCAAAATGAATAGGTGTAATTTCAGTTTGAATAAAAAAACGAAAATTCCCACGAGTGCATTCGCGAGCCGAAGACGAGTACTGCAACCACACAGGGTCAAAAAGCCCACTTAGCCCTTGGTGCACACCATATTTTTTGTAACAGCACGATTTTCGCGTTTTTTTTTTTTTATAATTTTCTTGAAATATTGAAAAATAATTTAGCGGGCGTTTTCATTTTTTATTTGCCCGCTCGTCTGGAAACCGCCACTTTAAGCCCGCTTAGTGGTAAAAAAAAAAAAAAAAAACGCGAAAATCGTGCATGTGTATATATGTGCATGTGTATATATGTGTAAATATATTTTTGTAACACATGCATGATTTCTGCGTTTTTTTGACCTAAAAATAGGGCCTAAAGTAGCCGTTTATTGACCACTTGAAAAGAGCGGGCAATAAAGAATCCATTATTGCCCGCTTCTTCAATAAGCGGGCAATAAAGAATTCTTTATTGCCCGCTTCTTCAATAAGCGGGCAATAAAGAATTCTTTATTGCCCGCTTCTTCAATAAGCGGGCAATGAAGGATTCTTTATTGCCCGCTTCTTCAATAATATATATATATATATATATATATATATATATATATCTACATATATATATATATATATATATATATTAGGGTGGTCCTTATTTAAGGCTCGGACGAATTTTTTATCAGACGCCCCCCAAATCGACTCCAAATAATTCAAAAACAATACCCTAATTTTTTCAGAATTTTATCTAGACTCTAACCCCTCCCACCGAGAGGGTGGATTTCCCCATTTGAAATACACGTGTTTTGGCCATATTCTCAGGATATATTTTATTCTAAAATTAAAAACTTTTAGAAAAATCTGTAACTGCGAGATTTTAGTGTTCATTGGTGCTACTATTTGAGAAAAAAATCACATTATCATACGGGTCAATCTAGACGAATTGCACACCCTTTAATCTGCTCTTTTTTCTCAAATGAAGGGTGTGCAATTCGTCTAGATTGACCCGTATGATAATGTGATTTTTTTCTCAAATAGTAGCACCAATGAACACTAAAATCTCGCAGTTACAGATTTTTCTAAAAGTTTTTAATTTTAGAATAAAATATATCCTGAGAATATGGCCAAAACACGTGTATTTCAAATGGGGAAATCCACCCTCTCGGTGGGAGGGGTTAGAGTCTAGATAAAATTCTGAAAAAATTAGGGTATTGTTTTTGAATTATTTGGAGTCGATTTGGGGGGCGTCTGATAAAAAATTCGTCCGAGCTCTAAATAAGGACCACCCTAATATATATATATATATATATCTACATATATATGCCACTTATAAGCACAAAAAACGCAGAAATCAATACATGCGTTACAAACAATATGGTGTGTACCAAGGGCTAAGTGGGCTTTTTGACCTCGTGTGGTTGCAGTACTCGTCTTCGGCTCGCGGATGCACTCGTCTTCGACTCGTGCTCCCTCGCCTCCGACTAGTACTGCAAACTCCACACTCGGTCTAAAAAAGCCCACTTTACGCCCTTGGTACACAATACAGTAGAACCTCGTTTATCCGAGGTAATGTGGGGAGGGGGTACAGCGGATGAGCGAAAACTCGGATAACACAAAAGAAGTGAAAAATTCGAAAATTTCAATCATTTTTCGTGTATTTGAACCGGTAGAATGAAATTTAATCACTAAAGTATTTACATATATAAGCACCATAGTAGCGATCGCAAAATACTTCACGCGTACAGCATATAGGCATAGCGGCTCTATCCGTTTTATTCGAGTTTTTCCGTATTATCCGAGCATACACCTCGATTAATGCGGAGTGCTCGGATCAGTCCGTTGCCTCGGATAACGCGGAGTCTCGGTTGATCGAAGGCCGGATAAACGAGGTTCTACTGTATACTATTTTTGTGTATGGACTTGTTCAAATATTTCCTAATATTTGCAGTAGTCTCATGAGCATTACCACCCTCCATCAATTTCACATGTTAAAGGATTCAAAAAAAAATGATATACTTTCATCTCGAGCTATTACCAACCTAAAATCAAAAAACAAAATTGTGCTAGCGAGATAGCATAGTTTTTAATTTTAACTCGAGATATCATGTTTTTCTACAACAATTTGAGATATCGTGTTTTCCAACCAGAATTTGAGATGTCATGTTTTGCTACCACAATTTGAGATATCATAGTTCTACGTTGAGGCGTCGATGTGGTCTCGGAATCCGCGTCCGCGAGATATGACCGGTTAAAAAATCGCGTTAGGCGCCGGCATATAGGCAACCGCGTACACAGGAGACAGCGGTTAGCAGTCTTGTTGATGCGAGTCATAACACTTTTGAATTCAAAAATTACAGGTATGGGAGAGTGGTCCTCATTTGTTTTCAATAATAGTATATTATGTGGCATGCTCGTAAACCAAGTGTTTTTCGGCGAGAATAATGATTTCAGGACGAGCTAAAGGCGAGCCGGAAGCGAGTCCTGAAATCATTATTCGAGTCAAAAACGGTTCACGGGTGCACCCCATACTGTATTTTTTTCGAAATAGGCATGAAAAGTCACTTTGACGCCTGTTGAGATTCACTAGACGAACAGTGAGGTTATGGTGCGATCTGTCGCGCACTTCGAACCGCGCATCGAAACTGCCGTATAAAGACTTTATACGGCAGCTTTGGAATGCGCACTTCGAACTGCGCATCCAGACTGCCGTATAAAGACTTTATATGGCAGTTCTGAAACCAACCGTATAAAGTGACACTTTGTGGATCGAAAACAGGCGTCAAAAAGTGACTTTTCAATGCCTATGCCGAAAAAAATAAATAAAACATTATAGCCGAGCGGTGAACCTTGTGTGACACCGATAATCTCGCGGCACGTGTTTACCAGCAGCCTGACGGCCCGAGACCCGCATTGCCGAGGCGTCTCCGAGATAACACACGGTATATATAAATATAGAGACACCTATTTCGTATAAAATATGTATAGCACATCGATCATATGTGTAAACGTGTTTGAAGGCAGGCACGGTCATGGCATGTATCTAAACTTATTCGCCATATGTGCGGTACTATATGTATAGCTCAAACCTTGGAGGAATACGATCTAAATATAGATATAGTTATAGGTTGTAGATACTCGAGCCTCGCGATCATTCGGTTCGATTTGATTTTTGAATCGCAAATGTGGATGAACATATTATGGCGTTGATTGAACGCAATGAGGATTAAGAGCTCAAACTTGGCAGGAATTTTTTTTTACTTATTTGGAAGGGTTTGAGGGGGTGGGTCTATTAGAATTCCAAAATGACCAAAATAAGGACCACCCTAATATATATACAGGGTGGTCCATTTAAGTTGACACACCGGAATATCTTGAAAGCAACGTATTTTGGAGAAAGATGTTTCAAATAAAAGTTTCATGGCTCGAAGGGGGCAAAACTCTGTGCTATTGTACTTTTCATTCCGTGGAGGTTTGCCAGGTCATTCGGATGTCAACATTGTTTTCTTCAATGGAAACATATATTTTTTTTTTACATATTTGCATTTTACAGAAAAAAAAGAATACAAGACTTTTGTCGGACGTTATTTTTTCTATAACATCAATTTTCGAAGATATCTTAAAATTAATAAAATAGGTATCCGCAATGAAACAGTAAATTGTAATTCTGATATAAATTCATTTCAACAGATGCTCAAAATTATGCTCGTTCAGTTCGATACATTTTTCAAAAAGTTTTGAAAATATGAAGAAAAAAAAAAATAAAAACAATTGATGTCGTAGAAAAAACAACTTGGGATAAAAGTTTTGTATTTTTTTGTGTAAAATGCGAATTTGTTAAAAAAAAGTATACGTTCCCATTAAAAAAAAAAAAAACAATGTTGACCTCTGAATGACCTTGTAAACCTTCGCCGAATGAGAAGTATGATAGCACGGTGTTTTACCCCCTATCTGAGCCATGAAACTTTTATTCGAAACATCTTTCTCTGAAATTACGTTGTTCTTAAGATATTCTGCTGTGTCAACTTAAATTGACCACCCTGTATAAATCGTCACCTACGACTATAATATGTAGGTGACGATGTCAGCTCGTCCATTGATTCAGACAGCAATCTTTACTTGACCCCGTCAGCAATTTTATTTTTTCTATATTGTATATCACCACATTATCAAAGTTTTGCGCTAAGTCTTGTCCTAAGTGTAATGAGTAACGACTCAATCTGTCAACAAGAAATTATCCAGCTGGCCCGATCCAAATTTAAAAACTCTGTGAAAGATCACCCTGTGTATAGATTAGACTGTGTCAAAAAAAAAACGACATCTTCTTTTTGTTTGGGCCCTTTCGAAAATAGTTAGTGCTTAATATAAAGAAAATTGTCCCCAAAGCTTAAGCTATGTAGCTCGAACACAGAATTAGCGCATTTGAAAATAAGATTTCCCATGTATTTCAAATGGCAAGATTTGTTTATCTTAGTTTTATTTTTATAATTCTCTTCTCTCTAAATTTCTTGGAGTGAAAAATTCACTCTTTGTCTTGGAGTTGCGCTGTTTTCACTCCGAGGAAGTGAAAATTCACTCTGCTTGGAGTGAAATTCACTCCGTTTAGACTGAAATTTCACTCGTTTAGACTGAAATTTCACTCTATTTTCTCGGAGTGGCGCTGTTTTCACTCGAAAGAATTAAGAGAGTTCATTCAACTGAATAGAATAAAGTAAATATACGGTTTTGAAGGGAAAAAAATTTCTGAGAAAATGCATGCAAAAAAAAAATTTTAATTAATTTGTCGAAAAGTAAGTAGTAATCAAATATACATATGACTTTTAAACCACTGTAACTCGTTAACGGTTCAATCGAGCAACTTGAGCCAAAGGACTATTTTTGTAGATCGTAGAATTCTCTACAAAACCGTATATCTACTTTATTCCTATCAGTTGAATAAAGAGAGTTGTAAAAATAAAACTAGGATAAACAAATTTTGCCATTTGAAATACATGGGAAATCTTATTTTGAAATGCGCTAATTCTGTGTTCAAGCTACATAGCTGAGCTTTGGGGAAAATTTTCTTTATATTGAGCACTAACTATCTTCGAAAGGGCCCGAACAAAAAGAAGATGTCGTTTTTTTTTGACACAGTCTAGTATAGATATGTATAGGTGTACAGTGTACACACATACAGTAGGTGGCTAAATCTATGATAATTATCACTGATCTCTATATTATGACTGGATAGTGGACTGGGGCTGCTGAGAGAAACCAATTGATCAGCGCCATTTGCAGCTTTTTCGGTCAAAGTCTACGCGGGCAGTTTAAATTTATACATGAAACAGCATGAAATACACATTTTCTTTTAAAACTACTTTTTCAAAGTTATTTTTCGGTCGAACTGTGCCAGAAATGACGGAATGCTAAATAAAGTACATATATTCAGTTGGACCCGGGTCTTGAACTGTGCACCTAATCGAAATTCCCGCGTAGATTTTGACCCAAGTTTCGGCGTTCCTCCGACCCCTCCAAGCCCCCAGCCCTGCTTCTAATGGTTTCACGCTACGCCTGAAGTAAGTGTACCAGTCCACTATCCAGTCATAATATAGAGATCAGTGATAATTATGAATTATTGTCCCGAGCCTTGAACGGGGTGTAGCTGCAGGACTGGGCTATGCAAGGTATAATATCTATAACAATGAAATCGTGTATGTTAATCGAGCTAACGATAATCCATGCTCCAAAGCTTTATGTTACAATTTTTCATATTATATCAAGCGTTTGAGGAACCGGAATTATATTGCATGCGGTATAGTTAATATATATGGTATGTAGGGGAACGCGGGGCAAAACGGGCACCAAATCCAAAAAAAAATCATGTGATCAGAAAGGGATTTTTCATCAAATACGGTGACGTATATTGGATCAATAATGACACAAAAAATAAAAGAATAAAAAAATGTTGAAAAATGAAAAATATGAAGAAAAAAAAATTCATTTTTTTTTTTTTTTCGTGTCATTATTGATCCAAAATATGTCGCCATATTTTATAAAAAATCATTTCCGACCACACAATTTTTTTTTTTTTTTTTTTGATTTGGTGAACGTTTTGCCCCGCGTTCCCCTATATAGGTACATGAATATATCTGATCTACCATCCGCCGACGTCTATATTTATTATTGAATCAAAGGATACACCGAAATACGTATAATAATCCCGATCATACCACCACGTATACATGTACATTTCACCACGAAGAAACTTTACCTTCACAGCTTGGTATATATAACGAAGGATGCCGCAAGCCGAATTGTAGACATGTAATACATATACTGTGAAGTTTGGTGGAAAGAACCCGGTCCAAGCGCGCAGGCGCTGATCTATCCGAATATCCTTGGTCATTTTTATTTGACAACATTCGAAATTAAATAGCAGAAGGCTAAAGGACTCTGCTGTGGCGGTAGCAGGTTTGAAATTGGCGGCCCTTGTAATGTATATTAATAAATCAGCGCCCGCGCGCTTGGACCGGGCTTTTTCCACGAAACCTCACGGTATACCCGCACGGAAATATATATATGCGAGAAATCTATGCAAATATATATTTGACATATATGTCACATTCATAAAAATAGATTTCGTATATATAATACATAGATGTCGACGTTTACGTTTTTTGCGTGAAAATATATTATTAACTATATTAACGAATCTACGACGCAATCGATTTTTACTATATGAGCACATATATTCATAAATATATGCAAAAATATAGCACGCATTTAAATATGTTATAAGTTCCCCTATAGTTTACATATAGGCTCGCATAGAAGTCCGCATAAATGCTCGCATAGAAGTCCGCATAAATGCTCGCATAGAAGTCCGCATAAATGCTCGCATAGAAGTTCGCATATAGATTCGCATAGAATTCTGCATATATGAGCGCATAGAAGTCCGCATATATGCTCGCATATAAGTTCGCGCATAGACTCGTAATAGCTCACATATTAGGATACATATACAGGGTGAGGCATTTAAAGTGTTACAGAGCAATAGTACTCAAACTATTGATCATATCCAAAAATGTTTCAGATAGAAGTTTTATTGTTCGAGAAGGCCGTGATGGTATGGGGGCCTTAGATGGAGGGGCTCCCCAATCAATGAGGCAGGGGGGTGGTAGGTGAGACAGGGATGTTTGATAGTTCAGAGGTTAGGAGAGGTTGAAGTAGTACGGGTGTTTAATGCTGTAGGTGATCTCCTGTCTCAGTTACTGGAACTGCTGGTGCTGGTGTCTCGGCCGGGGAGGTCGGGAGTGTTGGGAAAGGTATGGCATGAAGCCAGAAGAAAGAGAACAACTCGTTCGAAGTAGAAAGTGTCTCTTTATTGAGTATCCACCAATATAGGCTTATAGCTCATAGTTAATACGCCGAAGCGTGTATGTAGATGATCGTGATAAGGCAGTCGATAGCCGGCTTATCTATTCAGCGCTCGGGTTACTTTACTCGCGGGTACCGAAATGGCTATGCGCCGTGTAGTGGCGCCGCGTGGAAGCTCCGCCGGCAGCCTGCCTCGGAGCGTGGGTCGCTCGTCGAGGAGGGGGCGCGCGGTACGGTGAGGCAGCCGTGTAGGGCTAGGTTGCCTACCGATAGGCGCCCTGAGGATATATTTGCAAAGTTATGCGTGCAACAGCCGTCATACTGGATCACCCTATTTTATTTATCGGTGGAGGCGCTGAAGCTACGACAAGGTCAACTCCACTTTTTTAAATGAAACTACGTATTTTTTATTACGTTATTTTATTCTACTTGAAAAACGAAACGCCTTTCGTATGAAACATTTTTTGGTGAGACACCAATTTTTCATGATATTTAGCTGAACAACTACAGATTTTTGAACGTTCAAGAATCTACTACCTCTAAACCAGGCATGTCAAACTCATCGCGACTCCCGGGCCAAATTACCGATCTGGCACCATGGCGGGGGCCGCATGCCATTGATATTTCAAAAATAAGCAAACTGAGATAGTCCGAAGTGGGTAATGATTATATACACCATGATGATGAAAAACCAACAATTGTACGAAGATGTAGCAATGTAGCAATTACGGGAAAATGCGAATATTTTTTGCAAAAATGATTTTAAATGTGTCGCAATATACATGGGGCATTCCATACGAAACCGACCAATCCGTAATCTAACCATTTTGATTTTATTGAAAAAATTTACCAGTTTGCAAAACACATTTTTTCAAGTATGTACTGAACAATTCGTAGCTTGTGATATTCATAAATTGTATCTTTTTTCTATTTTTTATCGCGTGTGAACCAAGGAATCGTGTTTCCTCCTTGAATTAATACCGCAAGTAGAGTGATTTGATTCCAAATTATTCTTTTTCATTTTATTGAAGTGGTTTGCACACATTTACATTTTTGCATGAATATTAGTTAACGATCCGAACATTCACAACGTATATAAAAAAAAATTTAAAGCTTGGAATCAGTACAACAAAATGAACCGAAAACGAATACTAATATCCACACAAAAATGTAATTGTGTACAAACCACTTCAACAAAATGACAAAAATAATTTGGAATCAAATCACTCTACTTGCGTTATTAATTCAAGAGAGAAACACGATTCCTTGGTTTACACGCGGTGAAAAATAAAAAAAGAATACAAGTTATGAATATCGCACAAGCTACGAATTATTCAGCACTTGTGAACATGTCTCTTGAAAATTGGTGAATTGTTTTATTAAAATCAAAATGGTCCAGGTTTATAAATTTTGAGAAATTTATTGTGTTTGGACGGGTGGAGACAAAAATTTGAAAAAAATTCAGAAAGACTGCTTTCATTACGTACAAAAAAGTAGAAAATTTTCAACAAAATCAAAAATGATTAGGGTTACGGATTGGTCGGTTGCGTATGGAATGCCCCATATATTTTTATCATTCGTTTGTTGCATGTCGATTTTTTTTTGAATGTACGTTTGAAATGGCATTTGCATTTAAGAGTCGGCGGGCCGCAACTACGAGATTGCCGGGCCGCGTGTTTGACATGCCAAGCTTCGAGAAGAATTGCAACGTACGAAGATTCCATAATTCCATGCAAAGAAGCTTGAAGAATATTCATTCCGAATTTTTTCGACAATTTTCAATTTTTTTACGCAATTGAAGAAACAGCGATGAAAAGTTACAGGGAAAAATTCTGCAATTATTTTCCGAAATTCCTTGCATAAAATTGAGCACTTTTTGTCACCAGCAACTTTTCTCCAAACTTAATAGTTCAGAGGTAAAAAGTTCTTGAACGTTCAAAAATCTCTATAAGTTGTTCAGCTGAATATCACGAAAAATTGGTGTCTCACCAAAAAATGTTTCATACAAAACGCGTCACTAATGCCATAAGGTCGTAAGCGCCAAAAAAAAAAATTTCGGGTTTTTGGTGGCAAAATCTTTTTCGTGCCATATAACATCGTTTGGGCATATCCGCAAAAAAAAATAATTTTTTGGCGCTTACGACCTTATGGCATTAGTGACGCGAAAAGTCGTTTGGTTTTTCAAGTAGAATGAAATAACGTAATAAAAAATACGTAGTTTCATTTAAAAAAGTGGAGTTGACCTTGCCGTAGCTTCAGCGCCTCCACCGATAAAAAAATAGGGTGATCCAGTATGACGGCCTCCTCGAACAATAAAACTTCTGTCTGAAACATTTTTGGATATGATCAATAGTTTGAGTGCTATTGCTCTGTAACACTTTAAATGCCTCACCCTGTATACAATTGATTAAACAAAAATAAAACCTACTATTTTCATTATTGGAAATTTTAAAACATATATTGAAGTTGAATAGTCTATTTATTATGAGGAAAAAAAAAAAAACAAATCTTAAACCGTATTTTTTCTGACTTTTTCGGAAACTAAACTCCATTCTAGTCGTATTTCATGTGCCCATGGCCGAAATTATAATAATAATAATTGTAAACCCTTATAAAAATAATATAATATTATTTTATTTGATTCTATCCGAAAAAGTAAGAAAAAAAAAAAAAAACAGTTAGCCACCGCGAACCCATCAATGAACATTACCGTACCTATACCAAACCTATATCAGAGGCTGGCCAAAAAACGCCTATACAGGGTGTCCCAGAACTAAGTGCAATAAATGATAGGGGCAATAGAGGGGGTCAAGCTGAGTAAATTGACCTGAAGAACATGTTGTGTCCGAGTCCGCGTTCGCGAGATACGATCTGTTAAAAAATCGCGTTGGGCGCCGGCATGTAGGCAACCGTGGACACAGCAGGCAACATTTATCAGTCTTTTTGATAAGCGCGATCTTTCTGATGCGAGTCATAACACTTTTGAATTAGAAAATTTCAAACAGAAACAGTTTCGACGTTGATTTTCCGCCAAATACAACAACATTACTTGTTTCCATACTAAAATTTGATGTCTAAAGTATTTTTGTTTGAAATTTTCGAATTCAAAAGTGTTACGACTCGCATCAGAAAGATCGCGCTTATCAAAAAGACTGCTAACGCTGCCTGCTGTGTCCGCGGTTGCCTACATTTCGGCGCCCAACGGGTTTTTTTAACTGGTCGTATCTCGCGAACGCGGACTCGGAGACCACATGTTCTTTGGGTCCATTTACTCAGCTCGGCCCCCTCTATTACCCCTATCATTTATTGCACTTAGTTCTGGGACACCCTGTATATATTAGACTGTGTCAAAATAACTTTTTTTTTTTTTTTTTCGATTAAATATATCTCAAAAATTTCTTCAATATGAAAAAGAAATTCTCCCCAAGTTTGAGCTCAATATCTCTCAAATTGAGCTGGCGCAAAGGGGGGTCCCCTTTCCCATCTAAAATACATGGGAATTTTTTTTTTTTTTTAGTTTTAGAATAACTATATGAATAAAATTTTTTTTTAAATTTTGTTACACACTACCTTATAGGAAATTCAATTCTCTACAAAATTGTTCCTATGCATTTTTTCTCTAAACTCAACAGAAACAAAGAAATTTTCTGTTATTAATTCATTAATTTTTTTTTTCCTCCTATTCAGCGCTTTGTAACTTTGTTTCTGTTGAGTTTAGAGAAAAAATGCATGGGAACAATTTTGTAGAGAATTGAATTTCCTATAAGGTAGTGTGTAACAAAATTTGAAAAAAATTTTTATTCATATAGTTATTCTGAAACTAAAAAAAAAAAAAATTTTCCCATGTATTTTAGATGGGAAAGGGGACCCCCCCTTTGCGCCAGCTCAATTTTAGAGATATTGAGCTCAAACTTGAGGAGAATTTCTTTTTCATATTGAAGAAATTTTTGAGATATATTTAATCGAAAAAAAAAAAAAAAAAGTTATTTTGACACAGTCTAATATATATGTTGGCATATATTTCGACATATATATCGACATCTATATTGGCATATATGTTGACATATATGCTAACATATATATTGACATATAAGCTGATATATTTTTGACATCTATGTCGACATCTATGTCGACATAGATGTTGCCATATATACAAAATATGTGTTTAATTTATGCTGCCATCTATGTTACCATTTAGGTGGCCATATATTTATACATTCATAATTGAATATAGGTAATATATAATTTATATATATTCAACATTTATGTTGACAACTATTGAGGTCTTCTATGCTGACATTTATTTTGACATCTATCTAAAAATATAGTTCACATATTTTTTTTTTGCGCGCATATATGTTTTAAGTGTCGCATAGATGTCGCATATATTTTTCGCATATATATATTTCCGTGCGGGATAGGTACACATTATTCGAAGATTTTGAAGTCATGGTTATCTGGATATTTCACATTCATACCTATACAGGTCATAACTTATATGGGTATTACTACGGGATCGCACAATTGCAAGTACTAATTTCCTCATATCCGATCACACCACCAACGATATTTTTGCTACATTACCTCACAATTGATTTTCCAAAAACTGGGCCCGAGAAAAAGTCGTTAGATTTGGAAGATATCTAGAGATTGTTCAAGAAGCTTGAAAATGTCAAATCTTTCCGAAGTTCGAGATCATCTATCGCACTTTGCCTGCTTTGGCGTCAAACACTCCATACAGTAAACCATGTTTATGAAACTAGCCGCCGTAATGTTTTATCCTGCAGACAATTGGACAGCTAACTACGTCGGGTAATGGTTTATTTATTCTCAAGCTGAAGTGCGTCGATACACTAGGATGCGGTCAACGGTCAAACATAGACGATTTAAAATAGATTGCAATAATAACTAATAACGCCAATTTGCATGGTCCGCGTATATAGGTATACAGCGATAACGATCAAGACATTGATTCCAACCGGTTGTTATTAACATCGATATAAGGTACATATAAATGTGTATAACTATTACTTGAGAACCTCAATAGATGTTGAGATTAGCAACGATCACTTGTTCAGAGGCATACAGCTGATTATTTGATGAGACGTGTGTCACAGCACCAGTCTCCCCATATATCATTGTGCACTTATATAGCAATATGTGTGTGAATACATGAAAAGGTTCATTATATGTTATAACCATTATACGCCATGTTCTATAAACGCTCAATGTCAATCACAATGGAACCTTTTTTTCACATCCCGGGGCAATAGGTATATAGGGTGGTCCATTTAACTCTGCCAACCCGAATAAATTGGTTATTATCGATTATACAGAAAAATGTCACATGGAAACGTTGTTGCATGTGAAGGGGGAAAATAAGTTTCTGAAGCGAATGTCATCCAAAGGTCATATCTTCTGAGATTCCGATGGTTGCAACGTTCTTTTGAATGCAGGGACTACATGTTCTCTTATTGACTACGAGGAAGGTGACATTGAAACGTGCTCCAACCATGTGTGTTATCATAACCTTCGAATTACCTTCGACCCTAAAATTGGAGTAATCCGAAGTAATCTTTCATTTAGTCACCTTATACCGGGAAGTTCTATGGACGCGGAACGCTAGGGATACCAACCCAAAAAGGGTCCTATTTTATGGGCAGTAAGCTGCAGCAGCAGTTTAGTAACTTACTAGATGTTTCTAGTAAGATCACTAGAAATCACTGGAAATCTAGTCACTAGATTTCTAGTCCAGAAATCTAATGACCAATGATCACTAGATTTCTAGTGATCTCTAGTGATTTTACTAGAAACATCTAGTGAGTTACTAAACTGCTTCTGCAGCTCACTACCCATGAAATAGCACCCTTTTTGGGTTGGTACATCCCTAGCGTTCCGCGTCCACAGAACTTCGCGGTAGTATCATAGTGTGTAAGTTGGTGCAAATTTCTTGGGTCACCTCAAATCATGTTTCACAGAGTAACTGCAGTAGACACGACGACGACTTTAAAAAATTACAACTTTGTCCATCCAAAAAGGCTCGTATCATTCAGTTGGTGAAAAATCCCATGTTATTCAACCGGGAAAAAGTACGGGCTTATACACTGCTTATGAGTAAATTATAGTCGGCCGATTCGTTCCCGAGTTGTTACTCGATAAGTATTTCCATACTATGAAAAATGTAAGGATAGTACGAGGAAAAAGAACCACACCCATAACGTGACAGTAGGGAAAATCGACGACAATTTTGTGATTTTTCGACCGCAACTATAAAAAATGCATATTCGAAATGTTAACTGTTATACGCTAAGCTATGGTGGCCAGCGGCCAGTCCCAAGATTTGACACCGCCAGATTCTTTGCTGTGGAGACACGTGAAAACCATTGTTTATGAGACACAACCAGCTGATATCAACGATCTGAGAGACAAAAACCATCTATACATTCCACTTAGCGGTGCAAAGACTTCAGTTAGCCGGATTTGATAAATCGCTGGATATGTATCTGAAATTGCGATGAGAAAAATGTTCATTCTTACTTTATACTTGACATATTCATACGTAAAGTACAGTTTGATCTATTCACGAGTGATCTCGATTCATGGATCAACCCGCGTTGCCTGCGGCGTTATTCTCGTATCTATTATTAGCCATGTATTAAGAAGATTGAATGATTAAACAAAATCGCACCAGTGGGAAAGTTCATTGCGCGTGCCTATATACCATTGCAGATCTGTATAAACGCTATCAGAAACAAAGGGAAAAGAAGGATCCCTCTAGGACGAAGAAGAAGAAGAACCTTTGACTCTATGCTCCAGAGTGTGACGATGATTGCCAGAGGCCTGTGGCCTTGGGTTGGATGTTACAGGTGAAATATTCTGAAAACTTGCGTTACATTATACCTGTACTACACGCATACAAAAGAAGGACGCAAGCATTGAATGAAGAGAATTACCAATGATTGTAGTACGATTGAAAATTATTTTCATGATCACTGACCTTGGGCCAACGTTGGCAATCATCATCCGATTCCCCGGTAATCCTTTTAGTGTCGTCCCTGTACGGTCTGTGCGGCAACGGTTCACTGAATAGGTAAGCCGAACTAATTTCGTTGGCCGAAAGTTTCTGTAGTGATGCCTGTTGCTGTTGCGGTGGAGTTACCGACGGCGATACCGGTGGTGGGTGAATTTTCGTTTGTGGCAGCGGTGGTGACAGTAGTGGAGGTGGTAGCGGTAGCACAACCACCTGTATGTTCTTCCCACGGTCAACGCGGTCACGAGCGCACTCGGAATCAGAGCTATCCTCTTCGCTGGACATCGCGCGCGCAACTGACCTGGATATGGCCGGTATTTCGCGACCGTCGCTACGCCGTTCCGAGGCGACGTCGCCGGACATCTCGTGGGTGGGGGGGAGACAAGGCGTCAGCGTTAGCATCGAAGCCGAAGTCGACAGCAGGGAGTTCCGAGTGTCCGAAATGACGTACTTAGTCCGGTGATTCCCGAGGCTTACTTCCGACTTGGTAGGCTTCACCATCAACGGCCGTGTCGGTATACCTGTAATTTAACGAGGCAGAGCGGATGGTAGCGGATAGGAGCAGAGAAATTATAGAAAGGCGTAGCGTCTATAGCGACAATATTAATCATCATATTATACAGGGTGATTATGTTAACTCTGGACATGCTTCTAGGGTTTTTAGGGGCTGCCTAGCCAAGCATTTTGAAGTGAGACACCCATGGTCGGAAACTCACCCTAACGGCTGAGGAGGGCTTTGAAGGATTTGGTACCGCGTGCTTGTTCGTAGTGCAATGAATCAGATATGTGATCACTTTCGACCCAACATTTTATTCAGCCACAAACAACAGTACAAAGTTCTTGTGTGAAATCAACAAAACGATAAACTTGGCAATGAAAAAATAACAAAACAAATTTCGGTGCTTATAAATAGAATTTGAAAAAGTTGTGGAAAACAAATTGGGCTTTTGCACACTTGGACTTCTCGTTGGCGATAACTTCTTCAAATCCTGTTTGTAAGCACCGGAACTTATTTTGCTATTTTTTTATTGCCAAGATTATCGTTTTGTTAATTTCACACGAGAACTTTGCACTGTTGTCTACGGCCAAATAAAACGTCCGGTCGAAAGTGATGACTGATGATCTGATCCATTACACTACGAACACGCGCGTGGTACCAAATCTTTCAAAGCCTTTCCCAGCCGTTAGGATGAGTTTCCGACCATGGGTGTCTCACCCCAAAATGTTTGGCTAGGCAGCCCCTACACACCCTAGAAGTGTGTCCAGAGTTAACATATACACCCTGTATGTACAGAGTTCACAGTCATATACAGTGTCAGTAAATTAGCGGATCATGGGCATACAACCGATTTCCTCAAATATAACTATTCGCTCCGTGCACACCTATACACTCTCACCAAAGTGAGAATGTGCAGTCGTGTACATTAGGGTGGTCCTTATTTGGGGGTCGGTGGAATTTTGTGCGTGCCGCCCCCTAGATTGGTTCGAAATAAATTCAAAAAAACCTTGGCAAAACTTGAGCTTTCTAGCTCAATGGGAAAGCGTGCCGGTAAGCCCGTACTTTTTTCCCGTTTGAATAACATGGGATTTTGAACCAACTGAATACATTTTTTTTTTACGAGCCCATCGTTGATTGGAAAAATCTGTTACTCCGTCACTTTATAGTATTATAGTGTGTAAGTTGATGCACATTTTTTAGGTCACCTCAAATCATGTTTCACAGCCGACGATTTCTAAAAATTACAACTTTATCCACCTGAAAGGGCTTGTATCGGCTCGTATCATCTTTTGATCATGATTTCCTATAGTTTGTGAAAAATTTGTACCAACTCACACATTATGATACTATACAGTGACAAAGTGACAGATTTTTCCGATGAACGATGGGCTCGTAAAAAAAAAATGTATTCAGTTGGTTCAAAATCCCATGTTATTCAAATGGGAAAAAAGTACGGGCTTACCGGCACACTTTCCCGTTGAGCTAGAAAGCTCAAGTTTTTCCAAGGTTTTTTTGAATTTATTTCGAACCAATCTAGGGGGCGGCACGGACAAAATTCCACCGACCCCCACATAAGGACCACCTTAGTGTACATGCATACAAGTGGCGACGCCTATAGCAAGGATCGGCATTTTACCCGGAAAAATTGAATGTATGTACACGAATACACATTCTCACTTTGGTGAGAGTGTATAGGTGTGCACGGAGCGAATAGCAAGCGCAGGCTTTTCGCACGTATAGGCTGAATGAATTGTGAGACCTGGTCAGCACCAATCAACGACTGCAGCAGGCGTGCGTGCGGCGACCGGGGAGTACTGCTATTGGCTGGGTGCACGCACATATATACTACTTTAAAAATAAGTGTGCATTGTGTATACGTTAAGCATGGAAAAATGCTGAGCATGATTTTAGATGGCGCTGACAGTATGCATGAATATGTTATACACCGATAATGAAATAGTATTAGTATTTTCGTGCACCCAGCCAATAGCCGGCCGTGAGCCGAAGTGTTTCATAATATGTGTATACATAGATATTCCTGTTTGATAGCTGGCAAATAAGAATAGGATGATGCGTCTTTGCGCTCGGTTGTTTCCAACGAGTCACGCGGCCGACAACTCCGATAGTACAGTGGGATCCCTCAATAAGCCCTCCCAAGCCGCCAAGGGGAAGTGTTTTTCCACGAAATGAGGTACCCCCACTCTGCCTTCTTCGCTAGTCGCACCAATGGTTTTCCGTCTCTCTCTTTCCTCGCTACGCTATGTCTTAATAGGCGGAGTGGGGGAACGTTGCGAGCGACAAACTGGGGAAGCGGGCTTATTGAGGGAGGCCCTATTGAGGGATCGGACTGTATATATAGACCGCTATATGATATGTCAATTTGTAGCACGTATGAAATCGTTATATTATAGGTATAATGAACAAGTGTTGCCGCAAGTGATTTCATGGTGGCACCTTCTACTTTGAGCAGAAATACGGTATAACAGGTGAATACGCTTACCTAGTACGCCCAGGCCGGAAGAATGACGTTTACCCGAGTCCTCGCGTGGGTATTCGTCTGATCCACCAGGCTCAGTGTCATACTCCGTGTGGTGATGTCCCGCCGCAGTCTTTTGACCCACCTCGAGCCTACTGTAGTAGTCGAAGGAGCGTTGATAGACGGACGATTTTCGTTTCGGTAACTTGCCGTGTGTATCATGCGTACCGTGCAGCTGGTGATCCGCAACCGGCATCATCTCTACGGGGTACTGGTCGCTGACGTTCATTATTTTCACCTCCCACTGATTATTGGTACGCGGTACCACGCGGTCTTTGTCATCCAACATCCCGGCTCTGAGGGTCAATTTTTCCAAGTCCAGTTTTAGACCCTCGACGACGTCGGGGACATAATGTTCGCTCGTCCGGCATCGGGTGAAAGTCTTATTGTGGACAGGGGCCGGGTCAAGTTCGACGAGGGGCGTCTCGGGTGAAGCGGTCAAGTTCCTTCCCATCCGTACAAAATCCCCGTCTTCGACTGACTGGGCCGACATACCTATGCTACCCGACAAGTCCACGGTGGACAAACGACAGTTTCTCTCTTCCAAGGACAGAGATTGACCCCCGCTGGAGCCCGTGCCGTACGTATCGTCCGAAGTATCGTCCGTCGTAGTTGTATCACGACACCTCCAGGCGTACGATTGCGGACGGATCTTGCCGCCGTACCTGGACTCTGATCCAGATACAGACCCGGGCCCGTCTACCATCATCGTGCCCGGTAGCTGTGATAAGGCATTACTGGCATCGATAGGCATCGTAGATAGCGGCGATTCAGCACCACACAACACATCGCCTTCCGATTCGGACGGTCGACTCGGCGGCAGGGTGTAGATGTACCTGCGGTACCGATGAACTATATACAAACAGCCGTACGATACTGTTGCTAATACATGTGAATTCACAAGTGTACATGTATGCATATACATTGAAAGCGAACAGGTATGAAATATATCATACTATTACTATTACTATTACTATTACTCTTTTCCTATATAGGTATATTTACCTATATAGGTATACGTAGGGTAGACGTACCATTTGTGGCCACTATACTTTTTGTCGCCATACTTGACAAATGCTTCACTCCTTTCTGGCACTATAAATCCATTCGTATATACATTGCATATGCATATACATGCATACGCATACATCGCATGCATATGCATACATCGTATATGCATATACATTGAAAGCGAACAGGTATGAAATATATCATACTATTACTATTACTATTACTATTACTATTACTATTACTATTACTCTTTTCCTATATAGGTATATTTACCTATATAGGTATACGTAGGGTAGACGTACCATTTGTGGCCACTATACCTTTTGTCGCCATACTTGACAAATGCTTCACTCCTTTCTGGCACTATAAATCCATTCGATTATTGAATTAATTACGAAAACATAACCTACAGCAAATATTATAGATCCAATTTTTCCAGTACTTGATTGTTTGAAAGTGAAGTTTTTAATAGGCTGTCAAAAGGGTTTTGTACCGTTTGTGGCCAGGCCTTGATTTACATGGTAAAGTTATGGCCATGAATGGAGCAAGTGATGGCCACAAACGGTACTAAGGTGGCCAGAAACGGTACTTCTACCCCATATAAATGTATATATACTAGGGTGGTCGTTAGAAAGAAAATTTCCGGGCCGCCCCCCAAATCGACTTTTTTTCAGACTTTTATTTCAACGCTTGACCCTTGACCACAGAGGATGAATTTCACCATTTGAAATACACGGGGCTTCGCGGTCTTTTCAGTTATTATTTCACTTCGATTTCACTGTGGGTCTAATTATGGGCATAAAAATCTGAAATTCTCACAGATTGGTCAACGGAAATGCTGCTCTGCCCACAGTGAAATAATAACTGAAAAGACTGCGAAACCCCGTGTATTTCAAATGGGGAAGTTCATCCTCTGTGGTCAAGGGTCAAGCGTTAAAATCAAAGTCTGAAAAAAATTACAGGATGAGTTTTGATTTATTTGGAGTCGATTTGGGGGGGCGGCCCGGGAAATTCATGTTTTTTCCCGTTTTAACGGCCACCCTGATGTATACTCTATAGTTCCGTTCTTATACAACGACGAACGGCACCGTAAATCTATACATCCATTATAAATAGTGGCATTCGTTTAAAAATATATATAGTTAGCTATTGATCACCTGGGGTTATGCTCCCGTCGTGATGACATGGTGCTGTAAGTGGCGTCACACTCGCTGCTGCTACCGCTGGTACCTTGAATTATGTCGTCTAAGGCAGCAACGACGGGGTCAATTATGGCCCGTTCGTAAAAATATTCCGGGGAGAGAACTCGCGATGAATTCTGCCGCGGCGAGGTGCGTGGAGTGCTGCAGGCTATTAGGCTGCAAGATGTTAAGGATACGTCCGACGGCGGAACCAAGGGACTGGGGGGTCTTGCGGATGCAATTCCAGGATCTTCATCAACTACCAAGCGCTCCTCCCCTTCCTTGCGAGGGCGGTTTTCCCTTTTGCAGCTATACGCGGGATGTCGGTAGTCGTAGAAGAGAGAAGGACCCGGAAATAGAAAGAAATGGATGGACGAAATATTCAATACAGGAAGCATTCTTTGTGAACCGGGCCACTTTTGTTTTTCAACCTCTCCGATTTTTTTCAAAATCTGACAGTTTGAAATATTAGTCAAAAGGAACGTCTGTGATTTTTTTCAGTTTTTTTCAGGCATCCGTTCAGGATTTTCAATTTTTCATCACAAACACTGTATCTCAAAGAATATTCATCAACCAAAAAAAAAAACATGAGACTAAAAACTTTTATTTTTTTCCGCTTTATCGAAAAAAATCAAAATCATAATTTTTCTGCATTGGGAAACCTGAAATTCGGCAGAAAAATGGGAATAATTTTTTTTTAAGCCCAATAACACACCTTCGATTTCGGTCCAAATTTTACAGGAGGTCTGTCGTTGGGTGAAGAGTCTGCAAAAAAAAATTTAGAATGGTACCTACAATGGTTACGATGAAAAAAAGAAAAAAAAAAAAGAAATAGTTGCTGCGTGTTATCGGTAAACATTTTTTGGGGATCATTAGAGAATATATGTATTTTCTAATCATTAGAGAATATCATTAGAGAATATATATATTCTCTAATGATGCCCAAAAAATGTTTACCGATAACACGCAGCAACTATTTTTTTTATTTTTTCTTTTTTTCATCGTAACCATTGTAGGTACCATTCTAAATTTTTTTTTGCAGACTCTTCACCCAACGACAGACCTCCTGTAAAATTTGGACCGAAATCGAAGGTGTGTTATTGGGCTTAAAAAAAAATTATTCCCATTTTTCTGCCGAATTTCAGGTTTCCCAATGCAGAAAAATTATGATTTTGATTTTTTTCGATAAAGCGGAAAAAAATAATAGTATATTATGTGGCATGCCCGTAAACCATGTGTTTTTCGGCGAGAATAATGATTTCAGGACGAGCTAAAGGCGAGCCGAAGGCGAGCCGTAAGCGAGTTCTGAAATCATTATTCGAGTCAAAAACGGTTTTCACCACACCTGCACGGAAAGTACGACTTTCGCTCCCTTGCGTGAGCGGGAAGTCGTTCTTTCCGATGCAGGGGGTGGTGAAAAATAGTATACCTCACACGGGAGTGAAAAAGGCCATCCCAAACTGCGTTTTTGTCACCCTCGCCTTCGGCTCGGGTGTCAATCTCACACGCAGTTTGGGTTAGCCTACTTTCCCTCCCTAGGTGAGTAATATACTATTACGGGTGCGCCCCATACTGTATTTTTTTCGAAATAGGCATGAAAAGTCACTTTGACGCCTGTTGAGATTCACTAGACGAAGAGTCAGGTTATGGTGCGATCTGTCGCGCACTTCGAACCGCGCATCGAAACTGCCGTATAAAGACTTTATATGGCAGCTTTGGAATGCGCACTTCGAACTGCGCATCCAGACTGCCGTATAAAGACTTTATAGGGCAGTTCTGAAACCAACCGTATAAAGTGACACTTTGTGGATCGAAAACAGGCGTCAAAAAGTGACTTTTCAATGCCTATGCCGAAAAAAAGTTTTTAGTCTCATGTTTTTTTTTGGTTGATGAATATTCTTTGAGATACAGTGTTTGTGATGAAAAATTGAAAATCCTGAACGGATGCCTGAAAAAATCTGAAAAAAATCACAGACGTTCCTTCTGACTAATATTTCAAACTGTCAGATTTTGAAAAAAATCGGAGGGGTTGAAAAACAAAAGTGGCCCGGTTCACAAAGAATGCTTCACATATATAATACCTATTATTAGGTATATCTGGGACAAGTCCTCTATTAAAACAGCGAAGTGTGTCTATAATACGTACATTGAGTTGTTAGTACTATTTTACACTGTCATATCAGAGATATACAGGGTGAGTCAGAATTCGTGACGAATCTCTCGTGGGGTTAATTCTGGTCGAAATTGGGATCGAAAGTTCCTCAGCCGTTTTTCCGAAAAACGATTTTTTTCCTTGGAAATTTTTTTTTCCGACAAACGATTTTTTTCAACAATTTTTTTTTTTTTTTTTGTTTTTTCATCATATGTCACTTTCTAAGAATCCCAAATAATGCCAATGAGTTTTTTTTTTTTTTCAATATTAGAGAGAGTTTTGAATGAAAGTTTCTTATTTGGTCAACATCTTCCACCAAATAAGAAACTTTCATTGAAAAATCTCTCTAATATTGAAAAAAAAAACTCATTGGCATTATTTGGGATTCTTAGAAAGTGACATGATGAAAAAACAAAAAAAAAAAAAAATTGTTGAAAAAAATTGTTTGTCGGAAAAAAAAATGTCCAAGGAAAAAAATCGTTTTTCGGAAAAATGGCTGAGGAACTTTCGATCTCAATTTCGACCAGGATTAACCCCACGAGAGATTCGTCACGAATTCTGACTCACCCTGTATAGAGGTGGAAATAACGTTTCATTTGGTCAGATCCGAAGAACTCGTGAACATCGCGTTTACCAATATACAGAGACCTCGGCAGACTCATACCTAAATCTCGTCTCATATCCACGAGGGAACGTAACATAGAGCGGATTGCGACGACTTGTAGAAATAGGTGGTGATCAGTTATTGATCCTTTAATACAAGAAAAGAAGACAGAACAGCAAAATTAAGGCGATAGAAGCTATTGAATTAATTAATGCATTATCAATTTCCGCAACGCTCCGATCTGCAGCCGGTCTTGACAAGTTCATACATTTTGTTATGGAAAAAAATTCTATCCATATTTATTTGATACGGAATACTGATCACAAGTACCCCCTATATGGCCGTATAGACTTTAAACTGCGGCAATGCAGCTGCAGAGACACGGTGAACTGCTTGCTAGATTTTATTGCCTAACAGGCCAATGATAGGTATCCAGACTGCTGTTGATAATCCTGGGACATAGCTTGATTGCGTGGATGATGAGCGCCGCATGTCTACTGAGTGACGGAACGGATATATCGTAGCCAGGTGATACAAGATTGCGATTGACTTGAGACTCCGTATTTGCATATATGTGCATGTAGTACGTCATGCAAATGCAAGTAGTAGGTATATAGATATAGTATATATGCACTCTCTAAATTTGAATTAGTGAAAATCACTGAAAATAGTGAATAGTCACTGGTTTTTCAGTGAGAAGTATGCCACTAATTTGAATTAGTGGCATACTTCTCACTGCAAAACAGTGACTATTCGCTAATGTCACTAATTCAAATCTTAGAGAGCAGCCCATAACACGTCGATATCCTAGACAGCGTACTTCGTGGTGATAAAAAGTCTGATCTCGGTCAATTTTTCCACAATTGAATAGCAATTTCGATCGCTGCGTGACCCGTTGAAGTCATACATAAACGATTCGAAACTTTATATACACGTACACGAGTATTATACATAGTATTGATGCTATAGTTATACACCATGGAATTGGTGCATACATGTATACCTATATATAATTAACGGTCAAACTTATCTCGTCATTTGTCGATATACACGCAGAGAAAGGATTTCTTGAACCAATCCAATATATTTTGTTGGAATAATTAGTTGGGTCAAGCATTTCTGATTTGTTTAGAATAAATCTCGTTCAATTCGATACTATCGCTTGCTTCCCCTAACACTACTTGTTTGAATCAAATACTATTTTGTTGATTCAAAAAAACATTCACTTCCCCATATTTGATCGCCGCATTTTGCTCAGTCAAATGCATATCATTTGCTCCAACAAATCCTTTCTCTCAGTGTAGCTATAGCTGCAACATGTTATAGTGGGTATATATACTAGGGTGCTTCAAAAAAAAAATCTAATTTTTTTTTTTCAACTCTTACCCCCCCCCCCCCAAATGTTCGAGGTGGATGAGAAAAAAATCCTCGCGAAAGTCGGTTGCTGTAGCTCAACTCTAAGAGGTCGCAATTTTCATTTTAGTTTCCCATTCATTTAACATGGGAATTTTTGGTTTTTTATTCAAAGTGAAATTACATCTATTCATTTTAATTTTTTTTTAATTAACCATTGTATATTCAGAAAGCTGGTTTTTCAAGCTTTCCAAATCTATATAATAAGAGTCGATTACCCTCATTAGAAGATTAAATAAAATCATTTAAAATCTAAAGATTTTAAACTAAAATGAAAATTGCGACCTCTTAGAGTTGAGCTACAGCGACCGATTTTCGCGAGGATTTTTGTCTCATCCACCTCGAACATTTGGGGGGGGGTAAGGGTTGAAAAAAAAAATCAGATTTTTTTTTGAAGCACCCTAATATATACACATAAACATAATAATATGATAATATCAATATATGGGTAGTATAATACGTTAGGGGATCGCGGACACGTATTTCTTATTCGTTATCTCTAATAGTGATTTCTATCACTGTACCACACAGATTGTAGAACGAGGGCACATAGCACACTGCCAATATATAGTTTCATCACTCGCGGTCTCTTCACAATAACTGGTTGCTTGGACATGCCACCTTTATGACCCACGATGCCGCTACAGCTTCAATGTTTATTCTATATATACACCGGGAGTATTTGTGGAAACACTGCATAGGGAAGTGAAACTGCCTGCATACAGGCAACTCAAATATCGATCGACCAAATTTTGTTTCCCACGTAGCCAATGGGCACGCGATATGCGAAATAAAACCTAATCGCTTGATTTTTGAGTTGCCTGTATGCAGGCGTTTTCAATTTCCTATATGGGGCGTTTCCACGAATACTCCCGGTATATGTATGGGGCATTCCACGCCAACTCGACCTGCCGCGGACCCTCACCATTTTTGATTTCTTTTTTCTTCGAGTATGATGGAAGAGAGAGCGAAAAATGAACGTCTGAATTATTTCAGATTTTTTGGGCCCCCGGTTCAAAAGTTGACTTTCTTTCAGGCAGAAATGTATTTGCGGATCCGTTAGTCGTACGAAAAAATCACCCAAATGAAAAAGTTTGTCAATAATATGAGGTGAAAAAAACTGATTTTTTTAGAATTTTTCAATATTCCTGGATGCTGTTCTTTTGACAAAACACTCCTAATTTGGGATTTCCACTGCGTTAGCCGTCATCGATTTATGTGAAATTTTCACCACAAATTCTTTGTGAAAATACGAAACTTTTGAGACTATGCCGAAAGTGGTACTAGCTCTGGTTCAGATGCCAGAATGAAATGAATTTCGATTAAACTGAAAATACGAGTGAAGTGGACGCACTGCAAAAACGATTCGATCTATGTTTGACGTATTGCATTTGTATGGTACCATATCGCGTGTCTAATGGTATGAGATCGTGTCAGCCATTTTTTTTGTTTTTTTTTTTCCCAATTTCCGACTTCTCTGAAATATCGATGTATTTTTGCGTTTCAGAAGTTTTTGGACCATTGCAAAGAGAAAAAAATCGCGGATACGACCTTATACCATTAATAAATGTGATGAAAAACAATAAGTTGGTGGTAAAAGAGTGGATCCACCAAACATACGACCCTTCACCTTTATTTATTTTTACAGGTAATTTCAATTATGAATCCATGTGTTTTGGGTACTTTTACAATGAACGCCGCAACAAAAAAAAAAAAAAAAAAAAAAAATACACGACCTTTTACCACCAAAATCGCCTTTTTGGCGGATACGACCTTATACCATTAGACACGCGATATGGTATCATACAAATGCAATACGTCAAAGATAGCTCAAATCGTTTTTGCGCAGTCCATTTCACTCGTATTTTCAGTTTATTCAAAATTCATTTTATTCTGGCATCTGAACCAGAGCTAGTACCACTTTCGGCATGGTCTCAAAAGTTTCGTATTTTCACAAAGAATTTATGGTAAAAATTTAACAAAAATCGATGGCGGCTAACACAGTGGAAATCCCAAATTAAGAGTGTTTTATCGAAACAACAGCATCCACGAATATTGAAAAATTCTAAAAAAATTAGTTTTATTCACCTCATATTATTGGCTAACTTTTTCATTTGGGTGATTTTTTCGTACGACTAACGGATCCGCAAGTACATTTCTGCCTGAAAGAAAGTCAACTTTTGAACCCGGGGCCCAAAAAATCCGAAATAATTCAGACGTTCATTTTTCGCCCTCTCTTTCATCATACTCGAAGAAAAAAGAAATCAAAAATGGTGAGGGTCCGCGGCAGGTCGAGTTGGCGTGGAATGCCCCGTATACATGTTAACATACGTATATAGCAGATATGAATGTGCCAATTCTTTGGCAAAGGAAGGCTAACTCTTTAGGCAAAACTTCAACAAGATTACTAAATGCAATATAATGATGATAGATGCGTATGTAATAAGCAGACAAGTAGGTAGGTACTGACCCAGAAAATCTGCATGTTTCTACTTTCTTTGTATCGATACACGCGATGCGATCAAAAGTGGGCAATGGACCAGACCGACAATATAGGCTGAGGGTCGAGCCGCAAGCGGCGAACATTGCCACGGCTTCATCGCCCCAATACTAAGCGCACGTATAAATTCGATCGCTTCCTTGTACTATATACTCTCACCTATACAGCACGATGTCTTGCGAATAAATATGTTAAGAATAGGTAGGCTGTTACGGAGTTGGAACGGGAACGTTGCAGAAATGAAGGGTGCGATGATAGAGATTCTGACGATATATAAGTTAAATCTATACGTAACGCCGACGTCGTCCGGATGTTGAATTTTTTTTCTTTTAATATATACAAGCAGATATCAGCGAGATTGACGATGAGATTGAAGATTGAAAGTTATATTGGCAACTGTGATTGAATATGAGGAATATGTATGTATACTAGGGTGGTCCTTAAATGGGGTGTTTTTGAATTGTTACGCTCCCAAGGGTTCAAACGGATCCTTTTGAAGAAAAAACATTTGTCCTAAATTTTGAATGCTCTATCTCAATTTTAACATCCCGCGCACGACCGTCGAAGTATTTTTTTTTTTTTTTTTTTCAATTTCTCACAAAAAACATGTATGACCCAACTTTGTCACGTCATTAACGTCGAAGTTTCAACATTCTGCGTCCTGCGTCGATTTCAACATTCTACGCACGACCGCCAAATTGTTTTTTCTCTTTCAATCTGCTAAAAAAAAAAAAAAAAAAAAAAAAAAAAAAAAAAAACAAACCCATTTCAATAAAAATCATGTCATCTGAAGAACTATAACTTCGACGTTAGTGACTTGTTGAAGTTTTTTTTTTTTTTTTTTTTTAGCAGATTAAAAGAGAAAAAAAAAATTTATTAAAATTTATTAAAATATTATTTATAATCGACGCAGGACGCAGAATGTTGAAACTTCGACGTTAATGACTTAACAAAGTTGGGTCATACATGTTTTTTGTAGGAAATTGAAAAAAAAAAAAAAATAATAATACTTCGGCGGTCGTGCGCGGGATGTTAAAATTGAGATAGAGCATTCAAAATTTAGGACAAATTTTTTTTTTTTCAATACGATCTGTTTGAACCCTTGGGAGCGTAACAATTCAAAAACACCCCATTTAAGGACCACCCTAATGTATACCTACCTACATATATTAACATAATATATATATACATGTATGTATATTGTATACCCAGCCCTTTGTGCGTACCGCGTACGTTTAATGCCATATAGCCTCACACACAACTGACCTGTGTACATACCTAGACTAATAGATAATATACACATGCGATAATAATCAACCGGAAGCTTTTCCACCTTCTGGATACGTGATTCCTCGCCGAGGTGTCACGGTTTCAGTTTCGCAGTTTCAGCTCTCAATCCACCGGCGACTCCCCGCCGTCGAGGACGAATCTTTAAAAGATATTATTACTCGGCGGCGGTATTTTGGCAGAGAAATAAACAAATCCGCCCGCACTTAAAAATACAGTTTATTTCCACGGTGTGCGTCGGAAATTCTTAGCGCGGTCAGGCGTATACGAGCGAATCGGCCAGTTAAGCGAGAAATAAAAATATACCCATCGTATTTAATCGGCACTGAAAAGTCTTGGAACCGAACGCGAAGCGATATCTATAGCCACACGTGTCTTGTGTATATCTGAATACAGGTAGCTGGGTACAGGTGCTAAGAAACGCGCATTCACCATTTGCCAAGAATCCCTATAGATTTCTGGCCAACAAATGGGACGAAATTCTGTGCGCACAAACTAGTCGAGGGTGTAATTTTCTTCGCATGACATCCTTGATCAATCGACGACATCTATTGTTGATATGGAAAATAAACGGTTACTGTTTGCTTCGTAAATTTACGGTGTGCGTGTTACACCTATACAACACGATTCCATTTCCTCGTAAGTCCCGAGGACCGGCGAGCGACATATTTACATAATAGGACGAAAGGGTCAACAAATTTCCAAGACTCTATTCATTGGCATGTAACCTATAGATTCAATCGATCGACGTATACCCACATAGGATTATTTCTGGGCAATACCTTCACACCTGTATAAGATATACCTACCTATACCTTATATAATGTATGCATGATGCTCGATGCATGCATTTACGCCCAGAGGAGTCTCCGTATCCCACGACTTTATTGGAAATTAACTTGAACTCTAATAGTTCGTCCATTTGGTCGCGGCACTCGGCGACTATTACAATCAAGAGGAATTATGAGCAGTTCCAAGATATCAATGCCGTGCGAAAAACATCTACTTCGACGCTAATGCAGTATTTGATCTGTCATTTTGGACCTATAGTTTCGAGCAGCGGCGAGTAGGCACGCATTAGAGATGATCCGTGTATCTTATTCGAATGAATAAATGAAAATAACATGTAACAGGTAACATGATGTATAAGCCAGCCGTATGTTAACACTATATATATTAGCAGTTCCCCATCCGTTGGCTTGTCTAGGTCTGCCGAGTGCCAATATATCGCTAACTATCTTTGATGGGGAAACCTCTGCAGTCTGCATTCTGCCTACTTCCATAACGTCACGTAATATGGAGACATAATATGACTATATGTGTACTTAACTACTTACGCAGATAAACCTACTGGGTGTTCTATACGCGCAGCCGTATGACGCAGATACACATATACCTAACCAGAGAGATTCTGAGTAAACTTTAAACCCCTTGGGTAGGCAATTCCGTTTTTATTCGAAACTGCAGGCAGCGCGGTCGTACGACCATATCTACAGCGTTGCCAGTTTCGAAAAAAGCCGAATTGCCTATTCGAAAAGTTCAAAGTTTACTAAGAACCTCTCTGTATATACATATATATATATATATATAATATATATATTCATCCGGCTGTGAATGAAACGAGTAACACATGGCGACCTGCGAGACCGTGTCGTCTGCAATGTTAGTAAATCGAGTTCATATACGAAATACAAGTATAGGGTATATTTGCGGGGATCCAGATATATCGACCTTGATCCAGATAGTTTTCAACAGGTCTGTAACGCAGTGAGCCGTCGCCCGTCGCCTATCGCCTGTAGCCGAGGTCGCCCCGGGCGAAATAGTATATCAGACGGATCACAAGTGTGTAAGAATTATAACCAGGTAAAATGAGATTTTCCTCTAATTCTCCCCGTCCCTCGTCCCTCGCCCCACGTCCCCGGACCCCCTATTGCTTGCGATATGAAATACACATTAGCCGATACACGTGTACATTAGGGTGGTCCTTATTTGGGGCTCGGACGAATTTTTAATCAGCCGCCCCCCAAATCGACTCCAAATAATTCGAAAACAATATCCTAATTTTTTCAGATTTTTATCTAGACTCTATCTGTCCAATCTAACCCCTCCCGCCAAGAGAATGGATTTCCCCATTTGAAATACACGTGCTTCGGCCATATTCTCAGGATATATTTTTTTTTTTTTTTTTTTTTGTACGATATCGTAATATACAAACCTAAAATATTCACTTTTCATCAAAATAAAAGTTATTTAGGATCACCTTAAGTTAATATAAATCGAGCTCCTTACCCTATGGGGCGTAACATGAGCCTTTTCCGAACGGTTTTTCGTATTTTTGCGGATAAAATGATGAGAGTGGGAGGAAGAGAACGCAATACAGTTGAAAAGCTTAGTGAATTTCGGTAGAAACAGATTTATTACACATATAAAAAAACAGGTCGTTTAAAAAAATGGATATAACTGGATACCATATTTTGTTGAATTGAAAAAAGTCAGATTAAAGGGTGTGCAATTCGTCTAGATTGATCCGTATGATAATGTACATTTTTGCTCAAATAGTAGCCCTAATGAACACTAAAGTCCCGCAGTTACAGATTTTTTCAAGAATTCTTACTCCCAGAATAAAATATATCCAGAGAATATGGCCGAAACACGTATATTTCAAATGGGGAAATCCACCCTCATTTAGGGAGGGGTTAGAGTTGAGATAAAAATATGAAAAAATTAGGGTATTGTTTTCGAATTATTTGGAGTCGATTTGGGGGGCGGCTGATTAAAAATTCGTCCGAGCCCCAAATAAGGACCATCCTAGTGTACATACTATCGGGCCGTAAAGTCGAGACACTTGGGTTTGACACACTGTATCTAAGTGAAAAAAAATCGGACAGCCTTCGGATATGAATCGCTTTCAAGCTTATTCTATTCCCCGTTAAGGCCTGTTCAGACCAGCCGGAATCTTCCGGAACAGAAGGAAACGGAAGAGTACGGAACCCAAGCGATGGAAGCGTGTGGAAGTCCGTGGAAGCATCAGGGGGCTTATTCACTAACTCATAACTGCGGAAATAACGGCAAAATAGCACTGAAATCATGAAAAACAATAGGCGGCTGCCAATGAGCTGCTCCTATTTCATGGATTGACATTGTTTTGTGCAGTTATTTTGCAGTTATGATAACGCAAAAGTTAGTGAATAAGCACCCAGATGTTTTCTGATTGGGCGAACGATATGCATTTAGCCATTGAAAACATCTGATTGTGGGAATTTCTCCAAAATTCGAAAAGCATTGCACTTTAGAAAGCTTCAAAGATTGAGCATGATTTTTTAAATATTTTTCCAGGCTATTTTGGAAGAATGGCGATGAGTTGAAGTGAAACTACGAAAGGGAATATGTGAAGCCTATACGTGAAACATTACATTAAACATTGCATTATGCCGGCGACACAGACTTTTCTTGTCGGCTCACCTACGGGGATCGTGAGCAGTGTACAGTCACTCACACACGCAGCGCGGACCAATCACAGCTATGTGTGAGCGATCGTGGCGCCTGTAGGTGAGGCGAACACGGGACACGAAAAGTCTGTGTCGCCGGCATTACCGAATAGCAAACTAGGGGATTTGATCTACCGAACGTCAAGACGAACCGCGCGGTACGGAATCTGACCGAACCGAGCGGTACGAACCGAGAAGTTAGTGAATAAGCCCCCAGGTGTACGTATCCACGAATCGTCGTAGAATGAAGATGCGGTAGCCGACAGGCTACAGCTTATCAATTATTTGAAATACACGAACGTGTATACCTATCTGCTGTCGCGGTATCGCTTGCAAAATAAATGTGCCCAGTGAACGAAATTGGATTGATGAATACCAGTCAAAGAACTTTCAGATTGAAACAAATTGAAAATAATTTGAATTAAAGTAAATCTCAATTTTTCTTTGAATTCATTTCAATCCGGAATCTTCGAAACCATTTTTGGTTACGTTTCTGTATCCAGAATATTCCATACATTATACCAACCCGATCATTCTTCAAACATATTATATTAGTATGACTTATGTACATTTAATTATATGTTTGCCTACCTTTTAGGAGCGTTACTTTCCAGAGAATCGCTCTGTATACTATATACTATATATTATAGTATGTCAATTCTCTAATGATGATGGGAACAAATATTATAATCTGAAACTTACGTGGGGCAGAATTTGTTGGTATTGTTGTTATTATTGTTGGCGTAGTTAGTGATCCCTAGCTCAATGTTGCAAACCGCCGGCAGTTCAGGTACTAAATCGAGGAGATCAAGCTGAGTCGCAGCGTCTTCGGTATCGGCGTTGATGACCTTCCGCGGAGCCTGGAAATAAAATGCATTGGTATAACGTAGGTATAAATACACCGTTTCCAGGCTCACATATGTATTGGTTATGCGACACGCCTCACCGATTATACGCCTATCCACGTCATGGTATTATTATGTGTATGTATAGCTGAGATCGTGACGTGATTGGAGCTCGTTTGAAAAATAACAATCTTTGCTATTCGAAATGTTCGACAAAGCGAAGAGGACGAGAAGTCGTGCGCCAGCGCCAGCGTCGAAGTACATACGAGGTATTACATACTATATAGGTGTATATTATTGTAGGCAAAGTAAATAGGTATAGGTATATTGCCGGTGTACAGGTGCAGCCTATAGCGATTGAGGCAATAGGTGAGGCGACACGTAGAATATGACAGACGAGGCAGAACGGCTTCTGTCATAAAGACGAACTTTAATCTGTGGCAGGTCATCGGCCGACTTAATCTGACCCCGGGTGCATGCTTTGCCGTGCCTTGACTGTATCTACCAGCCACCGACTGCGACCAGGCGTGAAAACAATTAATATACGAATAAACGCCAATATTCGTGGCTTGCGGATGAATTCCACGCCTAATTGTATGACATGGTATAACTGTTAGGCGGAGGTGTTTGAAATAATTCCCATAGGCCATAATAAGGCAAAAGGGCAACAATTTGGAGTGAGCGATAATTGTTCCCCGCAAGGTATGGGAAGTTGTTAGCTAGGTCGAATCACCGACTCTTACTCCTTATGCTATGCTGCTGTTTTGCTGTAGAGGATGAAATTTTCTATCGGAAAATTTTCCAACAATATATATATATATACGTTCAAAATTGTAGGAGATGCGCAATTTTGAATGATGTACCTTCAAGTTTTCTTCGAAATCAAATAACGAACAGAAATTTCAACCATAATGTAATAGAGTAACAATGCACATATATATTTTGTACTTGTATTGTATGCCTATGTGTATAGGTAGGTATACGTCTTGGAATACAAAATCACTTATATGTATACCAAACCATACTGACCGTAAGCGACAGCATCGTTAGCGCGTGCCGTATCTGGGTTCCGAACCTCTGCAAGTCTTCCGTGCTTGAACAATATCGTTCGGCCCCGGTAACCTGGAACAATGACTGGGCAAGTGGCGACCCTATCCCCATTTTCTCGTGTGACGCTGCAAATTCGGCTGTACCCCTGTAAATTGAATTTATACATATAGTTATCAAAAGTTGATTAAATCGAGCGATTTTGGTCAAGGGCAAGTCAAATAATAGTTCAAATTGTCGCATACCTATAGTTACGAGTTACCTTTCTAGTTTTTCAGTTGCCCAGCGTATAGCGTCGACGTATTCACTATTTATATCCTGGTCCTCTATTGTGTCATTCAAATATCTGATTTCAACGTTCTGGTCCAGCTCCGGATCGCCGTATCCCTGCGGACGAGACAACAAGATCTATGAATACTTTCGAAATATAACTGAAGATTATAATTCGAAAAAATGCGCCCAACGGGAAGAATATATCGGAAATTCCATGTGTTTTCACCCAGCCTCAGACCATCACCATTTCCAATTTCGTCGTAACTCTAGTACCTTATGTAGTACTATCAGATAAACTTACCCAGAATTTTTTTTTTTTTTTTTTTTATTTCTTACCGTTTTTCAAAGTTACGCATCATTGAACAAAAAAATTTGGAGCCACTTTTAAAATACTATGAAAAAAATACAGAAAATGAAATGTGAAAATACAAGAATTTTGAGATCCTAACGAAAGTGGTATCTTCATTGGTTCACAAGTTTTGAATTATTTAAGATCATTTGTGTCTGCATTTCGCGAAAGTTCGCGGTTCGATCTTTTCGTTTGAGCGACCAGTCTTGAAACTCTGAAAAAATACGAAAAATAAAAATTGATGATGCATCATGCGTCGTATGAACTTTCGCCTCGTGGTTGATGTTGTCCATGTGGTCAAATTGGTGACTTACGTTCCCCAGGTCTTTTATTTCGTAGTTTTCATCCTCGTTGTCGTCAGGGTAGTCAAATACGTTGTGAAGATCCTGGAAGACGGAAATCACTAAAGTCACCAGTTTGACCACCTGGACAGCGTCAACTACGGGGCGAAAGTCCTGGAGGACAAAAATCACCTGCCTGGCGACAACAAAAGACATTAGGCAATCGAAATTTCAGGCAAAGTTCATACGACGCATGCACCATCAATTTTGCACTCTTGCGACGGGACCGAGCACGTCACGATAGGTCGCCTAATTGGATGGACTAAATCTTCTTCAACTCAGGAGCGACCGGTCCCTCGAAGGTTTTGATTATGAACTGCATTCTTGGATTCCGATAACTTAAGGCATCTGCATGTGAACTTTTCTCCGCGAGGTGAGAATCACTCTGTGTAACATTGAAACTGATGAAGATATCACTCTCGTTGAAGGTTGACCACGTCTCCGGAGAACCCGTGATCTCAGAGCTGCAGGCACCCACGATATCAAATAATTCATAACTTTTGAACCAATGAAGATATCACTTTCGCCAAGGTCTCATAATATTTGTATTTTTACAGGGTATTTTTTGTATTTTTTCAGCGTTACAAGAGTGGTCGCTCAAACGAAAAGATCGAACCGCGAACTTTCGCCAAATGCAGACACAAATGATCTTAAATCATTCATAACTTGTGAACTAATGAAGACACCACATTCGTTAGGATCTCAAATTTCTTGTATTTTAACACTTCATTTTCTGTATTTTTTTTCATAATTTTAAAAGTGGCCCCAAATTTTTTTTTTTTTTTTTCCAATGAAGCGTCATTTTGAAACTTTAAGAAATGAGAAGACAAAAAAAAATCTGGGTAAGTTTATCTGATAGTACTACAAGGTACTAGAGTTACGACGAAATCGGAAATGGTGATGGTCCGAGGCTGGATGAAAACACATGGAATTCCCCATATGTATTTATTCATCAAGTCCGAGAAAGTCGAGATTTTCGACTTTTATCGAACAAAATTGGGTCGAAGAATGATTAAAACGTTCTGCAATTGAACTCAGTTAAAATTGATAGGATCACGGTTGTTTTGTGTATCCAACATTTTTCCTCTGGGATTCTGTATTTATACTATCGATAAAAAATACTATATGTGGGTATGTAGTACTTGTATAACATACATACAGAGAACATATGGTGAACGTCAACCAAAGTCAAAGTCAACTCGGCAGACTCCATGTTTTTCGTCTGTTCATTGCAGGCGATCCACTGTTCTTTTTTTTTTTCGAATTGATGTCTCCAAAGCAAATCAATTCAACCAGAGAAAAATGCAGATGGCCGGCCTGCAATAAACAGACGAAAAATCTGGAGTAAGCCGAGTTGGCTTTGACTTTTGTTGGCTTTCACCATATGTTCTCGGTATATATGGGAAAATCCATGGAACCTTTAAATTTTTTGATACTCGGCTGTCTACCTATGAAAAAGAATTTGAAGTGGGTATCAAGTATGTAGGACTTCAGTTCAATTATATTACTAGCCAACTCAATGATATTCAACGGTTGAAAAGTGATCCACATATTTCTGGGAGACTGTGAAAAATAAAAATACTGAAAAATTGCACATTTTTAAGCGATACTCTGCGTTCGTTTTTTCGTTTTCCACCTCTAACTTTTTGAGGGGTTTATGAATCGATTTCAAAATTGCGGTCAAATCTTCTTCTAATTAAGACTTTTGAAGTAATTGATGTTATACAAGTGTGCCACTCAACGTTTCATCATGATTCGCACTCAAAGTAGTAATACTCCATTTTTGGTCGTTGAATTTTTTTGTTTACTTTTTCGTTTCTAACTTTTAGAAGAATCTAAAAGTTGAAATTTGGATTTCACGTCCAGACAGCTTTACAAAAAACAAAAGAAAGCGTGGTTTCAAAATTAATATGCCATCAAAAATGATGAAGCTGGAAGTCAAAATATTTGAATGTATACCCGCGTAACTATTTGTTGAAGTCATGTTTTTTCGTTTTAAAACGTCCTGTAATTCGTAAACCTTTATTGTAGAAATCTACTACGAGAACCCTCACATTAAACTTTCGGTACTTAATCTAATATCATGCAGAAGTCTTATTTGATCAATAAATATTCGAATATTTTTGTGAAACGTTAAAAATATCATAGAAATGTGCAATTTTTCAGATGTCATCATTAATACGAACGCGTATTTGTATCGCAAGTGAGTAACCAAAAAAAAATTGAGAAAAAATTAAAAGAAAAAAAAAATTAACCCCTGGGCTACACCTGGGTCACCAGTGACCCGGCGGCACCCTGAAAAAAAAGAGGCACTTTTCGAATAATTTCGCGCCTTCTCGTCTTCTTTTTCAAATAACTTTTCATAAAATGAAGATAACATATTCGTTTTTGCATAGTCTTACTCGAGACATTCTGACGATTCCATTTCACTGTAAAACTTTTGAATACAAACATTCCGGATCACTTTTATAAAGGGTAGAACTTTCGGGTCACTGGTAACCCAGTGTGAAGGGTGTATTTCAATGTGGCGACGGAAAATGGTGTAGCCCAGCGGGTTAAAAATAAAATGATGAAAAAGAAAAAATAAATAAATAAATGGATAAATAAAAACCGTGTTGTAAGTTATAACGATGAAATTAAGATAAATGAATCTTTTTCGTAAAAAAAAAAAACCGAATTTTTTGATATTTTTCACCGTAACTTATTAAGATTTAAGGGATCAATAATAAAATGAGTAACGCGAGTATATTCTTCACTCATAGTCTACAAGAAACATGCCTAAAAAGGTTTACCTAAGAAGTGTGCTTCAAAATAAAAAATCAAGTTACACTATTTAAAAAAATCAAAGGTTCCGTGGATTTCGCTATGTGTATACATTCATACATAAATATGTTACTAACCGTAGCTTTCATCTCGTCGCGCAGTGAACACGGAATCATTTTCGCTGATTGCTGAAAAATCTCCATCTCATTGTCTAGCTCATTGTCGGAAGGGGGACTCGCGAGTAACTGCAACGGGAAAAAAAAGGTCGCGAATGGTCGTAATTAATACCTAGTTCGATCGATCGTTCAAGTATACATAGAATCATACGTTGTCATAGGTAGGTATGTATACCTATGTCTATACTGTCCATCGCATGGTTTGTATTCAGAAACAAGCTCGAAATTCTTATCGACAATTTTCAACGCAATATATATATGGTTATGCATGCGCTGATCGACGATTTATCGTGTGACTTTTCATCGAATAACTGCGTGCACTGTGAATATACTACAGCGACCCAGCCTCGTGGAAGTAGTATTTGGTAGGTGAGAATGCGGATGAGGCTTACTTTTTATACAGATTATTCGCAACACTCATATTCCGTCCATTCTTTCGACCACTTTGTCCATAGCGAATCGCGGCAAGAGTATTTAGGTAGTCGCGATCTCTCGAAAAATAGTAATATACAACACTCAACTCACCGCTTTGCCGTGGAGAATATAATTTTGGTTCGGCTGTAATTCGGAAATTCGGGTCTCCAATTCTTTCACAACCACTTTGAGGTGCTGAAACAATGAGACGGGTGCAGGTTAAAGTTTCCAGGTATCGATATTTCATCCTCTCCAACTTGATCGTTATCCACTTTCAACACTATACAAGTACTACACTCGAACCTGTTTCGTCGAGGTAGCACGTTATTGACTGTGTTAATGACAATGAAGTACACAAGTATACAGATATTATTGTATGTAGGGTAGAGGGGGGCAGAACGGACACGGGGGAAAAATCCGGGCACCAAATCTACGGATAATCATTTCGTCTTAATTGATTTTTTTATGATACAGCATAACGTATCTTTGATCAACAATGACACAAGAAAAGCAAAAAGATCAATGAAATAGAAAACAAACAAAAAATTGATTCATAATCGTGATAGTATTCTATCGGCTTGATTGGCGTTGTTACCACCTTATGATGACAAGTTGTTAAAATAAGATAAAAAGGCGAGTAGTATATTAAAGGCTGAAATAAATTTATACACATTATACCAAATCTTCACTATCATTTTTGAACAAATTTAATTTTAATTAACATTTGAAATAAATATTGTTGAACACTACGCTCTGCATCACAATGTTCACGTCGCTCATGGGAAGATGTCCCCGAGTGGTTAAAAACATTGCTCGACAAATTTTTGAAAAAAGTTACAAAAAAGTGTTTCAAAAAATCTGATTCGATTTGAATGAAAAAAAATGTCATGAACAATCTGACCTATTTTCCGCACTTTGTGAAAACTAGAATCAGTCGTTTTTGAAAAAGTTAAATCGGTGCCCGTTTTGCCCCCCTCTACCCTATATGTACACTAAACGTAATGGATTCTGAGCCGGACGAGTTGGACAATTCTATAAACAGCCAATCGGCGCTCTGGATTAAAAAAAAATCCAGAGCGCCGATTGGCTGTTTCTAGAATTGTCCAACTCGTCCGGCTCAGAATCCATTATGTTTAGTGTACCTACACACATTAAGGTTTGCAACCACCGCGAAAAAGACCGTAGAACGGGTGGAGTGGAATAGACTATAATATGTAGGATTGAGAGAGTTGACTGTTGAAACAGGTAAAGAATATTAGCTACGTTTCCACGCCTGTAGCCAGCAGCCTGCATTGCCGTCCAGAATGGCGGGCTCGTATATTTTGAACCGCGTCTACGCGATAGTGAACGCAACTATTTTTCATTCTGAAGTCTTTAGATCAACTGTCTGCAGACGCCTGAGTTCCTATCGTATTCAATTTCGGGTGTGCGTTATAACTTATATATAACGTATGTTTTATGGCGCTTCAGAAATCTGTTTTCTCCCGGAATTTCTTCGGTATCTTCGGTATCTTCGGCATTGTCATCAGCATCACTCGTCAGCATACGATTCAACCGCACGACGAAACACGAATGACACTATCGATTTTTACAGAAACTGAAATATGTAGTCAAGTCCTTTACCTCGGCCGTGCTTGTGGAAATGTCATGTTTTTCTCTGAGCTGGTCGTTGGCCAGTTCCATCTGTAGAATCTGTCCCCTGGCCTCGTCATACAACGTCTTCCGTTCGATCAATTCTTGCCGACAGCGGGCGAGCAGCCTGATCCGCTCCTCCTTCTGCTCGTTCGCTTTGTCGAGGTCTGCGTTTAAACGTCGTATCTACAGGGTAAGTAGAAACATATACGGACGTATAATTATATCATTATTCACTTTAATCCACGTTTCAAGAAAAACGTTTATACCTGCAATTATAGGGGTACGATGTGATATATTATGGGTGTTTCCACGATATTGCGTTCCAGCTGTGAACATTTTGGCAAAACAAAAAATGTAATAATTACAGATGATTTTATATTTGTTGTAATGAAACAGTCTCTTGTTGAAACTATTACGAAAGGGCGAGTCACTTTGACAATTATAACAATAATTTAATAATTTATTTACCAGGTGTAAGGGATACAAATTTTATGTTGAAGAGGGGGTTTTTACATAAAATTTCTGCAAGACTTATAGAAGTCTGTGCGCAGGCCTAGTTTGCTTATGATATACGCGTGAATTTTTTTTTTTTTTTTCTTTTTTTTTTTTTATTTCTTGGTCATTTCGTATCTCCCCTGGCATAATATACATGCCAGGGGGGGAGATGTTTCCGCAGAAAAACCCTAATTCAATACAGATAAGTTGAGTTTTCGATTTAAAATTTTAACATGCTGATTATTGCACATAGTACGATAAGTACTATTATGCAAAATTGAGATATGAATAGCGACTTCATTGTGAAGTACTACAACTTACCAGGGTAGAGATAGGGATCACTCTTACATATGACCGAACGCGGTGCTTGCGTTGCTCTAGCGACCAAACATAAACGTTAAGATCTCGGCGTGTCGCGTGTTTTAATTTAAACTTCGCACCGAACGCTTAATGCACCTCCATGGTTTTATCCATGCTCATTTTATTATGTCGAAAAAAGCCAACACAAAAGTGCCAGCCGAGGAGACATTGAACGTGCGGGACAAAACGGAATACGGAATATTTTGGAAAATAGTGACATGGAACATTAATTTTGGTACTTGAATATGATTTATATCTTTATTATGGTGTGTCACTTTTTTTTTTTTTTCTTGGATTCGGGAGCTCACCCCCCTTAATATCTCATACTCAGTATCTCATACATTCATTTAACATAGGAAATGTTGCGACCATGCATGGACATAATGCCGTATATCTTTTGAGTTTTTCTTGTTAATTGCGACCACTGTGCGGGGGATTGTTCGCATATATCTACACGATTTTACGCACCATCATTCATTTTTTTTTTTTTTTCTTCACCTATGCTCTGTTATTACATTTATTAATGACTATAAAATGACTTTAAACAAACAAAAATTGAATAAAATGAATAAATAAATAAATAAATGATGATGCGAAAAATCGTGTGGATATATCTGAATAATCCCCCGCATAGTGGTCGCAATTAACAAGAAAAACTCAAAAGATATATGGCATTATGTCCAAGGTCGCAAAATTTCCTATGTTAAATGAATGGAAAACAGAAAAACTCGATGAGGAACCTCTAAAAAAAATCCGACATAGCTCACATTCATACCACAACATTATGGCATATAGTATGAGATACTGAGGGGGTGAGATCCCGAATCCAAGAAAAAAAAAAAAGTGACACACCCTTATGTTTATATACGTATTCAAAATTATATTTATTGAATTAATTCATCAAATAGCTTAGAGAATATTGCTCGTTAGGTGAACAAATACGTCAGAGGGACAGGCCAGAGTAGAGACGATTTTGGTGTTTAGATTCAATTTTCCGAAAATCTATGAGTAATTGCTCTTCAAAACCTAATGCGCCATATGGGAAACTTGAAGCTTGAATTACAACTCTAGGTACTGTCCTGATTTTATTTATTTAACAAATAACGATTTTTTCGAGTTGCCACCCAAAAACGCAATATCGTGGAAACACCCATATATAGGTGTATGCATAGGCGTGTGCGTAAGTTATTACAAACCTCCGTTTCCGCAGAGTCGATTTCTTTTCGAAACAGAGAATTGTCCCTCTCGAGACGGTGAATCCTCGCCCCGAGGGCCTCGCGCTCCCTATCGGCCGCGGTAAGTAATTCCCGCTGTTCCTCGTGTTCTCCATGCAGCCTCTCATATCTCCTATTCGCTAATTCTCTGCAAGAATATGATCGGGTCATCGTCGCGTGATTTATACACACGCCTACTATCGGGCCGTAAAATCGGGATACGTGGATTTGACACACTATACATCTGAGTGAAGAAAAATCGGAGGGAAGTTATCGTTCAATGTATGCAAAAAAAAACGTAGGTTTTACACATTCTCTTTCGTAGTTTCACTTCAACTCATCGCCATTCTTCCAAAATAGCCGTGAAAAATATTTAAAAAATCATGCTTAATCTTTGAAGCTTTCTAAGTACGATGCTTTTTGAATTTTGGAGAAATTCCCAAAATTATGGTCACGGCAGTGGAAAATAGCCCAAGTGGTGATCTCGGAGACGAGTAACAAAAAGAGTTATTGCAAAGTATTCCGCGTTGAGTTTTCGGGGCAGTATATCTCGTACGCGGCGCTTATGGCTGCAGGAGTAATAACTGTTAAACAATACATCGAACATATTAAATCGCAATGGCAATTTAATGCTCACCATAAATTGTGGAACTTCGACAAAAAATTATGATTTTCGTGAAAAAATGTCAACTTAATTGTTGAAAAAAGTTGTCATATTTAAGTTTTTAAACAGATGTCTCAGGTTCATATATATAAAAGGTAAAGCAATTATCTAACGAAAAAACGTTGGGTCAAGTCGATTGGTCAAATAGTTTGGTTTTTTTTCTATTTTGTTCGCCAATTCGAAAATTGTAGTTTCGAGAAAAACGCGTTTAAAGTTTACGATGATGAAATCTGTAACCCGGCCGTATATCTGCGTTCTATAGCCGCGCGCGCTTCGGTATGTATAGTTACAATAACTGACGAAATACTCCCAATTTCTTTTTGTAACTCTGAGATCATTTTCTTGAATAATATAACTATCGATTAAGACAATGCAAAAAAAGATAAAAAAAATTCGACCCTGTAATTCAGCCCCCCCCCCCCCCCCCCCCCCCCCCCCCCATTATTATTGGGTATTGTGTATAATCTGTATGTGTGTATCGTGTATAACGAGGGGGCGTGAGAATGTTAATGATCATAATATACGCACAGCTTCCGCGTGACCACAGCCAACTCCTTTTCTCGGGCCGCGATAGAATCTTCAGCGCGTTGGAGTTCCTCCCTGAGAAGGTCATTGTCATAGGCGCACCGTTGCGCCCGCTGCCGTAAGTCCTGCGCCGTCTCGATAATGGCGTGGTCGTGGGCAACATGATAGGTTCCGTCGACGGAGGATAAATCGCCAAAGAAGGGGTCCGGGGTCTCACACCTTTTCAGAATAACAAACTACCGTATCTAGATGTATGTTATATCCGGCGGGCATCCAAATATTGTCAGATATTATACGTTAGGTATAATATAATGTGTCTTGGAGCGTTTCAATGAATTATTCAAAGTAACAGGGGCTCCGATGCTTTATTTCGAATATATCTCCACCAATTTTGGTCATAAAGTAAGACAAAGTTTGGAAAATAGTGACTGTTTGTACACGTTACCTTTCGGCGGTATCGTTGACTGCAGTACTCGTGGATAAATCGTGGAGGAAACCTACAAGGGGGTACAGTGCAAGATCGAATGAATAATAAATTGATAAATGATTGGCGATATTATTAGCACAGCAAATAGACGTCTAGATATCGGAACGGGTTAATCTCACCCTGATGGGTCGTCGCGTCTGACTCAGATGGTGAACCCGCTGTAGCATCGACATGCATGTCTTCTACAGCCTCGGCTAACACGAGCCTCGTCCTGATCCGCGATGTACTGCCAGGTCGCCCGTACGTCATCGGGTCGTCGGTGAAACTGTCACTGTACCATACAGAAGTGTAACGAAACATTTTCAGACGGGTGATTGTCGATCGTTCACAACCCGCTACCCAGGCTCACACCGACATTCAGCGAACCGACAACAACGATACGTTAAACTTATACTACTTGCACAACCTGATCCGACGCGGGAATTCTATCAATAATATATAACAATTATCGTAGTCACTCGGCGCGGCGCCCCGATTTATACAAAAAATGAATAAAAATCAGTTTCAAATAACACACTAACCCCGATGGCCGACGACAGGAGCAAACACCCTGTATATCAACGAAGCACACACCTTGCGTACGATGTGTGTATACACGTACAAGTATTATGAGCATACGCCTAATCTAACAAAACCGGCCAACTAATTGCGCTTTATCATTCCGCTAACATAAGGCGCAGCGCGTCTCAGTTTATACAACTTCATATACCTACTTGTGTCAGTTTTAGGTGATTAGAAATGAAATAGGTCAGAGAACTTGGAAGGGAATTGAACCGCTTACAGCTGCATTCGTATTTATTGTACTACAAGTGTAATATACTACCATTGGTATATTTTATGACACTATAAACTATTATAGTTGCAAGTGGTGTTGGAATGTTGTCGCATTGATAATATATATTATACCTATGAAAAATATTAGAATCACAATTAGACGTCGAACACGCCTGCTAGCTGTTGTGCATTCCCTTGTCAAATTGTCAAAATGATGATTTTTCACAATTTACGATTAGAATTCACTGTGGACTAAAGCTTCCTCAATGAGAGATGCGACGACCTTTATAAATGGTTTTCAATGGCGGGCCATTGTATTCAATTTTTTTTTTTTCTCATCATCTATGTCATTTAATGACAAATATTCAATTCAATACTCGAAATTATTGAAACACCGGGCATATAGGACAAGGTCGTTAAAAAATTATAGTTGCTTCTCGATGCCAGCTGCGTTTCATCAAGTTCATGCAACAATATATATATATATTAGGGTGGTCGTTAATATAGCTATTTCGGAATTAGATTCATTCATACCCTTCATTCGAAAGTAAAAAAAAAAAAAAAAATTTTGACCCCAAATTGAACCCTTTATCTCAATTAGAAAGGGTGCCTGTAAAGGCTTACTTTTTTGTATTGATTTTACATTACTTTCGGCTACTTTTTTATAAAATAAATATTTCGGCACCTCTTAAACGTCTTAAAAATCCATCGATCATACAGATCGAGGGGTTAACCACTCGTCGATTGACCGTACACCTGACTTCAGACTTCAAGACTTCATGGAGTCAACTGACTTCAACTGACTTCAACTGACTTCAACTGACTTCAGCTGACTTCAGCTGACTTCAGCTGACTTCAGCTGACTTCAACTGACTTCAGCTGACTCACTGACTTCACCTGACTCACTGACTTCACCTGACTTCACCTGACTTCAACTGACTTTAACTGACTTCAGCGGACTTCAACTGACTTCAGCAGACTTCAGCTGACTCATTGACTTCAACTGACTCACGGACTTCACCGGACTTCACCGGACTTCAACTGACTTCAACTGACTTCAACTGACTTCAACTGACTTCAAGTGATTTCATCTGGCTGCAACTGACTTCAGCTGATTTCAACTGACTCACTGACTTCAACTGACTCACTGACTTCAACTGATTTCAACTGATTTCAACTGAAACAAACTGACCTGAGCTAACTCAAAATTGAAGTAATTTCAAATTGTGGAAGGATTTTGCAGAAGAAATAACTCTTTGTAAACGGGGATATTTTTTACATTTATTTGTAACTGAGACGCCAAATTTCCTTTAAATGTAACGTATTCACTAAACGATATTCATGTTTATACAGAGGTTTAGGGGTTTTGAGGTACATATTTAGGTAATTTGACAATATTTATTTTTACGTAGTATCAAGTAACAATAAATCTAGTCATTACTAATATCATCTGAATTATTTTATTTTTCAATCACATTAAAGCCACTACTTGGCCACTACCATAGAATATTTTACCCGATTTTACTTATACCTAGGTGAAAAAATAACATATTATGAATCGGAATTACGATAACCAACGATGACACAGGTTTAGGGCACCAAAAGGGTTTCAGCCAGCTGACGTTTTAGCAGCTGAAAGTGGGGCGAAAATTCAAATGTCATGTGATGTGGAAACTGAAATAATTACCGAAGATGCAGACGATCGATATGGAGCGTGTGGCCCAGACGAAAAATAGTTTTCGAAACGTGCGAATGAGATGTTGATATTATTCGTTCGTTCACAATAGACATCCGAAATTTCCCTCCATTTGTGGCCGCTAAAGCCTCTGGTGAAGCTTGAAATAAACGTTCGGTTTTATATAAAGTTACAATCTATCAGTAATCTTTTCGAAAACCTCGTGGCTATATTGAGGGGTGTTATTCTCGAACAGAGGACGAGGAAGCGTACATAAGTACCCTTCAATATTGCGGTAATAGGTTTGTTCTGTAAGAATTACTAAACTATTTGATTCAACTGCAAACCATGGGGAAGACAAACACATGATACCCTTAGGATTCTTAACCGGAGCTTTTATAGGTGCACTTTCGGCGGAATATTCAAGTTTTTTGCCGTTGCCAGAACCGTAAACAAATGCGAGAATCCGACCAATGAATACATCACACCTTCTCTCGCCAATGAAGGCACACCATTGACCAATATGAATTTCTTCGCACTGCGCAACATCCGTCGTAGAATATTCATCTGAATCACTGGAATATCTCTGTCGGAATTTGCTCGAGTCCTGACTAGAGACTGTTAATGCGCCTTTGACTCTATGTAATCGGTCACTACTTAATTTATTGTAGCCACTAGAATGGATCCAGCATAGTGTACTTTTCCTTATTATTGCTTTCCGACCTTTGGGATCAGTGTAATAAACAAAAGGTCCGTCAGGTGGAATTTCGACCTCTCTCTCAGAAGTTGTCGGCGTGCATGTGTGCAACAGAGAAAGATCTTCGACGCTCTCAATATTCAGTTCAGTTGCCAATTCAACACTATTCTCCTCTACGTCTTCCTCGTCAGAATTATCATCTTGGACACTTATTGCTTTTAGAGATGATGGTATATTATCACATATTTGAGGGACTACTCCGAGAGAAATGACAACATCTCTTGCTTCGCATCGGGCTTGAACAATAGTTGTCAAAATTTCAGTCTCAGTCGGTAAGCCCATGTCAGCCAGAATATCCCGTTGTTGTATTGCACATTGTGTTCGTTTTTCTGCCCGTGGAAAAGAGTAGTCCTGTCCAAGATCTTGTATCATCTGAGACTGAAATTGAATTCTTTGAACCCGATGAGTGAAGTCGAGCATACTAAAGTTTATTATAGTCGAATATGTAGAAGTTAAAGATCTTGCACACCGGAAAAATTGCTCACACGGTTGGCTACTAAACAACCATGGTACGAAAAGTTCTGGAGATTGCTGATTTCTGAACAAGTTTACGGCAGCTACTATAGCATGGGCATTGAGCTCTATACAAGAATACGCATTACTCGTGATAAAGTTTCGTGTAACACTATAGTCGTTATCTACAAGCCATTGTCGCCAGAGGCGCAAGAAGAAGAGGCTCTTCCAAATTAGATGAATTCGTTCAATAGCAGCAATGTCTTTATCCAAATAAGAATCCAGAACGTCTTTCATCATTTGTAGAAAAACCACAGTGCCGTTAGCAGATGGAATTTGACGCAAAAGGTTAATAACTCGGGGGTGGCAAATTTTTTGAACTGCTCGAAAGTTCATCTTGTCAGCTCTGTTTAGATCGGTCATAGTTAAGGCGTGCTCTTCCTTAGCTATTTCATCAATTAGTATTTTAAGGTGAGTTGGTGATGCTACGAAATTCCCAAGTGGTAACAGAATTGAGGGTTTCAGGAATACGGTACGTAGTTTTGTGCCAACATGTGTCGTATCTTGAATGTAAAGCTGTGACTGCTGTAAAGATTGGATAAACCAACCATTCCAGTCTCTCGGCAAAAGTGGCGCTCGCGGGATGGCTTCATGTATCATTGCTTTTAATAAACGTGGGTCGCCATCCGAAGAAAAACCTACTAGAGTTATTCCCACAAGCGCAGCTTGTTTTCTCATCCAAGCCCATCTTCGAATTACCTGAGTTGAATTGAATCGGCTGTCTGTTCCGAAAAATGATAGGCAAAATGAAGCAGCACCTTCCTGGAGAGGTTGCGCCAATATTACGTATGCATAGTTTGCAGTAGTACCAGTTTGAAAATATTCCTGAATTAAATCAGCGGAAGTAGCTTGAAATGAACCACAGACTGGTAAACCATCACTATCTAATGGCGGTACAAAGCCAATTACCTGATTGAAGTGTGAGTCATATTGGATCCGACCGGTTATTCGTGTAGCGTCTTCACTTACCCAAACTTGCATCGGGAGAGACCTTTCTTCTAAGTAGATCTTCAAATCATGGAACCGAAATTCCCCTTCACGTAAAGGCGCATTGACCTTTTTGATACACCGCCCAATAGTTGTAACTGACGGAAGAGAGTCAGGAAGATTCTTTTGTAAAATTTCGTACGTATTTCTACCACATAAAATGAAAATATATGACGCAAACAATTTCAACGACTCTTCGTATCTTCTACCGCCCTTATGTTTGTTCATATTACTGTCAGCTGTCTGCATCAAGGCTTTCAAGAAATGACTTGAGTTCTGAGTACTATTTGAACTCTTTGTGTTCATGTTATTTTCTTCTAAGTAAGCTGTCAGGGTATCTCTTAGTTCGTCATTTTTTTTGATTAGTAATTTTATTTGATCAAGAATCGGATAGTAATCTGTAATTCGGGATTGTTTCTCGATTTGACGATTCAAAGATCTCTTTCGTCTGTTTACTCTGGAGTACTTGGACAATTTCCATTTGGATTTTCTACTTGGCTGGGATCGAGGCTGGGATCTTTGATTCGACTGAAGAGAATCGATCCCTGTGGACTCTTCAGATTTTGAAAACTTGGTACGATCACCTCTTCAGTTTCTTCCTCGATTCCTTCAGACGCCCTAATAGTAATTTCAACTTTCGTTCCCATCTCCTTAGCCAGTGTGTTGTTTTCCGTATACTTGGATTTCTTTGGAGTCCCCAACTCTGCGATTTCCTCCAAGTTAGATAGTCCGATGCGAGGTCCGATGTCACTACATGATTTTTGTGATTTTCTTTTTTTTCCTTCGCCTGCTCGAAGAGCCTCTTCTTCTTCGTCCTCAACTTCGTCGTTACTGCAATCTTGATGTACTAAAAACGGATCGACTTCGACGATCAACTCTTGCGGTTCTTGATCAGGAGCAATACAGACAGACTTTCCACTCGAGGAGTTTTTGGCCACTTTGGTGTTAAAAACGGACGCAATATTTTTTATTCCACCAACAGGAAGGATGTTCGGAAGATGCTTAGTCTTTAGGTGTCTCTGGAGATTTGATAGAATCCATCTTCTTGCAAATCGACATACTGTCACTGATGCGCAACAAAAAATGCACATCATCGTCGCCGAGTGTGATTGACTCCCTTGACTTTCGTCGATTTTTACTGAGACCCGAAGATCTGTTAGTCTGTTCGTTTCGATTTCTTTCAACTTGACTGCATTATCCTTAACGAAAGCATTGACGATTTGCCGTATTGATTTGGTCACCTCTCTTTGTGCAACGTTGAGATCAATATCTCCCGTATCTCCCTCGGTAGCTGTCTTTTGCGGACCAGAATACGAAGAATCCGGCACCAAATTAGAAGTAATCGAGTGCCCTCGGGATTTCTTCGCAGATCCTGCTTGCCTTAGAGTTTGCGACGTTTCCATATCAAATTTTCTCTTGCAGTGTTCGGCTAGAGCAAGTAGCAGCATCTTGTGCCCGGTTACAATTTTGAAAGCTTTTGGGCAGATATCGTATATGCCATAATAATCACTCGCTGGTTTTGTTGTGTCGCAGAACAATTTCATATCATTTCGGGCGAATTCTTCTAAATCCTTTAAACTATTTTCGGTCAAAGCACGCAATGATATGGCATTATCAAATCCATTGAATGTTAACAGATTTTTCATATATACCGGAATCTTTGCTTTTAAGGCACTCTCGAGTTCATCCCAAAAATCATTTTGCGCGTTGCTGCGGGCTGGAGCATCAGGGTTCTACAAATAAACGAAGGGAATAAGAAATTAATTCCGGTAGAAAGGAAATCGGCTAAAACCTCGCTCAAAACTCTAAGTCTCTAGCTAAATCAAATACTTTAAAAGGCCAATCCTCGAAGTTCACATACTATAGATGCCAATTCAATTGTATTAAATCTGCGATTCAACATCTGCGTCAGTCGCCATCTTAAGAAACGCGTTTCATATCATATCTCGGAAACGGCTGACTTCAAGATAAAAAGCTTCAGGACTTTTTTGTAGATAATTAAATTTCTCATCTTTTTTATCTCAAACTTTGTTCGATTCAACTTGCCGTTTTTTAATTACAGCCGATTACAGCTTGTTTAGTGTCGCAAATCTTCTTTCTCCTCTGAAACTCCCTTCTTCTTTCTCCTTCCAGAGAGAAGATTTGCGATACTAAACAAACTCTAATTGAAGAACGGTCAGTTGAATCAACAACAGTTTGAAATAACAAGATGAGGAATTTAATTATCTACAAAAAAATCCTGAAGTTTTTCATCCTCAAGTCAGCCGTTTTCGAGATATGATATGAAAGGCGTTTTTCAAGATGACGACTGACGCCGGGGGGGGGGGGGGGGCGCAAATTTTTGAAGTTAAGCTCCTTGTCTGTCAATAAAACGATTGCGACAATAAAAAAAAAAAACTCATCAGAATTTTTGCATTATGATTTGTGGTCTATTGACTGAACTATGAGGTAATTTATATCATATTGTCGAATATCCAGTATCCACGGGTTACTTTGTCCATAGGATACTCGACGAAAAATAACGAGAACTCGACGAGAACAATCGAAAAACGCAGGTATTTTCTAGATAATGTATAATTGGTGAATTATGCAGTGCCTTCTTTTTCATAACCTCACTAATGTTTGAAGAGAATACTTGCTTACCTTAGAAGTATTCATGATACTCGAGTTTCGGTTGCTTCCGCAAAATTTCCTGACGATCTTTTTTTTTTGTTCGCACCAGGCTTACTTTTCATAAAGTTTACTTTCACGAAATTTATAGAAGGTTTATACCTGTTGCTAAGCTCCTGAGAGGCTAGCTGTGTCTGTATTAGTGGGCCTGAGTATGTCCTTGCATAGGTGGCGCGTCCGTGGCGCATGCCACTATAGCAAACGCCATATACGTATACGCCGACCGTGCAGCATTGAGTGAAATGAAGGAACCGTATATGAGTTTGAACAAATGGGTCAGAATCAGCATGTTCTGTTATAGAGTTATACCGAGAGGTATAACTCTATAATATAACATAACTAATAATATAATAATAATAATAATATAATAATAATAATATAATAATATATAACTAATAATATAATAAATATTATATTATATTGTTATTATTATATATTATTATTATTATTATTATATTATTATATTATTATTATTATTATTATTATTATATTATATTATATTATATTATATTATATTATTATATAACTAATAATATAATATAATATAACTCATTAATTCGTATTCTGCCAGTATGATGTATGGAAATCGAGAGGATGACTGACTTACTGACTTCAACTGACTTCAACTGACTTCACCTGACTTCAACTGACTTCACCTGACTTCAACTGACTCACCGACTTCAACTGACTTCACCTGACTTCAACTGACTTCACCCGACTTCAACTGAGTTCAACTGACTTCACCCGACTTCAACTGACTTCAACTGACTTCAACTGACTTCATCTGACTTCAACTGACTCACCGACTCACTGACTTCAACTGACTTCAACTGACTTCAACTGACTTCACCTGACTTCAACTGACTTCAACTGACTTCAACTGACTCACCGACTCACTGACTTCAACTGACTTCACCTGACTTCACCTGACTTCACCTGACTTCACCTGACTTCACCTGACTTCAGCTGACTTCAATTGACTTCAATTGACTTCAACTGACTTACTGACTTCACCTGACTTCAACTGACTTCAAGTGACTTCAACTGATTCTCAGCCAGGTGTACACCTGACTTCAAGAGTGGTTAACCCCTCGATACAGATAGTTCATAAAAACAACAAAGAAAAATACAAAAAAAAAAACAAATACAAAAAAAAAATACAAAAATACAAGAAAGTAAGCCTTTACAGGCACCCTTTCTAATTGAGATAAAGGGTTCAATTTGGGGTCAAAATTTTTTTTTTTTTTTTTTTACTTTCGAATGAAGGGTATGAATGAATCTAATTCAGAAATAGCTATATTAACGACCACCCTAATATATATATATATTAGACCTCGCCAAAAAAAAAAAATTATTTTCGATTTTATCCGAAACAACTTCAAATGAGAGTATTTGATCTAATACTGACCCTGTCAAAATTTGGGCTCCGTCGGATAATTCTAAGAGGTCGCGCATCGAGTCTTAAAATTTTCCTATTCAATTAACACGTGAAAATGGTATTTTGACCGTTCAGAGCTCATTGAATTTTTCCTGCGCGATTGCGAGCAGTCTGAATTGCTGTAAGGCCTTAATTATATGTTGTACATATGGGGCATTCCACACCAACTCGACCTGCCGTGGACCCTCACCATTTTTTATTTCTTTTTTCTTCGAGTAAGATGGAAGAGAGGGCGAAAAATGGACGTCTGAATTATTTCAGATTTTTTGGACCCCCCGTTCAAAAGTTGACTTTTTTCAGGCAGACATGTATTTGGAGATCCGTATTAGTCGTACGAAAAAAATCACCCATGAGAAAGTTTGCCAATAATATGAGGTGACAAAAACTTATTGTTTAAGAATTTTTCAATATTCGTGGATGCTGTTTTTTTCGATAAAACACTCTTAATTTGGGATAGCCACTTTTTTTTTTTGCACATGCTCCAAAAACTTCTGAAACGCAAAAATACATCGATATTTCAGAAAAGTCGGAAATTTAAAAAAAAAAAAAAAAAAATGGCGGATACGACCTTATACCATTAGACACGCGATATGGTACCATAAAAATGCAATACGTCAAACATAGCTCAAATCGTTTTTGCAGTGCGTCCACTTCACTCGTATTTTCTGTTTATTCGGAATTCATTTAATTCTGGCATCTGAACCAGAGCTAGTACCACTTTCGGCATAGTCTCAAAAGTTTCGTATTTTCACAAAGAATTTATGGTGAAAATTTCACAAAAAACGATGACGGCTAACGCAGTGGAAATCCCAAATTAAGAGTGTTTTATCGAAATAAACAGCATCCACGAATATTGAAAAATTCTTTAAAAATAAGTTTTTGTCACCTCATATTATTGGCAAACTTTCTCATGGGTGATTTTTTCGTACGACTAATACGGATCTCCAAATACATGTCTGCCTGAGAAAAGTCAACTTTTGAACGGGGGGTCCAAAAAATCTGAAATAATTCAGACGTCCACTTTTCGCCCTCTCTTCCATCTTACTCGAAGAAAAAAGAAATAAAAAATGGTGAGGGTCCACGGCAGGTCGAGTTGGTGTGGAATGCCCCATATGTACAACATATAATTAAGGCCTCACAGCAATTCAGACTGCTCGCAATCGCGCAGGAAAAATTCAATGAGCTCTGAACGGTCAAAATACCATTTTCACGTGTTAATTGAATAGGAAAATTTTAAGACTCGATGCGCGACCTCTTAGAATTATCCGACGGAGCCCAAATTTTGACAGGGTCAGTATTAGATCAAATACTCTCATTTGAAGTTGTTTCGGACAAAATCGAAAATAATTTTTTTTTTTTGGCGAGGTCTAATATATATATATATATAGTATAGAGCTACATACCTGTACGGACTATAGTAAAAGAGTAAGTATTATATAAGAAACACAAAATGTCTTTCAGTGACTGCAGTTCGTCGGATGGACCATAGATACCTACCTTAACCGATTGTTATTCATGAATTATGAATAAATTCATCCGCGCATACAGATAGGTATGTCTATAGATACGTATATATGTATGCTATAATATGCTATAGGTATACACTGCGGCTATATTGTGCGCGCCGCACGCGCGGTCATTCTGACATTACGTTGCGGTGTGTATTCGATCAGCAGAGTTTGTATCAAGAAACTCGATCTTTGCCTTGGAAAGGTATCGGGTGACCTTCGATTATAGAATTTACGAGGGACACCTGCGGTCACGATGTAGCCCATATAGAAACGCGCCCGGGACAATTAAATCTTTTCAGACTCGAAATCTACTGTGTACGTAAAAATAATTACTTGCATCGTAATCAACAATTGTTGAATATATTGTGTAGTATATAGTATATATGGCACTTCGTAGTTAGATACATGTTACACGTATGTATATTATGCAAACACACTTAATCTACGGACATCATTCGGTACGATCTATACCCTATATATGTATATATAACTTATTATGAGCCCCACGTAGGTGAGGCAATAGACTGCGAGAGATTCTCTTATTTCACAATGAAAAAAGGCAGCGGATCGAGGATACTAGCCTCGTGCACCAACCAGCACTGACTCTGGCACTTCCACGAGGGTCTCGATCACGGCCTATTATATACCTATAATATATAATATATAAACTATATATTATATGTATATACGCTCTTATATAGACATAGGTATGTAGGCTTGTGGGTGAAGCTGGCTCGGATATATGAGGCTATATATATATGATAAAAAAAAAAAAGGTCGAAGTCGCCCGCCTGCAATACTTGCTCTCGGCGGCTATCACACTAAGCTGAATGGAAGAGGCGCCGCAGTAGGTATATACGACTCGCAGGTGTCAAAAACATATATGTGTATATATGTACATATAAGATATGGCGGTACGCGTTTATGAACATAAATCCTATAGTCCACGTGACCGTGACAGAGATTTAAGGTCTGCAAGTAACTAATTCTGCAAGGATTCAGTACGATTGTTGTGATGGTAAAAGTAGAACGTTTGCGCGGATTTTTTTTTTTTTTTTTTTTCCTCACACCATAGATCTATGCTCACACCAATCGAATATCTGAAATACGCTTGGCGACATATCCTTCTGACTCTTGCGCAGCGGGACTCAGAAGGATTAGATAACCATTAACCATTAATGAAATGAAACTGTTATCCGAAGTCGCAGTGTGTAATACATAATATATAGGTACTACTATATATTAGGTGTACATATATATACCTATGTTTACCGTCAAACTGCTCCTACCTGCAAATGCGTATTGCATATCTGAAACTGACCTGTTGTGATCAACGTGGAGATTATTATTGCCATCTTGGTGATTTTCTTGATAATGTTGACGTTTGCGTACTTTGGCCAGCCAGAGTCGGGAAACGTCGTAATATTGTTCCCGTGTTACTTTGCCGTCGTACGACGCCGCAGCGCGCATTGATTTACGAAGATCTTTGAGTATTTCGGGACTGCAACGAAAACGTAATTCATTAAATGTATGTAGCACATAACGACGGACAAAATAGAAATGCGTGAACAATTCGCCGGAGTGTCTGGACAACCATATACGCTTAAATTACTTAATCAATTCAAAACAATATATAGTACATTAATTCAATGCGAATATATAGGCTCAAGGGCGCTGGATCCGTTCAGACAAAATAAAATTATTCGACCAAGTTTCATTGGTCGCGAATAAACATTATTACTTCCTGCAGAGTAACTTATACCTCTCGCTTGTGTATATCTAGTATATGGCCGTATATATGTATATTAGGGTGGTCCTTATTTAGGGCTCGGACGATCATTTTATCAGACGCCCTCCAAATCGACTCCAAATAATTCAAAAACATTCAATACCCTAATTATTTCAGATTGTTATCTAGACTCTAACCCCTCCCTATAAGAGGGTGGATTTCCCCATTTGAAATAGGTACACGTGTTTCGGCCATATATTCTCAGGATATATTTTATTCTAAGAGTAATAATTTTTGAAAAAATCTGTAACCAATAGATTTTAGTGTTCATTGGTGCTACTATTTGAGAAAAAATTCACGTTATCATACGGATCAATCTAGACGAATCGCACACCCTTTAATTGAAAAAAAAAAGTCAGATCATGAAAATGATGAAAGAATTCGGTTATTGTTTTTGAATTATTTGGAGTCGATTTGGGGGGCGTCTGATGAAAAATTCGTGGGAGCCCTAAATAAGGACCACCCTAATGATATATACCTATACCCTCATATAATGTGCGAATATTATGGTTACAAGTCCCAATATTTTAGCCCTCGTCGTTTCGAATACTTGAAGTAAATGAAGTGAATAACAATTTCCTATTTCCATCATAAAAGTTATTATCAATACTATTATATTTGGATTGAAAACGCACCTGCCGTGAGGGGACATGCGATCGCGCATGTAGCCGATGAGTTTCGTGACCGAGACTCTACCCGTCGATGGTACATCGCATTCGGAGAAGATTTTTTCTAACGCGTCTGCAATAAACAATTATATTTACAATTTACTATCTTATGTGACATGGTAATTCGTGACCGGCTTCGGCTGGGGTTAATATGACATTATATGTGTTGATCGTGAGATCTCACCGTCCTCTTGAACATAGGCTTCCCCATCGCATCCTCCGTCGTTCACTTCACACATTTTAATAAGAATAGATATAGTGTTCGACTATATTTCGACTGTATTCGAATATGTTGTTGCTTTTTTTCTTCCGGCTAACGTTTCGCGACATAACTAACTATAATCACAACGTTCGCCTATTCATCATCCTGACCGTTAATCATGCATACTCACTAGTCATTACTCGTACAGGTCGGTCCATTTGAAGTGTTTAATATTAAGAAGCTGTTTCTAGCAAAACTATAATTGCCGGTAGAGGAAAATGTTTTAGATTATGATTATTATTAGTTGGACGAAATCGAAGATGTTCAATAAAATTTCTAGAACATCGACCGTTACGGAACTTTGATGTATGTATAGTATGTACTATAAATGTAAACACAACATTACCATGGCCTTTGCGCAAGCCTTGTAAACAAAGCATATAATCATCCCATTTCTTTTGCGTATTTGTGTAAAATTCGTTACCTTAATTAGCATTAGCTTATAGATTTTTACTTGCGGTATGCGATACGAAGGAATGGTTCAAATAAAAGTTATTAAGTTTGATAAATGAGCTTCTCGATTTATCGTTGTGTGAGAAATTCATCTACTCATCGTTGATCGATTTGGAAATCTGAAATTACCTACATGTTTTATTCCTTCCTCTGACGGGGTCAGCAGAAAATTCATGCTCCTTCCGCATAAAATCTTCCTTTGTATCGAACAAATTTTGTCTAAAACATTTTCCTCTAACGCCAATAGCTTCTCGCTGCAAACAACTTGTAAACACTTGAAATGAATCACCCGGTATAGTTACGCAATGATCCAGCGGACCTTTAATAATCTTGAGCGTATCCTTCCGTGAGAAAACGAAGCGATAACCTTATTAGAACAATAGCTCCGTGGGGAGAAAAAAAATAAGTTTTATGTTATGTTGCGTTATGCTACAAAAGAATTTCAATTCTGATCCGAACGTCGCACTTGTTCAGGTGATACATACGTACGACCTGAATTTACGAATAGAGGTGCCGATATTATCAGCGTGTAAAGCGTATTCTATTCACTGAACGAGACACTGTCAAACGGCACTCGTCTAATATTTTCAAAACTTTCCTGACATCGGAGTTCGGACGAAGGCCCGCGAACGCGCGAACATTGAACAGCCGTAACCGATGACCTTTCGACTTCGAAATCTCGAAATCTCGATCTCCGACCCAGATCAATTGTCGCCAGCTTCACGATATTCTTGACTACCACGAAGCCTACGAAGCTATACGATAAGCTACGAATGACGGTCGGCGACATCTCTGGACCGTGCAACGAACGACCAACTCTCATGCCGCTCATGCCTCTCACCAGCGATGCCAGAAGTCACCAGAAATAGAGATAGAGCGTATGGCGATCGCGGCGGAGTAAGAGAGAAACTAGGCCACTTTCTGGCATCACTGCCTCTCACAATCAGCATTCAGCATGTTCGGCACTGATGTCTGATCAGCACCTGTCTGCTGTCATCGTACAATACACTTTAGTATTAAACATATAAGAAAAATAAGAATAGGAGTGACAATTGTACGTTCTCATAAATTTCACAAATAAAGTTTTCACATAAACATTAATACCGTATCGACACGTAAGTGTTTGTATGTATATTGTTACGTTTCACGTATACGTTTCAAGCCGGCATAAATCTTCGAGGTTATATGCCGATTCTTCGCAGCTCGCGTATTAGAGTTTCGTCGACGAATCGTGTGTCATATCGCTGGCATATCGCTGGCATATCGCTTGCATATCGCTCGCATATTAATTCCGTCAACAGCCAAGAAGAGTTGCGATGAATGAGACAACACTGCCTCCGTCTCCCAACTGGTATCTCGGGAATATACTGGCCTGTGCCAAGGATGGGACCGTCGCCTGGGGTGCCCGTAATGCCATTGTTATTGCCACATCTGAACAGGATGAAAAAATTCTCAAGTATTCCATTATCCAAGATGCTCACCTCGACAGAGTAACCTCCCTTGCCTTTGTTCCTAATTACGGAGAGGCAAACCAAAGGCTATTAGTCTCTGGTGGTGACGAACATATCGTTAGAATTTGGAATCTAGATACCATGAGTGCTGTAATGGCTCATTCCTACGCCGACGTAAGTTTCAACTCTGTGGCACAATACCATTTGATGAACTTGAGACATGACTTTCACGATCAGTGCTCGCCAACACCTGGCTGGTTTTCGATATCATAGCTCGCTTGTAAATGATCCATCTTTTTTAAATTTTTCAGACGCAGCAAAAGGTTGTAGGCGTTGATTGGTCGAGAGCCAATCTCAACACAGTCTGTTGCGTCAGCACTGACGGACCACTAGTCGTCTGGAATGTATCTCATAACGTTGCGCAACAAATTCCACTAGGAAAAATGACCGCTACCTGTTTATCTTGTTGTCCACACGATCCTGACGTCGTAGCGATCGGAACAAGGAGCGGACTGGTGTACGTTGTCAACATACATGGTAATGGAAAAATTGTCTACAAGCTGAGGGGACATGACGCCGAAATATCCAGCCTCTCGTGGTGTCCTGTCTCAACCAACGTATTGGGTGGTACAGACATCAAGGATCTCCTGTTGGCCTCAGGCGCAAAAGACAGGTGAATTCTAACAGTGCGATTCTGCTTGGTCATCCCAAGTTTTAGAATTCGCACTAATGTAATACACCAGTCTACACCTCGCGTTACTAAAACCGAAAGGGCGTATCTCAAACAGAGTTGTAAATAATGCATTAAATTTTTTAATGCATTGACATTTTCATTAACCATTAAATTTAATTTTTTAATGGAAAATATTTCCATTAACCATTAAATTCAATTTTTTAATGGAAAATATTTCCATTAACCATTAAATTTAATTTTTTTAATGGAAAATATTTCCATTAACCATTAAATTTAATTTTTTAATGGAAAATATTTCCATTAACCATTAAATTTATTTTTCTAATGGAAACTTTTTCCATCAACCATTAAATTTAATTATTGAATGGAAAACATTTCCATTAAAAAATTAAATTTCATCATTTGATGAGAAAAATTTTCATCAATTTTTGAATATTTTTTTCTATTCGGAAAAATTCTCATCAACTGCTGGAATTTTCTGAAATTACTTTGGATCACTTTTAATTTTTAAATAGACTTGGCGGGAAAGTAGAAAGCCATTCGCTGTGTGCATGACCGTGAGCGGCTCAGGGTTGTAAAATTTTTAATGGAAAATATTTCCATTAACTCATTGAATTTAATTTTTTAATGAAAACATTTTCCATTAAAAAAATGAATTTAATGGTGAGTGAAAATATTTTCCATTAAAAAATGAAATTTAATGGTTAATGGAAATATTTTCCATTAAAAAATTAAATTTAATGGTTAAGGTGCTTTCCTAGGCAATTCCACCAGTCCTGAAAACATCGTGAAAAAATGTGATATTAAACGGAATATCTCTGCCTGGGCACCGAAATCAATGAAACAAAATACGTCGCGCAATTCTATGTGCGACTCCGAACATGTACAGCCCAAAAAATGTTCGTTTTGCGCGAAAATAGAGAAGATATCCATGAAAAACGGTTTTAGAAACGGTTTTAGAAACGTTTTTCATGGATATCTTCTCTATTTTCGCGCAAAACGAACATTTTTTGGGCTGTACATGTTCGGAGTCGCACATAGAATTGCGCGACGTATTTTGTTTCATTGATTTCGGTGCCCAGGCAGAGATATTCCGTTTAATATCACATTTTTTCACGATGTTTTCAGGACTGGTGGAATTGCCTAGGAAAGCACCTTAATGGAAATATTTTCCATTAAAAAATTAAATTCAATGAGTTAATGGAAATATTTTCCATTAAAAATTTTACAACCCTGATCTCAAATCATACGCCCTTTTGGTTCTGCAGAGCCAAAAGGGCGTATAAAAAAAAAAAAATTTCTCTAATCAACCTAGAAATGTTAGAAATAAGGAAATATATTGAAAAAATTAAAAAAACTTTTTTTGAGATACGCCCTTTTGGCTTTAAAAAACAAAATTCTTAAAACCAAAAGGGCGTATCGTTTGTTATTTTTTCATTTTTTTCAATATATTTCCTTATTTCTAACATTTCTAGGTTGATTAGAGAATTTTTTTTTTATACGCCCTTTTGGCTCTGCAGAACCAAAAGAGCGTATGATTTGAGATACGCCCTTTTGGTTTTAGTAACGCGACCTATGTTCCCGTTTACCGACGATTGGTCTGTTACTAACCATTGGCTACTCTCAATCCCTTGACCAGGTCTATATTCATTTGGAGAGCTGGCGGAGATGGTAGATATCAGACTGAGTTGATATTACCCAACAGTCCTCTGGATTCGCATCAACACAGAAGTAAATTAGGAACAGCAACGGGAGGCTGGACAGCTGTGTGCTGGGTGGCATCCAGAGTATTGCTCACCAGCTCAAGTTGGGGTGAATTAATATCTTGGGACTTGTCGACTAGTTCCAAGTCTAGACCTGCTTGTAAATTGATTCACGCTTGCCACTCTAGAGGCCTTTTTTGTATCGCCCAGGTAGAGGGCAAAACTGAAGCTATAGACAGTAATTGGAGGTCGGAAGATACAAGGAGGTACGATAATTTATTAAATTCTAATAGTAAAATAGTAAATAATCGTACCAGCGAACGTTATGGTAAGGTGAAAAAGCCAACAATGAGATCATTATTACAGCACGACTGTATGGACTTTGGCTCAAGATCGTCGTGTCGTTTGTTATAATATAAAGACGGCTGATTCCGAGATAAGGTACAACGTTCCAACTCAAGGCGGATATACGTATTGCATAGCTGCCTCTCCCCTGGACACAACAAGGATTGCCTTCGGTGTCGGTGACGCAATGCTCAGGCTGTGGAATTTATGCGAACCTCACAAGAATACTTTCGACATCGCCATGCTCTGGCAAAAGATAAAGGGAAAAGTCATGGCTGTAAGTTGTTAGTGGCTCTTGCTGAGACGAGGCGAACCAAGCCAATTAGTCGAGCTGAAGTCATCCGATTCAAATGTTCAACTAATATTCACAAATCTTAGATATCGTGGCATCCTGAGAAGGAAAACTTGTTAGCCTTTGGTACTGGGGAGGGCCGCGTTGGTGTATACGATACCAACACTAGCAAACCCCCCATTCTGTATAGACAATACCATAGACATGCGGTATACACCCTTGGATGGGGTCCGGAGCCAAATGGCAAGGAAAGCTACGTTCTTTATTCGTGTGGCGACGGTGAATTAGTCTACTACAATCCAGAAAAACCTAATCAAGGTGCGTAGAACAATAGATTTTTTCTTATCATCTGTTATCAAATTTCGTCAAACAGCGGCGGAAATTCCGTTTCCTACACCTAGTACATACACAGTCTTTCATTCTTGTTGTTGCAGAGCCAAAGTCCGTCATAAAAAAAGATTGCACTGAATTTTCTTGGAAGCCAGACAGGTCGTGCCTGGCAATAGGATTTGAAAATGGGTACGTCGCTATACGTGGGATCCTCATTTCAATTCCAAAAACATCCAGTGGTTTGTTGTATGGTACATTATAGGGGTACATAAATCAAAATCGCTTCTCCTTCTGACTTAGGACCATCTCATTTCTGGACCGCAATTTGGAAGAATGTCACTCACCCATTTACTCTTTGAAGAAGGCTATTCAATGCTTCGCCTGGCATCCTGAAAGTACCTCCACAGATCCCGACTTATCCCCTTTACGCCATCATTTGGCTGTCTCGACGAATGGTCACGCAATTGTTATATTCGACTTGACAAAGCTTGCCAAAGATCGTACTTCCACAGACGGTACTAAGACAGCAAATGGAGGCGTGTCATTGCAGAAGATCGTCGGGACATTAAACGGACATTCAGCTAAAGTTGTTGACTTGGCCTGGAGTCCGCACATCAGCGGATATCTCGCGTCGGCGAGTTACGACAGCACGGTTCAAGTATGTGTGCCCGCGTCGTTGCATGAATATATATTCTTGTTCTTCATATGTTATAAATAGCATTCGAAAGCACTTAAAAAAATATCACAAATATGCCGATGAGAGATTCGTCAATCGTATCGCGGAGAATTGGATGTAGCATTATTAAAACAATAACATCTCACAGGTATGGAAGACTGAGTCTGAGGAGTTGGTTGGAACTTATTTGAGTCACTGCGGTCCGGTACATTGCTGCATGTGGAGTCCCTTGGACCCGGACTTGATAATGAGCGGATCGGCAGATTTCACAGTCAGAATATGGAGATTGTCTGAACAAGAAGTGAGGCGACCTATAGAAAATCTGTCAAAGCTGAAGAAAGTGAGAACGAAAAAGAAGAAGCCCGCGATCGAAAGGATAGCGACAAATCAAGTCAGCGATTCCGAGGAGAAAATTGTTGACGGGCTGGAAGATAACGCCGCGAAAGTAACAACGATTGAATACGCAACAACCGAACGGGGTATATTGTCGTGTGATACCGTCCTTGTGATTTAATCCTCTAATTTCTGTATTGTATGCTTGGCGAGGCATACCGGCGATCGGCTTCAATATCTGATAACATTACTTCAACATAGGTATATCAATATGTAATATGTAATATGTATACATATCTGCTTGCAGATATAAGAGAGGTCCTGGCAATGGATCAGGTTAGAAGAAAGAAAAACAAGAAGCTCACATACTTTCCAGTTATGGCCAAGGCCAGTAACAACAAAGAATCTTTACTCACCTCTGTCATGGACCTGGTCCAGAGCTCGTGCGAAACGTCCGCGGGGGAGCAAGGATTCCCCCCCGCTGTCGGCGACGACAGTATAAACGCAGATGGAAATGCAAGCAAAGAATCCTCTGCGTTATCAATATTCGGAAGTAGAGAAGAGGTCTTAAAAATATTGGACAATGAAAGTAAGTTTAGGATCACAGCCAAAATCATACTTACTCTACGCTATGTATGTGTGTAGACAGGTCGCAGACTGGGTGGCGAATTAAGTCGCATTATGGTAGTGTCCCAGCCCAGTGTTGAAAATAATTGTCCTTTACACGGATCTTTCAGAATCTGCTCATGCTAAGCTCTCCAAGCATGACACGGTTGTTGAAATGGATCTGTGGTGCAATAATTTGAAGCAAAATTTACAAGAAGCAGCCAAAGGGAAACGACTCAACGATTTTTTAGTCTCATTGGCGCCAAGTCTTTCGTTCAGGTGAGCATCTCCAAAGATGAATAGTACCTCGATATGATCAATGTATTTGGATGTGCAGCCAAGCAAAGTTATACTTGTTGAAATTTATAGAGTATGGCAGGAAACGTGCGAAACTTATGCCGCGCAGCTAGAGTTCGAGGGAAATCATCGCAAGGCGGTATCATACCTTTTGTGCATTCACAAAATCGATCAAGCTATCCAGGTGTTCGTAGAGGGTAAAATGTTCAAGGAGGCGTACGTATTGGCCAAGTGTAAGCTCGACGCAAATGATCCACTGGTGAATACCTTATTGGAAAAGTGGGCGCTTGCAACGGCCAAGGAGGGAAATTTTGAAGATGCCGTCCAATGGTGGGTATAGACGACATTGTCAATCATATTGTTGTTATACACATATATAATACCTGTGTCATGATTCGTGACGGATAAAGGAATAAGAATCAAGACTGTGACCTTTGCATCATTGTTGGGAAATCGAAGCTGCTCGAACTGAAGAAAACTCATATCAGTTAAAAGACTGGTATTTGCTAACAATGCTCCTCCGTTTGTCATATGTAGCTACATTAAACTGGGCAACTACAAAGATGCTGCGAAATTTTTGAGCAAACGGAAAGATTTCAGAAGCTTGGAAGTTGCCGCTCGACTAGCTTTAAAATCTGGTGATGAAGGATTTAGTGCAATGTTGGCCGAACAAGCAGTGACAGAGGCACTCTTAAAGGCTGATTATGATTCGGCTGAAAATTTTATCCAGACGTTTCCGCAGATTCAGGTATGTATATTAGGGTGGTCCTTAAATGGGGTGTTTTTGAATTGTTACGCTCCCAAGGGTTCAAACGGATCCTTTTGAAGAAAAAAAATTTGTCCTAAATTTTGAATGCTCTATCTCAATTTTAACATCCCGCGCACGACCGCCGAAGTATTTTTTTTTTTTTTTTTTCAATTTCCCACAAAAAACATGTATGACCCAACTTTGTCAAGTCATTAACGTCGAAGTTTCAACATTTTGCGTCCTGCGTCGATTTCAACATTCTACGCACGACCGCCAAATTGTTTTTTCTCTTTCAATCTGCTAAAAAAAAAAAAAGAAAAAAAAAAACCCATTTCAATAAAAATCATGTCATCTGAAGAGCTATAACTTCGACGTTAGTGACTTGTTAAAGTTTTTTTTTTTTTTTTTTTAGCAGATTAAAAAAGAAAAAAAAATTTATTTAAATTTATTAAAATATTATTTAAAATCGACGCAGGACGCAGAATGTTGAAACTTCGACGTTAATGACTTGACAAAGTTGGGTCATACATGTTTTTTGTATCAAATTGAAAAAAAAAATAAATACTTTGGCAGTCGTGCGCGGGATGTTAAAATTGAGATAGAGCATTCAAAATTTAGGACAAATTTTTTTTCTTCAAAAGGATCCGTTTGAACCCTTGGGAGCGTAACAATTTAAAAACACCCCATTTAAAGACCACCCTAATGTGTATAATAAAAATGCTCATCATGCAATACACGTTGCGAATGAATCTGATGGCTTCAAAATCCATTCTGGCCCATGGTTTGTCTTAATTATAATTTTCAGCATTGCGAACTCAAAGTGGCGGCACTAAGGGAGATGGATGGGATGCTTCAGAGTTGCGACGATGGGAAAATTTGGGATTGGCTCGAAGGGAACTCCCAAGATTGTGTGCTGGAAAATTTATCAAATCTGTATCCAAACTGCGATCATTATTACGCAAAGCTTCTGAAAAGTTCGGAGACTCTGCAAGTTCCCAAGGACAAGCCAACGGTAACTGATGAATCTCGTAACAGTTCTTTGTTCCTGAAAAATTAAAGATGTTGCGAACAATGAATTCTTGTCAGAATGGTCTGATATCCGTTTACCACCATAAGTTCTAATCGTCTTGAAATCCTAGCTCTGGGTGGAAGTGGGTAGCCAGATCGCGATGGCAACGGCATGCGTCGCGACTGAGAGAAAACTTTATCATTTGGTTGCGGCCGTGGGTGCTGTATCTCGATACGAAACGACAACGCATTTACGGGAAAGTCAGACTGATGGAGAGGTTGAGGGTGAACAGAGGAATCTTCTCGCAAAGTTATTGTCACAGCTAGATAAGAGAAGCCCATGCTCAGAGGATAGCATGTTCGTTGACAAGGAACCAAGTATTCGTAAGAGCTTGCGAGCTTATCTGTGTCACGGGATTTTGAATTGGTTAATAGGGTCCGATGTTAGCCTAATAGAAAAGAAGGGTCGACGAGAACTTGTCGCATCTTTGATCGAAAGTATAATTGGAGATGCGTTGGACAAACAGACCGTCAAGTTTCACGTGAAATCCGCCGACGTTAACAAGCTGGAAGGGCTGTTGGCTATTGCTATGGGTGAGTAGCGGTTTTATTGGACCATCGTAAAAACCTCATCCCCAAAAGTTTTCTGGCTCGCACTTCACATTCATATATCAATAACAAAAGCAATAATAACAATAATTCGACGCGTGAAACGAATAACTATTTCAGAATGTTCTCCCTTGTATATCCCATCATTTTTATACATGTGAATATTACGCAAATACGGTGATGCCATTTACCTCCACACAGTGTTGGGCAGCATCTAATTACATTTGTAATTAATTACATTTTAATTACAAATTACAATTGTAATTTGTAATTGAAAGTCGAAGCAATTACAAATTACAATTGTAATTTGTAATTGAAAGTCGAATCAATTACAATTGTAATTTGTAATTGAAAGTCAATTGTAATTTGTAATTGAAAGTCGAATCAATTACAATTGTAATTTGTAATTGAAAGTCAATTGTAATTTGTAATTGAAAGTCGAATCAATTACAATTGTAATTTGTAATTGAAAGTCAATTGTAATTTGTAATTGAAAGTCGAATCAATTACAAATTACAATTGTAATTGAAATGTTTCTTCGAATCAATTACAAATTACAAATGTAATTGACATCTTTTTTCGAATCAATTACAAATTACAAATGTAATTGACACCTTTTTCCGAATTAATTACAAATTATAAATGTAATTGACACGTTTTTTCGAATCGATTGCAAAATACAAATGTAATTGAAATGTTTTTTCGAATCAATTACAAATTACGAATGTAATTGAAACAGTTTTTCGAATCAATTAAAAGTTGTAATTGATCCGAAAAAAGGTGTCAATTACATTTGTAATTTGTAATTGAATACGAAAAACATTTCAATTACATTGGTAATTTATAATTGATTCGAAAAAACATTTCAATTTGTATTTTGTAATTGATTCGAAAAAAGGTGTCAATTACATTTGTAATTTGTAATTGATTCGAAGAAACATTTCAATTACAATTGTAATTTGTAATTGAGTTTACTTTCAATTACAAATTACAACTGTAATTTGTAATTGATTGACTTTCAATTACAAATTACAACTGTAATTTGTAATTGATTGACTTTCAATTACAAATTACAACTGTAATTTGTAATTGATTAACTTTCACAATTGTACAATTGTAATTTGTAATTGATTCGACTTTCAATTGAAAATTACAATTGTAATTTGTAATTTGTAATTAATTAATTACAAATCTGCCCAACACTGCCTCCACAAATTATTGGCAATTCACCGCGCGAATTTGCACACCAAAATAAGATCGCCAATGCATGAAATTTCATTCCCACAGGAAAATCTCATAACGTTGGAGATAGCGAAGGTGACGCTCGGGAAGATATTGAGAATCTTATGAAGCAGCTCGCTGAAATTCGTAGCGACAAGGAAAAGTTTTCAACAGAACGTCTTCACGCCCCTAATCCTGTCCTGGTGTATACTAAAGCTCGTGAATTGACGAGCGTTCTGTTTGAAGGTGCAACCGCAGAGAAAATGACACAGCTCTTGTCTGATACTTGGATGAATGTTGCGTTGTGAAAATCAGTACGTAGTCGCGTTTCTGCTCATTGCAAAAAATACTGTGACTGGAAATAGCCATGCGAATGCCAATACATATTTTGCGCGCATACCCTTCCGGACGCTTGTTTGTATTCTGATGTGCAAGTACACACCGCTGGCATGAAGATGTAAATATTATGAATAAAATCGCCCTGGGCGAACATATTGCATCGTCTATGATCATGTGTTCCTATTATTTTCGTATCTTTGGAAGTTTGATCGAGTATACACCTAGCTCGGAAAACACTTGGTAGACTCATTCATCTACCTATTTCATGTATTTCCCAATTCCGGAGCACTGACCCGAGAAATGTTAGGAATGACGGAATACTTCTCGATTGAATGGGGTCCACACAGTATAACATTGTACAAAATTGCTACTGTTATTTGTATTTATTATTTAAAAAAATTACACAAAATATGGAGCTCGTTAATGTTTTGCCTATGAAGTTATTTACCCTTTCAAGTGATTCTTCAGCACACATTTACAATGCACAATCAAGACTCCTACAATATTATCCTAAAACGGATAGATGTAATACCCATAGATTTACTTGATATTCACTCTCCAGAAATGTAGTTCTCTGTCATTGCCTGCACACACATAGGGTAACTTGTGATGCCAACTCAGACCCCCTACGAGCTGCAATCTGCTGGCAAGAACTACCTGTTTCGACTTCAAGTTTGTTACCTTGAGTCGATTGTCCGGCCTTCCGATGCTGGCAATCGCATGTCCTACAGCTGGAGAAAACTTAATTGTCTGGCCCCCTTCTACATGTAACGGGCGGGATTCTACAGGCCGACTGAAACATACAGTATCCCTGGTCAAGTAATCAGTTTTTGAAATTTCAAAACAGTACGCTGCCCTATGATAAACGATTGTCATTGCTAAAGTGCTCCTCACCTCGGTCTCGATACGTCCCATACTAGCAGCTCGCCGGCGGCCAGAGCCGCAACTTTCAACGGGTTTGGACCCCAGTCAGCAGACATGAGAGGTGTAACTCCGGCGTCAAGTGACAGTATTGCCTGCTGACTTATCACGTTGTACATTCGTATTAATCCATTTTTCTCAGCTACCAACAACTTGCCAGATTCTTCTTTATGCCAGCAGACAGTTACACCCGGGGATGTCAGATAGAACGTTACGTTACATTTCTTGTCCTCTTTTATGTCCCACAGTTTGCACGTGTGATCGTCGGAAACAGACGCCAGAATGTCCCCTTCTGGCTCGTACGAGATTGAATTGATGTAATCTTTGTGACCCTCTAGAACCTTTAAAACATACGTCTGCTGTATTACGAGATCACGGGTAATGAACTTTGATTCGACGAATTTTCTGATTTCTCAAAATTAGAATAAATTTCATAAACAGGTCAGGATAGAATCTAGCCTATAGGTGAATAAGTTTATGGTATAATACAGGCTTCACACCACCTTTTCTCCTCAAAATAGAGTAGAAGGGGAAAAATTTTGTTAAAAAAGGGGAAAAATAGGGGGTTCAAACAGTAGAAAATAGAAGGCGTTATATCTACGAAATGATATTTTAATCTTGTATCATAGTGACATATAATATTCTGAACATTTTGATAATAATGTTGCGTGAAATGAAATTATTAAAAACGTGAACATTGATATGAATTGTGTAGTACAAAGGAACTTTCAATATTTTTTTGGCATTTGAATCCCTGATCAAATATAGGGCGCTATCAACTAAGTAATACGTATTATTTTGCTTGGACGCAAGACACTCTTTGGTTTTTCTTCAACTTTTTGGCAAATAGAGACTTATGACTCAATTTATATGCATGATAGTTTTGGAGATTCAAGAAAAATTGGGGGAATTATTAACAAATTTCGCCCGATTCTGCAATCATATAGGGAAAAACTAGAAAATGTTGGTTTTTAGTGTAAAAATAGGGAAAATGTTAGTTTTAGAGTAAAAATAGGGGAAACTTTGAAAAAAGGGGAAAAAAAGAGGGAAAGGGAAGAAAGTGTGAAGCCTGTATAATATGTAGGTCTACAAGAGGCGAGGGTCTTTCAATTAATACAGCCGCTTAATTGTGTTAGCATACATTACACTTGAGTATAGCATCTGTAATGGCGACGGGATATCCGACTAGTGCCTATTGCTATCTTATAAACTAAGAAAAAGCCTTGTTCACCTGGTATTCGTTTAGGTCTTTCAAATTACTGTTGTACAATCGAATTTTGAAATCTGCCCCTGCCACGCAGAATGCTATAACTTTTGGCACGACACTCAGGGAAGTTTCTGGACTCCAGGAGAGCGCATGGGCTCTTGTTTCGTGATGAAATGTCTGAATAGGACTGTAATCAATATCTTCGACATCCTCGTCCTCGTCCTGTAACACGTACACACGGAGAATACAAATACAAGAGGAGATTTTCACTCGACAAAGATTAGGTCCGACAATTACTATCAGAGTAATTCTCATTATCTCGATCATTATCTCTTTACCTGAAACTTGACGATTCCAATGGTGATTTTGCCGGTTAGGGCGATGCATACCAAATGTTGCGACCATTCGTAGGGCGACAATTCCACGGAATAAATCTGCTCAGAAAAGTCCAGCTTGTAAGTGGGCGGAGATACGATAGCTTCTTCCATTGTCCGTTATCGCAGTAGTACTTGTATTTTAATGTCGAAGTCTGACGGATATGTTTAATAAAAGGTGAAAAACGCGTGGCTTGTCTGCGAGATTGAGGTTATGGTTATGTTATGTTATGTTATTCTGTTGCGCGAAGTTAGGTTATGCTGCAACCGCCAACCGAGGCCGTTGGGTATGCATAATGTTAGAGTACAGCTCAAGTACAGCTCGAACCTCGTCGAAATCGTCGTTACTATCATGGACACGGAAGACAACTTTTACCTATCAAGTATCATATGATAATAACCACAGGCCACAACACAACGGTTCAAATTCATAACCTCGAGCGCGAGCCCAATCCAATCCAATCCAACCTAACCTAACCTAACCCTAACCCTAACCCTAACCCCAACCTAACCTACGGCCAACAATGGGTATACATTGGGTGATTTAAATTGAGTTTTCACGGTTCGTCGGCAGGGTGCAGCACGACCAAACGCGCATCGTCCAGCCGCCAGCGTGCCGCATCGCGGAACAATAATTTCGGGTAAATATCAATTTTTATCCATAATAAATTGGCTTTATTTACGGTCGGAATTTGATATTGGCCCGATTCTTGGGGTGTGCCATCGAAATTTCGATCAGATATCTACAAAGGTTGGCACGATAATACGGGTCGAGTAACTCGGTGCCTGTCAAGGCATGGTCGGCAAGGCGGCGTGCACGCCGTGTGCGTGCTTGCGGTTCGGGGCTTGTTGTTCGCCAGATTTCTTCTGAACGCAGGTTAGAAAACGTCCGCACCTTATCGATTGTATTGTCTTACGAACCGTGTGACGAGATTCTTGGACGTTAGACATCCGCAAGATGATTCTCGTGGCGTAGAACCGTAGAACTACGCCCCCGCAGTTGATTCGGCTAAGAAGCAGCAGCATGTGGTTCGTTGTGTATTGTGCGGAAAATGAGAAATGATTCGAAGATAGAACTATAAGACACGCTGCTGCGGGTGTCATCGGGTCGTAAAATCCGAGGGAATATCGTTGCGCTAGTCGTTATGGTAAATTTTGAAAATTCAACCTTCCGAAGGTCCGTGGAAAGTGGCATATCGCACCTACGAAGTTTGGGGAATTTTGTCGGGATTGTTTGAGTGTCAAAAAGCGAACGAGTACCACCCTGTCTCCTACCTCAAAGGACAAAAGTGTCGCCGATATTGTCTTGTCCGCGGGTCGCTGGGGAATGGGTCTGTTGGTCCTGGGGTAGCTTAGCGAGAGAAATCTGGCGATATGTTGCATCATCCAAGGTAATGACTTGTCCTGCCGACAAAACAATATCAACACCTTGTTTTTTACAGCAGGCGGGTGAGAGAGCGAGTAGCCAGCATCGAGCGCATCTATCGACGAGGTATGGACGCAGGGGTGGGCGACGTCGCCCAAATATCGGCTGAACTAGCCCGAGTCGTCGAGGTTATGATGTCACCTGGTGTGCCTCACGAACAACGCCTCGAGGCATACACCGCCTGTGAACGTTTTAAAGAATCGTCTCCCCTGTGCGCCCAGTGCGGCTTATTCCTGGCCCAGAAATTTGTGAACAATAGCCCAGTAGTGCGACATTTTGGGTTACAGCTTATGGAACATTGCGTCAAGTACAGGTGGACCCAGATGTCGCAGCCTGAAAAAATATTTATAAAGGAGAATGCGATGAAACTACTGCAAGAAGGTACGGAGCCTCTGCTGCGGGAAGAGACTCATATCAAAGATGCCTTGTCCCGAGTCATTGTGGAAATGATAAAGAGGGAATGGCCCCAACAGTGGCCCACCCTTCTGGCTGAACTGAGCCAGGCCTGTACCAGGGGCGAGAGCCAAACGGAACTGGTGCTCCTGGTGTTTTTAAGACTGGTTGAGGACGTCGCCTTGCTACAGACGCTCGAATCGAATCAAAGGAGGAAGGACATATATCAGGCACTGACAACCAACATGGCAGAGATATTTAACTTCTTTTTAAGACTGATTGAACAACATTTTACCAAGTTTCAAGAAACTAGCGGCCTGGGGCGCGTCAACGAAGCCACTGCTCATGGAAAAGTTGTTCAGGTAATTTGAATAATGATTATCATCCCAGATCCCAGAATAAAATATACGAATAAAAACATAAGGCGCGCGCCATTGTTAACACGGGAATCCAATTGCCAATCCTAATAATAATAATAATTTTATTGATCAGGTGCAAAGGGGTACATTTTATGCATGCGATTTCAGTACATAAAATCTGCAAGAGGTTTTGCCAAAAAACCTGTGCGCAGACCTAGTATGCCTTAGAAACTAGATAAAAGAGAAAAGGATAGATAAAATATACGATATAGAACAAATAAATAAATAAATAAATAAATAAATAAATAAACAAAAACTTGGTTTTACCAGCTAGTATTCCTGATAGCTAATATCACTTTCACTCAACTGTTAAAAGAAAATTGAGGACTAGTAATTGCAATATGTAAAAGATTATAAAATTAACTCCCTTGGGTCAGTCAACTGTGAATTGACTAGTTTCTGCGTGTTTTCAGTTATCCATCTTTTTATGACATTGAAGTTTGCATCGTTGGAACGCAACGAAATTCGAAAAAAAAAAAAAAAATTAATAAATCGACAAATAATGATCCTGCTGGGTTTAGAAGGTGAAAACGACTAGAATTATCATAAAAACAATAATCTTCCCCCGCATTACGGCACCCTTAACAGGGGAAGAAATTTTCATTTTTTTATATCACCCGGAATTATGACATTGCATAAAATTTTATTTCACGTAAATACTCTTTGAGATCGATCGAATGCTAGAAAAAAATCGGAAATCACTCCGACTTCCGGAACCCACCCTAAAACGGAAATGAAATTTTTTTTTTTTTTATATCACCCACAATTATGACATTGCACAAAATTTTATTTCACGTTAATTCTCTTTGAGATCGATCAAATGCTAGAAAAAAATCAGAAATCACTCCGACTTCCGGAACCCACCCGAAAACGGAAATGAAATATTTGTTTTTTTATATCACCCACAATTATGACATTGCACAAAATTTTATTTCACGTAAATTCTCTTTGGGATCTATCAAATGTTAGGAAAAAATCGGAAATCACTCCGACTTCCGGAACCCTTCGTAAAACGGAAGTGAAATTTTTATTTTTTTATATCACCCGGAATTATGACATTGCATAAAATTTTATTTCACGTAAATACTTTTCGAGATCGATCAAATGCTAGAAAAAAATCGGAAACCACCCTGACTTCCGGAACCCACCCTAATACGGAAGTGAAATATTTTTTTTTTTGTATCACCCAGAATTATGACATTGCATAAAATTTTATTTCACGTAAATACTCTTTGAGATCGATCAAATGCTAGAAAAAAATCGGAAAGTACCCCGACTTCCGGAACCCTTCCTAAAACGGAAGTGTAATATTCAATTTTTTATTTTTCTCAGAATTATGACATTCACCAAAAGTTTATTTCACGTAAATACTCTTTGAGATTGATCAAACGCGAGAAAAAAATATGAAATCACCTCTACTCCCGGAACCCTTCTAAAAACGGAAGTGGAATATTTAGCTTTTTATATCACTCAGAGTGCGGGCATTCCTGAAAATTTCATTTCACGTCCTCTATGGAATTGATCAAACACTTGCTTTTTTTTTTTTTTTGCAAATTTCGGGCAGAAAAATGTGCACATTTCAGCATCTAAAAATCTGAAATTAATTACAGCTGTAGAATAGATTAAAACTGATGAAAAACTCTTATAACTTTCCATTCTGTCACGAACCCTTTGCAAGATAAATGCCGACTTACAAAATACGAATAAAATAATGAAATAATTTTTTTAGAATCTAAAAATCGGAGATAATTCAGGGATATAGAGTAAATTAAGACGAATTAAAAACTATGATAACTTTTCTCTTTGCCGATTTTAACTCTTTGATACCTGCTAGTTAAATAACTTTTGAACAAGTCGATTACAGGCCCTCTGACAATATATAATATATATATAATAATGTATAATAAATAATTATCCCTTATATTTCAGGTTGTTCTGCTTACTCTGACGGGGTTTGTTGAATGGGTATCGATAGGTCACGTGATGGCGGAAGACGGCCGGCTACTGCAAATTCTTTGCGTACTGCTTGGGAATCCGACATTTCAATGTCCAGCTGCCGAGTGCCTGTTGCAGATTGTTAATCGCAAGGGTAAAGCCGAGGACAGGAAACAGTTGATGATTCTCTACTCGGAAGAGGCTCTGAGATGCATCTATAGCGCTGCGATCACACCCGCACCTCCCCAGGGTTCCAATAATCTTGACGACAATCATTACTTGTTTTTAAAGAAACTCATCCAGGTACGTAAATACTAGGGTGTCCGTTATTTCCCGAATTGACTTCTTCTACTTGGGTATGGGCCAAATCATTAGTTTAGAGCCTAAAAAGAATTATGCTATTTTTTTTTTTTTTTTTTTTTAAGTGCCATTAACCCCTGCCTGTAGGACGATACTTGTCCCATTTGATTAACATGGGATTTTTGCCCTTTTTAGACTTTCATTTTTTTTTCGCTTACTACTTTCATTACCTCATCAAATATTGTTGATTCTACTACTGTGGTGACCTCTTTGGATGGACATATTTTTATATTGATGGAAAAATAATTTTTGAGTCTTGAAGCAGTAAAAATTTTTTTTTACCGTATTTTCTAATATCTTTCAAATATTTTTCAATTTAAAAAAAAAAGGATGGAAACGGCAATAAATTCAAAAACATTCAAAAATATTCGAAATCTACTGAAAAATACAGTAAAAATAAATTTTGAAAAAAATATCAAAACTTATGAAAACTTTTTTTTTAACAATATAAAAATATGTCCATCTAAAGAGGTCAGAACAGTAGTAGAATCAACAATATTTGTTGAGGTAATGAAAGTAGTAAGCGAAAAAAAAATTAAAGTCTAAAAAGGGCAAAAATCCCATGTTAATCAAATGGGACAAGTATCGTCCTACAGGCAGGGGCTGATGGCACTTTAAAAAAAAAAAAAAATATAACTTCATTGTTTTTAGGCTCTAAACTAATGATTTGGCCCATACCCAAGTAGAAAAAGTAAATTCGGGAAATAACGGACACCCTAGTAAATACATTCACTCGGATTAAAATATATCGGGCATATTGTACATACAAGCTGTAATACATGCATCGAACATAGAAATACCATGTTAATGTACTGGAATTATGTGGAAGATGTCAAAATACGTCTTTCACCGAGCCTTATATTCCTCCTGGTGTTCCGCAGGTGCTCACCGGTATGGCAACGCAACTCTGTACACTTTGGGGTAAGGAGGATGGATCCACTGTGCGCCCTGCTCACTTCAATCTCTACTTGGACGCGGTGATGACGTTTACCACCCACTCAAGTCTAACTCTGTCGCACATGGCGAATGCAATATGGATAATGCTGTTCAAGCACGATCAGATAAAGACTGACCCACTGCTGCTGACTTATGTGCCAAAATTCGTCGAAAACACCGCGCCAAAGCTCATCAAATTATCGTACACGAATGGTAGACCCACGAATGGGACAATAGCTTACCCACTCGCGGATTACGACTCCGAAGAAGAGTTCAATGTGTTCTTCCATCGGCTGAGGATGGATTTACTAGAGGGATTTCGCCACGCGACTATGGTCGCCCCTCTTGTGACCTTTGCCTATGTCCAACAGTGGCTGACTGCTAAGATAACCAAGGGTCTGATCGACGTGGGATATGAGAGTAATCCAAATGACAGGGTGTATCTCGAATGGGAGGCACTTGCTCAGGCATTAGACTCGGTTGCGTCGAGAATACTACATGTGAACGAACGGCCAAGTGTACAGACAGGTCTGCAGCTATTAGAATTGTGCCTGAGTTATTCGCCTCTCGATCCATGGTTATTATCAGCCCTGTTGTCATGCGTCAGCGGACTTTTTGTATTCCTTTCAATGTCAACGGGCTCGATGGAGATGCCTGGTGTATCTATCCTGCCGCGGGTATTGGAGAAAATATTCGCCGCGTTGGTGTTCGAGGGTCGCGGGGAAACCAAAGAGAACAGATCTAGAGCAGTAAAGAACGTCAGACGTCATGCGGCGAGTTTAATGGTGAAAATTGGACTGAAATATCCTCTCCTGTTACTCCCAGTCTTCGAACAAATCCACACTACGGTACTGGGTCTGGTGCGAGAGCCTAGTCAACTCACCAAGATGGAAAGCGTCACACTCTACGAAGCCCTGCTGCTGATATCTAATCATTTCTGTGATTACGAGCGACAGACGCGATTCGTTGCCGAGGTCATCGGCCAAGGATCATCACGATTTGTCGCGCTTGGTGCCGAGGCTTTCAAAGGACCGATAGAGTTTCTCCAGTTCGTAGGCCTGGATCGAGACCCGGTCGAAAACAACGTCGTAGATCCAACAGGAAAGAATCGTGCAGATCTCGTGTTTTGCATTGCTACTATATTGAGTGTGGTCAAACGGTGCTCGGTACCGGAAGATCCGGACCGTGCAGCAAGAGGTGGATTCCTGGCAGCGCTCAGCGAGACTGGAAATCCAGTGTATAGAAATCCTGCTAGTCCTCACGTCATTCCGGTGTTACCCACGCTTTTTGCTCTGATCAGAGCTACAAACGCACTCTTTACCCCTGACGCGCTTGCTTCATTGTCAGAGGTGAGCGGATTTTAACAATGTTACTCACTGTGAATCGTATGATATTTCATAGCCATCCATTTGTTTATTCATAATGTTTCTATACTTGTCTATATCAGGGATACAGATCGGCCCATGGACTCTTGGAATCTGAAAAATCAAATCTCTTGGGACTAAATGCTTCGAATAACGACAACAATGCGGCCGACGCTGATCAAACGGCTATCGCCCCCTTGGTGCGAATGCAAACGTTTCTTACCAATGTTCACGACAACTGCTACCATATGCTGGGAAGCGGATGTCACACCATCGGACGTGACTTCTATCAGCTGGCCGGCCTCGCGCCAGCTCTTCTCAATTCCGTATTCTCCAACATGGAGGTAATTTAATTACCTATTACCAACCAAAAACGGAAACTATACTTGATCTGTCTTCATCGGTTACCGCTATCCACCTCCCTTCATGCCTAATGTCTGACCCTGAGAATTAGAATTCTAAGTGTATACCACACTCCACATTATGTATCAATCTTTCGTGTTCCAGGTAATTCCAGATTACAGACTGCGGCCTATAATTCGTGTGTTCCTGAAGCCCTTCATCTATTCGTGCCCACCAGCCTATTACGAAACTGTTCTTATACCGGTGTTGGCGCACGTCGCGACTCACAGTGAGTGGAGGATTATACACTTGAAACATACAAACAGGGTGAATTCCTAGCGTCCGTCCGCTAAGAGTCGTACTCAGACGGCGGAGAGTCGGAATCGGCGATTGTTAGCTAGTGGACAGCCAATCGGGGACTTGGAAGCCACTAAAACAATTGCCGATTTCGACTCGCGGTCGCCTCAACACGACTCTTAGCGGACGAACGTCAAGAATTCACCCGGTATACATACCTATATATGGTTACTAAATGTATACAGTCTAGGGTGGTCCTTATTTCAATGAATTTCGAGAAAAGTTTGGGACGCCCCCTGGATACCTTGCAAATAAATAGAAAAAAATCCCCCTAAAATTTTACCTCTTAATTTTAACATTAACAGGGGGCCCAAAATTCGGAGAATAAATGCAATTCTTTCAACCAGTTACTTTTTTCTTTTCTAACTTCGATAAAACTCGATGAAATAATTCGAAATTTTTTTTTTCTTTTTTTCTTACATTTTTTGTCAAATCTGCATATTTTGTGACACATTTCCAAAAAAATTTCATTTTTTTCACAAAAAAACAAATTTCCCGCATGTTTTTACAAAAAAAGAAAACTTTTTAGGGGGCTCCTGAAAAAAACTAACTGTGAAAAAAAAAATCAAAAATTACAAAATTTACAAAATTTCAAAATTTGAGAAATTGCAAAAAAAAAAAAAAAAAAATTTCAATTATTTCATCGAGTTTTATCAGAGTTACAGAAGAAAAAAGTGACTGGTTGAAAGAATTGCATTTATTCTTCGAATCAAACTTTCCGAATTTTGGGCCCCCTGCTAATGTGAAAATTAAGAGCTAAGATTTTAGGGGAATTTTTTTCTATTTATTCGCAAGGTATTCAGGGGGCGTCCTGAAATTATTTCGAAATTCATCGAAATAAGGACCACTCTAATACACACTCATGTTTATCGATAATATCTTTCACATGCTTAGCCAAACGATACAACGTTTATGAATAAGAGTGAATAATAAGTAGATGAATATTCGGAAATTCGAATGAAATATAGGTATAAGAAAACATACGATGGAAGAGTAAGAGAAGCCCTATATGATGTATGTTTGCGCAGTGTGTCAGAGATTGACAGCAAAGTGGCGATACATGACGCAGCTGTACGAGTCTGGGGGATTGGATGAGGAGAACTGCACCAACGCACAAGAGGTGATCGACGATATGTTGAACAGAAACTTGACTCGAGACTTTGTAGACGTATTGAAGGTAGCTCTTGTGGGTGGTGCAGCAAGCGATGCTTCGCCACCGGATTTGATGGAACAGGACAGTGGTGGAATGGCGGTTGATGCTCCCACAGCAAGGGGCAGCAGTATCGTCGCTGAGGTTGTAAGCGAGCTTGGAGCTTTTGTACTGCGGCACCCGTCTACCTGTCACAGCGTCGTACTCTGTGTACTTGGGTAGGTTTTTTTAAAACTCTGTCTCATCATCATCATTATCAGCAATCAATTTGCCTTGTCTAATACATTCAATGTGAATATCATGCGATACCCATCCTTGTATCTGTATTATTTTGTAATGCAGCGCTTTGTCATGGAACGACTCGAATGCAAGTCTAAAGGCAACCACCCTCACTGGACCGATAGTACGAGCGTTGGCCGTCGATGGGAGTCTCACGCCGGCAATGGCGGCTCATGTCATGGTAGCTGTTCTACAAGGACTTCAACTGCACGGGCAACACGAGGCAAATCAAGGATCCCTGATAACACTGGGAGCACAGATATACGAATGCCTGCGACCAAAGTTCCCGAACATAATCGAGGTGATGCAACAAATACCAGGCGTAAATCCGGCAGATTTGCAAAGGTTCGACGAAAAGATGACGGTCGTCAGCACCAAAGGGAATAAAGTTGAAAAGGGGAAGAAGGACTTGTTCAAGAAGATTACCAATCAGGTGAGAACATGAAATCACACAAGATTACCTAAAGTAAAGTATACATATTTGTAAAGTAAAGAAGTAACGCAACGCGGATTTGCATGAAAATTTTTGTTATCCTTTCAACGAAATTTCTTTTCTGTTCCTGTTACAGTTGATAGGTAGAAGCGTTGGTCAATTGTTTCGAAAAGAAGTAAAAATCGACAACCTCCCACGGCTGGAGGTGACTGGTAAGCCACGGCCGCTTCGCGTCGACGATATATCTAAGAGTTCATCGGAAACCGGCCTCCCGGCGCTATTTGCCGGGCCCACGTAGCATACGGCTCGGGATCGCCGAATCTCTCAGGATTGGTGTAGCTCGTTGTGCGGTTATAAGTTATTGTAAGAATCTGAAGATTGAATAAGAATGAGAACGATCGTGAACGTGAGGACGTGAGAAAGTCCTCGGGCTGATTCTTGACGAACGGCGACGGCGTGTAGTCACCATGGTACATATTTAATCGTAGGGATATGAACTAGCTAATAATTACTCTCCGATCATTGTAAATGAAAGTGCACCCACTGAAGCGCCGATTAGTTTTTGTACGTTGAATTCCGTGTTGGGAGTTTTTGCTCTTTTTTCTTTCTTTTTTTTTTTTTTTTTCTTTTTTTTTCTCCATTTTCTGTTTACTCTCTTCTCTCTTTCACACGTGGCATACAAACACGTACGTTCCTAACTTTAAAACATAATGCCTGTTATTGTGTATCAATATTATATACACATACCTATGTATATCATATATGTATATTATTACCTATATGGAATTATTAAATTGTAGTTGATAATTTAAATACGATACGAGCGGATCCGAATATTTTTACAGTTTCCGAGATTATAGATAATTATTAATTAGTGATTACACGCAACATGACATGATGTGCTTAACTGTTCGTATTGGGGTGACGAATTTTCTTACAGGGTTTCATCACTTTCGCTCTGTATGAAGACAATGTTCTTTTCTTTTTTCTCACATGAAATATCAGAAGTCAAATGTTTGCGAGAGCGAGAGCGAGAGTGGAAGGCCAGCCTAAGCCTAGCCTGTACGAACCATACGTTAATATCGAGGCTCGGTGTGACGATGGGAATATTGTTTCACGACGCATGCTGTTATTTCTTATAGGTATTATAATTAGTTATTTATTGAATTATCGAATAAAATTGCGTAAAACATATAATGTCCTCGCACAAGGAACGGAGGCAGTGATTTTTTATTGGTGTCTCAGACGATATATGCGCGAGCGTTATGCTGAGCTTATGAAATAGAATCAAGTGCACATACAGAGACTATACATAGAATAAGATGTACTATTCGTATTTGGCTTAACTCCTGTATATGCCCATGGGAGAGACAATACTTCCATTCAGCTGTGGGACAGGGTCTACCTAATGAGATGCGATTAACACTTATTTGTAATGTAGGGTATCCCGCCGATCGTCCGTACGAGATATTATGTACTTTACTTACTATTTGGTATATCAGTGCCTTTTATGGGATATTTCTTCCACTTAAGAGCAAGTGAAGTGGTTTCTCTCCTTTGGTGATCTCGATCATTGTATTTAATGATTCCAATCAATCATACGTACAGAGCTCGTATAACTAGGTGTACATGTGTACCAGCTAGCTGATGCCAGCCGGCGCGCGGTTCTCCCTAATTTTGGACTAGATCTGTGAAAGTTGGCAATCCGAATTATACCGTGGTATGTAACTCTGGATCATATTAGCGATACTTCTCGTTGTGCACAACTTATTTTAATACGCGATCGGCATTAGGATCATGGGTTCCGGCTGGGTGAGGGGAATCAACTGTTCTCAAAACGTTTTCGAATGACGCGGTATTAATCTTCAATATCTCTAAATCGTGCAAGACCAACCTTCGAATTTTTCCCAAGTCCACATGAACCCCTCAATTTATACCTAAAACATAGATTTATATATGATATAGTGAACTATCAGCTGTTGTCCGTTCAACCCGTACACACGCCAGATTATAGCTAGCTATCATTCCTTTTTTATTGACTGTGGCTAATTGCATTTATTTGGGAATGATGATGAGGGGTTGGTGATATCGTTGCCTTGACGTAACGTAATATAGGTGTACTGTATACCGATCCAAATTTTCGGGTGTGAAACTGAATATCTTCAAATTGGACGTTATAATATTTATGGAGCGCACAAAAGGCGTCGCTCATTTAACTGTAACTTTAACTTAAACATGAAATTAATTTCTTGCACAAGTGCATGAACGTAACATAAAGAATTTTTGTTCATTCGTGGAGCGAATGTCTTCGAGGGATACATGTATAGGTTTTCACATGTATGTTGGGGTGTGTGACGAATGTATAGATATGTGTATACATGTGTGCATGTGCCACATTACGAAAAATGCAGATTCTTCAAGACTTGTGTCGTCCGCCGGACTTTTTTGGCGTTTCATATAATAACAGTGAAACCTCACGACCTTATTGTGCATTTCAAAGGGGTTGTGTTATTTATGAGTCCGAATCGTCCTCGTTGTTGTACAACAGGCGTTAGCTTGAACCGATCATGCTAATCTTGTATATATATATATTATTGTATTAATTGTAATAAAAAAAATCATTGACAATAGTCCACCTAGGTATATCTATAACAGTCCATAACAAATATTGATAAGACAAACAGAATCTTTCTTAATGGAAGTATGTAAATTTTATTATATTATTCAACATGATCAACTTTCTGAGGATTGCGGATTGCCTCAGCGAAGACACCTAGTATATTGGATTTCAGATTTCTAGACTATAAATATGGAATGATATGTTCATGAACTAGGAATATTATCAGTATTACAGGCCATACAGGTGTGGGTGTGTATAAGCTCGGGTCACCAAGGGTACTGTCCCAAATTCGGGACCTGGATATACTTGAAAGTAGCTACCCGCTACCCGTTACTCGAATCATCCATTCCTTTCACTCCACTACACCTAGTACGTGTTTGGACCACATAGACACATACAACACATATAGGGATTGAGTTGAAATATCCAATTCAATTTTATTGACAGTGTTGGTGGTATATATACAAACATTAATAGCACTATTATACTGTCAATCAGCGCAGATTGTTTTGATCGGTCTTATTTCTAAGCTGTAATACTTCATTTAATACATGAAGTTTCGCGCATCTACGTATACATACATCGATGACCAAACTTCGTCGAGAGGAATAAAAAGGAACGTGGAGATTCGTGGGGTGCTAATTTGATTGCAGCGTAGGTATAATAAAAAATATACCAAAACAGGACGATGGTTATGAATTAAAGGAATTCTCCACGTTATAAACGTTCAATATTCAGCGTCGTTGTCATAATCAGAAAGGCACTTCCACGTTGATAATAATAACAAACACTCGTGTGACGTTAGATTTCTAAAAAAATAAATATATATGTATGTATATAAATACATAGGTACATATATATGTATATAGGTATATTATGAATGTATATATCTCGCTGGTTAAAATAATTTCACTATTCATTATATTATAAGATTCTCAAATCTCTATTAAATATCGCTATACTCCTATCCTTACTTCTGTGGAAAAAAAAAGAGACAGCATTCCTCAATTGGAGTCGAGGTAATTAATAAGCTGTTCGAGGCTTAGCAACAATACGCGCCATTACATGATCACCTACTATGATCGCAGATCAACTGAATGATAATTGTTTAACATTCTAGAATCACGAATCAAAATTGGAATGTCGCCCGACTTGTAATTGTTAATCATTTACAATTCGTAGAGCCATGTTGACTCAGGCTTGTGTACATACTTGAATGTTGCGGGCTCACGACTAGCAGTTTTGGCATTCTATGCTATAGCCAGTACTTAAATAACAAGACGGCGAAAGGTGGTATACCTTGCAGCCAGGAGTACGCAACAACTAGACGCCACGTTCTTCCGGCAACTCCAATTTGTCGAAAGCCAGTAAATTCGTACATATGACCAATAGTGCAGCCACATACCACTCTGACAATAAGCTCTTGACATGTGGTAGATGAATTTTACTACCCTACGCCCTTTGCCCTACCTATGCCATATTCATTATCATCAAGCCGTTATATATGTGATGTAACCCTGTCTGTGATATATGGATATGATACACATATAGGAATAGGTACAGATATAGATGTTACATATGCATAGGTACATGATTATGCTATTCCCGACGCAGTGCTTCGCGCTCGAACGATATTTTAAATCTAATAAAACTCATTTAAAGGGTACTGCACCTCTGTACAAATGTTCGCCTTCTCTCGAGCTAAAACTAAGTTCAATCAACGACTCAGATTGCCACACCAGTATTATTGCACCGCTCGTTGCTGTGTATATTAATAAAATCGAGAGTAGAGCTAGTACCGTTGAAGAGTTGAACATATTTATACTATCCGGTTACCTATACATAATAGCAATGGTTATGTTAAAAATAATAATAATAATAATAATGATAATAATAATGATAATAATAATAATAATAATAATAACAATAACAATAGTATTCACAATAATAGTAACAACGACAACAAAAGAAGATCAACAACAATAACAACAATAACAACGCATGATCCACATACATACACGCGCTCACATACACATACACACGGGAGAAACGGAAGGAATATTCAGGTAGGAACTGTCTAGAGGCATCCCAATATAGGAAACAACAATAAAAACTAATTAAACAATGATTTCTGCATCAAATAGAATAATGATATACATCTCGAGAGAAATAGGTAAATATAATATTGAATTTCTAGCTCGATCGGCAAAATTGAGCAAGGGTATGTATCAGCTGTATACACCATTTATCAGGTGTTTGTATATAAATGTAGGCCGCTGACCGATTTATAGAGCAAAGGCTCGTACCGCCGACGCAAACGTCGCCCGATACAATTGCCTTTCCGGGCAGGTAGCATCATATATTATAGGGGACATGACAACGAGATCAGCATGATGTAATAACTTGTGCCTGGTATAATGAATCGATACGTTTATTAATAATTAATAATAAATAACTCATAACTCTCAACTGTCGCCCTCTGCACCTTTGACGGTCAGCAAGAACACATCCATATTATCTTTACCCTTGACGTACACCTGGCCCCTAGGTTCGAACTCGTACCTATCGGAAAGCACGCCCAAACAGTTGCTCGCCAATTGAATTCTACCCGCAATACCGGTCGAATCCATGCGGGACGCTATGTTTACGGCGTCACCCCAAATGTCGTAATACAACTTGGTGGCACCTATCACACCGGCGGTAACGTCGCCGTAATTGTAACCGATTCTCAATATCAGCTTGAACCCGAGTAGATCCCGATTGAAATCGTAGATGACCTTGTGCATGGCCACGGCGAACTCGAGGAGTTGAAACAGATGCGTGTATTCGTGCTCGTTCCTCTGCCGTACCTGGGGATTGAGGCCACTCGCGGCCATGAACGTACTGCCGATCGTCTTGATCTTTTCAACGTTTGAGAACTCCAACTTTTCTAAAAGCTCGTCGAAATCACCGATGAGCTCGTTAAGTACGCGGAGATATTCTTTACCGCCCAAATAAGACTCGTCGTATAGTTCGTTGAAGTTGACGATACTTGCAAATATAATTCCGACCGACTTGTGGTTCTGAGAGTATTTCGCAGTAGTCTTCAACTGGTCGGCTACATACTTTGGTATAATATTGTGAAGGAGCCAGTCGGCCTGGTTCTTCATCGATTGAACCCTAGCCTTGTCCCTCGCGGCTACCGCGTTTCCGTGAAAGCTCAGCCGGTAACTGATCTCGAATTCACGATTCAGAAACCATACGAGGACAAGGAGCAGTGCCATATCCAAAAAAATTTCAGATCTATACAAGCGTTCGTCGTTAGTCATCGTCTTCGACAAAACGTCGGAGTTTACGTTGAACCTCTTTTGGCTCTCGTGATTCGTGATATTCTTGATACTCGTGATATTCGCGGGATCGCGTTCCTGTTCGACGGGATGCGTCCCCCGCTGCATCCCCAATTCAAGGCCGTGTATGATACTACTGTCGGTGGTATACGCCGCGCCTTCCTGGGACACCGGGTCAACATCAGAAGGGATAAGAGAAGGAACGATATTCGCCTCGGCACGATACGGCGGATTTATAGTGTGGTCATCGTTACAGGCAGAAATTTGGATGGCGACCAAACCAATGAAGATTATCCCCGTAACGGTGACGAGTAGGTTTTTCATCCAACAATTGAGTTGCGTAAAATTGCAATAATGCACCAGACCCACGAACATCAAGTAGCTGTAGTAATACTCAATGTGATCGAGTTTCGCGTGGATCGTGTCGCGAGTGAAATTCATCAAAATCGAAACTACCGGCAAACTGACGAGTACCGCTCCGCAAATGTGCCAGGGGTGCCATTGCGATATGAATTTAAATATACTATGGGTGACTGTGGTATGCGTCGTGTTGGGGTTCAGCAGTTGTCGGACGCACAAGTAGACGGCGAATAGCTGTACGACGGTGGCCAACGCGGCGAAGACATTGTAGTATATCGTCGGCTGATACAACAAGAATACGGATATCGTTACGGTGGAGAAGACCAGGGCGGATATCAATATGTCGAAGTAAGTGTTGAATCTCGATGTCGCTAGAGTTGGCGGGTTGTCACCTACATCCTCGTTGACCTTGTGCGCGGTCTCCCGATATTCCTGTTCCATTTCTTTGTTCTTGAAAAACAAGGTCACGCTCGACAACGGGGGTTTGACGAAGTACGAACGCTGCGAGCTCACGTTGTCCTGAACGCATCTGGAACAACACAATTTGCAATAGCAATTATAATAATTTTAGTTTATAATAATCGATGACGCATTGCGGTATGGCATTTATTTTCTTGATTAATACCATGCTTCATACGCGACTACCTGCTCCAATATTATAATTGCTTGCCTGATCAACTGTAGATCGGACTGCTTTCTGAGTTTGTGGAAACAAGCTCCGAATGTGTCCGTTACCGCCGGTGTAAATGGGTACGGCGGAACGGACGTGGGCTGATCTTGGGTCGAATTCAAAGTTGATTGGCTGGAGGTGTAGTAGCCGCTTACTCTCTGCCCTAGAATATCCCCCTGGGCCATACCGTTCATGAGGAATAGCTATGGATCAAAGAGCTGGACTTAAATTCGAGATAGTTATACGGAATTGTGAAAAGGCTTGGAAACATTTTAGGATTGACAACAGAGACGGTAGACATAGGAAGATAGGTCGTCGATTTCACGAGTCTGCTCGCACCTGCTGTTGGATACTACTCCGCCGACTGGTGCTACGAATTCCAGAGTCTTTCCTACTGCAAACAGATGGAGCTTGACTCTCCGGTTCTGGGCTCGATATCAATGGGAAAGTAGATGTTGGCATGGGATCTCTCTCGATTCCGTTGTCGATTGGCATCTGAAATTGAAATGAAAAATGTTAGGGTGGTAGTCATATTTGATTGTCTTCTTTTCATTTCTCACAGACATCAATCCCGGACACACAGTCTCCTGGTCCTTTTTCTCGTTAGGACGCCGAGAAATGTGAAGTAGAAGAGAATAAATGGGTGGGTGAAATATTTGAGAGCTCGTTCAACTCAGAGTGTATGGTTTGCGAAATTGTCATTACATACCTGTTCGTAATATCCGTTTATGCGATCATCATAGATCGGCGTTGATGGCAGTGGCAATTTATTACTACCAGGCATTGCCGCCTCTTCCGTATCCCCGCTTTTGTCCAGCGGTGTCATTTCCTCTGTAGTTCTCTGCCTTTGTAAATACCGCCAAGGCTTCTGCTTTGTTTTCTTCTTCCCGTAACTAGCTATCGACGTAGGACTTTTGTTGAGATCATCCTTTTCATCCCCCGTGTCTCCGTCGTTGTCAGAGTCGAGTATACTCGGTAGGGAGTTTGCTTTTACCCTGTAACTCGCAGGACTGGTGACCATATGCAGGTAGTGGGGTCGGGCGGACTTCACCTGGTTATTGCATGAGGATAGTCGATGCCGAGGAGTCTGCATCGTTGGCGTTAGCGGAAGCGGTAATGGGGTCAAGTTATTGCCCACTCTGCTCACATTTGCCATGAATTGGGAAACAAGATCCGCTTTCCGACCTCTGATGAAGTAAGTTTTGACGCCTGCAAGGAAGTGAAATAACTCTCTTATTCTTCCATCTTGTTTCGCGTCAATTCCCTGAGGGTGAAGTAAGATACACGAAAAGTAGTTTGTCTCACCATTGATAGTATGGGCATCCTCAGTCAGATACTGATCGCCAAGGAAGCTCATCGTCGTCTCGCTGAGGTGTACCCTGCCAGGTTTACCGGTGCTCTCAAGCTTGTTTGCCAAAGTAACATCATTGGACCATACATCAAATTTAAAGCGTTTTGTACCCACAATACCACAGAGGACAGTTCCTGTGTGCACACCGACGCGCATGTTCACACCCTCTCGCCTCTCGACGTCGAATTGTTTTATCGCCTCTATCATTGCTGAAAATATGACATTGACTTTTGAATTGAAAGACTAGTTGACTCTACATCCGCCTGTATGTGTGTCTCAATCAATGCTTCCCTACAGAGTAACTGAAGCAACTAAAGTATAATGCACAAGTAGTCTATACTTCATTGATGCTAAAACCTTCCTCACTATATCACACCGAGGCTGACTGTACACTAGGGTGATTAACAAAAAAAAATTTTTTTTTTCTCTCACCAACAGGCCAAAAGTTTCATTTAGGTCAAAAAGTATGCCTGTTAAAATATGAGCTCTTAATATTAATGTTAAGATTGGGCGTGTCGCACTTTTCGATTTTCCATAAGAATAACATGGGATAAATCATTTTTGCTTCTTCTGATTTCTATAACTAGCAAATGATACGTCACACAGACAATCTACAAACATATTTTCGTAGAGAATTGAATGCTCTACAAAAAAGCTCCGAGTCATTTTCTAATAAGTCCACTCGTTCAAAAGTTATTCACGATCAAAATTTAATTTATTTTGATTTATTTGAATTTGAATTTTTTTTGTTTTAATTTTTTAATTTTTTTTTAATTTTTAGTTTTTTATTATTTCACAAAACTATGTCTGTAGATTTTTTTGTGTGACGTATCATTTGCTAGTTATAAAAATCAGAAGAAGCAAAAATGATTTATCCCATGTTATTCTTATGGAAAATCGAAAAGTACGATGCGCCCAATCTTAACATTAATATTAAGAGATCATATTTTAACAGGCATACTTTTTCACCCAAATGAAACACTTCAGCCTGTTAGTGAGAGAAAAAAAAATTGTTTTTTTTTTTTTTTCTTTTTTTTTTAATCACCCTACCGTACACGATTGGAATATAATGTTATAGAGGGAACTAGAGAAACGTACCAAGACCCATCTCTACACAGCATTTTGCGTGATCTGGCCGCGGCTCAGGACAACCGCTGACGCAGTAGTAACAGTCACCTAGGGTTGAAATTTTTTCGCATCCGTGATGCACGCACAGATCATCAAATCTTTCGAACAGATCGTTCAATATCGCCACCAGTTCTTCGGCAGTCTTGTTTGAGCTCATCCTGGTGAATCCCACAATGTCAGCGAACAGAATACTGACGTCTTCCATTGAGTGCATGTTGAAGGGACGGAAAAGTGAATGGATGTCAGCGTTGTTCGAGGGTATGGAGCCCTTCTTCAGGGAGTCCTCCCTCTCTCTTTCCCTTTCGCTCTCCTCCATCAACCAATCGGCAACTTTGGGTGGCATAACCGAATGAATCATTTTCTCTTTCAACTGCTTTTCCATTTCAAGTTGTCGACGGACCAGCAGGGATTGCCCGACTTTCATAAATGTACCGCGCATGCGGACAAACGTCATGATTAAAATGTGAAGTCCTATCAGGTGTATCGATGCCTGCATTAAAATTCTTATGATCAAGGTCGAGGCACCCTCGTTAATATCTAGTTTGAGTGTCGCGTTAGAGTTTGTTATATTTTCTATGATTCCCAAATCCATCGGGCCAGAGGCCATTGTCATATTTCCGGTCGTAGTTCCCGACAAGCTGGTAAATATTGGCAAGTTGGATGCCTCGGTAGGGGCATTTAGATTTGACTCGCTTGAGTTTGATGCCAAGTAGCTGATACTTGAATCAATATCTTTTTGTAAATTTGAGTCGTTTAAACCTGAGATTACGCTTCCGTTGTCTAATATAGAATTCACAGTCGAGCTTAAAGTTGAGAATAACTTTGAATTGCTTATAGTTTTGACTAATCTCATCACCGGGCTAGGTGTTTCGGCACTTTCAATATCAACATTCGATGTGAGGTTTGAACTATTCATTAAGCCCGAGACTAATATCGAATTATTCAACGTATCACCGTGAGTAAAATTACGAAAATTCGTTATTACACCAGGATCATCAGATCTAGGATTAGAGTCAGATCGTTGCATGAAATTCCACTCCGACCCAACGTCGGACAAATTATTGTGTAAATTAATATCTTTCATAAAACTGGGCCGGCCGACTTGGTAGGCACTGTGCAAGTAGGCCGTGAAGAATTCAAAGAAGAATGAATAAACAGAACAAATACCCACGCAAGCGTAAAGTGGCATTGGTATCACCGTATAAATTAGAAGTAAGATCTCTGTACACAGAGCAAAGTGCCCTACCAGAGTTAGCCCATCCGAGTGGGGGGGTACCAGAGTAACGAATAGCAAGGACAAGATACACAAAACAGAGGCGACTGTCAAAGAAGTTGGTAAAACGTAGAAGCGATAGTGGTCGGTGTGCGTGAAATAAAAAACGGCTGAAGCCATCGCCCCGAGTGCTCCGAAGGCCCCTGCTATGACTGGCCACAATGGGGTGTTGTTGCTTTTCATTCCAGTGACTACGAAATATATCAGCCATGAGACGGAGACGAGGAGAATGTAAGCAAGAGCGTATCTGTAACACATGAAAGGAAACTAGTTATACTCTTCTCCTTTTTCCATTCCTTTCCCTTCCCTTTTCTCATCTCTCTCTCTCTTACCTGAATCTGAGCCTAATTTGGGGATAGGTGCTCCGCTTGAACTGACCCTCGAGTATCTCTGAATCAAACTTCGGGTTCCACCAAGACCTTGGCGCAGCTCTCTCGAACGGAATGGGTAGTCTGACGCCACAGCATCCCGACCCCTGACCACTGTGGGCCAGGTAGGTTTGAATGTAAGGGGCAAGAGATATTTGAATTTCATCTCCGGTATCCTCGGCGTCGTCCTTTGCTCGAGTGAAACTGACGGATGAACCGCGTTTGCGACTCAGTGGCGGAGTCATGTCGAGTTATGGCGGATGCCACAGCTTGTTACTGGTCCAAACAAACGCATTGCTGGCACGAGCGACGAAGCCAATGCTGCGGATTGAAATATACACGTTGTCAGAAAATCACGTTCACTATACCCATTCAAGTTCCCGACTGTTCGATCGAAGCAAAGTAAAATAGGAGCAAAGGTTGGAACTGGCAAAGTAATTGGTTGTTCCATTCAAAGTGGAAATACTCAAGAGACACCGAGTGTGAATCCAGCAATGGTTGAACGCCAGTATGACTCAATAGTTGGCGTGGGTGTAGCGGGGGGAGGGGACTGAAGGGAGCTAACAAACAGGAATGATTGACAAGTGGAGCTTATTTCCTTATTGTCGTATTCTGTATATCCAGCCATAGCAGCTGAGTCGAGGTTTATTATTCGACTATTGCCAGACGTAAGTGAGATGCGTTGATCTGTGGATCTGTGGATCGGTCACCTGTCAACAACTATAAACTCTTCATCTTGGGTGGTAATTTTCTGAAGGGACTCACCTGGACGGTTTGGCGAGGGATTTGACGTTGATTTTGGCGGATCATCTTCGAACATTTGAAGGTCTTCACGGTTATCAACGAACGTCTGTCTGCAGCATTTCTAACCTCGTCGGTCAGAGTTCTCGTTTACATTCCACAATGAACTGAACAACAATAGGGCGGGTCACTCGGGCTTACGCGCGGGAGGGCAGAAAAGTTGAAACTAATTTTAAACCTGCAGCAATTATTGTAACAAAATCATCTGTACGCGACCCATCCCACTACCGGGCGGCCATCTTGGATAAACTTGCGTTACTGGCGCGGCGCTCGCGGCCATGACACCGCCCCAGAAGTTTGCGAAAGGAAATGCGTCATTAAAAAAGATTGGAGGCCATGAACAAATATATGAACAGCGAGATATGTTGACAAATGTTCTATCATATTTCTTCAATTCTTATTAAGCCGATTAACTGGAATGCGGCTCGGCGGGAAGTGTTGCAGTATTCCACAAGACCGCGTCGACGTCCAGTGCGAGTCGTGTTTTGAACTGAACGAGAAATACATTGAATCAGAATTCGAATCATAAGATTGCAGAATCCACAGGTGTATTCCCACAATACCTGTAATCACAAAATATATTCTCTAGAGAATGCGACGACTGCAGGCTGACATGTCTCCTCAATCTCATAATATATGCGCTGTTATATTTATCAAAATATAGCATACAGCGGTTTGATAATTGGCTATAATTACGATTTGATATTAACTGGATATGAATAGAATATTACAGACAGCAGTCGGAAGTATCGTACACACAATCCGGATTGTATCGTGTTCCGAGACTTCCGAGAGATCCAATTTTATATCCCATTGCATATACCTATAGGCATATATATATATATAGTATATGTACAATGTACATAAATACATTATACATATGCAAATACTGCATATAAGTAAATCACATATGATAATAATATATATAATACAGAAGATCGCACGCAATGCCACACACGTGCCTCTTGCCAATTCTGCGTAGGTGGGTATATATATATATATATATATATATATATATATATATATATATATGTTACAATTAATGCACGTATATACAGGGTGATTTTTTTTAATCGCCCCAGGCTGATAACTCCGAAACCAAGCAAGATACGGGAAAACACCTCAGACAAAACTTATAGGATATCGAGGGGGAAAGGATATGGTGCAATCATATATTTTGCAGGTGGAGGCGCTGAGCTGCGGTGAAGGTCAACTTGGTTTTTTTAAAATGGAATGGTATAGGTTTTTTCACAGAATCTGAAAGAGCATCAGATTCTGCATTAAAAACACCTAAACAGATATTTTTTAGAGTTGATGGTATATGAGATGAGAGCTGGGCAAGTTGAGTCAAAAGAGTAAGTCCAAATTACCTGAATACTGTTCTTAAGTTTTCTCGAAAGTGTCTGAGATACTTTTTTATGGAAAATAAAAATTACAAGTTGGTACAAACTGATTGAAGGCAGAAATGACAGTAATGATGATAATATTATTAATAAAATTTATTGACCTCAACTTATTTGACCGTGATATCTAATCTTGACAACTCCAAGTAGAAAAGTATCTCAGACACTTTCGAAAAAACTTAAGAACAGTATTCAGGTAATTTGAACTTCTTATTTTGACTCAACTTGCCCAGGTCTTATCTCATAAACCATCAACTTGAAAAAATATCTGTTCAAGTGTTTTTAATGCAGAATCTGATGCTCTTTCAGATTCTGTGAAAAAAAACTATACCATTCCATTTAAAAAAAACCAAGTTGACCTTCACCGCAGCTCAGCGCCTCCACCTACAAAATATATGATTGCACCATATCCTTTCCCCCTCGATATCCTATAAGTTTTGTCTGAGGTGTTTTCCCGTATCTTGCTTGGTTTCGTAGTTATCGGCCTGGGGCGATTAAAAAAAATCACCCTGTATAGTATAATCAGCTGCGCGATAGTTGCAAGACATACCCACGATAGTGAGTGAAGCAGTGTCGGCAATCATATTATCTTTAGTACATCACCATATGTGTTCATCAATTAACCGGAATTGATATATCAAATAATAAATGTGTAGTAAATAGTACGCGATCTCGTTCCCGTTTTCCAACAACTTCCCGCTGTTGATGGGGATCATTCCCGATATTGAATGACCACGCATTTTAATCGTTGAAACTTCCTCTTCAACAATCACTAACTTCTAGCCCTTAATTAAAAGTCTTTCAATGCGAAAACTGTCGATAAACGAAACCTCGCGCTCCGGAAGTATACCTGGATCTCGTCTGCGAGGACAATTATCGCAATAACACTATAAGGTGCGGTCTGAGGTCGTATTAAAACACGACCCCACAACAAACTTCAGTGGAATCGAGCAAAGCGTTCCAGAGTTATCGCTGATAAACGATTCTAACTTCCTGGACGCATAACTCTTCGACGATTTATCGGATTGCGACACATAGGGGGTGCTTTTTGCATGTCAAGAGATGCCCTTTCAATTGGTATGAGGAACTAACGGGTACGATAACATCCACTATTATTTTACGGGGTGTTCGCGACACCCCGATTATCACCAATTTACAAAGTCCACTGGCAATTGGCCAATTCTAAATCGATCGAGATAAAACTATAGTCTCATTCAAAAGATTATTAAATTTCCTAGCATTTACTTCTTTGATTTTTCGAAATCGGTCAAATTTTAGCCAAAATATCCGCGAAAAATACCTTGCCCCACTTCAAATGACGAGTAACTGCGCATATACTTCAACGTTACCCATAACATAGGATTGAGGAGGGCAAAATGGGCACCCTGAAGAAATTTTCGAAATTTTTCGAAATTGAAAAATGTCCTGTATCTAAATTCGTATATGCTTTAGAATACTTTTTACTTTCTTACTAGGGTAGGGCCCATTTTGCCCTTTTCACCCCTACATCTCATATAGGTAGGTATGCTTGATTCCATTTGCTGAAGATTGAGTTCGAGTTTGATCTTTGCTGTGATCCAAGCCAGTGCTGTGCCATGGAGAATTTCGAGCAGAGTTGAGATAGGTATATACAACTTTTTATTACATCTCAAGCCTACGGTTCAGGATACATATACCAAAACCTATGTATAGGGCATATATAATGACCTCACAGGTGCCAGATTTTATAGTGTGTCGTCAGCTTTGAACTGTATATACGTGTTATATATATATATACGTATGCCTTAGGGTGGTCCTTATTTAGGGCTAGGACGAATTTTTTATCAGACGCCCCCGCAAATCGACTCCAAATAATTCAAAAACAATACTCTGATTTTTTCAGATTTTTATCTAGACTCTAAACCCTCCCGCCAAGAGGGTGGATTAAAAGTAAAAGTTTTCAAAAAAATCTGTAACTGCGAGATTTTAGTGTTCATCGGTGCCACTATTTGAAAAAAGATTCACATTATCATACGGGTCAATCCAGGCGAATTGCACACCCTTTAATTGAAGAAAAAAGTCAGATTAAAGGGTGTGCAATTCGTCTAGACTGACCCGTGTGATAATGTAAATTTTTTCTCGAACAGTAGCACCAATGAACAATAAAATCTCGCAGTTACAGATTTTTTCGGAAATTTTTACTCTGAGAATAAAATGTATCCTGAGAATATGGCCGAAGCAACGTGTATTTCAAATGGAGAACTCCACCCTCTTGGCGGGAGGGGTTAGATTAGACAGATAGAGTCTAGATAAAAATCTGAAAAAATTAGGGTATTGTTTTTGCATTATTTGGAGTCGATTTGGGGGGCGTCTGATAAAAAATTCGTCCGAGCCCTAAATAAGGACCACCCTAATGTGCCTACATAACAATTATACAATTATAATTGATTGGATGTCGGTTCAGTGGGAAAAGAATGCAATCGGTGGATCCTGCCACTTGAATTCCTCCTGATAAGTGACGTATACCATCCAATAGCATACGTTCAACAGACCAAACGAGGCAGGGAAACAGACTCTCGCCGCTCTGTCGATGTACGACACGCTATTTACGTGTCTCTCGGCACGCTCCCCAGGTAGGCGGGAGCCCCCGGACGCAGCCTCACGTTGTCTTTGCCTCCTGCCGAATTTCAGTCTTTCGTTAATTATTCTACAAGTTCATCTCATCTTACGTACGCCGTTCACTTATATAAGCTCACCTGAATGCATCGTCGCCGGCCAAACAATAAAGAAATTGTCTCCATTTCGGCAACCTAATCCGTTCCGTCTGCGTTTGCCTTTCCATTGTCAGCACCTTCGGGGTTGTATTGCGCGGCGAGCCGATACCTAAGCCGTAAGTGCCCGCTGGATCCTGTGCAGCAACAGCTGATTGTACATATTTGCCTGTATTGCAGAGTATGCGATTATACCCATAGGTATATGGAATCCAGCTCAACTCAACCGACCATTGACATTCATGTCTTTGTTTTTTTTTTTTTTTTTTTTTTTTTTTTTCGAAAAAACACATGTTAATGTACGAGCAAAAATACAATGTTTCTGTAAGTTACAGGTCTTGCGTGCAATTTTTGACAGTCACACATTTTTTAATTAATTCAGACGGTGAATAATTCAAATTTTTGTTGAATGTAAATACGGAGTCTCGGCGGCCGGAAATGTTAGATACACTAAACAATCGCTATGCTACGAATTTTAACTGAGATTATTTGCAGAATTTTTAAAATCATTTTTCGACCCAATTTTGGTCGAGAATCTTGACTTTCTCAAATGTAGCCATAACTGATTTGTATGCATTTTTTACACAAAATACTACATAAAAAAAAATATACGTATATTGTATATATATCAAGACCTATTAGCCAAGATGCTGGGACCTCTGGTTCCAGAGATATGAATTTCACAAAGACCAATATTGATTAAGTCAATTGAAAACGCATATAAGGGGTTGATTGGAAAATATTGCGACTAAGAATATAATACAAGATACTTATACTAATCGCTATAATTCAATGCTTTTGGAGATTTATTTCACTCAAAATAAATGTTACATTTAATTCAGGGTGATTAGGTGAACAGTCAAACATTTCTTTGTCAATTGAGATTGATTACACAGGTCGACAAAAAAACTTTTTCTTCCTGGGTTTCTGTTTTAATGCATAAATTCTGATGCCAAGCAACGAAAAACACCAAAATATCCATTCTTAGCTTTTAAAGTTTGCTTTTGTCTGTTTTACGGCGATAATAAATTTTGAAGATTTTAATTGATTTTACTTGGTAGCAGGTGGTGGCACAAAAGCAAACTTTGATCAAAAAAATTATTTTTCCCTTTATTACAGTAACGTAGAAGAAACCAAAATTTGACATTCAGAAGTCAGACCCAAAAATCGTGTCGACCGGTTATCGAAATCATTAAACAAAGTGTTACTATTGAAACATGATTATATTTTTATAGTCAGTCACAGGTACCATTTTTCATGAAATTGCATTTGGAACTATTCAATTGATTTCAAAATGCTTTAAGACTTAAAGTTTAATTCATATATTCGTCTCAAAGCTCCATAAAAAAAGAAAATAACTAACGCGTCGACAGTTGCATCTAAAAAAATTATATAATTGAAAAATTTGTTTTTTGATGCAGTATTTTGTGTAAAAAAATCATAAAAATCGGTCATGGCGACATTTGAGAAAGTCGAGATTTTCGAGCTTTTATTGACAAAAATTGGGTCGAGAAATGATTGAAATATTCTGCATTTATCCTCGGCTAAAAATCGTCGGATAGCAGTTGTTTTGTGTATTTAACATTTTCCTCTAAAATAAAAAATTTCGTATTTACATTCAACATAAATTGGAATTATCCGCCGTCTAAATTTGTTAAAAGACTGTAAAAAATTGAATGCACGACCTCTTACTTACAGAAGCATGGGCTTTCTGCTCGAACTTTAACATATATAGGTATATGTTTGTTCGAGAAAAAAACAAAGGTATGACAGTCATATCGATGGTTGGTTGAGTTGAACTGGAATGCCCCATAATTATGTATACACGTGCACAGATAATCCGCATTTACGTTGTATATCGGACAAATCAGGGAACTCCGCCTTCGTGTCGTTGTCGTATAATTAGCGTGTAAGTTACAAGATCGCAGAGCGAGCCCGCCGAGAGTATCTGCGGCGTCATCATCCCAATCTTCTTCGTCCACAGGAATCTCGCCGCTACCGACCTGTGGATATACGTATGTGATAATCTTGTGATAATAGTTTTCACACCATACAGTTGTCGCTCGTTTCAGCGGTAGGGAATATATAAAGTATATATATATATATATATTAGACTGACAGTTATTTTGGCTTTCGACGAAATGTTTCGCTCCGAGTACATGAATGGGTTTGAAATAAATTTAAAAAAAATCCAAATTTTAGCCCTTAATTTTAATATTTAGGGGTGCCGACAGCCCCTTACTTTTTCCCATTTGAATAACATGGGCTTTTTGACTGTTTTAATCAATTTTTTTTATCGAAGGCCCAATTATTCGTAAAAAAATCTAAGATTCAGCAACAATGTCGGTGATGATACTCTCTTCCAGTAAAACAAAATTTGTCCACATCGATTCGGAATTCCATGCTGGTCCCCATCCCTAACTTATTGTGAGACTTTCGAGCGAAGCGAAAGAATTGTTCTTTCCTACAAAGTTCTTGAATATTCTTCGTCAATGTCGTACCTCATCAACTCATCAGAATGTGTAGCTCGCATTCATGTTCATAACTTCGAAAATCACCCCCATCCCCTAAAAATCGTACCAAAAATGGTGGGTAAATTAAAAAAAAAAAAAAAAAAAAAAATGGTTTGGCTATAAAAATGATCTGTTTTCAACAGGAGGGTTACAAAAAGAATATTTTTTATTTTTTTACTACATTCTTCTTCGATACATTCTTTAAGTCACCCCTATCTACAAAAAATTGGAAAAATCGCTATCCAATGTTATCGATTTTGGTTGATGCGTTATTCTATGTAGCGAGCTTAAAATAAAACAAAATAAAAAAATTAAATAAAAAAATTTTAAAAAAATTAAAAATATTATTTTTCCAATTTTCGTAGGTGGGGGTGACTTAAAGAATGTATCGAAGAAGGATGTAAAAAAAAAAAAAAAAAATTCTTTGCGTAACCCTCCTGTTGAAAACGAATCATTTTTATAACCAAACCACTTTTTTTTTTAAATTTACCCACCATTTTTACTACAATTTTTAGGGGATGGGGGTGATTTTCGAAGTTATGAACATGAATGCGACTTACACATTCTGATGAGTTGATGAGGTACGACATTGACGAAGAATATTCAACAACTTTGTAGGAAAGAATAATTCTTTCGCTTCGCTCGAAAGTCTCACAATAAGTTAGGGATGGGAACCAACATGGAATTCCGAATGGATGAGGACAAGTTTTGTTTTACTGGAAGAGAGTATCATCACCGACATTGTTGCTGAATCTTAGATTTTTTGACGAATAATTGGGCCTTCGAGAAAAAAATTGATTAAAACAGTCAAAAAGCCCATGTTATTCAAATGGGAAAAAGTAAGGGGCTGTCGGCACCCCTAAATATTAAAATTAAGGGCTAAAATTTGGAGAGGCTTTTTTTTTAATTTATTTCGAACCCATTCATGTACTCGGAGCGAAACATTTCGTCGAAAGCCAAAATAACTGTCAGTCTAATATAAACTACTCAACAAAATTAAAGGCCCCCCCCCTAGCATAACCCGCCATTTTCAGACGCCTTGACCGATTCACTTGAAATTTGGACCACGGCTAGTCCAAAGTGTTTCCAACTTGGGCCCGAAGCCGATTTTCTGAATCTTCGAGGGTTGCGATGTGGCACTCCAAAAACCAACCCTCTGCGTAAAATCAAAGTCACAGGTCTGTGGCACCGGGTTCCAACATCGATTTTGCGCCTAGCCTAGGATTCCGTAGCTGGGAGTGAAAAGTTACTGCTAGGCTAAGGGTTGTTCAGGGGTTGGTTTCGGTTACTCAGGGACAGGTGGGCTGCAAGTGCTCGGCTGAATCGCGAAAACGATTCGGAAACACTTTTGTGTCTTCGATGCTCGAAAATGTGTCAAAATGTTTTGTCCAACCCCCGATGATAGAGGGATGGAAGCGGAGGGGTTGAATAGGCAAGGGTGTATGATTCAGCAGTGGACCGAATCGTCTGGCTCGACCAAAAGTTATCCAAACATTTTTTGCGCACAAAATCGGTGTTGGAACCCGGTGCTACAGACCTGTGACTTTGATTTTACGCAGAGGGTTGGTTTTCGGAGTGCCACATCGCAACTCTTGAAGATACAGAAAATCGGCTTTGGGCCCAAGTTGGAAACACTTTGGACTAGCCCTGGTACAAATTTCAAGTCAATCGGTCAAGGCGTCTGGAAATGGCAGGTTATGCTAGGAGGGGGCCTTTAATTTTGTTGAGTAGTTTATATGTATGTATAATAATTTCGTGAGATTAACCCGAGCTGCATATCGGTAAAATTGTGAGGATCAGTTGGAGACGCCGATATACATTTGAAAGAAGTCTCTGTAGACTGTATACGATACCTACCTTGGTGAAATAGTGGACTCCGGCAAACTCCAGTAGGGTTGCGATACAATAGCCGAAACTCATCAGTAGAAACCAGTCGAGGGCTGTGGCGTATCTGACCTTTGGCAGGTCCGTACGCGAATCCAAACTTATAGTCGAAAGTGTCAGCACGGTCGTTATACCTAAGACGCGATACACAATTATTTCTACAATATACACAGTATATAATTAGGTACCATTCGGTAAATCGATAAGGAAGGTAAGCCATAATATTACTATGTAGGTATATTACGAGGTATACTATCTATAACAGGTATATTCGTATAAAGTTCATTTAGATTGTCGCACGATCCGCTTATACCTAATCCCACGCGATCGCTGGTCGCCTCACGATGAATCCAAAATGATACCCAACTCAGCACGACGATCAGTACACACGGTACATAAACCTGTTGGCCAGATATTAAATTATTCTAACACAGGTATAATGTATTATAATGGATATACACAGGTATGCCCTGTGCACACCGATTTCCATATTTTATTCTCATATTTCCTTGCAACGGAACGGTCACGCACTTGGATAAGGAAGTAGCCGGTGTGGCGTTGCAGGTTGAAGGAGACCTGCAATACCGAGAAATCACCTTCTCTTCTTGTGAATGTTAAATTTCGGTAAGGTGAGCCCATCAGGTCGAATTGCGAAAGGGCCATTCCTGGTACAAAGTTGACCGATGCGCCTTGCTGCCATTCGTATACCAGTTGTCTCGATGTGTAGGCATCTGCGAGAATCAACGATCGTTCCATATTTGTAAGGGTTCAGGAGTATCAGTGGTCGCAGGGATGAGGGAACAACAAACCATCATATTCGACCTACATATATACCGGGAGGATTCGTGGAAATTACAGGTTCCAAGCGCACAGGCGCTGATTCATTCGAATATCCTTGGTGGCAGAATCGCGCTAGCAGCGCCCTTTTTATTTCACAACAATAGAAATAAAATAGCAGACGGACTCTGAGGATATTCGTCGCAAGTCTGAAATTGGCGGCCCTCGTATATAATATTCGTAATATTGAAACTTGTAATTTCCACGAATCCTCCCGGTATACATACCTACACTGTGAGAATTTTCCGTTAATTTTTACTTTGCATGGAATTCACATTTTACTATGGTGCATATTACTGGTGAACTTTGTTTACTCAATCCTAAATTCTATAATGGCCCATAGTAATTGATTACAGATGTCAATTTCTGTTCATTTAAAACATTATTAGGTTGTAAATAACTGTCTTGGTGAAATTTACGCATCTCGCAGTAATAAAGTTAATAAGTCAATAGCATATACGATATTGATTCTTGATAACTTTATTTCAGGTGTGCATTTCTGTTTACTTGCTTTTTTAGTTTTCATTTTTATAACCAAACTTTTACATGCAAATAATCACGAAACAAAGAAAAAGCGCGCGTCGCTACTCACGCGCATCCGTTTACTATGGCCTCTAGTAAATATTCTTTGCTTCAATACGATATTTTCATATTTTTGTAGTAAAATTCTGGATAGGGTCATTATAGTTCACCTTTAATATGCTCCCATGGTAAATTCTAGCGGGAAATTTTCACAGTGTACATCTATATATATATATATATATATATATATATATATATATATATATATATATATATACATACAATACAAGTTCTGTATTAAAAACGAAAGAAATAGTACGAAAATATTGGCTGATCTCAGCCCATTCCCAAAAATTCATCAACTTTAAAAAGGCCTGTTTTGATATAGTGATATTAGGGGAAAATGAAAGGTACTGGATTATATACACCTCGAATTTTTGGCAGTCCGTTTCTCAGCTAAAACACATCCGATCGATGTGAAATTGATATCAGTGACGCAGAAAAAGTGCACAGAGGGCATGTTGCTATTGGATTTCCAAAAAGCGAAAATGTTTCGGGTGTTTTCATATTTAACAAGTACAACGTCAGCAACAACGATTATTTGTTACAGAGCACTCTTGATATAAAATTGTACATTTTATTTTCGCTTTTTGAAAATCCAAGAGCATCGATGCCCTCCGTGCACTTTTTCTACGTCACTGATATCAATTTCACATTGATCGGATGTGTTTTAGCTGGGAAACGGCCGGCTGCCAAAAATTCGAGGTGTATAATACACCTTTCATATCCCCTTAGAGGGCGCGAGACTGCAAATAAATGAAGGTAAAATTTGCAAAAATTAAGTTTTACAGTCCGATCCCTCAATAAGGCCTCCCTCAATAAGACCTCCCTCGATAACCCCGCTTCCCCAGTTTCTCGCTCGCAGCGTTCCCCCACTCCGCCTATTAAGACATAGCGTAGCGAGGAAAGAGAGAGACGGAAAACAATTGGTGCGACTAGCGAAGAAGGCAAAGTGGGGGAACCTCATTTCGTGGAAAAACACTTCCCCTTGGCGGCTTGGGAGGGCTTATTGAGGGATCCCACTGTATTTTGGGCCTGAAAGGACCCAAGAAAAATTCATGCTCAAAATCGAAAGGGGTCCGCGATGACCTCGTGATTTGAGCATATATCTATTATACTTACAGCTACCCAAAATCAATGGGCACGATTGACGATCCATGGGGAAGTTTCTCAATTCCATTGGACACTTTGCCTTTATGGTTAGCCTGTAGACGAACGAGTAAATGATATATTATATAATGCGGGATAAGATGAGATGAGAGGCGATGAGTGCCGGCAGACAAATACAATCGAGGATAAAACGATGGCGAATTCAGGACAGATATATTTATGTGTACATAGATAGGTAGACTGAGGAAATACGAGACCTCATCGAGTAGAGAATGTCACCGTCCTGGGAAATACGTAACAGCTTGTTAGGCACGGTTATGGTGTGGACGTAGCTGTGTTTGCCGTTATAAAAGTATGTGTCCGGCCTCCAAATCCTTTCCAGCATCTTGATGCTAAGACTGAGAGATTTTATCGGCCCATGGAAACTTAGTCGCGAATCACGCCAATACTGTCGGAAGTAACAATCCATCGAGTAGTCCTGAAAATTAAAGGTCGCAACACGCGTTGAAACTGCATCCCTTGGAGCTCACCTCTTATATCCCACTTTCCCTTCAACTTCCACGTTCAAATATTGTATACCTATTTATCTACCATTCAAATGATCGAGCAAAATTCCAATAAATTCGACTCACCATATCTAGTTCCGAGACGGGTCCCATGCTTCTGATCAGAATGTTAGTCTTCACCACGGTCGGCGTCCCTGCAATTTATTAAGGGTGGCCCGTACGGGCTTCTAATGAGATATCCCACATCCATGTTCCCATCGTTTATATATATATATACATAGAATAGTCATATTATAGACAGTTGTATTGTAGTTGTAGACCATCTATACTAGCTGTATACCTGTAGTATACCTACAGTACATTTATACGCATGGAACTCGATGATCCATATATAGGCATAGGTGTGAGGTTTTGGAAATTTCAAACTAAATATTTATACGCGTCAAGACTTTACAACCTTAATTCCAATAGCTGACCGAACAATCTGTCTCGTAGTATGTCGTAGAAGTGAATTATGAGCCGCCAAAAGTTTCAAACAACGTTACGAAAGTTTCAAACGCGTACGCACTTTATAGAATCCCGTGAACGTCTGCATGATTGATCTTAAATAAGTTCAGAAATAATCATCAACGAATGAATAAACAACAACGTATCCGCGCCGGGATGATACAGATATGTACGTATTCACAAGATTATCGACAAAACTTATGCTCGCATTGACAGCAGTGGCGGGTCTAGAACTCTCTTGGGGGGGGGGGGGGGGGGGGGGGGGGGGGGCACCCGGGTTCGCCACTGATTGACAGTGAAAATGACATTCTACTATATACCTATGCAATTACGGACGTGACGTAGTCGAACGCGTCCTAGGCTATACGCTCCTTCAATAGGAGATAAGCCAATAAGGTGTAAACAAAAAAAAAAAAAAAAAAATCGAACCTGTCAGATGTCTTCAGCGGGGTAATCAATTTATCAATTATACAATTCGACCACCACGTATATACACTTATAATATTATTCATCAGCACGTTTTCTAAGTATGGACGTAGATATAATTTATGTATATAGGGGAGAGGCGGGCAAAATGGGCACCCTAAGAAATTAAGGCTTCAAATACAGGTTTGAATCGATGGATCTTCGAATTTTGTCCGAAAAACGATAACCTGATCAATTCCGAGTGTTGAACGCCCTCGCCTGAAAAGTTCCAAAATTTCGGGCAAAATGGGCAGCCCAAAAATTTGTCGAAATTTTTCGAAATCGAAAAAAGGTTTTAAATTCATTTTCGTATTCACTTAAGAATACTATTATAGTAAGTAAATAATGAAATTCAGAACATTTTACAATTTTGACTAAATTAAGAAAAATTTTCAGGGGTGCCCATTTTGCCCGATAGTGCCCATTTTGCCCGCCTCTCCCCTACCTATATATGCGGCGACGCGATCCTTTGAAAGGATGCCAGGGGCTTCTGATACGCCAAAGGTAATATGTAGTAGGTATGTTACATATTACATAAATGTAACATATCTATTAATCGTAAACGCGGCGAACTATGTGGTCAGGATGTCTGTGCGGCAGAACCGTGTTAAGCATTATAGGTATACTGTAACATACTCGGTTCTATTGCACCTCGAAACACGCCAAATCACGAACAAAGGAAAGGATTACACTAATCCTCTACGTTCGACCAAGTGTCTGACGTCACGCTAAGAAGAGGGGATAGAGAGTATATAATCAGCTCACGCGTTCACTCGTTAGCGTAGTCAGGTAGAGCACCGGTGCGACTCACAACTTAGATAAAATTAAATTCACTTGAATAGCTTCAGATCGCCTAGATCCGAATAACTAACATAAAATCATGATATAGAATAAATTCAATTGCCTTTAGATAAAATATCACTGGTCACAATTCAAAATATAATCGAAGAGAATGAGAGAAAAGTATAACGAAAACGAAATAGAAGCATAACAGAAAACATAACCGCGCATAGCCTAGAATATAAAAATAGAATATACAAACAGAACGAAAACCTAAACGGAACAAACAAACAAACGCGACTAGAGTCACGAAATTAGAATAGAAGTAGAATAAGTAAATCATTGTAAAAATTAGTTTATTAGAATTCATTTGAATACAATTATTATTTTCTTATTTGAACTTTGTCGGATATTTCAGCACTGACTCCTAACTAATCAATATCCATCCCTGAACAAGCCTTATAGGGACCAGCTTTGGATCATTCCAAGTGCGTACGGCGTTGGATTAAATTCCCGCGTCCGAGGGCCAAGGAAATACGATTCCGAGTCTGAGACACGGTCTTGGAATCGCAAGGTTCCCGGATCCGAGTAAAGAATAGGTTTTGTGTTTAGGATAGCAGGCTTGGATTAACTTCCCGGCTCTGTTCGAATAGGAGAAGGATCGGCTTTGGTTCTACCCGAGTCCGAAGGGAACAGGCTTTGGTGGAGAAATCTACCCGAGTCCTGAGATAAAGTAAATTCACGAGGTTGCATAGGTGGCTTTTGGTGGCTAACCCATCCTTTTCCCTACCTACGTACCTCAAAGAAAAGCCCTAATAATTTTGATAATTTAAATCCCTTTTTTTATATAGGTAAAGAACTCACACTAACTGCGGGTATCTCTCAACTTTCGGGTTCAAGATACTCGCCATAAGTTACATTTGGCGCCCAACGTGCGGGGCTTTTCTTAGTAAAATCGTTTGGAAAAAGCATAAATAAAAGATAAAATCAGTAAAATCACTTGAATTAACGTTAAAATCAGTCAAAAAACAGTAAAATCAGTAGAATCTAGAATCAAGTTTCAAAGTTCAAAAAATAGACCGACAAGAGACCTGTGTTTCAGGCTTGGAATTGTTATTTGATCAGAGTCAGGGCTGAAATGTCCGACAAAGGATCAAACAAATCAAAAGATTCCGGTGTCGTCAATTTAGGTAATCAGGGACGAGATTCAGGTTTTACAGAAGGCAGATCAAGTACACAATCTTCCGAAATGGCTCAAGTACCAGAAGGAAACCCGGTAGATCCGATGGCCAAGATTTTAGCTTCTTTAGATAATCTGGAAAAGAAAATGGAGTCAAAATTCGAGTCAATGGAACAAAATTTATTAAGATTTCAAGCGGAAAACGTAGAAGAAAGAGCAAAATATGAATCTAAAATAGATAATAAATTAGAAAATAATGCTATTGATTGTAATGCAAAATTTGAACAAATAAATACAAACCTGAGAAATGTCGTTGATAGATTAGACAAAGAAACTGCTGACTGGACAGACAAACTTGAAACATGCGAAAACATTCTTAAAGGCGAACAAGTAAGCACGTACGAAGTTCTGAAAAATAAAATAACAGAAAGTCATAAAACAAATCAAGAAATGATAACCGAACTTAGTCATAAGCATGATAGTTTAAAAATAGGAATAGATTCGGATATAAGGCGTCTTAGACGACAGCGAGTTGGTCATGATACTATTAACGATAATACCGGTTTAATAGCGAAACAATTAAAATTACCGACTTATGCGGGAAAAACATGGGAAAAACCCGTTAATTATATAAGAGAATTGGACGAATATTTCGCGTTTTTAGGGGTTAGCGACGACATCGGACTTAAGCTTATAGGTCAAAGTATGACGAATGACGCTAAAGACTGGTGGATTGCGCGTCGCAGCGTAATAAATTCATGGGATGAGTTCAAAACACGATTTTTAGCTAGGTATTGGGGAGAAGAAACTCAGCGTGAAATCCGAAGAGATTTAGAATTCGGGTATTACTTACCGGAAGGAAAAGTAGGATGGTCAGAATATGCCAGCAGGAAATATGCATCAGCAAGCGGTTTGGTTCCTTCAATGACTGAAAACGAAATCGTAAATAATATAATACGTCACTTCGACGAACACGTCGTAGAAGCAGCGAAATGTAGAAGCATTCGAGATATAGACAGTTTGCTTACCTTTTTGGACCAGATGCAATCCGGCGGACGTTCTAATGTTCCGAAAACGAGTTCTCAAAACCAAAATGCCAACAGGTATTCAAACACAACTCGCCATCTTGATGAGCGACCAAAACAATACACATGGCGAAGCGGCTATACACAGCAAAACAATAACGTTAAACCTAACACGCAACGCGAAGACTCAAACGTACACGATTCTCATGACAACAAAATAAAGTCAAATACCCAAGAAGGCAATCGTCGCCAAAATTGGACAAACACTCGACAGGTAAACGCAATCGAAGAAGAAGTCTGCGATAACGGTAAAATCGAAATCGAAGAGTTGGGTTCGGAAAACCAACTAGCGCTGTGAGCACAGCACTGCCGAAATGCAAGGCACAGCGCGGAATCGAAATAAATGCGGCAGAAAAAGTAGATTCAAACCCTTTTGAAAACCCAACAGAATTTTTATTAAAAGAAGATGAAATAAAGCAGAAAGAAATCGTATATTGTCCAACAATACAAGTTTATTTACAAAATTTAAAAAACATAGCACTTATAGATACAGGAAGTCAAGTAACGGGAATTTCTGAAAATTGGTATTCAGAGAACGTAGATAATTTTAAAACTTGCGAAAAACTCCCAGTGGTGAACTATCAAATCGTAGGAGCCACCGGTGGCAAACCAGTTACAGTAAAATTACAGCTTTTTATGACAATCAAAATTGGAAATTTCACTGATCAAATTCCTTTTCTTGTTATCCCTAAACTCAGAAAGCCAATAATTATTGGAATTGACACACTAGGGAAGTGGAAAGCACATTTAAACCTGGATTTGAACGTATTAACGATAAACACTGATTCGGAAACGAAAAACGTCATATTACAAACATCGAATGAGTTACCGTCAGGTGGTGAAAACTTAGAATTATCTAATTTAAATTCACAACTTGAAAATCAAGTAAAATTATGTGAAGAATATGAGTTAACCGATGATGAGATCAAAGACAAACTCTCAGAATGCGATTTGTTGGAAAACGAGCACCAAAGAAACTTTATTGACTTATTAAAGAAATATCGGGGCATTTTCAGCAAAATCCCAGGGAGGGTGTCAGTTTACGAACATAAAATACAGACTTACGAAGATAGACCTTTTGTACGCAGGTCATATCCAGTACCAATCATGCACCGCGAAAAAGTAAGAAGAGAAATAGACAAAATGTTAAATCACGGAATTATCGAACGATCATGTAGCGAGTACGTAAACCCTATTGTGGTAGTATCAAAGAAAAACGGTGAAATACGGTTAGTACTTGATGCTCGTTTTATCAACAAATTAATCATACCTGATAGAGACTGTGCTCAATCTACTGAGGTACTCTTTCAGAAATGTGGAAACACAAAACTGATGTCTAGTTTGGATTTGACAGCCAGTTTTTGGCAAGTACCTTTAGAAGTAGAATCAAGAAAATACACAGCTTTCATGTTTGAAGGTAAAACTTATCAATTTAAAGTAACTCCATACGGGTTGAACACAAGCTTAGCAAGTCTTGTTAGAGCGTTAGATATTATATTACAAGAAGTAGCACACTTCACAATAAATTTCGTTGATGACATTTTATGCACATCTGCATCGGTCGAAGACCATTTAAAAAATTTGGAAGAGCTTTTCGAGACATTTCAAAAGCATAACTTAACACTAAACTTCCAGAAGTCCAAGTTCTTTAGAAAAGAAGTTGAATTTCTGGGACACAAAATAACACAAGACGGTATACAACCTCAATCTGACAAAATCATGGCTATAAAAAACTTCCCGGTACCGAAAAATGTAAAACAATTAAAAGGATTTCTGGGATTAGCGAACAATTACAATAAATTCACTAAGGATTATTCTGAACTAACCTATCCGCTTTTACAGCTATTGAGAAAGGAAGTAAAATGGGATTGGACAGAAAAAATTAACGAGTATTTTATAAAAATAAAAGATTTATTTTGCGAAACGATGATAGTTCACCACCCGGATCCAAAAGCAAAGTATTATTTAGAATGCGATGCAAGTAATTATGCAATTGATGGTATGCTATATCAAATCGACAAAGATAACGAACATAAAATCATAGGATTTGCAAGTCGAACGCTCAAGGGGGCAGAATTGGGTTATTTTACTACGGAAAAAGAATTACTAGCGATAGTGTACTCACTTGAAAAATTCAGAACGTTCATTATTGGCGCGGAATTAATTATCAGAAGTGACCATAAAGCACTTTCATTCGTTTTAACTTGTAGATTGACTAGCTCAAGATTAACCAGATGGGTGTTGTACATACAAAACTATGATTTCAAAATTGAATACATTAAAGGAAAAGACAATATCGTAGCTGATATTATCAGTAGATATCCTCCGGAACAGAATCAAGAGTCAAGTGTAGTAAATTCAGCCGAAGTAATCGCGGAATTAGCGAAAAGGGTCAGCGAAGATCTGATGGAAAAGCTCCGTTCTTTAGCGAAGTTACAAAAGGCGGATCTCCGGATTGCTGATCTGGTGGAAAAAGGAATAGTAAACAATCAATTAAAATTTAAATACGAAAATGACATTTTGTACCAAAGAGAAGTAGGGGGCAAATTACGAGTATACTTGCCAGAATCAATAGTAAAAATGCTAATCGTGGAATGCCATGAAATTTATGGACACGTAGGTTCTGCAAAATGCTACAAGTTATTGCGAGAAGGGTTTTATTATCCGAAATTCGGTAAAGTCATACGAAAAGAACTAGCCCGCTGCATCATATGTCAAAAATGCAAAGTAACAAACTGTTACAGTTATGCGAATATGCAAAATATCATACCTGCTGGTGTAGGAGACTTAATCTCTATTGATTTTTTTGGTCCATTACCTGCAAGCCGTGGAAACTACCGGTGGTTGTTAGTAGTTATAGATGCTTTTAGTAAGTACGTGAAATTGTACCCGCTAAAAACCGCAAATGCGCAATCCACCATCCGCAGCATATTCGATAAATACGTACCAGAATTAGGAAAACCTAAAAAGATACAGTTTGATCATGGTACACAATTTACATCGGTAAAATGGTTAGACAAGTTGAAAGACGAAAATGTAACGCCGATATTTTCCTCTATAAGACATCCGCAAGGGAACATTGTGGAAAGGGTTAATCGGGAAATCGGGAGATTTTTTAGAACTTTCATAACGGATAAACATACAGACTGGATTAAATGGTTAAGCACTATCGAGACGTGTATGAACGAAGTATACCACGACACAACGGGATTCGCTCCTTGTGAATTGCAAAAGAAGGAGAAACCTCAAAGATTTTGGGAAAATTACCTATTTGAAAATAAATTTGATTTACCTCATGAGTATAAACTCAGGTTGGCAAAAGAAAACATAAAAAGGAGAGGAAAGTATCGTGCGGATCGTTACAACAGTACACATAGGATGTCTAGTTTTAAGATAGGCGACTTAGTATTAGTTCGTGCATTAAATGTATCTGATACACAAAACAAAAAAATGGCTAAATTTTTCTCTCTCTACGAAGGACCGTATCGCATAAAAAGTCAGATTGGCGACGCTACGTTTATTCTAGAGAACCCAACGAATTTGAAAGAAAGAGGACGATTTCACGTCAATATGTTCAAACATTATATAAGTTAAACGTTAAATGTAGGATAATAATGTCAAAGTCCGAAATATTCGTGAAAACAATGAATATAATCCATTTCGAAGGCGTGAGTGACGGATTCAAAATAAATCCATTATAGCTTTCAACTATATAAATCGGCATGTCAATTCGGATAATCCAGTACAGCTAATCAATATGATGTCGTACGGATATACAAGCGTGCAAGATAAAGAGGTGCAGACCTACCGTGATGGTGATGAAGTGGACGCAGAAGAGGATAGACTCATTTATCCCTCGGGAAAATTCACCAGCGGATATGGAGTGGCACGACCAGGGAGAGACACGATGACACCGAAACCAGGAAAACCGTTAGACCTGAAAAAGAAAATTAAAAAACAGAAACGTGACGACAACAATAATCTAATTGAAGAAATGCTGGCGGAAACAGCAGAAATTCCAAATGAGGAAATCGAGGAGTTAAGAGATAGCCTCTTACAAGAAATAGAGGAATTGGTACATAAGCCAGAGAAAAACCTACCCATAATCACCGAAGATGTCATATTACCGAACGACCAGAAGATACGCTGGAAAGATGACGTCGCGAAGGATGAGAAGAGCATCGATCTTGGACTGCAGTGGGGTATGAGAAGACTCGACATCGTTGATCGAACTCCTGAGGAGAAGAAAGAGTATAAGAAAAACATGTACGCGTTCATCGACTCACACAGACCACACATACCTACCAAACCGACAATAGACAATAAAAGAACATTGATGAAACAACATAAACCACCTACCTTACCGGATGCACTGAAGACGAAGAAGACAGAATTACCTGGACCATCACTCCCAGAACTGCCAATATTCGTTGCACCCACACTACCGGATTACATTAGGGACATAGACCCAACGGATCCGCTAGGACTTAAACGACTATAAATAAAACACACCGGACATGACATATAAAATAAATATAAAACACCAAATATAACAAAGGAGAAAATCTAAAGGAGATCGACCGATCAGGAAGAAGGGCTTGACAAGACTGAAGATTCATCAAGCAAAACTCCATGACATCAACAAAGAAAAAAGAAGACTATGAAGATGCAGAAGTTTACTTGATGAAAGGGGGCAATGTAACATACTCGGTTCTATTGCACCTCGAAACACGCCAAATCACGAACAAAGGAAAGGATTACACTAATCCTCTACGTTCGACCAAGTGTCTGACGTCACGCTAAGAAGAGGGGATAGAGAGTATATAATCAGCTCACGCGTTCACTCGTTAGCGTAGTCAGGTAGAGCACCGGTGCGACTCACAACTTAGATAAAATTAAATTCACTTGAATAGCTTCAGATCGCCTAGATCCGAATAACTAACATAAAATCATGATATAGAATAAATTCAATTGCCTTTAGATAAAATATCACTGGTCACAATTCAAAATATAATCGAAGAGAATGAGAGAAAAGTATAACGAAAACGAAATAGAAGCATAACAGAAAACATAACCGCGCATAGCCTAGAATATAAAAATAGAATATACAAACAGAACGAAAACCTAAACGGAACAAACAAACAAACGCGACTAGAGTCACGAAATTAGAATAGAAGTAGAATAAGTAAATCATTGTAAAAATTAGTTTATTAGAATTCATTTGAATACAATTATTATTTTCTTATTTGAACTTTGTCGGATATTTCAGCACTGACTCCTAACTAATCAATATCCATCCCTGAACAAGCCTTATAGGGACCAGCTTTGGATCATTCCAAGTGCGTACGGCGTTGGATTAAATTCCCGCGTCCGAGGGCCAAGGAAATACGATTCCGAGTCTGAGACACGGTCTTGGAATCGCAAGGTTCCCGGATCCGAGTAAAGAATAGGTTTTGTGTTTAGGATAGCAGGCTTGGATTAACTTCCCGGCTCTGTTCGAATAGGAGAAGGATCGGCTTTGGTTCTACCCGAGTCCGAAGGGAACAGGCTTTGGTGGAGAAATCTACCCGAGTCCTGAGATAAAGTAAATTCACGAGGTTGCATAGGTGGCTTTTGGTGGCTAACCCATCCTTTTCCCTACCTACGTACCTCAAAGAAAAGCCCTAATAATTTTGATAATTTAAATCCCTTTTTTTATATAGGTAAAGAACTCACACTAACTGCGGGTATCTCTCAACTTTCGGGTTCAAGATACTCGCCAAAAGTTACAATACGTGTGGGTGCAATGTAATGAGGCTGTCCACTTTGGTATGATTACAAGGAAGTATATATATTGCTAAAGGCAGAGAGTTTATCTGGGCTCAAATTTACCACCATATTATTATGATACACCTTATACATATATTTCATCGTTGCAGCGAGACCGGCGACATATACCTAACACAGCCTTGGCACACCACATGGCGGCAAAACGGGGCAAAAACTGTTTCAGAACTGGGAAAATCAGCAAATGTAATTTGAATTGATCCATCATTTATCCCACGAACGAGCCAATGCTTATACCTATAGTTTTCCGCCGTATATGCGCGGTGTACAAGGTATATAGCTATATATATAGCTATATACATATAAATAGCTATATACATATAAAAGTATAGGTATACAATGTGAAGTCCAGAAGCCAAGGATGGTTTGGCCAGCGCGAAGCTGCGTGCAACATCATTAAAATTCACATAGGTATACCGTATACAGGAAAGATAATAGAATCTCGCGGAGCCAAGCCGGAATATGGCTCTGTTCTTCTCCTTCTCTATACCTACGTATCACGCACGTGACCTACGTAAGCGAAGTTAAACAATGCCGTGCCAAAGGGTGTGTAGAATATTGTGTTGAGTTATGAGCGTATACCGGGAATTCATCTATATAGCTGTATCAAGTTGATACTATATGTATACATATTATATGCTGGTATCCGTTGACAGAGATGCTGGGGATTAATAAAGGAGGAAAAAAAAAAAATGAAGAAAAAGAAATCCGACAATTTTGAAGTAGGCGCAGCAGTTCGCGATAACAGCAGTATATGAAAACTGCATACTTGCCCTGCAGGCAGCGGATTATAGGCAAAACGTTCGAAAACCAAGACCAATGTAAAATCAGGAAACAGTTTTCTGTGTCGTTGGTCCGCCTCCAAATTTATGCTTCTAATATCAGTACCGAGCCTGCATCCGTAGAACATATTTCGAGCGTAGTATATCGTCCTACAGGCATGGCATTTCCTCTTTGATATGATATAAGGAAGCAAATGGCAGAAGAGACAGCGGTCGAGGAGCAGTGAAAAAGGAACAGTAAAATATAAAACGGTTAACGGGGCATGCCGTGAACAGAATATATATATATAGGTATACCTATATAATCCAGCTATACTACATATTATATGCAGACGAACGCGAGATCTTCGAGTATAAGGTATACCTATACCTACATAGAAAAGTTTAGAAAATTCGTGTGTAAGTATATATATATATATATATATATATATATAAGAAAGAGTTGAACATAGACATTTTTTCGAACTAAAGTCTAAATGTAATTATAGGTAGGTAGGTATACATTTACAGGTGAAAAAAAGCGCGACCCCCGACTTCCTTGCAAGCGCGTCATATACCTATAGGTAAATGCATATACCCAGGGTTGGGAAAATTGTAATTGAAAATGTAATTTCATTACATTTTTCATTACATTTTCAATTACCGTTACTTTACAAAAATGTTCAATTACATGTTACGAATGTCATGAATAATCAAATCGGTTATCGTAATACCAAAGTAATTGAGAACTCACAACCCTGCGTATACCTATATATTAGGGTGGTTCATTTTTTTTTTTTTTTCTTCTTTTTCGTGCGCACTTGAAGAAAGTTATGAGGAATCCTGAAAAAAAAAATCTGTGTAAAAACTTAACAATATTGGAAAATATTGAAATAATTTAATTGGAAAAAAGGAATACAAGTCGTATGGAATTTTCAAAACAGTTTGACTATTTGACAAATATATCCAGTTTACTCTCCGTGACAAATATATGACCTAGAATTATTCACTATGCTGTCTTCTACTCACACGCGGACGATTGAAAGAGTACTTTCAAGTGAGTACTAGTACTTTTATTTCTTATTTTTTATTTTTTGCTTTTTTTTTTCGCTCTCTTCAATCGCAATTATGAATGATAAATGGAAAATGATCGTTGTTTGCTTTATGCCTCGGTAGCGACCTTTAAACATTGTCCAATGTTGTCAAGTTTTTACACAGATTCTTTTTTTTTTACTTTTATTTCTTATAACTTCATTCGTGTGCCCATGAAAAACAAGAAAAAAAAATAAAAAATGAACCACCCTAAGCTATATGTATGCACTAATGTGGGTATACGATTCGCACACGTATATCGCACTATTACATCCGTATGGTTCATCAGCACCCCTTCGCACGGTTTATTATCACGTTCTTTATTCACCTCGGTGACTCAGTTCAAGACTATAGATAATTTCTAGCTTCTCCTAAATTCTTTAGGTACACTTGCAGGAAACTTCGAAATGCAGGTCGTTCGTATACATATGGGAATGCAGGAATGCAGATATCGAATTGTAAGCAAATGAAGAGGGGTAAATGAGAAAGCGTGCGTAGGTATACGTAGGTTACGTATACATGCGTTAATGCATACACATACGTATATATACATTATACATACACAGATACCTACATACTACGTGCATAAGTACAACTGTTGACAATAATTATTTTGATTGACACTCGTTTCGAAACCTTTTCCGTGAGTTGGAAGTTGGCTGTTCTCGTAGTTCTTCAACAAGTTTTCCAGAACCATGGTAATATTTTTTGAGACTATATCGTTCACGGTACTTCTTCCTTTTCTAAAAATCATCGACACGCTCGTTCTCGCTGTAGTCGTGGTGCCGTTGTAACGATCCATATTATTACCATTATTGTGACTATTGATATTGTTAGAATCGGAATCCCAGTACGTCTTGTCGAGAGACAGAGGCGTTATCGTCGACAGTACGGAGATGTTGAGCGGATCCAGGGGCTGACCCATCGGCACGAGATGGTATCTGCACCGAATCGATGGAAGACAAGCAACGACCCTAGACAGGGAGAATTAAAAAGACAACTTACCAACAGGTCCTCAATTCGCACATAATCATTCACCGGTCACAAACATATAATATGTTGTATATATACTTTACAGCCCCACATTTGAGGGAAAAAAGTCGTTGAATCTATCATACTGATTTTGTTGTTAAGAAATAGTTGTTTCAACCATCATTCTATAGGAATGAATAAGCCGTAATTACCAAAATATACCTCGGCCATTTGAATCAAACAATTTTAGTTCAAGCAACCAATATTTTGTCACATTTACATAATATTCATTTGAACGCCCGTGAACGCCGCGTTTTGTTGGGCTAAACAAGGTTTTTTTGAACACACGAATTTTTTCTCTCAGTGCAGGGTTGCGATTCTGTAACTTTCCGCTAACTCGCTAACTTTTCGCTCTAAGACCGTTGGTTGGCTGAGGAGCGTCCAATCGGAGATCGTTACGGGCTGCAACGATCTCCGATTGGACGAAGTTAGCGAGTTAGCGAGTTAGCGAGTTAGCGGAAAGTTACAGAATCGCAACCCAGATGGATATACCTATACAAGTAAGATGCGTATACGCTTATACAATTCATTTGCTATATATTCGTGTTCACTTTAGAGAAGACCGTGAGTATATACGTCCAATGCTTGCAGTTCTACCCTGCACTCGCAGGGATTAAGTTTCTGTAGAATCGAAGTACAAGGTATAGGTATAGAATATATGCGTATGGGTGGTTCTACTCAAGAAGGACGAAAATCGGATCATTTTCGGCACGACATTTTTTTTTGCATATGAGGTTACACAAGTAGCCCAAGTTCTAGCTTAGCTCTTTCTTGTACTTATCTAAAACGGGGCAGTCAAAAAAATAAGATACAAGAATTTTATAGTCGTTAATAGTTTTGTAAATTTTATAACTTGGAAAACATTGATGTTACAAACAAAAGTTACAAATAAAAAAGATGGGAAATTTGATAATCCATAAAAAAGATTTCAATACATTTTGTCGTAAAGTCGATGGTTTGCGAAATATAGATTGAAAAGTGTTATCCAAGATGGTGTCGACCCTGATAACGATAAGAGGTCGCCATTTTGGATTTAGTATCAGGAGACACCCCCCGACCAGCCCTGAAAATATTCCATGTTCCTTATTTTTTTACCAATCACCAGTTTCGAATTACCTATTTACTGGGCCAGGAGACTGAGGCCAGGATACTGAGGTTTTTCTTACTTTTTAGCTAATAAATCGTCAATACAACGTTTAACGATGAAATTATGCAATTCGACATTTGAATCCTAAGTATTTATAAATTATAAATGTAATAATAAATACCTACAAAATATATTATTTACGAAAACGCGTACCAGGATACTGAGAATCTGACTGGCCGCGACACAATCTCACTCACATAATTCATCGTGTCGACTGAACCATCGACAAACCGAAACGAATACCAGCGATCGTAAGCCAACTTGACTTCGGTTATTCACCTAAATAGAGCAACAGCGCACTATATATGCTAATTCATCCTAATTTTAAGGTGTTTCGATGTGGCAGGAGACTGAGGTAAATGTCAAGAGACAAAGTTCAATTAAGTATTTTCAATAAAATTCAATAATAATAGTGAAATTAGACGAATGCATTGAAACGCTTATGATTACATTTCTGTTTCTGAGTGCAGATTTCACGTATTATACTTGAAATTGAGTTTTAATTCAACATTGAAACTTTCATTTCGGAGAAGAGACATGCCAGGAGACTGAGAATTTGGCACTTTAAAGTACAATTTTTGTAAATAATATCTTTTGGATCGAGCTAATTTTCAGTGTCAAACTAGAAATGATTGAGATGTTCAGTTTTGATCCTAAATCAATGCAATATAAGTGCAAAAAATATACAAAAGCAGGTGAGCCACAGAATATTCCCTCGTGAGTAGAAAAACCCGTATACGTTCGGTATACGCGTAATTCACTGCAAGCACAAGCATTGTGATTATTACAAGAGAAATACGACCAATGAATTTGATATTCATTCGAAAGCCGGAAAAACTTCGTTCAACTGTGAAATTGTGAGAAATGTGTCAAATGTCACTGCGGAGCATACAAGCAGTCGTTCACTTCTCCTCACAGATTAAAATAAATTTGCTATACTGCAGCATTCAGTTGAAAGGAATATTTTTTCGACTGATTGTGAAATCCGAACACGTCCTCGTTATATTTGGCGCAAAGTATAAATCTATAGCTTATGCGGGGTTAAGCGTGATATAGACGTATACCGCATGCAGGCTTGTAAACCAATAATGGCCTGCAGATCGGCTAGATGTTTATCGGACAATACGATGGCTCGTGCGGAAATTGAAACTGCGGGTTCAACGTGTTAAACGAGGAACTCGTCCTCCCGGAATATCTTCATTGAAAATAGTAAATACGCAGTACATAGGTATACGTGATATATTGGCGTGTATACCACCCCTGAACGTTTATAGTACCACGAAACAGTCTATGTAATACGGTCGACCGTCGAGGTCTTTCTCTGGCACTTTGTGAAAATAATTGTTACAGTGAGAGCTGCAGCAAGTGCAATTTTCTCAGGTGCGTCCTATCAATCACAACGTGAACTTGCAGATGCTTGGAATAAACAAGAATTCACAATAATTATATGCCTCACACGGTCGACGTCCGCTTATAATCGTTATATGCGAATTTTCCGTGTATACCTTTAGGATTGAATAATCTTTTTTCCGATCGGCTGAGCCATATGACGGACGCAGTATAGGTATATGGATGTAAAAATAATTATAGAGCTCACTGAACTGGAAAAAAAAATGATTTTCCTCGAAAACAATATTATCAAGTATACCTACTAGATATAGTATGTATACTAGACCGGTTCAAAAAAATCGACTATTCTTTTTTTTTCAATTTTCGCATTGAAATACTTTCGGGGGGGGGGGGGGGGGGGGGGGGGGGGGGGGGGAAGATGTCTGTTAAAAGCGGAGCTCTTAATATTAAGATTTAGAGGTCGCTCATCGCGGATTTCTATTTTCCATTTAAATAGCATAGGAATTTTTTTTTTTTTTTTCTTCAGAATTTCGTAGCTCACAAACCTGCAATGAACAAATCCAAATGACTCTTACATATTTTGATAGGGGATTGAACACTCTAAAAAATGTACATCTATCATTGTGGAAAAAAAATCACAAAAAAAAATAGTTGACTCAACTATAAATTGAACTTTGAGATTGAATAACTTTGGAAGGAGTCAATTTATCAAAAAATGATAAGAGAAGCTTTTTGTAGAATGTTCAATTTCCTATGAAAATACGTATGAGTCATTTGGATTTGTTCATTGGTTTGTGAGCTACAAAATTATATAAAAAAAAAAAAAAAAATCCTATGCTATTCAAATGGAAAATAGAAATCCGCGATGAACGACCTCTGAATCTTAATATTAAGAGCTCCGCTTTTAACAGGCATCTTCCCCCCACCACCACCACCACCGAACGTATTTCAATGCGAAAATTGAAGAAAAAAAGAATAGTTGATTTTTTTGAACCGGTCTAATGTATACTCATACAGGGAAGAAACCTTGATACTGCACAGTCGATGCGCCTAATTGCGCATGCGCCAAATAATTCAATTTTATTGGTCGGTGAGATGGTCCCGCGATAATATTATGACGTATGAGGCAGGGGTGCCAACTTGCGAGAATTGAAGCAAGAGCCGTCAAACTTTCGCGCGTAGACAAGTCAGTTGAGGTTATGTCGAGGGGTTAACCACTCTTGAAGTCAGGTGTACACCTGGCTGAGAATCAGTTGAAGTCACTTGAAGTCAGTTGAAGTCAGGTGAAGTCAGTAAGTCAGTTGAAGTCAATTGAAGTCAATTGAAGTCAGCTGAAGTCAGGTGAAGTCAGGTGAAGTCAGGTGAAGTCAGGTGAAGTCAGGTGAAGTCAGTTGAAGTCAGTGAGTCGGTGAGTCAGTTGAAGTCAGTTGAAGTCAGTTGAAGTCAGGTGAAGTCAGTTGAAGTCAGTTGAAGTCAGTTGAAGTCAGTGAGTCGGTGAGTCAGTTGAAGTCAGATGAAGTCAGTTGAAGTCAGTTGAAGTCAGTTGAAGTCGGGTGAAGTCAGTTGAACTCAGTTGAAGTCGGGTGAAGTCAGTTGAAGTCAGGTGAAGTCAGTTGAAGTCGGTGAGTCAGTTGAAGTCAGGTGAAGTCAGTTGAAGTCAGGTGAAGTCAGTTGAAGTCAGTTGAAGTCAGTAAGTCAGTCATCCTCTCGATTTCCATACATCATACTGGCAGAATACGAATTAATGAGTTATATTATATTATATTATTAGTTATATAATAATATAATATAATATAATATAATATAATATAATAATAATAATAATAATAATAATATAATAATATAATAATAATAATAATAATATATAATAATAACAATATAATATAATATTTATTATATTATTAGTTATATATTATTATATTATTATTATTATATTATTATTATTATTATATTATTAGTTATGTTATATTATAGAGTTATACCTCTCGGTATAACTCTATAACAGAACATGCTGATTCTGACCCATTTGTTCAAACTCATATACGGTTCCTTCATTTCACTCAATGCTGCACGGTCGGCGTATACGTATATGGCGTTTGCTATAGTGGCATGCGCCACGGACGCGCCACCTATGCAAGGACATACTCAGGCCCACTAATACAGACACAGCTAGCCTCTCAGGAGCTTAGCAACAGGTATAAACCTTCTATAAATTTCGTGAAAGTAAACTTTATGAAAAGTAAGCCTGGTGCGAACAAAAAAAAAAGATCGTCAGGAAATTTTGCGGAAGCAACCGAAACTCGAGTATCATGAATACTTCTAAGGTAAGCAAGTATTCTCTTCAAACATTAGTGAGGTTATGAAAAAGAAGGCACTGCATAATTCACCAATTATACATTATCTAGAAAATACCTGCGTTTTTCGATTGTTCTCGTCGAGTTCTCGTTATTTTTCGTCGAGTATCCTATGGACAAAGTAACCCGTGGATACTGGATATTCGACAATATGATATAAATTACCTCATAGTTCAGTCAATAGACCACAAATCATAATGCAAAAATTCTGATGAGTTTTTTTTTTTTATTGTCGCAATCGTTTTATTGACAGACAAGGAGCTTAACTTCAAAAATTTGCGCCCCCCCCCCCCCCCCGGCGTCAGTCGTCATCTTGAAAAACGCCTTTCATATCATATCTCGAAAACGGCTGACTTGAGGATGAAAAACTTCAGGATTTTTTTGTAGATAATTAAATTCCTCATCTTTGTTATTTCAAACTGTTGTTGATTCAACTGACCGTTCTTCAATTAGAGTTTGTTTAGTATCGCAAATCTTCTCTCTGGAAGGAGAAAGAAGAAGGGAGTTTCAGAGGAGAAAGAAGATTTGCGACACTAAACAAGCTGTAATCGGCTGTAATTAAAAAACGGCAAGTTGAATCGAACAAAGTTTGAGATAAAAAAGATGAGAAATTTAATTATCTACAAAAAAGTCCTGAAGCTTTTTATCTTGAAGTCAGCCGTTTCCGAGATATGATATGAAACGCGTTTCTTAAGATGGCGACTGACGCAGATGTTGAATCGCAGATTTAATACAATTGAATTGGCATCTATAGTATGTGAACTTCGAGGATTGGCCTTTTAAAGTATTTGATTTAGCTAGAGACTTAGAGTTTTGAGCGAGGTTTTAGCCGATTTCCTTTCTACCGGAATTAATTTCTTATTCCCTTCGTTTATTTGTAGAACCCTGATGCTCCAGCCCGCAGCAACGCGCAAAATGATTTTTGGGATGAACTCGAGAGTGCCTTAAAAGCAAAGATTCCGGTATATATGAAAAATCTGTTAACATTCAATGGATTTGATAATGCCATATCATTGCGTGCTTTGACCGAAAATAGTTTAAAGGATTTAGAAGAATTCGCCCGAAATGATATGAAATTGTTCTGCGACACAACAAAACCAGCGAGTGATTATTATGGCATATACGATATCTGCCCAAAAGCTTTCAAAATTGTAACCGGGCACAAGATGCTGCTACTTGCTCTAGCCGAACACTGCAAGAGAAAATTTGATATGGAAACGTCGCAAACTCTAAGGCAAGCAGGATCTGCGAAGAAATCCCGAGGGCACTCGATTACTTCTAATTTGGTGCCGGATTCTTCGTATTCTGGTCCGCAAAAGACAGCTACCGAGGGAGATACGGGAGATATTGATCTCAACGTTGCACAAAGAGAGGTGACCAAATCAATACGGCAAATCGTCAATGCTTTCGTTAAGGATAATGCAGTCAAGTTGAAAGAAATCGAAACGAACAGACTAACAGATCTTCGGGTCTCAGTAAAAATCGACGAAAGTCAAGGGAGTCAATCACACTCGGCGACGATGATGTGCATTTTTTGTTGCGCATCAGTGACAGTATGTCGATTTGCAAGAAGATGGATTCTATCAAATCTCCAGAGACACCTAAAGACTAAGCATCTTCCGAACATCCTTCCTGTTGGTGGAATAAAAAATATTGCGTCCGTTTTTAACACCAAAGTGGCCAAAAACTCCTCGAGTGGAAAGTCTGTCTGTATTGCTCCTGATCAAGAACCGCAAGAGTTGATCGTCGAAGTCGATCCGTTTTTAGTACATCAAGATTGCAGTAACGACGAAGTTGAGGACGAAGAAGAAGAGGCTCTTCGAGCAGGCGAAGGAAAAAAAAGAAAATCACAAAAATCATGTAGTGACATCGGACCTCGCATCGGACTATCTAACTTGGAGGAAATCGCAGAGTTGGGGACTCCAAAGAAATCCAAGTATACGGAAAACAACACACTGGCTAAGGAGATGGGAACGAAAGTTGAAATTACTATTAGGGCGTCTGAAGGAATCGAGGAAGAAACTGAAGAGGTGATCGTACCAAGTTTTCAAAATCTGAAGAGTCCACAGGGATCGATTCTCTTCAGTCGAATCAAAGATCCCAGCCTCGATCCCAGCCAAGTAGAAAATCCAAATGGAAATTGTCCAAGTACTCCAGAGTAAACAGACGAAAGAGATCTTTGAATCGTCAAATCGAGAAACAATCCCGAATTACAGATTACTATCCGATTCTTGATCAAATAAAATTACTAATCAAAAAAAATGACGAACTAAGAGATACCCTGACAGCTTACTTAGAAGAAAATAACATGAACACAAAGAGTTCAAATAGTACTCAGAACTCAAGTCATTTCTTGAAAGCCTTGATGCAGACAGCTGACAGTAATATGAACAAACATAAGGGCGGTAGAAGATACGAAGAGTCGTTGAAATTGTTTGCGTCATATATTTTCATTTTATGTGGTAGAAATACGTACGAAATTTTACAAAAGAATCTTCCTGACTCTCTTCCGTCAGTTACAACTATTGGGCGGTGTATCAAAAAGGTCAATGCGCCTTTACGTGAAGGGGAATTTCGGTTCCATGATTTGAAGATCTACTTAGAAGAAAGGTCTCTCCCGATGCAAGTTTGGGTAAGTGAAGACGCTACACGAATAACCGGTCGGATCCAATATGACTCACACTTCAATCAGGTAATTGGCTTTGTACCGCCATTAGATAGTGATGGTTTACCAGTCTGTGGTTCATTTCAAGCTACTTCCGCTGATTTAATTCAGGAATATTTTCAAACTGGTACTACTGCAAACTATGCATACGTAATATTGGCGCAACCTCTCCAGGAAGGTGCTGCTTCATTTTGCCTATCATTTTTCGGAACAGACAGCCGATTCAATTCAACTCAGGTAATTCGAAGATGGGCTTGGATGAGAAAACAAGCTGCGCTTGTGGGAATAACTCTAGTAGGTTTTTCTTCGGATGGCGACCCACGTTTATTAAAAGCAATGATACATGAAGCCATCCCGCGAGCGCCACTTTTGCCGAGAGACTGGAATGGTTGGTTTATCCAATCTTTACAGCAGTCACAGCTTTACATTCAAGATACGACACATGTTGGCACAAAACTACGTACCGTATTCCTGAAACCCTCAATTCTGTTACCACTTGGGAATTTCGTAGCATCACCAACTCACCTTAAAATACTAATTGATGAAATAGCTAAGGAAGAGCACGCCTTAACTATGACCGATCTAAACAGAGCTGACAAGATGAACTTTCGAGCAGTTCAAAAAATTTGCCACCCCCGAGTTATTAACCTTTTGCGTCAAATTCCATCTGCTAACGGCACTGTGGTTTTTCTACAAATGATGAAAGACGTTCTGGATTCTTATTTGGATAAAGACATTGCTGCTATTGAACGAATTCATCTAATTTGGAAGAGCCTCTTCTTCTTGCGCCTCTGGCGACAATGGCTTGTAGATAACGACTATAGTGTTACACGAAACTTTATCACGAGTAATGCGTATTCTTGTATAGAGCTCAATGCCCATGCTATAGTAGCTGCCGTAAACTTGTTCAGAAATCAGCAATCTCCAGAACTTTTCGTACCATGGTTGTTTAGTAGCCAACCGTGTGAGCAATTTTTCCGGTGTGCAAGATCTTTAACTTCTACATATTCGACTATAATAAACTTTAGTATGCTCGACTTCACTCATCGGGTTCAAAGAATTCAATTTCAGTCTCAGATGATACAAGATCTTGGACAGGACTACTCTTTTCCACGGGCAGAAAAACGAACACAATGTGCAATACAACAACGGGATATTCTGGCTGACATGGGCTTACCGACTGAGACTGAAATTTTGACAACTATTGTTCAAGCCCGATGCGAAGCAAGAGATGTTGTCATTTCTCTCGGAGTAGTCCCTCAAATATGTGATAATATACCATCATCTCTAAAAGCAATAAGTGTCCAAGATGATAATTCTGACGAGGAAGACGTAGAGGAGAATAGTGTTGAATTGGCAACTGAACTGAATATTGAGAGCGTCGAAGATCTTTCTCTGTTGCACACATGCACGCCGACAACTTCTGAGAGAGAGGTCGAAATTCCACCTGACGGACCTTTTGTTTATTACACTGATCCCAAAGGTCGGAAAGCAATAATAAGGAAAAGTACACTATGCTGGATCCATTCTAGTGGCTACAATAAATTAAGTAGTGACCGATTACATAGAGTCAAAGGCGCATTAACAGTCTCTAGTCAGGACTCGAGCAAATTCCGACAGAGATATTCCAGTGATTCAGATGAATATTCTACGACGGATGTTGCGCAGTGCGAAGAAATTCATATTGGTCAATGGTGTGCCTTCATTGGCGAGAGAAGGTGTGATGTATTCATTGGTCGGATTCTCGCATTTGTTTACGGTTCTGGCAACGGCAAAAAACTTGAATATTCCGCCGAAAGTGCACCTATAAAAGCTCCGGTTAAGAATCCTAAGGGTATCATGTGTTTGTCTTCCCCATGGTTTGCAGTTGAATCAAATAGTTTAGTAATTCTTACAGAACAAACCTATTACCGCAATATTGAAGGGTACTTATGTACGCTTCCTCGTCCTCTGTTCGAGAATAACACCCCTCAATATAGCCACGAGGTTTTCGAAAAGATTACTGATAGATTGTAACTTTATATAAAACCGAACGTTTATTTCAAGCTTCACCAGAGGCTTTAGCGGCCACAAATGGAGGGAAATTTCGGATGTCTATTGTGAACGAACGAATAATATCAACATCTCATTCGCACGTTTCGAAAACTATTTTTCGTCTGGGCCACACGCTCCATATCGATCGTCTGCATCTTCGGTAATTATTTCAGTTTCCACATCACATGACATTTGAATTTTCGCCCCACTTTCAGCTGCTAAAACGTCAGCTGGCTGAAACCCTTTTGGTGCCCTAAACCTGTGTCATCGTTGGTTATCGTAATTCCGATTCATAATATGTTATTTTTTCACCTAGGTATAAGTAAAATCGGGTAAAATATTCTATGGTAGTGGCCAAGTAGTGGCTTTAATGTGATTGAAAAATAAAATAATTCAGATGATATTAGTAATGACTAGATTTATTGTTACTTGATACTACGTAAAAATAAATATTGTCAAATTACCTAAATATGTACCTCAAAACCCCTAAACCTCTGTATAAACATGAATATCGTTTAGTGAATACGTTACATTTAAAGGAAATTTGGCGTCTCAGTTACAAATAAATGTAAAAAATATCCCCGTTTACAAAGAGTTATTTCTTCTGCAAAATCCTTCCACAATTTGAAATTACTTCAATTTTGAGTTAGCTCAGGTCAGTTTGTTTCAGTTGAAATCAGTTGAAATCAGTTGAAGTCAGTGAGTCAGTTGAAGTCAGTGAGTCAGTTGAAATCAGCTGAAGTCAGTTGCAGCCAGATGAAATCACTTGAAGTCAGTTGAAGTCAGTTGAAGTCAGTTGAAGTCAGTTGAAGTCCGGTGAAGTCCGGTGAAGTCCGTGAGTCAGTTGAAGTCAATGAGTCAGCTGAAGTCTGCTGAAGTCAGTTGAAGTCCGCTGAAGTCAGTTAAAGTCAGTTGAAGTCAGGTGAAGTCAGGTGAAGTCAGTGAGTCAGGTGAAGTCAGTGAGTCAGCTGAAGTCAGTTGAAGTCAGCTGAAGTCAGCTGAAGTCAGCTGAAGTCAGCTGAAGTCAGTTGAAGTCAGTTGAAGTCAGTTGAAGTCAGTTGACTCCATGAAGTCTTGAAGTCTGAAGTCAGGTGTACGGTCAATCGACGAGTGGTTAACCCCTCGGGTTATGTTGTTGTTCATTTTTATTTAACGTGAATTATCAAAATAAAAGTGGCATTTGAGATTATAACCTCAAAAATTCGTATCAATTACATCGCCGCCAAAAACACAGTTTGACAGCTGAAACTCGGGATGGCTAACCTGCCTCAGCGGACGACGAAACTCGCGCATGCGCAGTCAGGCACTTTGACTGTGCAGTATCAAGATTTCTTCTCGGTATACTAGTACGCGACCACCCGTAAAAGGTGCACACACAGAGCTGGATTTACCCAGGGTGCCGCCCTGGGGCACCGTGAAAAATGCCGCCCCATTACCTAAAGCCTACATAAAATGGGTAAAGGTTCGGTATGCAATTTTCAAATAAATAAAATCAAAACAAAAACTTTCAAAAATTGTGAATAACAAGATACTTATGAGGGTTTCTTCTTGGTTTCTTCGTCGAACGGGGCCACCCATTTAATTTGAGGTCTTCGAACATTCCGTAATAATTCGTACATTTTATTGGGGATGAAAAACAAATTTTTCAATTTTTCCAGATTTTTTGGTCATTGCATTCCAGAAATATTTTTATACTCAATAATTTTCACGTAGTGCGATAAATTGGGGAAGGAGAGAAAACTTGGGATGAAATTTCTTTGTTTTTTTCTCAGCTTTTCGGTAAAATCAACAGAAAAAAATTCCGGCCCATTTAAACCCCTTTTATCAGAAAAAAAAACATTGAAAAATGTGCCTTGTCCTAATTTGGACATTTTTTTCGTTTAAAAAAATGTCTCAAAAATGAAATTCATAATAGCGTTTTTTGACAAAAAATGTGGAGTGGCGACTTCAATTCTCTCCCAGAAAAAAAAATAATCATCAGAACGATGATTCCTATCTATTTGAGAAGGGGCTCAATCAATCGAGTCGAGTCAGTTTATTTCGATTACCTTGGCCTGACGTTTCGGCAGTGATGTGCTGCCCTCATCAGAGGCTATTTATTAAAAAAATTACAAAAAATTAATACAAAAATGGTCAATGGTCGACAACATATTAAATTCTATTGTTCTCAATATGTTGTCGACCATTGACCATTTTTGTATTTATTTTTTGTAATTTTTTTCAATAAATAGCCTCTGATGAGGGCAGCACATCACTGCCGAAACGTCAGGCCAAAGTAATCGTAATAAACTGACTCGACTCGATTGATTGAGCCCCTTCTCAAATAAGTACTAGTTCGAGTGATAGCTTCATGATGAAGATGATTCCTATTCTTCGCTTCCATTTTTTTTTTTTTTTTTTTTTTTTTTTTCTTCAAAAACTCTATTATGAATATGGTTTTTTTAGATTTTTTTTGAACGAAAAAAAAAAAACTGTCCAAATTAGGAAAAGGCACATTTTACAACGTTTTTTTTTTTTTTTTTTTTTTTGATAAATGCGGTTTAAATGAGTCGGAATTCTTTTATTCTAATTTTACCGAAAAGCTGAGAAAAAAACAGAGAAATTTCATGCCAACAACATTTCTCTCTTTCCCCAATTTATCACGCTACGTGAAAATGATTGAGTAAAAATATTTCTGGAATGCAATGACCAAAAAATCTAAAAAAATTCCCAACATTTTTTTTTCTTCCTCAATAACATTTACGAATCATCAGGGAATTTTCGAAGACCTCAAATTTAATGGGTGGTCCGTTTGACGAAGAAACCCTCTTATTTTCTTTACTAAAAATGTGTGTAAAATTCTAGAGACTGAAAGCTTGTTTCACAATTTTGTAAGAAAAACTAATGGAGGGTAGAGGTAAGGAGGACCAACTCTTATGGGGCATCAGCGGCAAAAGTGTCCGTAAATTAAAGTGCATTAAATAATAGTTCCAGAAGTACGCAGAATGGTGCTCGTAAGCAATCGTGGTAACCAGTGGTAACCAATCGCAAGATCTGACCTTGGCGATCACCAATGAAAGTTCGGTATCATGCTACAGCAGCGCCATCTGATCAACTCGATTTCACGGACACTTTCTTTACACGGAGTTGGTCCTCCTTACCTCTACCCTCCATAGAAAAACTGCAGTGTTTATAATTTTAGACACATTCTTATAATAATGAGAAAAAGTATTTTATTCATTTCAATTTATGAATGTTTTTAACACGATCACACTTTTCGAAGAATTTTCAATAACGCGAAAAAAAAAAAAAAAAATTCTCACGTTTCAAATTTTGCCGCCAGTGAAAATTTGCCGCCCTGGGCACTGACCCCTAGTGCCCCTAGTGTAAATCCAGCGCTGTGTACACACCTGCAATCTACATCAGGTAGTATAGAAATTTATATAATATATGGTACCTATCGGCGGCGAAAACTTTCTAACGGTCGCGGCTCGAGAATATAGCTTGCGCTTCTCTTGTGCGCGAAATGTGAATAGTTTAATACTCGACCAAGACTTTACATCTCTATATCTACACGATATAGAATTTATAAAGACACTCGGTAACAGAGTATGAGCGACGAGCTTGCCACCCTGCCGATCAGACTATTCACGTTATACCGATGTGGACGACGGTCGCTTATAATATTTGACCAACCTCCGACCTGTACTACACCCAGTGCCGTATTACCGCCTAGGCTAACCTAGGCTGTAGCCTAGGGCGGCACAATTTGGGGAGCGGCATATTCTCCGATTTTTTTCCCTTTTTTTTTCCTTTTCTAGCCAAAACCTGTGCTACGCTCTTTTTTTTAAATCTTACCAAAAGCGCAAATTGACTCTGTTAAATTTGTTTTTACTTTTTCCCGTTTAAGGGGCAGGTCAGTCTAGGCGCGGGAATTGACGTCAATATTTACGAATTTTTTTCTCCCGTACGGAATTTTTTATTTACAAACAGGTTTCACCATCGTTTCTTACTATTCTTTATGTACAATCCATATTTTTTTCAACTGAAAATTTCTAAAATTGTGAGAATGTCGGCCGTCGGCGTAGCGCATGTCGGCTGCAGTCGTGCTTCGCCGTGGACAGGATATCTCGCAGCTCGGTTGTCTAAAACATGAAATTGAATTTTTTATCTAAACATTAATCGTGAAAACTGTCTTTAACGAGCCGTTTTTTTTTTTTTTTTTTAATTTTTGGTTTCCCTTCAAGTTACGGTACACGAAAGGTCAAGAAATGTTCTGAAATTTGGTGTTTTGACTTAAAATAATATTAATTTCTTCAAAAATGTTTTTTTTTTTTCAAAAACCGGCTCGTCAAAGATAGCCTTTACTATTAATGTTTAGCTGAAAAATTCAATTTCATGTTTTAGACAACCGAGCTGCGAGATATCTTGTCCACGGCGAAGCACGACGACGAAATGCGGTATGCCGACGGTCGCCATTCTCACAATTTTAATATTTTCAGTTGAAAAAAATACGAAGTGTACATGAAGAATGGTAATAAACGATGGGGGAGCCCGTTTGTAAATAAAAAATTCCGTACGGGAGAAAAAAATTCGTAGATATTGACGTCAATTCAGTCGGTGGCGGGGGGGGGGGGGGGGGGGGGGGGGGGGGGCGCAAAAAATGAGATTCACCTAGGGGCGCCCCAGACCTTAATCCGGCACTGACTACACCTATATCTACATATCAATAAAATTAGTAGACTTGACAAAGAAAGCAGAACCATATATATTTAAGGGGCGTTGAATGGCGTTCACTTTGGTGAATATGAGTATAAGTGTAATAAGTATGAGTGTACCCATTCGTCAGCTTCATTCGGACTAAAATTGATCCGCGACGAATGACGCTTCCAGTTGGCGCACAAATGCACGCACTTATGGAACACTTGACAGCTACGAGCGCATGAGTGGCGGTGGGAATTTGGAAAAGCTATACAGCGAGACATGGCACAATTTTCAAGCAATCGAACCCAAATAGAGCGTGATAAAAGGTTGACGATGCAGCGATTCCTATAGATATACATGCGATGGCGGCCTACATTGTTGAGAAGTATGTAAGGCCGAAGATTTTTTCGAGCAAGAAGATATATATTTCAGGTTCGACGGTTTGGCAGCTTGCTTGCGTAGCACCTAGGCGGCAATGAATGGTCAGGGCGAATCCTCGGGGACGACTAAAGTCTAGCAGTCCCTGGCTCCTTCGAACGGGCCCTACGTAACATCTATCTGAACATATGTATATGTATAGGTATTGGTTTTAACCGACCTCAGGATCGAACGCTCTCAAGAGGCGCTGAGGCAGCAGCATGCCGCTTCAAATGCCGTCGTGCGGCTTCAAGTCCTAGGTACTTCTAGTCTCTTTTTCTCATCCCCATCCGCCAGCACCTGTCTCGGCCGCTTTCCTACTCTGCACCCGTCAACTTTCCGACCGAAATTTCAAGCGTTCATATTCCTGCATGGGCGCAAACTGTGCAGTTCATCTGCGCAGTTCAATTCTATCTACGTATTCAGAAACAACTAACGACAAGATGAATGTGCGTATGTACATTGTACCTATAGTACACTGAAAGAGCTGAACCATAGGTCCTGTATGGCTGTATAGATGAGCCACCTTACCCTTGCAATTCTCTCTCCATTTAAAACGTTTCTGCAGAATTTTACACAAACCATACATTGAAATGATTGTCTCATATTTCGAGTAGCATATTATATAGTAGGTACTATAAAAGATGTTCTTACACGTGTATATGTGGCGCAGTTCATCTACCTGCGCTAAAGAACAGTTATATAAATTTGATTTTCCTTTTTTTTTTTATTCTACGAGACGTATTAAATCGAAACCCGAAGATAGTATAGGTATATCTCAACTCCGGACTATTACAGAGGCCGTGAAATTACTGTTCAATCCTCTAATTCAACAAAACTTCAAAAAGTAGGAAAACTCTTATTGTAAGGTCACACTCCGCCAATCGTACACTGTATGTTATGGGTGTCCCGGAAAAATTTTGCAGATGCAGGTATGTGTATACTTGCAACAATACCCATTCCCATATAAAAATACAGAATTCCATTGTATCAGTGCGTTTTCTCTTACGCGATAAACGCGAAACGTTTTCTCTTACGCGATAAACGCCAAACTTCATTTCTTCTACTTTGTTTATATGAGTATACAGAAAAAACGATTAAATTGGTTCAACAAAAAAATTTTTTGTCCCACGAAAATTTTCTGCAATTCGCATTGAAAACCGAAATTTTCTTCAGTCAAGAAAAAATTTTGCTTCAGCCAACAAAGTTTCCTTGGTTTGAGAAAATTTTTACTTTGCTCGGGAGATTTCCGGTCTTCAAAATAATTTTCTTAGCTCAAGTAAACCTTTTTTTCTGTGTAGGCCAAAAGTCACGGGGCGGATAGTGTGGCGTATTAGAGTACACGTACCTATATATGGTATACTATATATGATAGTAGTATATATACAAAAGCGAATATAGGTAGGATTTGTCTGCGAAGCATCGCGGAACATGGTTTCACACTTTTCACGTCTGATCATAAAAACCGCTTCTACGTGCAGTTTTCGGACCTGTGACATATAGTCCTGTATAAGCCTGCAGTTTAGGGCTGACGGAGGGAGATGTGCCGAACGAGTCCGATCGTGTGGTTGACACAATCGCATATTGTACTGTCTATTGGCTCCGTGCACGCACATATACTATACTTTAAATATAAGTATGTATTGTGTATATATATATTATATATACGTTAAACATGAAAAAATGCTGAATATGATTTTAGATGGTGCTGACCAGTATGCATGAATATATGTTACACACTGACAATTAAATAGTATTAGTATTTTCGTGCACGGAGCCAATACAAGTACTACGCAGTAAAAAAGAATAACTTTGGCCAAGCATTTTTTCTTGGGCCAAGCACTTTTTTTTGAACAACCGACAATCTCTCGAGCGAAGTGAAATTCTCTGAGACCAAGTAAAATCTTTCTTGAATCATGAAAATTTTCTTGGTTCCAGAGAATTTTACTTCGCTCGAGAGATTGTCGGTTGTTCATCGGTTGTTAAAAAAAAATGCTTGGCCCAAGTTATTCTTTTTTACTGTGTATACGCAACTGCAGTATTTGTCACAAAGAGTGCATCGGAAGTTTGAAACAATAAAGTCAATAAACTTGCGGAACTACCGCTTGAGTCGGGTTCGCCGTTACCAGTCGCGGGTACTCGTATACTTATATAATATATATTATTTTAACAATATTAATTAATTGACGCAATATGACAATGACGGTGCAAAAGAGACGTGATCTTAGAAGAATTTGAATAATTATTGAAGTCGACTTACAGGAAAAGTTTGAATAAAGTATCTCTGCTCCATCTCCTCGTCGCCGCAATCATTGCGCTACTGTTCTTTTATTTTCTTCTCTCTTCCAGCGGCCTTTACGCACCCCGCTCGGACATGGCTATGTAATTGTATATTATAGGATGATAGTTAATAATATGTAGTCGACATTACGGAAAAGCAGCCGGAATACAACACGGAATATCTTTGAGGTAAACGCGGAAGCGGGATGCCACAACGAAGTTTCGCGCGGTGTTACCACGGCTTTCGAACGTGCAAAAAGCAAACCGCGGGGTCTCGGGACTTCCCCCCGCTACAAGCCATGCGATTTCATCCCCTATATATCTTCAGGCGGCCGGCGCGCCAAGGTTACGCGCAAGCTCAGAAATTTTCTGCGCGCGTTTTACAGAAAATACAGGATAATTATTACTGTCTTGGAGACGGTGGGTCATTAACTGAAGGCAGAGCGGAATTACATCGGCCTGTACTAATTATGTGACAGAAAGTTGAATACACATACTATACCATTTTCAGTACATCTATATACGCATGTGGTATATTTATATTATAATATCTAAATGTATAAAACAGATGTATATATGAATGTATACATGAATGATCGGTAAGGCAATTAATATGAATGAACATATGCATACACGAGTTGTACCTACACCTATAAGATTATACACACATATAATGTATAGTTATACTGTATCTATGACTCTATATAAGCAGCAAGTCTGCGTTTATGTATATGTGTATTCGTGAAAACGACCGGGTTACATTTCCAGAAAGTTTCCGGGTTTAATGGGATATCCAATCGCATGCCTTGTTACATTAAGGGGGTATCCCCACCTTTAAATGAGTTAACATTCTAAGAAAGAGATTGATATTTTACAGCGAATTTGAGAGTCTGATCAAATCCAAAAAAATCAAGAAGTTTAGGGAGAGTTTGACCCTCATTATCCATACTTAACATTGAATATTATTTTGAGTCTATTAGTAGTTACGCTGAATATAGAAAAATACAAAATTACTCGGTTGTCGCAAAGAATCAGTAGTACCGTTGGGTCGATTTTGGAATTTTCGGTCTTCAATTGTTCAGAAGAGATGCCTCTATCATATGAACATAGAACTTTTTGATATGACTATTTTTGGTTGAGATAATAGAAAAAATAGAGAAAAAAAATTGAAGAATTAGAAAAATCTCAGTAAAAACTAAGCGAGTCAGGCAATTTTCGCGATATCAAAAAGTTCTATGTTCATATGATAGAGGCATCTCTTCTCAACAATTGAGGACCAAAAATTCCAGAATCGATCCAACGGTACTACTGATTCTTTGCGACAACCGAGTAATTTTGTATTTATCTATATTCAGCGTAACTACTATTAGACTCAAAGTAATATCCAATGTTAAGTATGGATAATGAGGGTCAAACCCTCCCTCAACTTCATGATTTTTTTGGATTTGATCAGACTCTCAAATTCGCTGTAAAATATCAATCTCTTTCTCAGAATGTTGACCTATTTAAAGGTGGGGATACCCCCTTAATGATTGCACCTCATATACCAACGATTATACTATGTACCCAAATTGCACGACTTATACCTATTTATGATAATTGATACCACTGCCGACGGTTGTCAGTTTATATATTCATCTCTTGCTGTTAGATAGATAAGGGTCCATTTTGACTTGTATGGAATTCCCTGTTACAATTAAATATAATCTAGTGATTTCTGGGTGCAACAGATCGGCTATAGGTATACCTATATACCATAATACTCGGACGCCATTCCCTGGATACGGACGTCGTATAACCTTCGGTAAATGGGTATTCGGTATAAAGTTTCCGTAATTTTCCGTGAAACAATTTCCGTGCCTGCCACCGCACCGACGAGGGCGGGGGACTGAGTTGATTCAAAAAAATGTGCCGTCGTGAATTCTTCTCAACGCGGGTGGTGCTGCAGGTTCTATTGTCTCCCCGGGTCTCGCAGAAAAAAGTACGCCCAGCCTCCGTTGGGACCTGTATACATTAAGTAGTAGCCTATTTTATGATACTTAAGAATGATGCGCTCTCCTCTGAGCACAGCTATACCATGTATACCTATACCGCGAGGAACAGGTGAAACCGAATGGACCGATCTCCCGACCGGCGGATAAATCGTATTTTTACGGAGATATAGCCACTCGTTGCACTGGAAAATCTCTAGGGTGAAGGGTGATAGGGTGAATTCGGCAGTCATTGGCCTAGGGATTTTCAGTGCAACGAGTGGCTATCACCATAAAAATACGAATCATCCGCCGTTTGGGGGATCGGTGATCCATTCGGTTTCACCTGTTCCTTGCGGTATACTAGGGTGGTCCTTATATTTCGATGAATTTTGAAATGAATGTTACGCGCCTCCTGGATACCTCGCAAATATATATAGAAAAAAAAATTCCTGCAAAATTTGAGCTCTTAATTTCAACATTAACACGTGCCCCAAAATTTTGAAAGTTTTACATGGAAAATACATGTAACTTTTTTAACCAATTACTGCTTTCTTTTTTTTTTTTTTTTTTATAACTCCGATAGAAATTAATGAAATAATTTGAAATTCGGCACAGTTGTTACTTATAATGATAAGAACAAACCCTGAAAATTTCAAAATTTTGATAATTTATTATTTCCTTTAGCTTAATACAAATGACGCTATTTATCTATTTAAGATATTCTTCTACCGTAATATTGTGTTAATTATTGATAATCTGACATTTTCAGGGTTTGTTCCTATCCCCCCGATCCCATTATAAGCAACGACTATGCCAAATTTCAAATTATTTTATCAATTTTTATCCGGGTTTAAAAAGAAAAGTAACACGTATTTTCGTATGTATTAGCAAGGTATCCGGGGGGCGCGTAACATTCATTTTAAAATTCGTCGAAATAAGAACCACCCTTACCTATACATAGTACATAGCTATTAGGTATGTATACCCACGGGTACCTATCGGGTACCTACGCACCATAAGTATATAATATATACACAGGCATATCATACCTGTAGGCGTGATATGGGTAGATGATAGTTATACTATTACTTTCAGGACAGGGCAATTAAGTTTTAGAAAAAATGAAACACACAATTCTTCCTTCGAGACAATAACGCGCACTATCACGTGACATGCGGACAATGGCAATTATCATGTTATCCATTAGGGTGGTCGTTGAATGGAAAATTATGTTGGATGGCCATAAATCCGACGTAAATCGGCTCCAAATGTGGAAAAAATCATTTCCTAATTTTTCCAGACTTTAATTATGAGCCCTTGAGTGGCCCTGTTTTGACACGCATTTTTTTTTTCATTTGTAAAAATACTAATTTATAAGTAATTTTGAGTCTAAAGATTGAATCAACAAACCTGAATCGAATAATGAACGATGTTATTCATATTTCTGTAAAACATAGTAAAAAATCCCTGATGGGTTATTTCATACGACGCGTGGGTGTTTTAATTCAGTTAAACATTTTGTATCCATTTTTTCAGTAATATAACTAATCAAGCTTGGCGCTGTGAATTCTACATTTGAATTGAACAATATCAATCCCAGTACAACATAATACGGGTTGATTGAATCTCTATAGCGCGGCGATGGTTATATTTATTTTTCGCAATAATTTCAAACTATTTACATTAAAAGAAATAATGACCGAATCAGGTGCAGAACTTTGGCATTGAAATATTAAGCACTCGTGTGAAATACTCGAATTACTCGAGCTGTGAGTAATATAACTAACAATGACACGTATTCGATATCGCTATTTTAAATTAGACCTAATGTAAAATAAGTATTTTTCAAATAAGAAAGAAAACCCCGTGCCAACAGGGCCACACAGGGCTCAAAATAAAAATCTATCAAAAAATTTGAGAATTATTTTTTCCACATTTGGAGCCGATTTGCGGCCATCCAACATTGTAATTCTGAAAAAAAAACCCATATAAGAACCATACCCTAGAATCCATACACAGAAAAAAAGGTTTACTTGACTGAAGATAACTTTTCTTCATCCAAGAAATTTTTCAATGGAGGGAATGAACACCAAGAATTTCTTGAACGGAGTAGAATAATTTCTTGAATTTTTCGATTTTGAATCAAGAAAAAAAATTCTTAAGCCAATAAATCTTTGATACTTGATCAAATGGTAGAATAACTTGATTATATTAATGCAAATATGTTTTCATAACACGCGCACCGAAAGTGGGGTTTTTTTGTCCTCATTTGAGAGCGGAAAATAAGTCTTTTTGAGTCAGGATCCAATTCGTTAGTTTTTCAGGTCCTAGGACAAAAATGCTGGTCAAAAATGAAAATATTTGTCCTCCAGTTCCGAACGTTGCCACCATGCGGTGACATCGATTTTGGTCGATCGGCTATCCAGTTAGAATATATATTAGTGGGTTACCTGAATCCTGACTCAAAGACTGATTTTCCGCTCTAAATGAGGACAAACCCCACTTTCTGTGCGCTTGTTATGAAAAGTATGGTATGCAGCATGGACAGATTGACAGTAATTTTTGACGCGGGCGAAGTTGGCTGCACTCGACTGTGGCTCGGGCTTCGCCCTCGCCTTCGTCTCGTTCAGCCAACTTCACCCTGGTCAAAAATCACTGTCGTTCGGTCCTTGCAGCATAATATACTATTCATTAAAATAAACATAGTCAGGTTACTTTTGACTACGTTCACACTTTATAAAACAAAATGTCTGAAAATGTCAAATGGCTGAGTCAAAATGGTTTGATACAGAAAAACGCAATAACACCAGTAATTTTAGAAACTAAAGTAAGTATAACACCGATTTTCCAAAAAGTGAACCTTCAAACAACGGATCGCATAAAATATTGTATGCGCCAAGTCCGAGAAGTGTCAGATCCGGTATGGGTCATTTCCAAAAATCAATAATAATACATAATAATTTATTATTTATTATTCAATAAATAATAAATGCTGTAAGCTTTTTGGAAAATTGTAAGTTTATTTACTTTCATGTGTGAGAATAATGCATGTAGTTTTCTTATCAGAATAATCAAAATATATTGTTATCAATTTCATTTTTATAATTGGATGTAATAAACTTTTTGTCTCCAAAGAACTAATCATTTTTTGTATTTATTAGTGAATATTCTGGAACCATAAAAATAATAGCCTTAAAAAAGGAAATTATTTAACCAAATATTAAAATATATATTATATTATATTATATTATATTATATTATTTTACCAAACAAAAATTTATTCAGTCAAAAATAAAACTAACTCTAACCAATAGAATATTTCTTGTCCCAAGAAAGTTTTTTCTTGGTTTGAGGAATTAGTTTTTCAGACGAAGAAAATAATGTCTTCCATGAAGTAAATAATTTCTGGATCCAAAAAATTTTTCACTCCAATCAAATACAAATTTTTGTTTTGGTTCAAGAAAAAAATTTCGAAGAAATTTTCTATCTTGGTTCAAGCTATCTTTTTTTTCTGTGTAGAAAAGAAACGAACGATATTACGCATATTTTATATTAGTTTTGTATAATAGGTGGTTACGCGTTACCACATACAATAATTATAGATAATGAGACGAGTAAAGGTATAAGTATTTAGGTATAGGTATCTGGTATCTGGTATAAGTAGGTATGGTTTAGTATATTGCGGTCATTGGATTAGAGACCGCGGTTGCGATCGTCGGCATTATGTTACGTTCCGAGTAAGCAGCGGGCGTCCCCCGTCGCAGCATCCCCAGAGATTGTCAGATGGCGCAAGGCTGTATAGGGTGATGGCGAACAAGGACCCAAGGAGCTATGCCGGTAACCCGGGGTAACAGCCAGAGCATTTACATTTACTATGTAGTATACATATAATATGATAGATGCGAGTAAGAGTATATAACTATATATGTACGTGCTGTGCGAATTAGCGCATGTGTAGCATAGAACATACAATATACATGTGAGTACTAGTATACGTTGCGCGTATATGCACGTATATTTGTGTAGGCATGCGCTACATAGAGTACTCTGTATGTATGGTATGGTATAGGTATACCTCCCCGAGTATACGTAGTAGGGTAGGTATAGGTAGATGCCCCTGCCGTCCGCGACGTGGCGCCTGATCCGTCAGTCGGCGTGCACCTGCGCGCGCCCGCGCTCTCTCGCCCAAGATCCGTAGCCAGATCCAACCCCTCTCGAATCGTATAGAGGGTTTGCTCCAGTGTCGTCCTATCCAAAATATTTCTGTTTATCTGGTCAGGAAGATGAAAAATAGGGTGTAAATCAGGAGGGTACGGTGCGCCGGTGGTGCGTCGAGAAGTTTAAACTACATCCCCGCGGTACCTGAACCTTACTTCCCTCGCAAGTCTCTCCCAATAGTTATATACAAGTGTTTCTATAATCGGGATGAAAGTATCAGGGGCAATAAGGCGGATGTGCTGGTCCGGAGATATACTTTAACCGAAATTTATTCGAGAACATGGAGAACTCGCGGGGGCCGCTTGCATTGATAACGACTCGTATGCACTATAAGATATGGGTCGTGCAGGGATTTAACGGCGATAAATAAAAACCCACGCTTTCGTCATCGCTTGGCGAAATTTGCCTCCGGCTAATTTGAACGGTCGTATACATATACCTACATATCTCTGTGTATTGTGCATATGCACGTACAACATATACGTACATACATAATCGGCGGGGTGAAATCATCGTGAATGCGCAATGATGATATAAGCACGTGAGCGAATTGGGGAATACCGATATTGTAAGAGGGTATATAAGTGAATATCCGCCTACGCTAGCTAATCTCCCATATATATATATTATATATGTACAGTATAAAATATGTACTTCTTTTGGAGTATCGGGACCGCGCTATGTGGAAATTATTCAATCGACGTCAGCTGTATAACTGACGAAGCTTAGGTATATATGTTATAAGTAGTATAGCAAATACATCGAAATCGGACAGCATCGAGGATGTGCCGCGTCTCGGGGATAGTTATTGTAAGTTCCGGTGCTTCTACCGCCTCGCAGCCCGAATCAGAGCTAATTTTTATCGGGAGCTCGGGTCGAATAAAGCTTGAAAATTCGACATGAAAATGATTTAGTCGGGGAAAAGATGCTGCCGGAATTGCGGCGCGAACGAACGAATGACTTGTAACACGACAAAGAATGTTTGATAATATCATAAAATATTATATTGACCTATAACTATAATAAGAATGACAGCACAATGCCGTCGACGACTGCAGTACCGGTGATAATGACAACGACAACAACAATAAGAGGAAGAATAGCATCATAGACATAGCAATACCAACGATGATAGAGTTTTCTTGATCAGGGGTGTCAATATATAGGTCAATTTGAAAGACGGAAACTTTAGAGAAAGAAAGAATCAAAATCTTGGGGCTGGATGTATACTCGTGTCGACAATTTCGTCGATGATTGATTGGAAAATTCCCGTTTAATTGCATATAGTATACTTAATTATCATTGTCTTCCTCCCACGCCGAGGGATCTGCGTGGATTTTGGGACAAGATGTTGCCGAAACATCCTCGTCTTCTAATATTTCTTCTTTTGTACTTTCAACATCGTCGAGTTTGGTGAGTATTTCGTTCTCATCAACCTGTATATAGGTATATATGTATAGCCATGTAATATAAATAATCTTTGCTCATATGTGATTACAATATTCATCTACCTACTTGTATGTAGGTATATGTGTTATGTATGTGCAAGTAGGTATGTATGCGTATTATTAAACAGAGTGTATACCCAACAGCAGCCGGTTAGCACCGCAATTGGCGCGTCACATTTGAAAAGTACACATCACTATATACTTTGTGTATGTGTATGTATAGGTACACCCTCTGTGATTTTCTATCGTACAGCTTCACCGAAGTTTTTCACAAATAAGAAAAAGAAAATACACCCAACGGACGAATACGAATGATACGTTGGTAAATATATATATATATATATATATATATATTCGTGAGCGTTGGTGCTATATATTATAATATACATAATATATACCTCTGTAGTTTGAAATATTTTTTATGTCGATGTCATATTATAGTGGAGTGATAGGTATAGGTACTTGTATTTACGTATACGGGATGTATACACCTACATAGATACGGATGTATGCAATTCCTCTCGCTTTTCTTCGGGAGCTTCTTATCTATACTATGTAGGTATATATAGGTGTGGCCTGTCGGAAATCCATCGTCAAAACGGTGTTTGAACTCATAGATCAAACCACTTCCTGATGATTCGTGGCGATCAACCAGATTGCCATGAATATGAAAACGCCAGCTAAAACGCTGTTCAATGCTAGCCATTCACACGGGTTGAGATTAGGTATTAGATTGTAATATCGCACTGCAGGCATCATACACAGCTCGCCTCAGATTCCTGAAACGTGCCACGTTAGGCGTTCCCATACACGAATGGATACACTGTTAAAAATTTCTGTGTGAAACTTCCTATACATTTGGAATTGTATTGGAAGTTTTTTGGCAGATACATGAGTAGTGAATTTACAAGACATTTCCTGTAAAATCAATTCGCAAATACTTCAAACTTACTAAACAATTATTAGAAAATTCAAATACAATTTTGTGTTTTTCCTATGAAGGTTCAGTAAAATCAAGAATTTATTTGTAAATTTACAGAACAAGCTTAGCAATTTACTTTTGCTACACCACATTTGTAATTTTCCAATACTTTTGTTTAGTAAGGCATGTTGTAAATTCACAATCATTTTTAACAGTGTAGGTATCAACTGTATACATTGTACCCATAATGAGATATACATACGCATACCGACTCGCGAAGAGGTGGCCTATATAGGAATGTGTACACTGTACATACGTCTGTTATTTATCGATGGAAAGTGATTAGGAAGCACAGTGCGATCGTTATCAGAATAATCATCAGTGAGAATTCCAGTTCCACTGTGGAGCAATTCGTGCTTCTTGGGCACATGATTTATGTTGCTGGAGGCTCAGTTCTCTTATCTCATTCAGCAAAACTAATTTGCGATGTGACTTGTCAATTTGGGTTAGTGATCGATACACAATATTGAAATTTTGTTCACATGCATCGATAGTGCATACATTTCGCCTGAAGACAAAAGAGCAGCTTCGTCCAATGCCCACTGTATTACTCCTATCCATATACATGTTCACGGAAGTCCGGCTGCCTCCAAACGCCGATCCGTTTCTATACCGGACAATATAAACTTTTGTACATAAATCTTTCCGAGGAAATGAAATATCGTTTCCGATCTCAATATACCTTCATCTATACATGCATGCATTTTTATCGACGTAACTCTCATGATATTTACCGATGTTGAGATACAATATATATATAAGGATATATTATATATATATAGGGTAAGGTTGCTATCGATGGACCGGTGCAACCGATGGACCAGTTGAATATTTCAAAAACGCGTTGGTAGGAAGAGCTCTTTTCAGTTGAAACTGAGTGTACTAGTCGGGAAGAGTTGAAAAAATGTTGAAAAGAGTCACTCAGTTACAATAGGCGTGCTGAAATCTAGTAAAATAAGAATTTGCCTTCTCTGATCTAATTTTTCATGATTTTGAAAATGTGTTCGAACCCTTATCCATTTATTGGGGGTAATTTCGCCTTGCATGCTTCGATAGCTGAAGGTTTCAAGATTCGAAACGATACTAGACATTTATTTATATGTCCCAACTGGGGGGTAGTAGATCAGGTTATGTGTTGCTTTGCAAATTTCCATGGATGGACCATGAAACAGTGCCATGAATGGACCAGTAATCTATAATGGCAGATAGTCTATAATAATTGAAAAAAAAGAATAGGTATATACAGAAAGAGTTTTACCTAGTTTTCAATGAATCTAGGTATAAGATATTGTTTTTTTTTTTTTTTTTTTTTTTTTTCAGAAATTAGGTCTGTTTTGAACCACCCTAATGTATATGTATGAATATCGTAGGGGCGCCGGAGACAGTGGCAGCACCACCAATACAGGGATGTCGGACAGGCTGGAGAATGTGACTCAGACCATCTCCAGGATCCTCGAAGGATATGACATTCGATTGAGGCCAAATTTCGGCGGTATGGTCAACTTATCTTCAATATTGTATCACGACTTACGAGTACAAGAATAGAGAAAATATTCCTACGAACTGTAATAGGTTTGCCGCAGCACCATACAATAGCATACGAACAATTACAGCTATCCCTCTCGCCGGCGGCTGATATAGCCATAGGTGCAGTGTACACTGTACGTAAAAGGATCGTGAAATTCTCGATGTGTATCCTTACATATAGATCAGAGGAAAAAGTAACTGAAGAATTCAATGACTGGTTCCGGTAAATGATACGAAAATGAATAGAAAAACATGTAAGGGAGGTAAAAATATGTCGAGTAACATATGTATAGAACTATGTGCAGAAGCGTCCGCTTAAATCATTGAGATTGTAGGATAGGGTGAGAAAGATAAAAAATAAATAACGGAAATACTTTGTGCTGTGGAATGTGGAGGAGGGAATAGGATAAGATCAGTGCACCTAATTGTCGGGAACCTAATTGTAAGACAAGTCTATTCAATTGTCGTTCGGCCGAGACTAGAAACAAAACTACACAGATCATGTATGTGTTATATGCAGGCGAACCGCTCTTGGTAGGGATGGACTTGACGATTGCCAGTTTCGACGCCATATCGGAGGTTAATATGGTAGGTTTCCAAGATTCACAATTCGTGTATAATACATATAATAATATATATATATATACTACTGGGAGGCATGTAGTACTGATAATTTATAGACGTATACGTGGAGGATAATGCATGAAATTGGGTGATTTCTGTTTTGAGAAAAAAATTGATGAATTTTCACGGAATTCCATTTTCATAAATATTATACAACCGTTTAATGAGTCGGTCCAATATGTTTCTCGAATGAATTTCTCTTCGAACGAAAGGTATACACGTATATATAGGTATACCTCTAGGGAGCATGTTGAACGTATATACACGTGTACCTGATACGTATGATGAAGTACTGAGATACAAAATTTACCGCAGGATTACACGATAACAATGTACCTCAATCAGTACTGGAAGGACGAAAGATTAGCATTTTCCCATGAAGAAGAAGTACTTACGCTTAGCGGTGATTTCGCCGAAAAGATCTGGGTACCCGACACCTTTTTTGCCAATGACAAGAACAGGTACATTATACAGAAGTATTATTATCATCAAACTAAGTTGGTATTCGAAATGTTATGATTTTTATATTTCACAATTTTTAATGTAAAAAATGTTATCTCAAATTCTCTGGCGATCAAATTCATTCATAGTTGCAGGGAATTAATTTTCGATTACGATGCCCCTATAGGTATATATATCGTGATACTTGAGTTGAATATTATACCTATGCGGGTGTGCACCGATTTGGGTTAATCGCAGATCATGCAAAATAGTTCCCTTTAAGCCAGGCCACTTCAGGAGAGCAACGAGGGTAGCGGGCGGGTCGTCGCTATGCAGCGACTGACCTCGTTCATCGGAAGTTTCCCACACCTACGCGCGCATCTATAATGCCGGAAGCCTCCGGCGTTCGTCTTACTATAGTCTCGAACCTTCAATTATGAGAAATTGCTTTAACGAAATGAAAATGCATGAAAAAAATGAAAGTGCACTGTAGTACGTCCTTTTCTATATATCTATATGGTAATTTACTGGGATTATTTGTGGAAACGCTCCATAGGACGCCTGCATACAGACAACTCAAACAGCAAGCGGTCAGGTTTTGTTTCTACGTAGCCAATCGGCACGCAATATGGGAAATGAAAGGTAATCGCTTGACTTCTGAGTTACCTGTAGGCAGGCGTTTTCACTTCTCTATATATGAAGCGTTTCCATGAATACTCCCGGTATACGCCCAGCATCCGCGGCCTCCCTCGTACAGTCTATGTCAACATATATATATATATATATATATATATATATATATATATATATATATATATATATATATATACGTATAGGTATATCACCCATTCACTCATATCATCAATCAATATACGGACTTCGCATATATATGCCTATACGCAGATGAAGTCTATTCGGCATTGTGCACCGGACCGGACACACCAAAGCCTCCGGCATCCGCAGTGCCTATATATACCTATACATATATGTACCCATATGTATGGTGTATACATAGGCATATATACGGACTACCTGCAACTATCGGTATACCGGCCCTCTTTTCACCTGGCTCAACAGTCTTTGTAACCAAAAATTGCCCGCGAGGTTCATTTCCTCGTGTTAACTATGGGGGTTTGTCTATGTATTTCAGCTTCTTGCACGACGTCACAGAACGAAACAAGCTGGTGCGCCTGTCCGGGGACGGATCTGTTACTTACGGGATGAGATTCACCACAACCCTGGCCTGCATGATGGACCTTCACTATTATCCCTTGGATTCTCAAAACTGTACTGTGGAAATCGAAAGTTGTACGTTTCTATACCAATTACATAATCCATACCTATTATATCGACAGATAACCAACGTACCTATACCCATAGACTTTTGTGTACCTTATATATACCTGTACGTATGTATAATGTATTTTCATGGTTTTCCCCGACAGACGGATATACGGTACTCGACGTCGTCATGTACTGGAAGGAGACCCCGGTGCGAGGTGTTGAAGAAGCCGAGTTACCCCAATTCACAATCATCGGCTACGAGACGAACGACCGTAAGGAAAGACTGGCGACTGGTATCTATCAACGACTTTCCCTGAGCTTCAAGCTACAGAGAAACATCGGCTACTTTGTATTTCAAACGTACCTACCCAGCATTCTGATCGTGATGCTTAGCTGGGTCAGTTTCTGGATAAACCACGAGGCGACCAGCGCAAGGGTGGCACTGGGTAAGACTCCTATCCGGCTGGTGTAAAAACGGGGTCGAGGCATATACCTATACGTACCTATATTACGTTGATATGTATGCGTATAATACTACTTGCATACGTGTGTGTGTATATAACATTGGCACAGGGGCGAAGGGCCGAGGGAAAAATAGGGACAAGCCCACCGCGGTACTCACACCTATGTTACATATAATACGTGGACCGTAGTATGCGCACGTATATTCCTGAATCGTGTTTCAGGTATTACGACGGTCCTGACTATGACTACGATATCGACTGGGGTCAGGAGTTCCCTGCCAAGGATAAGCTATGTCAAGGCGATCGACATATACCTTGTAATGTGCTTCGTGTTCGTATTCGCCGCCCTCCTGGAGTATGCCGCGGTCAATTATACCTACTGGGGGGCAAGGGCCAAAAAGAAGACCAAGAAGAAAGACGGGACCGACAAAAAGACAGTCGCTGCAGCAAAGATTGCAGGTGCAGTATACATACTAGATAGGAGTTTCAGTCATAGTGCATAGACTAACGATGAAAGATGCCCATTAGGGTGGTCCTTATTTAGGGCTCGGACGAATTTTTTATCAGACGCCCCCCAAATCGACTCCAAATAATTCAAAAACAATACCCTAATTTTTTCAGATTTTTATCTAGACTCTAACCCCTCCCACCGAGAGGGTGGATTTCCCCATTTGAAATACACGTGTTTCGGCCATGTTCTCAGGATATATTTTAGTCTAAAAGTAAAAACTTTTAGAAAAATCTGTAACTGCGAGATTTTAGTGTTCATTGGTGCTACTGTTTGAGAAAAAAATCACATTATCATACGGGTCAATCTAGACGAATTGCACACCCTTCATTTGAGAAAAAAGAGCAGATTAAAGGGTGTGCAATTCGTCTAGATTGACCCGTATGATGATGTGATTTTTTTCTCAAATAGTAGCACCAATGAACACTAAAATCTCGCAGTTACAGATTTTTCTAAAAGTTTTTAATTTTAGAATAAAATATATCCTGAGAATATGGCCAAAACACGTGTATTTCAAATGGGGAAATCCACCCTCTCGGTGGGAGGGGTTAGAGTCTAGATAAAAATCTGAAAAAATTAGGGTATTGTTTTTGAATTATTTGGAGTCGATTTGGGGGGCGTCTGATGAAAAATTCGTCCGAGCCCTAAATAAGGACCACCCTAATGCCCATATGTATAGGTATATACATTATATAAATATAATACCTAATAGTATACATCGTCTCATTTTTCTCTCTCTCTAAACAAAAAAATTGATGAAATATGTATGAAAACCTGCAGGTACCAAAGCAAACCCTCCGTTCACCGACGCGACAGACGCGGACATCATAGAGCTTCAAGACCTGAGAATGTCGCCTTTGCCCAGTATAAGGAGCAGGGCAGGTATGGCCGGCGTTCCGGGTGGAGCAGGTGGAACGACAACGGCTGTTAGGGATCACGACCCCGCGAAGTTTCCACCCAGTTTCAGAATCTCTCGAACGGCTGGGTACAATACTCACAGCAGACCGAGCGGACTACGATACAGAGGCGCCAGACAGCACAAGCCCAAAGTAGGTACAATTGTCCTTAGAATGCGTCATACATACAGAGCGATTCTGTGGATAGTCACGCGCCTAACGGTAGGCTAACGGAAAACGCCTGAATTGAGCAGATCAAACATCGACGATTGGGTTTTATTTATTTCGTGGGAAATAGCCTCAATGATCTGGGTTGCGATTCTGTAACTTTCCGCTAACTCGCTAACTCGCTAACTCGCTAACTTCGTCCAATCGGAGATCGTTGCGGCCCGTAACGATCTCCGATTGGACGCTCCTCAGCCAACCAACGGTCTTAGAGCGAAAAGTTAGCGAGTTAGCGAGTTAGCGAGTTAGCGGAAAGTTACAGAATCGCAACCCTGCTCAATAAATTCAGGCAGTCAGGCACAAAAAACTGCGGATGCTCCCAGAAGGGATCACGTGTTAAATTTTCGGATCCACGCCCTTATGGTAGCGAATTCAACAAAGTCGAAAAAAATGTGGATTACGCCCTTCTGGTCCTTAGCCCTCGATATATATACCTATATATTAGGGTGTGCCAAAAAAAAAAAAAAAAAAAAATTCAAACGCACATGAAGATTCCGGTAAAGCATTTCAAATACAACATCTCAGCCAAATATGAGCTCTTAATATTGATTTTTAGAACTGCCTATTTTAGTAACTAGTAACTAGAATTAGTAATTCAAATTAGTAACTAAAGTATAGGCAGTTCTAAATATCAATATTAAGAGCTCATATTTGGCTGAGATATTCTATTTGAGATGCTCTACCAGAATGTTGATGAGCACTTGAATTTTTTTTTTTTTTTTTTGGCACACCCTAATATATAACTATTTCATATAGGTATATATATAATATATATGGGGCATTCCATACCGAATCGACCTAGTGGAATCGTGAGCCGCGAGTCTGAAAGTTCGAGGGTCAGACCCAAGTCACTTCGGTATGGAGTGCCCCATATATAGGTATATATACCAGTGCATCTTTATTGGTATATTATCTAGTATGTATATTGAAATTGTACACTATATAAGGTACAACTATTTGTTGCAGGTGTTGCACGCTTTACGTAGAGGTGCCTCGGTATTGAAGGCTTCGATGCCGAAGATCAAGGACGTCAACGTGATCGACAAATATTCAAGGATAATATTCCCGGTCAGTTTCCTTTTGTTCAATGCCGTGTACTGGATTTTCTACGTTCTCTAAGAGTCCCAATTTTCGGTAGACGCGTATACGTAGTACCTATACCAATAAGTATACAGGTATGTATACCACAATAACTATAGGATATACCTATATATATATACGACAAAAGTATAAGGTATTCCCGAAAATTCTCGCAAGCCACGCTGCAGGGGCATAGGTATACTTACTCATTATATTTAAATATATACAAATAATGGATTTATGAATTACCCCCGCAGCATCATTACATTGATCGATTCGAGTTAAACGGTGGATGACGCTCATCTCGGACTCTAATATACATACACGATCCGATCCTCGCTAAACATCGTAGGTGTATGTCCGTGTGTGTGACGGTATAGTATTATTGTTACGTATGAATGTATATCCGCTCGCAGATCGTCTGCAGGAATGACGGGTATAAGCTATACCGTATAATACTATAACGTTATAGGTATAGATGAGGTAATAGTATATTATACCTATAGGTATAAGTTACGCATATAGGTTATATACTACTACGAAGACAAACAGTTTACATTGCAGAATTAGAAAAGTGCAGTATATGCGGCACACAATTATCTGACAATTGGTATTATAAGAGAAATACGAACGAGGAAATTAAGGAAGCTCATCAGCTCCATTATATAATTTAAAGATTTTTGAAAACTACAAAGAATTGCCGGAAAATATTATGAGGTCTTTCAAACTCAATTTTTCGACAATTTTTTGATCGATTTAATTGACGTTTTAGTTTTTCGAAAAATCAATTTTGAAAAATCAGGATTCAACCCAGTGTCTTATTATGTGTGAAAATCCATAACTTTGTTGTGAATGAAGATTAAAATCTGAATTTTTGACTCAAAATATGAAAAAAATAATAAAAAATATCGACACTTATTTCATGACGAATCACCGTACAGTTAATAACAATAAGTATCAGTATAGAAATTGACGAGAAACGGGGACCGAAATCGACATGGCAACGTCTGCTCGATCAGCTGTTACTGAAAAATCTTATAATTCTTATATTGTTGACCTCATCTATAATTCATATTCGTTCATATTAATAATTTAGAAATAGAAACAATGATTTTTAGGAATTGTTTAATTTTTATACACTCAACGAATTTAGCCGTTTCTGATGACTGATGAGCTACCTTAAGTCAGAGAAGGAATCAACCAAGCATCACTGCAGAAAAAGCGGTCTCAAAATGGACCTACACTGCCTGATGAGCGGTGTTTATCGTACCGGTGTTAAAACTGTGTATAAGAAAACAAATGTTAAAATTATAAAACTGAACGAAATATACATAGTAAATATTTTATTATTTATAAAATTAAATGCTTATATGAACAATATAATGATCATTTCTGAATTTGACACCGAAAAACGCAACACCGAACACTGCGCGGACTTATACCGATTATTTTTTACAGTGATTTATTACTAATACATATATATATAGTCCAATATAGTCTATATACATTATTCCACGCCTGTTAGGTATATATTATGTTGACGATCAGAAGCGGGCGCATCTTTTTCATTATTTGAGGAGCGGGCGCGCAGGGTAATTGTCATCCCCTTGATTGCGGGTTGACTTCATACGGAATAAAATGAAAGAAGAACACGATTGACTGCTGAAACTCTCTCACTTGGTATGAGTAGAAAGATTGACTTCATTCGTAGCTAATTCCTGGCATAGGTATATGTACTTGCGCTGGAAGCAGAGTTCTCGGCAGCAATTGTTCTCTTCCAACGCCATAATTGAACGGCATAATATACTGAAATAAGAATTAATATACACATAGGGGGCCAATTTGATTCGGAGGGGCTAAAAAATAGTTGCTTCCTTTGGAAATACCTATATTTTCCGTCTATTCTCTAAATCTCTACATACGTAAGCGCCCGTCGAAATGTTATTACTATTACCTATATGATATAATGATAGCCGCCAACTAGGTAAAACGTGGAAATATAATACTATATGCCTGTGTGTAGGTATACATGTATGTATAATGTATATACGTATATATATATACAATCGTGAGTGTAATTAATGTATATGTATGTTATACGTATAATTGTGAAACATCAGCTGTATGCGCTTGTATGGGGATCAAAACGTAGAAATTTGTCAAAAAGACGCACCTACCTATATATATGTATAGGTACATTATGTACATGTATTATTATTATTATTATTATTATTATTATTATTATTATTATTATTATTATTATTATTATTATCATCATTATTACACAATTTTTAAGGTATAGACTGGTGAGGGTGTATGTGAAGTTATTTTGGTGATATCAAGATTTTAGAATATAGATTAATGCCCCGGCAGCATAATTATATTATATTATAAGTAGATATACCCCACCAGATGCATTCGAACAGATTTACCGTAAAAATCATAATTATACCGAATTGTCGTTGCATACCTATAGGTAGTTATACATTATTGGTGCGAAAAAAAGCAGCACTTTTCATTTATACCCCGCGAGATGCGCTCGAACGTATAGGTATTCTCGATTGGAGGAACAACCAACCATAATTGATGAATATGCAATTTGTATATTTATCATACAGTTGGCAATAGGTCTATGCAGTATGTATTTATAGGTGTATAATAGTAGGTATATAGGTACATACGACGAACAACGCGTATTCTGCCTATCTGCGGTATCTCGTACGTATTTTCATCGACCGGTTAAACTAATATTTTCGGATCAGTTTTAGGTGCTTGTATAAAATTTATTAAGGTGTTGTCGAGAATTTGTAATTTTTTGAAGATAAGCAATACCAAACTGCACCGAACGAGGGTGCTAATTATTAGCTGCGCATACGATTTGTATACATACTAAATAGATAACACGTGATTTTAGAGCGATGCTTTGTTGTTGTCTTGTCGATGTGGGTGGAAATTTATGCTGTATCGCAATAAATTACTTGGAGTACGTTATTCGCGCGGTCTCAAGGGCTTAAATACAACTATATAGGTATACTTAGGTATGTTATGAAAAATGATTAAGATTGTCCGTCTAATCGTATAAGAAGTACGTTCGTTTTATTTGATACTGTACGAGCTGTGAACATTATGTTTTATAAATAAAGTGCGTTTATTTAAATCTCAACGAATTATTCATCGGCCTAGTTTTTAGTATTCGTTGTGTATCGATTTCATGTTTAGAAATACGTCAGCGTCGGATAAGCACCAAATAAAATCAGAGAGTTGATTGTGGATGTGGATGTGGGGTGGCAAACGTGCGAAAATTTTTGCAACAAATAGCATGAATTACATGTCTGCCTCAGCGCTGCCAGAGAGGGAATAGTACTTTTCGATACTAGTGCGAAAGTGTTGATTCTCGGACGAGTGTGAAGTTTTTCGCCCGAGCGAAGCGAGGGTGACAATCACACGAGTCGAGAATCATCTTTCGCACGTGTATCGAACCTCATTTTTCAACACAGCGCGCGTTAAGTTGAATTTTATGCACGCGAAGCGTGCGCAAAATCGAACTTTGCGCACGCCGTGTGGAAAAGAAAAAACCATCACTGCCGATCACTGCTATCCAAAAATGTACGCATATACAAAATTGTCTAGTCGTTGCAGTGAAATTAAAAGCCGTCTCGTTCATGCGAGTGCCGGAAGGAGCCTCTGTCAGTACTGTATACGATTAGTGCGAGAGAGAAGAGTATAGCGGGTGGCGGGTGCATATCACTGTGCATATCTCCGATCCGGGTAAACACTTTCCCATCGCTCCTCTAGCCAGTATGGGGGGTGTGCGCACGCGTGGTGGGGCCTCAAATTAGGTGTGGCAGCGCCCGCGTGGCGGCGTCTCTGCCTCACACTCTCCTCTGCTGTCTGCACTCTGTTTACTAGGTATGACCGTGGGTATGACTGTTGGCGAGTTCGCCCGTCACATCAGTTGACCGCACTGCATAGTGCCGTACGTCGTTGTAGCGTGTTCCGATCCTTTGTAGGTAACACTGACCATAGTCACACCTCGACAAAAGTTTGCGCACGCCTTACAACAATCCTGAGTGTGCATGGCTTGGATATCGGTGGTGGTTGCTATATAGTTTTAGACAGTGAACCGAAGTGAACTATGCAAATCGACAAAGGTGTGGTGAGATATACGTAGATCTTTTCGTGTACCCAACGAGGGAGGGCGAAGTCAGCGTTTCATTGATTGTTAAAAACAATCAATCAGTAACCTACAAATTGTTCTAAATCTAAATAAATTAAACAGTCTACTGTACGGCAACATTAATTTACGCTCGCTGTGAATCCCCTCCGTACTTTCATTGATTCGTGGCTAGAATCGTATAATGACCGAAGGGTTGAGTCACGATGAAGTTCACATGTCGACGGTATGTATGCATATACCTATCTAGTACTATATCTATACCTCAAATACCCCAGCCCTGCTATATCCACATCCACATCCACATCCACATCCACATCCACATCCACATCCACATCCACATCCACATCCACATCCGTAATCAACGACCACGCAATTTATAATGTATATAGATCGTGTTGTGTTTTATAATACGGTGTACCGAAGGTGGTATCGACCCATTGACGTACGGAACATTTGCACTGTTTGTATACTATATGCATTATACCATAGACACCGGAGGCACGTATTTATGAATCGGTCGAAGTACGATGTGGGATGTGTCAACCGATCAACCTTGACGCGCTTTTATACATATATATGTAATACCTGCGTACACAATGGGTGATATGAATAAAGCGAAGCATATGCTCATGCTCATATTTCTATGTGGTTTGACTGTACACAAGTGTACAGTAAACACATACAAAAGTATGAGCATGAGCATATGCTTCGCTTTATTCATATCACCCAATGTCTGACAGTCCAAAACCGCGTGCGCAGCGGCCGGCGTACGATCTATCGGCTGCCGATACTGTATAATATGTGTGTATTGTACTGTATTTGTATTGTATTTAATGTTGTGAGTGGGTATATGAGATGCTGACCAAAGGTCGCTTGTGTATAATTTTTGAGTGCGTAACGCCGCAAGTAAGGCAGTCAGACGTCGCGGTGTCGGACACCGTCAAAATAAGGCGAATAAATGTATATTACTTTAAATCTCATCATCAGCAATTGCTTTTCTTCACCCTTCTTCACCCTTTCTCAGAACTGAATTATACTGCAATAATTGCGTCGTCATTCGGGCAAACAAAACTCGCCTAACGATCACCGGCATTCATGATCAAATGACACAAGACGATAACGAATGTGGCCACTCGTGATCCCCCCGAAGAATGCGTACCTCTATACGAATGGATATCGCATGGTCAATTAATTGCCCTCCAGTCAATTTTTACCCGACTTGACGAAATCAGCATATATACAAATATGAAAGTTTCTAACTATACACAGTAAAAAAGAATAACTTGGGCCAAGCATTTTTTTTTTTAACAACCGATGAACAACCGACAATCTCTCGAGCGAAGTAAAATGCTCTGGAACCAAGAAAATTTTCATGATTCAAGAAAGATTTTACTTGGTCTCAGAGAATTTCACTTCGCTCGAGAGACTGTCGGTTGTTCAAAAAAAAGTGCTTGGCCCAAGTTATTCTTTTTTACTGTGTACCCTACATAGATTATTATAGATATATCGCTCGTGCATATAGGAAAACTGCAGATTACATGTTGCGCAGGCTGTCCAGTGTGCGAGACCTGGGAGACACATGATCGTGTGACGGGCCTTGTACGCGATTGCCACAGGCGGTAAATGGTGGTTTTTTTTTGTTCTAGATTTTATTGTGTCCGGTGCGCTCGATACGCGTGTAATCGAAACCGCTCTAAATTCAAATTGGGTCTTAAGATTTTGATTTTATTATGGTATAGGTACAGACCGTCCAAATAGATATTATATACGAACATTCTAAGCGTTCGGATGCATGCACACGTATACCAATTCATTGAATTCATCAATGCTACAACGATGGAAACAATGCGCGAGGCACAGGTGGGAGATGGTGGAAAAAGAAATAGGTCGCGCACAAATATTTGTTGAATGTCAGCAGTTTTTCGTAATGCTGTTTCGGCGGTTGGCTATCGCCGCGGCCTTGATGGTACCCATGGGTCACAAGTCCAAACTTTCCTGCGTAATATGCATACATATATATATAACTAATGACTAACCTAAGGCTCAGTTGTACCAACGGCATCGCGCAATTACCACATAGGTATAGGTATACCTCGGCAGTCGCGCCTTGTGCTAGATCGGCACAAGACGTAGCGATGTTAATTGTACAATTATTATTATACTCGAGACACTGCAATCCCGCACGCTGCACATCAGGAAGACCCATTGAAGCAATTGAAAGTTACCGACTATTGGCTCCGTTCACGAAAATACCAATACTATTTAACTATCAGTGTGTAACATATTCATGCATACTGTCAGCGCCATCTAAAATCATGCTCAGCATTTTTTCATGCTTAACGTATACACAATACACACTTATTTTTGAAGTAGTATATGTGCGTGCACCGAGCCAATTATGAAAGTTTTCACGAGGCTCATAGAAGCCACTAGAAATCTGTTAAAGTCATTGCGCTGCTATACCTACGTCAGTGATAAAGTATATTGCAGTCGGTCCGCGGTTGAGGGTCGTTGAAAGTCATTTGAAGCCGCAAAAGATGTTCGGAGCCGTTGGGAGACTCTGGACGTTGCTTATAGAATCCCGAGTCGAAATTTAACGCCTCATTAGAACCTCAAAATTTTACCGTTGGGAGGTTTTTGAGGGTCTAGAGAGGTTTATTTTGTATGGGAATTGAAACCCTCTTTAGCGCCTAAAACTCGTAGTTACCAGACAAATGCAGCATTTTAGGGTCAAATGAGGATGTCACGAGAACCTCGCGAGAACCTCGTAGAACCCGGCTCCCTAGTAGAAATCTCGGTAGAAGATTGGGCTAGCCGTCATATCGGAGCCCGTAATTTATTTTCGTGCAATTAAAAAGTAATGATAGTAGAAAAAAAAGTAGCAAATTTTACGAATTTTATCGTCAATTGACCGAACCTACGCATTATATCGATGAAACCGCATTTTACATCCATTGAAAAAACCGCCGCATTATTAGTCCCCGCCGGGATTTGAACCCACGTCCGCTCGATTTCTAGTCGCACGCCCTAACCACTACGCTAAACTACCATATGGCATGGGACTCAACACTTTCTTACTTGTTCAGGGCCTATCAAAGTGTCAAGTTGTTACTCGAGATATTTCAATGACATCAAAATGTTTCATTTGCAGGGCTAGATTAAAGTCCTTGCATATTTTATTACGATTAATTACTGAATATTATATGATATATTTTTTGTTTACGCGGTCATATGTGTTTATCCGAATTAAATATACCATTTTGATGTAAAAAAAATGTTTCAGAAGGTCCACTATAATTTTTATGTTTATTTCGGCAATTTTTTTTTTTTAGTTAAAACAACATAAATTCACTCACAGTGGCAAATCGTTCTGTCGCAAGAACTAAAAACAGTGTTGAAACTAGCGTAAAAATTTTACTTCGTTTCCTGGAACATTTTTTTTTTTTCTCTAACAGTGTAACCTATGTATTTCATATTTTACAAATCCGGTAAACCGATCGAGCAGTGATATTGGGATTTATTATTGTATAATCCACAACTGATCCTGATAGGCGCCTTTGTGTTGTCAATTAAGCCTAATTACCGAACAAATTTCTACACGGAAATTTTCAGTAAAACGATTTACTTGAATTTTGACTTATTGCAAAAATGTATTTGCTGCAAGTAAATTTTTATCTGTGGCAGCCAAACTATATTTGTGACAGTGAGAAGATTTGTTCACTTTAAATATATTTATTCCGTAGATTCTGTTTCCGCCAATTAGAGATTTTTTTGAAGCAAATACATTTTTTTATTGTTACGAAAGAAATTGGGTTGCCAAAGATGAAAATGTACTTGGTGAAAATTATATTTTAAACAAAGTCCGGATTCAAATAAATCATTTTCTGAGTGTAGATTTCAATATTTATTATCATTCGAGTATACTCGACACTTGATCGAGCTCTGTGAGTATCAAAATAGGTCCGCAATTATGACTGCGGAGGACTTGGAGGTCCTAAACGGACGCTCGAGGTCGATCGGTGTTCAAAGAGATGCATATGTACGCTATGAGTACTAAAGTAGGCGCTAAATTTTGGCTACGGAGGGCCTGGAGGTTCAAAATAGGCGCTTCAGGTGATAGCGGGGTCTAAAGAGGTTGAGGTAGATGCTGAGAGGATCAAAATAGGGGCTAAATTTCGACTCGGGATCCCCGGATTAGTTATATACTGCAGGAAGTTGTTTTCAAATCCGTCAAGGTTATTGAAGCCATAGTGAAGCGGTAAAACATTCGAAGCCATTAAAAAATTGATTTAATCTTTATTCCGTTCACTATATATACCTATATGATAGCTGTATAGTAATTTGAAAATAATCTATGACCACGATATCGGCGACAGCTCACGCCCAGTCGACCGACGATACGATCATCCCGTGCTGCACTCAAGAGATATATATTGGACCTACATATTTGGAAATCTTCGATTTCAGATATTATTATAATATAAGTAACAATTTATTGTTCGCCGGGAATGAATAAGTGAGCGAGCTATTCACTCGGTCGCATATACAATTTCAACCATATTATCGATCTACTGCGGGTAGCCGCGGTACAGTATGCGTGTATAGTAGTGTATACGTTATGAGTACTATGACACATGTAGCCAGATAGGTATGTGTATGTATGTACCTATATACGCATGAGTATGTGTATATTAGGGTGGTCCACTTTTGAACTTTTTTTTCTGATTCTGCGGTACACCCCTGAACATTGTTCCAAATCACGTAGAAAAAATCTGTGTAAATCATGAATCCAATCGGAAAATATTTAGAGGTCGCTACAGAATATTATAGTATTTTCTCGATTTAATAAAGCTTTTCCTGTATAGCTTCACTTCTGATGCATCGGGAGCTTCTAAATCTTAGTGATACGACTCAGTCTTACCGCATGAGGTATTTCTTCAATTGATATCGTAGTATGTTATACAGGGTGATTCAGAATTCGTAACGAATCTCTTGAAGGGTTAATACTTGTCAAAATTGGGATTGAAAGTTCCTCAGCCATTTTTCCGAAAAAATGATTTTTTTCCTTGGAACAAAAATTTTTCCGACAAACGATTTTTTCCAATTTTTTTTTTCTTTCTATCATTTGTCAATTTTCTAAAATCCCAAATGATGCCAATGATTTTTTTTTTTTTCACAACATTAGAGAGATTTCTCGCTGACAGTTTCTTATTTGGTGGAAGATGACAAAAAAAAAAAAAAAAATGTGTTATAGTTTCAACGAAAAAAAAAATGATTTTTCGGAAATTTTAATTAAAAAAAAAAAATAAATAAATAAATAAATTTTTTTTTTTTTCAAGTTGTACCGCCAACCATATTGAGATGAATCAATTAAATATTTATTCGCGACTATATGTGGACAAAAATATTTAATCGAGTCAATTATAGTTTTTTCTTAGCGTGGTACTCATGCAACATACTACATTACTACAATATTGATATAGAAGAAATACCTCGTGCAATAAGACTAAGTCATCCAACTAAGGTTCAGAAGCTCCCGACGCATCGGGAGTAAAGCTTTGCATGAAAATGTTTAAAAAATCGAAAAAAATACTAAAATATTCGGTAGCGACCTCTAAATATTTTCCGATTGGATTCATGTTTTACACAGATTTTTTCTACGTGATTTGGAACAATATTCAGGGGTGCCCCGCAAAATCCAAAATAAAAGTTCAAAAGTGGACCACCCTAGTGTATATATACCTATACCTATGCGGAAATGGATTTCGCGTAAAAATAGAAGAAAACCAGTTCTATGGCATGGCGAAGGTCGTTGGCGGTGTTACGAAATATATGTGGATCAATCCAGCTTAACGGCGGTTTATTGATATAATAAATATTTCAGCCCGAGTTGATAAGACTGCACGGTTATCCAGCGGAGATACACCACGCCTGGACGGAAGATGACTACCGTCTCGAAATGCACCGCATACCACGACCCCTGTCAGCAAAGATACCCATATGTCCATGCCCAACGGACAGCTCCAGACCCCCCGGAATTCCTCAATCGGTGGGTACGACACAGTATCCTCCATCCCCCGGATCAGATGAATCGACGAGGGTGCCGAACGACAGGCCACCCGTACTCATTTTACACGGCTTACTGTCTAGTTCAGCTGACTTTGTTCTCCTCGGACCGGATAAGGCCCTAGGTTAGTACTCCTCTATCTATTCGTTATGTAATCTTATATATATATACGTATTAAATCGGGATATATACCTACTATTAACTATGGCATAGAATTAGAGCCGATCTGCAGCCTGTCATGACGTACACTTTATTGAGCAGGGTAACAGTTATTCTCGGTTATTCTTGGCAATGTAAATTAATGATCAATAAGTATATACCGAGTATGTATTGATTGCGTCGTGCGACAAAGTATGTATGTGACCTCATATCTGGGTAGGTATATATATATATATATATATATGTATATCGTCCTTATCGCGGACTTCTGATAATCAGCTGAAAGAGAGTTGTTTGCGCTACTAACGGATAGAAGCCGCGGGGCACTTCGCGCGATAGGGGACGACTATAGTGGAAGTCGTTCTCTCTCACTGACGCAGAAGACACGGGATGATGCAGAAATAACAGTATATAGTCCTTGGAAATGATAACTTTACACATTGCTGCCCGTATACCTACGGTACAACTACTGCATATGTTATATGTACAAGCTACCTGCTGCCTGCCTGCTAGCATTCCGGAAATAGCTGGTACCTATCACCTGCTGTGCATCGTATGTATATGGGTATAGCGTGGATGTAGAAGGGAGAACGTGGATCGATGATGATTATGACGATGATGATGGTAGGATAAGGATGACGTAGCATAATATATTAAGGCTCTTCGGCATGGCGGCTGGATCGCAGAATCGCTCTATTCACCCATAGCGGATGTTATTTATAAATTATGACGTTTTTACAGCTTACGCGTTGTGCGATAGCGGGTACGATGTTTGGCTCGGGAATTCCAGAGGGAATGCCTACTCCCAAGATCACAAGCAATACACTACCAAAGACAGGCAGTTTTGGGATTTTAGGTATTGTTATGTCTTACTGTAACACCCTATCCTACTTCGATCATTACTATCAGTATAATATAATATGTATTATGACACTTGCACCGGTGTGTATAATACATATACCGGATGATTCCACGCCTAACATTACAGTGATTGCAATATATATAAGGGAGAGGCGGGCAAAATGGGCACCCTAAGAAATTAAGGCTTCAAATACAGGTTTGAATCGATGGATCTTCGAATTTTGTCCGAAAAACGATAACCTGATCAATTCCGAGTGTTGAACGCCCTCGCCTGAAAAGTTCCAAAATTGCGGGCAAAATGGGCACCCCAAAAATTTGTCGAAGTTTTTCAAAATCGAAAAAAGGTTTTAAATTCATTTTCGTATTCACTTGAGAATACTATTATAGTAAGTAAATAATGAAATTCAGAACATTTTACAATTTTGACTAAATTAACCCGCTGAGGTCCACCATTTTCTGGCGTCCTGATCCGGTCCAGCCTGGGTGTTTAGTAACCCATGAATTCGTTTACTCATAAAACACGTTTTAATTCTGATTTTTTTACTTTACGGTAGTGAAATGAAATCGTCAGAGTCTCAGGAATACGAATATGCAAGTTTGGTGTCAATATGTTCATTTTATAAAACACGGTGACAGATAATGCGAGAAGAAAGTCAGAAATTTCAGCGAAAATGACCCTTTTGCACAAGGTGGTACTGGGTGGCTGCACACCCAGTTGGACTTCAGCGGGTTAAGAAAAATTTTCAGGGGTGCCCATTTTGCCCGCTTCTCCCCTATAGATATACAACTCTTAACAACTGACCGTCCGCTACCCACATCACTGTGATGTAAGCGAGAAATCACGCGGTATGCATGACGTGGTATCGTTAATGCATTGAAAACTCAATTTTCCATCATCTCTAATATAGCTGGCACGAAATGGGTTATTACGATTTGCCGGCAATGATTGACCACATCCTTGACGCAACGGGGCACACCTCGTTGTACTATGTCGGCTACAGCCAGGGCACGACGATATTCTACGTCCTGGCGAGCGAACGTCCGGAATATAATTCCAAGATCAGGACTATGGTAAGCCTTGCGCCAATCGCCTTCCTAGCCCATCAGCGGAGTCCTCTTATCAAGTGCACCGTTCATTTCTACAATCTGATGGAGGTAAATAATCAACTTCATCTACATACTATAGTATTTATTTAAAAACGTGTCACTGCCACCCAGTCCCTCCCCGAGCGAAGTGCCATTGCAAATTTTCAACCAGCGGTTCATAGTTCGTCTGTACAGCGTCTTCGCGTTTGTGTTGACGTGAGGTAACTTGTTTTCTTGGCCTGGTGTTCAGCGACCGATAACCCAGTCGTCTGAAAAAAAAAAAAAAAAAAAAAAAAAAAGTGGAAAGACAAAAATTGCAACTAATAATTTCACCTGGCTGCAAATGAATCGATATCATAGCAGCAATAAAGTGAACATTTTGAAACCGCTTGCGTACGTATTGAAAATCTTTCGCCAAGCGGCACGTACCAAGTCTTTTGCTTGTAGAACTATTCATACAATAGGTACAACGTATTGGCTCCGTGCACGAAAATACTAATACTATTTAACTATCAGTGTGTAACATATTCATGCATACTGTCAGCGCCATCTCAAATCATGCTTAGCATTTTTCCATGCTTAACGTATACACAATACACACTTGTTTTTAAAGTAGTGTATGTGCGTGCACCCAGCCAATAGAGAAACTGTGACGGGGTAGGTACTAAAAGCGATCCCTGTGGACGCCGCGGCATATAATACTTCCGTATGTATCGACTTGAAGTTCTCTGTATGTAGATTGTATGCACAGGGAAAGAAAAAACGTTTATGTTTATGTATAACGCGTTCATCAGCCGTGACATATTCAAACAATATATATATATATATGTATATGCGTTCTTGCGCCACAGTGGGGTTCGTCGTACTGCAACATCCACCAGTGGTTCCCAAGGAACAAACTCCAAGCACGCGCCCTCGGTATCCTCGTACGGAACGCCCCCGGCACACTGACGAAGGGCATATGTACCTCGTGGCTTTACCTCATCGCCGGATTCGGAAGCAATCAACTTGACAAGGCGATGCTCCCTCTGATCTTTGGCCATTTTCCCGCCGGCTCTTCTTACAAACAAATTATTCACTACGGCCAGAGTGTGCAATCAGGTGAGTGACCCCTTGTATATATGCAATTATCGATATCTCGTGTGTGTGTGTGTGTGTGTGTGTGTGTGTGTGCGTGCGCGCGTGTGTATTTTCACTTCACACCCTCTATTAGAAATGGAATTTATATATTACACGTCGAAATTTGTGGTTTTAGGATCCTTCCAGAAATTTGACTACGGAAGGAAGAAGAATTTGGAACTCTACGGTAACGCTCAACCGCCTAAGTATAATCTTGACAAGGTCAAGGTACCCGTGACAATATTCTACAGTGAGAATGACTTCATGACTGATCCTCGCGTAAGCCTCATACTTTTATAACACGTTCCATCACCCATCGTTAGTCTCACTCACGGTCAGATACTATGGATACATAATATATTATATATGTATAGACTCCCTAATAGCGACAAAATAATTGTTATTGTACAATGTGAGTGTGCGATTCTTGTATACCCGCTCACACACCTACCACTTCTTTTCCTATACTATACACTTTCTCGTATAACAAATCGATCATACAAATGTTTAAACGTTCATGTATGTTTCGTGTACAGGACGTGGAGACGCTAGCTGACAAACTACCGAACGTTATCGAGAAATACAAGATTCCGTACTCCAAGTTCAACCACATCGATTATCTGTGGGGTGTCGACGCGAAAACCTTGGTGTACAATTACATCATAAAAATTCTGAAGCGATCGTAACATAAATTGATTTTTCCATGTATGTACGTACAAATACAATATACACACATACATACGTACATACATTCACGAAGGAGCCACAATCAAAAAAAAAAAAAAAAAATCAACCTTTTTCCTTTTGCCCGGTAAATAAAGGACTGGCTAGGCGATGCGTGGCGTCGAGGCGATCAGCTACGGCTGGGGTTATCCAAATATATCGATATCAATTTCGATTGTAAGTGCACGTTGTGACTTGTATCAATTGTTTTTTGTTTCAACGTTTCGGTTGGCCGACTATCGTGCCGATGAGAATCGGAACAAATTGGGTGAAAATTACATACCTAGTACATGAAAATAACGAGCAGACATAAAGATTGGTTTATCTGCTTGTCAAACTAGGTCGAGCGGCTCGTTGAATTACGTTTTTCGATTCGATTCAACTAACGCTTTGAGAAAGTTATCCATATTAATGAGTGAGTATAACTCTGGTCAACTTGTGATTGTGCAATAGTACTCTTCACCCACTTAGAACTAGCTGTTAAGTAAGAGTAACGAGTAAGGTATCCTTTTCGCGCGTAGTGAACTATTTCTGATATTATAGTATACCAATGTATATAAATTTCATTAAAAAATGTTCAACCATTCGCGTGACCTCATGATGAATCCACTGCGGGAAAATTCTCGAATCAAACGGCGACCCGTTGTTCGAAACTATTCAATTATGATATCATTTGGGCGTAATCGCAAATCGCCCAACCTAAATTCCAATCAATAATCTCTCTCTAATCATTGGAAATATCGTGGAAAATACCATCTCTGTAGAATTGGAACAAGATTTCCTGCTATGTATGCCTTGTACTCTAATGTAATTTTGCATTTATCTGCTGTGGAAGTGTAAATAAAATTTGTATTATTTGTTAAACGGCGTTATTTTTTTTTTTTTTTTTTTTTTTCCCCTCTATCGTCCATTTACCCAAGTATACCTGTTTTTCCTTCTTTTTTTTTTATCTCCTACGATTTACTCAAACAAGCTCCGTACCAACTGGTACTAATACCGCTGAAGATTGATGCGCTTTGAGCGCCTCGGGATAAAAAAAATTACTTGTCTGCAATGAAAGATATGTGCGGGGAACACAATGGAACAGATTCTCAATGTATTTCTTTAGCCGGAATCGCGGGTGTTTATCTCACAAGATCGTCGTCAACAAGTGAACGTAATCGACAAAAGTATACTTCGTATTGCTTACATCGTCATTCTATCAATATATGTTCTTATCATATTTACAATTGGATTGACTCTGAGAATTGCAGGCCAAAGCTTACGCGACAAGACGTGGAGGAGAGTGAGAATGAACGTGTGATGAGAGTTGACGCGCAGTAAGTTTGTATCACCATGTATACGTTGTGAGGGAAATTTTTGTTTTCGCCCCTGGCTCAGGCTCTTATATGCGAGCCTCGGAGCGACTAAACCTTACCTTATCCTTGATCTTCTCTGCGTTCATAATTTGCGCATTATCGACCCTCGATCCTCGAAAACTATCTAAGGGTTGCGCTACGTCAGGCGGTCGCCGGGTTTGAACTCGTGGCTATACGCCCTCGATTTGAGGGACGACTCCTCTCGCCCCGCATATAAGAAAAGAGAGTACGGGAGAAAAATGAAACAAAAACAAAAACAAAAACAAAAACAAAAACAAAAATACGAAATCAATTCGAAAGTCTAGGTCGGTCTCGGTCGCCTCTCGGAGATGAATTTCCCTATAGCGGGTGCGTTCATAAATTGAGCCCCCGGATCATAAAAGGGATCGCGCGGATAAAAGCACATATAAGTATTGTCACTTCTAAACATATGCCGATCGGAAGAAAAAAAAAAAAAAAAAAAAAAAAAACAAGGTCATGAATTAAAAAATAGTCACTACTTTTTAATTTACCTTTTTTTTCCGATTGGCATATATGTACAAAAGTGACAATACTTATATGTGCTTATATCCGCGCGATCCCTTTTATGATCCGGGGGCTCAATTACCTCGGTGGTCGCTGATACTTTTCACTCCCTTAATGAGGCCTGCCAAGGGTTCGGGAGCTGCTCGTATAACGGCAGTCCTCGTTGGCTCGTTACAGTCTGTAATGTGCATTGTGCCATTGTACTATGTGGTACAACTATAGTACGAATGATCACACGGCGAATGTGTGGATTGTGTAATTAAGGAGAAAGTTTACCATTAATAACCCTCCGTTCGTTCTACCGCCTTATTTATAGACTTTAATATCTGATTATTATTATTATTATTTTTTTTTTCACGAGCTCGCTCCTATGCTCTCAACTTTTCATCCATCCATTTCGACACCTGTTTACCAGACCTGAGTGTATACACATTTTCATATACTAGGCTCGTGGGCTATTAGTTACGAGTTATAAGCTCGCGTGACGCAATTATCAAGCCATAAAAAAAGGTAGAAATGGATTCTCAACTAGTATTTTATCATCTCACCGATACTGATCACTGTCAAGTGTTAATTAACTGAAAATAGCGTATATCTATAATATCTTTCCTATCGAATGCCAACGTGTATAGTATGTGTGTATACATATAGTCACCTCGCAATCTACATACTCGAAATCTCCGGTGACAAATCGAATCGGCTTCTTACGCCAGACCTGTATAGATATAGCTGGGTGACTGAGAATACTAATAGCTAGGCATGTAATAATGACAACAACCTTTATTTTATCTCAACATAATATACAAGAGTTTTTTGTTTCTTCTTTTTTTTTTTTGTCTTCTTACAGATCGTAATTCGTAGGGTACTATTTACATACCGGACATACAGTTGTATAATATCACTATATATATATATATATATAGAGTATGACAGTAATTAATCTCTGCTGTCGCAGTATTTGTAGCACTTCCTGATATAATATATCTACGCATATAATTGTATTTAATTAAAATTTATATACACCCACCCTTCCCATATATACTTGTACAACATATTATTATATACCCTGTGTGTATAACAGCTGGGTATTCGCTTATTATATTGCAATCGAGAATGATGGAATTTTGCGAATCTTAGATTAACGCTAAATGTCTGCGGCACATGGTCATGGAAGACGACACAGAATTAATGATCATATACCTATGTAGCGCCGAAATTTTACTCCGATTGCCAATCTTGATCCAGAAACAATGAAATAACATATAGGTACAAATACACATTAGAGACATGATGCCATATATATATATATATATATATATATATATATATATATATATATATATATATATATATATACATACGAAAATCGAGGAGAGAGTTCCGGCATTTAAAACTGCTGATCCAGCTGTTCTGACGTACTTATCCAGAGTAACGCTATATTATATAGTCAGGACTGCGGAATACTTGACAAATATGTGTAGTACAGGCGATAGTTGTAGATATATAATACATAATCCAATGATACATGAAATTTCGGTATGTGCAAAAAAAAGACACGTGAAAATACCAAAATGATCCACAAATATTCGGAGATTGGCTCGTTCAAGTCTTATTTCAATTTCTTTTTTTAAATCAACACTTTGTGAATGATTTCAGACTGCATCACGCAATTATTATGACTCGAAGGTTCGCGTGAAATTGGATATTGTTTACAGATGAGAGAAAAGAATCCACTGCGAAATTGGCGATCGAACAAATTTGGGAATTTGGGCATATGCTCGGGCATAATGTGCATAACGAATAGAATCACAGCTAAAAATTTAGACACGAGCGTTTTTACAGGTATAAGAAAATAAATATGCGGAATTGCCTAATTATGAAAATTATAATCTCGGTGTTGTTTTCTTTTTGGCACGTCCTATAACGTATACGACACGTAGTAAATACATGGGGAACATGAGGTCTATTTACAAAATACTAACTAAACATATATTCTCTTGTTCTAACGTTCAATTATAGTATATAATATATTTATGATTTACCCCTAATATATAGGTATATATAGGTATTTATGGAGAGATATATGTATGTATGTACAATATAGGATAATAAATATACATTAAATATACATTAAATAATATCAAATAATTTGAGATTGAACACGAGATTCCTTGTGTCAATTTAGCACCGAGGGTCCATAATTATGAAATATAATCATGAAATGCATGAAATAATCCGATATCGGAGGAGGAGGACCGACTACTTCAGGGTTCGAGGATATTCAACGGTAAACCGACTGCGTATCGGCATATTGTATGTATGTGAATGTATGTGTATGTACATGAGGGTGGGGATATTTTTTCCAATTTTTTTTTCTCCGTGAAGCTCACATCAAATTTGTTAGTTTCATGCATTTTAAGAGCCCTCCCCGGATTTCAGCTCGATAAGAAAATTTTCAGAGGTCGCTCAAGAATTTTGAAAATTTCATAATTCAAAAAAAAAAAGAAACAATTTTTTTTTTTTTTTTTTCCATTTTTCAGTTTCTCAATAATTTAATTCAATCTTTTCTACGTAGATGGTAGGTAGAGGAACAGACTAAAATTCCAAGTAAAAATATTAATATTCAAAGGTCACTCAATAATTTCAACAAAATTCTAATAAACCGTCAATGGTTTTAAGCGACCTTTGAATATTAATATTAAGACTTGATCTCTTTAATATTTTGACTTGAAATTTTGGTATGTTCCTCTTGAAGCTACATAGAAAAGATTGAATTAGTGAAAAACTGAAGAATAGAAGAATAAGAATTGGAATTTTTTTGAATTTTTTTGAATTTTCAAATTTTCAAAATTCTTGAACGACCTCTACAGAATTGAAATTTGTAGTGGGTTCTTACAATGCATAGAACTTACAAATTTTCATGTGAGCTTAGGGGAAAAAAAAATTAAACAAAAAAGGCAAAAAAAATTTGGCACCCTAACTACCTACATACACACGAAATTGGTAAAATTAAGTTTGTCAATGTGACATTATTTTATAATGTTGGCGTGAAAAAAAGGATAATACAAGAATATAAGAATATAATATAATAATTAAAAATTCTAACGATTATAATTCTATTTACTGCAGTCAATATTTATATACTACGTTAATTATGGATGCGTGTTGTCCGCAAGAATCGACGTGACGCGCATACATGTTATTATAGGTATAATATGTAGTATGTATATTTCAATAATCATAACAACAGTAATAATTGTGAGAATTATAATCTAACGTTATATAGCTTCGATTCTAATTCCGTAATTCATAGAATATAATCGCATCGGTATTGATCACACGGTTTGCCGTTTCCAAGGGCATTATACGCATTGCCGCGTACAATATACATATACGAATAAATATATATATATGTATATAATAGTTTAACGATAAAGTAGGTATATATCTTTGGTTACTAAGGAGGATTCTCATTATTATACTGGCATACCTGCTCTTGGAAAGTTGAATAATTGTCAGGCAGATTGCGAATCGATTTAAATGCGGAGGAAATTGTATAATTTTCACGCTCGGTGGAAGTCAGTTGGATAAAAATTAAGAAATATGAAAAAGATACGCAGTTTATTATTACAGGTATGCAGCGTTGTAGTTTCAGATCCCAACTATTGTTACTTCGTTCTCTATTCGCTTTTCGCTTTCATCTTTCTAACGGTGTCGACGAAGCTTTCTCTCCGATGAAATTGGACAATTTATTATTCAAACTAATTCATATTCTGTAAAACATTGTCACATATGCATATGCACGAGCGTATAAATGTAATCGATATTTCAAAATTGCAACTAATTATGTCTAGAAGCCTATCGCTTCTGAGCTTGTGACAGATATGGGTATACATTTCGCCTAGTATACACGAACACTATGGGGAAAATGATATGAGAACTGCAGTTCTGTAGGTACTTTCGATATCTTTCGTTAGTGTCATATTGGCATTTAAATGAAAATCGGAAATTGAAAATTGAACCTGAATGTAAAATAAATTCTAACTGCGACACATGTATTGTATGTGTACAATATCCTATCAATTCCTAGCAGCAGCACCTCCCCGCGGTGTATGAAAGATTCGTTGACCTTACTATTCGTTGTAAAAACGGGACAAATCTATAGTATATGTATAAGGGACATAGCTAGATAATTAATTGTTGTAAAATAATTTATATAAAAATAGTCGAAGCGGGAACATATTATACACCTATATTTATGCATCTGTTTACTCACTATAGTGCCGACAACTCCCATAGTTCATAAATCATAATTAATAATTATTATGATACTATTTTTCATCCCCTTAAATTTGCTACATCCGTACAACATTACAGATACCTATTTGTAGTATAGACGCGTTTTACGCATGCGTGTACAGAAAACACCGCTGCTTATAGATCGACGACTGACGAGTACTTACTTCGACAAACATCGTCGCGTCGCCCGTTCTACATTGGCGATCTTTCTTTTTTTTTTTATACACGCGGCCATACTTAGCCAAAGGAATCTTCCAGCTACCCTAATCGAAACGGAGTTCAGCATATAGGTGTAGACTGTAGACTATGGATGATGGGGTGACAATCTTTATGGATTCAGGGCGAGAGTGCCAGTCCTAATCGAGCCAGGACCATCTCCTTTCGAAGTCTCGTGATTTCCCAGTAAATATCGTGGACTGTAACAAAGCGATATAGGTATCGTGTTATTATGATTTTGATATCGGCATCGGCATCGGCATCGCAGGAATCATTGAATTATGGATAATATTTGTATATGGATAATTACGGAGTTCATTGATATTTTGCTCACCCGAACTTTTGACGAGACCTCGCTCGATGTATCGCAGATAATTGAGGAAGTCACATACGGCAATTATCTGAGGGGTATAGAAGGTTTCCGTTATGCGGTGTATCATGTATACGTACCTATATACTATACCTATACTATATATAAATAATATAATATAATAAGATAATATAAAATAAAATATAAATATAACGACGCGGTACCTAGGTACCTTACAAAACGGAAAATAACATGACACTATTGAATTATGCAGATAATGGCTTACCCTGTTGCGACAGATCTGGGATATCGAGTGCCAGTGGTTCTCTTGATCACCGAGCCTCATGCGGTAGTGACATTGTCGCGGTGCTTCGAGCAAGGCACACTTCCTGCAATTGCCAACAAGATTCATTACATATAGCTAAGATCCTCGAATTATCCACACATACCGTATGGTATATAACGGTTAAAGATACCTAATATGCGCGAATTTCTTGAATAGCAATATTTTCTAACGCGAATCTTCGCGACCAATATTCTATACTTATAACTATAGTCTATACTTACTTGGGAAAGGCAACCTTCGTCTTGTCGCTGACTGCTTCGACAAAGACGATCCCGTCGAGGACGGCTTGTCTAACTTTAGCGCCGAGTTCTTTGTTGGTAAAGTCTAGGCAGAGGTCAATATCCTCGCGGAATATTCTTTTGACAAACGGATCGGCCCTATCGACGCATGGATTCGCCTTCCACTGGAGGAACTCTTTGTGAACAATTGGATCAACCTCTAGTCCGTCGCGAGGGTCGCGGGCCTCATTCGATGCCTCGGCGGGTAGCGAGGCCCGTTGTTCCTTCACGGGAGATTCCGGCGGTGAATTTTCACGGCCGTACTTAAGGTTGAAGTGCGACGGTGATCTACGGTGTCGTTTTGCGAAAAGACCGCCGGGAGTCTCGTCCCGGCCACGGCTGTCGATTTGCGGGTGTAGGTGAGGGTTCGGCCTTGCAGGGGTCGATGTTAAAACGAGGGTCTTCAGGGCCGCTACTTCCGCGGCGAGGACTTCGGACTTCATTCGACTTTCGGCTAGCAATCTCTCGGCCGTAGCCTGCCGCACGTTGGCCTCCCTGACCATGTTGTGTGCCTCCTGTAACAAGAATAAGGCGATAGAAAAATTATCACCGTCATCGTTATTATTATTATTGGTATCATTATTATTATTATTATTATTATCATTATTATTATTATTATTATTATTATTATTATCATCATTATTGTCTGGTATATCTTTTGCGGCGATAGCACTTTTTTCATTGCGTATGTATTATATGTACGTATCATGCAAGGCAATGTCAAATAAGCCAGCTGCACCTCCTCCGTAAAGTATGGTTGCAAGTTTTCAATTTCGAGATGTAATTCTCGTAAACTGGCGCTCAACCGACTCCCCGGGTGTCGTTTCATCCCTGCAGCGTTGGCTTCGACCGCGTCTGAGCTGGGTTCGTTCAAGTTGAAGGTTCTTCTTTTCGGTCGGATGAACAGTGACAGATTAATTGTCAGCGTAGATTCAATTATCCAAGTTTTCGAACGACTTCGATGAACTTTTGCCTAAGAGTTCGTGGATCGATCTGAACCACTCGACAACCTCCTCCACGAATTACGCGTTGATGAGAGAAGACTTGAAAAAGTGCGAACATCGGCGAGGAAGAATACAATCGCAGCCCTACGCGGCAAAGGACCCGTGACTTTGATGTAATTGCGATGAAAAGTCTGCTGAGCTTTTTCTTTTTTTCGAATACATCAAGGTTCGGAAAAAAAGAAATCGCTATCCAGGGCAAAGGTGCAATGAAAGGTGCTATAAATGTATTTGAATCCCTGGAAGCTCGGAGTTGTCACCTCGCAGATGGCGATGAATTCGCACGTAGCACAGGGAGCTGCGCTGCAGACCAGTCTTTTCCCTCTTTGCTCGAATATTTGAATTGAAAGATATTTGTGTACGTCGCGCGGCACACATAAATGTGTATAGTAGGTATATAGGTTTTATTTCTATAGAAATTCTTTCTATACGTCGGTATACACAATCCGTTACGTCTGACTTGTGAGCACGAACTGATTACGAGTACAAGCTTTCATAAGAGGAACTGGTTTACGCTAAACTTATAATAGCTGTAAGAATAATCGACCGCAATGTCCGGTCGACCGAGTGAAAGGGGGGCTCCTCCTGATGCGTGGCTTTATCCATGTGGCCGCAGGAAACTGCGGCTTTATATCTCAAGCCATCGGCCGACAGACGCTGCAGTAAGTTTTGTAAAAAAATTTCTAGAATGTTCAGTCTAAACAATCTCCAGGCACGTGCGCCATATTTGATGGGCGAGAGGAACTCAATTTATACGTTAAGCAATTAAGCGAACCTCATAATAATGAGGACAAGTGTCAGTTGAACTCGTATAGTTTACCTCGGTGTGTAACTTATCGTGACATCATGGTCACTTATATAGTGTCAAGCTCCGTCAGTTCTCCTTTTTACAAAATTTTAATTTTTTTAAATGGGATTCAAACATAGCATGACGCAGCCAAAACTGGTCACAATAATTGTAGACAAAGGTCACCGGCCCACAGAACAAGAGCTACGGTCGTGGTGATGGCAAACAATATACCTATGTATATATTATTATATATACACACACCTACGTGGGCTGGTCAATTAATAGTCGTGGAACCATTCTATTCTGGTCATAAGTTTCAACAATAACCAGAAAAACGTGTAAGGGAAATGAACGTCGCGTCTGTCCGGCAGGTATAGGTATAAGCCGGAAGTTTTACATTTCATTCGAACATACATACGTCGCAAGAGAGTGTCATTATAGTTCAACGCCGCGGCAAGTAGGTAATTACAGTTATCCGCAGTGCCCGGCACAGGTAGGTTACATATATATAATATATTATACACGTTATATCGTTCGTTCGTTTACGTCATGTGCCGGTATACTGGGCGCCTAGATCTTTCCAAAGTTTCAATTAGGCTTGATTGTATACACGGAGAAACTTTTCCTAGCAAAGATTACAATACTTGTGAGTAACGTTGGGATATAGGGGAGAGGCGGGCAAAATGGGCACCCTAAGAAATTAAGGCTTCAAATACAGGTTTGAATCGATGGATCTTCGAATTTTGTCCGAAAAACGATAACCTGATCAATTCCGAGTGTTGAACGCCCTCGCCTGAAAAGTTCCAAAATTGCGGGCAAAATGGGCACCCCAAAAATTTGTCGAAAAAATTTTCAAAATCGAAAAAAGGTTTTAAATTCATTTTCGTATTCACTGGAAAATACTATTACAGTAAGTAAATAATGAAATTCAGAACATTTTACAATTTTGACTAAATTAAGAAAAATTTTCAGGGGTGCCCATTTTGCCCGCTAGTGCCCATTTTGCCCGCCTCTCCCCTATCAGCATTTTCGGCAATATTATACCAGCGAGTATGGTAAACTTTGTAGTCGAAGATATTGTCGAAATATCCAGATCCGACTACAAAGTTTACCATACTCGCTGGTAATATTGCCGAAAATGCTGATATATCCCAACGTTACTCACAAGTATTGTAATCTGTGCTAGGAAAAGTTTCTCCGTGTAGTTATACAACTTGATCATGCATTCCTTAGATTCAGAATTGCGATCTTAATCTACGTTCATCCTTGCCTGACCCAAACCATCGCATTGAGTCCCTACGTATAAATTGCATCGCATGTAGGACGTAAGTATGCTTTCAAGTCTCAGTGAATTACGACCGTATTTAATACCCAGACCCGGATTCACCGAGTGCTATATCGTCGGAGAGAACAACCTCTGTATAGACCGTACTTATAGTGACAGCTACAGCCGCACAGGCTGGCTCGCCTAGCAAGTGTCGAGGATTTGAAACGAATCGCGAGAAGTGGGTAGGGAGCGGACGAGATGTCGAGCTGAGAGCGAGGTGAAAGCCGAGCGTATTACTAAGCATTACCATGCGGTACCAGGCGCCGTTGGCGCGGCTCCGTACATACTGTACAAGTGTACAAGTGTACAGTGTACGACTCGATCATGATCAGGTTCCGCCGCGTCGACTCCTCTTCTTCCGCAAATCCAGGAGCCTGATTTCCCAGGTTCCGCAAAAGCTAGGAAGTCCTCGGTCTTTCAGTACCTGGCTGAATGAATCGCCGCATATCCAAGCGCGTTTAACATTCACCTTTTTTGTCCCAAGACCCGCAACTCACCGGGCCTAATTGAGTTCGAGAGATTCTTCGATTATATTGTTTTTTGCTTCTTTTTCTCTATTTTATCATTTATTTCTCTCTGGTCTCGCGTTTTTTTTTTTTTTTTTTTTAAATCACATTGTCCTGTATTTCAGAATATCGGCTGAAAATTTATTTTTGTTACACTTATGCGCAACCTGAACTGCAGCAAGTGAGAACGATGTCATCCCTTCATATTAATCATATACGTACAACCAGTAATATATTACTGGTTGTACGTATATAGGGTATATAGGGTATGTATAGCTGTAGGTGAAGGAAATAGTCACCTATATACTTCGAACGAAAAGACTTTCTCGAATCTTCAACATGTCACGGTTGAAGCGTTATTATTACTTCAACTTCACCGTTAATCAAGAACTGTTATTGACAATTTCCATCGGTGCAGAGCATTGGTCTGATCGCATGTACCACATAGCTAAATGACCATGTTCTCCTTTCAAGGTGCAAATTATAGTTATTGAGTGCAAGGTGGTCGACACACACCTATTATACGAACGAAGGCCATTGATCTTGCCATTGATAGAAGTTTACTGCGTATCAGTTTACCTATTTCGGACAAATTCTTATCAATGGAATTTGGTGGATGATCAATTGGGTAAAAGTCTGGCTGTCTCGACTTACTTGAAACAGGCTGGCTGTGAGATCCTCAAGTTCGGACTCAACGTCCTGTCTGATTCTAGAGAGCCTCGTCACTTCCTCGGCCTTGAGCTTCAGTTCCTCGTGCGCCAGCTTGAGCTCGTCCTGGAGTTTCGCGACGGCGTGTTCCTTAACCTCAGCCACCGCTCTGCCCCACTGCAACGTCGTCGGAGAGGTCGAACGAGATCCGTTGGAGGCACGTCGGTAGGGATTCAGCTCCTGCCTCGATCGGGACTCGACCTTGAACGAGTTGGAACGGAGGAAATATAGTATTATACGGGTACACCTGACATCGATCTTCTGCGGACCGTGACCAATATTATGTACCTACTCCATTTACATGGCATATTGAGCAACGTTGATGAACACACTTTGTCTTCAAGCGAACGAGACTTTACATTCTGAAGATGATAAATGAATAAATGAAACTGTAGGGTAGGCAAGGGGCGATATGGGAAGGGATATTGCAGATGAGGGCTCACTCACCTCCGATTTCACGAGCTCCACGGTCTCGGTGGGGATCGAGGTGCACTCGGGTTGACTGGTGATCCCCGTCGACCCGTCCTCCCGAGATACGATATTGGCATCGTCATCGTTCACCGAGCTGCAGAATGGATTGCAGCTATTTGAAAGGTGAGTAGGCCTTGTCGACGTTAGATGTGGCACCGTGGTTGTGATAGAAGATCCGGTCTCCACTCCCTCCGCGGTGGAATTGGATGTTTCTATCGCGGATGTGATGGAGACGAGTTTCAGGTCTGTCGGTCTCTTGCACATTTGAAACTCCGGACGGGTCTCGTTCACCTCGCCATTCGACGCCCCGGCGTTCCTCTGCAATGAGGCATAGAACGGGTTCGTAGATTTCGGATGCGACAGATCCTGGACCGCGTGATTCTTCCTCCCAACATCCTCGTTGTAGCTGAACTGTACCGACGATTTTCCAGAGCTGTAACGCATCACGCATGTCACATGGATATACCTACATGTAGGTATTGTATATAAATACACTGCGGGGACAGGGGTGGACGGATCTATGTACTAGCTATCATGTGGGTTATTTAGGAAATGGAGTTGAATTTGCCCTTCGTTCACAGTTATAGTATCGGTATAACTGCCGTCTGTATACCTATTCGCTGTAGCGGTAAATGGGAACTTTTTTTCATCCTCGTCGAAGAGTCCCGTGGGCTCATCGTCTTCATCGTCATCGTCGTCGTCATGGTCTTTGGCTTCGTAGCCGAATAGGTCGGTCGCCGCGCGAGCCAGATCCGACTTGAGTATCGGATGGGTCGTCCCACCCGGGCACTCAGCTTCCTCGGGGTAAAGTTCCTCCTCGTCGGTGGTGTACTCCTCGTCGCCCGTAGTCCCCGTGCTACCTGCACGCCTGTGCTTAGTCGTTAATGGCCGGTAAACGTACTCCGCTACCGTAACACTACCCGCGGCGCTAACCGCGGGGATAACTGAATCCATAGAGTTTCGATTATGCTGTTTCACAGCCTGATTCATTGCCTCGCGTCCATATTCTGTGCCACGTCTTTTTCCTCCACCACCTTAGGTATACCGCTGTGGACAAAAAACCAATGTATGGCTCATGCGACTGAAGAGCGAAGACACATATACCTATATAACAAGTTAGTATGGGGCCTTTTTCTTAAATCACGATCAGCTGGATCAGCGTTACAATATACCCCGCGCATATACCTATATGTACAGAGAGTTACAGAGAGACACGCACGGTGCTCGTTGGGGTATCACATATACATATACTCACGGACAATCAAGTAATTAAAAGGTATAAAGAAGGGATCATCCCAAAGTGGTCAATTGTCGAATTGACAAATTGAAATTGTTAAATTGGCCAAATGGTGAAACGACGGTAGAAATTATTGCAGCCGAGAAGATGAGGCGAATTATTGTAGGCGGAGGTGGCGAAAGAGCCTTCATATCGGTCGTTTAATAGTCTAGCTATATAGCTGAGCTGTGACTTATATGTCGGCAGTTTTCTGTTCCCTCTTTTCCTCTCCGCGCAAATAGTTGCAGCTGCTACATACGAATCGTAGTTTGTCGTTCCCATGATCCCATATATAATACAATATACCATGACGCGGTCGCGGCTTACTTATACGCTAGCTATATTAATATAACTAGATTGAATAACTATATACGACCGCTGCACATTATGCTGCAGTTCTACAAGAGCTTTGAACCGGCTTTCGATATTGACCGGTGACGCACGCGACGAACAATTCAGCATTATCAGCACAGGTGAGTGTAGGTACGTGCATTCATAACAAGGGAGAAATTTTTCACACCTATAGCACGTGTCTTGCATATATGCGACAAATTAATTTATTCCACTCGAAAGTTTATCTGGTTAATTGACGAGGTCGACGGTTCTAATAGGAAAATTAAATTATGGACAATGATACACGTTTCCACGAATTGCCCTGTATACTTATTTTCATACGAATAGATACAGATTCACCTATCCCACACATAATCGATCGAGTAGAGTGATGGAAATATTTCGTTGCGATTCATATATACAACAATATACATACGTCGAACGTATATGATTATACGTATAGTACCTACTATATGTATAGTAGGGCGGAGTGAAAAATGCACTTTTTTCAAATCGCTATCTCCTTAGCACTCAAAAATTACGTCTTGACATCCTGAAACCCCACACCAAAGGATTTTTTGATGAGACCACATCTTGAGGTGCCTAGACGAAGATTACATTTTTATTTCACTTTTGGGAACTTCCAGACTCGGATATATCCTTCCATTCACTAGAATGCAATTTTCAGCTAACAATTAAAATTTCGAATAATGATCGAATTGGCTCCATTTCAAACCTTCAAAGAACCAACAGAAATTTGGTTATTCTGAGTATGACACGGAAATAACCAAATTTCTGTTGTTTTTTTTAAGGTTTGCAATGAAGCCAATTAGATCACTATTCAAAATTTTAATTGTTAGCTGAAAATTGCATTCTAGTGGAAGGAAGGATATATTCGAGTCTGGAAGTTCCCGAAAGTGAAGTAAAAATGTAATCTTCGTCTAGGCACCTCAAGATGTGGTCTCATAAAAAAATCCTTTGGTGTGGGTTTTCAGGATGTCAAGACGTAATTTTTGAGTGCTAAGGAGATAGCGATTTGAAAAAAGTGCATTTTTCACTCCGCCCTAATGTATAGCCAGTCGAGAAATCTCAAGGCTAAATCTCGTCAGCTGAGAGCAGCATATCGCAATCGTTCTTTCGGGGTGTCAGCTGTTGTTGGCGTATATATAGGTATAAGTATATACACAGTTTGGTTCGAAAAACTTACACATCGAGTGATTTATTATTTTGTAGTGTAAACGAGTTATTTATTGGAAAAGATTCCGTGCAGGGATAAACATAGATATATATTTCAAAACCGGTTTTCGCATCAACTTAATTTCACGATATTTTAGCATATGTAAACAGGTTGTTATTTGCCGGAATGATTATCAAAAAACGCTGGTCAGAGGTATACCTATATACTTTCAAAAGGCACAGTATACCTAGTGGATGGAAATTTTCATAAACTTTATCCTATTCGGTATATTATATATACCGTTCAAAACGAAGTTTAATTTGATATCTGTATATCGGCCACGGGAAGTGTCATGCTGATATTTTTACTTCCGATGTTGTTTTTATCTGACGTCACATTTTCCGATGCCGTCATGTGCATGTGCCTGAACAGGATCGACATACTCTAAATCCATAAAAAGGTGTACGTAGATGTAGGTGTACGTAGACATTTCGAGTAACAGTGATAATAGTAGATTACACGCCTAGGCCAGTAAAGTAAGAAATGTCTCAGATCACATGTAATTGTCGGCCGAGGCGAAGTTGAGGTCGACAGACATGTGATCTGAGGCTTTCTTATTTACTGGCCAAGGTGTGTATACTAATTTTCTGTTCGACGCAGCCGGGAAGCGGCAACTTCGTTTAGCGCAGCGGCCCGAAAGTTGACGCTTTCCGGCCGGAGGACAGAAAAGATAATTATATGCATCGGGATTGTTGGTGGAAGATCAACACGTAGAATTCGATTCACGAGTTCACCGTAATATCTCTGCCGTCCGCGATTGCCACGGTATTGACAGGAGGTATTCGAGAGAGATCAGCCGAACTGCGGTTCGAAGAAGAAAAACAAAAGAACTAGGAATTTGTTGAAAAACATACGCAATCAAACGCGAACAAAACATACTGTATACCTATTGTATTTCTTTCTTATTCTTGTATATAGAGGAGGAATTGGGGTGCAGCGATTAGAGACAGGTGCTGTAGTAAATAGGTGAATATTTTTTGTTTGGGCAAAGAAACAAAGTTTGACGTAACTTGAATATTGGCACGAAGAACCACCGCGAGCCAAGCCACGTTCGGATCAGGGTTAAAAATAAGAGTTCAGATTGGTCCGTTTATAACGAACGTCATAAGGGGCGCGTGTAATCTATATGTGGGGTAAATTTACTCGGTCTTCATTTTATTATGATATATAGGTATACTAATAACATTATCATAAATTATCGTCAACACTTACGGATGAATGTGCGGGGCCGAAAAAATTGAAAATGTATTTCAAACAACACAGCGCCTGGAGGAGCAGGGAATCTGACTAATCGTAAAGCACTTATATATATATAGGTAGTATGTATATTATATAAGGTAGGTATATATGTATATGTATGTAAAGCCACGGGGGTATATTGCAAGAATTGATCACAGCGAGACAAAAGGGAACAACGGAAGCGTGACGTTGATTAAATTTCGAGACAAGAGCGGGTGAGTATATTCGCAAGGCGATATATAGGTAGGTATACTTTGTACTCTTACACGTAAGGCGATTTTTCCGCTACTAAAGCGTATCGCTATTCCGGAGTAAAGTTTCGGACTCGCGAACGACGACAACCTCCCACCATTGAGTATATCTACTCCCACGCGGACCGGAGGAATCTACCAGCCTCTCGGCTGGTACTGCTGGTTAACCATTAAATTAATCTCCCGCATGTGACGCAGCGGGACGCGGTGGGAGACAAAAAATAACTTTTACATACGTGTGTTACATGTGTATTTGCCTATGCGTAGGTACCCGGGTATGGCCGGAAATTCAAAGATAAACCCACTGTAGGTGTATCAGCGCCTGCAGGGATCGGAAAATCTATACCGATCCTTATAATGTCCTTGCATAGCAGTAATTCGAGAATTAAAACCAATTTGAGAACCATATGATGGTATATTATAAACGCCTAAAGTTTATAGACGTAGACGTATATATACACATCAGACTCGTGTATATAGATATAATAGATACCGGGAAGATTCCTTGATAGTATACATCTGACTGCCGTCGATTGCGCATGCGCGAGTTTCGTCGTCCGCTAAGGCAGGCTGGCCATCCCGAGTTTTAGCTGTCAAACTTTGTTTTCGACGGCGATGTAATTGATACGAATTTTTTGGGTTCAAATCTCAATAAATTGCGGTAGTGATTCAGAAAGGCTTGGAAAGCTTTCATTATCGAGGTTAAAATTTGATGTTCTGAAAGAACCGTCGGAATTTATTCCGAACAGCTGATTGCTTGCTTCGATTCGATGTGAATGAAGAATATTTTTTCAATAAACGTTATTTTCACTCACCTGCCTCAGTTTGTCCAGACTGTCATTTGATAATAACCTTTCAGATTTGATTTTAGATTTCATCTTTCAACAAATCACTTTAAGATGTTTTTTGTAACGATTAATTGTTGTTTTTCCATTAAATCCTTTGATGCACGCATTGAATAATCTTCCGAAATGGACTACGTTATTAAAAACTGCTAGTCCGTGCTATTTTTCTTTTTTTTTTTCAATAATTAACGTCGAATTAAAATAAATATCAACATAACCTCGATTGACTACTTTACGCGCCAGAGTTTGACAGCTCTCGCTTAATTTTTCGCATGTTGGCACCCGTGCCTCCTACGTCATAATACTGTCCCGGGACGATCTTACCGACCAATGAAAATGAATTATTTGGCGCATGCGCAATCGACGGCAGTCAGGTGTATACTATCAAGGAATCTTCCCGGTATAATATATTATATTATATATATGGTATGTGTAGTGTATATATACCTACAAGAATGCATATCCACACGTTCGAGGCGCGTGACGTGACGTGACTTCAGTCTATCGCGCGCGGGTCCGGTGAATTCCAGTGCGAGCCCGAGCTGACACAGAGGCTTGCGTGACGATTAAAAATAAACAAAAACGTAGGACAACTTGGTCAGCATATAACCGCATATAGTATGTGTCTTCCCATGGAACAAGAATCTTCATCGACGAAGCAGCTATAGCTCTCCTTTATATTATAAATATACTATGCTTACGATTAACGTATAGCTGCGAAATCATCTCCCTCCTTATTATCGCCTTTTATCAAAGAGTTCGAATATCGCTAGGTCGAGGCTCGATGCATGGGTCATTTCACTCGACCGCTACGCTATAGAACATTCATCAGTGTCCGGCACCGAGAAATGGACTTTCCGACCTTCGTTTAAAACAAGTTTTATATAGCGTTACGTATTCGAAGTTGGCGCGGTATTTCACGGTCGAGAAAAAAAGTCGATACTTTCTTTTCACCCCATTACGTGGAAATTATTAATACATGGTATTAAAAGAAAAATGTACACATATTTGGAGAACATTATTGTTTGTACCGTGTATTAACATTTTTCGGGTGATGGAAAAAATCGCCTTTTTTTCAACCATTCTAGTATTCATATCTACAACATAATAAACTATAGGCATATGCTTTATAGCCAGCGTAATTTGCTGCTCGTGCACGGATCGCTATGCCGCGCACAAACGTCGCGGTAGGCCGGCGCATCACCCAGCACGTTGTGCAATATATAATAATAATCTAGCATAATTATGCCTAACTGTTACGGCAATGTCTATTGGGACATCAAAGAGTCGCTATATCGATTATAGAGCCAGCCTCTACGTGACATTTTACAAATTCTGCATCACTTTAACTCAAACGGTATATATATATAAACAAATGTCAATAGTTTTGTTCCTCTCAAGTCTCATCTGTCCATCTAGAGGGAGGGATCTGAGATATATATTATATTATACACCGCTTAATGTATAGAGTTGCAGCAAATATCTTACTATTCTGTCTGATTATATTTTCGCATTTGTTTTCGAGACGGGATTCACATAACTATATAATAATAAGACACGGTGCAGTTTTCAATGAACATCCGGGACGAGGATTAGAATATAATGAGCGTGCACACCACCGCGACTATGGCCATTTATCTCCGTACGTCAGAAGCTACGTTCTCGATGCAACGTTAATCAAGCCGTGAGCAACAAGTCTCTACGACCCGCGGCGGAACACTTGTGCCTACGTATACGCCGAGAGCTCTCTCCCGCCGCGGTGCAATAACTGCAGAGGATTTACGCGTATATTCTAGTAAATAATAGTCCGTCTCTTCCGAATTTCATCCCGCACGCGTGTCTACAATATATGGCGGTATCACCTGGTACAAGTATATTCTGCACGCAATCCTTTATTACCTTCTCGAACATCGAGAGGTGATATATAGGTCAACGACGACGCTGCAGCTGTAAGATGTATGAGAAGCTGATTCGCCAGTCTGATGCCTGCAACATTTTCCACCGAGATTTCGTTTCGCTTACGCCCAGATAAACACACCTCCGAGTATGACATACGAGACTTCGTCTCCTGCATCGGCGAACGCGTATCAAGTGACTTACAGGAGCACTATACTATATACGTATAGTATAGGTACAAGTAGATATAGACTGTAAAGACATGCCCGCGGTGATATGACGAGCAGAAGCCCCTGGTGAGAATCACCCGTGAGACTTAGACCGTGAGGTCGAATTACTAAGGTAAGTAATTATACTTGCGCCTTGCGGCTGATGCTAGGTGGGCATGCATTTAGGTATATGCGCGGTTGTGAATAATTAGTCACATCCATGAAGTCATTCCAACGCTCCGCATCTGCAGAGACGACTGCAAGGTATATTAAGTTGGGTCGGGTGTAACATTAGCAAAGATTCATTCTGTGTCTTTTTCGAATTTTAATTGCAGCTATACTTCTACATTTCGCAATCTTTCGATGGATGTATTTTTTTCTTTTTTTTTCTTTTACTCGAGTCGGTAGTACCTACTTACTGAATTATTGGGTTAGGCATCAGATCCTACGCACACGTTCGTTGCCGAGCGACTTGTGCAAAATGTATACCTGCTTACCGATTGACGGATTGTACTATATACCGCAAGGAACAGGTGAAACCGAATGGACCGATCCCCCACCCGGCGGATGATTCGTATTTTTATGGGGTAGCCACTCGTTGTCGACTCGTTGCGCTGAAAATCCCTATAAGGCCAATGGCTACCGAATTCACCCTATCACCCTTCACCCTATGGATTTTTCAGGGCAACGAGTGGCTATATCTCCATAAAAATACGAATTATCCGCCGGACACGGGGGATCGGTCCATTCGGTTTCACAGCTGTTTCTCGCGGTATATACTAGGTAAATGCATACCTATATATATGTACTATATATTTAGCTATATGCCTGCCGCCCCCGCGTACACCTAGTTTTTCGTCACTTATAGCTTGACACCGTAATCTTTGGGGATCTCTGTAAAGTCTGGGTATAATTGCAGCTACATGTATGTATTCCATAATAGTCACGTACTCCTTTGAAGATGAAAGGTATATGTATAAAGAATACGATACGATCTTCTTTTACTTCTTTTTTTTTTCTTGTGGATGTCAAAATCGCGTTCTACTTTCTACAGTTTGTTGTATAAACCCGTAGGTAGTACTCTGTGCCAAAACGCCGCGGGACAGTCAGAGGCAGAAATGCCAAACTATATACCCGAGTTTTCCCCGCAAAAAATTCCGCATTCCGCGATAAAGAGACCGGCGAATATGTAACAACGGACTTTGCGGTTTGTACGTCTCAGCTCTTATATCTGCCGGAATAGTCCGACATGAGCCACAAATGCAGTGAATTGCAGCTAGATGTATTATGATTAATTGGGAAATATAACGATTTGTATAACATTCGATTATACATTATTAGTTAATCGATACGTATCTCTGATTCCCCGCGCCCTTCGTTGCTCCTAGCACAAGTTCAACATATGATCGAGGTTTCGGGGCCGTTTCTATAAATACCTATCTTCATCCTTTATATATAGCCATCCCGAAATAGTACTACGCGGAAGTTTTAGCTGCCGCAAGAAATTTTCCGCTGAGTTGGCTTTGCGGGATGAATTGTTCTCAGCGTAAAAACATTGTGAAACTTCATATCCTACCGTGTCATTATCAGCTTATCTCGATCCGTGATCCGTAGCTAAAAGTATAATCGTAGACGGCTGCGAAACAAAGGTATATATATATACGTTCACTACTATACAGGCCATGCATCATACCAGCCTGCGAAATAACGTAGGTATACACAGAGAGAATTGAACGGAAAGAGAAAAGGGAGATAGACATATCCATACTTCCGTAGCAAAGTACCTACCGATGTGTGCCAAAACCAAACCCGGTTTTACGGAAATATCTTATCATCAGTCCGCGTTATTATACTTTCGTATATATACCCATAGTATCTTCAATCATATTCATATAGTATCATCATTATTGTTATATCTTTGCAGATTGCGTCAAGGCGTATATATTTATCACGTTCCTATATTAGATCCGACTATAGTAATACTTAGCCTGCGTATACGGTGGGTGCACATCGAGACGAGATCTTGTAGGTATATACGGGCTATATTGAGACTGAATATTATATCATGGATCTGATGTATTTTGCCTGTTATGATTTTATATATAGTTGTGTATTGTAACGATATTCATATAATGATGTAAATGTGAATATTGACATGAGTAAGAGAAAAGAGAAATTTCAATAAACGAAAATAAAGATCGACAAAATTAGCAGAAATAGAGTATGAAGCTATCTGGCTAAAAGTTACTCAAAATAGAGTTTAACAAAGAAAGCCTAGTAGTTTCGTTGAAACGCAAAATTCAAAAGAGATAGAAAACGCTCAGTAGTAAGCAATTGCTGACGCAATGTCAAAAAGTAGTGGGGACAGCTACTATACCGGGATGATTTCTTGATAGTATACAGGTGACAGCGCATGCGCCAAATAATTCATTTTCATTGGTCGGTAAAGTCGTCACGCAGTGTTATTTGAGGCCAGCCTGCCTCAGCATAGGACGAAACTCGCGCATGCGCAGTCACCTGTATACTATCAAGAAATCATCCCGGTATAAGAGAACGAGTTAAGCGGCTCGGGATCTCATTATAGATCAGTAAATTCAGAACAAATTAAATAGGTAATTGACATAACAAATTTTGTCGAACTTATTAATCAAATAATAATTAATCAAATACATTTATTATTGATCCACAAAATACGCAACCAACAAGTTGAAAGACTTTGCGGTTACGACATCCTTCCTATAAAATCATTCCTGCCTATCAATTCATTGCTTACGAGTTTAAATACTCCGAGGACGTGAATTATCCTAATCAATCCAAATAAGACAGTCAACGCTAACGAGTGTAAAACTCTGAAGCTGCGATTATTTTATTCTATCCTGACAGTAGAAATAATCAAAGTAAGAAAATCAACACTGACGGGTTTAAATACTCTGAAGTTGCGATTACACTTCCACAGCTCTCATATAATCAACGCCAACGGTACGAAAGTTTCTGAGGTAGCGACCATATGGGAATCCCTAAATATAAGAACTGTCATAAATAAAAAGGCTAAACACTCAGAGACGAGAAAGAGTCCCGAATTATTAATTCGTTGATTAGATAAAGATTCTAACGTCTAGATAACGTCCGGTTTATTCAAATATAGGGGAAAATCCACTGGGGATAAGTCGCGATTGTTACAGTATATATATATTATACCGAGAAGAAATCTTGATACTGCACAGTCAAAGTGCCTGACTGCGCATGCGCGAGTTTCGTCGTCCGCTGAGGCAGGTTAGCCATCCCGAGTTTCAGCTGTCAAACTGTGTTTTTGGCGGCGATGTAATTGATACGAATTTTTGAGGTTATAATCTCAAATGCCACTTTTATTTTGATAATTCACGTTAAATAAAAATGAACAACAACATAACCTCAACTGACTTGTCTACGCGCGAAAGTTTGACGGCTCTTGCTTCAATTCTCGCAAGTTGGCACCCCTGCCTCATACGTCATAATATTATCGCGGGACCATCTCACCGACCAATAAAATTGAATTATTTGGCGCATGCGCAATTAGGCGCATCGACTGTGCAGTATCAAGGTTTCTTCCCTGTATATGTATATGTATATTAGGGTGACCCTTATTTGGGGGTCGGTGGAACTTTGACCATGACACCCCCTAGATCAGTTCCAAATAAATAAATAAAAATCTGGGTGAAATTCGAGCTCTGTAGCTCATTGGGAAAGGGTGCCTGTAAGCCCGTATTTTCGCCCATTTAATTAACATAGGATTTTTCATCGAAAAAATTCATTTTTTTTTTTTTCACGTGTCTGTGGTACGCTGGAAAAATCCACTATTCCGTCATTTTAGTGTGTCATAGTTAGTAAGTATGTACAAATTTTTCCAGTCCTCTAAAACCATATTTCACAGAGTAGCCGCTGCCGACAGATTCTGGTTTTGGAAAAGAATCAAATTTCTTACAACAATGAAAAGATAATATCATATACCCAAGCCTTTTGGGATAGAAAGAAGTATAGTTTTTCCAAAACAAGAATCTGTCAGCAGCGGCTACTCTGTGAAATATGATTGTAGATGGCTGAAAAAAATATGTACACACTCACTAACTATGACACTCTAACGTGACGGAATAGTGGATTTTTCCAGCGCACTACAGGCACGGAAGAAAAAAAAATAATTTTTTCGATGAGAAATCCTATGTTAATCAAATGGGCGAAAATACGGGCTCACAGGCACCCTTTCCCATTGAGCTACAGAGCTCAAATTTCAGCCAGATTATTGTTTATTTATTTGGAACTGATCTAGGGGGTGTCATGGTCAAAGTTCCACCGACCCCCAAAGAAGGGTCACCCTAATGTATATATATGTATAGCGGTGACCTCACGAGGACAAATACGTGATCATTGTAGAAATAGGTTACCGCGAGATAATTACCGAGTTTAATAGAGGCGAGGGCTGCCGCGACACCCGGACATATTGATTGAGGCGGGGCACGACGTCGTATTGCCAACTGCACGAACAAATCACCTTATATACCTATATATATATGCACAACAACACGTCCAGCGGGTGGTGCATATCGTGTTCAATTCCATGCCCCTAACGACGAGTATAGAAGAACCCTACCCCCATTTGCCTATATATAATATATATATATATATATATATCATCCGTAATTGCGTTATCAATCTACAGCCCTGTCCCAGCACGGAAGTCTGTCTCATCACATAAACGGCCTTGTGTCCATAATAAATTCTCGTTTATTTTCGGGTCAAAGTTGGTCCTTGATCTTTTGTTAAAATTAGATACAAAGTCTGTTGCAAGGCCGAGAGGTCAGACGGACAAATCTATACATCGTTGCCCGCGTCCAGGTGCCAGCTGCTATAAATATTTTTAAACTGTTTCGACGCGAGTCGGTATTATGGTACTATGTAGGATCCAGACAATCTCGACGTTTCAGTCTAAATATCTGCTATAGGTATAGTATACATGCTCGTATACCTACGAACATTCCTCTGTACTACCTCCGACTACTATACCTATTTTTAGTTCATTTCAAGCGAGTCGGGGACGAGCCAGAGAGATGAGAATAAGAGTAGGATGGGATTGGAATTGGGAATGGGAATGGAAATGGGAATGGGAATGGGAATGGGAAAGATCAATCCCGATCCTCTGAACGACTCGAGAGGCTAGGATCCTCCCATATTCGCTCCTTCGACGAAGGCACGCGCCTGCGCCGACGATGGGAAAAAGTCATATAAGAGTCGAACGAGTGTGGGAACTTACGCTTCTTGTTTTTAAATAAATGGGGATTTGCTGGTATGGGTGCTTTGTCAAAGAGGGCGAGAGTTCCCCCGAAAACCGTGGCGGCATACTTTAGCCATGGATTATAGGTATAGGTATAGGAAGAATGCATTACCCGGCTCTTTTCACCTCTGTACAAGAGTGATGTTCCCCCGCGTACCTATATCCGCGGTGGCGAAATATTATATCGACAATATTATTTATGCTGTTGACAATTAAGACTGTCTCGAGGTATAAAATATAAACGTGTTGTAGGTATACAGGGCTTCGCGAAACCTTATACTATATATAGGTATGTTATACACGCGAAGAAACTCTGACAATGAAGTTGATTAACATATATTCCCTCGGCTTTTCCACTTATTATTACGATTCCTTTCGCTCGCCACAGTGCAGCAGGGAAACAATTTCTTCAATTTCAAGAAACTATATACCTATTATCCTTGAGAATAAACGTGAAATGTTTTCGCAGAGGTTTAACTTGTGGTACCTAAGGTCACGCAACGTGTCAAATAAATATACATGTATACCTATATCACGTATACGTATATGTAAGGAAGTGGGTAAATATACGCGGGGCACGAGATTCTATCAGTTTGCAGCAAATACTATATATGTAGGTATATACTACCTATATACCTTTGTTGAGAGATGAATATATGAATTACTTTACGAACAATGTGGATTTGATTGTTATATATTATATGTACTGAAAATTTCCCATTTGGTGGTGAAATATGAAATATCATCAGATACCTACAAGTAGGTACATAATATAATAGTGTTGCGAATCGTACGAGTCCGCACCATATATCGCCAGTCACCTGCACCAATACCGAGTCAGCAAAAAAATAGTGAAGAACAAAGAAGCTACGTAATCGGTATAGGTATAGCATATAGGTGTACAATGTGTTATGTGTATGTCCATGCATACATTGAAAGAGAAGTGGAGCGAGAGAAACGACGAGAGAAAACAAAGAGAGAAGCCCATTATACCGTGGAATGCGTTGCGCCGCGGATGTAAAGGTCGAAGGTAGGCACGACCCGTGAAGATATTATCCATCAACTATTGCTGACTCGCGCGGCGGATGCCCCTAGACCCATGGGCTTGAACCTGCGCCGCCATTTATCAGACTTAAAACCAAACCTACGTACTATAGAAGAGCTGAGAGTAGCTTTAATTACCAAGAATCGTAGGTAACGAGGCATACTACTTGACGTATTGTTTGAAAGAGACGTAGGTATTATACCTATATATATATATATATATATATATAGTATATACCCATCATGCATGGTGCATTACTTTATATCATCGTCGATATTAATTTTACAATAATTGGTACACTATTCTTTTGATCGTCTTCGTATTACGAAACATGTTCTATAAGTTGCGGATAACACTAGAAAAATTTCCAGTCACAGCATCAATATTAAAACGCCATCACGATATTAATCGGTATACCTATACAAACCAAGGTATGTATAGGTACTTCCGACTCGATGAAATATAAGATGTGGGTTGACTCTGCAGAGTTTATAATTACAGATAAGACTATTTTACCCAAACTTTCGTAAAAATATCATATGGGAAATGGTGAATGAGATTGAAAGATAAAGACAAGAAAAACAGCTATACTATAACCGCGTTCCTGCCGTTTGCGTAATGTATATATACGCGACTACATAGTACGGGAAGTTTCGACCCGACTCGGAGCTGCGGGGGATCGTAATGCCGTAGCCCCGGTGCGGTTCGGCGAGGCGCGGTGCCCCGTAATCACAGGTTATGTATAGGTATGTTTGTTGCACGTACACATACATACATACATATACGCTTGACGTGAGATGCGAGATGCGAGACCCGAGACCCGAGCGGATACACCGGTTCTTCGAATTCTTCAGGTTCTTCGGAAGTCAAACTGCTATAGCATATAGGACCGAGGCCTCTGTTCTCCGCTCGCCGTTGACTTCGACGGACGCATCCTCCAACAGTCCGAATTCACGTTGCGACGCGACGAGAGAGTATTGATAAGTTTGGGTACATATATATTATGCACATCCAATGTATACCTGCGTGCATGTATCCATGTGTACATATACATATACATATACATTATACATATACATATGCATATACATATACATATACATATACATTATACATATATATCGGATGCTGCACGTGCCCACGTATCGACGCACGACGAATCTGTATACCTATATGCATATATGCCTACAAATATATATACATTGTATAGATATTTACAGCCGGGATAGATAGATAGGTATATATACCTATATGCATAGGTATATAAGCCGCTGGTTGGGATTATCCCGCATAACTGCTGCTACCGCTGCGGAGAAGGAGGAGGATGATCGCACGGTATGCAAATTGTTTCCTGGGTGCATATCACTGCGACCGAGTACATTTCTACATTAATCTGACGTCAGGTGCGCAGGGACGGAATTAATAACAGTTATTATGCGGTATATATATATGTAACATTAATTATTTAGGAATAGGTTATAGGGATCGCGACAGTAATGAGGGAACGGTGATATTATATTGTTGCAATATCATAAAATCTACTGCAATTGACTTTATGCAAATTGGTACACTGAGAGAAAAAATTGCTTATGCCAAAAAAACCTTGTTTAGCCCAACAAAACGCGGCGGTTACGGGTGGCGAAATGAATATTATGTTGATGTGACAAAATATTGGTTGCTTGAACTAAATTTGTTTGATTCAAATGAACAAGAGGTGTTATGGTAATTACGGCTTATTCATTCAGACAAAATTATGGTTGAAACAACTATTTATTAACAACAGAACCCATGTGTTTGATTCAACAAATTTTTTCTCTCAGTGTAGAATAAGACAAGACGCGTTTGAAAAATTCTAATGCTCCACTACGTATATATACACATGTTGATAGGTTATACTAGTCGTACGCACGGGAATACATGCTAAATTGTAATAGGAGACCGGGAATCTTTCTTCAATATCTCGAGGCTCACTGCAGTAATTCCTTTCGGGTTCTCAATCCCACGCGACTGTAACGAACAACAATACGAGCTGTCGTTCGTGTCCACTATGCTGTTAACACACATTCTCTCCTCTCTCGATTTTAACAAAGATAGGAAATTGAAAATATCCAAGCACTCAAGTACGTGCAATTATCCTTACAGGCATAATACGTGACTATAACGTGGGTATAATACTGCGCGCAGCACGTGGACAAGTTATCGGCGCACGCTGAACGATTCAAGTTCACTCCCATTATCCTGTTATCCAAGATCCAACGTGTGTATATGTGTATATACCTATTCCTATATACACCTTACCTTTTATGTATAACGTAGAAGGTAGAAGTACTCTGCAACGGCGCGCAGCGGTATAGGTATATCCTATATACGCCTTCTTGCGTACCGCGTACGACGCGATATGTCACGGAATCGCTGAGAATGGACTTTGAAATGGTGATAGTAGGCCGTCGCGCCTTGCACGTCCCTTCGCTGTCTGTTTATTATGAAATCTACTACCACCTTCCTGTCAGCGTGGATTCTTCGACTTTAGGTGAAAATCTTTCGTTAGCTGTGCCCACATAGTATAATATGTGATGATCATTATCAATATCAAATACTATATTGGCTCCGTGCACGAAAATACTAATACTATTCAACTACCAGTGTGTAACATATTCATGCATACTGTCAGCGCCATCTAAAATCATGCTCAGCATTTTTCCATGCTTAACGTATACACAATACACACTTATTTTTAAAGTAGTATATGTGCGTGCACCCAGCCAATATACGAATATTGCGTTATATATACTATATAAATAATATATTCATATATATATATATATATATATATATATATATATATATATATATATATATATATATATATATATATATATATATATAGTAGAGCAACGGCATAAAAATCAAATTACGAGTAGAGAATCAAAGGCTGATGGAAAAGCCTGCGTCGCGCGTCGATGATTACGGAGTGTTTGCTGCACAGTTATTGTTGTTCCAGCATGAGAAAACTTCGTATAAATGTAGACAGGTATACGGAGATACGGGCGCGTAATTGTATGAACGTGGGAGAATTTCGTGTGATTGGCAAACAAGCTCGGAGTTATCACAGGTATATATATATTATATGTATAAGATGCAGACTCGTCAGCGTATTGATAATAGTATATGTTTAATGTTTATACATATATCCTCGCATGACATTATAGGTATATACAGGATGATTCAGAATTCGTGACGAATCTCTTGAGGGGTAATCCTCGTCAAAATTGGGATCGAAGGTTCCTTAGCCACTTTTCTGAAAAATGATTTTTTTCCTTGGAAATTTTTCTTTAACACTTTTTTTTTCTTTTTCTATATCATTTGTCAATTTTAAAGAATCCCATATGATGCCAATCAGTTTTTTTTTCTCTTCAATATTAGAAAGATTTTTCAGTGAAAGTTTCTTATTTGGTGGAAGATGTTAAAAAAATGTGTTATGGTTCCAAGGGAAAAAATCATTTTTCGGAAGAATGACTAAGAAACTTTAGATCCCAATTTTGACAAGGATTAATCCCTCAAGAGATTCGTTACGAATTCTGAATCACCCTGTATATATAGATGCGCATTGGCCGGCAGTATAAAATTGTTAAGGTATTCTTTCATACTAGTATACCTATATGCGTTTATACGCGTTTATATACAACAATAATTCCAGCTCAGTTCTGTCGTTCCGTTATACATCTCGTGCGCGTATCGGAGCTAACAATAAGGCTATGGTAATTATTGGTTTAGAACCACCTCCTGGGTCGCGGAATGCAGATAGGAGAAATTGTTCAAGTCAAACCTCTATACACAGCAATAGACCGTCACGGAGTTATATAGGATAGTATACCTTAGGGTGGGCCAAAAAAAACTTTTAATTTTTTTTTCTTTAGTTACCATGAAAATATTGCTCAAGATGATGAAAAAAAAGTCCTCTGAAAATTTGAGCTCTTAATATCAATATTAAGAGGTGCCGAATCGCGATTTTTGATTTCCCATTTAAATAACACAGGAAATTTTTTTTTTTTTATTTGGAATTTTATTCCGTTCCAACGAATCATCGTGTTATAAAAATCAATACATATTCTTGTAGGAAATTAAACGATCTCCAAAAAAGGTCTGATGTAATTTTTCGCTAAGTTCACTCGTTTCAAAGTTATTCAAGGTTAAAGTTCAACCTCAAACGGTATATGACGACTTTTTTTTCGACTTAGCGAAAAATCACATCAGACCTTTTTTGGAGATCGTTTAATTTCCTACAAGAATATGTATTGATTTTTATAACACGATGATTCGTTGGAACGGAATAAAATTCCAAATAAAAAAAAAAAAATTTCCTGTGTTATTTAAATGGGAAATCAAAAATCGCGATTCGGCACCTCTTAATATTGATATTAAGAGCTCAAATTTTCAGAGGACTTTTTTTTCATCATCTTGAGCAATATTTTCATGGTAACTAAAGAAAAAAAAATTAAAAGTTTTTTTTGGCCCACCCTAGTATACCTACATATATATCTATATACATATAGATAGGCGTTATAGGTCTATATGTATAATTGTAAGTGTGTGCCAACTTTCACCGTAAATTAAGGCCAGTACTAGATGTATATACTACATGCACGTTTAGCTATATGTTACATAGAGGATATACCTATACTATAATCAATGCCACGTTCGTAAGGCTAATTGATCCGACAAAAGTATCTGCAGGTTATATGCAATTAAATGACTCTCGTGTGAACAATCCGAATCGACAGATTAGTATTTCCCAGCTCAGAGGGATAACACGTCGAGTGAGAGTAATGCTGCTATAAGACCCTATAATATTAACCTAATCCCTATAATAACCTAGCTTGATTCGATCGGCGTTCAGAGATTAATAACTCGCCACATTGACGGCCGAGTCGAATACCGAAGGGGTAGGGAATCACGGAAATTGTTTTCCGCCAGATTTGGAATAGTGGATATACCGGATCCTTCATTAATCATCCGGTCGAATCATACCATGCTTCGTCATCGCGGGAAAGAGTTAACGCTACCGTATAAAATCGTCATAACGGTCCAACCAGCAGCCTCGAACGGAGTAGATTGCCTTACGATTCGGAAGGCAGGAGGGAGATCTGACCCAGCTAATCTAACCTAACGGCGGTACGCGGCTCACTTGGGTCAATTACTTAATGCTGCCTTCAACGGTTCTGAATTAATATAATAATCTAGATGAGTGTCAGACTCTATCAATGGGAAAGAAAATGATCCGATCAAGTAGTACATATATTCCGCTCGGTGCTAGATTTTAAATCGGTTAGACTCCATGATGCAGATATATATAATATTAGTGAATAGTGAATAGTAATAATAATAATAACAATATACGCGCTATGTGGGTTTAGTGAATGGACGTATATAACTTGCGAGTGAATCCATTCCCCGTACCAATAACTTTCACAACGATCGTGAGTATTTTAAACGTTCGCCGATGTGTACGATGACGACCACCAGATATGAATCGATGAAGGCAATGTATAATTTCTACTCGTCGTGTTTACATCGCATGTATACCTACCTACTATACATACAACCTATAGGGTATTCGTTTACTGATATACGCATACCTAGGACCTATATACGTGTCTATAATCTTCTTCGTAGTGAGAGAGATGCATAAGAAAAAAGAAGCTTACCCGTCGAGACGCGATCTTCGCGGTTTTCACGGTGTTCGTTGTAGACCCTCGCTTCGTCGTATAATCCAATCAACTCTTACATTAGCCAAGTTAATACACAACACTATTATCCGCTAGAACTCGTTGGAAGTGATTCGATCAACGAAACACACTCGAGACAAATCATCAAGACTCGCTCGCCTGTTTGCCTGTTTGCCCGTTCGCCTCTAACCTTGGCTCACAATCAACCTGCCGTCAGCGTACGGACAAATACTGCCGAGTCCCGACTGCGGAGAGTTCGGTGTCGTTCACCGTCGCGTCGAGGCTCGAGCTCAGCGGTCTGCACAGCCCACGCTCCCCGCTCCCGGGGCTAGGCGGACAACAGGCAGCGCTCCCTCGGATATAACTTGGAAAGTCCGTACTAACATAGCCATGCCGCTAACCTGAAGCATACCCTATACTCGCGGAGGGTGAGGCCACCGACCCACCCTCTGCCAGCCGTATAAATCCTGCGCTCTGAGTGATTGGGGTGTGCTCCTGCGTAGTAGTAAAACTTGGGAGTCAGGCCACTCAACGCCACGGCCACCACAGGCACGTGTCCGATAGTTTGAACGGCGAGCCTTGCCTTCATGATATTGCATCATGAATTACGAAATTCACGAAAAGTTCATTGCCAGATAATGATGATCCGCGAAGCGATCGTATTAAGAGGATTTTGCAATGTGATGAGATTTTTCAAAAATCGATCGCGTTCACACCACAGGGTATAATAGAGATGGGGGCTGAACCAACTTATTGAAAGTCTTACACTCACGTACGGAGGACACAGTCTATTTGTGTTCAGACATAACTATAGAGAGATCTTGAGCTGTTTAAGTACATATATGCAAGCGTGCCAACACCAATTATCTATACATCTTGTTGCAGTGTCGGGATATGGAGAATGAATTAGCGGCCTACATGAATCTAGCGGAGCCGTAGATGACTTTCTGGTTGCATTTAATAAGGCGGTGCAATCAGCTCCATACCGTCGATGAGCCGGAAATATTTATCTGTATCCGCGATGCCGTTTGATAAAAGAAAACGGAAGATCCAAGGTTACGGAGAAATGCTATTTATGAAAAGCAATTTATTAGGTTTTTACACCGATTTAACTATATAGGTATTATATAGAATCTGTAATCCAAATGTATACAAAAATATATAAAATCTCTATTTCTTGTCAAACAATATAGCGTAAAAAATGGGGATCTACCGCAATGGAAAAACTCTTCCTGCGGACGAGATCGGAAATACACCAATGTGATGATCGTAGGTATACGGTATATACTTACAATATTGTTTTACGGCTTAAATAGTATATACAGCATTTGTAAATATAAAATATATTATAGTATATGAATTATGTTTAGCCACTCTAGGAACGTCACATTAGATTGCGAGATCACGGGATCACATTCTCTATATATTTGCGTGGATATAAGAGCAGAAGAAAAACTAAGACAGGATAGTCGATATGTTCGAGAAGGTGGTATTCAATTTCGGCTTCTTTACTTCATGGCGGTATTTTTCCATCAAGGTCAACATCTGTTTGTAGACAAGTTTGGGAGCGTCAATTCCCCAAAGAAAATCCAAGTGGTTAAACTTTGGAAAGTTCACCCTGAACTTACCCAATTTGTTCGGTAAAGCTTCGTACAGCCTCCCGACATCCTGTATACAATATACATGCGAATAATGAAATGAAGTCAAATAGCTTATGCCTTATAAACTAAGCGATTATACCTACGCGTGCGAACTCCCCGCAACTCCTCGCACTTTCCTCGTAAAATATACCAGCTGCTTATAAATATGTAATTCTCAGCGGGACTTACCGAAACATTGGCGAGCCAATCGTTATCCGCATAGAACAAGGCTACGGGTACGCTAATTTTCGAGATATCGTACTCAGGCGGTGAAACGGAGTGATAAATTTCCCAATTTTTCCTGGTCCCGTAATCGTACTGCCGGAATTTGCCTGAAATTCAAAAATTAAAGAATTAAAAAAAGTACAGGTATAAGCGAGTCATTCGATCATCACGACCCATAATTTGGTTTAACCGCGGTGACAGGATATCTTACCCGACATTATTTCCTGAGCATAATGTACTAGCGTCTTCGTTGAGGCCCCAGCCGGCGTGTGGCTGAATATAACTGGCAGCAGAGTCTGCGGAATCGAGTGGGAAAATCGGCGATACCTTAATAGATCCCATGCGTTGTTACAACATTAGCTGACATATAGTATATACTTACGTTGTTAAACTGATATTTGTCGTATCCGCAAAGTACAAACAAGACGTTAGCACATATTTTCTCCTCCGTAACGTCAATGTCGCAGCCGTATCTAGCAAGGAATCGCAGGATAATTCCCTGAGGCAGAAACTCATCGGCGCCAAGGAAATGGGCGATCATCTGGAACGTGTAGTTGGAATTAATAACAGTCGGATGAAATACTATAGGTATATATAGTAATATAGGTGAAAATATGGAAACTGCTATTGCCTGACTACTCACAGCGTATTCCCACGCGTAAGGGGCAACGATGCGAATCGGACTCTTAACGTGGTTCATGAAGGCAACTGGGGCGAGGCTGAACATTGCTCTAACTTTAGTGGCTACCTCGGTACGTTCCGAGGCCATCGCGTAAAACATCGTTGTGCCCATTGAGTGGCCGACGTAGAGTAGGCTCCCCTCCTTCTTGTACGCGGTGATGTACTCAATTACCGCTGGAAGGTCGTAGATCCCCATCTCGTGCCAAGTAAAGTTCCAAAACTTTGAGTCGGTTATCGACCAACTCACATGGGCCCTGGAGTAAGTATTACCACGCGCGTTTCCCAGCCACACGTCGTAGCCTTGATCCACCAGTATATACGCTGCAACGATCAAGGGAGGAAATCAATTTGATTGTTTTTCTATAAATATATCATAAGATCGTCTATACAATATAATTATTAAATGATACGTCATCAATTTTGTACGATAAGTTTGATCTTAACTTGCCCAAGCCCTTTCCTCTCCCAGGTATCACCCAATCGGCGGAACTCGCCAAGAGTCCATGCTGCAGTAATACCGACGGCTTGCCTCTTGTTATAGGGCTATTGAGACTTCCGGGAATTCGGTGCAATGTCAACAAATATCCATCCTCGGTCTCCACGATATGACTCTCCGAGTAGTATCCGGCGCGCCTTACTAAGTCAGGCTGATGGAAATGGGAGTACATAATGTGTATGTGTCAACTTTTGTATACTCAGAAGCAATATAATTATGAGATTGGTCCGATCCCGCGTGGGATCAGACCAATAAAATCAGCCAACATATATTACATGGTTTGCCATTTGCACAAAGTGCCGAAGATTATTCACAGTCATGTTGATCTCATATTTCAGGCGACTTTCACAACCAGCCATGTATCGTCGGGACGGATCAAGGAAGGTAAAAATTGCTAGACTTACCGTGGGTAAATCCACGTCCGGATTGTACGAGTAGGAGGGTAGTTCCGCCACTTTCATTGCCCCATCGTTATCGTCATGAGTAATAACGTTGTCAACGTCGGGGCTCGATATAATCTGCAGAATGCCACCCTGATCGGCCAGCGTTAAGCTCGCAAACAATGACAAGAAAACAAGTCGCAACATCTTGGACGTTCTATAAAAAAAAAAAAAAAAAATAGTATATTGTGATACAAGTGCGGAAAGTAGGCAATTGCCGACGAGTGCGTAATGACACGAGACAGATATTGGCTATCCGCACGTGTATCGCACGATATTTTACGATCAGCGGTATTACTTTATTACTGAGCGTCCTGAGACTAAATGATACGAATCTCGCTGCGCTGAACTTGTATAATATCCTAATCAACTGATACGCAATAAATATTTTGATCTGGCAGTATAGAGGAAAGGGAATGTAAAATAGCAAGAAATGACTATAAATGTTATGGCCGCCACGTAATATTTATTTTGGTATTTAAACGAATCGTATCGTACTGCGACGCAAATCGTTATTCACGTGCCAGCGACAGATGCATATCTGTATTTCAAAAGGTCATCAGTTTAACGTAAGATATCAGGAATTCAATAACTCTGTCGTTTTTGATCATCGATATCCGTTATTCGACTCTTTTCTATGTAATGACTGTAATGAGGTGGGAGTCTTTCAGACGAACAATGGAATAGCTTACAACTAGACACGACAATTGTTCTCACAATTCTCATTCGATTAGTCTTTCCTCATGTTTCACGAATTTGCTTTGACTAATGCCTTATCAACAACAACAATAACTATCCAAATATGCTACGATTCTTCCTCCTTTGTATTTACTTGGCTCGAGACGTCGGAACGTTCTATCCTCGATCTATATACTGCACCAGACAGAACTACGCGTTGGCCACCACGCTGACAGTACGACGCCGGCAGAGCCAACTGGGTCTCGAGCCTCAGAATGAGTCCAAATGAGTCTCCGACTCTATAAGCCCGTATCACCGAACTGAGTCAAAATGGACTGTGTTTGTGTGTGAATCACTACATACGTATACATCAGAGCGTTATGACATATAGGTGAACGGTATATGTATCGCCACATTGGTGATGCAACGTTAAGGCAGACCCGGCTAGGACTTTGGAATCTGACAAACTGTGGTTATTATATACCAACACTGTCGTCGGACTTTGGATCTCACTTTGAAGGGACCGCAGGCGACTGCACTTCCGAAACGGGATGGGGCAGTCTAGACTAGATTTGGCGTGAGCGTTCTAAACTAAAAAGTTCCAGGCTCTGCGATCCCTTGTTCTGCTACGGAGAGAAGACGCCTCAAATCTACCGCAGCACTGGTTGGCATGCGCGATGGACTTTCTTTTTCAATAGCAAGTCAGCTGTATAGATTCGGTATAAATACGCTGAGGAAGACGCAGGCATGAATACTGCTATCATTATGTTGATCTGAGTAAACACACACAAGGCCAATCATGTGCTGTTTCCGGCCGATTACAATTGCTCGCATGCACGAAGTAGTTGGATCTTGGATGTCCTGTGACTGGGGTGGCGCCACCTTCTGGACCAGTTATCCAAACGTCGAAATATTATTGACATTATCTGGCTACGGCCGTCTCAGAACAACACCCATACCGATAAGTTTCAAAGTTGAGAAGCAACACGAAACGAAGAAAGTAGCCTGATTCTTCTCCTATGATAATTGTTGGATACAAGGAACAGGGCAGACGGACAACAATGGGAAAGAGAAGCTGTTTTTTCGTTTTTCGCTGCCTCAGCGTGCATCCCGCGTAGTATTCACCACTAATCTCAAATCACAATAGCCTGCGTAGTTATAGGTTTAAGGCGATTTTAAATTTGTTGTTGAAAAAGGAATTTCAAACCAAGGACACAAGGTCGGAACAATCGGCACGACGATATGCCTGATTGCCGGCAACCAGTCGCTCATGTCTGAACTTCTCGTTGCTCCCCAACGCCCCACTTCTTGGACAGACCTTTGAATTGTATTTGTACGAATCGTGTGAGAGCCCGCGTTCGAACTTCAATTACGATATATTGTCTGTGCTTTGTTGTTTTTATCCGTACTACGTACACGTCAGGGCTACAATGTTCTGCAACAAGGTGCGTACGACCCATTTCTTCAGTTGTCGCAACAATGCGATTGATTCTTATGTATCAACGCCGAAATGTTTAAGATTAATGATCGCAAGAACTTTTTAGGCTATGTCGCTTCGACCGGTCGGCTTCAGTTAATAATTCCAATAATTCTATCGGTATTTAATGACATCGCATTGACCAGACATTATCGTCCACCGTGTTCCTTCTCTCTTCTGTTAGCGATAGAACAAATTTGCACAATCGATATGAACTTGAACTTTTAGAGGTTATGTTTCTCACTGTATCATTTTTTAGGTTATTCGAGGCATGGCTCGGCAAATACTGTCGTCCAACAACGTAAGGGCAATGTCGAATGTAGCAGAGACTGGAAAGGTAGAAAAATGTGAGTATAAATCTCTGACTTTCAATATGACAAATATTATTCTACTGGACTAAAACTTAAGAATTGTCTTCTAAATTTCAGCGCTGAATCAAATCACCCTCTTAGGAAGAGTCGGAGCTGATCCACAGAAACGAGGAACTACAGATCATCCTGTTGTCATATTTTCACTGGCTACTCACACAAATTACAAATATGAGACTGGTGAGTTCAAGCTTGGGTGATATTTACCAGTAATGCTTTGCAATCTGAATGTACCAGGTGATTCCTCGCTTATATCTCAGTGATTTGGGCAGTGGACTGTCAGTTGTTAGAGTTGTATATTTATATAATATCATATAGGTATTATATATCATACATATAGATATAAAACTCTGACAACTAACGGTCCGCTACCCAAATCACTGAGATTTAAGCGAGGAATCACTTGGTATGTTGGTCACTTCGGGTTGATAAAAAGGTAGGCTGGTGATTAATGTCTGTCTTTGTCTGTGTCTGCGTATTGCATTGAGAGAGTTTAATTCTGGCTTTTTTTTTTTGGTACACAGGTGATTTCATGCAAAAAACGGATTGGCACAGGATCTGCATATTCAAGCCAATTCTAAGGGACACAGTGTACAGTTACCTAAAAAAAGGCAACAGAGTCCTGATCAACGGTAGGCTCAGTTATGGAGAGATCAAAGATGACGACGGGAATTCAAGACCCACCACATCCATAATTGCAGACGAAGTAATATTTTTCCAATCCAACAGCTCTTAGATTTAAAATGAAATAATAGAGGCATAGCATTGTAACAAATATCACGTATTTCTAACTAAATATTCTGTTAATAATGTTTTCTCAGTCCTGATCAAATTGCCATTTCCCATATACCTCAGTCATTTCATATGGCTTGGAAGAATAACGACTACTGCAAAAAAAAAAAAAAGAAAAGATCCTTGCAGGAGTCGTATTCACCTTTCCGGTACTCGCGATCAGCTGGATAAAAAATGGTAAAAAGTACCGTAGGCGACTATAAATTGAGGTGTAAATTTCTTTTGATAAGATTACAAACTTTGGAGTATGTTCGTATAGTTGACACAGTCGACTGATGGAAAGGTGGTAACAGGAGAGGGAGTGAAAATACAAAGATCTCATCTTAATAAGTAAATAAGTCTATATTTACAACGTTCTTCTTCGTCGTCCCGATAACAAGTTACATAATAAAATGACATTACGGGTAAAATTTTACAGATATTATAATTTTTATACACGCTTAGAATAGATTTTTTTTTTTTTTCTCAACCATCTCTTTACTTAATCTCTTATGAAATAGATCACCTATATTTAATCTGTCATATATAAATTATTTACATTTTACAAACGAAAATTAAAGTTATATCATTTATCCATATTATGCTTTCCTTAGACACGCGTGTTTTTTTTTTTTTTTCCCTTTTTTTTCTTTTTTCATCATTTCTTTACCTTATAGAGATCACAGTATATATAAGAAGCCAGATATAATGTTTAAACATCGTTTAACTCTGAAATTTCGTGTAAAAATACAATATTCTTCTTTTGCTAATTAATAACTTTACAGGCGATTAGGTAAATTGGACATTCGCGGTTATTCGAACATCTCGACGTGGAATGTTACGCCACAATCACACCAACAATATTGAAATTTCGAATATAAATTTTGGTAGTAAAATATATATAACTCTGGCCCCGGTATTCCATAAAATTCTGGCTATTTTTAATAGATTTTTTTTTTTTTTTTTTTTTTTTTTCATATATAGCGGTAATGTTACTTGTGTAGGTATTTACATTTACATATAGAGATCCTATACGCTACAACGTAATCGGTTATTAATTATCGTATAATATCCTATAAACTCTTTCTTTTTCTTCCATTACTCTTGACGCTTTTTAAATCATGGAGATTGGCCGAGAGATCCGAACGAGAGATGAAAACATATAACAGGGGAAAGATAGAAAAGTATAGATAGATATTTAGAAAAACAGAGAGAGAGGGAAGGATAAAGGTGAACATCGTACGTCCGTATTGTGCTACAAAACGGCTCTGGCTGGATCTTCCGGACCACTCATTATTACATTTCTTCACATTTCTCGTTAATCGTTAATAACAGTATTGTTCTTGGCACAAGTATTACAGTGGGGCGGGAAGGAAGGGGGGGGGGGGGGGGGGGGGTCAAACCCTTGCTCGTAGCGTGAAAAATAAAAATAAAAAAACTTAGAAAACTTCGTATTTGTAATCTCTTGAACGCGGAAATAGATTAAAGTTTGAAAAAAAAAAAATAATAATAATCATAATTTAAATGCACTAGTATAGCAAGGGCTGAACTGTAATCGAGAGGTGCAGACTTCTACAACGAACCTTGGAATGACTTTCAATCAGATTTATTAAAATTATAAAATATAAATGGAAGAGATACGATTCAATTGTTTGTGTACATAGGTGTGTGTGTGTGTGAGTGCGTGCGTGTGGAAGTGTACGTGTGTCTGACTAAGAAATTCCTAGGTTGTTGCAGAGGTCCGCAATAAACCTAAATACCTATCTTATTCATCTAATATGTGTGGAGCTATCATCTTCGGCTTTTTCGAGCTGAAAGCCACTCGAAAGTGTGCGATAAACACAGTACGTTCCTTTAAAGCTTAACCACCTAAGCCACAATGGCCACAATTTTCTCGATACTTCGTTGTATAGACGAGATATACGGCGGTTGTACCGTAACCACAAATATGGCAAAAAAAAAAAGAAAAAAAAAAAAAAAAAAAATCACAAGACAAAAGAATATAATATTTAATGCGACGAGCTTACTGAATCGATCAACATCGTTCGAAATTCGTACCCGTTGTTATCGAGCTACGAACACATACTAGTATAGTTATGATTTTCGTATATATAATCATCGTATATAGCAAATCAATCCATCCGCATCTTTTGGCGACTTTCCATGCCGATATTACATTTATCACACTTGCGCATAAAATATTGGAACAGAAACATATTTTATAATAAAGATCCTTACTCCTAAGTTTAAATAAAAATAATTATATATATATTTATGTATATATTCTTCTTTCATTGTTTTACTTATCACGATAACATCGGCCATTTCATTTTGGTCAACTTTATTTCACCGCTACTTTATTTTTTATTATTATCATTATACTTCTATTATTTTTGTTTTTATTTTTGTTATTATTACTATTATTACTATTATTACTATCGTTATTATTATTATTATTATTATTATTATTATTATTATTATTATTATTATTATTATTATTGTTATTATTATTACCATTATTAATATTACTATTATTATTGTTAAACGTGACAACGCTGCTACAGCCCAGCTTATACCTCTGTACGAAAGACAGTTTCCGCAAGTCACAATTGCACTTCATCAAATTGTCAATATATTTTTGTATCATTATATTTGTTCATTAGTATCTCATGTAACATACACTACGTAGTTGTTCGCATAACGATAAAACGAACGAGCGTATCTCTGATTCACGTATTGAGAGTCTATAGAGATTTACCAGTGAATTATCGTCGGCACCTGCCCGACTTCGAGTGCCGTAACGCGGTCGCGGTGATTTCACAATGAGAAAACCCCCGCAGACACGTCGGGCCGAGGCGATGTATTCCGTAGGAGAATCCCTTCCTCGTGATTCAGTACCTTCATGGTACTTGAAACTTGTAATCGATCATATATTTTCCTACTCCTCCTTCATTTATCATATTTCGTATTTTTCCCGACTTTAATGGCGAAGTATAAACACGTTAAGCACGTTCCAGTAATAAGGTCCACATCGAAACGTCTTTTCGTCATGATCACGTCTCGTATCAACGATATTGGCAACACCGATGGTGAGGTCAACGCACGCGAGCTACTAGACCACGTACACAAATATTCACAGTCGTATATATATATATATATATATATATATATATAGGTATATACATACAATATACATACCCTGCGCGCGTATGTAATTATGTATCTATATGTATTACGTAACCTGAGTTACGTAACCGCGTCGTCGGTAAATAACTCGACTTGAGTTATCGTTGATTGGTTCGACCCACAATTTCTGCGCACAACGCACGATAATTCTGGTGCAACATAAACTAATCTATTGCACCGCATTGAGCATCCACGGGACTTTATCTCGGTGCTAGACCTCGCGTCACTTTCGATCGTCCGGTTCTTGGTTTGTTTTTACCAGATTGTAAGCGTGGCTCCTGTACTTTGGGGGTGGATCGTGGAGTGGCAAAGGTTCGCTGGGTTGATTCATGCTTGACATCGATAGGTCGGTAGGCAACTCTTCTATCGGCGTTGCGTTACAGTCCAAATCTTCGGGCTCGGACTTTATCCGCATTTGTTGACGCAACAGAGAAATATTCTTTATGTTTTTGAGTTCGGTAGGATTCCGGAGAAACCTGAAAGCAGAAGGGGAATGAACGTGTCAGTCTTGGGGTTATCGATCGACTTTCGCTTCGGAAATCTCCTCTTGCCCTATATTTATATGATAGAACTTACTGGTAGCAATGGCGCTCGCCCTGAACCTTCCTGAGTATATTTACTCTGTAGTAGTATCGCAGAGCTCTGCTCATCTTGTCGTAGTTCATCGACAAATGGTTCTTCTGTATACCCCAAAGTCTCGCGAGTCCTGGAGGATCGGCGATTTTGAAAACTCCCGTTTCCCTGCTCTTCCACGCTATGTAATTGGTATACCTCTGCGACGGGTCGTTCAAAAGTTGTTGCAAAAAGTCCCAGAGAAGTCGTCCATCTGAAAAAATTAAGAATGAGACAATGAAAATCTGGAAACACCGATTACCTCGTATATACCTATATATCTCAATCACACCGCTCATCCCAACAAGTTGAATAGACTTACTCGTATTCGGCTCGGGTGAGTCGTTTGGAAAGAATTCCCTAGGCGCACCAGCGGGTCTGAAGGTTCCCGGAGTGAGGGGCATCATTTGAGGTGGAAGAGTTGAACTGGGCTGATCCTTGACACAGACTTCGCTCAATCTCTGGGTGGTCAGGGTAGTCGGCGTAGCCGGTGGGCTGTTGCTACCTCCGGTGTGATTGTCCTCGTCAGAGTCACTTTTGTATACTTGAGTATGGGGTTCGGCGTGGCCGGGTGATCCGGCCTGGCTGTCTACGGACGGCGCGGGCGATAGCGTTACGGAATTTGCGGACATTAGGGAGGCGAGGTTAGCCGCGTAGGGATTTTCTGCCCACGTAGGCGTAGGCGGGTGGGAGTGCGGGCTTAGGGGATAGGCCGAGGGTCTCGTTGGGGTGACCGGACTGCTCGGCAGGCATCTTTGTAGCTGGTTGAAATCACGGGCGAGCATCGTGAGGACGTTGTGGAGCACGTCGCCGGCACCTGGGCAACGTTCGCCGAAGTCTGACTTGGTCAGTAGGCAGAGAGCCTTCCCGTTCATTTGGAACATGTCCATGTCGAACTGGGGGAGATCGAATTCACGCTCGGCCCATCGCAGGAACGCGGCGACATCGTCACGCGACCAAATGCGCGGGTCTGACGCTGAAAATTCATCAAATATATATAGTACATATGTAATATACTGGAGAGAAGACAATATCTCGCGCGGTTGTACGTAACGTGCACTTTGTGCCACTCCGTTATCCATAATTCGGATACCACCGTCAAAGTTTTAAATATGAATGTAAGGACGGGACAGAAAAAAGCATCATTGCAGAGAACTGCAGGTGTGCCATGATGGCGTTCTCGTTTCTTCTAAATCAAGTTCGAATCATCATTAAATCGTACGTCTGAATTGAGTTATCTCTATCGATGATAAATATTTGATTAATGGGTCCTCAGTGGATACGAAAGTGGCAACAAGACTGGCAGTTTGAAGGACTTGGGTTTTCACACTCCCCGGGGACGATCCTTACCTAGACTGGTCGGAAGGTGAGTCTTGAAGTCGAGAAGAGGACTCGGGGGTGGATGAGGGGTTGGCGAGAAGCTCATGGGTCCATAGCGCCACAACAGATCCGTGGGGCTGAAGGGCAGGGTTATTCCCGGAGGAAGGCGGGACTCCATACCCGTCATACCGCCACCAACAGAAACCGGCGGTAACTGAGGCAGCTGTATAGTTGAGAGCAGTTTCATAACACGTCCAAGTTTCGCAGCTTCGCAGCGCCTGTAATCAAAAGAAAAAGCACGTCAGATTTTAGAAACGATATAATTCCGTGCATGACCTTGGCAGAGAAGTTGATAATGAGAAACGAATCCGATCTTTCATCGAATTCCTCTGATATAAAATTTGTACAATTCGCGATACATCCACACATACTACATATATACACACGCATACCTGCATAATATCCAAATCACGTCCATGTATACCTACTGGTATTATGAATTATGATAAATAAGTACTAGGTATAGATTTACGGCTTAATTTCGTTTATTCTTGATATCCCTGAGTACACGTGCAAATGAATTAGGAGTGAACACGCAGGTAGATCTATATTATGAATAGGTATCGTTAGTGCGATTTTGTATACAAGTGTAAGTGTTGAGATAACAGGTAGGTAGGTACACACATATCTCATGTATAAGATCGTTATCGTTGCATAACCGTGCCACGTGAAAGCTTCATATACAAATATAGTACATATATGCCTATACGCGTTGTAGACAATGCTGGAGATGACGCAATTAAAACTCGTAGATTTTATAAAAAATAAAAAATAAAAATAAAAATGATCGCTTATATTGAACGGCTCAATGATATTTTCAACCGTCAATTTCCCAACCTTTCAATCAAAGCCTTCGCCTGAAAATAACGAAACTTATATAGTACAAAGTCGGAAGTCGGTTGATGGGTATACAATTTACACCCAGCTACCTTACGTCGTGGACAATTGAGCAGAATTCGCAAGAGCGGGACTCGGCACGGGCAACGCCCGACACCCAAGTAAACAGTCGGAGGACAAAGAGGATAAGAATACCAGCACTTCCGGAGACGACTTTAATGATATTTGCAAGGCATATGATGCTTGCATGTGGTACGTATATATTATATACATGCGTATAAAGCGAGGAGGAAGGAGAAAGAATCAGGGTTCATATACCGCTTAGCATTATCGAACGACAGGAAGGCTGTATCCGCCGCTTATCGAACAATTTAAATAAACAATTTCCATTATTTCCATTTGGGTTACGAAAAGTTTCACCTCGGCACGTTACCATAGATTATAGATCTTTCGGCTTACTGCAAGTCACATGGTATAGATATATATATATATGTATAACTACGCATGGTACCGGCCGTTGATCGTATCACCATTCGCCGGACGCTGGGAGCTGGGAGCTTGGAGCTGGACCCAGCGAACGAAAACGATTTTAATGAAGTAAACAGCCTCCGAAATGGCGCTATTTGCCGGTCGGCTTGACGATAAACGGACCCACGTAAAATGGTCAATTAAACACGTAATCGTTGCTTGGCGCCTTTCGCTTATCGGACGGTTTATTATACTCGCATAACCATACCTGCAGCCTAACGCGTCTATAGATCTAGGTAAACACGTACTACCTGCGCTTATAGATAGGTATGTATGGCCAACCACTCTTCGTACGATTCTTTTTTTAGAAGAATGAACGTAGCATTACGCTGAGAATTCTATGAGCTATAGGAAAGAGTCTATTCGGTTACTGCAGGCGAGTTCGACGATGCAGCAAAGACAACGGCACAACGACCTTCGCGTGCCACACGGTGCCTCTCGGCTCTTGCAATATATGCCAAGAAACGGGTATTGTTAAGGCGCGTTAAAATCGGCCAACTCGGTTTTCTATACGGTAAAATACTTTCCGGATATATATATATATATAGCCGTGTGTACTATATATAGAGATGAAATCTTGAAACCGTTGTCGACTACTCAGTCGACTCGCAAGAAATTAAGCGAGAGCTGTCAAACTCGAGGTAATGTTGTTATCGAGTCGAACCAAGCAATCGGCTGTTCGAAATAAATTTCGACTGCTCTTTCGGAACATCAAGTTTTAATCTCAACTATATGAAAGCTTTCCAAGCCTTTCCGAACGACTACCCAAATTGATTGGGATTTCAAGCTCACAAATTCGTATCTATTACATCGTCGCCAAAAACAAAGTTCAACAGCTCAATCTCGAGATGGCCCGCCTGTTTCAGCGGCCGACGAGTCAGTCGACTGTGCGGTTTCAAGATTTTCTCTCGGTATATGTACCTACCAGGCCAGCCATACGCGAGTAACACTCGTAGAAATGATTACCTTGCCTAATTTGAAAATGAATAACCGATATTATTCTCCCCAGAACCGGTATCAAACTGTACCTAACGGCGAGTCTCTATATACATTATACCTATATTTACGCCGAGTTGTCGAACGCTAATTACATATTCAAATATCATTTCCGGGTAAAACGTGGCCCGAAGGATTGCGGTATTTCGTATAGTACCATGCGGTGTAATGCTGCCCTATATACCAGTAAATATGTAGGTATAGGTACACATGAATCTAAAGAATACGGTGAACAACGAAGAACGAAAAATAAATAGAATTAATATACTACTCGGTGTCATATTATCCACATGCACACATATCTATACAATATACATACATGCGTGCATGTGGATATGAATATGGACATACAAGGCGGACCCAGTTCCTACAGTCTGCAATTAGTTATCTCTTTCGAGCGGAAGTTCGAAAAGAAAACGTAGTTAGACCCGCTCCGGGACCGGAAATCCTTTCGGACCGGATCTGAACGCTGACCTCTCACGAAATCACGACTATCCTCAAGTTATCTTGTTTCATATCTTTGTATCTTTGTAAATTGTATGATACATCATTGTCATTATCATTATCATTATCATTATCATTTCTATTATATCTTTCACTTCCAGATATTTCTATAACATTATCATTGTCGCACTATTAGGTAAGCAGTCTCGCGAGTCAAAGGTTCGTCTTTATGGTTTATTCATATAGACGCGTACAACAGCTACAGGAGGAAGAAGGCACTTGCATAATGCATCATGATGTCGACGTCGAACACGTTTGCGTGTATCACACAGGTGACCGGCGACAACGGCGCTGTAAGTATACGAAATAACGAAGCGATGCTGTATGTCTCGTCTATCCATATACATATATATATATATAATATATATATTGTACAATATGTACCCAATACAACGTAGTTATGTTGATGTTATTTATTTATTATTTATCGCTATATCGATGGACTACTCGGCTCATTTGATATTTCTCTGAATTTCAACTAGACGCGGCTGCTTCCGGTCTTCTGTCCGACCATATAAGCAGCACGTGGAATATATCACTTTATTTTACCTCTTCGAACGAATATAGACGCAGGCCATACTCGCGTATTGGTCTATACAATATTGAATAGGTATACATACTTATACAGGTATGTACCTATATATATTAATGTATAATTATATTCAATTGGAAGAAATGTATTTGCATCATACACCACTGTTGGAATTTCTGCAGAAAATATAACCAGAAGAGGGGGAAACGATTCTGAAATCCCGGCGAAAGCTTCAGGCTTATTGGACATTAGGCAACCGATAGAGCGCGGGCGTTCGCCAAGGACCTTCCTCGTTCCGTCTCGTGTCTCTCGTACCTCGCTGCTGCTGCTGCTTCCTGGTTGTGTAGTATTTTCAGCGTCGGGGCTCGCTCACCGATCCTAAAGGCTTCTTTCACACATCTTCATGCATATGTATGTATCTATATGTACGCTTCCGCAAGATGCTGCCGAGAAGCGGGTATAACTCGCGCACGGACCAACTCCGAGAGCCCATAAGTTATGGGGGATCGCGTGGGGCACTGCACCGAGCTAAGCAGAGGTTCTCGACTCTCTCTGGAATCGCGGGTTGTATATGCTTGGTGCAACGCGGGCTTCTCCTGTATATCGTTAGACACCGTAAACCCCATACCACGTATATACGTGTATAGGTGCGTATATCCATAAGTACACCTAGTAAACTGAATAAACTCCTTTCCATTTGTGCTCGAATTCCCCTCGCGGTTAAACCGGCGTAATTACCGTTGGATTACGACGGTGTTACGGCGCGTCCCGGCCGAGTATAGCTGTATAGCTATAGGCGCAGGTATAGTACACAGGCACCTATATATTTCGTCGAGTAATTGGGACTCGGCTTGCGTTGCCATTTGGCGAAAGTGGTTCGGTCCGATCCGAAGCCATCGCGCGTAGTCGTTGTCGTTCCCGATTCGCCTCCAGTTTACCGAGTGACGCAACTCGACGCTATAGCGACGACATAAGGAGGACAGGGAAACGCCTCTGTATCTATGTACAGAGTGGATGTGCCGTTCCCGTCTATATACCCTACTCTGTATATTATTCTATAGTATATGGTATATGGTATATGGTATACATATACATATACAGATAGCGAGAGAGAAGGATAGATATATGAATAGTTAGATAGATAGATAGATATAGATATTTATATATTGGGAGAGCGAGAGAGCGAGAGAGAGAGAGAGAGAGACGCGCACCGAGCCAGACGCGACCGCGGCTTGTGATCGCCAACGGGTTCAGCGAACCGCTCAAGGTCATCGGGAAGAGCCAGAACCAGCACCAGGAAGTGAATGGCAAGGAAATATCTTAAGAGCTGATCGTGAACATTACAATATTTAACCAACGCCCCCGCGCACCCGCGACCCGTATTCCTTTCCTCAAATTCTTACATTATCAGCGCGTGTATAGTATTATTGCATGTATTGCATGTATTGCATGTACTGCATGTATTGCAGGTATTGCAGATAGGTATAGGTACACGTAGAAAATACAGCTGGCACAAAGTGGTAAAATGATGAAAAACGAGCTATATATATCGTATAATATGATAACTAAATAGTAAATACTTACGTCACGAATAGGTTTTTGAATCACCGATCGAGCAAATCGCATGTTTATTACATTTTCGAATGACTCGGTCGATTTGCCATTTTCAAAGTGACAACATCTTGAGTATCACAAGATCCGGATATTCGGATATACATTCAGACATTGAAATGATTCAGACTGTAACCGATGACGAATTTGACCTTTATAAATTATGAAATAAATAATGATTCTTGACATCTGGCCAATTGCGACTAAGGCATGATGCTTGTACCCACTTTCGCGAGATTATCTATATTCTACATCATCTTAGCTAGTCGGATTTCCGGGTACCCAGAGATACCCGGATCTGTGAGACGGGGTTCGCTCGATATAGCTGCAACCTTGGAGTTACGGTATAGATGAAGTTCGATAGTTTTCTGTTTCATTTTTTTCTATATGCAGCATGTCCTTTGTTTTTTTCGAGTAAAACTGTTGTTTGTCACAATTTGCAAGCATGCGATACGGTTTTTTTTTTTTTACCCATATAGGTAGTATATGTATATTTACAACGTGTGAATATACGCGTATACACACATTCATATAGTAATATAATATTGCATGTGGAAGTTCTATACGAGTCCAAGGATCATGATACGATAAGGCCTATAAATATAAATAGAGGCTTCCGCGCCGACTTCTCTCGATCTCGTTATGTGGCGCGACAGAGAAAAAAAAAACAATCGGTTCGATATCTCCGCTGCAACAGCTCCGTGCCAAACGTTGGCTTCCGTATTGACAAAACAACTGCAGCTTAACACGTGTGCATCGTCGCACTTGTTGCAGGGACAGTGAACTCATATTATATCGCATCGCGATGATACTTCGCACAACGTGAAAAATAACGCCAACGAAATACTACCATATAATAACAAAAGAAAATTATCGCCATTTATTTAGAAGAAAACAAATGTAAATATCTCGCGTCACATTGGTATATATTAATAAACTTAAACATCATTTGGCGCGTGATTTTCTCGCATGCGTTTAAATGCTACCCTGCTGCAGTTGCTGGCAATTCGGGTAAAAATAATTACAAACATCGACAGACAACAATTCGCATCACGTGTGTCCCTCACGGTCAGTATACGTTTCTGCGCGACGTGCTATTCTTAATCTTGTTTAAAGTTTATTTTTTAATCTTATACAAAGTAATTTCAGAATTAGATTGAAAGAAAACAAAAAATAAAAAAATAATAAAAACGTTTACTCCCACTTTTGGTGAAGGATAGCTTTTTTGACACGGGTGCGAACGCGTTTATATGCATATGCCGCAATATAATAGGCGGCGGTTCATCTCGCACCCCGTTCGAAGTGTACAGGTACAAGTATAGACGGACTGCAATGGGAGGAAGGAGGAATATAGTCACGTATAGCATAAGAGTAGACCTGCAATGGGCACGATGCGATGTCGTGTGTGCTCTGAGCAAACGACGCGTGTTAACTTGGAACTGCCGACTGATAAATACTGAATGCCGAGCGAGTGTCGAGTGTGCTGACGAGGTGTCAGTGACCCTTCGTCGGCTCTCGCTCCAGGGCACCTGCTTTCCCCTCCCTCGACCACCGCGAGGCACACACGCGACACCAACGCGACTCTGTACGGGTATATGCCACCTACATTATCGGTTCTTGCAATGAGATTAATTGTGAGACGAAATTTTTCCATTTCAGGTAAAGAAGTCAGCTATACTACCCTAATTGGTACCGGGTCTCGCGTCGCTTTATATTCTATTTGGAAGAATGACCGAATTACATATATCTATAAGTAAGCGCACGAGGATATATAGAATTTCGGAGAAGAATCTTTTCACCTTAAACAACGCGAGCGGGAGAGCAACCGCTCGATAAAAGATAATAAGAAACGTTAGCACGGTGATTATTGACGGAGCGCGATTGCATGCAACGTTTACGAATGTCGACTGTCCAGATATAATCCCGATGCAATGAAAATAATTGAATACGAAGACAGCAGGTGCAGGCAGGAATTGCATATATATATATATATATATATATATATATATAATGTAAAGACGTTAAGAGTAGTCGCGTCAAGTAGAGAATAGAACGAAATTTGATTGATCTGACCTTTGGTTTTTCGACCTCTTAAACTTTTCCATGCGCTTTCGTCCGAGGAATAACGAATTTAAATTGATATTTGTCGTCGGGGATGCCACTGATTTACTACTCATATAGGATATCGAGGAGCTAAACTTACAACGACCGAGAAGCCAAGACGTTGAGAATCACTGATCACTCCGTAGCGAGGAGCAAAGTAAAGGCTGCACGTGCATGCGAGAGAGCCGAGTAACGCCGACCGGAAGTCGATAAAAAGCTCGCTCTACCCTCGTCACTCGGCACCAGATTCTCGTCATGGGAACGAACGCTAGCTGGAGTGGTCCACGGTTCCCCAGATTCGGCCAGTTCTCTCTTTCTCTCTCTTTCTCTGGCCTCTATCTCTATATCTTTTTCTCTTTCTCTTTCTCTCTGTCATTCTCTTCCTTCGTTCACCGCTAAAACTAAACATAACGAAACCTGTCTTCGAGTGAGTCGGTGCAAGGACCCGTAAAAAACCTGGCTGCAGACGTTTAATCAGGTGTGCCTTTGAATTATTCACGTTTTTACACTCCTAATTGAATCGTTTCGGTCTAAGGAATGACCAATGACAATTTGCCACTGAGGTTCTACTTTTTCACCATCACAAGATCTCTTATATATCATATCTATCGACACGACGGACGTAAGCGTAAGAAATGATTTCAATTACCTACTCATCAATCAAATGCAATGTATACACGTGTCTACAGTATATGCGGACGTACTTCAGCAGCCTGCAAGGCAATTCGCATGTCTTATCGGCGTGTCATATACATCATACCATATAATATGCTGCTGCAGTGAGCGAGAAAACATAGTGCCAGGAAATGTTAGAGGCATCGCTTTTAAGCAGTCGGCTTTTCTTTCCTTATTTATTTTACTTTTTTAATGGACAACGAAATGTCTCTTTACATGTCCGGCTTATACATATATGTATGTATATAATAGGTATACATATATACTATATAGAAGTTCATATACCAAAGGAAGAAAGGTTGTCCGGCACCCTGGAGCTGACTGACTTTTCCGAAAATAGGATTAACCGCGAGGTTCCTGAAATATAACAATGAGATTTGACGGGGTGAATCCTTTTTCCCTGCAGTAGATTTTTAAAATACGATGTGGGGTAGTCGGAAATTATGTTGACAGGCCCCCGAAGGGCAAACGAAATGAGAGAAGAAATAAAGAAAGACACTGACAGCGGGTCAAGTGAAGTGAAAAAGAAGTTTCCAGACCACGTGGCTCTAACAATAGAAAATATAAATACCCAAATTATATCTATATAGGTACCTGTGCAAATCTTTTGTAAGAAAATACTGCGGAAGAGGGGAAAATCCGCGGGGGATCGTTTCCTGTGGTGGTATAAGAAAAACTATAGTATATAGCTAGAGGATTTGAGTCCTGGTGTGGATCGGGTCGTACAGGTATAATATGCCAAGACACGTGTTTTCTATGAGAAAATAGCTGGTGAAATGATTTTGTTCACCTATATATATCTATAGGATAGGGTGGAAAGAGGTAGCTCAAGTTGATATAGATTGCCTCACGGATGTACATTTGACTCGCAAATATATGCTTGCACGCAGCTTCGGCGGTGGCGGCTCATACCGTATCATCTTGCAGACGACGCCGCGTTGAATATTACTCAAGATCTAAACTATACCTCGATTCAAATATATTAATATGCAGGTATATCGTGCATGCATAGGTATATATACCTATAAATGCAAAGAGTTGAGACACCGTGACCCGTCATGTATAAATTGGTGTACGTAGATATTTTATAACAACGATTTTGCAGTGGTTAACTTACTATATTTGGGTTTTGCGCACCGCGTAGTCGCACGCGCATATACATATATATAAATGTAGGTATACGTATATATCACGCTCGAAGAATCTCCTTAAGTTTGTTATAAATATGCGAGAAGGAAGTGTCTATTAATAGAACTAAGGCTGGTCGGTCGGTTCGGTTCTGTTCTGTTCTGTTCTGTTCTGAAACACGCACTGCAGACGTATATGTGTTGGTAATACGGGAATAGGACTTTCGTCCGCTCTTGTCTGCGATCCAATTCGTAATAATAGTTATATCCGCGCAACGGAATGCGAGACCGGGTGTGCACGAGGTGTTCCACGTAGATATATTATATACAAATACCTATTATCCTATAGATATTATACCTGATGCGTATATACATATATGTATATATTATATATTATATAGGTACACCCAATACGTACCTACCCCAGGTAACGCTACCTAGTTACAGTTGCAGTTACAATACGGAATACCTACTATAATACCTATACTAATACCTACTAATTCCTTTACACACAACGCACGACTCGGAGTTTTCTTCTCCTCTGGGCCATCCCCCTTTCCCTTTTCCTTTCCCACTCGCTGAACTGTCGTATACCGGGGCATCCAGCTGTGTGTTTGTGTTGTTCTTTTTTCCGCGTGCGGCGGTGAGATGCAGCGCGCGCTTCCCCGTTCCGTTCCGTACCTAACTGCCTACCTATACTGTGCATGTGTATACTGTATAGACGCGAAAGAAACACGAAGAGTAGTAGTATAGCGGCGCATTCTCAGACTACGACGGACCGGATGTCATCCATCGCTGTGAAGTTGTGCTCCGTTTTCCCCGGTCGCCGATTCTACCCCATACCTCTCTCGGTACTCTCTATAGCCCGCCAAGTCATCTCGAGAGACGTGAAGTGAGGCGAGAGGCGTACGCGCGGAAAGATAAAGAGAGAAAGAGATAGAGATGTGGGTCCAGGGTGGGGAGAGTCGAGTACCACCTGTTATAGTGTCGGCGTATATAGAGTCAAAATCTAACTTGCGACTCGTGTACAAAGCGTTACGTTAAATACCGTGTGCAAAACATTCACGAAAGACACTACACAGCTGACAAGTTTTCTCTGTCGGTAAGACAATGATAATGCGACGGTGGTTCTTGCTCTATGAAGTAATCACGGGTTTGATCGAGATCCGCTTCGATGCCTCTTAGGCACGGAAAAATACTCGCCGTCGATGGAAAGTGATTAGACACCTTCGTCGCTCGCTCTGCACCGCACCGCATTGCATTGCATTGCATTGCATTGCATTGCATTGGCGTGCGACGCTTGGATTTAATATTGAAATATACGACTGCCGCACGTGCCTTTGTTACACGTATTGCACCAAGGCTGCGAACTCGATCTAATAATAATTATTTCTTCCGATCTGATTTCATGAAATTCACACAATCTGCCCAATTCTCGTGCATGTGTATAGGTCTCTTTCTTGTAAAATTCCATATGAAACTTTTCTCCGGTAAAGTACATGTTGTTGCGGGTATAACTGGTGACGCATCTATATATTTACTTGAACTAATTCTAAGGACGGACAGTATACGCGTTATTATTTGATACCAAGAATGTATAACGCGTAAACTTTGTTGTGCGGCTATACGATCGAGTTGAACATATGTTCCGCCCTTTCGGTACACCGTATCCGTACCTACCTATGCCTATACCGAAGTTGTTTGAAAACTATATCTAAGGATATCATAATGGTATTTTGAAGAAATACGCAAACTCGGGTATATGGGTATATGTGTGTATATATATATATATATATATATATATATATTATATATATATACATTATACATATAATTACGTTGGGCTACCCGAGTGCATTCCGAGTCCGGTGTCCTCCTCCTCCTCCCCTCGGCAAACCGTCGCGGTCGGTCGAGTATACGTAACGTCTGACGCGATATTGCGTAATCTATCAAATTTTGCAAAGTTATCATACACGCCTAGGAAGTGACGGGGACATTTCTTTATGTTTATCTCATAATGCTTTCGAATCTAGGTATACTACGTACGAGGCTAATTATCAAAGTAAACACACAAGTTCCGTCTTGGTGCCAAATTAACTCGCGATACTGTCCTGGTTATCTTCGTCTCGTTATCAGTTCTTACAACGGGTTTATTATTATCTCTAGAACCTTTGTACACGGTGAAAATTCAAACATCTCCCGTGGCTCTAGATCTGGAGAGATAGGTAGATAAGTGACAAGTGATAACTGATAAGAAATTACGTATTCCCTCTTCCGACTTTCAACTTTATCACTCGGGTATAATAAAACTGCAAACTCTTCCGAGAGATGGCATTGCACGACTCGACAAAGGAACCCTATTGCTTGCTATATTGTGCTGCCATGCTATAAATACAAGCGCAACCGTTTACGACATTTCTATAACCCGTAATTATTGTTAACGGCGTCGCGCGCGCGCGCGCGCGTCCGTCTTCTTTTCTTTCCATTTCGTCCCATTATTATTGTTATTCATATCCTGATATGAGATATCCAACGCCACGGATCACTTTCCTGTTTTCAGTGTTTTTCGTTACCCTGGACAAATCTATTTAACGTGAACCGTTGTACATAGAACATTGTGTATATTTCACGTATAAGAATCGGCACCGTGTTTGTCGGAGGTTAAAATAGCAATGCTGCCAGAAGCTATGGAAACGTTCCGATGTATGTGGACACCTCGCTAAGTAGTTTCCTCTCTACCCGCCCCACCGCGTCGCGTCGCACCGGCCAGACTCGAGTTACAAACAAATTAGTAATAGTTTCAGTTTAACGGCCTAACGTACCCGGAAGTTGTGCTGCTGCACGTTCAGTTCTTTGTCGAACGCTTATAGTTTCGTCTATGGTTTCGTTTAGTTGCGATCGGATCCAAGGTGAAATCGAATACACGCGGAAATAAACAAAGGGTTACGGAGAACATACGCGGAGTATAAAGCTATTTAGGGATTAAGTATAAATGTACTTATTGTAACACTAGGTCGGTATAATACGTGTCAATGTTTGAAATTTACCTGGATCCGGTTTATATCCTCAGTATAATCACTGGCATTTGACGAAGTACCAAACTCCCGTCACTAATTCTGTGTTGTTCATTTGAATAATCCACACAAATAATTGTCACCAGTAATAATAATACTCTTAAAGAGCGTTATATCACAGATAGAACTGATAATCATCTATTTGGGGGGATAGGCACCATTCGGAATGAGAATATCAAGGAATATGAGAATTTCAGAATTTATCTATTTATTTATGTATTTACGTATTTATGTATTTACGTATTTATGGATTTATGGATTTATGCAATTATGTAATTATGTAGGCGTGCATCACTGTCCCGGGTCCGGATTCGAACGGCAACTTGATAGAAACAGATTCGAACACTTGATGACACGATATTTGACGCGTGGGGCTTATTCAGTTTCATACATACGAATAACAATATGTAAAACACTCGTTAGATTCCGACAATGGTAATATGTATTATTGTTCATTGGTACACGTTATTCACCTTATATTTATAACACGCGCGTCAAGGTCCTTGTAAAATACGTGTTTTCATCTATAGGGTTTGTAAAACCGGATCGTCGACGACGTATAAATATGTATATATGTTCTTTTAACTTTAAGATTTTCAGCTCGCGGTCAACGACTACAGCGTATTATATATAAAACGACCGTCTCGTCTCGAGGTTGGCGAGCGACTGATCGCCAGTGCCGTGTCGCGCGCGGTTGTCGCTCGGAAGTCGAGTTGAGCCGGGGTCTCTTGAGTCTCCCTCGCGATCGGCCCACCGAGTAGCGTCTGTCCTTCTCTCTACGCGATCCCGTGCTGCTCCTGCTCACTGCTGCTGTTGCTGCTGCCGTAGCTGGTAGCTGGTGCCTGTGCCTGTGCCTGTGCCGCTGCTCCCTGACGGTACCGTCCCGCGCAGTCCCGCGTTTAGGAAGTACGCGACACGAAAAATAAAAGATTGCGCCTGTGTGGAGCGCGGGAGCGTTCGCCGATTGGCCGGGAAGTGGAAATCTCGGTGTGCGATAGGTCGTCCCTGGGCGTCGAGCGGAAATAGTCGAAGTCTGGCTGAACGGAGGGGGGCGAGTGAGTGCGAGAGCAATGGTTACGACGGGGCGGAGAAGAGGGAAAGGAGAGCGACGAGGGAAGTGTGCGGGGGTTGAGGGGAGGAGGGTAAACGGTCGGTCGGTCGGCCCGTCCGGCTACGCTGGCTGCTGCTGATGTTGTCGCGCGGTGCAAGGAGGGGAGACTTCCTTGTGCTTCCTCGTATAGATGCGTGCCTCTATCCGCGCTGCGTTGGTGTGCATCACACTACGCTGTGTCGCCCTGGTCGCGCGCACGCGTGTATGCGCTGACGAGATACGAGCGCGTAACCAATACTGACACATGCATACATATAGAGTGGCAGAGGGCAGAGAATAGACTCTAGAATAATAGATGCGTATTCTAAATTCTGACGCGTATAAATATCGCTATAACTTATCTTCTTCCTCACTCAATTGTGTGTTAGACGTAGGTAAACGGATCAGTTTGTTTTTTCTTCTTTCAAAATAAAACTAGTTTATTACAGACCGATACATACGGGGTACAGGCCAACTTCGGCTAACGGTTAGCCCGAGTTTTACCATTACCAAATCTTAGGCACACTCGGTTTGGATCTTGTGTTTTTTTTTTTTTTTTTTTTTTTTTTTCCCCCTATTTATTGAAAAGATGGGACGTGTGATCTCGATTCTGCCCATGTGGTCAGAAGTTTGTTTATATATCACAGTGATAATAGTCTCGTTAAAGTGTCAACAATAGACGCGAATCTACAAAAGCTATGGTCATTACTCATTAGTCATTAGTCATTGGACTGATATAATATATCTTTGGTATTTTATAGTATACGCTAAGCGTTTATTCTATTGATACGGGGGGGTGTTGTCATGGGTTATATTATACGAAATAAATACTGTACCGCAATGTTTACCAGCGCGGTTGCATTCGGCGGTAAAATCAAATTGCAAATCGAATGATGTGTTATGCACGAGGTATAGTGTCCCTCTTCTCCTCGTAATCTTGGTACAAGACTACAAGTTTAGCGAGTTTCTGTCGCAGATAGCACTGAATTGCGAGGCATATGTAAATATGAATATATATATGTACATTGCGCTATCGACTAAAGGTCGTCGTCGGGAGGTCGAGCGTCGACAAGTCATGCACAAACCACGGAGCAGGACGCTGCCGAGGGTACCGCGACGCGTGTATAGTATTCAAGTGCGTGGGTCGCCTCCTCGGCTTGCCGTATAGTTGCGTTAGGTATCTCGCAGGTGAATAGGCCGGCGTCAACAGGTGAGAACGGGTAAACAGGTGGGTTCACCTGTGCTATACTAGAGACCGAGGAACGAGCTATACGTGGCGCTGTATCTATACGCGACCTGCGTAATGCTTCAAATTTCTTCAACGATATATATAAGTCTAATACCGATCGGGCATCAAACGGCTGCTGCGTTGCTGCAGTGAGACGGTGTACCGCGCGGTGCGATTAATCGATCGTTCGTCGCAGCGGGCGTCGAATCGAATGTGCAGTATTCGAATGAAGTACCGCGAAGAATGTCAGTAATAAACAAACCGAGACGGGCGAAGGATTCGGTGCATGCTCAGATTTCGTGGAAAACCCGTCGCAGCCGCGCTGTAGCACGGTACCCACCTTATACCTCTATACCTATATATGAGACAGAGAAGAAGCGACGCGGAGACCCATAAGCTGCCCGCCTGCCCGCCCGCCCGCAGGGAGGACATAACAGGTCAAACTGGTTTGTGGGTGTCCGGACAGCTACCTGTCCACTCCCCCACCGTTGCCTTAACCTTACCCCAGCCCCGCTTAATTCCTGCGGAAGGGGCCCTAAATCGGGAGGCCCACGACGAGTCGGCTCTGCACGGCCCCTGCAAGCTATGTGCCTCTACGTCATGACCCTACCCTCGGGTGCAGTCCGCGCGAACGGACCATAATTCTTTCAGCTCGAAACCTTTTTCTTCCCTCTCCTTTATACACCTACGTAGGTATACAGGTTATGTATACACCTACATATCACCGTGTGCAATAGACTATGCGTGTTTAAACTTATACGTGCGTGTATCATATCCATATACATATATGTACCTATATATGAATGTGTATAGATCATCGCGTTTATTGAAACGATATTATGATGACAATTATTATTAACAATCGGAACGCAGCGACTGCTGCAGCGATGAGAACGAAAATCAGAAGAATAATGATTCATCTATGTATGTTTTATAGTAGTACCTATGTATATTGAGAAATGGCAAATTTATGTATATTATACCATTGGGACAAAATATTAACCGCTCTTTATTTATACCATTTAACTTTCCTCCAAAGATAGTCTCACAACGTTGTATATAGGTATAGGTACTATACTACAAATATAGTATATTATATGTATTTATGTGTTATGGGTATAGTTGTAGGTATATAGTTACAGGAGTTGTCAGTTAAAGAGCTGACTTATCGTAAATAATTAACGAAACGTCGTCTGTCTAGACCGTTAATTTCATCTAAATAAGGTTAACCTAACGCAGGACGTATGATGGATGTGCAATGTACATGGCGCTCTATATACGAAAGTAAGCGAGGAAATTATCGCGGGGAGTACCTAACGGCTTGATCTCCGTTACACACACATATATATATATATATATATATATATATGATATATATATATATATATATATATATATATATAATATATATACTCGATAACAACAGGTTACGACCTCTTCTTTACTTCGCAGTATGCAGTATGGTATAGATGCTGTATTCATTATAACTATATATATCCTACCTAATACAAGTATTAGGTATATATAGTTTTTCATACGCAACACACGTTTTCCATATATATTCGCGAGGTGTATATCTCTTGCGGCCCTGCCATCAGCAGAGAATCCTCGGAAATAGTGGAGTCCCTCGCTAGGACTTATCTCTCCTTCTATGGTATATGCGTGTGTATGTAGTACCTACACCCAGTCGTTTGGTCTGTCGTTTGACCATGATTTATTCTTTCTATGTATTACAGTGCTGCGCAGAGTTAACACCTGCTGTCTTACCTGGGCAAATTTTCTCTGTCCCAACTCTAGCCGTGGCCCGTGGGTCCGACTGACAAACAGAACGATTAACGTTATCCCTGCCGTATAGGGGAGAGTGGGGTAATTGCGAACGCGGGGTAAATCCGAACAGGCCATTTCGCTATGTTTCCTCTACCCAATCTCTGCAAACCGGTGCATATGGAGAGCTATCTCGAATTGCAGTGTTGACGCCCTATCAAATGTAAAAAAACTCGTAAGATGTTGGAGGTAATAACCGTAAATACATTTCAATGAATTTGATCTAATTATTCTTAGGTGTTCAAATCGATGAAATGACCTGGTTTTATGTAATATAGTGTTGAATATTTAGCTTCAGAAAGTAAAATCCATGACGATATCATCGCCCACCTTCAAGTTCAAAATGTGAGGCCGTGTTTCTTTGCAATGTTACTTTCTATCGATTTGATCGTTTGGGGTAATTGCGAATTGCGTAATAACAGGTTCGCAATTACCCCGAGCTGATATTTCTTCACCATGTGTTGTTGGAATATTGATTATCTGCAGGTACTCGGTTGATTCTTGATGTTTTATCCCTATTTATTATAGGATTTATCTCAAGTCTAGTCGTCCGGGCTACCCCAAGTGCTGTTCGCAATTACCCCAGGGGGGTCGGGGTAATTGCGAAATGCAAGGGTTTCGTATTTATTCAATATTTTAACCTAATTCTTGATTTAATGATATAAATTGTGATGGATTGCCAAGATAAGATATCATAGTTGAGGTTGCAATAAAGAAAAATTTCATAACTATGTGATTTCCTCGGCTTTTTTCCAATCTCCATTAGGCGTTCGCAATTACCCCATCTTCCCCTATACTAATTAATTTCGTTCCGCTTCGGGGCCAGGAAACCGTACTGCACGCCTATCTGCGGGTATTCATAGCCAGATAGGTATAGGGATTTCCTCAGGTTCGAAGCAAAAGTTGTAATTCAATAAGCGACTAATTTCGGTACCATTATATAGGTAGGTATGTGTACCCACGCGTAAGCTACTTCGTATACCTACCTACTTACCTATATCTACACCCAACTCCGTCAAAAATTTTACCTCCTACCTGCGTAATATAATAACGACAATACCTGCGGCCAATTAGTCTTAATAATGCCATTTACCATAGTCAATGCAGTGTATATTAGGGTATTGTAAGTATATACCTAATTCACCGTTAATTCTTCTTAGGTAAGCTGTCAAAAATTTTGTCTTAAGCCACGACAACTATCGTTGACGATCCTCGGCGTATAGGTATATATAGCTTATAATACTTCTCGCAATCTGTCAAAGATTTATCGTGATATATGTAGGTAGGTAAGTAGCTGGTAGGACGTATAGGTAGGTACTATTTACCATCAACCTTAATTGGTGTGTGTGGGGGGGGTAAAAAGGGTAAAAAGTAGCCTGCACCTATAATAGTCGCGTTATCTTTCCGGGTACGAAAAAGAAACTTCACTTCGTATCCGGTTGCAATGCGACAGACAAGTGCGTGTGGAGGTGCAGTGGCGGTGAAGTGTGTGCGCACGAGGGAGTTCAGGGTCTGAGTCGTTACAGGGTACACCAGATATCAATCCCGCTATATGTATATCTCGGCTCGGACTGCACCGACCACTTTATTTATCAGTGACTATTATCATCACGCATGCGCGACCAGCGCTGTATGTTCACCCTGTTGCTGGACTGCGGACGGACGGACCGACGGACGGACGGACGTATGGGCAAGACGTACGGACTACACGATATTTATACATTCCGTCCCGGCACACGACACGTAGGTGCATTAATGTGCGTATACACTGCACTATACATATACATATATGTTATATCTGTATACCTACTGTATCTATACGTTTATACGTATAACAACTGAAGCGGACATGATATTCTCACGAAATGGGTGCATAATATATACCTACTATACCGGCACCGGTGCAGCATGTCGTGAGACACCGAAGTTTTTGTCAATGATTGGCAATCAACGAATCAGGTATAATCTACTAATCGTAACATTCGAGAATGATCAAGGTATATACAGACAGAAAATTAGCGTTTCAGTCATTTTTTATCATAATTAGAAGCTGGGTGACTATCAATTATAAATATAACTATGGAAGTAATACCGGATCTGACGAAGCGACTTCCTCTTACATATTATGAGCATTGAGAATATACATACATATATATATGAATATATATATATATATATATATGCGGTTGAATCTTTGTTTTTCTTGCTCTTTGCCGCGTTGTATAATTAATTATATAGCCGTCTGGAGTTGGCAAGGATCAAGAGAATTGCAAAGTGCACCGCGGAAGCCTGGCTTCTCAGGAGTGTAATGCGCCGCAAGATTAAAAATGCGAATATATCGTGAGGGATGGAATTTGTCGGCGAAACATCGAGCAGTGAGTATATAAGTAAATGGCGATAGCGGCAAAGGAATCGGAAGCCTCGCCATCCGACTGCAAGCAGGGAATCATGGTTATATCTATCCTTGACTCAATCCTTTGACACTTTACAGCCTCTTCGGGGAAATAAAATTGAATGGAAACGAAAGAAAACGAAACGCGGTTGTATTCATAATATGGTTATGTGCCGTTGGTCACGTTCGTTCGTGCGGATCCGAGAAAACTTACGTGTTTTTTGTTATTGTTGTTGGTCATTAAACCGGTTTCGTTTTATCTGCCCCGAGACGGAGCGCAATCGAGTGGCTTTATTTATTTATTTTTTATCTTTGGCAATTTTGTACAACGGAAGCGCATCACTTGATACCAGATTCACTGGTGTAGACTAATGAGTCAGTCGCCAACAGACTCAGAGGCGGAACCGGGCTTCCGGTCGAGCGTCAGTTCCTTCTTTATACGCTCGTATATGTTGTCAAGGCCGGAAGATCCCGGAGAAAAACCGTTTAGAATTGAATCGTATATACTTTAAAAGAGTGCTCTCGATTTTGGTCTTCCATTTAGTATACCTATACCTATATATGTTACTCTATGATATACCGACTCTTTTCTTTCTTCATTTCGTTCAATTATAAAAATTGTACGACTCGTATGGCTTTTATACTTCGAGCAATTTCCGATGTTCTTATGTTCTTGTCTTTTTATTATCAAAAAGAATGACACGAATACAGAAAAAACTTCTTATAACACGTAGTACTCGTTTCTTCGTATTATGTAGGGGAGAGGCGGGCAAAATGGGCACCCTAAGAAATTAAGGCTTCAAATACAGGTTTGAATCGATGGATCTTCGAATTTTGTCCGAAAAACGATAACCTGATCAATTCCGAGTGTTGAACGCCCTCGCCTGAAAAGTTCCAAAATTGCGGGCAAAATGGGCACCCCAAAAATTTGTCGAAATTTTTCAAAATCGAAAAAAGGTTTTAAATTCATTTTCGTATTCACTTGAGAATACTATTATAGTAAGTAAATAATGAAATTCAGAACATTTTACAATTTTGACTAAATTAAGAAAAATTTTCAGGGGTGCCCATTTTGCCCGATAGTGCCCATTTTGCCCGCCTCTCCCCTAATAGTATACTATTATACTATTTTTTATAACTCAGTGTGCGAATTTCGATTTCGAAAAATAATTTTTATCAGTAACCGAAAGCCGGCTGAGAATGTGAATACTATATTTTAAACAATATTCTACAGATACACTATTTACAGTGTGGGGAGTAAATCATTCTCTACACTCCGTGCGCGAATGTATAATATACTCCAGATACTTTTGCGCACTGAGTGCGCGAATGTATCTACTCCAGATAAATTTGCACACTGAGTGCGCGAATGTATCTACTCGGCACTGAGCAATCTCGTAATGTACTTGTTGCTCAGCTGTGTTTACTTTTTACATCCCGCTACCCTGAAACATAATAGATTTCTCGACTCTGTCTACACGGAACAACCTGATCATTTGAAAATAACTATTTTTTTACTTTTATGGTTTCTGAACTTGCCGATTCAATTACCGAGAGATCTATGGTATAGGCGGAGTCAGAGGGTCGACTGACGGGGAGTATTTTACTCATCGTCATCAGGCAAGACTCGATTGACGTTTGCATCTGTAGATTAGGTATCGGTTACCGACATGTTATACAGGAGGAAAAGAGAGGAAAAAAGAAATGTTTCCTGTTTGTCTGAAGCTGAGTACAACGTCCGGAAAGATTTTTTTTTTTTTTTTTTCCTCTTAAACTTCTTCAGCTAGTTATTATAGCGAAGAATGTATAGAGATTTAAACCCGGAAGATAGTGAAAATATGTTGCGCAATGAGCTATTACCCGCAATGTTAATTTGCGGTATAACCGTTATTATTGCGCTCACGATTAGCATTAGCATGAAGTAAAAATTGGTCGGAGCAGTTGATGGGCGACAGCCTGCAGCAACAGTATGAGCAGCAGCAGCAGCAACAGCAGCAGCAGCAGTTATTTTTAAAGTTAGTCCCCGAATCCAGCAAAGTGGGCTTACGTACAGGTATAGGTATACCTATACCTATATATATACAATCGATACGAGGAATCGCGCGTGTCATCCCACATCGGGAAGCAGGAAAAATATATTCATCGGTCAGAAGCGAATACATATCCGAGAACCGGTTCCGAGCGGATTCTCCGTCGATTCGCAAACGGGAATCCCTTGTAGAAAATTCTTCGAGGCGTGGGACAAATGTGGTGGGGGGGAAATATTACGTGCCGCATTCGCGCATTTGCGCAATCGAGAACGGAAGAGGAAATCAATCAAAATTCTTGACAAAAAATTTGGTCACGTAGGCATAGGTCTCACTCCACCGCAAAATCTCACGGCATCACGGCTGGCAGACGACCGTTTTTCCGTTTCTAACTTACTACACGGGCATAACGTCTCATAACAGGTACGCGATTCCACGAACATTATATAGTATAGGCGTGGCGAAAGAAACGAGGGTTATAGACAATTCTTTAAAGCATATATTGAAGTGCAATAGCAAAACATCTTACGCAAATTGTTTCATCCCGTCTGCACGTCTTCGATATGAAATGACTATAGAGTTATATACCTACCTATGGACGTTACCGGTTCACTGCAGCAATGATGAATAAAACTCTGAATACGTGTGAAGTGCATGTGCATAGGTATATACCTATACTATATAATAGGTAGGTACATACATACGTAACCCGATGCATGAATAGACAATTCCGCGTAGGTGTACACCTCGCGTTCTAGACACCTGACGAAATGTACTCACGGCATGAGGTCAGCTGGAACAATTAGTGAGATATGGAGGTGGCAGGAAGTGGTTGCGGATATTCTTGGCCTGGCCCCTCGAGTGTCGAGCGTACTTACGTAGAGCAAAACGCGCGCGCGGTAAATATAGCGAAATGGTAGCGAGAGTATATACGAAGGAATCTGTCGAATCGTTCGACCACGCCGTGTCTCTGCGACCATGCCGACAATCGGGTAGATCGTGCGACAGATTCGCGTCTATGGCCTTCGATCTTTCTGACGCTGCCGGTAGTACCCTATACCAATAAATTCTTATATCCAAATGTGGATGTAGATATATACTTAAATTCATGTATGTACTGCGACCTGACTTATAAGTCAAGCTGCGAGGCTGCTAGGTGTACAGTATTAATCGTAACCAGGCGTCGCGCGTCGCGGTCGCTCCTAGTCTTGAAATTGAACGGAAATTATAAATTATTCGACTTCTCGCATTCCGCGACAACAAGCTCTTGGATATTCCCCTCCCACTTATATTCGCACGTTTTTCTTACTTATATATACATATACTTATATCTATGTATATGTTGGCGCATGCGTTATCATTGAATGTCACTCCCGGTCAGGAGTTTAAGCATAGTATATATGCGTCGTTCACAATCTTCGTTTCATATGTATGTGTATACGTATATATAGATATTAGTTTATGAGATATGAGATTTGTTCAATGAATTCATATACCTATCATTCGGGCCTTCTGCAGCAATCGCAACGTTCCGAGTCAAGTCCGCGGGATAATCGTCCGATTACTCTTTAATATACTGGAAACAGAAAGAAAATAGAACAAGATATAGATATACTATATAATATCGGTATAGGTATATAGGTATATCGGTATACTATGGGTATATTACATAAGCCGCGACAATTATAGTTACGCTAAATTGCTGTAAATATGTATGTTATATATGTGAGCAATCATATACTTAGGTATATATATATTATTGGTTCGAGTGTCGGGGAAAAAAAAAAAAAATAGGATGTATAGTTATAGGATATATGAATAACAGTTCCCAGGTGATTTTTTGTAAAGACGTTTTATAAATCGACAGTGTGTATATAATCGCGGAGTTTTCTGTTGCTGCTGCTACTACTGTATAGCCGCATATATAATACAGTGAGGAGTTTTCGGTTCAACGGAGGTTCAAGCGTCTCTCGGTCTTTGTTAAAGATCCTGGACGAGACGCATGCAGGACGCACAAGAATGCCACGTAACGAAGCCCCGCGTGGAGGCGCACATCCGGGAGGATGAGATGCTGGGCTCGCCGGTGCACGAGAAAAAGAAAAGATAGAGAGCGAGAGAGAATGAGAGAGGATTACATTTATTCGTGAGTAAGATAGGGAGAGAGAGAGAGAGAGAGAGAGAGTGGTAGAGGGGGAGAGGGGGAGAAAGAGAAGGGAGCGGGGGGTTGAGGCAATGGCTAAGAAGCGGCGGAGAAGAGAGGAGAGGAGAGGAGAGGAGAGGAGAGGAGAGAAAGAAAAGAGAAGAGAAGAGGTCCGAGCGCAAACGAGATAGAGGAAAAGGAAGGCGGGGAAGTGTGCAGGATGGAAACAGGAGTGGCGTAGCAAGGTAAGCTGGTCTTTGCAGGTCTCTCTCGGGGTCTCTCCTCGGGCTTCTTGAGGCATGGAACGCTACGCAACAGGAAAGTCTGTTTTAATGGATCGTTTGTCTTCTACTCGCGTAAACAGCCATACATGCGCCCGCAGCGAATAAGACAGACGTAGGAATGTATCTATATAACCTAAATATGTCTATATAGCTATATAGGTATGTGGTAGCTAATCAGTTTGCCAACACCACAGTCTATAGTTATATATAGTATCAGGTATACTTATCTAGAATATTTCCGGCGACCTTTTATCTAATAAATCTCATGAACAATCGACGGATCAGTTTTATTCCACCTATTATCCATTATCTACCAGCGAAAATTTCTTCATTTCAATTAAATTTAATCGGCTATATAATATAGGGGAGAGCGGGGCAAAACGGGCAGCGGGGCAAAACGGGCACCTCGGCCAAATTTTCGAAATTAAATTCAGAAAAAAATCAAAATTCATTGGGAAACAATTTTTATTGAAAAAAAAAAAAAAATCTAAAATTTTCCAACATTTTTTTTTTATTTTTCGGGGGAGCTGCCCGTTTTGCCCCGCTGCCCGTTTTGCCCCGCTCTCCCCTATACCTACAGCAATAAGTTTAAGCTATGATCTTCGTCGATTGCTGCACTTGACAAAAGTCACGACCCAGCTGGCTGAATTTGCAACGGTGAAAACACCAGTCTGTGCTCTGCTGAATCTGGGGATGATATGGGGGAATCCACAATACGGTTTATATACGGTTCTTACACCGTTGGCTCTTGCGGCTATGTGGTACGTATATATAGCCGGGGGATCGTCTATATACGCCTAGGAGAAAAAGATAAAACAAACGACCCCCGTGACATATCCGAAGGAATGCAGACACTTGCTGCTACACCAGGTTTATCCCTCGTCATGATAATAATAAAAGAACGAAAAAAAAAAAACAAAAAAACCGTTCCCCTCCTGAGATACGATGCGACGTGGCGTAAGACGATAGCTAAGAAAGTTGGGTCACTCTAATATATACACACACATGGACACGAAGGTATAGTATACCTGCACACGTAGGCATTTAGAATGCACAACTACGGGAAGGGTGCGACAGGCTCGAAAGCGGGATGAGGAAAAGAGGATGATGACGAGTGGGGGACCGATCGAGAGCGGGGTTGTTCGGGGGTAGGAAAACCGCTGCAACAAGTGTGAGAATATCGCAGCCCGCGTGAGGGCACCGACGACCACCCTCGGAGTCCCCAGAATACGGAGGGTTTCTTCCATGTTTTAGTTATTTATTTTCTCTTCTTCTCCTCTTCTATCCCTTCGTGCAAAGAAGCAGGTCGACTCAGCCCTTTCTTATTCGTATAGTAGTAGGGGCCCTTCGTACCACGGAGACTTTGCTGGATACACGCTGTACGGCAGCGTATGTATATATAGGAATCGAATTTTTTTTTCTCACTCCACAAGGAATGAAAAAATACTCAGGTAGTCAAAATGAAACGCCCAACAACGCGATACATGTCAAATCGATTCCCGGACAGGGATATCGTAGTATCTATACGCTAGGGACAAGACAGATAATAGGATGATTCTCCTCGCAGCAGCGTGGCCGAGGGACTATTATACAGCTCTATGATAGCTCGGAGATGCAACTCGTTTCGTCGCTCCCATTCCGAGAACTCATTTATAACAACGGCGGGTATATGAGAGACGCCTTCGAAACCTTTTTACTCAACATCCTGCTCTCTTGGTTGTGTTTCCTCAAACATTTTTCCGGCACGACGAATCGCACCGAGAGAGTGCAGTGCTGCAGAGTAACTGAAACGCGAACATCTTTCACTATACATCAGAGATTTGATTATTTGTACCAAGCAAGATAATTTCGACACGTTTTTACTCGGAAGCGAAGACTTCAACACCCAAGCATTTGGTTTCTTCGTCATTTTTTCGACCTGCCTCCCTCATCCTGACTCTCCAACTCCGTGCAGACGGAGTGTCGATGGTAAAAAGCTGGATGGAAGACCGACGCGTATAGTATGTACATGTGCATACGTATACTATATGCAGCGTGAAAACAGTCCGGGAGAGATATTCCCCTTCGTATTCCGTTTTCCCGCTGCTCGCTTCGTTTGTCCCCAATTCTCCAACCCGTATATCTATATTTATTGCTTTTGCGGGTACAGTATGTACTGTTAGTATCAACAAATATCTTATACTACACCCCGAGTCGCGAGTGGAGTATGAAATAATAAACAACAACTAATGTTTTTTACTATTTCAAAAGGCAGAAGCTGTACATAGATACCTACTGACTGAGTATATAGAGTTATGTACTCTGCGAACCTATAGGTAGGTATATATAGGTGGGTATATATGTGTGTAAATGTAAGCTACGGTGAGACAGACGCGAGTGATTATTTTTTCGAATTCTTATATAGGTAGTACTACATACCTAGTATACCACAGGAGAGAGAAACGAGAGACAAAAGGAGGATAAGTTTCCGCAATATTTTCTCAACCGCACGCCAGCTATTCTATATCGGCTTCATATTCTCCGATTCCTGAACAAGCATGAATTGTAACAATCTCGTAACTTCTTTTTTCGGGGAACCGCGGAACGTAGTATGACTCGTTTATTAAACGAACCGCGATTCTGATTTAACCTTGTCGATTGCGTATAAACCTGCATAACCCTCGGGCGATTAATTTTCACCGTTGGCGTCACTGCAGGCTTAAGGTGCTTTCCTAGGCAATTCCACCAGTCCTGAAAACATCGTGAAAAAATGTGATATTAAACGGAATATCTCTGCCTGGGCACCGAAATCAATGAAACAAAATACGTCGCGCAATTCTGTGTGCGACTCCGAACATGTACAGCCCAAAAAATGTTCGTTTTGCGCGAAAATACAGAAGATATCCATGAAAAACGTTTCTAAAACCGTTTTTCATGGATATCTTCTGTATTTTCGCGCAAAACGAACATTTTTTGGGCTGTACATGTTCGGAGTCGCACACAGAATTGCGCGACGTATTTTGTTTCATTGATTTCGGTGCCCAGGCAGAGATATTCCGTTTAATATCACATTTTTTCACGATGTTTTCAGGACTGGTGGAATTGCCTAGGAAAGCACCTTAAGAAACAGCGGAGTCCTTTCTATTTCCGTTTTTTCGAAGGTAATTGAACGATGAGTTTCAGTCGAAAAATAATATGTATAACGGGAAGCGATAGAATTGGGGCGATCAAAATTTCGAGCAAAATTCCAACGAGGTAAGCCGAACAGCTTTCAATCGCGTTGACATTGTTCCGTTTCCGTTTACTTTGAATAACTGCAGTCATAGTCACTATTATTACTCGTCGCTTTGCGATGTGCTTTCCAAATAGTTGTTCTCGAGTTAGACTCTTATCACGGTGCGCCATCGTTGGCTAAATTTAACCGAAAAGTCGCTCAGAAACTCGTCAACACGTACCGTATTCGTATATTCTCTGTACATATATAGCAAACAGTGTATTATACCTATACGTGTACAATATATATATGGTATAGGCATACATGGATTTAGGTACGAAGTACAATGTATACAAAGATAACGGACGGGTGATCCCAGGACTTTGGTGCGGGATCGCGTCTTCCACGCTTTGTCACATATCGAATTTAAGTGAAATCTGGATTCGAAGAACTATACGAAGAACATTGAAGACGTTTCGATTATATCCGGTGCGGCATTATGGTGCCGAGCTATAATCTTATTCTCGGGAACAGTTGATTCAGCTATGATGTTGATGATAGTTCGTGGAAATTTGAATAAAATGCCAACGACCCATTTTATACCCGCGTTAATCAGGAATGGAAAGCCCGCGGGTAAATGCTTCCGACCGGACTGCGGTCAGCGGACATCCTTCGAGCTAACGGAATGAACGATTGAAAGTATATATGGCCTCATCAGAAGTCGAAATAATCGTTCATTTTTCAAAGTGAGAAAATACCTCGGAAAATACGGTGAATTTATATGCATACGCGCGTACACGTATCCTCGGATGTGTATAGGTATGCACGTGCGGAGAAGTCATTCTCCTCTAATTTGTCATTCCGGATATTCCGGATATTCCGGAAGTCCATCGTCGTTCTGTTCTGTGTTATATCGCTCCTAAAAGAGCGGCCTGCGTTAAGTTCCGCACAAACGGCATAGTGATTTCATCCAGCTATTTGTAAACTCACGTGCGACTTTTCACCTATACCTATGCAATCGCCAGTGTAAACCTCGCTTATGTGTGCGCCGTATGTGTCGAGACTTCTTTGTACCCGCGTGGCAATGAGTCACATATCTGACTAACTGACGCGTACTTCATTATATATAAATATACCTACATCATGCATAGGTATGTATATATACCTACTATAATAGGTATATATATTTGTATGTCCATCTTGTATGTATATATACTGCGGAGCCTCTAGACCGAACTCGATATCTTAATTTTGAACAAAGTTAAATGCGTGTTTTCCCTGTGTTAATTAGGTATGTATATATTGAGGAATAGAAATCCCGGTTGAGCGAGTATACGTAGAACTGAGATATACGCGGGCCTCTCTTTATATAATAATAAAGAAAAAGCTATACCGCATTTGTATTGCATATGTATTGTAAAATTATCTGTAAATAAAAAATCTTTATTTTTTGGAATAATACATCATCTTTTTTCATTCCCATTAACGCTGCATTTTCATAATTCCATTGTCTGCAGTGATGAGGTAAAAATATAAAAATAACAAATTCTGCGGCACGTTGTTCCGTTGAAATTAAGAGTTGAAATTTTAGGGGAATTTTTTTTTTTTTTTCTTTTCTTTATTTGGAATCGATTGAGAGGGGGATCTTGGAAACTTTTAAAACCGCACCCTTCCAAGGACTACTCCAATATGTTTACTACATGTTGGACGTTATACCTCAACATATTTCACACGTATCGTTCATGTGAGCGTGCGTACGTAGTACGTCATCGTCGCCTGGAACTACTGTTACTGTATCTAAAAATCGCAAAACTCGTATCGAGACTCATAAGCTCCGAGATTTCCATGCGAATGAGACTTTCTTCTTATCGTTGGTCATTCTCTTATGTTTATCTTAATCTGGTTTCCGTCCTGCGTTAGACAGAACGTTAATTTTTCCGTATCGAGTAATACTCGCCGGGCAGAATCCTTGCTTGGGAATTAATAGAAGAGTTTGCGTCACGTGCGTAACAAATTACGTATCGCGGTATACGCGACGTGATACGTATGAAGATGAAGGAAACCGCGATTACTGTAGTCGCGTCAATATACGGGGGCTGCTGGCAAGGCGACGATTATTCTCCGGCTTGTGAGTCATTAGAATTTCCGGCTACTCGATAGTCAGAGAGTTACTCGGCCTTGCACTTTCCAATTAGCAGCCACGATTCGGTAAATGGTAATACCAATATAATGACGAGAAATTAACGTACGGTTGCAGAGCTAGTTTCCGTAAACAATTTCAGCGCTCTGCAATCACAAACGTCTGACAAACAATATATAGTATATGCGAATTTACATTTCAACCACCTAAGAGCATTATACGAGTAATAGCCGCCCTCTTTCTGCGTCAGTATGCCACGACACAGTTTTATAATAGGCTGACAATATAAGAGTCGAACTAGCTGTATATCGTAGAACTACAACTAGTAGCTATACCTGTCTGGCGATATGGGCATTCTCATGTACGTCGGGATCTCGTGTGGATCGCTGCGGGACAGAACAATAACAACAACAATATCACTATACGAGCAATATATACCTAATACCTGTTCATGACTACGTAGATGTAAATACATGCATAATATATCTATGTGAGCGGGAGCCGGTTATATTTATCTGTCGCTGTCTGAGAGCAAATATTTTCGCCGTCTGTATCGCATTCCTTGTTGCTTGTTGGCGGTGGTCACACCTCGTGGTTCCCCGACAGGCGATACGACAACGATCAAGCGTCCCTGCAGGGCAGCGCGGCGGGGTTGGAGCTGCACACACACACACACACACACACAGACAGACACGTATACGTATATGTATTTATATATGTATAGTGGGTAGTAATATTTATTGGTTATTCGTTAGCAATTACTACTATGATATATTATATACCTATACTGCAATCGATATAATATGGCAAGTGGTTACCGCATCAGATTCATTTCTAATCGCACCCTGTGCAGTTTACATTATCATTTATTTTCTCCTTCTTCTTCTACTATATATAACAATATATTGCATCTCTGTATATCTTTTGTATACGCATATTTGACATGGTCACAACACATTCGCCTGCGTTATTGGGCCCTGATTTATAAATAAATCAAATAAATAAACAAATATCGCTATATACGCGGTATAGGATAAATTATATGAATACGCAGGTGAAGTGTATCAGAAAACTGTGTGGAGTGTGATAAGTATTTGGCTATAGGGCGATGGAATTAGTGGAAATGTAGGTACCCATATGAATGACAGCGCACACCTGTAGACTGGCATACATAGATTTCTTCACTGTTATCAGTCGCCTTCGGCCAGCTAATCGATCGAGCTAAAATTAATTGAGGTCACCTCGCGATCGGTATACCGGCATATCGGTATATATATATACAGATGCATACACACACACACACACACACACACACACACACATTGTATATATATATATACGTATACATAATATATGTCACCATTTGAAAGTGAAAGTAATCATTTTCATCGATTATCGAAAGCTAGTCCGATGTAGAGTCGCTGCAGCTATCGCGAGCCTCATGCCACAGTATATGTCATAATGTTATCGGACAATGCTTGCGAGAGGAAAACTAGTCGATATCGTTTACAGTTGCGATATATGGCGAAAATCATCTGTGATGCAGTTTTATGTCAATTTTTCCGCATTCGCGCTGCAAGGTCTTATTCAGATTTGCCTTCAACCTTCCTCTTATACGCAGCTCGTCACCGAGACTCACGAGAGTTCTGAGAATCTTCATTTTCCGATAAATTTTCGGAAGAAATATGTTATTTTTCTTCCTCCGCCGATGCCAATTATATATATATATATATATGGATCGCATGGGCCGGTTGCTCCTCGCTCGTGTTCGATTTGTTTCAAGAAAGTCTCATTATGATACTGACGTGTCTCGAACTCTCAACGCTTGACGACGTTCACAATCGGTTGTTTATGAAATCAATATTGCAGAACAATGGTCATTCAAGGTAACCTGGTTTCCGGCCAAACCTCACGTGCGGATACGTGCGTAATTTATATCTATATATACCTGTATATAGATATTATATTATATTTATACTTCCAGGAAACGGTTCTTGGTAATAACAACGATTATCAAACGTCAATGGTCAACCAGTTATATCTATTCTCGTAGGCGTAACGAAAAAAAGTCGCCAACTGGACACTGCGGTGTTTTCGCGTAGCTATATAAGTGTGCGTTCGCCATTTCAACTGAATAGCTAGTACCTACCTAGCTATATATATGCATATATATATATATAGCTTCTCTGTGTAAACTGAGACCAATAGACGCCCCGGAGTCTGTGGAGGTAGCTCTAGGCCCGGGGTTATCGGGAATTGGCTCATTTGCATCCCGTATACATAACGTATCGCTGGTATAGATGGTATATCTTTGACGCGTAACACGCTGGCGGTCACGTGCGACTGCAACCGATTATATAACTTGGCACGTAAGATGCCCGAGAGCGCGAGGTGCCACTAGGGCACTTTCTCTTTCGTTTGTCTCTTTCTTTTTCTCTCTATATAATATCTTCGGTGCCCATATAAATATACATCTATAGTAGGTATATATAGTCAGCTCTTATACTTTATACCTTTGCGCCACTTCTCAATCCTGTCGTCGACGACTCGCTTCCCGAGATACGACGTGACAAGACAATTCCTTATCTCAGAAAGCCTCCGCCCCCCAACGTTTTTTTTTTTTTTTTTTGTGTTTTCTCCAATTCGATATTATTTCATACGATATAAACGCCGTACCGCATGTAAACTGCAGGTATATATGTATATATACAAGCGTAAGAAGAACTCAACTTTGGGGAGTGCAACGATGCGGCGAAAAACGTATCGTTTTTTATTTTTTTATTTTTCTTTCTTTCTTTCTTTATTTCCCCCCCTTCTCCGCGTGCGTGACCTCCTCTTCGGTTCGTTGGGAAACGTGATTGCGTATCACGACGTTGGATAATCGTGTGAACTGTGTGACTCGCCTACGCGTGTCCGTCGGCATGGTATACACACTCTGCACAGGTCCGAGGACAGGGAGGAGCACGTACCGTGCCCGTACATACTACCTATATACCAACAACGTCTACGGTCTACCCACGCCTGGAGGTACACAAATATCCCCGGCCTCGGTGTGAAATATCATCTACCTTGGTCCTCGAAACAAACGATAATATGTCTTTCATTGCAAGATTGATGGAAATAAAAATGTAAAATGAAACGGGATTTAGGTACACAATTAGCTAGTATTTGTTTGACAGGATTTATCACACTCTCGATATACCGGCGTAGTATAGTATATAATAGTAGTGAACTGCGGTAGTGAGATAAAGAATATTTATCCCGCGGTGTCGCAGGAGTTGGGAAAATTCATTTGAAATTACGATATTACATCTGATAATATATATAGAATATAGATTATAGATATATAATAGGTACCAGATCCGAATACTATCTTGTACTATAATTTCACGTAGATTTCAATCGAAGCTATTTTTTACCACCGATCATGCGAACTGACTTTGATACCGATAAGATTACAAAGCAGCGATTTCTAACGTCCTCTCGAAATCGAACGATATATTCTATTTGCTCGAACAGTTTACGATGCAATATTATAGTACGTATATTACATCTGTGACGAATTATGATAATCACATATCCACACGTCTGCGCATTTAATTTAACGTCTACGATGACCGTTTCGCCCCGCGGGTTTCCTCAGTGTAGGTAAGATATAGCTACGATCCATCTATTATGCATATCAATAATTTGTGTAGATCGTCGGGTATTGCATCGGAAGTGGGCGCGTCGGGAATTGCCGAGGCCTCGCGGTTATCTTGACGGACAAGGGGACGGGGGGGAATTGCTACCGGGTAAGTACAAGCGTGGCTAATAGTTCGACTCCGGGTCATTGTTGCGAGGAGTCGGTCGGTTGTGGGAGAGGACACCGGCGCACCGAGCCGTATCTGAAGGAACGGAAGTGCCGCGAACCTGAGTTCCGCTCCTTCTCGCTCCTGTCTTATTTCCTATCCAATCCTACACACACGGGACGAATATATAGCTATGGTCTACCTATATATATATATATATATATAGTATATGGTACGAGTACGAAACCGACTCGCTCCGTTACCTCGAGAACTCACGGCGTCACTCCGATTGTCCATCCTGAGGAGGCAGGCCACATTTCTTCCCTAAACCCGCACGCATTCATTTATCATTCTATATATGTACAGACTATATACTCATTCACGTATCACAGCGTGCCGAATGCAAAGTGACGCGAAAACAGCTTAAGATTAATCGTCGGATAAGATTTCTATCGGTATATACAAGGATTGCAGTAGGTATACCTATTCTCTTATAAGTCTAGCTCCAGGCCTCTAGCATGGCTACGATGGAAGTAGGTAAACAGAGAAGGTGCGGAGGTAGATTTAGGAAGTGTGTCGGTATATATGTATAATATATATTACATACCCCGAAAGTCTCGAGGCGCTGCGGGTGTGCAGAGCATAAGTAGCAAGAAACTGTATAGGTATAGGTATATATAGGTAGGTTGGTATGTATAACTAGGATGTTGCACGATTGTGCTGTCGGCGTTGGATAATAACCGGAAGCCAAGACCGTTGTATAATATTGGTGGTCGTGGTGGCTGTTGTTGCACAAGAGATATACACCCGAGGCAGAACTGCGAGGCATGTTATATATAGGTAGGCAACCGTGTGACGTATAACCGTACACTCGCGGGTCGTGCACCAGTACCCGGTAACCACTTTTCCTACATACTTACACATATATAATATACATACCTGTACCTCTACTTATGATACTCGATCTTTCCTTGACAGCCTTGGGGCCCAATCTATACGCGCCCATAGATATACCTACATGTCTCGTCTATATCATCACCAATTCTGTTCCGTACATCCGCAATAATATTGAGCTGAGAAATAATGAAGAAAACGAAGTCTATATATATATATATGAATACGTTTATGCGAATACACTATTTATATATAAAGACAGCGTCATATTTTCGCAGTTCTCATTATTCTTATATATACGTACTCTGCAGGCATATGTTGTTTATTTCTCTATAGGTAGGTATAGGTATAGGTATGCGACATGCGAGGAGGGATCGGCTCCTCGATAAGTCGACAATATACATGTAATCGGGGATAACCACCGCGAGGTATATCCAAATGACTTTCTATCGTAGGAATTTTACGATAAGAAATTTTATCCGCGAAGCACACCCGTCGTTTCGATCGATATTCTAATATGTATATTGTATATAGCGCGACGGTTACGTCCATAGCGAATCGTATGTATAGTTGATCGTTGTCCGCGGTTCTCTCAGAATGATAATTTATTATTAAGTTATCGGTAGGGGCACTACAGCCGAACAGGTATACCCAATATTGACCCATCCATTCTCCATATCCCAATATGTGTATAATATATTATGTGTTCATCTCTTGACGTACGCAACAATGGTTTATGGTAATACTCGAAAGTGGCGATGACGTAAAATCGTATTTAGAGCGAGCATTAGTCGCGCGTACGTATTTCATGTGGGTATACGTATATATATATAAGTTATAAGTGAATATATACACCTAGGTAGGTATGTAGGTACGGGCGTGCGTGTGTACCGGTCGTTTCTCTGTGGGTATAAAACTCGATCGAGGGAGGCGGATTGTAGGATATATAAATTGCATATGTATTTTATTATCGGCGACGCCCTCTCAGGCTGGTGCAACCGACCGCTAAGGCTAACGATATAAGTTCAAAGATCAATCGAACGCCTTTGTGCGTTCACTATAGGTATATATAGCTATTTTCTTCTATTGCGTGGACGTTGTACTAATAGTAGTCTATATCCTGTTCAGAGATATTTCTCCCCACGTCCGGCCGTCAAGGCGAAAGGCGAACGTAGTGTCGTTACAGAGCGTTGCTGCTGAAAACTGGAAGCTGTATAAGTTGAGACGTAACACGCAACTTCGGTGCAATTAACCGCAAGGGTCGGCTTTATCTCGCCTCGGATCGCTATAGGTATATATGGCGTATATATATATATATATATATATATATACATACACATATACGGATATGTTATATACCCGTATGTATACAGGTACAGGTACAGGTACAGGTATACGTATGTATCTACTTGAGTATATCTGAATTGGAAAAGGGAGTGAGTGGGTGAATAAACTTGAATCCGTACGCGTAGGTCAACCGCGTATAGTCGGGAGGCTTAAGAGGGGAAGGAGAAAGAGATCATGTAAATCCGAGTATTACGTAATCCCGTATGATTTTATTTATTTTATTACGGAGAAAACGTATTACACATATGTACCATTAAATATATATACATATACGTACGCATATATACCTATATATATACGCGTACGAGTATACATGATCTAATAAATAAACGCGGGTTACTTAATGTGTTTCCTATACATCAGTATATAAGTATAGGTGTTTCAACTAATCTTAAGCACTCGTCAAGTTATGAATAATAAATTGTCAACGACGACGAACCATGCCAATCTACGTAGATCGATGCGTATTTCCATCAGCTATACCCTGGATTGATGATAAAAATCAAATATGCACTGTACGTACTTCGGCCGAGTATATATATATATATATATATGTACCTATAGGTATATAGATCGCTTAATCTTCAGACACATTACTCGTGTCCTGGGGTTCGTTTGAAAATAAATATATTGAATACCGCCGACTGTATAAGAGTGTAAGAGTTATACCTATTCACGATACAAAATTCTACAATTTCTTGACTATTTCACGAACCCCAATATACGATCATTTATTTTTCTCTGGCAAAAGTCGGATTGTTGATATCAGGATTGTACTAATATTGACCAGCAGTACCAACACTGCTGGCTGTAACGAGCGACCGGGCTTCGACTGCCTGTCTAATCATAGACTTACACTCATTATTTCCAACTTTATATTTCAATATCATTATAATTATATAACTTATTCTCTTTTTTTTATTTTCTTTCGGTATCATATGTGCACACACCAGAGGTATGGCCAGCTTTCGGTGTTTAATGAATCATACCGACTTCTTGGAATTGTCGTTTTATTTTTAAATTTCCATTTACATTTTTCTCGCTCTGTCAGAGCACACAAGTATAGGTATAGGTACTTATAGTATATTTAGTCATTTGCAAGCCAGGCGAGATATTCGATTGTTCATAATTGTGGTACTTTCAAGGACGCTGCACTCGCGAGATTATACACCATAATCATTCGGTAACCTACCTACAACCTGGTTTTAGCGAGCTTATAGAGAGATTCAGGTTAAACGTAATGGAGTTATTAACTAACTCAATTATTATACACCGGCGCGGTTATCCACGTTAGACTTTCTCAATTTCTATATGTAACATCCGCTACACCAATTGAAATCTAATACACTGCGAAATCTGTTACCGCGGCTGCTTACCCGTATTACATAGGTATATCTACATCTATATATACCTATATGTCTACGTTATTATATAATATATATAATATATATAATATATATAATATATATTCGAGGGTTTACCCTAGTGGAATGAAAAGGGAAGAAACTGAAGATGATCTGCTATACACATACATATAGATTCAGGGCCTTTCTTAATTTGGTCATTTCCGAATTTAAATGCTCCCGTGGGCCAGAACGTCTTCAAATATATACCTACCTATATATACACAAAAACGTGTGGTCAAAACGCCAGGTTCCTATCTCAATTCTAAGTACTGCTCCAAAGCCTGTGAACTTTCTCATTTCAATAACATACATGATTTTTTTAGTATACTACGTCGGGGTTATTTTTTACGTCCTATATCACATTATCGCTTCTCTGAATCCGAAACTCCGCACACTTCTCGCCAATATAGTATATAGTAGGTTACACCCGAAAAATGAACAGATTTTTAACGACAAGATTTTATTCGTCACAATTTGGAGATAAATAATTTTTTTTCGGTACGCTGTAGCATCGAAAATTGTATCGTCGAAAATCTGACGAATTTTTATGAAATACCTAATACCTACTACTGCAGGTAATGAATGTACCAAGTGTGAGAAATTTTTCGGAGCTATACTGCAATAGGAAATTCGAAAAGGATCAAATTAAGGAGCACCCTAATATAGCCACACCTATCGCGAGTGAAAATCGTTTTCAACAAATGCAGCGGTCAAGTCAAGTCTATTATTAGTTATCGGCGTACGAATTTTCACCGGAACTTGGAACTGAGCGAGGAACATTTCACGAAGACGAGGTCGTGGCTATTTATAAGCACGCAAAGGATGGAGCGAGCGCAGCGTGCGATCGCCTACCACCCATATAACCGCGCGTCTAGCTACCTGCGAATATAATAGCTACGATCTTTAAAAGTGAAAAATTCTATATTCACTCCCGTACATACAGTATGATGATTCGGATTCGTGATACACGTTCCTTCTCCTCTTTTTGGTTTCTTTAAAAACAAAAGGTGTTCGAATTCGAATAACGGTTAAAACAAATTACATACTTGATTAATCGATTTCGACAGCGAGGCAGTGGCGCTCGAAAGAAGCCAGTGCCAGACTATAGGAGGAAATACCTCATACTATACATATATACTATATGCCCGACGAACGCGACCTTCTTTTCTAATATACCTTGTTATTTTCTCTCTTCATTTCTAAAGAGTTTTTCCGGAATCGGACACAATACGCGAGAAGGTAGCGAGTTGGTTTTTCCACGAAATAGTTCGCCAAGGAAGAAGCGGAAAAATAAAATCACTACCAGCTATACTCCCAGCGAAGAGCGCATATATAATCATAATCCATATGCATATATTACGGGAGTGTATGTGACGAGTGGCGTCGGACTGCATGACGCTCACCTGCGTAAGACGTTCCGCGCGATCGCTCGCGGTCGACTCTAATCGTAGGACGAAGCTAATTAACTCTCCGTCTCCATCTTTTTCTCGGTCTCTCTCTCTTCCCCTCGATTGCTACTGCCAGTTTTGTTCAAAGCCCAGCCCCGGCCTTGGTTAAAACTCCTCAGATTTTCATATCCGGATGCTTGTCAACCTCTGTATAGTCGACAAAGAGGCCGCTGTATGCGAAGACTTGGAGTGTTGCAAAAGACAAAAAGGACTATGTGCAGGTTGCGAAATAATTAGATACGAATGTAGCGCATTCCTTTACATCATATATAATATATCATTATTATCGCCATTGTAGTACCTGGCACGACGCGAATCAATTGACAATAATTCGCAGGAATTCGGTAAACGAGCCTAGAATTTACCTACATACAGTTCTTCTTCATATTGCCTCGATAATCAAGGGATCCGGTTATGGAATAGTCTTTGCAGTATATACTATAGGTATACTATACGACCTATACTATACATACGAACGAACTCGGCGAGATATACATAATTCGGATGCAAATCGACCGAGGCGAGGCTTACCTTTGGCGTAAGAACCGTTAATCGCCAGACAAACTCGAGTGCAAATTGTCCTCCGCGATCACGTGCGTATAAGCTAGGAGCACTCAAAGAGGGCAAGTGGTAGAATAAAAGTCTCATATTTTTATAGATAGAAATATATGTATGTATATATGTATATATAGTATATATATATATATCGGGTGGAATTACCGATTTATTCTCCGAGTGGGCGGACCGGTGGGATTCTACACATAGGAGGCGCGTATATATACATATATACGGTATATATGTGCAGACGAGGTACATAGATCTTCGTGTATATATTCCCTCGGGGGTTGTGGAGAACGAAGAAGAGGATGAAGGAGAGAGCAGGGAGGCGAGAAGGAAGGAAACCGTGGGAGGGGTACTACCTGCGGGAGAAGGAAGTTCCGTGAAACGGAAGTGAAGCGAAGGGAAGCGAAGGGAAGCGAAAGGAAGCGAAGGGAAGAGGAAGGAGGCGAGGCGCGGAAAGTCGAGAACGGTAGGCGGTGGAAAGGGGAGGAAACGGCGAACGGGCCGGAACCGGAACCCGCGCCGCGGCCCCGATATAACGGAAGCGTCGCGTTTGCCGGAAGTCGCCAAGGAAATGAAATGCCTTGCGTTGCCAAGGCTCCCATTCTGCTCGCACGGCAACGGCTCCTCCCTAACGTCTCGACGCTACGCTACCGCGACGAATAATATTCGTTGGCTACGAATGTAGTGTAAGTAGGTCTATATACTCTGTATACTCTACCTGCCTACGTGTTGCAAACAAATTTAAACTTTGTTCCTTTGAAAGACCGAAAAGACGGTATGAAAAATACGAAAAATATGAAAAATATGAAAAATATGAATGAATTTAAAACGACCTATGCAATTAAAGAAAAAGAATGACTCTAAGGAGAGGGAAATAAGTGCACCAATTTATACCGCTAGATAATATATCGTCAGGAAGAACGACCTCTGGTAAACGTGGCTATAAAAATTCATAGAACGTCCCACTCACGGCATTATTATGTTAAGTAATTTCCAAAGTTTCGAAGGTGCGTGAGACCGGTGTCGATAAGGTTGGAAATAAAATTCATCACACGCCCCTGTGCCCTGTGACAAACGGTGACAAACTATACTATATATATCTACATATAGATTTATATATATATATATATACCTTCGGAGATATATAGGTATGTAATGGGAATAGGTTCGTTATAAGTAATGAAAATTGTGTTACGGGAGTCGCCTTCGTGAAATCGAGGAAGTAGGTATTAGTCGAGGTATAGCTGACTGACTTGAGTGGCTCGAGTCTGACTATACTGCGTTTCTTTGTTCCCCGGGTGTTATACGTATATATAAGGTAATATATATAGGTATATATTATATATATATATATATATATATATATATATATATATATATATATATATATATATATAGACGGACGTTGTTTTCCGGTGAGCTGGCAAAACGATCTTTCCGACGCGAACGATACACCTGACGAGCTTCTTTCATTCCCGAGTATATGCTGGAACACCCAGCGAGCCAAACGAGGCGAGATTTTTCACCTCGCATTCGCTAACACCGTTTGGCGATAAATTCTTATCGCGGCTAGTGCCACGGCCTAGCTGTACGTACCTATAACCGAGCTACGAGATCCGCGAACAACGCCCGCGGCACTAATGGACTTCCGCAGGGAGAAGACGAATCATTGCGTCTCCATTGTTGCAGGTATAATAATATTATAATATACCACCTCCTGTCATTCTAATGAAAGAGTTATTTATAGTGGCTACACCCATTGTCTCCAACCTTTCTTATTATACTATATGCCCGATGCCTCATACCTATAACTCGCTAGCTTCAGGATATTTGTTGATATCATTTTACGACTCTATAGCTGTCGCAGTGGGTAGATTCTATCTATTATAATACAAAAAAATTGCGGGGTCATGGTCTGTCTTATACTTATCCGTGTGGAATTTAAGAATTCTGCAACTTCGATTCGGTACGACGCGATTCTAATTCACGATTCCCAAACCACGAACAGAAATAGATTCGGAATAACTTTACCACGGGAAATATTTCGACGATCATGAATCACCGCTGGGCATTTTATCGGGTTTTGATCAGCGGCGTTCTTAATTCCCCGGTAATCAAAGAGAATTTGCCTCGCGCGTTATAATAGGTAGATGTAGGTATGGTGGGTATAGTTCATGCGCATGGATAAATCCGCCTGCCTCAATGCACACTCTGTATACAGATATTGATAGCATGACACGCGTTCGTGTTTAGAACCATCGAAAAATCCATTTTGTACTTATCAACCGCGGGCGAATTAATTAGACCGCATCAAATTTACCCGTCACATAAATGGTGAGCAGCTATTGTTGTGAAAATGTGACAGAGCGACAGGGGGACAGGGGGACAAAATGAATCCGTTTTACTAACGGAGGAAGCGTTTTAAAAGGGCGGTCGTGAGATCCGTCCTATTTCTCTCTCAGTTTTTCTTCACAATTATCATAGCGAAAGGTGAAGAAGTTTATCGCTTTAATAAATATCGAGATTCTAGACGGCTGTGATAAAAGTCGTCGTAAATTCGCATGGGATATGTACCACCCACACATTAATCGAATAATTATTCATGTACGCGCACTTGCCATCCCGCCCGATCGATGGATGCTCTCTTCTCGTATTTCTCGCGACGCCCCATTAGGGAAGCTTGCCCGTTACATTTACGCCCAGCTTCAACTTCCGGTTGGCGTTTGGAACAGCGCCGCGAAGAATTTAAGAGGAAAAGAAAGAGGAAAGGGAAAAGAGGGAAGAGGGAAGAGGAAAGAGGAAAGAGGAAAGAGGAAAAAGGAAAGGGAAAAGGGAAAAGGAAAAGGAAAAGGAGGAAGACGAAGCCGTAGAAGTTGAGGAGGACGAGGTCGACCGGAGGCCGACACCCATTAGACCCAACGTGGCTGTTAATTTATTACATTGCTACACGCTGCCCGCCCCTGTATATCCGTATCTTCCACCACCCCCTGGCGTCCGCATGTCAGAGACTTTTGCATGAATAATTATACGGATTTTCAAAGGATTATAAAAGCTTTCTGTAATTTGCATTCCTATAATAACCCGTGTATACGACCTAAACGGATCAATACAGGAGTTTCCCGGTTTTTAAACGATCGCAACTTCGTCCATGAATATGAATTACTTAGTTTTTTTTTCTTATCTTTATATGGGGCAGATCGGAGAAGAAGAAAAACTTGCTCGAGTTACGTTTTTTCATCTCATTCTTTTAAGGGACCTAATCCATGCGGAGGCTTCGAATTCCTAGCTGCGTTGGTGTAACGGTCTCTGCGTGCCGAAGAAAGTCCATATAGCTTGGCCGGAGATTGAAACCATATGAGCCAGCAGGGATGAGATGCCTCGGGTAGTTTGTGCGCCCGCTGCAGTCCGATGCTCCGGAGGGACTCTGGGCCACCTGCTTCCCGCGTCGCGGCCGACCCCCGCCGCTCAGAATCATGGCTAAAGCCGCGCCTAGGACCTTCTCTCCGCAGGCAGCTTCATTTCTGAAGGTCAAAGGGCAGTGTATCTCTGATGTAACACACCGGACCCTTCATCTGCATATGGAACGCTGTCGAGGTTCCGATCGCATATCGATGAACACCGTGTCCATTGGGTAGAGGATGGATACGAGAAACGAGTCCCAACCGCACCCTAACTCTTCGGAGCGGATGAAAAATGAACGAATAGCAAGAGACGCGAGGGATGCTGGCTGGCGTGTTGGTTGCACACGTGTGCCACTCCTGCACCAAAAGGGACGGCTTCGTAACCTTTCACACGGTCTCTGGCACAAAAATGCGCCGTGGCCTGCGTAATAATTGATCGTTTTTACTTTGATTCGTCCTCAAGCTCGAATAAGCCGAAAGTGAAACGATAGATGATACACAGATATCCTGAACCGTGCAGCAGCACGCAGGAAGAGAGGAAGTTGAGTCTCACCGACCCCAAAATCCTCCGTCTAATAATCAGATTGATAAAGAAAATTTGGGAAGAAATGAATCCTTTTCATTTCAATCTCAAGTTCAGATATATACGATAACCACAAGCTGCGCCATTGCATATGATCCGCAAAATATCGCGAGGAAGAGGTTGGGTGAAAAAAATGCAAGGGCTTTAGCCGTTTATCGGATGACGTAAGATGCAGCGCACCTGCAGCTGCAGCGGCAAGTGTAACGCAACGAGATGGCAGGGGAGTGTTCCATCCTCAGAACCCCTGAGGGAAGCAGAGCCTTCCTTCCCAGGACCAGACCACCGGATGCCCCGAACCTTGGCCATTGAGCCTCCCCTCCGAGACAGTGGTTCTCAATTCACAAAACAACCCACATCACACACATATGCAGAGATTGAAATGCAGATGGGTGTTATAACCGTCGCCAATACTGCAGGTTCGTTTATATTTATCTGACAATGAAAACAACGAATTTGGAAGGGTTCGAGTCAATTCGAAGGCGTTGGTTGGTAATTACCGCCATACAAGTCGAGATAATAGCGTCAGTATAGCGTGATACTATGCAATTTATTATTCATGGGCTTGTTTCGTATCGCCTATTAGAAGCGAAATATATATGATTTACTTGATTTTCGTAAAGTCAACACCGCAGGTGCTGCTCGAGCTAAGATCTTATTGTTAGCTGCAGGACCTTATAGGCAGGTAAAGAAACTGTGGTCGTTGACTGACCGATGGTCTTATACCTTCACCCAACCCCAGAGTCCGGTCCCAGCTCCCATGGAGTGTAGAAAAAACTGATCCGCCTGTGCAGCAGAGCAGTGACCACAAATTCTCGCCCCTGCGGGTGAATGGGGCCTAGGACAATGTAGGTACATATTCGACTCTAGATAGGAAAATGGGTATTTCTTATTCACCGACGTTGACCTGCGGCTCGACTTTCGACTACCGAGGACCTAAAGAATTTCGAAATGACCCAATTCTACGGCGGTAGTTAATTGAAGGGCCGGATCGAATAACGACTTCCACGCTCCTGCCAGTCGGACAAGCTCCTGAAAGTATGCAATCGGCGCTGAGCGATAAGCATACTTTTAGGATTAAAAAAACATCAACAAATCTTATACTTGTACAAAACTGTCAGCGAGAAAGTTGTTCATAATGGTTCCAAGTATATGTTTGGTAAGTTACAATAATTTTCATACTATATTTTCGCAAATATGAGAAGTTACAGGCCATGGCCATGGCAACGGCTGCCATGTTGCTGTCAGTCAACGGAAAAGCGTCGTTTCACAGGTGCGTTTTGCATCGCCTCAAACGCATCGGATATCAACTATAGATATATGCCGTCGCGGACTTTTTTGTATAGAATTTAACGCTCTACAAAAAAGGTCCAGTCAAGTTATGGTCTATCTGCCTTCGTTTAAGTAGCGTTCGACGCGAAAGGTACAGAAACGTGTTTGGTTCGAGATTTTTTCGGATTTTTAATTTTTTTATTCAAAAACGAGTGAAAATTAGATGTCACAAACGGTAGGGTATATTATTCTCATCTATCGCTACATTGGAGTATTTTTTTCAAGCCTTCCACAATTAGTGTAATTTGAAACCCTAAAATTGCATAAAGTGACTGATCCATAGTCGGCACAAACGAAGCCGGCACTATAACTTCTCATATTTCCGAAGATATAGTATGAAAATTATTGTAACTTACCAAACATATACTTTGAACCATTATGAACAACTTTCTCGCTGACAGTTTTGTATAAGTATAAGATTTGTTAATATCTTTTTAATCCTAAAAGTTTGCTCCGCGCTCAGCGGCGATTGCATACATTCAGGGGCCTGTCCGACTGGCACGAGCGTGGAAGTCGTTATTCGATCCGGCCCTTCAATTATATAGTATTTTCAATTATAATTGGGTGAAAATCAGGACTTTTGGAAGTCCGTCTCTTACAGTTGGATAATACGGTGAGAGTGGAGGCAATCGTCTGTCTCTAAAAATTTTTCCCGTTAATTGCGATTGCATAGTAATATTTTTCACGGAAGTTCAACCCGCAACCTGACTCGAGTCATATAGTCCGAAAAAAAGGGAAAAAAACGAGGCTCGATGGCGTCATCCGACACTGGGGTAGGTACATCTCCCTGGGGGATGTGGAGAAAAGAAACGCCAGAGCGGTGGTCGTCATTCCCATATGCGCGTTTCGTAGTCGTCGTACTCGCCCTCGCACTCGTACGCGTACGCGTACTTGTACTCGTAGTCGTAGTCGACGACCCACGACCCACGGGTCGTAAACCACACGTGCTACCCGATGCTGCTACCATCTGGCTACATGCTCGTTCCTTCGTTCCTTCGTTCCTTCGCTCGTTTGCTCATCCGCGGTCGCCTCGATCCAAGAGAGTCGATGTAACTGTACTTTCGTTTTGCGGTCGATTGGCATCCACTTCACAATATGACAGAAAACAAAAAGTGTCGAATATTCGGTAGAAGACGTCACTCTCTTCTAGGTATGGAGGCAAATTGTAACCGCGTACCAATACCACGTGACGACACGACACTACGTGACTTCTCATATTTTTCTCTTGGAATTCAAATATTTTTGTTACCCTGAAAGGGGCCCTTGTTCTCAGTTCTCAATTCTCCATTCTCCATTCTCAGTTCTCAGTTCTCCGTTTCCCGTCCGCTCCCGACTCTATACGAACACAGGAGCCACCTAAGGCTAACCGATGAATAAACTCAACGTCAAGGGACGCGGGTTTTCAAACTAAAGAATAGTGTAACCATGGTACGTAAGGACCCACTGGTTTTCATACCGCATTCAATAAAGCTTCTCTGAATAATCGCAAGTCATAATTCGTTAAAATTGGTTCGTTCTCGATGATTTTCTTGCCTCGAACAATACATACCTATAGGTGCATATACCTACCTGGATTGGGAACTCAAAACTTGGAAATAATCTAGCTCACTCAGAACGTCGTGCCTCTGAAGTTTTCTTTACCACGTCTTTTGTAACGCGGTTGAAAATCCATCAAATCGTTATAAAAGCACGACTCGAAGTGCCTCGAACCGTTTAACCAAATCGTTTCACTTTGATCTGTATAGTGGTTATTTATGTAACCAAACGATACGGCGGCACGCCACTATTATAACAACTTCTAATCTATACCTGTTACAATGAGTAGACACTGCGTTTGAGATACGAGGAGACGTCGAGCGATCATCCAAACGACGCTATAGGTATAGGTATAGGTGTATGTGTAACATATGTCTTGTATAAATTCCCAAGGAAAGTACAAGCTCTGCCTTCGCGCCTCATCGCGTCAATTTTTGTTCATAGACTTTTTGAACAAAGTTGAAACACATACGTAATGAAAAATATGCGGCTATATTCGTAGATGCAGGTAAAAAATAGGAATCGAAAGGAGCGCATCGTGGGTTTGTATGGTTAATTTAATATACACAAACGGAATCTCAGATCCGAGATATACTGATAAAACAAAAATGCGACAGCGATCTACGATAAGCGCCATGTGTGTGGACTTGACGCTCCGCAACACACTGCAGGGGTAGAATGATAAAAAAAGAAAAAAATAATGAAAGAGAAAAGAAGATAAAGAAAAACATACTTTCGGGGGTGACGTGAAATGGGCCGAGGGTGACTCGGAAGAGAGGGGTGGATAAATTGCGAAGATGAAAGCTATCGTTAATGGGACGCCGCCAGCCGCTATATATAGCAATATAGGTGCAGGTTTCATATGAACTACCTACGAACATACATACATACATATATACAATATACATGTATAGCATAATGTTTCGTTAAATCCTGCGGCGTTGATCCAGCTGTACATGTAGATTACATGTTGTCGTATATATATATATATATATATATATATATATTAGGGTGGTCGTTAATATAGCTACTTCGGAATTAGATTCATTCATACCCTTCATTCGAAAGTAAAAAAAAAAAAAAAAATTTTGACCCCAAATTGAACCCTTTATCTCAATTAGAAAGGGTGCCTGTAAAGGCTTACTTTTTTGTATTGATTTTACATTACTTTCGGCTACTTTTTTATAAAATAAATATTTCGGCACCTCTTAAACGGCTTAAAAATCCATCGATCATACAGATAGTTCATAAAAACAACAAAAAAAAATACAAAAAATAAAAAAATACAAAAAAAAATAAAAAAATACAAAAAAAATAAAAAAATACAAAAAAGTAAGCCTTCACAGGCACCCTTTCTAATTGAGATAAAGGGTTCAATTTGGGGTCAAAATTTTTTTTTTTTTTTTTACTTTCGAATGAAGGGTATGAATGAATCTAATTCAGAAATAGCTATATTAACGACCACCCTAATATATATATATATATATATATATATATATATATATATATATATATATATATATATATATATATATATAGTACTACACAGGCACGTCATCGAACGACTAGTAAATATCGCTACAATATTTGCATTCGATAACCGGTTTTATTTCCGAGATATTAAAGCATGACGGTTGACAGACGTAGGCACGTCAGTTTTTGCAAACTCTGTTAATATTGTTTAGAACTGAAACGTCGTCATGAGCTGTAATAAGTGTACCTCAAGTCTCAACAATTAATTACAGACTGCCTACTCAATGTTTCGATCGTCATGCTGTCGAACTAATTCAAACGAAAATACAGGAGGCATGGTATATCATATATGTACCTATTTATATCAGCGCAACGTTATTATGACGCACAAGACATACGGATGCTACAGGTTACGGATGATGGAGTCATAGATATATACGCAGATGAGATTTTGTTTTGTCTTATGGTAAGAGAATTGTTATAAAACTGACCTCCCCGGCAATCCAAATTAGGTAATAGAGGCTGTGAACAGTCCTGCATCGCAGGACTCAGTTCTATTGCCGTTTCGTTCCAGATTTGGTTCTGATTTTTCTTTCTGCGGTCTAATGTCACAATCGTATGATCTGGCGAGTTTGCGGCCGCAACGGACGGTCTTGCGCCATCGTTCGGGGTGTCACAATTATTAATAAAGAAATTGCGCGTATCGTAGCGCCGGCCAGGATATGGCGATACATAGCACAGAACTGTATACAGTTGGTGTCCACTTTGATTACGCAACGTTGCGGTTTGCTGCACTTCTTTCGTCACGCTCCTCAGGATCGGGCAACTTATCTCCCCCGGAGCTCGGGGACTGTTCTCGATTCCCGGTATACGTGGCAAAAGTATTGGGGAGGGGGGGCAGTATCGAGTATTCGACACCAAGTAGTTGTACCAGTTAGGAAACATTGCGACTCACTGATTCGATAAGTCGACAAGGAAATTATTTTCTAATTTCCTGCATGCACCTTCCTGAAATTACTTAATCGTTAAGCTGCACCGCGAGAACGGGTAACGAACCTATACAGGGCGCGTATAGAGTCAAAATATCTGCCCCCGTACTGATATAGGATGTAAATCGATCGCGTCGGGCACGTGTCATCCGTTTTTCTCCCAATTTTTTTCTTTTTTTTTTTCTCTCTTTCTCCTCAACTTGGCCGAACGAGTTTATGTAAATCGAGGCCATCTGCCGTTGGCACGTGTTTGGAGTTCGTTGGGTCGCGAGCGGTAGGCGTTTTGATGCCGCAAAGTGCGTTGCTGAATATAATACACCGACGAATAGCATCACCGGTAGCACCAGGCGTCGCGACGCTCGATGAATGTACGTCACCAAACCGTAACGTATTGGATTTTATTGCCTGATTCACCTCCGGGCCGGATGACGTCATTGATAATCGCCGTGTAATTACGATTTTCGCAGATGCTGGCGTGACACGGCGACGCGGGGAAGAAGCCCGCTATTATACGCTACATATATACGTACACATCGTGTCACGCGAATTTGGGCGTTCCTGCAGGAGAGAGAGACCCTTTTGTGTAAGCGGACGTACGCGGGAGGACGACTATAGGGCGAGTAATGGTGGCGGCGATATTGCGCGCTTAATACGCGATCCGTGCCCAATCCGTTGTTTCGCAGGGCGCGGGATATAAATCAGCTTTACCGGGCAAGGCAACGGCGAAGGGGGCATGAAGGGCAGAAATATATGTCGTAAGAGACGGATAGGTAACACCGCTATTATCGCATATCTTCGATATCCATGGTTTGTAGCCCATAGAATTCTTTGAAGATCGAACAATATTTTGCGGTGGCTGAAACTGTCTGAACAATCTCGATATACCTGGAGTAATATAATTGCATCGTTATATAGTTCTTCGCGGACTGAAACCGCAGACTTCGAATCCCGGCTGGTTTACAACGCAAATGTTATTATGCGGTCTTATGTGACCAGCTTGAGATGTCATCGGCGGTTTGGACTTCTCTCATATAATCCGTCGGAGAACATTGTGTTGTTAGTCATTTCCTGAAATCGCAGAATCCCCTAGCGCGTGACAGTTTTGCAACGCTTTTCACGGATAATACAGCGGTTTGATACTGGCCAAGCATAAACGTTGGGTAACGAGAATTCTTTGTTCCAGTGATACGTGACCGTCGCGTTGCGATGATAAAGCCAAAAGCCACAATGCTACGAAAGCATCCGCAGTTCAGAGTCCGTTCTGTTAGCGCAGTAGTGGCGTACTTTCCTCGCCCACCCCACAAAGATCTTTCCGCCTGGCGAAGGAATTCAGCTTCTATTTATTCCCACATGATCCCCAAGAAATATCAGTTCAATTCACCCCCTCGAATTGCCAGATTTTATAATCTTTCCCGTGGCACGATTATCAGTTTTGATTTAGCTTTGCCAATCTTCTTCGCAACCGGCTGCACGCGTTCACCGTTCGTTCCCGGGTATCACGATTCGCATTACGGTGCAGACGGTGCTCGATGGTGTGTAAATATCTAAACTGGTGAGATCCGGACTTCGGTACTAGTGCGTATACCGGCGATAAAGCTCGTCCCTTCTCGTCCGCACCCTAGGTAGCGAGAAAACGAGCGGCATTTATACCCTGCGGGGATTGTACCACTTGTATGTACCACTAGGTGAGCCATGCGGAGTTCACGGATTGATCCACCTCGTCGGGGAGCCGAGATCCCAGCTGCGCCTCGAGTGACTAATATGTGGGCAGGCAATGCAGGGCACACCCACCCACCCCTGGGATCGATTAACCGGGGGGGTCGAGGGTAGTATTCGGGGGGTTACCCCTTATAAAACGACTCTGTGCCCTCTACGTGGACTTTCATAAACACAGAGAACAAACAAAAACTCTCCTTCTCCACTCCTCACTCTCTTTACCGCCCCGTTTCTGTTTCTCTGTCTGTCGTTTTGTATTTTATCGCGAACGAACCAACGAGCCGACTACATGGCCAGATTTGGCACAAGAGATGTAGGATGTGCAGATGTAGGTGTAACAATGAAATTCCGAGGGAGGACATACCTAGACCGAGGAAGTTTTACTCACGATCGGAGCTACGATTCCTGCGGGTTATAGCGACTCGTAGAAAACTAGCCCCACAATCGTGGTCCTGACTCCTGATAACAAATGATATTTTAACCAGCTCACATTAAAATCATTATACCGAGTGCACGCGGCGTGGTGGCGGTGGCAGACCCGGCGTAAATCTGGGACCTCTTCTATTCCCACATCAATATACCACACCGCATACATGTGGAAGTGTAGCACATGTACACTGTACAGCTTATGTGGATGGGGTGACGAGGCAAGGGAGACGGGGAACGTTGCCGCTGGCACGGCCAAATTTAACGTTCGAATTAATATCAGATTTTCCCAGAGCATCTTCTCGCCTCTTGGTGCTCTGTAAGGGTCAACTCGTTGTGTGAACTTTGGGACTAAAATAGAATTTTCGTTGCACAGAACGTACGTCGTATGGCCCACTGCAGCACCGCGGTACCCTCCCTCGCTGCTTCTCTATATCTTACATTCTACAATTGTAAATATATACGTATGTGATGTAGGTATATGGTATTTACTAACACAGAGCTCGGAGCGACGTGCCTGTACTATCTTTCTCTCTCTCTCTCTCTCTCTCTCTCTCTCGGGCATATCGGTATATATACATGTACCTTATTATGCCATATGCTTCTATTCAATGTATATAACGTAACGTGTCGTTGACCCGGGCTTGATGCGCGTTGTCGACTCTCGAGGACAACGACGTAGGGCACAGCTCTACTAAACGATTCGGAATCCAAGGGCCTGGGCGGACTAACCGCTAACGATCCTGATGAGGCTTGATGACCTCGCTGGCTTCAATTGTCTCGAGTGAACTAGCGGTGGCGAACGAACAAACTATATGATGTATACACAGGGAGTCTTGTCGGACTGGAGAAGTAGAGACTAACTCTCAGCTCCCAGCCTCAGCCTCCAGGCGTCAATTTGATTAGAAAAAAAAACTTGACTGTGAAAAATCGGTAAGAGGATCATCAGCTGTAGGTATACCAAATACCTCATGTCAAACTTGTGTCGGGCTCAGGCATCGATAACGTATGCTGCGCGAAGAGAATAGCGGATTTGATTCCGTCGATGCTCGAATCGAAAGTTTATGACTTTTCCTGATGAATTTGAACGTGTGAGAGTTTAGCAAAATTTGGCAGCATTCGATCGATACGTAAATAGAGATTGTAAATTGACCGGGAACCCGGGATAAAATCATGACCAGCACGTCGCACCTAATCCTCTCGTTCTGCAGGAACCCCCTGCATTCGGGTGCCACGTGGTCTGGTTAAACAGAGCCGACTAGGGGGAGCGCAGAGCGGGCGGCCGGACTCAAATTGCATTCGGCGCACTATGCTGATCGGAAGGGTGCGAGTTGCACAAAGGGAAACCGGGCTACTAACCAGGGCATTAGCGGAACCCCGCAGTTCCCAGTTTCAACTCCCCCCCCCTGCTTCTTCTTCTTCTTCTTCTTCGTCATCTAACCTCGTCTCTCTCTCTCTCTCTCTCTCTCTCTCTCGCCCTTTAGCCCCGATCTCTTTGTCCCCCCCCCCCCCTTAATTCCCAACAAACAAATTCGACCCACGAAGAAACGCCCCTGGCTTAGTACGGGGTGACGGCACAGAGGCAAGAGAGTGAGAGGGAGAGAAAAGGGGAAGCATACGTCGTTTGATATTGATTACCAAACGACAACCAGTTCCCTGATTTCATACTCCAGTGGGCATCGTTTGTCTGCCCCCTTTGATGGTCGCTTTGATGTCGAGGAGCCAAAGCAAAGCGAAACCTTCAGCGTATCCTATACCCCCCTGCGAGAAAGCAAGGTGTCCGACGTTGTTGTCATCTACAGGCCTTAACCTCCTGTCTACAGCTTTGGAACACAAACTTTATCCGGATTCACCTATAGGTGCAATAAACTGAAAACGTATCTGCGTTTTATTTCAATCGAAATAAACCTTTCGCCTCGTTCGGGCAAACGTTATTCACATGTGATCCGTGATCACCGTTTCTACGGATTGCTAAACAGTATTGAAAATTCGAATCAGTGAACGTAGTTATCTATAGGTACGTTCCTTTCATCACGAAATAAGACTGCCGATTATTATTACAGCATGTCGCGTGTTGAATCCTGATTTATTGTTCTTCAAGTTGAATTATTTATTTTCGCAACGGGAACCTCGCGGGCCGAGGGAAATGACGTCAATAAAATAAACAGGTATAGGTATTCACCTGTACGTTAGAAAAAAAATATATATATTTTTAGCACGTTAAAATTAGTTGTCAACAGTCACCGCGGCATTCTTTCAGCTGTTCGCAACTAGTAGAAGCTAAACGCGTGCTTGGCACAGTTGAACTATTGCCAGTGGAAATAATCCAGACTAAACCATCCGGATTCCCAGCGCGATAAATTTACGACAAAGTTATCAACAATTATCGCCGACGTTGGAAGAATCAGTCGAAACTTGTTCGCTATCGAGTAGACTTTCCCTACTCGAATCGCTGACAGGCACGTGGGTTGAGCTAAGCCCTTAAATGCTGATCAAGAACTTCGCGGAGGTTAACTTTGCTCTTGGCAAACGACCATTGCGCCCACGAATAAGGGTTTCATCGCGGATATTTTGAGCCAAGAGCACAATCAACATATTCGGAAGTTCCTTCTCTCCAATCTCGTTACCTTTGTGCCATGATTCCCTGTTAAGGGGGTATCCCCACCTTTAAATAGGTCAACATTCTGAGAAAGAGATTGATATTTTAGAGCGAATTTGAGAGTCTGATCAAATCCAAAAAAATCATGAAGTTGAGGGAGGGTCTGACCCTCATTATCCATACTTAACATTGGATATTACTTTGAGTCTAATAGTAGTTACGCTGAATATAGATAAATACAAAATTACTCGGTTGTCGCAAAGAATCAGTAGTACCGTTGGATCGATTCTGGAATTTTTGGTCCTCAATTGTTGAGAAGAGATGCCTCTATCATATGAACATAGAACTTTTTGATATCGCGAAAATTGCCTGACTCGCTTAGTTTTTACTGAGATTTTTCTAATTCTTCAATTTTTTTTCTCTATTTTTTCTATTATCTCAACCAAAAATAGTCATATCAAAAAGTTCTATGTTCATATGATAGAGGCATCTCTTCTGAACAATTGAAGACCAAAAATTCCAAAATCGATCCAACGGTACTACTGATTCTTTGCGACAACCGAGTAATTTTGTATTTTTCTATATTCAGCGTAACTACTAATAGACTCAAAATAATATTCAATGTTAAGTATGGATAATGAGGGTCAAACTCTCCCTAAACTTCTTGATTTTTTTGGATTTGATCAGACTCTCAAATTCGCTGTAAAATATCAATCTCTTTCTTAGAATGTTAACTCATTTAAAGGTGGGGATACCCCCTTAACTGCTGAGAGTACGGTCTCGGTTATTATTAAAGATACGATTATATGCGGATGATCCTAAACATGGAGACGAAAAATCTACAAAAATCTATCAGCTTGATGCAAACTGTCTCTGTGAACAAGTGCACAGCGTGTGCTGATAATATCATAGCGGAACGCTGCGCGCAATTCCCAAGCAGCATAGACTCGCTCGCTCCGACTCTGTGACTCTGTGACTCTGTGACTCTGTGACTCTATGACTCTATGACTCTACATAATATACTATATACATATATGCGACTCCATCCAATGTCTCTTATCCGTACTGCATATGCACACGCTCGTAGAGAGTGTCTATTGTTTTTGGTGTACTTTGTTCGCGCGCCATCTGTGAGGCGCGTGAATGTTCTTCGAGTTCGCGGTGTTCCGTTGTGCTTGCGTAATGGGTCGTGTAATCAGCGGCGACTGACGCCCGATGCCTGACGCCGACGCAGAGAAGGACCGCGACACCCGCGACGCCCGGCGCAGTCTATATGCCGCAGTGTTTTTCATTGCATACAATGACATCCCTGCACGGTTTTGTTTTTGTTAGGGAACGCATTCCTTGAGCGAAAAAATAAACCCGCACGCAATACTTTTAATACGACTCCAGTCGGATGAAAAATCTCGTTACTTAGAGTGGCTGGCCGCACGATGTCCGGTTTTAGGTACGCCTATATTCCTACACGAATATACCCTCTGCTTACGTATTTCGTGTATATACCCTTTCGAAAAATATACATAAGAGACGCGTTTCAAACCATCCTTGAGAAGAATCACGTTTCTACGCAAGCAAAGATGCGCGCGACATATTCACCCCCCGAAAGGGATGTCAAGGATCTTTTCAATAACCCAGTTTTTTTTATACCTTCTTACCTTTTTATCTACTGATTTCGAGTAGCTGATATACCTAATCGAATAGAAGTCAGATTCAGTATAAGCGTTTACGGTCAAGTAGAAAAATTCACGAAGTTCTAAAAAGAGATATCCTAACTAATCCCGGCTATAATTTGAGCTGGATTACAGATTTGATTGTGCGTCCATCTCGTAACAACATTTTTAAACTCTATAGAGCGACCTTTGACTGCGAACTGATATAATGATATACCTACCTATATCTACTGGTTTGAAATCGTCAGGTGTATGTTAATCTGCTGAATAAACGTCTTATCAATTCTATGGAATGAGTGTTAATTTTTCAAAGTCAAAGCCTCCACTTAGTTCAAAGAACTTTTGAATCGATTATTATCGATCCATCACAGAAGTTGTTTGTTCCACCTGACAGAGCTGCGGTTTTATTTCGAGAAAGATCTAGAATCGGAAGAGGGAACGATCCGATCGTGAGGTCTTATATATAGGTTCGATGCTTCTACTTTGACTCGATCCGGTAAAATTGTTGTAAAATTGTTGTAAAATTGTTCTCGAGACATAAGAGATAGGTAATCTCAACATATGGAGAGACGATAGACGCGGTATGTGTTATACGTTATACGGTGTATAAACATAATGTGGGATTTGGTTTGGTAAGTTGGCCGGTGATAACCTCAGTGGACTTCCCCTTCCCGATGGAAAGTGTCAAAGCCTTCTCGTAGTGACAAACAAACTTGGCTCGGGTCCGTTTCTTTATCCTTATTCGGAAATAAATAGCCGGCTTGTTATCTGTGACGTTGCACTGCTCCCGACTACTCCGTATCAGATAACAGTGCCCCGGTGGTTATCACGGGTGCAAAGCCAATGATCCGTTACGAAGATACTCGAATCATTTCGCGATAGGATGCAACATCGGTCATAGTACGTCACGTACAGGTCAGTCCTAGACGAGATGCATCTATCCCATTTGAATCCGCGATTATGCACAATTATACGTTTCCATTCCCTGAACGATCTCGCAATATTACGCATATCGTGCGTAACTATTATCCTCAACTTAATGATAAGTCCACGTATAGTGAGTAGAGCTGATTAGAATCGTCGGGTGAACGAAGTGTTTTGTTCCTGAAATATGACCTTGTGGTTGTGGGTATTTCCCAGGTTTATCTCGAGTGGCCAGAAAAGAATCTATACACTGGCGTTCGGTGACAATATAACACCGATAATGATCTGCAGAGTGTAATTGAATTGTTACGTATATTCGGAGGCGGCGATCGAATGATAACGTGTTCAAGTCTGCATGATTTGACACTCTTCTGGTTCTACTTGGACCGTTGCTAAGCAGCTAGACGCGATAACTCGTGACCACTAATAAACGAGCTATACGATTCATGATAGTATTGCTTAATACTACCTTACACCTGTCTATCTCCGTATAATAAAGACCCGGGGCCGGATTTTTCGCCGACGAAATATAGAAGCCGTTATCAACTCGACACGTTAAGGCTTATCTTTGCGGTTTTGTTCCGTCACACCTTTGATAAGGTGGATTTTTTAGTGAAACAGGTTAGCACATAGAAACGATAACAGAGATTAAATGATTTGGAAAGTCCGGACGAGTGAGTCAATTTATTTGCTGACTATAATCTCTGTCCTGTTCTTTTCGACTTCTCATCCGTCGTTGTACGGAACTTGGAAAGGAAGAAACACAATACAAGTGCCGAGTGAGAGGACGTAGATTAGGGGCAGAAAATTGACGTCCCTTTCGAGTAGGTTGCGGTCGATGTTCCGTTTTGACGCACTTTTCCCGGTCGAGATATATGCAGGTATATATATTAGGAATAGGACTGCAGTTTAGCCAAGTCCGTGGGCGTGGCGGACCTTTTCGGAATCTAACGTCCAAGTGAACAACGGCTGAAATGCATTATTTACGATCTACGTTTCAGGGGCAGTCGGCGACCGAATATACCTAAGATTCCGATATTTTTCTTAAATTTCTTCAATTTTTTAACATCCCGACTCCCACGAGAGGAAACGTCCCAGCTCTTCTTCCCCGTCCTAGTCGTCTCGACTTTTCTTCGACAGGTTTGCAGGTATAACGCCGTAAGAATCTTTCTTCTAGTTTTTCCACTACGTTGAATAGGCGGCGGCATTCGACGGATTCCATATATTCGTTTGGGTTTAATAATAAATAATAATATATATATTATATAGTATATAGTATATATACTATATAGGCCAGCGTACGGTCTCATAGTTTCCGGGGCGGGGGCGGGGGCGGGGACGAGTATACGAGGTGAAACGCGTTATATTCACGTAACAAGATTCTCTTTAACTAACGCGACGTGGGTATATAAGGTCTCCGCACTGCAGGCGTGGGAACTCCTCCGGTTAACCTGGGCGATCAAGAAGCGGCAATATAACGGATCCCTCGCATCTCTAGCTTCGATTCGATTTTACTCTTTCACCCGGGGACAGAGGCGCGGGAGTCCCCTCCCCTGCCTCGTACCGCCCCGGCTTTATACCTAAGGCGATTGAATTCCTTAGTCTTCACGGCTACACGTTAAAACACCGAATCGCTTTTATAGCGGTAACAATAACGTTAGAAAACCATCAGGAAGCCGAATAACGTAGATTTCTTAATCTTCCGTGCGAGGTTCGTGCACGACCTTCACTTCTATTCGGATACTATATGATTCATCGATCATAAAATTCGATTGGTTTTCATTTTCTCATTTTCTCATGATGAATATAATTGAAAAACACCTCAATCAAGAGATCACACTTCGTTCAGAATTCGCAACCTAATTTATACCATTGTGTATCTATACGGGTAGGTGCAGTGTACAACGTGTCGTCTACAACTAAGCATGGAAGCCACGAGCCTGCATGTATATTGCATCGACACATAGCTATCCCGCGTGCAATACACATGTATAAAATGAGTGCGATAGGAGCGTTCTTCCCACGCCAGACATAACCGAAGGATTTATGTAACTTAGACGATGGGACGCTCGTGCCTCAAGAATTGTGGGCAAACTCACCTATCGGAGAACATACATATATGACCTCCATTCGGTAACAACAACAGGTGAAATTTATACAGGGTGACCAGCCTCCGTCGTTCGTTGACAAATGTCAAGTTGCACATGTATATAGTTCTCTCAGTAATTGGAAATAGTATTTGAATCTTCCCTCATTCGATTCGACACAGCTCTTTTTCAAAGGAATCTCTTGTTTTTCATCATCCATACCGCAGGAATGTCTTCCGGGTCGCGGTTGGTCGCGTTGGTCGATAATCATTCTTTCTAATATTTCCGATCAGAAATATGTGGAAAATTTTGTAAACACGGGTGCCGTTATAACACCCGATTTATTTCAGTGTTGTTTTTGACGTGAGGTTGGCCCCGGCGGCGACGCCGGCACCGAATACGACCGGCGTCATCGGTCCATCAATGCATGCGACCCGCCCCACGTCGCCTGCCCACAAACGGCTAGAAAAACTGCTTGAAATAACATAATTATGGGGTCCAAGGTGGATACTGCGTATGTATATGCGGTATGCACACTACAGTTTCCTGTGACAACTCAAAAGGCACGTTTTCACGTAGTGGCTATGTACCCGACGGAATTTCTCCACTAATATGAGTATAGAGTGTATAAAAAAGACCTGCGTCGTCATTCCAAGCTTGAATAACGCACCTCAGACCAAATACATAAGGTTACCTATACTTCTCTCGACGTTCAGAGATTTTTGACGTCTCACGAAAGAAACTGACTGAAAGGCTCTCTACTGGTCGCGTAAACCAAAAGAAAAGAAGAGAGAGAGAGAAAGAAAGAGAGAAAAAAAAAACGAATTCCGTACCACGGGGACGAATTCGTTGAATAAATATTTTGACGGGGAGACCCGCTTAACCTACGCCCACGCGACCCCTCGTGGAAATCGAGACTCGGGCCCATGCCCATATGCCTTAGAATAGGTATTGTGATTTCAGGTATATTCCTATACTGATTTCAAGCGACTAGGGTATTCTCGGAGCTGGTCGCGGCCAGATCGTATAAAAAGTAAATGGAGAAAAGTGAATAGTAGCCTGCAACAGTTCTTTTTATTTCTAATTCTTCAATTGTTACGAGGAGAGAGGAAATGGCAAAAGCTGCATTCAGGTGCGAGCTTTGCAATGAAACTACTTTGGTAAATTAGTCTCGTGGTGTTGTTGTTGCTGCGCTACTGCAGCTATGGCCGTTGCAAGCTGGTAACAGTACCGGCCTGCTGCCTTTTGTACTGATCCAACGAACCGGGGACACAACCGGGAGGCAAGAAGTTGGCTCAATGCTCTAATTCGTTTCCCCGTTTTGTCTTCAATCTCGATTCTAATTTTTCACCTACCTTTTCCTAGATCATCTTTCTTTTCGCATTTCTCGGCTGTTTTTATTGTGCTTCTTCGGCGTAGGCGTTTTATTCTTGCACGTTCAGCAGATAGGAAATAACAGCGCGATTCAATCCTACGAGACTCGGACTCGCGCGTTGACCATTTCTTTTTACCCACAAATTATCCCCCATTTCAATCCACAACAGTCTATTGTTCGTTTTAATCTTTGGATCGACGGTGACGATAGAATCTAACCACTCGCGCCACGGCCGAGTGATTTCTGGAATATATATACATAGAAGTATAGTGTAGTATCGTATCGGCGTAAAGCGATCGATTTATCGCACGAATTCCGAGATGTATTTTTTTATTTTTTCATCTTCTTTTTTCTTATAGACCGGAACGGTTCTCCTCAGATATTTCAACAATTTGACTAGTAACGTGCCAGCTCCCGCGAAATTAACCCTCCAACAACAGGACCCAGATTATTCGCGTTCGCGGACTGCACGACTTTAAAGGTCGACTCGGTGAGCTGAACCACCCCAGAAAACCCCGTCTAAACAACTCGATTTGTTGGAGTGAGTTTCTTGGAAATATTCGACACTTGTTGCTTCGGATCGGCGCCCCGGCGACGAAGCCTTATACCGCAGAGAGACTGCAGTAGATATACTTGGAACGGGGTGAAGCTAGTTGGTGCATCAAGGAGTTCGCGCGAAGATAGCACGTGGTATATGTTATAAAGATACTTTTATTTTTCTACCACCATATATTCTGAAACACGTATCTAGTATCACGCTCGAATAGAAGGAAGAGAAGGAGGACGAGGAGGAGGACGTGGGTAATAAAGTCCAGAACCTATCCCTCCGTGTATAGCGATATGTGTCTATGATCCGCGTAAAGTTATCAGCGAAACAGTTATCGCATCGTGAAGGCCTGCAAAGACATAGAGCTCGGTGAACGAAATCCCCCGTGTGTTTGCCTGGACAACGGTGACGCGACAGGTAACGCTATTACCGAGAAAAGACGGCCTTCAACACGACCGGCCGAAGTGAACAGTTACCTGACTCTGCAGTTACTTGGGGTGCACCTCGCCTCACAGACGGTTCTACCGCAAACATAATACGTACACCCATCATACACCGATATACATACGTCTTTCGATCTATTGTGTTTATCAATAATCAACCTGCAGCAATTAGGCTTTAATTCAGTTTGTACAGGTCTAACAGGGACGCTTTGCCCCTTCTATTTCGCTATAGGATATGAGAGTCGAGAGACCACTGCTTCCCAATCCTCCGGTTATACACCGCTTCACACTAGCCACACTTGCTAATCGACGTATACCACCATAACATGTGGGATGCGCATTTCTACCGTGGTCGCGTGTGTGAGAGAAGTGAACTCTTGAAAGTTCGAGCTCGGGTTCACGCCTGGCACTCGTCGCAGGTGACCCAATGAACGTGGTATCGCTCCGAAGAACTGCAGCGAAGCAACGGTATATGCAGCGACGTTCGTTCGCTCACCTCAACCGAGTTACGCCGAGGACACGAATGCAGTTCGTATATAGGAAACTGCGATAGCTGCAATACGGTGCAGCAGCGCGGGATGACTCGCAATGTTCCCAACTCGTACCCCTGGGGCTATCGTATAGTTCTAGTCCTAGATATTCCCTCGATTGATCATCCGGAAAAGTGTATATATATACCTATATATGTATGAACATTCCTATAACAAAGTTGTGCAAGGAAAAACCCACCCAGGTTTGGTGACGCGAGATGCTGAAGATCCGAAACCTTTGTTCATCGACGACAGCTATATAGCCCATGTGAATTCTTGACGACGCTATCTGATGTCCCACAGCTATGGAACACCTATACAGCCTACTAGCCAAGGTATTAGAGATATCGGTGATGTCGGACCGGAAGTTGCGGAGACGCGAGATTGGATACGTAATACGTGAACGGGGGGGTTATAGTCTAAGGCGCGCGCGAACCACGCCGTGCCGCACGTCCTGGATGATGCAGACTTTGAAAGACGGGGCCGAGGAGGGTGATGCGTGATCGAGTTACCCGGGCGTCGTGTACCACCGAGACAAAGGGCGCCCCCCGTTCGTTACAGTGAAATACCGATACCTTGGCTGGGTAGTGAGTAGGTACCTTAGCGGTCGGCAGCCAATACCCACGGATCTTTAGTCGCGACCGTGGCTCGAGGGATTTCTGGAGACGTGTTATACTCGAAGGTATAACGACGTCGAACATAGATATCAGCGTCGTAACCGCGGCCTAACGAATCTCACACGACACGCGAGACCCTGATGGAAAAACAAACTTGCGGTCGAGGTTTAATGTTCAACGAGAACGTAACAATATTCGTGGAGGAGGAATATCTCCCGTATTTATTCCGGCTTATGCATACAGGTAGGTATATAGGTATTCGTTCGTTTGCAGATTGCATTTCGGAAAGAAAAACGACATTATCATCATAAATTTTTGCCAAATTATAACATTAGATGAGAAGAACACGCGAAGATCTCTGAAACACGAATTGTTCGAAGTAATAAATATAGGAAGCGGGTGTACTAGTATTATATGTGTCGACAGCCAATATATTGCTCAGAACTATGGGAGCGGCTTGAATTTATAGATTTAGTTTATATACATACATATTCGCATCTGTTCAGACCTGCGTTAACGTGGATTCTAGCGATGATGGCGAATTGAAAATTGATCAATGGGAATCTGGGTGATTGCGGTGTTCGAGTAGGTATAATTGAAATATGCAAGATAGTTCGACGAGGACGCGCGACGTGTTAGTTTCACAGCGTGCTAAAACTGAAATAGCGCGCGCCGGTTGCCGGCTTGCGCGACGACGGCCGAATGTCTAATTGAGATCAGTTTGACTCAGTTTATATCAATCTAGTGAAGTCGGTAAAGTTTTGTCCCGCGCTCTTATCTACGAACGTCTCTCCGAGGTTTCGTCACAAGTTTTTAAAGGCTAACGTGTAGTAACGCCCCGGTTACTGAGATCCGGTAAATAAGGGAGACTTGGCCCGCGACAGACTCTACCCTAGGTGGTGAAACATTAAGGGAAACCGAGCTACCGAGGGGAATTCTAACGCCGCCGAAATCGACCCTAGTCAAGTGTTAATTCAGACAATTTGCGGTGCCGTGCGGCTCGGCTCAACCTATTCTCGTGCGGTGGACACATCGCTACAAATTTTATGAGACGAGATCAAGTTTGATTCACTCACTGATGAATTTATTCTATCCTCGCTACACATCCGCACCTATATTTACAATCTGTGTACGCAGTACACATACCTGTGTACCTACATACCTACTATGTGCCAACGTGTCCGTATCGAAGCAGGTTCAATTCCGTCTCTTGGATATCTCGATTGCACCAGTATATTGGATCATTATATTGATTCGAGATTCATCGGACAACAGATTTCGCTAAGATATGATCCAGATTTGATATCTAAAATAATCGCGATATCAACATAGCAAGGGATCATTGGTTAAAATTATGCACCCCGGATCAGAGTACACACGTACTATACGCGATTCACGAGATATAGCTGTAGGTGGATCTCCGTCAGACAGATGCGCGGATACACGAGTATTGGTACAATAACGTTCGTCGTTGTATCTGTCACCATCTGTCCGTATTATACAGGCAGTATGTAACAAAGTCCGTCATGCCACGTTGGCGTTCGTTTAATTTCCTCGAATCTACATACCATTTATATACACATTATATGTAGATATAGATATTATTGCGGTACGAATGTGATAATGTATTTCTTTGAACTTCGGATAAGACGGACGGACGTCCGGCAGATTGCTCACGGGCCGTCATGGGCATATTATAATGTATAACTGTATATTAGACTGGTTCAAAAAAATCGACTATTCTATTTTTCTTCAAAGTCACATGTTCCAATAGTTGTAGGAAGCAAATTTAACAGCTGTTCAAATTTGAGCCCTCAATATTAATATTTAGTGGTCCCTGAACGCAAATTTTCCATTTTCCATTTAATTAACACAGGAAATTTTTTTTAGTCATTTCTGAATTTTGTAGCGCAATAACGGGGCAATGTACATAAAGGTCCGATACATATTTTATAGGAAATTTAATGCTCTACAAATAAGGTCTCCTATAATTTTTTGATAACTCAACTCTTTCAATTAAAGGTGAAAATTCAACTTTAATCATGGATAACAAAAAGAAAAAGTTATTTATTGAAATCTTTGATAAAATTGATCGAAACTCGAACAATAGTATGCGAGATACGATCATGATGCACAGAAACTTTTTGTAGAAAATCCAATTTTCTACGAAAAAAATTCAATATGATTTTTTGTTATCTATAATCAAAGTTTTTGTAATATTTGGAAAACCGAAGCAGGCAAGAACATTTTTTTTCCATTTCAATTTGAAAATTCGTCAAGAAATATTTGCCAAGACTAAAACAGAATGGAAATAATTTTGGATGTGAGATTTTCATGAGGTTCAAGTTCGTAACGTTAACGCAACAAACTAATGGGACAAAATTCTCAATTTCATGGCTTGAATAGTGAAAAAAATAGCAAAATACGTGCATCATTTCCCGGGTTGAAGAAAAACACCCCTTATACCTCGTCTATCTAACAACTTTAACAACATTTGACTTTTGAGCCATGAAATAATGAATTTTTCTGAAAATTCTGTTACGGTAACGTTACGTACTTCAACTTCATAGATTTTCAAGGATGATACCGTGTCATATATCGGCTTCGGTTTTTTCAAAAATGAAATTGTTCGAGTATTACTATATGTCTCGTTCCGCCTCACACATAACTATATATAGGTATATATGCATATACGATCGGAGTGACCGATTTATAGTCAAATGTACATATAAAATGAATTCCCAGGTAATATCGAGGCCTATTTGTAATAATAAATATTACGCAATAGTCCGAGGTCCGTGAATCAGCAAGCAACAACATCCCCACCTTGACCCGATCTTACCGTAAGCCTCACTTCCGCGTATATCACCACTTCCAGTTTCCGCTCTGCCGCACGAGAAACGAGTGATAATCAAAGTTCTGATGTGTAGAGTCGACGCTTGAGTAATGGAAGTTTATTATAGTTCTCGTGTCGTTTCGGTATTAGCGTTCGTCTAACTTATAATCTGACCCGACGTTACTCGGCTGCAGAAATCCATGCTATCTCAATTCTCAGGGCCGAATATTGAAATAACTCTGAGATTGCCCGAGGTGATGCCGAATTATCGACCCCCCCATCTGTCTATCTCATTGTGCGTGACGCGGCTAATCGCGTTGACTGCAGCATCCACGCGGTTAAGCAAAGTTAGCCCAACTTGACTTGCTTAGACTTGGTTTAGGCTCGTCTTAGTTTAGGAAGTAGGTTAACTTCTAATTGCGGTTAATTGCTAATTTACCGGCACTTGCCCGCCAAGCTGCTTACGGCGTCGCTTCTTCGTCTTCGTCTTCTTCTTCTTCTTCTTCTTCTTCTTCTTCCTCTTCTTTTTCTTTTTCTCCTTCTTCGGTCGTTATGTAATTCAATGTATAAGCACATTTTCGGCTATTTTCTCGTCTTGTTAAGTTGAAGTTGGAACTCGTAAATTCTTTCTCGCAACGGAATATTGCGGCGTGGCAGGCATCGCATACGGTGAAAGAGCTAAAAGTGCGAGTCGTTTATAATCGCGTTGTATTTCAACACGCCGAATAACCCGGTCCGGATCGTTTGCGTTCGCTAATCACTTAAAGCCCTCGCTACGCTACTTGGTATTAGATTAGGTATACCTAATACCTATATCTACCTGCAGAGCTCGAACCCGCATCGTTTGATATTTCTGCTAGCTCTTCTGCACACAGGTTTAAGAAGACTTATATATATATATACCCATATACACGCAACGTTCAGCTCCCAGGGAGAATAACGTCTTAACCTCACCGGGCAATTTCCGGGTTGCGAAGCGAACGCCCCAGCTACTGACTTCCGGCTTTGCCGCCGCCTAATAATGCCTTGGCTCGTAGGAAACGCGGGCGCGGCTTCATTCCAAGTAGTATGCGAACACATAGGTATTACACGTACCTATCCTATACCTATATATCTATATATGTATAAGCGTGTTGGTATGTACAAGGTGATCCAGAACGATACCTCTAGGTATACGCGCGTACATATAAGTACTCGATGAGTATAAAAGAGAAGATTATATTCTGTCTTCGCTTATCGCCGTTAACTGTACGTGTATACAATATGTATATACAATGTGCATACATGCATGGATATAATGCTGGTATATCGATAGTGATAGCTCGGAAGTTTTCTTAGAACGAAAAGCAGTTGGAAAATGCAGAAGATTTATATTTCGATTCGTTAGCTATACGGACTGCAGGTGCGTGACGCGATAAATGACCACCTGGTTATCACACGAGTGTCAAAAACGGTATTTCCCGGTTATATGACTGATCTACTTATATAGGTATGTATGTGTGACTAATTGGGTAAAATCTAATCCATCAGATAGCAGCGTACGAGGAACCTTGACGGAACTTTTCGTAGCCGGAATTCTTTGTACTATCCTCATGTTTTTTTGTTTCTCGAAACCAGTTGAACGCATCGTAAAGTTTCCGGGAACGGAAGATACGCCCTCCAGCCGCAAGTGTATACATATAACCGCGCACAATACTTCTCTCTATACTTATGAAATATGAGGTACTTCCCCGAAGAGTTGAAGGTCACAGGCGCGGATAACGCGGATTATCTCACTGCCCCATCGGTTTAAGAGATTTACCGGCTATTGCGGCGATATCCAGAAAGTCATCGATGCGACGCAACCGTTTTCATGACTCGAGAGAATGCGTCTGGCGAAAATTGTATGAGATCGGTTATACCGCTATCCTTTTGGATGGTGGGTAGGGTTGGTTCTCTTGAAAAGAACGAGGTGGCATATAGCATCGGGGTGAATATAGGAAAGGAAGAGAAGGGAAGGGTAGGTAGGTAGTGGTAGGTACCTACCTCGTACCCGAGGTGGAGGCGGAGGCAGAGGCAAGGGCTTGTTCCGTTCGCCACCCGCCACCCGCCACCCCCCGAGGCCTCGTTTGCTCGCGATGCCGGAAATTGAGCAGAGCCCCGCGTGCTTCCGTCGGGAGCTTCCGCGTTCGTCATCAACTCCCCCTAAACTCAACCACCCCCACGAGGTCGTGGAGCTCCAAGAGATCAATAGAATGTCGGCGACGGCGCGTTCGTCCGATTTACTCTAAGGCTTTGTTAACCGCGCGGGGTAAAATTTTAAAAAAAATTTCTAAACGTCAAAATCACATCAGTTCTTATATTCCCGTGACAAAGAAGAGGAGCGGGAAAAAAATCCTTCCATTTCGGCTGCAGCTACGCGTCAAATTCGAGATCAAATATCATTTTACTCACTGCATTCAACGAATTTATGGTCTTGCAGATTGTGAACGGCGGAATTTCTCGCTCAGATTTATGCAGCTTGTATATACGCTCGCCCTCTATAGCTGAGACTGTAGGCCTGCAGTGTAGGCGTTGACGATAATTATTGTACACGATGCTGTGGCGTCGAGTTTCCACTCAATCAAACAGTCAGCTCTGGGATATAAATCAGGTATTAGGGTATTACTGCGGTATATATTTCAATGACGGATTGCTGCAACGCCGATCGGGGCCCCGTATCGCCTGAAAGCTTTCATTAAACCGGACGGAAACGAGCCAAGTTTTGCGACTACAGCTATACAAAATCAAATGTGCGAAATATTTATCAGCCAACAAAAATACGATATGACACGTGTCCCATAGCTGGTTATTAATTCTATACGTGTTAGCTATATACAGGGTGTATCTCAATAAGTCATGCAAACCTACATAGGGAGATTCCTCTTTGAAATAGAAAACGATTTTTCGCAAAAAAATTAAAAAAAAACTCAACAAAAAAAAATGAATGAAGAGAGGTAGGTATAAGGTATTACCTACTAAGCTTCAAGTTTTTTTTTTTTTTTTTTTTGTTTTTATTTTCTTTTGCGAAAAATCGTTTTCTATTTCAAAGAGGAATCGCCCAATGTAGGTTTTTTATGACCAATTAAGAGACACCCTGTATATATAGCTTACGTACAATATTATCGAGCATGTTATTTCTCTGCTAGGTGTATCATGTATGTGCGTATATCAAGCAGCGAAATATCGACGTATGTATAGGAATATGACATCGAGCGGGAGATACGAGGGCGACAAAACGTACCAAAACGCTTTTCTTTTTTTGCTTTTCATCACCTGTCGTGATACAAGAATAGTACTATTTCGATACTAATGCGAGAGTGTTGATTCTCGGACGAGTGTGAAGTTTGACAATCTGCACACGAGTCGAGAATCATCTTTCACGTGTTGAAAAAGTATTCTCAGTCGAAAGTTTCACTCGAAAAGTGACTAAACGAATGTTCCAGAATGTGACCAACGAATCTTCACGTTTTCGACCCTCTGGAATTCGAAGAACAGATTTTTAGAAAAATGTCGGTTTGTCCGACGAATCGGCGCGATGATCTCGGAAACGGGTCGATGAAAAATTTTGAAATTTTGAGGACTTTATACATTCGAATGAGCGGAATGAAAAATTGCCATGTTCCATTAATTGTGAACGTTCGCGCTTCTGTCGGGAATAAATCGACTTTCAATTTTATGTGTATATCTTTTTTGTTACTTTTTTATTTTTGATATTTCCAAATCAAAAAATCTGTATTCAGTACGTTATTACATTTGTTTGTAAGGTGATGAAAAGTATATCGCGAAAAAGCACCGTTTCTTCCGTCTTGATTTTTTTTAACTTGTGTAAATTTTCTGAACACGAGGCAATCTGTTGGAATATCGAATCGACCCGCCTCACCTCACCTCGCCGCGCCTCGCCTCGCCTGGCCTCGCTTCCGGAGAACCACGTCTCGCTTCCGCTTCCGACTGCGTCAAATCCCCCGTTTCACCCCGATTTTAACCCCCATCCCCCTTAGCGCCAACGGTAAACCCCGCGCGACCAATCAGCGACGACTCACGGCGGGTCGACGACGTATATGTTCTAGATATATACGTGGTATGTGTATACATAATATATACGTGTGGGCATACCATGTATATATGTATACATAGACACGAATTGATGCCGTTTCGCTCGGTGAAGGTATTGGCTAACGTTACAGTTTCAAGTTGAAACATTCAACTGATTCAAAGTCTTTGAGAATAGACAATCTGCTCGTTCATTCGGGGAAAATGACTTTATAGAGAACTTTGGCCAGTGGAAATGAGAGTTGAACTTTCTTTCTTCGGTATACTCGCGAGTATTTGAAAATTATGTTGTAAATCTCGAGTAAATCTTCATTAATCTCTGTACAGCAATCTCTCCGCTGATGATTAAATCGCCGTGCAGATCTACTATATGCGAAAGATTTACCTATATACGCATTTGATAAGGTATACCTACATAACAAGGACCCGGGCGATCGGTTGGTCATATATAGAACGATAATATAAATAAGCTATCTGATGGAACGGTGTGCTAAAAAGTTTGCCGCGTACGGTCGAGTGAGTGGAGTGGAGTAGAGTAGAGTGGAGTAGAGTGGAGTAGAGTAGAGTGGAATGGAGTGTAGCGCAGCAGAGCGGAGGGAGACTACCGTTTACTTAGATACCTACGCTGTTGCTTCCGTGTTTGACCAGCGATAAATAAATTTTATGCCTTTACCGATCGAAACGTTACACGATTCACCAGCAGACACATATAGTCCCAGCTATACTCCAGATAAGGCGATCGGAGAGAAAGAAAATAAAGTGGGATAAAGAAGGGAGCATTCCCAAGGATAGCGGATCGGTTATTGGGGTAGCGCAGTAGCATCCCTTAGCTAATATCTGACGCATGTACTCGAGTAATTTTTTAGCGAAACAAACTTGAATCAATCTCGACGACAACTATAATGATGGAACTTATGTATCGATGGATGGTCGAGGAAGATTCTAAGAAGCGATATAGGAGAAAAAAGGAAATAAAAAGTTATTGTTAGATAGTAAATATTGCCAGGGTGGTAGTAGGTACACATCAACCCTTGGCACTGAAATCTCCCCGGTTACCAGCACGGTGCGTGTGGTAGGTATATTTATATATATATGTAAACCGTACGTGTAGGTATATTAGGCAGAGTTGCAGAGATACGGGACATCGTATCTTTAATGGGTATAGGTATGGGTATGGGTATGGGTATGGGTATGGTGACGGGGATCCGACGGTCTCGTTGGTATCAAGGCACTTCCGGTTCCGGGAGCGACTTCGCGGGGCCGTACTATAACGTCGCGTCGGCTGACGGCGCGATAAAAAGCTCGTTAATGCTTTGAAAATGGAACGCTATGGAGAGAAAGAGAGAGAGAGAGTCTCGACCTCGAAACGACCTGCGCCCCCACCATCCCCTGGGACCACTTAATCTTATTGGCCTACGCTCGCGATAACCGGGGGCGAATCCTTCCTCCGACCATAATCCATAATCCTTAATCCTTAATCCTTACGATCCTCAACCCTTAATCGTCGCATCGATCTCTGGAATACGCCAGCGCGAAGGAGGAATCTCATTCTGAAATTGTTCAAAGCCACCTCTTTGCGTCGTGCGCGAGATGAGCCATTCATTTTCCGCACATCCTTCGCACAATTAGATTTTACTATGAGACCCAGCTGCATGCAGCTGTTGTCAAAAGAACCGCCCGCGTTGATGAGATTAGTTTTATGATTCTTGCGGGGAAATTAATCGAAGCGCGGAAAACGTCTCGTCACTTTGCGGATGGTCGGAACTATATAGCCAAAGAGCAGAAATAATTGTGTTACGATAGTGCAGTATTTATCTATCTATATGCCCACAATATTAATCACAGACAGATACCAGAACCTTCCTCTCGTGTATAGGTAGGTACATGTTGCAGAAATTGGAATCGCACAAACGTGACTCCGGAAGCGTTTTCCGGCTGAGATACGCTGACGAGCGAAAATGTATATTTCTTTATCATCTTTACGGCATTGCAAGGCCGTAAAAATGTCTGCTGGGAAGTACTTCCTCGACAATTTTTATATCCAAGTAATTATTATATCTATGTGGTGTAATGGCGTTTATTTGATATTTTGAATCTGCATGTCATGCACATATTCATTAGCGGACGTGATGAATACTTGCGCACTCTGGATTTTCCAAATACAATACCATATACGCTTACATATTATCAAGTCGACTTTTTCTCTCCCTCCGAAGCGGGCTGAACCCCTGCCTATAGGTATATATATACCTGTGCGTATAACATCACATAATATCAATCTGTAGAATGTCTTGTGGTTATATACCATACGTTAGATATATGGGATCCCCGAAAGAAAGCGTGTCCGAGATAGTAGTCTGCAAGTTTTACTATATACACTCTACTGCACAAGCCGTAAAACCTCGTGTGCCTCGAACGATGAACCCAGTCCATCGCGTAGTCAGCATATATTTACCGCAAATCCATCCGGAGGTCCTTTATCGCCGGTCCATACCACCGCGAGAATAAAATATAAGGACAAAAACCGAGGCGTCGATGGATAGATAGAAAAGTGACCGGAAGATAGTGCGGGTCTAGTAACCTTGTCTACGAAATGTATCAGATATATACCAAGATGCAGCGCCTTTGCATACGTCGAGATCAAGATCTGCGCCCACATCTCCGCGTATTAGCTATATCTGACACCTTGAGTTGGGCATAATCGATCAGCTAGGCGGCAGGCGTTAACAAAAAAATCGGGTGCAATTCGTGATGCGATAAAACATACTAAGAGTCAATTATCCAATTATTCATTTTATTCATACATTTATTTATTCATTCATTTAATTAATTATTTATTTATTTATTTAATCATTTTTCGGCCTTTGAAAGTTTAAAATTAAAAAGGGGATGGCCAGCCTGCGAGAAACAGACGAAAATATCAGGTAATGCCGAGTAGGAAGTGACTGACTGCGATGTTTCACGGAAACCTCTGAGTATAGAGGGAATGTATAATAGGGTGGGCCCAAAAAAAACGACTAATTTTTTTTTCCTTAGTTACCATGAAAATAACGTTCAGGATGACAAAAAAAAAAAAAAAAAAATGCTGTGAAAGTTTGAGCTCTATTAAAATTAAGAGGTGGCTCTTCGTGATTTTTGATTTCCCATTTAAATAACACGGGATTTTTTTTTTTTTTTTTTTTTTTTTTCATTTGGAATTTCATTTCGTTCTAAAGAATCAGCGTGTTGTAAAAAATCAATACATATATTCTTGTAGGAAATTAAACGATCTCCAAAAAAGGTCTTATATGATTTTTCGCTAAGTCGACTAGTTTGAAAGTTATTCAAGGTTGTCCAACCTCAAACGGTATATGAAGACTTCCACAATTTTTTATATTTTATCACGCAATAATGGTTCAAAAACATAAAACATCAAATTTTTCGTGAAGTTCATCAAGTGTTCTTTGGTAAAACGTTAGCCATTATTTCGGGGTAAAATACAAAAAATTGTAGAAGTCATCATATACCTATATCTAGTGGGATTCTTGGAAATGTAGGTCGAATAAAACGTTAAAAGACAAAGCTTCAATAATTGTCGACGTTTCGGCCTCAAGTGTGGGCCCTCCTCAGGACAGAACGATTCTTTATTCTACAATACAAAGGATTTCGTTTAAAGATTTAAGACATAAACAAAATTAAAATTCAAACTTATAGATTAGCGGTTAGTTTAAAAATGACAGTACTAACCTTATGGACACATGATAATAATACGGCGGGATTCTAGAGATAATCGAAACATAAACAAACGCAGTTACGCTGAGATTTAATTTTGCGTACCTTCCACTTATCCATTATAACTATTGAAAGATTAACAAATTAAGAGATCAAAGATCTTTTGTACTGGCAACAGTTAACAATACAATGGCAGCGAAGGAGAAGACGGAAGTCTGGATTGTTGATATCGATCAATATATCCCACGGAAATCTAAATATTAACTCAGTCACTAGGTCATACATACATAGAGAGGCAAAAACAATAAAGGTAGTCAATGTCGGTCACTTATCATAAGGTAGTTAGATGTTCGAAATAAGTCTTACGTACGTATCGCTTAGTTTCTCAACGTCCTGTCGTAAGTTGACCGAGTCAGAATGACTCACAATGTTACACATCTCAAGAATCATCCTTTTATAATACACAGGTTCTTCGTGTAAAACGCTTACCTTGTCATAATCAAAGCGATGGTCGTGATCAACAATGTGTCTGGTTAAAGCGGTATAGTGGTCAACACTCTCTTTGATGTTTTTTTTATGTTCGTTAATTCTTTGCGAGATATGTCGAGACGTTTGACCAATATAAGGCTTATTACAATCGAGACACGGTATCTTATAGACTACATTAGAACGTTTATCCAGCGGTAGGATGTCCTTACCGGAATCAAACAACGGCCTCAAATCATTATGGTTCTTACCGACAAACTGTACATTAAATTTCTTAAAAATACGGTTTAGCGACTCGAACAACCCCGCGATGTAAGGGATCGAAATAAACGTAGATCTGTTAAGATCCAATTGAGGTGCAACGTTGTTGTTCAAAGCGTTGATCTTAAGTAAACGTTTAGAAATAGTACGGTTTACTACATTTGTGGGGTAACCATTTTTTGCTAAAACCTCTCGAATAATAGACAAGTTTTTTTCATGAAACCGAGGATTTGACAATCTGATACCTCTATCCACAAGATTAGTGATGGAACCAATTTTATACGACCTGGGATGATGTGAATCATAATTCAAATATCTCTGTGACCAAGAGGAGGGCCCACACGAGGCCCCAAGAGGAGGACGTTCTGTCCTGAGGAGGGCCCACACTTGAGGCCGAAACGTCGACAATTATTGAAGCTTTGTCTTTTAACGTTTTATTCGACCTACATTTCCAAGAATCCCACTACATATTCACTTGAGGTCAAGAATTTTGTTTCTATATACCTATATCATTTGAGGTTGAACTTTAACCTTGAATAACTTTTAAACGAGTCAACTTAGCGAAAAATCATATCAGACCTTTTTTGAAGATCGTTCAATTTCCTACAAGAATATGCATTGATTTTTACAACACAAATTCGTTAGAACGAAATAAAGTTGCAAATAAAAATCGAAAAGTTTCCCGTGTTATTTAAATGAGAAATCAAAAATCACGAAGAGCCACCTCTTAATATTAATATTAAGGTCTTAAACTTTCACAGCATTTTTTTTCTTCGTCATCCTGAACAATATTTTCATGGTAACTAAGGAAAAAAAATTAGTCGTTTTTTTTTGGCCCACCCTAATGTATATATATATATATATATATATGTACATCTTTGCCTGGACTTTGATAATTCTTCGTTAATATTCGCAGCCGCTGTATTTTTCACCAAACTAGGACACGCGAGACGATCCGAATTTCCGAAATCCATATAGTCATCCAACGTCTGTTTCGGGCTCTTGAGACCGCGCTAACATCATGCATACATCTATAATGTACATACCTATACCTATGTATATTATACACGTTTGTTATTCGGACCGTGGCCCCGGCACGTTTACGGCGAGGGGATGAGAGGGCGGAGAGAGACAGAGAGGGAGTTTGCCCGTGATTGATAGAGTTCCGGTGCAGGTCACCGTGACGTCATATAATCGCTTTAATCTCCTCTGGTTTTTATCGCAGCGTACATATAGGATATACAATATAAGCGCATGTAATATCTACCTGCCTGCCTACCTACATACGGAATACGTGTAATCTCTATACTCCCATGTAGTTCTCTGGCAAATCTAGGCGAGGCGACAGGAGACGACGGATAGGTCGACAATTATTATACCTATTTATCATACCGGACCTATACGACAGGTATAAGCCTGATTTGTGGTGTTACACCTTGCGCAAAACTCGCACCGCGGTTGTATCTTGCGGCTTACGATCATTGTTACACGAATGAATTCGTGATGTTATATAGGGCTGTTCAGGAAAAGAAGAGAATTGTTTCATTTGCTGCAATAATTTATGGTCATATTCATTCTCGGCATGACACTCATTTTTCGTCATAAATCACAGAATGAAGGGATATGACCGCATACGCTACCATTCGGTCTGTACACGTTCCCGAACAGGCCAGCGGTATACACGATAAGATATTGTATACACGCGTGCATGTGCGCGGTAGCGGGCATCAGAGACTATCTCACAATCATTCGGTACACAGTAGACTTCGCACCTCCGAAAATGCGTGGTCCTTTCCTCAGAGCAGCGCACCGCCTCGTTCAACGAGAGGAGAAGAGAAGAGTAGAAAAGAGAAGAGAAGAGAAGAGGAGAGAAGAGAAGAGGAGAGGGGACTGATTCCGTTATCGCGTACCTCCGCATAACCGTACCTCTGCCCCGGACTCCGGACCCCGGGCTCCGGAGACGAGTTCAGGGCGCCGAGGGATCCGAGATCATTTCGTACCAAGGAAAGGCCAGGTCGTCTAGCCGTATACAAGGTGTCCCGTTCAAATCCTTTCCTCGCACTATATATCCTCATGTATATACGCGTAGTACGTATCCACCACGTACGCAACATCTCTCACGATAAATTCCAACGACCATTAAGGAATTCCACGGAGGAAATAAGGGAGCATCATCAACGATCTAATATTAAGTCTTATTGTTAAATCAATGCATATAATTATATTATATGTCTGCTGTTCGAGAACGGATGTTCATTCGTTGGATATATAGGGAAGAGAAAAGGGATCTATTCGTTCGTGGACTGTCGGGGGGCAGCAGGCGGGCAAACCTCGCCGAGGAAAGCCTAGAAGCACGACAAGTATACTCGGTGGCGCATACCGTGACATCACTTCCGTGTTTCACGATTAGCCCGTAACACAATACGCGAGTGCGCCGAGTAGCGTTGAAAAGAGATGGAGCGAGACGCGGCGAGGCACCAGGGAAGGTCTTCGGTTCGTCGGGTCTTCGCCGTCGTAGATGCCTGCTGACCGGCTGCCCCCACTTGCCCGAGAAGCCGTTCAAACCTTCGAGGTATGTGTCCGTGCATCGTATATGTGTGCATATGTAACAGCTCCGACCCCTGCAACGTATGTACACACTACACAAGTATCAGTTTTTTCTCTTTCTCTCTCTCTCTCTATTTCTCTAGCGAGCTGACGTTTTCGGCGAGTGTCAATGACGTTCGTAAAACTTCATCCTCCCTCGCGACATGCCGCGATCCGATACTCGCGCTCCTCGTGCGAGTTTAGAATTTGTATAGAGAAGAATCAATACTTGACATAGCTTTCCAGGATCCGAAATTCCTGTCCGCAAGGAGGTGATAGATTCCTGCGGTTTAATCGCGGGCTGCGATGAAAACCGATATGACAATATTATTCGGAAGACATCTATAGTAGATATGCCCGGCTATACGTTACGCGTCGATATGAGTATCGATGTCTCGATCCCGAGGTATGACGTTATGCGGTATAGTTATAGCCAATTGTATCGAATTAATTGATCGAAATTATCGTGATTCGCTTCCGGCGACGTTTAGCTTTATTTACGATGCATATACCTCTGCCTATACTTCTGTACACAAGCACACATCATATGGTCGGTGTAATTTGTCTAGTATATATCTTCTGCACCCGAGCGAGGCACGGGCAAGGTTATTATAACCTTCTCTGATCCACGCGGTAAACAAAGCCCGCTACCAGACGCAATGGCAGCAGGACCAGCAGGTATATAAGCAGGTAGTTCCTAGATAGTATATGGTATAGTATAGGCGGCTGTCTTATTGCGCCTACAAGCCTCGCCGACGGCCAGAAAGACCTTATCGCCGTGTTAGACGACGAAGAGCCTCCACGATATGTTCCCCATACGCACACGCGACGATAATATCGTCGTGCACTGCAGTGTTTATAACGTAGATGCGTCAGCGAACCACGAAGGTCGGTTCGAATTGCACTACGGACTCACACGCATAAGGAAAGATATTCGCTCACCGGCGGCGCCGTAGCGATTAGTTATCTGCCTTTCTCTTTTCAGCTAACGTTCCCGCTTTTGATAACAAGAAGAAGACAAAACCTGGTCACCTTCCATGAGTTAATCGGACTCGATCACCGCGTGCGGCGATCATATTCATGAAATTTTCGAGAATCTATATATTAAACTATTCTCGATTTCAAGGCTCGATATGCACTCCACGTCAATAATTTCGTGTCCCAATTGAGCAATTTCCTCGTATAAATAAAGACCAGGAAAAACAGGGAAGCATTCAGAGCCATATTAGGTTTCGAATCAACAAGACCTATCGACGGACGTAGGAAGACGTCGTAGCTGCAGTAGGAGGCTGGTTAAATCTTGGCAAAGATATAAGCGGTGACGCGCGTCGATATACATTATTGTTATGCTAATCGGCGTGCAGAGTCTGTGCCAAACACGTTTTGTCCCAAGGGCCATTGCACTCGATAGACCTAACCGCCTCGAAGCAGCAAACGCAGAGAGAATATCGTAGTCCGTCTGTTGTTCGTCTCTTGCGATTGATTTTTTTTTTCCTCTCCTTTTTTCGTTACCCTCGCTCTCTGTCTCTCTCTGAATGAATATCATCGACTTTACGAAGCTTGTTTGCACTACATCCTATTCTATCCTATTTTATTTTATTTTATTTACTTTACGTCATGTATTTTATAAGGATGTTGTGTGCCGAGCTACGCCGCGGTGCCAATTCCAAATTTTCGCATGCTCTGTATTTCTAATGTCATTTCTGTAATATGCATTTGCCTCGAGGTCTTCCAAGGCATAAATAAACAACAATCAATCAATCAATCAATCTCTCTCTCTTTCTTCTCTTTTCTTTTAAATATTTATTAACTTATTATGCGGAGTATTTCTTATATATGTACTTTATTCTCGCATATTTTTTACATCATGTTATCTATGTACTGCAAAACTGTCGCGCATTAAGGGAGCATTTCCAAAGCGCCTAATAAAGAAAAAATTTTATCTATCTATCTCTACTCTCCTTCTCTCACAATATATGTGACCCAATAAAAAATTATTTATATAATAATCAAGGAATTCGTGTAGGGAATGAAACGACAAAAGAAGTTCAAGAGACGAAATATTTAGGAGTAATAATTATTGATAGGCACTTAAGGAGGTTGGCTAGTCAAAAATGACTAGTTTTTCATGAATTGATTACGGCATAGTCGCCACATTCAGTATTCATCGAATTATTATATTCGTAAACTGATGATTACCCTGACATGTCCGGAAGTAAAATAATACTCAAATTATTAACAAATGGCTAGATATCGATTTTTCATTTTAAAAAATTTTTAATTGCTTGAAAACGATAAAAAATCTAGTAGATTGGTTCGATTACAGTCTACGATGGCTTATTTTCTTCAGGAAACTATTCTCCATGATTCGTCTAAGGCTTTTTTTTTTCATCATGTTGGTGACGGTGAATATTCAATTTTACAAGATTGAAATCGGTATACGTGCAATCTTGTAAAATTGAATATTCACCGTCACGAACATGATGATAAAAAAAGCTTCAGACGAATCATAGAGAATAGTTTCCTGAAGAAAATAAGCCATCGTAGACTGTAATCGAACCAATCTACTAGATTTTTTATCGTTTTCAAGAAATTAAAAATTTTTTAAAATTAAAAATCGATATCTAGCCATTTGTTAATAATTTGGGTATTTTTTTACTTCCGGACATGTCAGGGTAATCATCAGTTTACGAATATAATAATTTGATGAATACTCAATGTGGCGACTATGCTGTAATCAATTTATGAAAAACTAGTCATTTTTGACTAGCCAACCCCCTTAACAACATTCGAGAAGCATGCTTATGGTACCTTGCTCGAAAAATAGGGAAAAAAATAGGTTTTCTAGGTAAGACAAGGATTATTGTCAGCAGTTACACAAAAGTGACAATATGTAATAGTATATTGTGTACCAAGGGCGAGAAGTGGGCCTTTTTTGCCCGCGTGACGAGTAATGCAAACACACGAGGGCAAAAAAGCCCTCGCCCGTGGTGCACACCATATTTTTTGTGACACATGTATCGATTTTGCGTTTCTATTAATCGAGATCAAACTGAAACGTTTTGCGACATACAAGAATATCAACAAATTTAAAAAAAAAAAAAAATAGGATATCTGGAATCCAGGGAAGGAAGTGAGTGTTTTTTTTCCGTAGAGCATATAATTTATTTTCTACAACAAATGCACGAAAGACCAGTAACAAAAATCGTGTAATGAGGATAATTTGAAATGTGAATAGGTATGCAGTAATTAAAAGTATGCTACAAGCGTCATGTTTTACGGATGTCAGATAAAGAATGGAGTACAATGTGTGTACATTTGTATGCAGGGTGTCACATTTTAAGCAATAGAGCTGAATATCTCGAAAACTAATGGTTGTAGAGAAAAATGTTTCAGATGAAATTTGTTGAAATTTGATAATTTAATAAATAAAAACATTTGATAATATAAGTTTTGAATTTTGATGGGGTTTATCGGGCTTTTATGAGGTAACTTCAGTCTTTTAAATAGAACGTCCCCTAGTTTTTGGTGAAGATTCGGTATCGAACCCCACAAAACCGCATCAAAATTCAAAACCCATTTTATTATCAAATGTCCCTCTCAAAGCCCAACAAATTTCATCTGAAACATTATTCTCTACGACCATCAGTTTTCGAGATATTCAGCTGGATTGTTTGAAATGGGACACCCTGTACCTATAAGATGAGAAACAATATGGTCCCAGGATATGTAACAGATGAAGCAAAAATGATAAGCGATAGACGTAAGCTGTGGACGTAAGTAAAACACGAGGAGCACCAGGTTTATAGCAATAGGATGAACACGCAAATTAACAAAAAGGCATAATCTACAGAGGATTTAATATGTTCAATGAGTTACCAATGGAAATTCAAGGCATAGCGAATATTGTGAATTTCAAAACAGCGGTAGCAAAATAATAAAGAATCGTGACAATAGAGATAGATAAGAAAAGGAATGTGAATGAGTATGGATTAATGAATATTATAAGTGTGGGCGTATAGATTAACGTCAGGTAGCTGTATGTGGCGTTTCGAAACGCCAGTATAGATCAAATTGTAAGAAATGGAAAATGTAAGTAATGGATAGGGGCACAAGTGCTAATACAGACCGAATCAATAAAAAAAAAAAAAAAGAAAAAGAAAAAACAATCAGGCGAAAGATATCGTGACAATCATGCGGGAAAAATAGATTGTTAATAATATTATCCTAATGATTATCTTTTTGAACTATAACGAACCTACGCAAATGCAAGATAAACCGACGTATAACACGAGGTTGAAGACCGCTTCACCTCTAGACATCCTATAACAGGCGTCGCGCTGCACCACTACCACCACTAGCACACGTCACCTCTCTCGGCTTCGCGACGCGTCCGGTGTCTCGTGTTTCTCATCTCTGCGGACCCACCGCGGTATGTATCTCATCTCACCTCGTAATTCCGCAGGTCCGGCTTCTGACGGAGGACGGAGGGCGAAGGGCGAAAGGGGAAAGGCGAAAGCTCGTCGAGCGTATGAAGGAATCTTTGTCTTCGTTCGAACGCGAAATATGGGATCTATAGGGTCCGATATATGCTCAGAACAGAACAGGTATACTATTATGGTATCGTGGCGATATATAGTCGATACCTGACCTGGCCGCGTAGACAACATAATCTTAGTCAATGTGACCGTGGATAGGATAGGATAGGATAGGATAGGATAGGATAGGATAGGATAGGATAAGTCACGCAGGTAAACAATATGCGGTGGCGTATAATATAGTCCTACTTCCTTTTGGAAACCAGCTTCAGCGACGAGTAGAGATTTAATTTATTTTATTAGCTTGACGAGACACGATGCGCGTGTATTGGTGTAACTCTAATGGGACGTAGGTATGCATTTGTTGAAGGTGGGCGTAGATTTAACATCTTCTGTGTCTTCGCTAATGAATTCAACGTCTCGAAGTATTAATATGACGCGGTAGAAAATAAACCACTGCGACACAACTAATTATTACAGATATATATAAATCTATAGTCGAAAATAGCGTTATTTATGAAGCGAGAAAAATATGTTTTATACGGCATGCTAAAAAAAAGTGTTAAGAATATATATATATAAATATATATAAGAGGCGATAAACAAACAAATAGATGTAAAGTAGTAAATGATAAATCACGTTTTCGACTCTTCGAACTCTAATCGACCTTCACGCGTATATCCCGGAATTCCATGTCATTCGATTGGCATATAATAGTTCGAAAAACATAATGTGTTTGGCTTGTCTTAGCCGAGTGGGATTACCTGGATGAGTCAAGTTATTCAACGTATCATTTTTAGCTTAAACGCATAATATGACGTTCGTCAAAACTTCACTTGCTAGTCGCGTACATCTTACAATTACTATATTATGTATATATTGCGACACTAAAACAATTATTTCCCTACGGTATAATCTATTTACAAGAAGAAGAACTTCGCTTCCCTGAAAAGGACACGGACGAGATATTATGCACCCTGTGTAAAACCACGAGGGAAAAAATAAAGAAGAAAGAGTCCGGTAGCTAAGGAATGCAGTTTTTTCAAGGGCTCACCTGTGCCGGTCGTCGTGTTAAAACATTATTCCCATTTGATCAACCAAAAGGGAGAAAAAAATCATACGTCTTATATATACTCAGGGTTTCGTTGCCTTTTAAAAGTATGATTCATGCGTCGATATATACCTACATAATATACAGTACCTATATAGCTACTGAAAATACATTCATAGATAGGTATATACCATTTCAGTTACACTTACCTACTCGTTGATCTCGCTACCGAGAGATGGGTTGAATATTTCCGGCCTCCTTTGCCCGGCTGTATCCCGAAGCAACTAACTGTGCAGTGGGATGATATTCAAACGTGGCAACGTAGGATGGAATGTGGTTAGCTTAGGATGCATCGAGACGCAGGGTTCGAAGGTGGCGCGGAACGAGCTGGCAAAGAAATAAGAGGCGGCCGGAACGGTGTGGATTGACGGTCGAGTAAGCTGCAGATCTTCTAAAATAAAAATGAGAAGAAGTGTTAGGCCACATCCACATCCACATCCATATCGATTTTCAAGTCGAAGATCAGCAGGCTGCGTTCTTCCGGATCATTAAGCCGAAGAACTCGGGTCTTCGGGCCCGAATCCTCGCCAGCTAATCCACTTGCGGAAGGTCCGATTAATCCACGGTGTGTTGTAATTCGGGTCACACGAGTCTTTCGAATCGCCCAAAGCCAACGAAGGCATACACGCATTATGGCATTACCACGTACACATCTAGGAGCAATTATACCACGTAATACTGCAGGCGCTCGCGCCCTCGAGCCTTTATTAACGCGGCGTCAGTCGTGCCGGGTCAATTGACCCTGCGGCGCGTCTCCTCTACCCACTCGCGGGAACAACGATATCGAGCTGAAAGCGCGCCTCGTCGCTCGATTATCCACCACCCTTTTTTTTCATCGCGATATCAATAGGGGTGCGGGGGCAAGAGCGTTATGAAGAAGTAGAAACTATACAACAGGATTCGACACTTCCGATATTGATTCGGCCTCGCAGGAGCCAAAATTTTATTCATATTTTTTATCGTCGTCTGATTTATTATCATTCCGGTTAACAAGTGTGTTATTCTTTTCCTTTTATTCTTTTTCTCGGTCTCGCAATACCCAACGTACAACGTCTGGTAAATATTTTCAACATACCGCGCGCGCCCGGCTTGCTAGCACAATTCCGTTATTATGGGAGCGCTAATCATCGCGTTTAAATGCGCACATGTATATAGACGAAAACTCGTGACGAATATATAGATAGATAGATATATATATATATATATATATATATATATATATATATACACGGAAAAAAATCAGCACTTGGAATAGGGACAACACTTTCTTGCAGTTGAAATGACAACAATAAATTGTGGTAACATTTACTCATTAGGACATTGAAATGCTACTTGCTCCTATGTACCAAATACTGGAATTGTGGTCATTTTTACTGCAAAAAAGTGTTGTTCCTATACCAGCTGCTCAACATAGTAAATTCAGCAACAATTATTTTCCGTGTAGTAGGTATCAGCTATATGTACACGAAATAAAAACTTGTCAGTTTAGTTGCAACGGGAATTATAGTCCGATGATTAATACGAATGGCAATGCAAGAAAGGAACTGTTTTTGGACTGAATATATACTATATAAGACTCGAGTTACGGAACAGATGATTAACAAGGGCGGATCCAGAAACTAAATTTGGGGGGGGGGGGGGGATTCGAAAAGTGTGATTTTGTATAGGTACTATGGTTGCGTGTATGGGTTATATTTGCTAATATTGCGCATGGTAATTAAATGTAAATAATGAAATTTGAAAAATCTTTATCAAATAAAAAAGAATATTCTGGTAAATAATAATTTATCTGACAAAAAATGTTAATCTATCGCAACAAAAGATGCGTTGAACTTGGAATTTTCAAGAAACTTCTGGGGTGGGCGATCATCCCTATCGCCCCATCGTGGATCTGCGCTTGGGTCCCAACAGCGGCAGTATATTCTAATCCCAAACGCGGCTAATCAACCACTTGGCGCAAAACGCCAACATCGCAAATACTCTAGGCGTCCGGCACGAGGTCATTGTATCTATCCTCGCAGCGCCTCCGATTTCTTCTCTTTATCTCTTTCATCCTACGTTTTCATATCTTCTTACATTACCCGATGTCTATACGTGCGTAACATCAATACTGCACAGTGTATAATGACCGTCCGCAAACAAGCACACGCACGCGATATAGGTATACCTACACGACTGCGGTGAAAAAATTGAGAAAAAAAAATGTATAGAAGACTACTGTATACAGGGTGATTCAGACTAAGCGTGAAATCTAATGTAAGTATAAATTTCATTTGCCAAGAATTCGAGAGACCACTATTTTCTCAGCTATACGCGAACGATCTTAGTTGACCATGTCTCAAATTTTTAGTAAAGGAAATTTGGTCTTAGAATTCCGAAAGGAATCTACCCTATAAAACTATACTCATATATTATTCCCCTTATCATACACACAAGCCGCGATAGTATATTATGAGATCGTGATTGGTGACCCCTTCCTAGATATTTTTTTTGTTTCTTTTATCAAGACGAGCATCACGTAGTACATCAATCGGTATGTATAGGAATGTTTGACGTTCGGCACGTGGTTTTTTACCGAGGGTGTTTACGTCGAGGTATAGTATATTTATACGGACATGTGTATGTAATACGTAGGTATAAGAGCGACGTATTTACTTGTTTCTTGTTCGAATCCACCTATTCTACTGGCAGGGAGAAAACAAACGATAAAACAAAGAAAAACGAACGACGGCGTCGGCGTTACGGAAACAAGACTTTGATTGAAAATACAAACGAAACAGCTCCGTGCTGCGCGCTGCGCTGCATTGGCGCGCGGGACTCGACGGAGTCTAGCCTTCCTTGAACGCGGAAGAACTCGAATGACGAGGACGAAGGAAAGAAAGAGGAAGGTTCGCTAGGACGCGAGAGATTTGACGGTAATTATAAAATTATTACGTAATTAAACAACGCCTGCGGTTGTCAACTAGGAGGAAATAAGTCAGCGACGAATGACTATAATAGGGAAAATAATGAATGTACAGATTATTCCATATTCACTTTTAGCCCGATCGTATAGCGCGGAACTTCGGCGTAGTAAAATAATCCTAACGAATAGAGCGAAAAGTAAAAACTTGAAACTGCATTCATATAAGTATATTATACATTTATAGCGCGATAAGTCCTAAATCATTTCATTTAACGACTTTCAGAGAAACAGCCTGTATATGTATTGTGTTCAGACTTACTGTTACGTGTTTTCCTCAATTTTGTTTAAGGTTTCGTCTACACAGCGTTGCGTCGCGGCGTCGCGGGGAGGAAAAAACATTTCGCTTCAAGGCGTCGTGACGCAATTGAATGACTAGAATTATTTTTGGAATCGAACGAGTTTCTCGCGCGTGCAGGCGGCTAGCCACCGAGTCGAGTAAAGTCTCGTCTCGCGTCGAGGAAGTGGCGGAACAAAGAGACCCGAGAGGCGACGAGGTCGCGCGCGCCCGTTCAGCCGAGGTATTTTGGAGGCACGCGGAAAGACGTCGCGACGCCGGGCGTAGAGCAGAGTCGCACGTGGTTACCCTGCTACTGGGTGACCCGCGTGGAAATCGACCGAAATCCACTCAACGGGCGAGACAGGAATAAAATTTACGTAACCCATGAAATTTTCCTAAAGGAACAAATCTGCGCCCTATATTCCATTAATTATACTTTTATAATTTCATTTCAACGCTCGCGAGCCTCTGATGTCACGCGAAACGTTTCCGCAAATCGAATGATGATGTTATTGTAAGATTTATCCAATGGTATTTACACTTTTGCTCGAACAGCAGCCTCCCGCGATTGCAGGCTTCTTTCACTCTCTCTCTCTCTCTCTCTCTCTCTGTCTGTTTGAGATAAATCTTCCGCTCGCTCACTCGCTCGCTCGCTCACTTTGTTCCTCATTGCGATTGACCAAGACTTCGTTTCGTAAGACTCCGGTATAATTACAGTAGCGAGTCTCGACTAGTTATTACAAAATACTCGCGGTTTCCGCAATTTCTTTGTAGTTAACATCGATACCCGCAGCTTTTCCGCGCCTTTGCTTCAATATTCAATATATAGGTATACTAATAATTCATAGTTCTGTCGCCCGTATCGAGAATTTTTCGCCTCCACGTAAGTAGAATAAGGAGAATTTTCACCCCCGAGTGACTCGGTACTGCAAAGTTTTCAGATTCGTAGGATTCGAAGGTGGAACCTGACACCGAGTTTGTTTAGGATCGCTCTCGGCATGCGAGAGGTTTCGATGCAGCTGCCGTTTCGCTTCTTCTTCTTCTTCTTCTTCTTCTTCTCCCGTTGGTCTCGGCCCCCGGGTCCGTACGACACGCGAGGAAATGCGAGAATCGAAGAAACGGGAGCCAACCCGAAACAGAGCGGACAACGGGGCCGCAATAAGGAAGGCCGAGACCCGGACAGAAGATATGACCAGAGAGAGACGAGGAGATAAAGAATCGTCGAGGGCAGATGCCTCTGTTATTACAGGTTTCGCCTTTCGAAATTCGACACCCAGACGAAGCCGCGTTGGCTAGACCCTCTGTGTAGGTCCAGGGTTTTAGTAGGCAATGGTCGAACCGCGGGAGGTCGCGTATAACTAGACGTCCCGCCGCCCGTTTGACGTGGAAATTTCTTCAAATTTGAAACAATTAAAGAAATGCTTGATTATATGAGATTGGATCCAATTCTTATACCCGCTACCCGACGTCATTTCTCCAGCCTCTCGAGTCCTGCACTCGGGTTGACGAGGATAAACACACATACATTTCTACACGTATATCGAAACGTAGCGAGGTTCGTCCACAGATCCCTTTGACAGATAAGCCAAGGAGAGGGATCGAAAGGCGAAGCTGCCACCTTGAATAGAAACGAAGATAGAACCAGGGAGACCTGTATGTAGGGCTAGCGTGGGCGACCCGTGAGCCTGGCCTGGCGTATATACCTACCTTCCATATAGACACCGCACCCTATACTGCTTGGAGATCAAAGAAAACCTCCGATTCAACTATTCAATTCTTACCCGCTAAATCCTTTTCCATCTCCATCTACCCATAGCCCTATACCCTACCCACCCATTTATGTAGGTACATACAAATATGTCTCTCTCGTCTCCCTTCGTCGTTACCTTAGTTTTCCAAAGAAACCGAGAAGAGGATATACCGTGTGTGGATCCCGGGGTAAAAGAAGAGCAAAATAAAATAGAATGATCCGTGAACGATGAGCGGTTGAGGCAGAAGGGAGAGAGAGAGAGGGAGGGAGATGGGAATTGATTGACATACTCGGCAGGCAGGACCACGACGCGGTCCATTCCCGAAAGTGAGATCAGCTTTTCGATCGGTTCCCCTCCTGCCGCCAAGATTGTAAAAATGAAGAGATTCTGCGATAAGTTAGGTAAAGCTACTTCTGAATCTCGATTGAGTGACTTGTGTTATAATAATTGAAGATAAATGAGTGAGTAGGAAAAGTGGTGGTGACTGATGACTGATGAGTAATAGCTGTGGGGAAGCAGCGCGTCGGGGAGGACGGGGTGAAAAACGTTGCGGTTTATCCGAGCGGTTCATGTCTCTGACGGAAGGCTGCAGCAACGTATTAGGCACAGCTCGCTTAAGCTTTGAAAAATGTCGGAATGAATCTTCTCGCGTATAGAACCTCGCGTCTTTTCCCCCGCACAGGTCTCGTCAGCTACTACGCCTACACACCAAAGAAGCTCCATAAACTTGGATAAGTTAAGCAAACGAGTGTTGGCCGTATGGAAAACTATAAATAGTTTACTATGCAGTTTCGCTGCTGATTGTGGGCTTTAATTCGAATGACTTTTGTAGCTATGGCCCGAGGTTACTTTTACAGCGTACTTTGAAACGTGAACACGCTGCGACTACTGCAGCCAAGACAGGTCCCATTCGATGTTTTTGGTTTTTTACGGATTTTAAAGCCTCCGTCGTCTACTCTGACGCTATACGGAGGTGCAGCTTTTTCTAGAACGTTCGAGACGATAATTAAACTCAGCTTGGTTATAGACTCGAGCTGCTGCTGCTGCTGCTGCTGCTACTGCATGCCAACAATAAAATAAAATGTTGTTATTTCTTTCTTACTGCGCGCTCTCCGATAAGGACAGAAAAATATAGCCACAGTACTGAGAGAGATAAAAATAATTGCATCAAAGAACACTAAACGCTACAAAAAGCTGTAACCAAATGGTATTATATATGCGATCAAATTCTACCGGTTCTACTTGTCCGTATGGTTTAGGATTTAATTTATTCTCGGAGTATAAACCCGCTAATGCTTTATGAATTATGCAATCTGATATCGGCGTGCTACGCGCATATCTACATCAAGTGCTATAATTGCGAATGACAGTTCTCTTTTTCTTCTAGTACGCGTGATGGATTTGGCAGTTTACTCGCATGATAGATGAGACAGAAGATCTTGAAAAGTGTAAGGAGCCCTCTCCATCATTCGAGAAAATATAAAGTTCAAGTTTTTCAATTACCTCGGCGTGGCCTGCGATCCCCAGACTGAACACCGAGCAGACTTCCATGACGCAGATACACCTACGCAAAGGTCTTTTCTTGCCGTATACCTACACTTTTCTTCGCAGATTTTTAACAGCATCGGACTCGAAACCTCCACTCGCAGCCAGAGGTTCTCAGTTAATGGTAAATCCTCGCAAAAATCTAAGGATATTGCAACTTTCTTTTTTTCCTAGATCTTAAAAGTTGATGTACCATTTTTAAGCCGGTGATGTACTTCAGGGCGGAAACCAGCGCAGGCAACATTCGAACAATCAGATTTCTAAACACCGGCTCAGTATTCTTTACTATATCTACGGTACATAAATGTACTTGAAAGAAGGAACTTGAACGGCAAAAAAATTCAACGCTGTACTTTTGTCAGATTATACCTGCATTGACCAAGGAAAGCCTCTATTTACCTTTTTGTTCGGTTCAACGGGCAATGGTCAGCGAGTAAATCCATTCATGGCTTTCACTAGATTCTAAAGAATATAATGAAACGTGTTAGGCCCTACCTTTATTGACGAATGTACGCGTAAATACTTTGTAGGTACGCCACAGAAGTCTCTGCGGATCAATAGAAACCGAGAATAACGGGTAAGTAGGTATACCCGGAATATCACCAAGCTAGACTTTTGCCGAAATTTTATTACGCCGATTTTTCATCCACGTCCAATGTCTGTCCTCTCCGACCATAACTAATGAAGAAAGTGTCCTAACTTAATAAGCATGAAACTCTCACTCGAAATGAGAATTATTATACTTGGTGAAATTAATTGTATGTAGATAAAGACACCAAGTCCTGTTCGATTTATAAGAACGTTTTAATGGCAAAAAAATTACTCTGACAACGAAAGATTCTCATATCGTCAGAGTTGGGCTCGGGTCGCGTGCAGAGGCGACGTTGGACGGCGAACGGCGAACGGCGAACGGATTCAAGCGCCCTGGGCGATAAATACGCGAGGCGGGCAAAACTGGTTCCTCTTCCTGTCCGAAGGTAACGCGTGGCCCGCGGTCCATCGAGACACGGACACGGACACGGACGTGGACACGGGCTCGAGAGGAGCGCAGGTATAGGTATTATACGGGGCGCACACCAACTCTACCGAATCTTACCACCGCCGTACATTATATCGTGTACATGTAGGTATACCTATACCTATGTATATCTCCGCAGGCTGGTACACGACCAGCAAGCCCGCGAACCTGTTCCTTATTACAGAATCTAAACGACCGGAAGTACGCCGAGTCCTTTACTGACATGCACTATACGTCTACTGCGTATCGCCTAGCGCAAATCTTTCGACTGTCGCGATTTGGCGAGATTCTACGTCGCCTGATTGTCGGATAGTGCGAAAAAGTTGTGTCCACAATTAGACGCAATTAGTGAGCAGCATTTTGGTCAATGTGCACCGAGCTCGCAGGACCGCGGTCAGCCATTAGTTGTCTATGATTCGCGATAACTTGTGAGCCTCACTGTACAACGTATCGTATAGTCTCGTCCCATGTCTTCGTAAGTATATCGAGAATCGGTATATTATAGCCAGAGATACGACGGCGTGTGATGAACTTGGGGGAGGTAAGATGCGGGCTTTGAGCTGCTGCACGACGGACTCTGCATGGACTCCTTGGAGCCCTCATTTAGCTTGATGCCGTTAAACTCACCATCCCACGTATCTTCCACCACGAATGCGGAGCACGCACACAGCGTAGATCTTCCGATTCGAACCAAAATCCGTGTAGATACATGTCTGGATTTTATTTTGTGAATAAATTAATCCAGCATTGAGGAAATAATTATCTATACACCGCCTGCCGAGTCTATCCTGAATCAAAATCGACTTGAACTTGGAATATCTTTCATATAATCAGTCGAATTTCAGTCTTCGTCGTTACGTAGAATTTATACCCCGGTAAAGTAGGCTCGCTAGTATTTATAATATTTCCGCGTCAGCTCGATTATTTTCCAAGTAAACCGTTCTAGGTTCATTAAAACTAGGCAGCGTGAAAAGGCAGTATAAGTTTAATGTTCGTATACGTTTATAGATTTAGGTATATATGATCTATACCTGAGTCGTACCTACAGATGACGCAGAGATTTTCCTATCCACTATAAGAACGATAATTATATTATATATAATATATCATATGTATATACTAATAGAAACATGTTTGCTTCCTCTGAAGCCGCGATCAGTGGAGTAATACTCGCATGGTTTGCACCCGAGGCACGCGGTATCGTCTTGTCCGTCTCGCAAGAGGAAACGATTGTCGAAATCCTTGGTGGTTCGCCAAGGTGAACGGAGGTCAGCCCGGAGGCACGGAAGAGGAGGCTGACTGAGAAAGGCACACCGTAGGTACGGTGTGGAATATCTGACGATGAGGAGATCGGTTACGTTTAACCGCAAGACTAACGATAAGAGTGAATATCGCGGCTCGAGAATCTTCGGAGCCAATTCTCGATCCTGACCATTATAGAATTGCGATATTCCCCGACGACTGACATTTATACCTCAGCTATACCCCGAGATGAATGTACCTATACATAGTATATAGATATATAAATACATGTTTGCGTACTCGTTTTGCGGTCCTTTCGTCACTCTGACGCGAAACAGATTGCAACACTCATCCCCCCGGGGCAGGTATATACTCAGAGGTATACGTATATCCGTACACAATCATTCAGCGTCATTAATAGTCGAGGCTTGCGCAATTAATCAGAGAACCACGTGCGATTATAAGCATGTTAGCTAACGAGGAAGACGGATGGGAGATGCCGGACCCACCTGAATACTAATTTCCAACTACTCCACGTTTCGTTGGTTTGACACGGCATCATGCCGCCCACCTTATACCCTGACCGAGGCACGCGCGTACCTCTTTACCTCTTTACCCTCGCCTTATTGCCAACAATCGCGCGTATCGCTGATCCATGACAGTATTTGAAAGATTGAAGAATCTTCGGCTATAGCAGCCTCGACCCGAGTTACACTTCAAAAGAACATATACTAGGGTGAGCTCAAAACTGGAATTCTCGGGAAATTCTTGAAGAAACCTTTCCGTGCTCCGAGAATGACCGCTCAAAATTCAGCTACTTGTTAGACAATTACGATCGACTGTTCACCCTGGTTAGAGCAGGACCCTGGATAATTCGGCTCCTCTTATATATATTTATAGTTTACAAAAGGGACGCTGCAGCCGCATAGAAGGAGGAAGAACCTTGCATACGTGTGGGGTGACGCTACACTCCGGACACTAACACCATGCAGGCGTACGAGGGGGGATCCCTGCACTCACATAAGTCGAGTGCAGTGCATGCGAAGAAGTGATCCGGTCTTTCCCATGGTGATTAGCCGTCGCTTGCCGATAGCCTCGGCTGGATGAATCAACGAGAGACGACAGGGCGACGGGAAAAGGGCGAGAAATTAATTCGATCAAGTATATCCATTCGAATATGGTCCGGTCTAAATAATCAAAGTTTGTCATCGTTATTCGTTATGCTATGTGGTTTACCCGAAGTTTGAGGATAATTTTTTCATAATTTTTGACTCGTAGGTTGTGGACTGCGGACAGTTTATCTGGACAGGAAACGACGCATCGGATCAAGTTGGACTTTCCCGTTCCGTCATTTGCCTTAGGATACGAACCACCTCGCACCCCTCTTGAATGTCCCTCAGCAACTCGTTGGAATTTCAAGCTCGTCAAGCACGAGACCTAGGCAGGCTAATTAAATTAAATCCTTCCTGATTAATTTGAGAGGCAACGAAATGTCACATCCAAAACATGCTCGGGATTGAAAATTCCTCGAGCCTCATCACCTTATACCAAATATGGCGTATATTTGCTCGAGTTTGAACGGAAGGAGTGCTCGACGATCAAAGAGTTGAAACGAACCGGAAGAAGATTTTCGCTTTGAAAATAATTAGATCAAGGATAGATACGTTAAGGCTATCGATTAGAGGTTCTTCCATTTTCATGCAAATGTCAATCTCATGAATGACCTTGCGAAAGATCTTTCGACCTTCCCCCCACCCCGGCCTTTTCAATCCCTGAAAGTTTGAACCGTTATTTCTACATATTATTGTTGTACCTAATATATGTATATTCGGCCACGTGGCGAACGCGAGCAGACATTATCAGAGACTGGGGACTTTCGACCTAGGAGGTGCCTATTATGATCCACAACCCCGAGGAACCCCGAACCCGAGCTTTTATAATGATTGTTATTATTGTTATTATTATTATCATTCAGGTCCTAGAGCCGAAGGATCTGGGTCTGCGTTCTATGCCCAGGGGCGTTCCCTGACGGCGCCAGATTTTTGGGAGCAGGTGCCCCCGGGAGGCATGGGAACGACACGCAATGATCGGGTGGCAAGGATTTTCAAAAATTCTTCCCCCTGGCTGGTGCAGGTAGGCAGTCAGGAGGCATTGTTGCCTCCGCCTTGATCGAAAGGATCTGACGCGCAGGAGAGAGATTTCCGTTTTGTGCAGCCAGGAAGAATTTCAGAGCGTTTACTCCTCAAAGGAATCTCGGAGGGTCTTCTCCCCCGCGCTTCTCCCAAAAGGATCAGAAAATACCCCGCGTACTAAAAACGAAACTGGGACGAAGGAAGCCGATACGACGGTCTGATCTGATAATATTCAAGTCGAACCAACGCTCCGCTTTTATTCAGTAAACGTCAAATACTGATGATTACCATTCAATATATACATTCAAGCAAGTGAACAACGGTCTTTACAAAGAAAATTAGACCTTTGGCGAATCATTAAGGGGGTATCCCCACCTTTAAATGGGTTAAAATTCTGAGAAAGAAATTGATATTTTACAGCGAATTTGAGAGTCTGATCAAATCCAAAAAAATCATGAAGTTTAGGGAGGGTTTGACCCTCAATATCCATACTTAACATTGAATATTACTTTGAATCTAATAGTAGTTACGCTGAATATAGAAAAATACAAAATCACTCGGTTGTCGCAAAGAATCAGTAGTACCGTTGGATCGATTCTGGAATTTTTGGTCTGCAATTGTTCAGAAGAGATGTCTCTATCATATGAACATAGAACTTTTTGATATCGCGAAAATTGCCTGACTCGCTTAGTTTTTACTGAGATTTTTCTAATTTTTCAATTTTTTTTCTCTACTTTTTCTATTATCTCAACCAAAAATAGTAATATCAAAAAGTTCTATGTTCATATGATAGAGACATCTCTTCTGAACAATTGCAGACCAAAAATTCCAGAATCGATCCAACGGTACTACTGATTCTTTGCGACAACCGAGTAATTTTGTATTTTTCTATATTCAGCGTAACTACTATTAGACTCAAAGTAATATTCAATGTTAAGTATGGATAATGAGGGTCAAACCCTCCCTAAACTTAATGATTTTTTTGGATTTGATCAGACTCTCAAATTCGCTGTAAAATATCAATCTCTTTCTCAGAATGTCAACCCATTTAAAGGTGGGGATACCCCCTTAAAGATAACTTTAGGATGTGGAGAAGCAGAATATTGCCGGAAAAAAATATATAGAGTGGCGTGTGTTAACTGTGAGTATAAGTTGGATTAGGGATAGAATACACCATCATATATGGTACCGCTGAATTTTCCTCCCCCTGAATATTGTAGAGAGTGCGGGAGTTTTGCGATAGTGACATGGACGGGGGTAAAGGATGCCACAGCACCCAATTATTATACGTTAGGTCGTGTGGCCTGGGTTATTCAGGATCCGGATACAAAGGACCTCGGCTGGTTAGCTCCGGCATGATCGTTGCAGGCGGTAATCGGATCCCTGCGTGCAGCAGACTATCGTCGCACCCTACAGGATTTCTCTAGAAACATGTATGCCCATCGCCGACCAAATTGTTCGCTTCTCGAAACCTTTATGAACCCGCATTTCTAGCACGTAATTCATCATACCAGCGAAAACCACAATTCGACCATCTTCCTAAAAATTATCTCCGCAACTAGATTTGGCAAATACAATATGTAAAGCGGCCTAGTATGTCCCCGTGTAACGGGACACGTTATTCTCTGTTGGCTCTGATTATTCGGCCTACAGGTACCACGTGGGTACGGGGATTACCCTCCTTCCGCACCCCTATTTTTGGGTCCTTTCTCGCTCCTGCAGCTTCCCCAGACCCCAGTTCTAGTATACCTCGTAACGTCAGTGAACCGGGGCAGCCTGCACCCCCTGAGGCATATTTGGTCGTGTGTCGGACAATGCGCCAGGACCCGTGCTTCTCTTCTCCGATCCTCAAAACTCTCGAAAGCCTTTCAAGCTCTGGCAGCATGCCCTCCCTAGTCGCGCCCGCTTTCCCACGAATCCCTCCTACGACCCGCCGACCCGTCGACCCATCGACCCAGCAACCGACGACCGTTACAGGTTTCTTTTCCACTCGACGTTGGCGTCGGTCAGGGTGCGTGCCCCTTATACCATTTCTCCTCCTCCTTCTCAAAAAAAAAAAAAAAAAAAAAAAAAAAAAAAAAAAAAAAAAAAAACAGAAAAAAGAACGTAGGAAGGGAAAAAAAAGTGGAAAGAAACGGACGGGGAATAGAAGGAAGAAAAAAAAAAACGCGGGCACACGTGTTCGTCGACGAGATGGATATATACATGCAGCGGTTCTACCAAAAACAAATCGTGCACCGTGCCTCACACTGGTGATATTTTAACGAGGTGCATTCCTAAACCTCTGGATCCCTAACGACCTCGCACGAACACTTATTGTCGCCGAATGATTATACAAATTTTCCCTTTTACTTATTCCATTTCAGACCCGGTGTTTAATATATATCACTGCGCATTGCCGTAAAAGTGTCGAACTATTCACCCGCAGAGACGTGTAACAACTTCTGGCTGTTTTCCCCCACCATTCCTCGGTGTCAGGTGTCTTAAAATATACTTTTACCTACAGTTCACTCATTATCGAATCAAGAGTCAAAAATCCTACCTCTCTTAATGAGAAAAATAAATAGTTAAGAAGAAGAATTCATCGATGGTGTAGTAGGTATAATGAAGGCACGTATATACGCTCATCTTATTACTGTCAGAGTTTCTCCCAACACCGACTTGAAGGATGAATTGAAAGTGTCCTTCTAACCAACGCGAATAAAACTAGGACAAGTTGAGCGGAATTCTAGGATTGGTTTACCTGAGCCGGACTTTGTGTCTGTTAGATGGAGAGAGATACATAGATAAATAGGCAGATAGATAGATGGATGAATTAAGGACGGGATAACGTCGGGCCTAGGAGACGGGAGGCCCTGGATGGGAGAGGGGCGAGAGGGAGGAGGATCTGAAAATTGAAACGTGACCGGAGAGCCGTACTTTGGAACTTTGGAAGGTTCGGTTCGCTCTGGCTTTGTGCTTGAAATCGGGGGTACGTTTGCGCAACAGAATTTTCCCACAGGATTCAGAACCTGTCCGGGTCTCTTTTCCCCGGACACACTGGCACACTGGCATACATACACATACACATACATATACACACACACATATATGTCAATACGTCCCTGGAATTCCCCATCTCGGAATGGATTCCCGCCTCGGGCATTGTACCTAAGCTTCCTATTCGAACGAGAGGGACTATTTCTGATTCAAGTTCAGCATTTATTACGATTTATATTGTATTATACCCTGCACCTAGACGGGTATATATAGGTGTGAGTATACTGGGTATAATACCTCGTGCGGTTAAGCCCGTCAATGTATATGTGTGCAGTCGACCCAACAATACTACTTCTTCGAATCGGTGGACAATCTGGGATGGACCGCGGTGACCCAATGACAAACTTGAAACGACCACACCCGACGATAATAGAAGCATGGGTGCCTTGCCCTCTTGAAGATACATTTCCGGTTAACCGGAGATAAAGTGAACGAAGATTGCTTCCATGAGCAAGGCTGGGAGCGATCCAGCTTTCTCAAGAAAGTGAGGAGAAGTGCTGACTAACGTAGGAAGAGACTAATTAAACAAAAATCGAGAAAGCATTTGTTCTGCATTTTTTCAGCTTTGATAAAGGGGTATGGGTGTTAAAATTTGGAAAGTCCAAAACGTAAACTAGCTGAAATATCGAATTTCAAAATTAGTGAAACGCAAAATTCAGAACAGGCAATAACACCATACTCTGTAAAGTATATAAAAGATCATTATGAATACGGAAATATCACAAGCAAATTTCATCAAAAAACGAATTCAAGAATGGACAAGATCACGAAGAGCAAAATATCGAATTAGTGAAAATATCAAATATACGGCTTAAAAATTAAAAATTCTAATTCATTTAAACGAAAGGTCAAAAACTCGAATGGTCAGAATCTCGAATCGCTTAAATATAGACGGGCCGAATCAGCGAGAATGCTGCAACACTTATTTAGTAACTAATTTTGAAGAATCAACGAAGAATGTCGATGTCGTTCATAAATACTTAGGAGCTCATGAAAATTTTGTCATTCGAGATTTTGACCTTTGTGCATTTTGCGTTTATGAGTTCTACTCCTTCTGAATTTTGGTTCTCGCTATATTTATGTTTGGTTTATTAGCTGTTAAAAATATAAACCATTTTCGATTTTTAGTTTTGGAAATATAGACTTTTCATATTATTATACTTTATATTCTGCTCATTCGAAGTACGAATGATCTGAAAACTCATTTTTGAATTAGCAACCTGTCGGATAAATAACCTTTCGACGAAACACTTATTCGACTCAGTGGTCTGTAGGGAATAAAAAATTTTGAAATCACAATTCTCGCTATTATGGTATTCGCTCATTTCAAAATTCGAGATTTTGGTGAGTATAAATTTTGGACCCATGCAGATACCTAAAGACTTGGAGAAAGTCTCGTTTCCCGCTCTTACTAACTAGATCGATAATTCCCAGTCGTCTTAGCTGCAAGAATAACTTGCACGTAAAATTTTCCGAGGATCGGCCGCCTCCGCGACTTTACTCGCGGAGTAGACATTGCCGTTGCGTAATATTCTCGCGCCGAGGAGGCTCTTCGCGTTCGTCGAGAGTGTTACGTAATCACGTTGTTACTTCACGAGCGTTGTCCCACACCGCGATGCCCAGGTTGGGTCCTCTCTGTAACCCGTAGGTGCCGAGAACACCGTTCAACAAGACGCTTCCACGCCAAGGCTACCGATTATCAACATTGTCTTTCTCTCGCGATTGAATTATTCTCCGCTGACCCTATACGCTGCAATAATATGGTTCCGTCAGGTTCTTCTCTTCTGAAGAGCCCTACAGCAACATAATATCGCAGAGTCAAGCCGCGAATGTGGATAACAGCGTCCCGGGTCGCGCATATTATGTTCATTGAATACCTACGTATAGTTAGCTCCGAGTGAACGCGGCCTAACGCAACGCTGTACCTACGAGAACGTTATATCCGCCGAGATTCACTGGAGATTATTTCATAAGCGTCCTCGATATGGAAAAGTTCATCCACTCGTGGCGGCGAGGTGAACTCGCAAGGATTGCGTAAGCTGAGCTAATGGCTATCGGGGAGGGAAACGGAGGGGATGTTGCAACGTGCAAACTGGCAAGGAAGAACGAATTGCTGTAGTTGTCCAAAGAGCAGGTCCTCTTCTTCTACGGATTTGAGCTGCCCCAAGGATTGACATCGCCTCACGATCAACAACTTTCATTTTATATGCAGGTCTCGGCGTTATAATTTTGGTGAAAACTATCGATGATGGCCCGCGGAGTGTGGATCGATACCTGGAGATTGCTCAAAGTCAAATTTGACCGAGTTAATCGGGAGTCCGTTGACCCGGATCGCGAAATTTCGAGTTTCAAAATCGAAGTTACAGAACAGAAGATGAGTCGCAACGCAACAAGTGGGATCATCTCCGAGTGCGAGACGGGAGGTAGGCACCTAATAGCACAGCGTGCGAACGATTACGGCCTACATAGACCCGAGCCGATTATTTATAGTCCAATCATTAACGTTGCTGCGTTTCCGTTCACCGGTCGACAGCCCGATTGCTCACTAATAATCACCTCACGATCCGATGTGCCTGACAAAGCCCCGTTCCTCGCCCCCGCAGGCTTGCCGCGGCATTCGAAAACATATTTATCACCTGAAAAGCCAAAAGCAATACCTACGCGCGAAGCAAATGCGGGCTCCGGGGAGTGTTTCCTGGAGGCAATAAGGAAATTCCCCTTCGAGAAAGGCCGCGGGCTGACCAGAAGCTCAACACCATTTGGCGAGTAGCTTGACATCACCGTACGTCCATAACATTATTCCTTCCACGAAAGAGGAAAATATATTCCTTAAGATTGTCTGCACTAGCGCAGGTGCAGCATCGTGCAGGTCTGCGTGGGCGACATCTACATCTACATATACCTACATACACACCGAGTTTTCGTACGTATCGTGGATCGCAGTTCTCGTCCTAAGAGGAGAACCTTTTTCAGGTTTATGTTTACTCATGGGCGAAAACGTCGGACGGAATATCCGTCAAACTAATATCTGTCAGAGTTGAGATGGCAGGCGCCAACTATCGTGGATTCTAACGATCGCTCGAGCTAGAAAGGAAATTCTGCAGCAGGGTGAACCTGCACGGTCAGATGTAAATGCAGCGACCGCTACGTCCTCCTTCTCATCCTCATCCTCATCCTCATCCTCATCCTCCTCCTCCTCCTCCTCTTCCTCGGACAAAAGCCGGCCACTCTCCTCGCCCGATCGCATCTTCTCGAAGAACCCGCAGGTAGAAAATTTCTCCCCCCAAAAAACGTCTTTCTGTTCTTAGATGAGAATATTTCGCGCCCTAAAACGCTCGGGATCCTAAGAACGCACAAAATCTCAAAGTCATTGCCGCCGCCGACTAACCGAACAATCGGTGCCAACCGTGAGACGAGGCACGTCTAAAGACGGTGACAACCGAGGCGTTATAGATCCCCATAGATTCCCTTTACGATCCTTGTAGATCCTTTATATAGCTGCGGAAGATCCTCGTCGCTTCATCCTCCTCCCCGTCCACGCCTCCTTGGCTTTAACCATTTATAGCTTATATGCCATTCCTTATGTACACGCAGAATGAATGTAAGGTGGTGTAGCTATATTTTGACAAAATTGAAGAAACCTTCAACCATCTAAGAAGTACTTAATAGTCTTTTGTCACTTTCAAACCGACAGTTACTTCTCTTACTTCTCTTACTTCTCTCCTTATCCCAATGGTCCGATCATCTCGTCTGATTCTTTCCACGAATTCCAAGATAAAAATTTTCCGCACTTTTGTTTAGGGAAATTCCATGCAATGAGTAAATATCCTAACGACCCCTCCCCCTTGTCGCGTGTATATGAATTTGAAAAGAAAATTTAATTGTGAAGAACACGATACGGATACAACCATACAACTAAGTAATTAAAACTTGTCAGACAACGTAGACCCGGTAGACCCGAACCATTGACTATACTATATTGTTCGGAGGAAATATCCAAGCGAATACGTGGATATATCTACCTACTACTCCGATTCATTGTTGCCGCTGCCCTACGTCAAGAGCGACCTATAGCCATTGCGGAAATCGGTTATGCAGGAATATGGGTATAGGTACTTATATAATTGAAATTTTGATAAAATTTGAGTCTCTCTCTTCGCTCTCCGCTCCAGAGTTGACTACGAGACGCCAGGCTATGTAACCGGAAGCGAGGAAGTACACACAGATAGACAAAGAGATAATGAAAGACTATGAGAACTGTAAATATCTCGGGCCTAGAGTCAATATGTGGAGAACGTGGGCTAGAATTTACAACACGCGCGTTCACGGAGTAACGCGCTCCTAGATTGTTTGCCTGGTGTTTCTTAATTCCTTTTTACTCCTTTTCATTTCATTTTTTACTTCACTTTTCCATCTCTTTCGCGGTCTTTCGCAATCCCAGTTAAATTCAGTCGAGTTGCGCTATTGGCTAGTTTATAAAAACAGTACGTGTCCCGGAGGATTTCTCACGAACAACGTGTTCGTATACCGGCTGCCTACTTGAGTTGCAATTTTCGTAACCGCTTGTACGTACGCGGCTTGTTATACGCGCTGGAAGTCCTGCTTCGCAATTCTTTCCTGCAGGCCACGTCCGACGATCGGTTCGTCGTGACGAATTTTAAATTTCACCTTACGGAGTCAACGACTCAAGTATGAATACGGGTACAACAGCCAATTTTATACGGCGTGATCCCGGTGATTCATTTCTAAAAATTGACCAGAATCAAAAATCTTATCGGTTGAATACCTTCCATTCCTGTTAGTCTACAGCAGTTGTAGTTTAAAGGAGTGAAATTATCGCGCTGAGGTGGCTCACAACCTGCATATGTATATACCTACCTACTACGGGGCTACATACAATTTCCATAGTAAATGCGTTTTTACCCTTTTCGTATTGTTTTTTCTTGTTTTTTGAACGGTACTATTCAGTTTAATGGTTTGATCGCGCGGTCAACCGACTGACACAAAAACATGATGTAAAAAGATTTCTGGTGCACCTCGACCGTGCTCGAATCTGACGGCGGAAGTAAGCCTAATTTGTTCCAGCTGAATCATTACCCGTGAATAGGTGTAGACACGGGCGAGTGATGGATATGTATGGGTGAATAAAAATCTGAGACTCTGTTGCGCACCTACCTATAAGGGCAATGGCGTCGCGTCGGTTCGAGGAGCGAAACGGAATCCTCGAGGCGGTAGATATACCTCTATATATATATATATATAACGCGGTGAGTGACTGGACCCCGATTTCGTGGTCACTCGGGCTGATCGCAACGCCAATAAAAAAAAAGCTTAAGCAAGACCCGACTTCCTGTGAGCGCACATCTCGGGGCAAGTTTTTACTACGCGAACCCGGTTCACCGTCTCTTTGTATTTAGTCTCGCGCGACGACGGAAACGCCTCACCTCAATTCCAGATAAATTTCAAACCCGAACCCAAATCGAACGGATCGGATCCTTCCTTTGAGGATGAGGCTCCGCGGTTCGAGGAACATGATATTACACTTTGTTCTACATGTAGTACCTATATAGCTATATAGGTGGGTACGTACGTATACGGAGTACGTATCGAGTCGAGTTATATAGATGGATATGTATGTACCAATTGGTGAAGAACAGTGTGCTCTTCAATTGGGGTGATTCGTCGTTTACATCATTAAATTTATTACAGTTTCAAGCCGCATAATAATATCTTATGGAGCTATATCGTTGCGTAAGAAAAATTCTGGATTACTCAATCGATTACGGGGTCCAGAATGAAGCCGTAGCACTGGAACCAGTTGAACGGCCGCAAAGAAGTTCTCTCGCACAAAGTGTAAAGTGTCTTCGGCACAAGAACTTTCATTCATAAATGTCACGGCAGACCAGCAGCAACAGCATCATCCTCCGATATATCTACCTCTCTCCCTCTCTTCCTTCCACCCGTTGAGGGAACCTCTGCACCTTTCCCTGCCCATCGACATCCTTTGCGACTCTCCCGCCTCGAGGTAGGTATAAACCGTATAGGTATTATAGCTATAGGTCGCTGCTGAGAGTTGAAACGAAACGGAGTAACTCACACGACCGCATTACGCAATCCACCTCGCTTTCCTCGTGACATAATATTGTTTAACCCAGAATAATACCGGCTTTACTGCTGCTTATGCTCTATTGCGTAAGACGGGCTGGTATTTCATTCCGCGACTATATACTGCCACCTACTTTGGGGTGATTCTTCATTACATAAACCGAAACTGTGTGGTGAATCTCGGACATCGAAGAGCCATTTGCCTCATGCACCAGCAGGTGCGGTGCGGTGCACTTGCCGGAGGTAAATACATGTATAGATGTAAAGGTATATATAGGGGAGCGGCAAGCAAAACGGAGACGCTAAGGAAATAATGGACTTTCGTGAACTCAACGCTGGTACTCCGTTCTATCCGCCCCCCCTCCCCTTTATATGTAGAGAGGTAGGTCGACTGAGGGAAATCTATATGCGGTGCATGTCTGCTGCCTCATCAACATCTCCGATCGCCCTGCTCTGCACTGGATGATGACTCGACAAATAATGAATCACGAGACAAATCCCGGGATAAATTCATGTTGCCAATTGATGTAGGTTCGAATCGAGAGCCTTCTTCATCTTCCGGATTTAATCTGGTCCAAACCACGGAGCGACAATTACCATACATATACACATAGTCGATTCAAGATGACGTGAGTGTATGCAAATGCGTATTTGCCTATATACACAACGTCGTACGTGACTTCATCCCAATAACTTGATATCCGATCTCTGGGAAGCCCGTGTATATGCATGAGTCCGAGAATGAACCTTCTCTGAATATAATTAAATATCTCTACGCGGAAGAGAATACTTGAATTTCTGCAGAGTACAAGAACTTGTCACCAGATCGGAGCTTATTGATACTTTGGTAGTTACAGCAGCAGCAGCAGCAACATATTATTTTTTGTTGGTTTGTTTCTGCGCCATGCTGAGATGATGCTCTTTGCTATTGCCATACCTATACCTGCAGCCACGTTGCGCAACTCTCACTAACCACAATACCGGCAATACCACCGTCCCCTGACCTTACTTCGTTTATCTAACAGTCGCAGTTGCAGTTGCAGCTGTCTATTGCAGTATTTTTCCCACTATACAGAGTGAATAAAATCCAGTACAAGATACTTGTGCCAACAGGCACCGCATTGGTATATATATCGATGGATACACTCGTCCAGTCCGTTACGCAACTCTATTAGCGAAACGGTAGGTAGGTACTGGACGTGGCAACGGTTGTCAAACCAGTAATAATATAAACCAACTTGGCTATCGAGTATTAATAGGTTTCACTACGTCATTGGTGTGGCTACTGCCCATAACGTGTGCGGTATACCCTGCTTATGCACCTTAAAGTTACCGCGAGCCCTGATGGTCATTGCGAGCTATTGTCTGCAGCAGAGTTGGTGGATATAAAAATGTTGAATCATGAACCAAAGGAGAATCTTACCCGTGCCGATCTCAGACTAACAGGTTGGACAAAATAGTCGACGGAATGTCGAGATGGATTGAGGAACGGGCAATATGTACAAGAGAGGTGAAACTACCGCTTTGAATTGACCGAACCACTGATTGTGAGCCACGACTCGCGGGAGTACCTACGTCGAGTACTTTCATCGCCTCTTGACTCCAGAAGCCTTCATGTTGTATTACAAGCGCCCGCACCTACACTTACCTCGGCATATATACATATTATTGTTATATAGAAACTTGTACACGGCTACAATATTATATATCATATCTTGCTTGCATATACAGACATGTATATACTTACATGTACCTATATTTGTGCAGTACAAGCGTTGAGGGAAGCGTTGACGTGACGCTGGCGACCTGACCGTTAGAAATCCATTGACCTCAGAGATATTTGTCGGATGATGTGAAACGTTGCAAGGAAACTAACTATACTTATATAGGTACACGACTTCTGCAGTCGAGTGACGAAGTAAAAAATCGGCTACTTCCGGAACGGATGTCGGTTCCAGCATCGAGGTTAGTCTTCAAAAGTTTCTTTCCATTCGTTCATATATATATACGGTGGGAAACTGTATGGCTGCTGAATCGGAGAGAGATAAATCTTGAGGGATATTTGCCTCGAGGGTATTATGATAATCGTTGGAACACGCCGTGCGGCTGGCTGGAGGCTGCAGGAGCGTATAATGAATATGATTAGTACGACCAGCGAAATATCAGTGTTACACAATTATCAGCTTCCGTTGCGTGGCTATATATCTGCACGTATATACCGAACAGCTAATGAGGACACAGGTGTGAAAAATAAAAATAAAAATAAAAATAAAAATAAAAAATGAACGTGTGCAACGGTCGTCATCGCTACTAAAATCTTGAGTTTCTAGAAAAATATACGAAGAATATAAGAAGTAGAAAAACACCTTCCGATTTATGGTATGCGCGGTTATGATCTTTTCTCTGGTCGACGCGAACGAATCCCTTTGTCATATCGTGCAGCGTTTGATAGACAGACAACTCATTCCTTTTCCACTTCCTCGTGTTCTGATATTTTTCTGTTTTTACAGTAGCAGCAAGAGACTAGCGTATCGTCTCAATCGTTAGATCCGAGGCCGAGTCGTGAGAGAAAGCGAGGCTGCGGAACCGCGAGCTTCTCTTCGTAGATTGCGACAACTAATTGCGCATCGCATGCGGTAACGCTCGACACTCGACGTTTGATGCGACGACTGCATTGTTCGTCTGTCTTTAGCCAGCTAGCTAGTGGGTTCAATTAAAATTGAAAAAAATTAATATAGCCCGTGGGAGTGTCCTTCCCTTCCTTTCCTTTCCCTTCCCTTCCCTTCCCTTCCCTTCCCTTACCTTACCTCCCATGCCATTTCCTCACGCCTTATATTCTTGGTCAACATTAACGTTATGCCACACGAATATATGTTCGGTGATAAAATCATATATACACCTGCGTATAATATCCAAAGTTCAATCGAATCCGTGGAGAAAGAATATGTAATTTCACGTGAAGGGGTTTTTCCCATAAACTTTTTCCGCTTCTGCAGAACGCTTGCCATTATAATTTTCGCCACGAGGAACGCAGGTGATCCGTGTATTCGCATTTCTATTTGTATTCAAACTAGCCATTATATGATTAATCGTACATACAACTACAATTACAAGTATCGTTATAGCTGCGGTACAATAGACTCGTTGCTAAGAAAGAGGTCGCCCCCGCGGCTGATTTTAAAATTCCAAACGCGCTCTGATTTAGACGTTCGACAGTCGGGCCGATGTCCCTCCACGCTCGCGGGTATCGACTATAGTACAGGTTACAGGTACCTATATACTACTGTTTGCCACGGCGATCATAATATTCTATCGGGTACGGAGGGTGCGGGAATGAGGATCGGTTAAAAAAATATTAGTATTCGTTCGGAGTTTAATGTGTTGTAAGGCAGTTGTAGGCTCCCGCTACGTGACGGCGTGACCGGCTTGTCATCGAGTAGCTGCGGTGCGTGCGGTGCGTATTTCAAGACCCATTGTCCACAAGATCGCGGCCCACCTCTATACATATACCCAAGGGGCCCAGGGGCCTGAAAAACCTGCGATGCGATGCAACGCGGTGCAATGCGGGCTCCCTCCTCTTCGTCTTGCATAACCGGGAAAACAACACATGCGGCCACGTGAATGCGCGCGGCACGCATATATAGGGGAAAGTGGGGCAGAATGGCCAGATGGGGCTAAATGGCCGCTGAAAAAAAAATTGACTTACTCGCATTTTCGCACCAAGGGGGATCGTATGAGACGCCTTGCAACGCGATTCCGCTGAAAGTGCTCAAAAAATTTTAGGATGGGGCTAAACGGCCACCCTAATAAAAGTAGCGAAATTGCATTTTCACGTCGAAGTGAGTGAGATAAAACTATATGCAGCGTGGTTCCACTGAAAACGATGCAAAACTGAAAGGGTGGGGCAAAGTCGCTCACCCTACACTGAGAAAAAAATATAATTGAATTAACGAAATATTTTTTTCAATAGTCGCAATTAAATATTTATTCGGAACAAATAAATTTCAATTGGTATGATTAAATATCATATGAAATTAACCGATTTTCACTCACTTCGACGTGAAAATGCAATTTCGCTACTTTTATTAGGGTGGCCGTTTAGCCCCACCCTGAAAATTTTTGAGTACTTTCAGCGGAATCCCGTTGTATGGCGTCTCATATGATCCTCCTTGATGCGAAAATGCTAGTAAGTCAATTTTTTTTTTGGCGGCCATTTAGCCCCATCCGGCCATTCTGCCCCACTTTCCCCTATATACCTCTGTAACGCAACAACCATGTACACCTGTATATTGATTGATTCTAGCTTATTCTCAGATTTTCTAAAACAAAAATTACGGGTAACTTCAAGTTTTGTCCCACGGTAATACATGCAGCTATATACTATATATATATATATATATATATACCTATTCGACTACCAGGAATGAAGACGATGACTCTTGACGCGTCTGGCGATAGATTGTCAGGTAAAGTAAAGGAAACCGAAACGAGCTGTTAATGGATAAGTATTAATCACGTACGTACGTCAAAGTGTATACGGTTGCCTGAAGCATTGCCCGAAACCGGACCGCAACCTTTTGGTCATCCCTGTATTATACACGTATATACCTATAGTAATACACCTTCGGTTATTTAGGTTGAGATAGAAAAAGGAGAAGAGAAAAGAAAAAGAAACTTTATAAGCAATATCCAACGAGGAAGAGCAGTACCTACATGACTGATTGGAAAGAACAGGTAGGTAACCGCCAACTGAGAATTACCCACCTGATTCTCACGCGAAGAAGACGTGAACCCAAGACGTATCTACCTACCTATGTCCGGTTATCATATAATGCGAAGAACTCCGCATATAGTTTCGACCGAAGACCTGCACGTCTCGACTTTTGACGGACTAACCATCATTTATTTCTTCAACATCGCCAATGACCCACGTGTATACATATTTTATATGTATATATATATATAGGTATATGAACGTATATAGTATATAGGTATATAACGTCGGGCTAACGATCAGCGAGTAACGGTCCTCGCACCTTCGCCCACTCGTCGAACCTCTGGATTATACTAAATTTCTGAACTACCATATAGGTATATATATCGTCTAGAAGTATTTCTTCGAAAGAAAAGTGAGGAGACGCGTTAAACCTCCGAATAAGATGAAAAATCAAGGAAATTGACCGAATATATAATTCTCTGTGAGTGGATGATCGTCAGCGGAAGTATCGAGAGACGCACGAATGGAAATACGTCACGCGGACGTTATAGCCACCGATCAACGGTCTTCTGGCCCGAGGCTCCTCGACCTCACCGAGGTGATATTATCGGTGGAAGTGGCAAAGGTAGAAATACACACACAGTAGTGCAGCACACGGCAGGCAGGCAGGCAGGGTCGTCTTGTTGTTCCAAGTATTACGGGAGCAACAGAACGGCGTGCACAGACTCGCGATCAGACGACACCCACCCAGTATATACCTCCTGCAGGGTGTGGCGCCTTTGTTAACCACATCGACGTGACGAACAAGGGGCGACGTACTCGCCCGTCACTGCGGCCAACTGTCATTGAAAATTCTGCCATAACTATAAGGCTTAATGATACTCGACTTCAGGTAGCGTGGGTTTGATGGATTCTAAATGACGAGCGCGCGTAATGATATTCCCTGATTAATATCTTAAACCGTCTCGAAAGTTATAGGTACGCTATGTATAGTAGGCAATGCGTTTTTCGAGCAAAGACCCGTACTTCCTAACGCGTGTAATTGTCTCTCCTCGGTATAAGATAATCGTACAACCATTGCGGGAGATGAATCTGATCGTTGTGCCCGCGGGCGCTAAAAACAGGCACTTGCGCGACGCGACTCTGAGGGACCGGGTCGGCAGCAGTACCGCGAGGTGGCTTGTTAATATTCATGCCACATTATTTCCTGTTACGTACTCTCGCGCACCAAGTCACTAGCACTACCTCGCCGTACGTACGTATTTTCACGTGCACGCAATACGTGGGTACAGTGGTCTGCTACAACGGGGGGTAAAATTCAGTTTCTCACATCTCCTAGGTGGTCGCGTTTCGACACTTCGTTCCTTGATTCTCATACCCTTTCAGGGCTCATGAGGAAAACTGGGTCATTTTTCATTCCGGTGCATGAAGCAGAATACTTTGAAAACTGAACTGAAAACTTTGAAAATAACTAAAGACTCCAACGTTGTGGGGCACCGTGAACTCGTATATGCATATATAATTATATTGAGGCGTATATATGTAAACCTACGCGGAACTGGATCAATTGTCTCGACACCTACGGGCAAGGACGATTACTGCGAACCAGAGCCCAGGACGTCGAGTATATGATTATAATTATTACAGTGATCACGCTGAGCGAAGATTCCGGTTGAATTAACTAAATTTACGGTCACGGTCAGTCGAATAAAAATTTAGGCGGTACAATGGAATTGAGTATACTTGTTGCTGGGGCGATGAGAAATTATTTTGCCAGTCAGGAAGTTAGTGCTTCGATTGCAGAGAAGAGAGAAAAAAAAATAGAAGAATTTTAATTTTAATTTTTTTTTTTTCTTTTCTTTTCTTTTCTTTTCTTTTCCAATTTAAGTAAAATTGATAAACGTATAGTTTACCTATTTAGCAACGAATCCGTGAAGAATTGATGTTAGACGGGGTGTGCGCAATACGCACTTGTATAGACAAGTATAAAGCAGTTGCGGAGTGGCTGGATATATATTACAGGCGTGCGGGCACCGCAAGAGGATAGAAGAAGTGAGTGGGATATATAAGAAGCGAATGGAGTTTTGTATGGACTGTAAATGACCGTGGTTGTAATACGTCCGCATGCACACAACACGAAAACACAGAACACCTACACCCGTGTTTTATAGTGTATAGTAGACATTTGAGATTCAAGGAAGAGGCGTTACGCAACGTGGCTTCTTAACAGTCACGAATATGCGGAAGAGGAACGCTGCGAAGACGCGAGGACACGTCACGTCCGACAATATCCATCCTCGTATTAGCATTAACATGTATGAAACTATAATAATCGCTACGACAAGTGAACACGGACGAGCCTTGCCTAATATATTATACCTCTCCATGTATATACCCCACGATATCTAGCACATATTATTACATACCTATATATATATATGTATATCGTAATATGTATATATATGGTAACGATATAATACATTATATCATATAATATAGCGGCTGAAAATTTTGCCCGTTAATTTCCAACGTCAACCGATCCCGTTGCGGAGTGGTTCATTCTATTGCTATATATATACTATGTATGTATAGTATATACCATACATGTATAATTCTATGTACCGTGTACCGGGTAAAAAAAAAATCTTGTCCATTCAACTGTTAAAGTCTGTGTCAAGGTTGTAAGTCAGTCTCAAATTATTCTTAGTAAAATATTGGAGATTTTCACAAATTTCAAGATTAAATCACAGACGAGGAAGTATAAAGTGCAATATAAGGAGAGCGGTGAGTCGCGTCGGCGTTATCCGATCGAAATGTAACAGCGAGGAGCCGTAAAAATGAAGATGTAAACAACTTTTTCATTCAAGATCGATAAATTAAAATAACTCGCTCCGGTTCACGATTTGAAATAATTAACTACGGTATGAAGATGGCTCTCTTTTCGTCAGAAAAAAAAATGCAAAGTTTAAGGTAAATAGCGAGTTTACCCAGCTGTCGCAGAATAATGTCTTATATAAAATGTAAGATATAAGATAGTATATATAGCTATATTATATACCGCGGTTGACGAAAGAAAGGAGAACGAGTGATTTTACGAATTCAAAGCGCCTGGCGAGAGGGCCAGAGTGCGTCGGGTCCGTAAGTCCGTTATTGCCTTACGAAGGAACGTCCAGCTATGCGCTTCCGCTCTAGTGAGAATCAGAATCGAGCTAACATACAGCGAGTATGTTGTGATGCCGAAGAAGGGCGTTGTGTTTTAGAGAAGGTGGAAGAGGAGTTAAAGAAGGAGAAGGAGAAGGAGGAGGAGGAAGGTGCGGCACGAGGAATTACTAATTCGTCGCAAGGCTACATGCAAGGTCCCATACGTGCCCATACACGCTTATGTATACGCATAGATGTATATTATATTTATATATAACCAAGACACGCGACACATGTGACACATTAAGTCGTACACATATATACAAAAGAGTGGCGTACGGGACGCGCCCCGATCGTTCGTCGTTGCTGGCCTTCGAAGGAATGCACCGTACCGTGCGACGTATATGCACGCCTTCGAAGAACGATTGTCCAGGAACTCGACGTCGAGCACCGATTCCCACAACTCGACAAGCGAGCAGCCAACGTGTTCGGACCTGACGCGAGTATCTGGCGGAAGTGGTTATTGACTCGAGGACAAGACCCACGCGTCAAAAAATTCGCCGTTACAACTTACAATATCATATCCGTATGTGATGAAGGAAATTTCATCGTTTCAACTTTCATATAGTACAGCTACTATATACGTCGATATCGAATAATATCGATCCCATGCCCGTGATGAGGATCCTTTTCAATAGTAATACATTTATATTAGGGACAAAGTTGCGACAATATATTAGACTGTAAGTTATGTATTACAGGCGTGGTCGCGCGGACGGATTCTAGTTTCTTCTTCCCCCGCGCGAAGAAGAGGATACGCCGCGGGTCCGTACGAAGTAAACGCGCGGTATAATGTACAAACCTCTCCTGAATCTCAAACTGCTGCATGCTACGTTGTAGGGAATGACAAAGAAGCGCCCCGCCTTTGGTTGAGAAAGAGTCAGTCGGACGAGGGTACAAGGTCGTTGGACTCGTCGACAACGCGCGTTATATACTCCTTCGCACTCGGAAGAACGAGGCGCAGAAGCCTATGTATTTTACATTATTTTTTATTGTTTCTTATTCCGGGTACCTATTCCAGACGAGAGTTGTTAGTCACTCTGCAGTCCACAATAAATTCATATCCGCCGAGTATATGTGCTGCAAGGTAGCGAGAAAGAAGATATTGCCGAGGTTGAATCACCGCAAGAAATCAAGTCTGTAATCGGCAGGTATACTTTATACCTACCTATAACGAATTGAATCTCGATCAAGAGCAAGACCAAGATCTTCGGGGATTGAGACTACCTGACAGGTGCTCTTACCCCCTCCGTATTCCCCATCACCGGACACGAGATCCGTAATCTCATGGAAGACGGGCGGACGTAGAACGAAGAGCAGCACGGCGCGGGAATGCGTGAACCGTAAGCAGTAAGAAGCCGTAGGCAGTGACGCCCGTGCGTGTATCACACATACCTGAGTATAATATAGGTATGCGATGCGTACGTAGGTATGTACCTTCTATAACTTGCTGCGGGCGTTTAGTCGCCTATAGGCTCGAGTCTTGAGAAGGAGGAATCTGGTCTGCGATACCAACGCAAGATTCAGCCCAGCCCTAAAACTACACATACTACTACATATTTATTATACTTCGCTGATCTTCTCCTATCTGTATAATATGTAACTATTATCCACGAGCTAACGTAACCCAGTATAACAAACATAACGTTAGAACGGTACTGCATGTCCCACGTATGGGTAGATATATCGATCTGTGAAGAACTTTATCCGGCGTATTCTTCCTCCTCGCCTTTTAATGTTAATTAGAGTTATTCGACACATTTATCTTGTATCACTTTGTACAAGGAAAGATCGGCTGTTGTCCCGTGTCCGAAAATTAATCGATGATTAACTATATTATTTTAGAGAGGAAACAGCTTTGTTTTCATTTGTTTTATTTCAATGGAATTTCCGAACAAACTAAATATATAATATTATTGCATCAGTGATATTATAAATCAGAAAACAAACCACATAAGACATATCTAGAACTTAATGATTTCGGAATTCCCGACATACTTATACTTATAAATATTATCTTCCGAAGATTGTTGTTTCCGGATTCACATATTAACACACTCTACATGATGTCATATTGTCTCGCCTGATATAGTTGCATCGGTCGTTATCGATTGTCTTCACATTTAGTTCTTCAAAATTTGTACAACTCATCATTTCGCGATAGTTACCAGGTAATACGAATCGTTCAAAATCAATCTCATATTCCTTCTTTTGAATGATATTCAAAAATACAATACAGACACGAAACTCGAATTCAAACAACCCAGCATACGTATACTTTTCGGTTTCTACCAAAGTACCAAGCATCTCGCGACCTCTACGAACGACCGAAGCAACTGGCTCTAAATTCCGTAAAGTCTGCCAACGACAGTACAGTACTACTTGCTTGCGTAAGCACGTGTAACCATACGAACACTTTATCGACGGAGACTACCGGCGAGCAGAATTTAAAAATGAACAAAAAGTCTCCGAGGACTTGAAGAGTAGTCAATATATAGAAATTTAATTTCTACCAAAGGCTGATATATGAGAATGCTAATGATAAAGCGGCTCTGAAAATGGATTTTAACCCAATAAGTAATATCATCGGCCAAGTCGTAAGCGGGAAGCGAGAAAAAGACAGAGTATACTTGTATAGGCATGGCACTTACTCATCGAGGGTTACATCCTCCTGAAGACTGCATTTCACACCACAACCATGCCATGTAACCACCATAGTTATTGTAACAGTTTTCACTTCGCCACAATTCACAGAATAGTATGTATCTATGTCCATGTACACAGGGCAGGTATTGTCAGAGAATAAATAATCTAGTGTTATCAAACGTCTCGTGCGTATCGCGGTGTCGCGGCCATGTTAAAATACCCCTTCCATGACTCCCTCGACTTTCAACAGCTGTTTACAAAGCGAATACACCATACTATAGGTATACGTCCGCGATGAGGAGCGAGTCTATTGCCAAATTCGACTTACTGCCCTCCGGCGCACTAAGTGTACTTCTGTCGCACTCTGACATAGGAGATAGAAGAGGATAAAAGTGCACTCAGTGCGCACTAGTGCAGTAAGTCGAATTCGGCATATGGGAGCGAGACAAATGCAGCACCAACGGACACGATCAAAATGATTGAGCGCACTGTTTTACCGCGATGGTTTTTTTTTTTCGGATAAAAACCACTAAAAACTGAAGCAATAAACGATGAACACCATGCAATGAAAAATTCTGCCTCATACTCTATCGGGAAAATGATCTAATTGTTGCGTTATTTTGATAGGTTCTTTTCGTTTCTCAACTTTCTTCATTCAGTTTCCTATGTTATAATAGCAGATAACAGGTGCACGAAAACAATGTGGTTGCGAGTATCTAAGATCCCTACTATTATCAATCTGAATTTACCCCACGAGGCAACTCGCAGCTACATGAAACTGTAAAATCCAGTCGGTATTACAGATTTACAGACTCTTAACGCTCATAGTTTCGCTAAGCATCGCCAAGGGGCGGTACGTATTTCCGCAACGAAAATGCGCATACGTCAGAACTGCGCAAGCGCTTCAAGTTTCGATTCTTCACGCTTTACCTTCTTCACGCCAGATTCAAGATGGTGAGTGTCATGCCTGGGCGACAGTGTTAAACAAATCCATTATTATCTCCTAGCATCCGCGTGTTGAATAGCATTAAAATACTTTCAAAGTGTACTTTGTATACTTGAGCATAAGTCCTCGTGAATATATAAACGTTATATTCAAGTTATTGCTTTTAAACATACAATGTTTCGCATGCCCGGTTTCCTCTGGTTTACCTTTACGTCGGATCGAACAACGTGCAACCGATGACGGAAAAGCCTATTAACATATTATTATACAAGTAATGAGATTGTTTTATTATTTTGTTTTCAGTCCACCCACAAGAAGAAGACAAGGAAGCTTCGTGGACACGTGAGCCACGGTCATGGCCGTATCGGTGAGTTTTAAGTTTACCTCTCTAAAACTTCGCATTTCATTCTATACCCTGAAAATTGTTCTACTTGTATACCTGCGCACACAGACCTGGTCGACTTTGGCCACGTTGCTAACTAACTGAACAAATTAATATCCGAACAGACCGTTGAACGAGTTTGTTCAATCCTACTGTCGTCAACCTAACATAACCCAACTTTTGTTTACAGGCAAGCACAGGAAACATCCTGGTGGTCGCGGTAACGCTGGTGGTATGCATCATCATCGTATCAACTTCGACAAGTACCATCCAGGATACTTTGGAAAGGTATGCTTGAATCTTGTGTCTCTAAGCTCCAAATATTCACTCCGGTTTGATATTGTAGATACGCGTTGTTTACGCCAAAGTCGCTACCTAAATATTTTCGAATTTGTGCGGATCAGCTGTTTAGTTGAATTTTTTTAATTTCTTTCACTATCCATACATTTGATACATAAAACTGATTCCGCAAACAATGATGAAATACAACGCTTTCACCGGCGACCTGAACTACCTTGAATGCAACAACCAATCTGATGTTTTTTTAATGATTTTTATTCTCCTTATCCATGCTGAACCGTTTCTCTCTTTACAATGAATATCTTCTATTCTAGCTTGGTATGAGGAACTACCATTTACGCAAAAACACCAAGTGGTGCCCGTCCCTGAACCTGGATAAACTTTGGACCCTTGTGTCTGAGCAGACCAGGTTGAAATACAAGAACTCCACAGACGGCAAGGCTCCGGTCATCGATCTTGTCAAGGCTGTGAGTTTAATGTTTTAATTTCTTGGATATGTTCAATATTTCTTTGCCGCGTTAGTCAGAAGTATCTGTCTTAACTTTGTGATCAATCAATAATGTATAATATGATGACTATGTGAACGGGCGGACTTAAAAGTGCGTACAACACTTTCCATGGGGAATGTTCATAACTGATTAATCTTCTTATTAAAAATAATACTCTATTAGTCGGACTATCGTGCTTTTTATTTTCTGTACTTAATGGCAAATCCGTTTCCTTTTCACAGGGATACTACAAGCTCCTGGGAAAGGGACGCCTGCCCAAACAACCGGTCATCGTAAAGGCCAAATTTTTCAGCAAACAAGCCGAAGACAAGATCAAAGCTGTTGGCGGTGCCTGTGTTCTCAGCGCGTAATCATTGAGGTGAATCCTTTTATTCTTTTTCTTACTATTAAGGTAGTTGTCCACTTTAGAAGGCTAAAAAAACCAAATTTACGAAAAAAAATTCCTCAGTTCCTTTATTAGATATTAATATTAAACTTTTTTTTTTTTAATATTATTTAATTCTTCTCAAGTACATGAACAATTTTTTTTTTTTCCTTTTCATTTTTTAAATACTCATATCCAGAGAGCGCCAAAGTCAAGCCTTTAAAAAAAAAACGTCCCTAGCTATCCCTAGACCATATAACTATATATGACTTGAATTTCTCAAAGATATCGCGTCACTGATGCCATAAGGTCGTAAGCGCCAAAAAATTATTATTTTTTTTCGGATATGCCCAAACGATGTTACATAGCATGAAAAAGATTTTGCCACAAAAAAAAACGATTTTTTTTTTTTTTTTTTTTTTTTTTTTTTTTTTTTTGCGCTTACGACCTTATGTTATTAGTGACGCAATATTTTAGGAGATGATTTTTGAAGGTCTAAGCAGTTGAGAAATGTAGGGAAAAAAAATCGATTTTTCAAAAATTCTAAAGTGGATAAGTACCTTAAGTCAATTGTATCAGAATAGTGAGATATTCCATACTCGAGAGAAAATAAGAAGTAAATAGCAAAATAAATTCAAATTGCATGAGAATAATGGAAGACTAGGTGCATTACAAATATATGATATTAAGTGATGACTTGTTGAACGGGCGGACTGAGAAGTGCGTACAACACTTACATGTTGATCGTTCTTTACTGATTTTACAATTCACTGCTTCGATTTCGGTTGAATAAACTTGGAGAAATTATTAATATTTATTTTTTCTCCGTTTTTTCAGACTTATGGATGATCGCATACCTAAACTTTATATGTACAACAATCCATCCTGTACTGTTCTTAATAAAACAAAAGTCCTAATTTGGCTGTTCTTCTTCCATCTCCAGTCTCACCTCAGAATTCAATTCAAAACTAGGTCTTCTTCATAATTTGATGACGTGATAATAATGGCATAGGGACTAATAGACAACTTTTGGATTCTTCAATAAATGTATAATGCATTTTTTAGCTATACTTTTGGCCAACCTTTATTGTTGGTAGATCAGATACAATGCTGAAACATACGTAATAATTCAAACCAATTGCGTACATACATATGTGTAACGTGCGGGTGTAATAGCTATGGATAGAGTAGCTGCAATTTCTTATCGTCAGACAATAGAGCCGCTTATTATTAACTCTATTGACTCCTTTTGATATGAGTGCGGTATTTATTAAAGTATTTTCATTCACTTCCATATATGTAATAATTATAATTATAATGATGCAGTCTGTTGTTGGGTGCATAAAACTAGAGTAAATATTATTCTTAACCGATGAGCCATTTTTCAAAAAATGATCTCTTCACCTGTAATTACCTAACTTGAATAACTAAAGAAAAAGAAGGACGAACATTATCCGAAAATACTTGGTGGGTTCCTTTCAAGTCTTTATATTCATTTTAACACTATCGATTATAGGTACTATTACAAAGATGCAATGACCCGTACTAATTATCAGGGTATCACATTTTGTTTTACTTGTTCAATTTATTCAATTTTATAATTAAACAAAATTCTAGAACAGTTCGCATCGCGATTAATATCAAGCCGTTGCTATTCGACGAAGAATCACGTATATTTTTCGTGTAAAATTGAGTATTTTATAATAATATGGCATACTATAAATATATCGACTAAAGATATAAAACGGAGTAGAAACATTGAAAAATCATCAAGTCTTTAGTTTCGTAGGAACCCTGTTCTATTTAATTGGACCAGAAATATTATTACCTATACGTAGGTGTGATTGTGAAACTTTTTTGAGCGATTTAAGGAATTCGCAGTCTCATGAAATTATAGTATCTCGAGGTCGAAACGTTCTAATCAGAGAACGCAACGACGATTACCTTAATGGTATTGGATTTTTTATTATTTGTTTTTGGCAGTTAAAAAATACGAATTCTACCTAGCAGACAATACGCCGGTATAAAAAATCTCCGTATACAATAAAATTCTATAAAATAATGTAGGTAAAAAAGCTATTCTGAAAAACTGTACGTTAACACACGTTATGAACTTATGAATATGAAATGAAAGATATTTCAACAGCGATTCTCGTCGGACTAACGATAAGTTATACGCCGTTATGATTATTGAAAAGAATAATAATAATAATAATAAATCAAGCAGGTTTCAGACTCTGAATCCTCGCTGAATCCCCTAGTTATTTTCTACACATACAATTACATTTACTCCGTGATATAGTATATCAATATTCCAATCCTAACATAATAATGAATAAGTTCTATAGAGAGCGTCAGCTTTGTATGTATGTATGTATGTATGTATGTATGTAATCTGAGTATCTCATTAAACGTCTGCATACATATATGTATAGCTGGAATCAGATGCAGCTAATGCAAGTACTTTCTATCCCTTCCAAGCATGTTTTGATAGAATAACTTATTGTTAGCCAACCCTCGCTCCTTCGACACGTACGTATATCGTACCTTAATTACCTTACAAGAATATAATACGCAATATCAATATCATATGTATTAACTTTCTGTCCCTAAGCTACGCGGTCTGTCTTTGTCTTAATGACTTAATATATTACAATTTAATTCACATTTATACACTTACACGTATATACTATAATATATTATCATTATCATTATCATTATTGTTATTACTATTACTATTACTATTATTATTATTATTATTATTATTATTATTATTATTATTATTATTATTATTATTACTATTATTATCGTTTTATTTCTCACGTTGCTATATACTCGTTTAACATACAAGTTTACAAACCAGCGCATCGTAAAATAATTCCTTGCCAACGTCGGGTGTAAACTGATAGAAAGAGGCGAAAAACCGCATATATATAGAGAGAAAAGAAGAAATACTTTCTTTTTTCAATAAATAATAATATAAAAAGTTATCAAAGTGCCAGGTATTTGTTAAAACTTGCCACGACTTTAATCTGCCCTGGCATACCTCGGCACTATATCTTTACTTATCCAAAAATCACAGTTCGAATAATTCCGCCCAGTCAATACATCCTGGCCGACAAGCAGTACCTTATGAGCCTCGAATTCACCAGCGGTTTGCTTTACTTCTCCGTTATGCCATACGTAATGATTAAAAAGCTGCTGCATGGCAGAGACGTGTCTCTTCTCTTCAGATGTTCGAGCCACGTAAGAGCCGATGATTGCCGCGGCGTCACTATCTACATCTGCGAGTCCTGCCATCCCACGGGGTTGTGTAACTACATAAAATGGGATTCGTGGATTCTGAAAGGCGACGGTTAGAAGAGGACAAACGACTCGTATGTCGGACACCATCATCGCCAGACCTTCAAGAGTCGCGTTGTAACGGCGCAGAGCTTCGTTAGCGAGACCCATCGACCCTAAGATAGAATTTCCGACTATTTTTTCTACTTCGCCAGCGGTAAGCGTGGCATTTGGTGCCCTCAGTTTTGCCGGTGTGCCAGCGTGCGCTGTCGTACCCATAACAAGCTCGACCGGAACACCGCTTCGCTTCCAAATCTGACTGACATGCTCCTTGAGAATCACGTTGTCGAGGACCAGCCACTCGTGGCGGTTCTCTATCGTTCCCTCTCGACTGTCGGGAAGATTTGTATTGCCCACGTGCCAAGTGGGTGGTACAGCGTTCATAATATCTTCGGCAGTCTTTTGTCTGAGACATGCGGCGTCGCTGCATTTTATCGACTCGAGAAACTGATTACTTATCCGTTCCGAATCTGCCAAAGGCTTTCCTGGGAACAATGCTCCACCGCTGGACACCCAAGCACGGGAAAAAAGATTCTTGGCCTTTTGTGAACCCAGCAGAGCCGTGACCAACGTACCGCCGGCTCGGTGTCCCCACAAGGTTACGGACTTACTGTCACCCCCGAAATGTTCTATGTTCATGCTTACCCATTGAAGGGCGACGATTATGTCGGAGAGACCGTAATTTCCGGATGTCGGGGGGTGAGTTGATCGTGACAATGGGTCTGCGGCCAGAAACCCGAATATACCGAGTCTGAAATACAGTAAAGAATTAAATGAGAATGCGTTGTTTGTTCATGCGATTATGGTTACTTTTGCGTACAATAGGGTATGGTCGTTAAAAATTACATTTTCTCAGGTGCTCCCTAGAAAGTTTCCTTTTTCGTCTAAAAACATGAGGACAATTTTTTTTTTTTTTTTTCTTAACCTGCAGTTTTTTTGGAAATGTCTTACAAAATGTGCGGATTTGACGAAAAACCCATGGAAAAAAAAAATTCAAATTTCGACAACAAAAAATTTGAAAAAAAATGTATTAAATTTTGAAGAAAAATTTGAAAAAAAATTATGCTTTCGACATTTTTTTTTTTTTTCAAATTTCTTTTTCAAAATTAAATTTTTTTTTTTCTTCTTTCGATGGGTTTTTCGTCAAATCTGCACATTTTGTAAGACATTTCCACAAAACTGCAGGTTAAAAAAAAACTAACTTTGATCGTCTTGCGGCACTGTTCTTTTAATAAAAAAAAAAAAAAAAAAAAAAATTGCCCATATGTTTTAAGACGAAGAAGAAACATTTGAGGGGGCGCCTGAGAAAATTTAAAGATATTCCCATTATTCCGAATAAATGTTCTCATTCAATAATCTAAATACCTGAAGTTGGGTCTAACGAATACGACGTCGCGGACTCTGGCGAGTTTGGCGGATGGTTGCATCACTCCGGGCGAGATACCGCTGAGAGTTTCTGCTCCAATCATAACGACGACTGGAATCGGTGAGTCGTATCGAACGTAGGGTGTAAATACGTCTAAATGTAAGCAATCCTCGACGCCATCGATAGCACCCGACTCTTCTCGCTGCCAACATTTATTTGAGGGTTGATGAGCCTTCAAAGTTCCCGTCCAGCAGTCGTCGAGTCGTCTCAAAGGCTCGGCCGGCAACCATCTACGACTTTCAACTGGTGGTACTGCGTACGGTATTCCACGGAATGCGTAGCCCCCGTCTTCTAGGACGCCTTCGACCGGACCACAGGACGTTACCGCCTGTATGAAACGCGCGTCACGTAGTGGGGCACCAGGTTCACGGCGTGGACCAGCGCAAGCGATTCCGAGGATGATGATCATGACCAAGAGAATGAGAAGCGTGCCGACTGAGACGGGGAATAAAAATTTGTTATTATGTTTTCTAGATCAAATATTATATTTATTGTAAACGAAAAGAGCCACAAAGAGTTGCGAGCCCAGAATGAAAGTAAAGTTATATACGGGACCTATACCTGTTACGAATAAATTCTTTCTAGCGGCGGATAGACAGGCGAATATCGCGTGTCGTTTTGGCGGAGGAGCCGCAGCATCAGCGGCGTCGCCGTCAAGACGTACCGTTTCCATACCGTCGTCGTTAGTTCGGGCTGTCTTTTCACCAGTGGCACCAGTGTCGTCGAGGGTTTCGACGCTAGCTAGTCCAGCGGCTCCTGTGGTTCCGAGTTCAGCGTCTCCCGCGTCCTGAAGTATAGTAACGCGATTATTGCGATGATCTAATCGGCTCGATGTCCAATACAATTATATTGTAAACAAGTCTTCTATGCAGGCGCACTTTAATCGCGATATATACCTATCTAAGACGTTGATAGGTAAGTATAGGGTGAAATATTTTAGAAGTGATCGCTCGAAACCCCGAAAGCAAACTGATATACGAATACCTGGTGAGTTTGCCTGGTTGCTGCAGGGGGGTCGCGGTGTAACAAGGTAACAATTACCAGCACTACGGGTCTCTGTATGTGTGAGTGTTTATATGTGCACACATGGTATAACATAACAACGAAACTTCAATATATATATATATACAGGTATATACGAGGCGAGGGGCTCGAATTATGGCGGGTCTGCCTTTTGTCCACGTTAACCCGCTGGGCTACACCTGGGTCACTAGTGACCCGGCTTCCTTCTACAAAAAAGAGGCATTTTGCGAAATTATTCGCGACTTCTCGTCTTCATTTTCAAATAACTTTTTATAAAATGAAGATATAATATCCGTCCTTGCATAGTCTTACTCGAGACATTCTGACGATTCCATTTCACTATAAAACTGTCAAAAACAAACATTCTGGATCGCTTTTATAAAGGGTAGAACTTTCGGGTCACTGGTGACCCAGGGTGTACTTCAACGTGGCGACGGAAAATGGTGTAGCTCAGCGGGTTAAAGAACGACCCCACGAACGTGCCCAACAGCCCTTGCGAGGTTTCCTCAACTCGCGGGAAATCCCAATAAACCATGCTAAGCGACTTGGATTACAAGTTATTACAACGGGGGGAAAAAAAAAGGTGAAGAAGGTAACGCGATTTCGAACCCACGATTGTGTTCAGTTCGGATAATGTATATAGTTGATTATATGTTGTCGAAGAAGATCAATTTCTAGGTTGCAAAGAACATGATATGATTTCTGTAGTAGGTATTATGCAACGTATACGAGGCTAGTAACAAAAGTCAATATTATGCTCACCTTGCTGCCTTTTTTTCGCGGAAATACAGATACGAGCGGAAGCCGTATGGCGTTTAGAATTCCGCGACGACCCTCCTTTTCTTTCCCTTCCTTGACTTCTTTGCCATCTTTAGATCCCTTCGCTGGTGTCGTCGGCTTTTCTGTGATCGGAGGTTGCGGATCATCACCCTCCTTCGGAATCTCTGGATCAACCGATTCTGCAGGCTTAGTCTCGTCATCCTAAATACATTTATGATCATATTATGCTTTCTTGAAAGAATTTCTCGTGTATATTTGAATACTTCTATATAGAATAATGCTCTTACAAATACGACATGCTAAACCGTACATGGTCACTGCATTTCTATAGATTGCATTGAGAATTATTACGCGATATGTGCTCTATTCAAGATTATCTTCATATACGAATAGATATTCGAGAGTCCGTATATAAGATGAGTTTGGAAAGGGTGGGTAGAATTTATTTTTGGAGGACCATTGAACTCAGCGACCGTGACGGAGGGCGACGTACTAGCAAGACCTCCGACTCGGTTGCTTCAAATCATAAGCATAATTGTGTCTGGAGCTGTAGCTTCTTCTTGCAGAAGAAAGGAATGAATGACAGAAAGAAAGCAAGAACGAAAGAACGAGAAGAACGAGAAGAAGAAAGAACGAATTTACGCGGCGGTTGCAAGCTCCTTAGTGTCATGTACAGCTTATAAATTTTAGGGACGAGAGCAGATCCCCTCCCGCTAGGCCGCTGCGTAATGCTGCAGAGCCTCAAAAGAAGTTTATTAAACCTATGTGTGTATAATACAGAAGACAAAAAAGAGACACGAGAGTCAAGACTGATTGTGTCGTTCTTCACTGCAACTATACAACGACACTCCTCCACGCCACGTTCACATATATGAATACATCGCATATACATAGGCATAATATGTAATATAATATATATACAAGGCGTGAAAGCGGTAGTAGGTAATTGCAGCGATGATCGCACCTCGAGTTTGCGCTAACCCTGCACCGTATTCGTATGAATTATAATTGCGTGTATATATCTCACAAAGATGCATCACTTCAACCTTAAGTACTATATCCATACAACAAAACTGCGTACAGAACTGCGTACAGATATAATATACATTCTACAAACTGCGTATTAGTTTATGAGAAAAAACAAAAAGATATACTACTACGATCAACAAAAAGAAAAAGAAAAGGGGGTGAGGTAAAAATTTTTCGGTTCATTTCTCCGAAGAGCGACGTGCACCGCGTGGCGCCTGATGCAATCATCTCTTTTCCCCGACCCCCTTGTAGCAGCCCGGCAGGTTATGGTGTATAAAAATAAAAATAAGCCACGTGCAGCAGACTACTATGGCTCGACCGACTGCCGAGCAAAGAGACCCTCCCTACGGGTGCCCAGCAGCGTGCTCTTGAAAATAAGAGAACTTCCTACCAGTAAGTAAGTGTGTTTCAAGTGTACGGAGCATATCGTACGCCGTACGTATATATACACTTGAATATTATACATATATATACAGCGCAGCTCTGCAGGGTTTCTGTTGTCGCTTATGGGGCTGTAAAGACCCGGTGCGGAATTAACGGAACCAAGCGCTGTACAGGAACATGAGCGCACATGGTGTGTATAAAGTATATACCATGACGACGACACGATCTTATGTTTCTGGGCATGGTATTCATATATCGACGAGTCCTAATGAGAAAGCGTTTTCTCGTCGAGCAAATTAGATTAATTATTGTCGTTTTGTATCCGCCTTTCTGGCATAGCGCTCCATCATTGGGACCCATCGATATCGGTATGTGTGCATATATGTTCAGGGTAGTAAAATATAACCGAAAATTGTATATATAATACGACTTGTATAATAAAGAACTATATATTAGTGATAGAGATAATATATTATGACTGACATAAGCTTGTCGCATTACGGTAGGTGATATGAAATAAATGAAGGGGTTGTGTATATATCCGACATTAGTGAAGTGATATCTGCCTATAATTATCCGGTTTTTGTTTGTCTACCCCGTATGTCGCGTGGCGGAGTTAGATTTAGGTATACGCGTCGTTCTCCCGCCTCCTCCAAGCCCTGTACTACATAGCCGAGTATATATATTTTGTTATATATATATATATATATAATATAGTATATATATAAAGTGTAGAAGAAGGGGAGATGCTGCTTTGGTGCACCTGGCACAGGACAGGAAACGCGTCGCCAATGCAGGGTGCCGAGCGACCGGGGGAGTTTCTCCGCACCAAACCGTACCGTGCCGGGACGTGGAGGATAAAAAAAAAAAAATGCAATTTTATTATACGGTCTGACGAATTCGACGTTCACCCTATATATTACGTATGCGTATTAACCCACATTTGTATATATGGGGTGACCTATTCGAATCGATGAATTTATATGTATGCGTGGTTATAAAAGCGTGAAAATTAAACGGAAATAAATAATTCGCATCCACGGGATGGATCAGAGGAAAATACATTGTGCGTATATTTGAAAATTTGAACACCATGGTATATTATATACCTATATATTATATACCTATATATATATATACACGTTTGAAAAGAAAAGCTATAACGCACAAAAGAACTCATATAGTATTATCGGAGTCTCCCATTTATGCATCACTAACGTATATTTCTAAATAACCGCGCCATTATTGATTGTCTGTCCGAATCAGGCGATGAATCAGCCTGCGATGACCGTACTGCACGTGCATGATCACCTGTCGGCTCTATCCATTTTATACAGGGTCACCCGGAATGCGGTACTTTCCATATGAGTATATAGATCTAACAATCCAAATGTATGGATAAAAGTATTATGAGCGAAAAATTTATTATTTCGAGGTTTTTAAGCTACAAAAATATTGGATTGACCCATTTGTTCCTTTTTCAAATCCCTTGACCACTCTATATAACAGATGTCGCCTATTAACCCAGAAAATACTGCACCGATCGAATCCAGAATAATATAATCAGTTCTGAGATACAGAAAACCGTATCGTTTGCTCTAACCGCGGAAATAAATATCCGTCCGTTATTTTCCAAGACATCGTTGGTCAGTAAATTGACTACATCCGCACGATACAGGGACCAATACGTTCCGCTGAAAATGGTGAGATGTGATTTTTTCTGTACCTCAAACCGTGGAGATCTATTGACTGATATGAGCAGAGAAAGAGACTTTCATCTCAAAATCGACCTCAAACGGACGCAAGATCCTTCGCGATTTACCTTTCAATCTAGTTCGTATCAATATATATATAAAAGGTATCGATGGGAGGTTTTTTTTTTTTTTTTTTTTTTTTTTTTTTTTAAAGGGATTTAATAATAAAAAAAAAATTGGTTCAATCCAAGATTTTGTAAGACTCAAATGTGATAAAATTTCGTAACTCATTGATTTGGTAGTTTTTAACTGATTCAGTTGTTGATGCTTGAAACTTGATGTGTATAGTTGAAAATATTCACAGTAGTATTTTTATAACTGAAAAACCTCGAAATAATCCATTTTTCGCTGATAATACTTTTATCCATACATTTGGATTGTTAAATCTACTAATAGAATATTACTATTCCAAAAATTTAAAATATCGGGTTGTGAATTTCTGTCAAGTCTGGCCACTTTTATTTTGAAATATTCACTGACTGCAGTGAGTATAATAATTAACATTAATTTAGTATTTTTATTTATTCTTATTCCTTTTTAACGAAAACGAAATTTTAGGACGAATATAATTATGGTCTTAGATTTTTACCAGGAATCCATCGACGTAAGGGAAGTACCGCATTTTGGATCACACTGTATGTATATGTCGGTACGGCAACTGGAAATTCGATCGAACTGTGACCGGAAGTAAAAAGCGGAAAGCGTACGTAGAGCGCGAAATGCCATACTTCCGGTCCGTAGAACCGTGTGCCTACCGCTGCAGCTGTGCTTCTTTTCCGATATTCGATTATAGTAAAGGGCAAACGTCTGATCGCTGTCATATAGGTGGGAGTAATTCCGCCAAGAGTTCAGAACTTGGCGGAAGGAAGTATATAGGTATAAAGGGCATGAGGTATCATATGCAAAGACCGAAGGAGAGGCACAGGTGTATATAATTATAATATGTATTATGTATTACGTATCATGTATGTAAGTATATGTATATAGTGTAGACTCGTATATATAGACTTGTAGAGGGTTTAGGCGCCGCGTCGCGTCGTCGAAGGCGGAGGTCCTTGACGTCGCGTCGACGGGGTCGATATAGTTCGAACTGCTGCACGCCACAACCGCGCGGGCCGAACGGTGACAGTTTTAAGTATGGCTGCACTGCACCCTATATACTATTCAAATATTGAATATATACACAAGTGTATATCCGAAGTAGATCTGTTCTATACGCACGTGACTAAAGTGAGTCTAAAATTCATTACACTTTTTTTTAGCATCGTTGCCCGATTATATGCGCCATTATACCCAATTCTAACCAATTACTATCAATTACTAGAGTAATTAGTCCTGCACATTTCTCTAATATAATAAGACGACTCATCTTCAATGACGCGGCTGCTGCATGCAAGCGCGTGAAAGTCTAATTGCAATGAGCCGCGCGTGAGAGGTTCGTACCCGGCTCACACGTTCTTATTACGAAAATATTTCTGAAGGTATTTTGATAAAGACGCACGCGTCTGTGAATCCCTCCACCCTGATATTGATGTAATGTCCAAGACCACATATAAGGTATATGTAGATGTAGATGTAGCGAAATCTTCAATCTTTTCATCATTCTACCCTTGCTTCGTTCTTCACCCCTTAAATCCTTTGTTTATCGGGCACGTACCCCAGTTAAGTACTTACACTAACTACATATATTTAGAAGGAGAGACGACGACGGCTGCGAGCAAAGGGCGAGACGAGTTCCGGTTCGACTGGTTAGGATTCGACTGCAGTATATTTAACGAGGCGGATCCTGCAGGGGTAAAAAACTTTCAAGTGTGGAAAAAACTTATACCAAACATATGAAAAAGGGATGCCTGCTGCAGCTCTGTATGTAACATCGCGCTGCAGTTATACGAATAAGAGACAAAATTATACAGTCGAAAATATATATTTCGGACCAAGATCTGACCATGGTCATGCCGTAGGAAATCTAGAGCGCAGGTGTCGGCTGCGGGATAAAAATTAAAATCGGGTTTTCGGCTCTCGGACACCATATAGGTACCTAATTTTTTTTCAGCGAAACGAATCATTCCCCAAAAATTAAAATCCGCCAAGAATTTGTCATACCTATAAAGTAAACATACATGTACTATGCTGATGAAATCTTTTACAGTACCTTGCAGGGCTCCCTGCTCTTGGTTCGGCAGAATCCTGGCATCTTGATGCCACCTATAGGTATCTTCCTCTTGGGCCGTTGCTCCTCGGCAGCATCCGGAGCATCGTGAGCAGCATCGTGCCTCGTGTTCTCGGCGTTAAGCATCTTCTCTCTCTCCTCTTCCTCCTCAGCGATCTCTTTCTTGTCCGTGCTCTTCTCCTTCGTTGTTTTCACTTCCGTAGGTTGGCTCATCTTTGCAAACGCTACAACAGATTTCACAACACGCACACGTCGCATTATTCTTTGTTTTGCGCAGCTGTAAACAATAAGGCTATTGGAGGTAGATATAGAGTCTTTCGAATTCTTTTCTGCTCTCGTCGAACTCATTCAATCCGCGTGAATATAAGATATTCGAAAAAAAAAAACCAGGTATAAAAAATACACAGTGTATCGCATGGGTAGGTATCACATGCAGTGTAGGTTACATTAATCGAAGCGGGTGACGAACGTAGTATATATGATGCACCAGATTAACGTTACAGATTAGATTTCATTGTGTGGAAATTATTATAGACGGTAATCTCCGCACACCGGATGTGTGGGATTTCTCATTTCATCGTCGTTGCGACGAAACGTTGGAATAAGGCATATACTTATACTATACGTACATATACGTTGAAGATTGTACTCATCTAGGTATACATATATAACTCGAACTCAAAAGCCCCTCGGATATATTAACAATGGATTTACCGAACCTGGTCTCCACTACTACTCATTGCAAGTAAAATTCTCTCGTTCTCTCTCTCTCTCTCTCTCTCTCTTTCAGCAACCGGGGGGAGCCACGCTGCACCCTTTGTGTACGGCGTACATACACATGCACACACACACACACACACACATATACAGTTCTATGTGTACTGTGTGTGTGATTTAACTCATGCCATTCGAATAACTCGTTCGTCGATACCGGAGTAGCGAGAAAAATATTTCATATACAAAAGCTTCGGATGGTAATATTGAAAATAATTAGTACATCATCGTGCCTAAGGGTTCTTTTGTTTTTTTTTTTTTGTTTTTTTTTTTTCAAATAAAACTATACCTAATTTTGTATAGGGTATCGAAGCTGATTGAAAAAAAAAAAAAAAAAAGAAGGCAGGAATTTAACAAGTGTGTAACAGATAGCCCGTACAAACGATTATTCATGAATTAATACATAGAGATTTGAAAGCATATTAATTATACATGCATATAGACAGATCTACCGCGTATACCTGCACGTTTTTATTCCTGTATACCTATTCGAGGCGCGTCGCAACTAGTGCGCAGAGATCGATCCGCTAGCTAACACGTCTGACGACCGACGAAGGGCGTCGCGGGCGTCGAGAAGGGCACGTACCCCTCATCGAACCAAATTCCCTGAACTCGATTGCATCTCGCGATTGTCTACCACCGACTGCGCGAATCATACCTATCATAACAATGCACCGTTCTTCTTTTTTCTTTTATTATTCTTTTTTTTTTTTGTTTTCGCCAAAAAAAGGTGCCGAGCCTTGAGAGTCCGTGACTCTCTCTATGCACGACTGTGTCGTCGTCATCGTAGTCCCCTATTCTCGCAGATTCGAATTAAAGCCCTCCGACGCCGACGCCGCCGCAATTTCATTCGAGTGATTATATTGTGAAGACTCGTCAGCTGGCGACTGGCGCGCTAAAACACCCTCTACGTGTGCTATTCATGTGCGTGCATACGTACTACGTATATGCACACATAGGGTACAGATGTATACGCGCATGTATGGGTTATACCTGTACTATAACAATGGAGCAAGAACAGACCCGAGGGTTGAACCGTTGACGCGGTAATATTAGGAGCGTAGGCTACGATTTACGACCCTCGATTTTCAAAAGCTCATGAAAGGGGCGCTAGCTAGGCTAGGTCCAGGTATATGCGAGTTGCAAAAAATAATAATACAGGACAGCGAATGGATACTTACTCGCAGTCGACTTCGAACTATTCAGGTATTATATCTAAGCGTGAAAGTCGAAGTATACACATTACCATGGACTAGGTATCACGAAAGGCCAGATTTATTCTACAGCCGCGCGAACATGATCAAAGTATTACGAAGACCGAAGAATTTACGGGACATAATTTTAAAAACATTGCGCATGCATTATTTTTCTATTCAACTAAACTTCGACGTGCGTACGAGTACGACTTCACGCGTATAATATATTGTACATAAAGTTTGATGGTTCACGAGCTCGTCAATTATTCGTATATCCACCAATATTTTCCGTGCTTGTCTCTCTCTGTGTATACAAATCACAAGAATTTTTCCCATCAATAGCAAATAAACCGTTCGAATCAGGGTTTAATCGGATATATAGAATTCAATCACACATATAGAAAATACGGTTTCAAAAATGCGAGATGGCGTAAGGACGCCGCGTGATTCGAGACGAATAGACTGTTTATATACAACAGGTCTTATCAATCAAACTATTTACTATACTAATAGCGATACCTGCAATAGTATGGTATTTCACATTTCACATTTGCGAACGATAATGCATCGTGATATATTCGACGGAGAGCAACTGGATCGCATTTTCGTAACAGTTCGCAACTCTCGTCACTGTTATAGATGAAGATGAATAAAAAAAAAAAAAAAATCCAGAGTAACGGACCGGTTACTTTCTGCGAGATACACGCCGCAGTAGTTTACGAATTGAAAATTCCGAGATTTACTCTCGAATCTATGTATACTAACAAATGATATTGATAATTATACTCACACTGTATCTTGATATTGTAACAAGCCGAACAAGTAATATTGTTGTAGTACTCGTAGTTGACGATCACTTATTTATTCACGTTTCAAATTTTCTCGGAACGCTCATCGAAGACGATGCATACGCGTCTGATGCCGCGTTGCTCTGCAACGAAACTCGAAAGTACTACTGCGACTCTGTAACCGAACGTAGGGTTTGAATTGTAAACTATACCCAACTATATCGAATTCACAGCAATTGACGCGCACTCGAATCTTCCTACCCGCTCAACTTCAAATCACTATTGTTATTCAGCCACTGTTCAAGTCTCCTTTGTCGCTGCATAAGTACGTAGATGCATACGCACAGCACGTGTATACAATGCAGTCTTGTTACTGACGCGATTCGCCAATCGCAAATGCAATGCAACTAGAAACGGAAAATGGAAAATGGTCGGAACGGAACCCCAGCGATAGGGGAGAGTATGGAGTCACTTCATAGGGGAGAGTTTTTAGAGAAAGTTCTCGACCGTCACGCCCTCGTTAGGGCTTAAATCTAATTAGTCAGAGGACCGCGCAGCACCCGCGCAGGATAGGTACGAAAGTATTGTGGCAGAGGGACAAACTCGCCGACAAATCTATCGCTGGGTCTATATTCTATAATCTATGGCTTTGAAACGACTGCTACTGACGACGCAAGTAAATTGTTTTTATTGACAATCATGTAAAGGGAAGCCGAGAGGTGTGAATTCGGAGTGAAATAAATCAAGATTCAATTGGTAAGTGAGGAATGAAAACTGAAATAATATCAACGATGTAGATACGCGTCAGTTAATAGTGAAGAATTTTTCAACCAATCCGTGAAATATTCCCACTGTGATTAGGTTAGGTTTCTTATATGTATACGATTTTTCGTTAATCAAGGTGTCAAACATAATGGGACAAGGCACGGAGACTTGCGACCGACCAACCGAAGTCAGTGTCATTAGATTTGTTTCACGAAATCGAACGATAGAGGAAATTGCACCGAAAAAGGTAAGCCAAGTTCAGTGACAGGGTTCATTGACCTCTGAATGAAAACAATTTAGTTAGCTGCTGATATTTGAATTGAGATATCACTTGTACTACCAGTACCCCGGACAACTTGACAAAGAAACACACGTGGCTTTCCATGTCATGTTTCTTCTCCTAAATATATAAAATAGAATATCCGTCTTATTGTCTCAAAATATAATTCTTACACTTTATACAACCGATCATATCTCATTCATCTTATTCTATATTCACAGGAGGTTTACACTTGCAAACAACGAGGATGTGGAAAAATATTCACCAATCAGGATGAATATCGAACTCACGAGGCTCTCGAAGCTTTAAAGATAAAATTTATGTAAGTGCAATGCCATGATCTAACAATAATATCTATTTAATAATGTTTTGTGAAATTTTGATTTATATTCTCCATTTGTTATGTACCCTCGACTCTTGTTGAAGTCATTTTGTTTATCAGGGTCATCTCGGTGCTGAGAAACAGAGAATTTCAATTGTCTAAACTTGATTCTCAGACTCTATATTTATTTCTGATTTTATCCAGCTGTCGAGAACCAGGATGCGGGGAAGAATTGTCAGATCCTGGAAGCATGTGGCGTCACTATCAAGAATGGCACAACAGCGAAACGCATGTGTTTGCTTGCCCCTATACAAGTTGCGGCTCTCTTCATGCTACAAGCAACAATTTGGAAGAGCATATAGATTCGTGCCACAGGCAACCGCCAACTTTGCCAATAGAACCGGAAGTGATATGCCTCGAGGGACCGGAAAGCATCATAGATGATGAAATTTCAAAGAGTGAGGAGGAGGCTTCTCACAAGAGCAACAAATCCGATGTACAGTACGACAACGATCTACAGAATGACGAATTTACAACGGATAAAGAAAGCTTTTCAAATAATACTGAGGAATTTCAAGGGGAGAATGCATCCTCTGAGTTTGAGGAAAATCGAGAGTACACATTGAGGACGAACGAGTTTGGCCTATCTATTCAGAACTCTGATTTTCCTCTAAAATCCGGAAAGTATTTGCCCGATAGGGAACCGTTTTCGAGTAATACAAAGTTTCCGAAAAATGAAGACTTGTCGATAACTAGGGATAACTTTTTGACTAAATACAACACGCTCACTCCGAAGACGGACAATTTACTGGACATGGATAATTCGTTGGACGAAAATATTGTGTTTGTCAACAATGAAGTAACGATTACTAAAAATACAAAAAGTGATTTATCGTCTGGAAAACCATATTCTCAATCGCACAGAATAGACCTGGGCAATTTGGAGAAAGTTTTTAGGAGCGGTTTCGAGTGTGACTCGCAGACAATAGAAGAAAGTATTATTGAAACAAATAGCAATTATTCCGAGGATGAAGAATACATGCCGAAGAAGCAAAGAATGTCAAGAAATAAACAAGAATCTTACAAATGCGAAGTAACTGGATGTGGAAAAGTGTATAAATATATATCGCATTATCGGCATCATCAAGACAGTCACAAATTAGCGGTCAACACTACTAATACAAAACCTGCAAAACCGCCTAAACCCAAACCAGGGAGAGCCTCCACAGTTAGCTTCTTCCTGTAAGTTTCTACGACCAAACCTTTTTGAATGCCCAATAAAAGTTTTGACACAAATAACTGATACATTCTGTCTTATTGGAATTTAGGTGCAAGATGCCTGGTTGCGGTGCCGAAGTAAACAACGTCACTGGTCTGTGGAAACACTATCAGGATAATCATGCAAATGCAAAGCCACCCACGGTTCCCACCTCTAAGAGCGTCGAAATATTTCGGTAAGATAATTGCTAAACAATGAACTTGACCATACGATTATGTTTAATTTTGCTCGAATCTCATGATTCCTTTACTTCTGCTTCAACAGATGCAAAGTTCTCGGATGTGAATTGGAATTCAACACAACGTTGGCGCTCTACAAACACTTTAACGAGGTTCACAACAGCAATTTCAATGGAAACGCTAAGACTGGAAATGGGAGTAACTTTCACTTCACCAATCAAATGTTCCATGACGAAGTTACTACCCAGCAACTAAACTTTAAGACTGACTTTAAGGCCAACATTAAGATTAACTCGAACGATTGCGTAGAAAGTGACGAGGATCAATCATCGATAACTACTGTCAAGGAAGAATCTCACGATTGATTCATATTTAAATTTATAGACAACTACGAATAGAGTTACTTTTTTCAAAAAGCTAATATCGATTCAAAGCTTTCTATACAGAGCCCCATTAACGACGTGCAGACAAATTTCAAGTATTACGTTTGAAATATTGGAAATGATGTTCCGCTTATTCGTTTCTAATAGCTAGATATTCTCCGAAATTCGATTTCATTTCCGGAAGCCTAATACTGGGATATATTTGCACATTACATAGATTTCGTACTCCCAATCGATCCGCACAACTCTACAATTATTGCTTGTGTACTCGACTAAGACACTTGAATAAGCAACTGTTGCTCTGCTAAGATACTTTGAGAAAAATAATAATCATAAATACGATCTACAGGTATGCATGTAAATTAATTAATTATTGTAGTTTACTCTAAAAGCTGGTTAATGTTCAAAGTATTATACTGTGGCGTGCGAAGGTCTTTGCCTCTCGGGGGTTTCATTGAATAAGGAAGTTTTCATCATTTTCATTTTCATTTTCATTTTCATTTTCATTTTCATCTTATTCATGTTATCCTCTATTTTGATGCGCCTTCATTTTTACGAAGTAGTTACATTTGCGAGAAGAAATAAAAAAAAAAAAACGAAAAAACGAAAAAAATCTTAAACCTCTTCCTAATATATAAACAAACTGAGGTGAAACATGATATTGACATCCTCTGCGGTAGCCCTTTACCTCTTAGCTTTTTAGAATAAATAATTACGGTCAACACGGTTCCTGCGATACGTTCTCAAGGTGACATTATCAGCGCAAACCTGTGCCAGTTTAAATAAGAAATACTTTTTAAGGCTTGAAAATTTTCACATTATTACGTAGTTTTTCGCGGGCAAACGATCTTCTTTTTTTACGGTGAATCGATGAACGAAAAATAAGGATCGTACAATAAGTACATAACGTATATGTAACTAATGCTTCTAAGAGAAATCTTTTCTTCTTCTTTTAAATAAATCGAATCTTCAATGTATTTACATTCAACTACTCGATTATGAGAGTAAGAAAAACAAATATCAGCAATCTATTGTATTTCCAAACCACATACTATGTAATCTATTATATAATATGTAAAAATTTTAAATTATTATTAATTAATTAATGAACGTACTGATCTTGTCCAATTTTATCGTTATAAAAAAGAAAAAAGAAAAAAAAAAAAAAAAAAATGTGGCGTCGTTTTACTATTAATATTGTAACATTTGTGAAAAAAAAAAAAAAAAAAAAAAAAAAACCAACCATATTGTTAAAACTAGGATACATTATATTGTATGACATTTTTATCGGTACGCGTGTATGTTCGAAAATAAAGGTGCAATAATTGCGTACCATAAACTTGCCTAAATTAATCCGGAGCAATTTATCCGGCTGAACACATTTTGAATAAAAGAAATATTTCAAATTTGAATGATTTCCCCTTGTTTATTTTTTATTTACATGCGCGAGATCGATGCGCGTGCGCGAACCACGAGGAAGACGTCTCGTGTCTTTGTCGCCGTCGCGGGTTCTCAATCAGCGTTATCTCTCTCCCGCCAAATTTCAGTGCTAGGTTACGCGTGTGTGCGATGAAGTTTCACGGCACACAGTCGCCAATGGATCTATGTATAATAGCTACGTAATGCTGGAATAGTGGAATCGAAATCTGGAATAGTGGAATCGGGATAGTGGAGTGGACCTCAAAGGTTCCGACCGACCGAACGTCTACCCGCGCGAATTTAGCACGCCAACTACACAGGCTACATTTTAACAAAACTGATAAAGCCCAGCCGTTGAAAGATGGCCGCAGCGCCGGTAACGGTATTGCACTAGTTTTTCACGTCAGACTCAGTTTCGTATGTAAACACGATATTCTTCAAACACCCCTCGCTTTCTACTAAAGTCAAATGTTAAGTATTTCCTATTACTGATTCGCGACCATTGACAAGATCGAGCCGAACAATTGACTCGCTCGTTCAAGTTGTTTATTTCTTTATCTATACACTGCTAACAATCAAATCAATTGATTTTTATCGATTTATTCACGTTTTCAGATGCCGATTGATCCCACGAATCGGGAGCTGGACTACCGTACCAATAATTACAAAGGTACAGTTTTTTCTTTTTTTTTTTTTTTTTTTTTTTTCACCTATTATACTTAATCAACTGAGGCTTGTTCGACTCCTTTTACTTCAAAACAAAACATTAACTCTTAACAGTAGTAGATAAAATGCGTATTCACTAGTAGAAATCTGTTGCTTTCTTAAACTCTTAGGGAAAAAAAAAAAAAAAAAAAAAAAAAAAAAAAAAAAAAAAAAGGATTAAATAACATTATGCCACGAAGTCCCTCATTTCGCGAATGGCTTAGTGTTCGGATTAGAAGAGAAAAAAAATTGTACACACATACTATAGTTTTAAACGGTTCGAAAAACTTATCTAAATATCATATAGGGTTTATCATAATAAATAATAATCATATAATGAGAACTGATATTTTTTTCTTTCTGTACAAGTAACATGACTCTTGTTTTATTCTTTTTACTTGTCAATCGCCCAACTGTCGATCAGCATCATTATTAAAAAGTATTATCATCTCTTCAACTGTTTTGCAAAGATAAGATACCTTTTCTTATATATGATCAAAATCTTGATCGGACTCTTGAAATTTTTCAGAACTCAAATCCGTTGAACGCAAGCAGATTGCTTGTGCAACATGTGGAAAGAATCTAAGTGCCAAATTCGAAAAGCCTGGTGGCGTGTTCACCCACCCTTTTATGAGTACGTTGCAGTGCAAGGTAAGTTTTCAGTTCCCAATTGGCTAATGCAAAACATCCCAATTACACCTCTGTCCCAGTTTAATACCTGATGCAATTGAATTGTTTGATCAATCTAGTCAAGCCATTTGAGATTGAGAAACTTTGGTTTCTGTTTTATTCCGACCTTAATTTTGATGGAGTACAGCAGATTTAATGGACATATTTTACAATTATGTTACAGAAATGCCACGATTTTTATGGCGACAGTGATTTTAGTATGGACGAGGATGGCGACGACAAGTACTGTCGCATGTGCGGAAATGGCGGCGAGCTTTTTATTTGTGGGAACAAGCCTTGTCCCTACGGATTTTGTCAGGTACTACATTGTTGGTCTACTCAAAGTACCAGAATATCTCATTGATTGGAACTTCATTTTTTGTACTATGGTGGACGTAATGTTGGTCTACTTTATTCAGAGCCTAGAACGATCAGATTCTGTCCCATTCAGGTCTAAACTCTTGTTACAGAAATGCATCGACCGATACATTGGCAGGAATTCATCCGAAGTTAAAGCCGACGACTGGAAATGTTTCCACTGCAATTGTAAGCCTCTGTGGGAGGTCAGAGCGGTTTGTGCAGTTCTCCTGGAAAATCCAAAGTGAGTTTTCTAGAGTTGTTTCTCATAGAGTTGCATTCCACGGCATTGGATCATAAACCTTGTGGTTCGGGGAGGAAATGGTATAACTTTCATTGCATGGTACTCATGGGATTCACATCTATCTATTTGCAGCATGTAGTTATTTCAGAAATATGTAGGCTGATGTTTAGCAAATCAGAATGTAGTCATTCCTTGTATTGTAGTTTGTTGACGGATTAGTTTCTCTGCCATTGTTGATATTGCATGGTTTAGATGGTCATTTGACACGCAACGTGCAAGCTTCTTCAACAAGGTGTGAAATATCAATTACCTATCGAAGAGTTTCAAGATTACTTTTCGATTACTTTTCAAAGTAATCATAAGATTACTTTTCAAACCCCCAAAAATGCCAATGGGCAAAGCAAAAGAATGCATCACATAAATTTGGATTGACTCTATACTGCTGAGTCATTTTCAGCTTCGAGCAGTGTTTCGGCAACTATTTCAAACTCACACTCGCAGCTCGATGCAGAAGACACATTGCTTTACTAAACACAAAATGCCGTTTGGTCCTTTAAACTTTGCTTATTCATTGTCACTGACAGTAACACTCTTTAATCATACGCATTTTAAATGTAAATTGTTCACTGCCAAGTTCTACTAACGGGTCTCATGCACTCGCTAGCTGGAGCCTTTCTATTGCACGAAAAAAAAATTCATTACATATCGCTAGTTTCACACAGTGAACGGATTGCCATCTACATATGTTTAGAGAGCATTAGTGCATGATTCTCGTTTTCTTGCTTTGGTCTTTTGGTCTTCTAGACTCTCACACCGTTGGTTTTAAATAGTTTTGTCAGAGTTCTGAATGAACACCCAGCAGCAATAACGATCTAAAGAATCTGGAGTCGTTCACCCCAGCTGATAGATCATAATGCAAAAGCAAGAAAGTGGGAAGATATTTAAGAAAAATGAAAACGTTCATATATTTGAAAAGTTTTGTCTGAGTTATGGAGACGGAAAAGGATGAAAATGTAACACAGGATTGGAACTTCTGTGTTTCAGAAAACGGATCAAGCACAGAAAAAAACCAACTAGAGCTGAAGTCTCCGATTCAGACGATGACCACAGCCGCTCTCAAGAGTTGGATAATGATTTTGAGAATTCTAGAGGAGTTAAACGTCGTCCTCTGAGATCTTTCCCAAATTCTAAGAAAGAAGATAAGACTTTGAAAAATTATAAAGAAATCTGTGATACTAGCACTGATTCCTATGATAATTCTCTACCAGTGCACAAGTCTAAAGCTGGGAGAACGGATTCACGTACAAGAAGTAGAATTAGAGAATCCGGTGTTATTCACAATTCTGTAGATACAAGAAATAGCGCTAGAACGTCCAAGAGAGGGAAAGGATTGAGTAATAGAACAGTATCTAGCGAAGATGAAACTTCTGACTTTAATGAAAGCCAAGCAGCCCGTAAAAAGCCCAATGACTCTAAAACTCCCAATCCATTTGCAGAGGTGAAATCCAAATCTGCAAAGCAAACAAATAACCAAAATTCTAGCCAGTCCCTGAAACGTTCCCGGAAAACGGTGAATCCCTCACAGAAGCATCCAAATGGAAGATCAAAATCACCAGAAAGTTTGAAAAACCCAACAAGTAGTTCTGATCCCGAATCTAGTAACGAATCTGCAAATAATTTTGTCAAATCTAAGAAGAAAAAGAAATTCAAAACACAGGAAGATAAATCAAATAAGAAAGAATCAGCGAGTCAAAAGAAAAAACCTGATGACTATGAGAGCGCAAATTCGAAAGTTGATCTAAAACATTCCAATACGAAATTTGGAAAGGTAGAAAAAGATAACAAGATCCGCGAATCGTCTTTAGAGCCAAAACGAACAAATCCCAATCATTCTGTCAAAAATTCTGGTACGAATTCAAGACTAAAAACAAAAGTAAAATTGCCAAGTAGAATGAATACTTCGGAAAGTGACACAGAAAGAGAGGACTCGAATGCATCTACCATCCCAAATAAAGAGAGTGCACTTCGTGCAAGTAGAGAACGTAGACGGTCTACCGGTTCTGTAAATGAAGAAAATGGTGAAAGTGAAGAAGGTGAAAGTCTGAAAATTCATGGCGAAATTTCAAAATCATTAAAGGTGAACAAAGAGTCAGGGCAAGCAATTAGGACTAAGAGATTGTTGATTAAGCCCCTCTATCCAACTTCGGAAACATCTCAGGCATCATCTTCCCTTGATTTCCACGATAAGCTTCTTTATAGAAAAAAAGCCTTGCTCAAAAAGTCTTTTGCAAAATTTTCAGACACCAAAGATTGTCTGACTAAGGACGATGCAACGGTAATCAAGAATCATGTGAATCACTTACATAATGAACTGGAAATGTTTGGCAAGAGCATATGCAGCGGCATTAATGTTATCCGCCAGAAACACTTGATGAATGATGCAACTAGCGTTCAAGCTGTTTCTAAAACTGTACTAAAATATTCATTAATGATGATTCGTTGTAAGAAAAGTTTGAACCTTATTGAAAATGAATTCATGAAATCCTATGAGAAATGGTGTCAAAGTTCCAAAGTAAAGAGTATTTTTCCAGATATAGAAAATAGTGACGTTGCCACAGGCAATCAATTAGAACCAATTATTACGGAAGAAACTTCTGTGAATCGTGATAAAAAGAACAGAATTAGACAGGATTCCAAGAAGCGAAAGTTCACAGATAATTCAGATGCCTCCAATGAAGATGAAAATTGTGATGTTTTGCCTTCAATGCTTAAAAAAAGCAATACTCTTCCGGAGACTGAAGGAACATCTTTAGAAAACAACGAAGAGTCGAGCGATTCTAAGAGTCCTGAAGAAATTGACCATAATATACGAGAACCCGTTACCAGGGATAGTGACGGGAACTCAGTAAGTTCGAGGCATGATGCAATCTCGGACTGCGATAGCCGAGAAATATTTTCAGAAAATGAAAGTGGAGAGCAGAGCAATGAAGCAGATGAATCTGTGACCAAAGAAGTTTTGGAGAAATCTTCCCCCTTGAAAGCATCTAAGAAACTATCAATTGAATCGCACTCTGATGAACATGAGACAGTTGAGACAGAAAATTTGGAACAGATGAAGGAAAAATCGTTGCGATCGGATAACGTAATTGAAAGGCCAGAAAATTTACCAAAGAATCATAAAGAAGCTACTGAGTGCGCAGCAGAGAAGATTAATGAAGAATCATCGATGGCTGGAAGTTATATTGGGGATAATGATCAACCAGACTCATCTTCAGAGAATATTCATGAAAATACAGTGGCATCTGATCTCCCTGATACTTTGAATTTGAATGAGGAGTCAAAACATTCGGGTGGTGGCGATCATTCTGATTTAAATGATTCGGAAAGCACGGAGAATCTGTCCATGGGTGAAAAATCAACTCTACCTGACACAGAAATCACAAAGAATAGTATCAATGATATACAAATAGACGATGATGATGATGACACGTTGGAATTGTGGGATAGATCCGTGGCTAGTAAACAGAAGTCACGCCATACGTCGAAGCATAATAATAAGCAAAAAACTTCATTGTCAGAAGCTAATGAGAATGAAGAAGATCTATCCGACTGCGACGCGATGATATTCACTCAATTACCATCTGACAGCTTAGCAACTGAGTCTAATCCTAACAATATTGCCAAAAGCAACGACCTCGTGGAAAATTTATGTGAAACTGAAGATACGTGCATGTCTGATTTACAAATAGAAAGCAATACAACGATACTATCAGAAAGTGACGACAATTGCACAGTTAAAGCAACAAGTCCGCTAAAGGAATCATCTGTTTCACCAGAAATTGCTAAGCAATTCCCAATTCCCAAACAACATGAAGAAGCCGATGATTTGGATACCAGCGAAAAACCTGAAGGTGTATCCAAGGGTCCAAAATCCTCCAGAAAAAGCCAAGGGAGTAAGAATGATTCTGAGAAGGATAATTCCATCCCTACGTCGGAAAACGAAGAAAATGATCCTATAGAGAGTGCTGGCACTGGTACAGTCGGAGAAAAGAAAGGCCAGGAGAATGATTCTGGTTCTGAAAAGAATAATTTCATTTCTCTGTTGTCGAAAAACAAAGAAAATGATTCCAAAGAGAGTGCTGGTACTGGCATAGTTGAAGAAGAGGAAGGCCAAGAGAGTGAGAATGATTCTGAGAAGAATCCTTCCATCCCTCTCTTGTTGGAAGACGACGAAAATGATTCCAAAGAGACTGGTGGTACTGGTACAGTTGAAGAAGAGGAAAGCCAGGAGAGTGAGAATGATTCTGTGAAGAATCATTCCATCCTTCTGTTGTCGGGAAACGAAGGAAATGGTTCCAAAGAGAGTGCTGGTGCTGATACTGGTAAAGTTAAAGTTAATAAAGACGGAACACGCGAATCTCAGAAGAAACTGGCAACAGCTACTGATGATGATTCGGAAGAGGCAATCAAGAGAAAGATTTTAGAATCTGATTCTGAATGGTCCGATGAGAGTACCTCGGTATCTAATAGATCCAACAGTTTTCAGTTGAAAGTGAACTCCGATTCAGAAGAATATCGCAAGGAATTGATTGCTATAGATACTATTGAAACCACGGTCACTTCAAGAAGGTCGAATATTCGCGTAAAATCACAGGATTCAAAGATTGAACTACCAAAATTGAAGCAAGATCCAGTGAGCTCTGCATCCGAGGATGTTGATGTTTCCACATTGAACAATCTTGCCAAACATCGACTGTTGGCATCCTCCGACACGAGTAGCTCGGACGACGATGACGTTTCTTCCAAGTTACCTGCGGATCTTCATAACTTGGAGTTGGATTCCACATCTTCTCAGGAAAATGATGAAATTGATTCTAGTTCTGTGAACGAAAAGAATACCATAATTCTCAGCCCCTCTAAATCTAAGGGAAAGAAATTTAGTCCAGAAAAAAATTATGACTATAAAACGGACAAAAAATTGCAAATGAATTGCAAAGTCGTAGTCAGAAGACTTGACGAAAAAGTTTTGGATCAATTCAGACGATTGCTAGGCAAGTCTAGGGAACGGCAAGAATTGGAAGACTTTAACAGGTACAAGAAGTTATCAAAGTAAACATAAATACTAATCCCAACCATTTAATAAACTTTCTGGAAGGACTGCTTGTCATTCACGGTAATCGGTAGCAAGCATTTTTTAATTTTTGCTTCACACTCATAGCAGAGTCATTCACAGATATCTTAGATTGATTCGTGGTGTTGGTAATTGTTAGTTAGCTTGAATCGACAAGTCGTTATATCGCATGCACACTTGTAGCTACAAGAATTTTCCTGCTGTTATGTACCGTTCTGTGTTTGTAGATTGAAAAACTGATTATTGCGCCCCTCGATGAGCAAAACCCATGCAAGTCAAGTGTATAAAGAAATCTTTTGAATTATCATAGAGGCTGATACATGAGATCCGTTAAGCTGGCAAGGCCAATACAGCACAACGAATTGAAATTAATTTATTAATTAGTCGCTTATTAATCGCTATTTAATTGCGAAAAAAAAAAAAAAATTTCGCTCAAGCCATTTTCGAAAAAATCGCGGCAGATCCAGCTTAACATTAAGCTGGCCAGGCCATGTCGATAACACCGAAATAATGCAGCGGGAGAAAAAAATTGGCGATGCAAGATTTATTCGCTTATTAATCGCTGTCGATTGGGACCCCAAACACTTTTCCAAAATCATCCCCTAGCTAGATATTCCACCCCCAGGGTTGAAAACGCAATAAATCTTTCAAATGTGCAAAATTCTGGAATATATTCAACCTAGGAATTATTCGCTAATTAATCGCAATCGATTCGGACCAGTAAACTTTTTTCAAAGTCATCCCCCCTCCGGAGTTCCAGCCCCTGTGACCCAAACGTAACATGCCACGTGGGGACTTCGAATTTTCGAGTTTTCATACTCAAGGAATTATTCGTTAATTAATCGCAACCGATCCAGATTAGTAAACGTTTTTCAAAATCATCCCCCCTCCGGAGATTCTACCCCCTGAGACTCAAACGCAACACGCCATGTGAGGACTTCGAATTTTCAAGTTTTCATACTCCAGGAATTATTATTATTATTATTATTATTATTATTAATCGCAATCGATTCGGACCAGTAAACTTTTTTCAATGTCATCCGCCCCTCCGGAGATTCCACCTCCTGAGACTCAAACGCAACACGCCATGTGACTACTTCGAATTTTCAAGTTTTCAAACTCTAGGAATTATTCGCTAATTAATCGCAACCGATTCGGATTATTAAACGTTTTTCAAAATCATCCCCCCTCCGGAGATTCCACCCCCTGAGACTCAAACGCAACACGCCATGTGACTACTTCGAATTTTCAAGTTTTCATACTCTAGGAATTATTCGCTAATTAATCGCAACCGATTCGGATTACTAAACGTTTTTCAAAATCATCCCACCTTCGGAGATTTCACCCCCTGAGACTCAAACTCAACACGCCATATAGGGACTTCGAATTTTCAAGTTTTCATACTCCAGGAATTATTATTATTGTTATTAATATTATTATTATTATTATTATTAATCGCAATCGATTCGGACCAGTAAACTTTTTTCAATGTCATCCCCCCCTCCGGAGATTCCACCCCCTGAGACCCAAACATAACACGCCATGTGGGGACTTCGAATTTTCGAGTTTTCATACTCTAGGAATTATTCGTTAATTAATCGCAACCGATTCGGATTATTAAACGTTTTTCAAAATCATCCCCCCTCCGGAGATTCTACCCCCTGAGACTCAAACGCAACACGCCATGTGAGGACTTCGAATTTTCAAGTTTTCATACTCCAGGAATTATTATTATTATTATTATTATTATTAATCGCAATCGATTCGGACCAGGAGTATACTCCAGGAATTATTATTATTATTGAATTATTATTAAACTTGAAAATTCGAAGTCCCCATATGGCGTGTTGCGTTTGAGTCTCAGGGGGTAGAATCTCCGGAGGGGGGATGATTTTGAAAAACGTTTAATAATCCGAATCGGTTGCGATTAATTAACGAATAATTCCTAGAGTATGAAAACTCGAAAATTCGAAGTCCCCACATGGCGTGTTACGTTTGGGTCTCAGGGGGTGGAATCTCCGGAGGGGGGGATGACATTGAAAAAAGTTTACTGGTCCGAATCGATTGCGATTAATAATAATAATAATAATAATAATATTAATAACAATAATAATAATTCCTGGAGTATGAAAACTTGAAAATTCGAAGTCCCTATATGGCGTGTTGAGTTTGAGTCTCAGGGGGTGAAATCTCCGGAGGGGGGATGATTTTGAAAAACGTTTAATAATCCGAATCGGTTGCGATTAATTAGCGAATAATTCCTAGAGTTTGAAAACTTGAAAATTCGAAGTAGTCACATGGCGTGTTGCGTTTGAGTCTCAGGGGGTAGAATCTCCGGAAGGGGGATGATTTTGAAAAACGTTTACTAATCCGGATCGGTTGCGATTAATTAACGAATAATTCCTGGAGTATGAAAACTCGAAACTTCGAAGTAGTCACATGGCGTGTTACGTTTGGGTCTCAGGGGGTGGAATCTCCGGAGGGGGGGGATGACATTGAAAAAAGTTTACTGGTCCGAATCGATTGCGATTAATAATAATAATAATAATAATAATATTAATAATAATAATAATAATAATAATAATTCCTGGAGTATGAAAACTTGAAAATTCGAAGTCCCCACATGGCGTGTTACGTTTGGGTCACAGGGGGTGGAATCTCCGGAGGGGGGATGACTTTGAAAAAAGTTTACTGGTCCGAATCGATTGCGATTAATTAGCGAATAATTCCTAGGTTGAATATATTCCAGAATTTTGCACATTTGAAAGATTTATTGCGTTTTCAACCCTGGGGGTGGAATATCTGGCTAGGGGATGATTTTGGAAAAGTGTTTGGGGTCCCAATCGACAGCGATTAATAAGCGAATAAATCTTGCATCGCCAATTTTTATGTCCTGCTGCATTATTTCGGTTTTATCGACATGGCCTGGCCAGCTTAATGTTAAGCTGGATCTGCCGCGATTTTTTCGAAAATGGCTTGAGCGAAAAATTTTTTTTTTTCGCAATTAAATAGCGATTAATAAGCGACTAATTGATAAATTAGTTTTAATTCGTTGTGCTGTATTGGCCTTGCCAGCTTAACGGATCTAACCAAATTGGTTCTATCACTGTATCGGCTATTGAATATCTTTGAAAAATTTTCGTCTTTCAGTCTGGTCGATTTGAATAACATAAAGAAACGTAAAAGAGACGGTAAAGAGAGCAATCAAAGCGAAAGTTCAAGTGAATCGTCATCGTCAAAAGGGAACCAGAAGAGGACACGATCTAAACAAGTTCAGGAGAAGGAAGAAACGCTACTCGATCATTTGGAGAAAATGATAAATGGGGAAAACTACTGTAATCCTTCTGGCGATGAAACTGAAGAAAATAATGATATTCTGAAAAAAAATTTAACAGAAGAAACCGACCAAGACGAGTTCCTAACTGAGGCTAACAAAATGGCCAAGGATCTTCTCATTGAAAGTTCTGACTCTGAAAATGGTAAGTTGTTGCTATAAATTGATAGTATTGTTTATACTTTGGTCAGTATTAAGGGGTAACACCACTGTAAAAGCTTAACAAAAAGCGCATTCTTTACCATTTCTTTTTGGATGAAAGAAAAGGTGATAAGAAAATAATATTCTACGAAGTTATTAGGCATACTATATTCAACTATACTACAAAAAAATTTGATCAAAAAATATTCAAATATGGCGACACTGGAGTCATTCTCGCGAGACGTGTTGGATCTGAGGCGCTCTGCGGTATGCAGTGTAACTGGTGCAAATTTGAATCCGGAAAAAAAAAACCTTAATCTACATGTCTATAGCTATAGAAATACGTACGGGATTTTGAAAACATTAATTTTTGTGTGATTGACGAGTATCTATATAAAAAACGTTGACTTTTCGATAAAAAAAGGGCAGTCATTTGTCAATAAAAAATGTTTAAATCAAAAATGTTTTATCAAAAATCTCGTACGTGTTTCTCTAGCTATAGACATGGAGATGAGGAGGTTTTTTCTTTTTTTTTTTTCAGATTCAAATTTGCACCAGTTACGCTGCACGACACAACACGTCTCGCGAGAATGACTTCGGTGTCGCCATATTTGAATATTTTTTATCAAATTTTTTTGTAATATAGTTGAATATAGTATGCCTAACAACTTCCTTGAATATTATTTTCTTATCACCTTTTTTTCCATCCAAAAAGAAATGGTAAAGAATGCGCTTTTTTTTAAGCTTTTACAGTGGTGTTACCCCTTAAGATTTTCTCGCGGCATTGTCGTCTATGCAGACAATTGAAAGCTAGCTTCACTCCTTCGTACAACAATTACTGCGAAGTGAATATTACAAAAGTAAAACTGAAATATTCAGAACAATATTATTTCACAGAGATGAGAACCTCGACTGGAAATGCAGAAGAACAAGAACAAGAGGAAGAGGAACAAGAAGGGGAAGAGGAAGAGGAGGAGGAAGGGGAAGGGGAAGGGGAAGGGGAAGGGGAAGACCAAAAGGAAGACGAAGAAGAGGAGGAACACGAGGAAGAGGAAGAGGGGGGCGAAGAGGAAGAAGGAGAAGGAGAGGGAGAGGAACAGGAACAGGAACAGGAACAGGAAGATGGAGAGGAAGAAAACGAGAATGAGAACGAAAAAGAGGAAGAGGACGAAGAAGAGGAAGGGGAAGAGGACGAACAAGAACTGACACTGGAGACACAAAGGGATAAGCAGAAGGAGAAAGATATTTCAGATGGTGAGTGAAAAATCATTTTTTTTTTACAATCCTTCTCACTGAGTGCCATTCTGTTCAATATGTTATCATTTGTGATACTTTGCAGAGGAAGTAGCCGATTCAGAAAGCAATCAGGAAAATGGATCAACCACAGAAAAGGACAATGAAGAAACAACAAATGTCGAGGAAAACGTTGAGTCGAAGGAAAATGAGGATAGCGACAGTGATAGGACAAGGGAACGAGATGTGAGACGATTTTTTTTCAATATTTTATTATAATTTTGTAAGAAAGTATCGTGGTCGACGAAGAATACAAAATCAAATTGTATGCATGTCCATCATCAAACAAAGTCCGTTTGTATTTTTTTGTTTGACGCGATGACTTCGATGTCGTATGTATTTTATGAAAGAAAAAATTCAATCCATGATTGCAGAAGCTGAAAGATGGGTTGGCTAAGCGTCACTGGAGACTGACAGATTCTGATAGTAGCGACGAAGAGAAAAAGTGGAACAAATCACAGCTGACAAAATCATCGGATGACAAAAAGTAGGCGCCAGTGTTGGTGTTGATTACTATTTGTCATATGTTTTAGTTTTAAATGATACTTAATATATACCTCATCAACAACCACGAATTTTTTTAGGACCGTCAAGCAGGAAGAGGGACTAAAAAAGAAAAAGAAAGTTAAACGAAGGGTGCTGGGATCCGATTCTGACTCTGTTAAACTAACAGACGTCAGCGACGATGAATCTAGCGAGGTTGCCGATGACAAAAAAAATTCATCTTCCGATACAGATGATTCAGCGGCATTATTTAACAGTCTTAGAAAAAAAAGGACGCGAAAACGAAATGCACAAAAAAGTGATTCTGATTCGGATTCCGATGAGGATGAGAAACCGTAAGTAGAAAATCACATTAGTCATTGTGATTGAATTAAAATCGTCTTTATGTTCGTCCCTAATTGTTTGGTAACTCAACTAAATGCAAATTACCTGAAATCTCCTCAGGGCGAAACAGAAAAGAAAACGTATAAAGAAGATGGAATCTGACAGCGATAGCGATCCTCTAACAACGTCGCAAGACACACCGGGAAAACTCCATAGGAAAAACATTCGCAAGGTTTTGAAAGACAAGCAAGTTGCTGATGTGACGAAAATAGCTGGGAAAGAAGAAGAGGAAAGGTTGAAGCGTATTGCCGACCGTCAAAAACTGGTGAGTTCGCAACTTCGAATTTAGTTGTCATACCGAATGGCAAGAGCTTGAGATTGAAAGTATTGAAAAAAAAAAGAAAAAAAAAAAAAAAATTTGAAAATAATATCAAATAATTATAACAACTATTCTGTGCATTATCTTTTCAGTACAATGAAATGTACGAATTGAAATTGGCAAACGAGGCTAAGGTGGAAAAATTGATACTAGACTTTGACGAGGAAACCAAGAAGATATTGGTCAGTGTACACGAGGATTTGGTAAAACGATTAAAGCCTCATCAGGCGCAGGGTATAAAATTCATGTGGGACGCGTGCTTCGAATCTCTAGAACGTACAAAGTCTACAACAGGTTCGGGCTGCATTGTAGCCCATTGCATGGGTTTGGGAAAAACTTTCCAAGTTGTGACCCTTGCTCATACGCTACTTACTCACGCCGAAACCGGCATCAAAACAATCATGGTCATCTGTCCGCTGAGCACTGTTCTCAATTGGGTCAACGAGTTCAAAAAATGGTTGGGTGACATCAACAATGACGAGGATGTCGAGGTGTTCGAAATGACCAAGTGAGTACAATCCTCGAGTTACTTTCTACTTCTTACTTTGAAACGAAACGAGCGTATTCATTAGGGTGGTCCAAAAAAAAAGAAGTTTTTTCCTTATCTCAAAAGTTTCTTTTAGGTATAAAACAAATTCTCCTAAAAGCGCAGCTCGACATCTCAACTCTACGAGACGCTCAACGATTTTCCGTTTTTCCATATATAAATAACACATGAAAAATTTATTTTTTCGTTTTTTCTGCATAAAACTCCGAAAAAAAATTTAATCCAATTTTGATGCACATATTCTTGTAGGAAATTTAATTAAAAAAAAAAATTTATTCCAATTTTGATGCGGATATTCTTGTAGGAAATTTAATTAAAATAAAAAATTTATTCCAATTTTGATGCACATATTCTTGTAGGAAATTTAATTTAAAAAAAAACATTTATTCCAATTTTGATGCACATATTTTTGTAGGAATACATTTTTTTTTTTCAGAGTTTTACGTGAAAAAAAAAAAAAAAAAAAAAAAATTGAAAAAAAATAAAAAAATGTTTTTTTTTTTTTGGACCACCCTAGTATTCATATTTTTGCTTGAGTCTCAGTAACCCATTCCCTCTTATAAATGCAATCGATTAAGAATTCCCGTTACAATTTTTCAGAATGAAGAAAAACTTCGAAAGAAAGTACCAACTTGAGAAGTGGCGCCGTGCCGGTGGCGTAATGGTGCTTGGATATGAAATGTTCAGACTATTGAGCAACCAAACAGGGAAAAAGATGCGCAAGAGTTTGCACGACGGGATTTTAAAGTGCTTGGTAGATCCCGGGCCAGATCTAATCGTCTGTGACGAGGGTCATTTACTAAAAAATGAAGACACTGCTTTGAGCAAGGCTATGAGGCGTGTAAAGACACTGAGAAGAATAGTCCTCACAGGCACGCCATTGCAGAATAATTTGGTCGAATGTAAGTATGGGTTCATATATTTGATACACGAATTGGGAGTGTTCGTTGTATCTGTGAGTTTGACCAGAAATCATGAAAACGTTATTTAATTCTCTTTTTTTACAGATCATTGCATGGTTCAGTTTGTGAAACCGAACCTTCTTGGTACAAAGAAAGAATTCTTGAATAGATTCGTAAATCCAATAACAAACGGGCAGTTTGATGATTCGACTGAATACGACGTTAAACTAATGAAAAAACGTGCTCATGTATTGCACAAAATGTTGGAAGGAAGTGTTCAACGATTCGATTATTCCGTACTCACACCGTTCTTACCGCCTAAGCAAGAGTATGTCATTACCGTCAGACTGGCAGACATACAGATCAAATTGTACCAGTATTATCTGGACAATTTGGCAAGGTAACTTCAGTTCTCAACATTTCAATCGAATGGTCCTTGCATTCCGCGCAGCAGTACTCAAATAGTAAATCAACGAATTCATTTCAGAAAAAAAGTTGGCGCAGGGACTTCCTTGTTCGCTGACTTCCAGGCGTTGCAAAGAATATGGACTCACCCTATCGTCTTGCGCATGAATGCCGAAAAGGTGGAGAAAATGAATGAAAAGAAACGCATGGATGCCAGTGATTCTGAAGGATCGTTGAGGGACTTTCTCGACGATGGAAGCGACGAGAAGTCAACTACCAGCGAGGACAGCGACGTACAGTCTGCTCATTCATCGAGCGATGAAAAGACTGCAAAACCAGAAAAACCGAGACGTGGAACGAGGGCCAATCCCGTTGGTAAGATTAAAATTCTGTACGATCAGATCCAAGACAAGAATCTTTGGATGAGAAGCTTCAAGTTATATGAAACTAAAATATAATCTGATCTCTTGTTTATCCCTCAGACGTTACTATGACGTCACTAGAGGAAGAAGAGGTGCCACAATCTGGTGAATGGTGGAGTCAATTTGTTGAGCCCGAACATTTTGAAGATTTGAGGATATCCTCGAAATTGGTTTTATTGTTCGCCATATTGAATGAGTCTGAGCAAATTGGAGATAAAGTGTACGTATTAGCTGATTGAAAATTCACACGAAGTATAGTTATATCCCTGGTAATACATTCATCTATTTCTCTATACTTTGACTTGCAGCCTTGTCTTCTCACAGTCATTGTACGCCCTATCCCTTATCGAAGAGTTCCTCAATAAAATTGACGACGAAACTCAAAAGGGAACGTGCAGTGAATTTATCGATAATCACAGTGGGAGCTGGTCTCTGGGATTGGACTATTTTCGACTCGATGGTCAGACGCCGCCCGAAAATCGAAGTCATTATTGCAAAATTTTCAACAACCCTAAGAACAGTAGGGCCAGATTATTCTTGATATCAACCAGAGCCGGAGGCCTTGGAATAAACTTGACTGCTGCTAATAGAGTTATTATATTCGATGCCAGCTGGAATCCTTCGCACGATGTACAGAGTATATTCAGGATATACAGGTAAGACTCGAGAAATCTTTAGTTCGATTAATTTACTGAACATTATTCATTTGCACACAGGTTTGGTCAGAAAAAGCCTTGCTACGTTTATCGATTCTTGGCTCAAGGCACAATGGAGGAAAAGATCTACAACCGTCAGGTAACAAAGCTTTCGCTGTCGTGTCGCGTGGTAGATGAACAGCAAATTGAAAGACATTACAGTAACCACGACTTGGCCGAACTGTATCAATTTGAACCAAACAGCAGCAAGGATAAACCCACGCTAAATCTACCTAAGGACAGATTATTAGCAGAAATTTTACGAAAATACGAAGATAGAATAGAAACTTTCCACGAACACGATTCCCTGTTAGAAAATAAGGTAAGATTATGCAGTTATGGATGAAGTAAAGAGTGTCCTTTGCGCCAACGAATGCTTAGCCGTAATCGGATGAACAAATATAAAGAGAAAAATTCGATTTTACAGGCAGAAGAGGAGTTGGATGAGGAGGAACGTAAAGAGGCATGGAAAGAGTATGAAGATGAACGTACGGGACGAAAGATGCCTATGAACAACTTCTCGAACCAAAACTTTAACATGCAGCAGTACGATATGATGAATATGAACCCAGCCGACATTGCTAATCGAGCTACACTCTCTGGAATCAATATCGACACTCTGCAGTCCCTCATTAAAAAAGATGTACGTAGAGTTTACCGTTCACTCACATCATTTGAGTAAGATTATCATCAGTGTCTCCAAGTCCATAGATTTCGTCTAAAATTATTCATTTTTCAATTTCTAGTATCCAAATTCGACTCCAGAGCAACAAAAAATGATGACACAACGTGCGATCATGGATATGTACACTTACATGGAGAATGAAGCTATCAGGCAGCAACAAATTGCAGCAGCTGCAAGGGTAAGATTTTTTTAGCAACGTAACTAAGAACTAAAATGTTCAAATTTACACTGTGAATTTTATACGTGGCATTGTTACAGACCTTCACTTACCCAACTGTGAGCAATCTTGGCACAGGCAACTTTATGGATGCGAACACTGTGGTGGGTAGAATGAAAGCTGGAAGTTTCGTTTTACCTGAGACTAATTATTTTGTTTATCTATTATTAGCAGACGTCAGCACAACGGCAGTACGCCATGCAGCAGCATCATCAGATAATGGCGCAGCGGGAGCAGCAAGCAAATTACGCTAAACGATTTGGAAACGTGAGAGGACCTGGACTTGCGGCCACCGCGACAAGACCACCGCAAATTATTAATTTGCAAGACGACAATGATATCATAGAGGTAAAATATACTGTTCTATTCAATGTATCATCAATGTTTTTGATTATTTTCTGATTTAGCTAGAATTCGTGGGATATTAAAATGAGATTTAATATTTCTCGTTTCCAGGTTCCTACAACACCCCCAGCAGCAGCTGGACCTACACCATCATCGTCTGTTCAAACACCGACAGCAGCACCACCTGTTGTTGCTGCAAATAGTAAGAGGCAAGAGGAATGATGTGAAAACTAGAGGATCTTCTCCAAGTGTTGACTTTAGGGGCTCGAATAAAAAAGGAAACAAAAAAAAAAAAAAGAAAAAAAAAAAGTTATCGTTTTAAAACCGCAAAAGAGCGTCGCATTTCTTAAATTTTAGTAAAATATTATTTTGTGGATAGGCGGTGTAATCCGCGAGACAGTGAATACACAAACACCTATATCGCCATATCAGGCTGTACACCGTTCTTACAACAAAATTATGTTGTATCAAATTATTAATCTTAGTTTTTCGACATCTCATTTTTCTGGCAAGCTGAAATAGTTTATTAAAATAATTCAGCGATGCTTGATTATGATAGGTATTAATGTAAGCGTAGTAATTATAAGAAACTATGATATTAAGTGGATATACTTCATGGTTGCTCCTCTCATAATTTAAATACACAGCAAAAGACAAACTTTCATTTCTATGGGGGAGGGGTTTTAATAATATACCCTGTATTGGAAATATCTATCTCCGATTTATTTATCGCAAAAGCTTTACATCCCCGTCTTAGAGTATTTCACGGAAGTTATTCCTCATAATTTATTTCAACGAGTTCCTCGAAAATTCGGGCAGTGCTTCTCTCCATCCGGATTTCAACTGTGCTTTCAATTCGATCTTTCTCTCGAAATACTCTTCTTCGGTTGCTATATTGAAGTTTTCATCCACGTCTAATTCATGATTATACAATTCTTCAGCAATTGTAACGCTCCAGTCTGCTGTCTCGGTACTATGATTAAACGGAAGCCATGCAGTGTAACGGTACTCCCTTGTTTTAAGGGTGTAACCCATAATAGTTATTTGGTCCAGTCTTGGCTCGTCGCTATTTGGAATTAAAGTCGGAACGATGCCCGGCCTAGGGTATTGACTAAAGACGCCGGTTTTCCATGGGATGCTCTGCAAAACGAAGGAGAAGAATTTGGCTATGATAACTCTACTTTTGGCAATGCTACATCCCTCGTACCTTCCCAGACATCGCTGCATAGACAACGGGTAAAAAGCTGATACCTTCGCTGCATGGATTTGAATGCTGTGAGACCAGGTTATCATTGTACCAGCCACTTGCTTCGTCGGGGCATATTGGTATAGGCAGATTTACCATTTCTGCTATAGTTGGGAAGACGTCTACCAATTCAATTGTAGAATCTGTAGTGACGTAGCCCTTCTGTATTTTTTTCAGATACTTTTTCTCTGAAGGAAAGCTCCCATGTGTTGGATTATACGTGACACCTGGAATAGAGATTATAACAGGAACTCTGAGCGCTACTTCAAAATTACTGTATTTTGCCCATTCTCCGTGTTCACCTAGCGACCAGCCTGGAAATAGAATAATTCCAATAATAATGTTAATCGGGTATGAAGTGGACTCATCCTTTTGTTAAACTAGTCAAGTACCATGGTCTGATATGAGGATAATCGTAGTGCGACGTTGTAGATTATAAAAGGTCAACTGCTTTATCAGTAATCCGATTAACTCGTCAACGTATGTTACCGCAGCGTAGTAGGATTGGATAATCAATTTTGCATAGTCCACTGAAAAATATTCATCCAAGTGAATACATGCGAGCTCTTAGAAGATTGTTACTCATGATCTCCGCTGTTTTGAAAAATGAATAGAAACGAACGTGGTATTTTTTCATATGGAAATTTCAAATCCAAATTCTTTATATCTTGTCTCTTCCGAAGATCCGTCCATGGGTTGTAAGCTATATAACTAACGTTATTTGGCCACCTGTAATTATCAGGTACAGAAAACTTCGCCAATGGATGGTGTTCTGTAAATAAAACAATAACGAACCAACAGTATAATGCGAATATTTGACGAACAAGACAAAATTACCTACTGAGATATTTTTGTGGATATTTCAGTGGGATGTGAGGCTTCTGAAATCCAACAGCCAGAAAGAATGGCTTCTTATCCCCACGATGTTTACCAATGAAAGATTTTGCTGATATCAGAGTTTCTATATCTGGTAAGGTCTTATTGGGCATTTCAGAAACATACACAGGGCAGACCTAAATCCCAGGAAAATTGGACAACATCTATAGTTTTAACAATTGTATTTTTTGTTTTTTTAAGTTCAAAATTCACAGTTAAAGCATTACAATGTTGCGAGCAAGCTTCGAGTTGGGAGTAGCTTGACACAGCGGAGCTTCTTTGTAACGGTCTGTAAATGGATGAAACGGTTTCTCAGACCAGGAGTATGGAGAATCATCCGATCCATTGGAGCTGCGCCCTATATTGAATTAGAGTTTGGATAAATTTGAAAAATATCTAAGAAGAATCAAAAGGGAAGCACAGAAGAGTCATTGGTTGATTCTAGCTCGAGATAATCATTACCTGGATGAAAAACTTTGCCGACAGACATAGTCGTGTAGCCATTGTTTTTCAAATGTTCCGGCAAAGTAGTGAAATTTCCTACTTTCTCTCTCCAATAGCTATAAAAGTCGTAAAGCTTTAGCGTGTCTGGTCTTCTACTGGTCAGAAAAGAGTTCCTACTCGGAGCGCACAATGATTGCTGTGACAAATTCAAAAACCAGATTAAGAATCGGATCTGTCTTCTTTGCTTTTATACATTTTTTAATATCAATTACATGTCTGTTTATCTGGAGAATAAAATGCTTATGTGGTACCTGAGCATAGGCTCGAGTGAAAAGTACGCTTCGTTTGGCCAACAGATCAATATTTGGTGTATGGGCTTTGGTATCTCCGTAACAGCCTAGTGATGGCCTTAAATCGTCAACGATTATCAATAATATATTCTGCTTTCCAACTACTCTATGTGTCACGATATTGATGAGAATTAAGAAAATAATCATGATGATTTTCGGATTACAGAGAACTCCTTGTTTTTTGCGAGTTCAAGTTTCTATCCGAAACCTTGTGGTGTGATTATTTATTTTACTCCTGTTGAGAGTTCGCCTTGAAGTCACGAATCGTACCCCCAACTATATGAATCAGCAATAATTCTTCTCTGAAGAGCCTGTAATATAAGTCGATAGATGCATTGACCAGTTCGAACCATGTTCTAATTCCCGCCAGCATGATTGCGGCAAAAGTATAGGTAGGTAGTTCGTGAATTGAAAATACCGCGTCACTTCGTTGACGGGTTACAATTTTGGCGGGTAATTTTTAGCACGGCGAAGCGTGACGTAGTTAGTGACGTCAGCAGGTTGTCAATTCTCATTTGTTCGTGTGTTGAGCCTTGAGCGTATTGTCAGAACAAAATAAGCGCATGAACGACGATCTATGAACCGTATGGTCCATGGTCGAATCAGCTGATTATTGTTGTCATTGTGGAAGAAAATTAGTAGACACTTTACAGTCTACATTCTTGGGAGGAATCCCACCTCGCTCGTTAAGCTCGGTAATTATCAAGGGTAGTGAACGTGATAACGGCTCGAATTGGTTTCAAACGAAGGTCCCAATGGGAGGATAAACGATCCTGTTAAAATTAACTCGCTTTTCATTTCTCCGTCGTTTTTGTATTGACACCAATGTCTGCGGACTGGGGAGCTGTCAGTCGTTGCAAAATGACGCAGTAGACCCTGGACGGGGCTAAACAGGGACAGACGAATCAACGATGCTGCGCTTCGCACGATGAAAGGAAACTTTCGATTAAATGTAAGTAAAATATTAAACAGTAATTATTTTATCCGTTCATGTAATATCGCGTTTAGTTTCACACTGCACAAATATCTGATAAAAAACAAACGAGAAGCTCGACTTTAAAAATATCCCCTTTGTTGTGATGACAAGATCTATTTTCTGACCTCCTACGTAACAACGCTATACACAGTTGTTACACCTACGCGCAATAATTACGCTCTCGTTTAATAAAAACGGAATATAGACACGATTACGTTACATACTACTTTTCATTTTTCATTTATATTTAATATACTTAGTTTAGTTATCTAAGAATTATTTTTTCTTATACCAACTTCCCTCAGTCTGATCTCAAGAGCGTTTCTGAGACAAAGAAAATGAGACATGTCATTTAAAAATTGAGTGACTACCTTGGAACTTCACTAACAGCTGTGCTATGTTGCGCAATTATTCAGAGACAAAATAGACCTTTTACCCCCGCCACATCCCAATGTCTATAACAATGTTAAATAACGTTATGCATTCGAGCTAAAGCTATGCTATATTAATTTCATAACATTCTCTTGTCGCTTTTATATCTTTGTTTTCCCCTCCAATCAGTATGACAGAGAAAAAGCTTTTGTTGATGACCAATGTATTTTTGAACAATTAATATATTGCTTAACTACTCTGGGTCTCACGCACTGCATTCTTTCACAGTATTTAATTATAATCCCTGATGTTAGATCCGTTAAAAATTTTCTTTTATTTGACATTTACTGTTCAGGTCTCTTTGTTGGTTTTTATTATTCAAGAGCCAGATCAGTGTTCAGGGAAGGTAAAATGCTAGAGAAAGAAAACACCGAGCTATGAACAATCTAGAAAACTAAAGTAGATCAATTCGATTTTTTTTCTTCTATTTTATTTTCACTATTTTTAGAAAAAAAAAAAAAAAATATCATTCTGCGTTTCAGAGCAAAGAAATAACTCTACCAAGGCAAAATGTCCGCCGAATCTCCAAGACGGGGAATACACAAGGGGGCTCAGGTCATATCGCCCCAACCTGTGAGCGATAGGTCGATAATTGAGAGCGTAGCTGGGATCATTAACGACATAGTTCCTCAAGTTCGTATCTTAGATTTTCTACGTTTTCTTCAATCTATGCCTCTTATACGTCCCAAGGATCGTTTTATGCAGGCAAATTATTAAATTTCATTAGCCATTAGGTAGCTTGTATCATTTCGCAGCTATATTCTATGTACGAAAATGATAGAAGCTGAAACTAGGCCCATAAGACTTGAAATTTGCTGATCCAAAAATAATTTACTAGGCTTGACATGTTTATGATTTGTTTAGGCTTACACCGGAACCCCGAATTTGGACAATAAAGAATCAATAACATGGGCTAGGTTTGAATACGCCGATGTGAATGACCCAGCTTTATATCCAGACTATAATGAAGGTTCGAGCACACCACCGTTGCTACTTGTACTTGGATACGGAACTGGTGTACAGGTGATACATGAATTTTCAGGAAAAGTTGTAGACACACAGCGAGCACAAATATTGTTTAAGTGGTGTCTAGTTATTCTTCAATTTTACTTTAGATCTTGAGCAATTGAATACCTGTCTTTTGATTAGGTCTGGCTAGTGACTGCTTCGGGTGAAGCTACCGAGGTTCTTTCATGGCGCCAAGGAGTTGTCCGCACTTTGAGATTCCTGCCAAATCCCAAAGCAGGAAATGAGCAAATTGATCTTTTCCAACTTAAGCGACCAATGGTTGCTATCTGTGATTCAGCCGGGCCAGGGCCTCAGTTTTGTAACATTGGATTCATCTCCCTCAAGACTGGCGAACAAGTGAAGAGTATCAAGTTCAAAAATCCTGTTAACGACGTACTTGCCAATAGGAGATCGGTCGTTGTTACTTTTTCGGAAAAAATTGCCGTCTTTGATGCCAAAAACTTGGAAGATGTCCTAACTGTTACAACTTGTTATCTCAGTCCTGGACCTAATTCTAATCCCGTAGCTTTGGGAACAAGATGGCTGGCGTACAGGTATTTCAGATAAAAAGGATCAACCATTGAGATCCGGTCTCTTTCATTCATATTTGTATTCATTTCTCTCTCTCTATATGTAGATAACAGAAATCCTGTCTTTTGCCAAGATTATAACAATATAAAAACAATAGTCTTCAAGCGAACACATCTGTTTATTTTAACATTATCTTTGTAGCGAAAAGAAGCTGATACCAGCAAGAAGAAGTAGCGGCGGCAGCGAAGGAGAGGGGGCTCAAAGTTATACAGCAACTGTCTTGCACGCTGCCAAATCCCTTGGGAAAGGACTGAGGGGTCTGGGCGAGACAGTGGCATCAACTTTGACGGGCAAGTCTTGGGCTTCAATTACTATAGTTCCAAAGTCCTCAGCAGCTAATTGTGCTTGAGATCGTAAAATTTGTTCTCAAGTCTGGTCTTAGTTTTCGAATATTCGTGAATTATTTTAACTTGTTTTTTATTCAATTTTAGGAAACTCTGTGGCTCCCCCAATTCCCAATAGTGTTGGCTGCGACACAAACCAGCCTGGAGTAGTGACTATACTCGATCTCCAAGCTGCCAAAGAAGACAAAGAGTCGGACGACGGAACTGTGGAAACTGTACTGGCACATTTTACAGCTCACAGCGACGCCATAGTAGCCATGACATTCGATCTAACGGGAGCTTTACTCATGACTGCTGATAGACGTGGTCATGATTTTCACATATTTCGGATACAGCCACATCCCGGCGGACCAACCCTCGCCGCGGTTCATCATCTCTATGTACTGCACAGGGGTGATACCACTGCCAAAGTTCAAGTATGCAGTATTCTCTCTCAGCTTCCGAATTCACATTATTGTGCATAAATTTTTGTGATTTCTTCCCCGATTTTATTAACTGTATAAACGTGTAAATTTGTCTTTCATTCATACTCTAGGACATGACGTTTTCGAGCGACGCAAGATGGGCTGCTGTGTCTACTGTCCGCGGCACGACCCACGTTTTCCCTGTGGCTCCATACGGCGGTCCTGTTGGCATCAGAACTCATTCAACTCCTCATGTCGTCAACAGACTATCAAGATTTCATAGAAGTGCTGGGTTGACTGCTGATGGTACGAGATCCCATTCTCCAGTCGCGCATGCCGAGATCCCATTGTCGGTTTATCCATACTCTAATCCCCGGCTACCACCGTATCCCCATCCAACGATACTTCATCCTCTTGCCCAGATAAGACAACCGTCTACTTTGAATCATGTCAATAACCAGCCACAACCGAGGTAAGAATAATTCATTATTCCATTCGTCATTATCCACTCTCTTCATCTCTTTAATATCCTTTGTACAATGTAATATCTTCGACAGACCGCAGCAGCGACAACGTCTTCAATCAGAAGACAGCGGGAGTTTGCCATTGAAGATCTGCTCCTGTTTTGCACCGCAAAGAGCTTGGCTCTACGCCCAAAGGGATACCGCAAACAAAGTGATTAAACGCCCTGTTGACTCTTTGTTCATAATGGCGTGTCACGGTAACATGATACAGTACGATTTGGAACCAAAGCCAGCAGCAGGTGAGCATAACTAGGAACAGTCATTCACAAACAATAATCAATAATCATTTCTGTAAAACTGTTGATACTTTAAACTACCTTTCCAGGAGTTCCAAAAGAAAAGGTATGCGACGATACCACCATCGAGCTGGAAGTGGAAGCCAAAGGGCAATGGCCGCTACTCAGATCTGCAAGTTCTCTTGAAATCTTGCCACCGCTACCATCGTCCAGTCCTTTGCTCGGTATATCTATTACTCCCAAGAGTAAACCTGCTGCCGATTCAACTGAGGATCAATGGTTAAGTCAGGTTGAAATAGTCACTCATGCTGGACCGCATAGAAGACTGTGGATGGGACCGCAGTTTATATTTAAAACTTACAACGCGCCCAGTGGGTAAGTTCATTTATTCATTAATTTTATTTATATTTTATTATAATTTATTTCACTGAACGGAAGCCTTAACTCATTTACAGAAGAGAGAAGAGAAGATAATTCATGAACTTTTTACCATAAAAAAATTGAATTCATCTGAATCATTTTCTTGCTCAGAGTTGCCGTGAATCTGGTCGAAGCAGAAGCTGTGGAAGTTAGTGTAACCGGTGGATCACGACCTGCGAGATCTAATCCAGTGAACATGCCGCATGCCACAACAAGACCCTTGGTTCCAGTTGTTATAGATGGTTCAGGAAGTAAGCTTCACACCTTCTGAGATTTAACTTAGATTTGTCCCAAGTTATTAAGATGACTAAGTCACTGAAATTATTCATCTATTTGTTCATGGTTCAATACATAATGAATGATACTCTATTATAGGTAGCTACGAGCAGTCTCCCAGGTTCCTTGAAGCTTATGGCGATTCGTTGGAAAATGAAAGCATAGTCGTTGGAGGCGGAGAAAATCAGCTAAGAGAAGACCTGGCCGAAGCTATGCTGGAAACAGCCGCCGCCCCGCATCGTGTTCCAGGTAAACTTTTTCACAATATTGAAATAACGGAAATACAGAGGTTTATGCTACTGAGATATGCGTTTGGTTACGCCGGTTGTTAACTAGTAGGGTGAATTTGATAAATTCGAGTTCAAGTAGCTTTTTCCCTCTTTTTTTTTTCATCATTTGAAAAACATCTCATTCACCCTGTTGTATGCAACTCTCTAAATCTTTTTATTTTATGTGGCTGATCACTTACACGTAATGTTTACTGTTTAATATCATTAATACCGAGCTGCAACGAGGCACATCCCTTTAACAATATCAAGGGCCACACGCTATGGCTGCCAATGCAAAATGATATCACGTAAGGTAGATAATAAGATTTATCAATTAGACAAAAATAAAAACTTCCAGTCACCTCGATTAAAGATCCTCATCGACCACCCACACTTCTTAATTCCGACAAATAATAAACAATAACCAATGTTATTTCAGGAATATGTGTACTTTTGTCAACTGCTAATCACCAATTGGCAAGTAATTGGTTTGCGAGAGTACATACACAGAACTAATAGCTTGATCGTTTGTCACTCGTTTATCGTGTATACGGACAACTATACATATATACTTTATATATACATCTAACTCTGCATGTGGCACATAATTATTCCTAGTGTTGTAAGTTTTCAAGAATATATACAGAACTGGCCAGTGGCAGGTATCTCAGTTATGTCCGTGTTCTATACTGTATGGATTTAAATCCGTCACTAACAAACATTGCTCAAATTTTTTATGCACCCATCCCGATGGCTCGGCTTCTTATTGAAAATCATTTTTACCCTTCGCTGAGATATTTTAAACAAATCGCGCCGAATTATCCCAACCATTGCACTCGGAGTAACACAATGTACGTCGGATGTTATTCTTTGTCGAAACGATTCTAGATTTCAATGAAAATTCCTCCTTGCTTCTATATATTGAATAAAAAAATGCACACCCCACAATTATCACAAAATAATACGGCCTGATTAAAACGGCCTGGCTTGTCTCAAAATATTTGCCAAATCGTATTTTTCATTATGTTAATTTATTGATACTCGCGCACAGAGTGCAACATTTTATCATTTTGCAAACGCCTGTAATTCTGTTCTGAAAGAAACAAAAAACCTGGTTGATTATTGCTGAAGTTATATGCTTTGAATTGTACTTGTACACAAGATACTCGTACTTACATAACACTGGCGAGCAGCTTCTTGCCTAGATCACATCATCCAAGTAATTATCTACTCAAGGCACTTTCGGTATGCATGCGATCATCTGGGTTCCTTGGAAAATTCATAAGAAATCGTTTTACAATTAGATTCATCCAATAACCGACGGATAATTCCTCTCATTTGACTCCCCCCTCTTTTATGCTTCGTGCAACGTTCAGTTTGCTTGTTAGAACGCATCGATTGATACCTGCCAATGGCTTTTTCTGTTACTAGGGAGGAGAGTGGTAGTTGAAAGAATGGGACAGCCCGTCGCTAAAGTTGTCAACCCTCTGGGCACCGTTATAACAATCTCTGCAGACGAGGAAGACATTGTTTCCAGCGATAGCTATGAAACAGACAGCAGCCTGGAGCCTCTGAGAAGTCTTTGCGCGCAAGAAGGTCCAGCTTCGCTAGATGATTTCAAACAGGAATCACAGCCAATTAAAAATCTAACTGAAATTTGCGCTGAAATGCGTACAGCCAGTGATTCAGGCATCGACTCTCTTGCCAACCAAGATGTTAAAGAAGTTGTTGAAAAGAAAGCACTTTACGCCGAGCCGGCAAAGCTGAAATCAAAAGGTACACTTAACTTTGATGAACCCGAGTCTTTTACCGACGTTCAAATGACTCTAAATTTGTGTGCGGAAGCCGGCAAAATACCGACCAGTCCCATGACTCGGGCTAAAGAAAATCCTTGGAATCAACGTACAACGTCCACCGAGCGAAAACTTCAAGAAGCTAAAATTGCCAGGGCTAAGTATGTCGTTAATTATGACGAAGAGACAGTCGTTTTTACTGACAATAAGGCATCAAAAAATGAAAGAACTACAACAAACGTCAATGAAATTACACGCGACAGCACTAAAAATGATAAAATTATTAACTGTGGAGCTGATAATGACCCTCAGCAACGACCAAAGCAACTTAGCTCGAGAAACGCTACTTATCGCAAGAAAAATTCTAGGGCAGTTGACAGGAATATATCTGATGCAGAGAGTTTGGCTTTTGAACCAATTCGAAGCGAAGAACTGGAAGGATGTAAACTGAAGAAATCAAATGAGACCAATGTGGAAGAGAATGAGGCGTATGAGGTACTACAAGTACAACAGGAAACAGAGTCCGTTGTGGTAGCTTCTCGTGCAGCTAAAGACGTTCGGGAGTCATCGCCGATCAAAGAAAAAACTAGCAAGAAAAAAACAAGGAACAAATGCAGGGATTCTGAAAGATTGGAGTCCACTTTTGAAACTATCAAAGATTCGGAAATACATGCCATATCATCGCAAGACTTAGATCTTAAGTATGTAAAGAAATCAAATGATAAACATCTCGAATCAAATACCGATGCAGCAACAACGAGTCACTCTAAGATCAAATCCTCCTTGGTACAGTCAATGCATATCGACGATGTTGTTAGCGAATATTCGATCTTGGAAAAAAACGAGTCGTTTGACAGACACAGTAAGTCTTCTGATCATTCGGACGAGGATCTGGAACACATTCATACTTCTGAAGTAACATTGGTGAAAAAGGTGACAAATGAAACTGGCGATCATGAAGGAGGCTGTGACTCTGATGGGGTGCCTACAGCGAAACGTAACGACGTAATCTTTCAACCCAAGAGAAAGACGAGCAAAGCCACTTCATCAGACGACGATATGGAACACATACAATCTTCCGAAATACCGGAAGAATATTCGCGGGAAGTTACTCTGCCCAAAGCTCAGCCAGATGCGACAGCAGCTCGGTCAAGCACAGAGGGTAATGGACGTAGAAATGTAACAAAATCGGCGGGACGTTTATCTACAACTCCTCGCATTAAATCAGAAGATGGTAAATGCCCTGTGAGAAGTTGTGGCGTCACGAAAGTTGCTTCATGTGAGGTATACGGAGATACCAATGAACCAAAAACAGTGGGACAGCAAGTGGTGGGAACCGACGAAGCTAGGGGCGTAAATATTGATAGAATCTCCAGCCAGGAGGATCCTAAAATTACAGACATTACTGCGAAAACCTCGGGAATTGAACAAACGGTTGAATCTACCCTGGATGTAACTAAAGGAAAACAGAAAGTCAAGCCTAGCAAAAATAGGAAGAAGAAAGATGATGTTCTTGTCGTCGTTGTCTCTGGTGATATGGAGGAAAAGGAAGCAACTCTGGTCATAGGCACAGACGATAGTCACGTATGGAATAAAAGGAATAAAACATCGGAGATTGATTTGACCGAGGAGATTGACAAATGCATAGAGCCGGCTTCAGGAGAGTCAGCAATGTCTCGACGTTTTATACATAGAGAAAGCAAGACGATATCCAATGAACCAACTTCGTTGGATAATATTGAAATTATTGATATTGATGCTCTCCGGAGAGCTGAGGCTGAATTTGAAAATGATCAAAGTCTTGCTCACGCTCCGGAACGTAGAGCTTTAGAATTAAGGCCAGAAGTCTTGCTAGCTAGACCAAAAAAATCAAAAAAATCAAAAAAGGTATTTCACGGCGATGTTAGCGAGGACACATTGCGTAACCCTAGTCCTTTGAGTTTGTCCAAGCTAAAATTGCTGGAGACAGAAATTGCTCAAAGAGATACTCAGACTTGTTATACTTCTGATACAAATCAAAGTGAAACACAGATACCTCCAAATTCTTGGAGCTCTATCGTTAAGAAAAGTAAAGATCAATGTAGTGTGGAGAGCTGCGGGCGGGCTGGAGCCAGTATAAAAGAGTTTGAACTTGAAGCAGAGGTAGATGTACAACAGTTGAAACAAACATCAATGAATCTTCCAAAGATGGGAGAAGAGGAGTCCGAAAACGTTGAAGAGATGATCGCGAATTTAACAAACGAAGAGGATTGTGCAAACACTGAATATTTTGAGCCGATTATGACCACTGGTAAATACAAGAAGTTGAAATCTAATTACAAGTCTGAAGAATTTTTACAGCATCCTGGTACATGCTTTAATTACATTTCAGAATCTCAAAACATCGAGAACTCAGATGCAGGTGGGGAATCCCGGGCTGAAGGGGATTATTCATCCCTAAATAGTAAGGATATTAGAATTCACAGCGATAATAAAGACACAGTTGTAGATGAAGGTGACGATAATTGTACAGAGGAGTTGGAGGCCTCGTATTCTCCCCTCCATACGTCTACACACGAAAACGATATCTTAGAGAATGTCTATGAGGCACAAGGTTCAAATAATGAGGAAAATATTGAAGAAGAGGATTCGGCTCAGCCGAAATCTGATCCAATTAAATTTGAGAGAGAGGAATCGGCGTATGTAATTGGAAAAAGTGAGTCTGCCGTGAAGGCGACAGGAACTGGAGAACTCTCCTCTTCCTCTTCACGTTCTTCTAAAGAACCGTCGCCTGAAATTGAATCGCTACCCTCTAAAGAAAATGATTTCGAAGAAGGAGCCGCTGGCGCAGAGCCTTCAAATATTTCTGACGATCTGAATGCAAACGCTAACGTAATGGATACCGAAGAAGATAATTCGTCTAAAGAAAACGTTGAAAAATCTCTTGCAAATGGTAGTTCAAGTGCTAAGAAGGGGAGGTCGAAAAAGAAACGGCGTAGATGAGTAAAGGAATGCGTAGACGTGCAAAAGGCCAGCCTTGCCTTGTACTTACTATTCATGCATGTCACTGGGGTTGATTAGTTCATTGATATTTATAATTTAAACACTTGACTGCCTTTAAGCAGGATAACATCTACGTTAGCGTAATAGAAAGTGAGATATAGCAAAGAATTTTAAGATAGTTTGTAAATTTAACTTATTGTGTTCAAAAAAGAAAAAAAAAAAAAAAAAAAAATAATGATTGTGTGCCCAATTCGACGTCTCTTAATCGCAATTGATGTATTCGATATAAGAATTTCCTAGCCAACTATTAGAAAGGGCGCAGGATTAGAAATTGTATATTTTGATGTTATAATTGCATAACGACAACACGGACAGCCTAGATATTAGACACGCGTACTAAATGAATATGTTGTGAGCAAAGTTAGAGCACCATACTCTACCAGTTGCTAGTACTATAAAGTATTAATACCATTATCTATTTCATCTTAGGAATTGCAATAATGTGCGTTCGGTAACATTGCTGCATAAAAGCAATAATTATCATCTATGCCAAGAAATGTACAATTAGTTACATTTTACGACTTTCATTGGCGTGGTATTGAAAACTTGACAATTCTGTTTAGGTGTTTCATTTGAAAATGATCGACTGTCGTTGATTGACCGCTAGGTGTTCAACAGAGATGAAAGAAGTGAAAATAAAAATAGACGCAATATATTTAAAAAAAAAAAAAAAAAAAAAAAAAAAGAAAATAATAAGACAAGCTTATAAAACTTATCTCAATGGTATTTAACTCTAGGTATTAGGTATAGGTATAATTTTAAGTAACAAAAAAAAAATATAAGGAAAACAATTTTTATTTTCTCTCTCTCTTTACGAATCGTGATCATGTTATAGCGAATGAAAATTTTCTATATAATTGCCGCTCTTGTCCTCATGAATATGGCATGTATCATTGGAATTAATTAACAAAGCAGTCTCCAAAATATGCATTATCAATATATTCTAACGTCCGCTTTCTATACGTTAAAAAAATCTTTCGAGGTAAAACCGCACACCCTGTACATAACAGAGATATTTTATTTATCAAACGATACAAAAGAAAAAAATATATATTTTGAGATACCAAATAACAAAAGCTGTAATATACTATATCTGGTTATGGGTACAAGACAAAAAAAAAAAAAAAGAATAAAACAAAAAAAAATAAAGTGCTGAGAGATGAAACAATACAAATTTAAGAAAGAAAAATGAAGAAAAAAAATACAAAAATACTATACAATATTATAATATACTATAACAATGAGATAGCTAATTTAATTTCTTTCATCAAACGACGGAGACTGTTGAATTTATTCATATACACAGATTTTCCTTTAATCACAATACTCTTATGGTCGTATTATAATATAGTGATATGAATTATTTCATTCAAATTATTTATGACAATTAACATTAATTAGAACTATCAATAGTTTATATTATAGTATAAGAACTGTGTTCTTGAAATTCGATATTTGGTATTATCGCCAATTATTTAGAAGATCTGAAAGATCTTATCTTCGTTATTTGAAGGGTATAACGTGAAGATAATATACTAGGATTAAATGCATATACTATGTAGTAAGTTGTTGAACAATGAAAAACTCACTGAAACACACACGAGTAAAAAGTTCTGCACAAAGTAAAACTAACAAAAAAATATATACATATATATATATTACCTATATATCTTTTTTGGGCATTATATTCTCGTATCCTCCACTTTTACCATTGACTTACGAATCACTGACGTGTAAATCCTCTGGAATTAAATTGAACAGTATAACTAGAGTAATCTTCACAGCTAGTGTTAGGAATTTATGTATTGGACGTATACCACCAATTGGCGGTGAGATTATCTACCGTGTGTATAAATTATTGCAGAAAGATTGACGCATAAGTTATTAAAAATTGAACACTTTCAATAATAGAGAGCACAGTGAATTGTGTCATATCGTAATCTTTGCACAGATCTTACACGTTATTAGAATTAGGGAAACGCTGTGTTGGTAATTTGCTGGTAGTACTCACTACGGCAGCTCGATTATTATGCAAATGATTCATCGGTTGAGATATATGCTCTTGTGAAAGTGTTCAAACATGCAGGCATGTACCTATTTAACTTACATATTTATTTGTGAATTTATATTTATTGTGCCAGCGTGTAGGTGTATTGTATATTTGTTTGTGCAGTACTATGGGCACAGAGAGTGATTAATTAATAATTAATACGGAGAGAATGTTTAGTTTTAGCATCCCGGTGACTGTAGTCCTGTCAAGGATGGACCGTTGGCTATTCTCTTTAAATAATCGACCGTTTAAACAAATAGAATAAAATTATGGCTGAAAAAAGTCTCAGCAATTCAGCGAACAACGTACCTGGAGCTCTCTAATTGCCCAATTATTACCCCGTACGAATCCGTGCATGCCGCTTAGGTATAGATCTACATACGCATATGTAGAATAAGATGTTACATGCTATAATCTAGCTACTGTGCAGACTCCAAAGATATTATAAAATATGTGAAATATAATCAGACGATCATATCCAGTCGCTTTTGCTTAGTTTACACGTGGAAATTGTTCTTATTTTGACAATTTACGATTTACAATTAGGAAATATGTTATACAGCAAATACGAAAGATAATACCATGGTAAATCGACCCTTACAAATATGTGTACATGTAGTAACGCAATAGTCGATTAAGCTCACAATGCCCCCCTGCCCAATTTTTTGATTTAAGTTTTCACGAAAGAAAATAGAGTACATTAAAATTGTATTACAGTAATAGTATTTATTAACTCTTTGACTGAGCGGTAGCAGTCTTTATGCCGCTGCGCTCAAAGGCCATTACTCCACGAGATTGGTGCTGATCATGTTTTAGGTGATTCGTTCTGGTTATAATTTGTAATTGGATATATTTTTTCTTCGCATAATAACATCGCTGGCCTGTACCAGTCAAAGGGTTTGATGTGTAGCTATTTAAGTTTGTCAAAATTACAGTATCATAGCTATTAGCTACTAAACTATCATGCAGTCTTACTTTGAACCGGCAAAATGAAATTGTAAAAAAGAAAAAGAATTTCGTTATCATGTATAAATTGTCAATTATATGTTTCCATATAAGAATCTTCTCGGACCGGTACGCGACATAAGAGAATAAATTCAATGAAACGATAAAAAAAATAATAAAAAAAGAAGAAATAAACCGTTGAAACGACAATATTATCTTTGTTATTTTTTTCAACAATGTCCCGTACCATAAATCTCTGTATTGCACCCTATTCTATGGTATATCACATCTGTTGATCCCGCTCTTCTCTCTTAAACTTTTCAGAAAAATCTCATCCTCTTACAGATTCATTAATCCCACTACTTTTGCCAGCATGCTATGTCCCACAGAATTTATACCGTAATTGACGGTCCTTTCATCAATTACGTACACAGATACTTGGCATAAGTGCCTATCGATAAATATATTCTGTGTTTCAGGAGGTAGCCAGTCGGTAGCAAGCTATGAAGACTTGAGCTCCAGTAGCTTCAGTTCGGCAAGCCGAGCCTCTCTGGATGCTCGAAGTTCACCAACGCCGTCATATGGGGCTGAAAACATGATGGTCTTTCCTGGCGATAGTAGTGGGTCCATTTGAGATTATCTGAGGTGCACAGCCATGTTACCCAATTGGCTGCGCTGCCTCAGATAAAGACGGGCATTTATTACAAATAAAACATTAGCCCATATACCTATACATATGACATAAGTATATGTATCAATGTATACACACATATTATGTGTTCAACATTTGTTACATTGCTAAGGGTCAGGCAGATCATCTGGGAAACCGTCTAACGTAACAAGGGGACGTAATACAATCTCAACAGTTTTCATTGTGCTGTGTTCCCTCGACCATGGCGTGTATCCTTGTTACTCGTGCATATTGAATTCTAGCCATTTCCAATCGACCAATTTTTAATGAACCAATTCTATCATATCGAATTTTCAAGTCTCTACATCGTTCTTTTCTACCTCGTATGTTCTTTCAAATAATCTGCCTGAGCCTTGCGAATGGGCGCACGTTATATCAGTAACGTTAACAACGCACTATGCAATATAAGATACGTATATCAAGTATATATTTAATTTAAAAATGATAGCGATTTTCATGGTATGGCGAGTGCAGATGAATTGTTGCTCTAAATTTGAGGAAGCCGATGAGAGTTCCGAGCAAATAATTCTGCGTTTAGCGTTATAATAATCTAATGGTGAAATCCATAAGTGAGCTTTATCGCTTTGGAAAATATGTGCGTTAACGTGCCGATAAAAAATCTACCCTACCACCTAAATTTGTATGTGAGAAAAGAAATACGACACAATCAACAAACGAAGAAGATAATGAAATTAAATTGTAAAAGAAATAGTTTGGGTCGAGAAGCATTTATTTTTTGCATATAAAATATTTTTTTATCATCTCAATTGTTATTTTTATATAATACTGGTAGTTTTAAAGATTTCCAAATAGTCTATAAGTCTGCATTCGAATTAGATTTTTTAAATTCTTGTTCAATATAAATATATACCTAGACTTATAGTATATCTAATTCTATGTAGTTTCGTCTAGTTTATTATTAAATATACCACACACAAAACAATTAAAGTAACTGTACCAGTATAACTTCTTACGAAAAAATCTATACAATCTACTCATAGTATATCTATTGAAGAATACTTTGGTGTGTATGTGTGTACGTTGAGTTTTGCCCAAATAACTTTTACAAGAGACTGGATCCGAACATTACGCACGAGCTTATTTATATAATTCTTTGTTAGCGTTGCCATTAGATTTCATTCAATTTATTGCAAAGCAAATATACTATAGATGAATTTATAGATACAAGGGATGTAGATTTAGTACATGTATATCATTTTTGAATATGAACTTAACACAGTAAGCTGTGCTGGCATAAAATAATGAAGCACATTCCATATTATTTGTTTAAAAAATTTTACAGTTATACCTAGAGACTTATAAACAATTATAGATATACAATATTAATACCTAATAGGTTTTTTGCATTCGAAATGGTTTCACTGTAAATACATGGATTATTTTCATTGTAAATTATACGATTCCATTGGTGATTTGAACATTTATTAAGCTGTGATTAAGAATGAATAATCGTATATATGATACTTATTGTAACGATGATGATGATCATGATGATGATTTAAGAAGGAGAAAATTAGTAGTAACGATGATAGTAATAACAAAATAAGTTGTAATAATCATTGATATTATAATGATACTTAATTATTTAAGGTTTTCTATATATAATACTACACGGACATGATAAGATGTATACCTATATCTACACAATAGCAACTATAGTGGACTGTTGATACTTGCGTCAGGATTAATGCAAGTGCTACAGGATGTGATAAAGATTTTCAATTGGGTTTTATTACGTCATTTCAACCAGTATGTACCGTATTGGACTGAATATAAGTCGAGGTTTTTGGTCACAAATTTTACCCTCAAAAACCGTACTCGACTTATATTCTGGCTTAACTTACATTCGAGACTTTTGGGGGATCTGTCAGTATATATGTAAGTCGAGTACGGTTTTTGAGGGTGAAATCGGTTACCAAAGATCTCGACTTAAATTCAGTCCAATACGGTATATCTCAATCAGCTATAACACCCTTTAAACCTGCATCACCGTTATACTTATCATTGTAATATAAAGAAAAAATTTTATACATTTAAATACCACGTTTTAAAGTTTCATCAATTATTTCATACATTTGAAACATCCGGAATTATATCACGTCAAATATATTGCGTTGAAGTCATAGTATAATTATCAACATAATTATTTAACTATCGGGAAGGAAAGTTATAATCGAAGCAAACATTATATTGGACATACGCATGTATATATTTCATTTTGCATTCATTCTACAATTATTTTAGTTTAGATGAGGAGGTGGTGGTGGAATTTGCATTCCAGCTAATAATGCTGGGGGCGGTGGTACCGGGTTAAACATTGGAGGTCTAGGTGGTGGTGGTACAGGCATCATTGGTGGTCCCATTCCGGGTCGTATCAGGGGTACAGGAGGAGGTGGAACCTTTCCTATCGATGGTTTTTCATTTTTGAATGCAAACTGGAGGAAGAATTGCTTCGTGTCCTTGTTCCAATGCGTCCAGAATTTACCCTCTGCTTTTTCAACTTCTCTGCTAGGCACCTTGGGACATATTGCAACATGATTAGATTCAGAAAGAGAATATATGAAAGAACTTCGACTTCTCTATCCCCTCCAAACAAATTACCTTGAAGGCAATGGTCTCGTAAGGTTCAGCGGCAAAAAGAAGATATTGCCATTTACGATCCGGTGGTTCAACTCTCTGTTCATACGCGGACATAAATCTGTGTCTCGGAATGACGTTGTCCGCAACTTCAGGGTAGTCTACTTGAAATAGTAAACTTTGTTGACCAGATTCTGGATCCCTCTGTTTGGTTACTCTGTAACCGGGACGACCGATCTTGACGAATTTTTTTGGCTCAACTCGCGGTTTTTCAGGTGCTAAAGTTTGTGGTGCTTCTTTAGCCTCCTTTGCAGCTCTCCTCGCTAAATTGGCTTGATGCTTCTTTCCTTGGGTATGCGCCAGGTAGCTACCTTCATTGTTATGTAGCGTTAGACAGAGTTTACATTCGTAAGAGCCCAAGTGATTTTTCATAAAATATGGATCCTTGTTTAAATCGATAGTTTCTAAGGCAAGCTGTCGAAGCCGCTCTCTTCGGTCACGATTACTTTCCGACCAAGAGGCGACCCCACCGCCACCCGTTTTTCCACCAGGTCTGTTTTGGAAATCCATAGTATCTGAATAGTCTAGAAGTGAAATATTAGTTTATAAACGTTATCAAAGTGGCTGGAGTTTTGGAGAATTTTACTAGCTAATTAACGAAAGGAATGTAGAAATGCCATTTGAGGTTAGTTCGACGTTCAACTTTCTTAATAGTCTACAAGTTTCTATGGAAATCCTAATTTAAAACTACGAAATTTATACGTATAATACCGTGTGAAGATTAAGAGTAACAATAAAGTTTAATTCATACCTCTAGTATCAACGTTTCACGAAGTTTTTTGACAGATACACGTCCCGAATCACCCGAAAACCGGGAAAACAATCAGGTAAACAATCACGGAGTGTACACCATTCTTGTCTGGTAAGTCGTGCGGGTTTTTTGCCCAATAGAAAGCGGGCTGCTTAAAGCCCGAGTCTCCGTAGTTTATGTACTCATTGGCGAAGGTTGTATGGGTTTTATTTTGTATACACGTTGTGTACGATTGTATACCTCAAAGATGATATAGGAATACCTGTTATTATATGATTCGTCCAAGAGTCGTGTGAAGAGTCATTCAAGAGCCGTTGAATAACGAGGGTGCCTCTTGTTACGTGCTCTACGAATCTTACGAAATATAAATAGTTAATCAGTGTATAGGAATTAAGATATTATACTTCGTATGGACAATAATAATCGCAATTAGTGAAGTATAACGAGTGGCCGAGTAGTTTAATCCAGCTTAATCTACGTTTTCTGACTGAATCGGACTAAAAACTGATCACACATATCCCGCTGGCAAGATGGAGGAGTGAAAAGAACCTACACACGAGGTCCCAAAAGAAGAAGAAGAAGAAACACTTCGGGGGTATCCCCAGAAGCCTTCTCGACTTAGTTACCCTGGAAGAAGAATCAGGAAAATCAGGAACAAGCCTGCCAGATCGGTCCCAAAAGGTTTAACGGATCTCCAGGAATCAGCCAAAGCCCAAGTAACCTAACATAACAAATTCAGAGCACTGCTATCCCTTCGCTTGCATCTTCCATCTCACTCTCCTGGTAGAATTATCCAGCTTACGCTTCTTGCTTTACCTGAACAATACACCTAATTTTATACCCTAAGCCTACCCTTTTATACCCTAATTTTATACCCTAAGTTTAGTTTGATATATTACCTAATATTAGTTCTAATCTTGCCGTATCTACTAACAATCCCTCTGATAATGCTGAAAAAGGATAAGCCGGGAAACAATAGCTCAGAATCAAATGAATCTTGTAACAATACTACTGGTTGTACTGTAAAGAAGAACCCAGTCACCGCCAGCATTACTTTTACCAGCGCTCAGTTAGAGCGGATAAAATCAGTCTGGACAGATAATAGATACTCACCTAAAAACCGAGGTCCTTTCTTTGTACACCTATACGATGCACGGAAAGAAAAATTCATTGGGAATTGTCACCGAAAGATAGGAAAAATATTAAAAGAGCATAAGGTGGAAAATGATGGAATACTTAAGGGGGGGGCTGACAAAGTTGTAGTATCTCTTAATTCAGGCATAAAAGCAAACGAGTTTGTGGACAAAACAGCCAATCTAATAAACCCGTATTGGGTAGCTGTTATACCTGACCGAGCAGTGTACCAAGTGGGAATAGTCCACGACATACCTAGGGAATTTGACATAGATGATATTTGGGAAGGATTAGATGAAGAATCCAAAAAACTAATCTTTAAGATAGAAAGGTGTAAACCAAAGGCTAGAGGAAGGGATAACAGGGATGAAATAATCTGGGAAGATTCAGGAGCCATCAGAATATTATTTAAAAAGGAAGTCCCAAAACACATTGAAATATATTGTTGCGATGCTCGAGTGCAGAACTACATAGCCCCAACTAGAAGGTGCTTCAAGTGCCAACGCTTCGGGCACAAAGGGTATTCCTGTAATTTACAGTCACGTTGTGTTAAATGCGGAGAGGCTCATGAAGGAAAATGTAAGAAGCCAAAAAAATGTGCCAATTGCTTAGGCCCTCACACAGCAGATCACGCTGAATGCATCTTCTATCTATTCCATCGAGAAGTCAACTATGTAAAGTCTAAACTGGGAAAGCATAATTTCCAAGCCATCCTAATTGTGAAAAATACATTCAGGGAAGTGTTTGAGGCAGAAAAAAGCCAGGCTTATGAATTATTAATGACCTTAATAAGTGAGGATATAATGAACCTCAGTCTGAATATTTAGTCCCCATATATCAAAGCTCCAATAGCATAATTGGATAGTTGAGAACCCTTATAAAAATAGAAGAAACCCCCTCAATTAGATTAAGAATTAGATTAAATCCAAAAAAAAACTCTAGCGAGTTAACGCACACAGTCCCTTACCTCTTCTCCCTGAACTGACATTTCCTCTGCATGGCTTCAAGTGGGCTCAGGCTTTGGTAAGCACGGTATGCCTTCTTACCTACTAGATAGCCTAGTATGATCAGATGAATAAAGAAACCCCCCATAGAGTTGAACCTGGATCAGGAACAAGCCGAAAGTACTTTATCTGGAAGTTCCATCTCAAAGAAAAAGGAAATAGGAACATATAACACCCGCTGGCTATATTCATTCATGGAAAAAGCTTAAGAACAAAAAAAAGAAGAAGAAGAAGAACATAAACCTGTTATGTATAGAAATCCCTGGTTACTCGTCAATGAATCAGACAGTGGTAACATAACACATCTTTTGTGAAGAGTTGCAAACAACAATTACTTAATTCTGGGTGACTTGTATACCTTGAAGGTAAATATTATCATTCATTCTTTGGATGAGAAATACCTCGACTTTTAGCATTCGAGATTATCGATTCAATACAATAACAATGTCGAATTCTTACTGAATGATTAGACACTCGTATTTCATGACTTACAATTTACAGGAAATGGCATCATCTGATAAGTCAAAGCACCAAAGTAAAGTTGCTGAAGAGAACATTGTTGTAAGTCAAGTTTCCTTAACTGAAATACAAATGATTCCTTGATTCTATAAAAGTAGACCAAATTAATTGTATTTTTTTTTTTTCTAGCTCGCAGACAGCAACAAATCAGATTTAGAGCCTCGGTTCGAATGCCCTATTTGTCTAACTTGGCTGAGGGATCCTGTCCTCACCTCCTGTGGCCATAAATTTTGTTCCCAGTGTATCAATATGTGGCTAAAGTAAGCATCCTTGAATTTGAAAAGATCTGACGCTTGTTGATCATACCGAATAGTTGGTGGAATGAGAAGAGAGAGAGAGAGACATTTATTTAATTTAATCCCTGTTGTGATTGATTCTGTTCATTCTAGGAAAGAAGGTGCGTGCTGTCCGCTAGACAGTCAACCATTACAATCTGAGAGTGATTTATTCAGAGATCTGTTTACTGAAAGAGAAATATCTCAGCAGAGGGCGTATTGCCCTTATCAACAGTTTGGCTGTACCGTCGAGTTGTCTCCAATCGATATAAACAGCCATGTACATGACTGTAAATTCAAAACACGGGTATCTGAACACATTTCATGCCCCTTCAAACCGTTGGGTTGTTCTGATGTCAATCTTTCGGAGGAAGCGTTGAAAACACACATGGAAATATCGACCAGTTCGCATCTTATTGTGAGAAAATTAACTAAGCTCTGAACTGAGCCTTTCTAATATCATCATAGGAATAAATTGATTGATAAATATGGAATCTTACAGCTGCTAGCCAAGGCCATACCAAAGCTTACTTTGTTGGAACCATCTGGGTCTAACGCCAGAGCTGTGGAATCTAAATGGTGGGATCCTCCACCAAAAAACAGTTCTGATTTGCAAACAGCCCAGGATGAGCCCAGCCCGGATTGGCAGGAATTAGTAAAGTAAATTGACTCTTGAATCACAAAACCACATCTTAGCATCAAAGGAAAATTTAACTAACTGATTCATTTGTAAATGTTTCAGAACACTCTATGAAAGAATAGTAGTCTTGGAGCAGCAGAACCGAGAGCTTGCCATAAGCCTATCGAATCAACAAAACCAATTATCCACTCTCCATACTTCGCTGCGATATAACGACGAGGAAATGATTCTCAGATACTGCAACGGTCTTTATATTTGGAAGCTGGGTTCGTTCAGGGAAAAGCTTGTCACGATGAGAACTGATTATCTCAAGATGTTCTACAGTCCTGGCTTTTACACATCTCCGAATGGCTACAAGATCTGTGCTAGGATAAACGTGTCTTCGAAAGATCCTCATTACTTGTCTCTCCTGATTCATATGATGCATTCCAATAACGATGACGCATTAGACTGGCCTTTTAATGGCACAATCAGCTTCGTACTCGTTCATCCAACAAATTCGGAAAGAAATATCAGAGAAACTACTTCCTCTAAGCCAGAGTTGGAGGCCTTTAGAAAACCAACTTGTGAATTGAACAAAAGAAGCTTTGGGTATACGGAGTTCGTGCTAATAAAGGATTTAGAGGAATTTTTAAGGGAAGATACGTTGATACTCAGAGTAGAGGTTAGACCAGTATAGATATAATTTCGATAGCACTCCGTTAGGATATTAAGTGCACTTCAAACCATTTCATGCCTTTGTCTAGGATGTAATTATATTGAGATTAGTAATTTTAATAGAAGAAAGATCTTATTCTGTGAATCCTCAGGAGGATCTAAAGCTCAAAGATAGGATATTGTAAAAGTTATGAGATTGGAAAGGATATAATCTTGAAGACTTGTGATTCAATCAAAGCAATTTATTTACCCGAAATTTGTAATTGTGTAAATTTACCATGTTCGTTAATTAAATATAAATATTTTTCCATTAACAAGTTAGTGTGATATTATCGTTAATCAAATTACTACGTCATACGGTTCTACTATAATTAATTTATTACACAATCATATTGCAAGCGTTGTTAGAATAAATAATTGATCGAAATTTGTAAGCAATAGTCTTACCTCTTACGACTAATAAATACTATCCAATTGTTATTACCATTAATATAATATGACTTAATCACTATCCATTCTATTCTTTATCAAATTGCTGACTTGCGATTTTAACAAGAATGGATAATTTTCAATAATTTCAAGTCTTTGTCAGAGCACAATAGTATTATAAGATAGTGCATAATATTTTTCCAAAACCACAAGCAAATTTGTTAACTATACATTTAAACTATAAATTATGAAAAACAATGCAAATTCTTAAAGATAATCAATCTGCTAAATCAATATTTCCGTTTTTTTCCTTTAATTAGATAACAATATGAAATAGAGTCATAATTTTAATGAATATCATGAAGCGAATGAAAAATTAGTACCTATGTGTATAGTGTTGCCTAGCTTCAAGACGACTTTACTGTTTTGTTGTATTTGAAACATTTACATTCTACCTATATATAAAAGGAAAACTTAATTTCAAATAGTAAAGTTCATTGTAAATATCCAGAAAACAGGACTAGGCGATATTCATAATAGTTAAAAATACAACGTAGTAAAAAAGTGTCTGTAAGCTAGACGCTCGTAAGTCTTGTGCCGCCAGCTACACTAGGTGCTAAGACCAATATTGACTAAACACCATTTTGCAAGGTGGCTAGATATTCGTTATATTTTTTTTCCTGAGCCTGTTGGAGCTTTTGGAGTTTCTTTATCTGTCCTTTACTAATTTCTTTTCCATCTACGTCGTGCGTTGGTAGACCCTGGAAAATAACATCATATTTATACAAAAATTACTGCAATAAGCAGCTCGCGAAGCATTTATTCTGCTTATATTTATTATCACATCTTACTTTGTCATCGAATGAAGAATACTTGTTCTTCTCCAGCCTAAACAATTCACTGGGTGGAATCTTTTTTTGAGCATCTTTCGCCGCCGTCAAAGCCGCAGCCTCTGCCTTCTTCCTTTCTTTTTCTGCAGCTTTTTCAGCTTCTAATAGTCTTTTAGCCTCCTTTTCTTTCAGAAGAGTTTCTTTGTTCACCATCTTCACAATGCTACCTTCACCTTCGTGATCTTCCAGCCTTACACCAACATTCGGTAACACGTCATCCCGCAGTCTATCGCACTCCAGAAGAATATCATTGGCTTTCAAAGTCCTCGCTTGAGTTCGCACATTTTCTCTGAAGTCTGCGAGGATCTCCAAATATGGCATTACCAGATCCTCAACCTGAAGACAGATAATTAGGTTGAATATGTTGCAAAGAATGCGTATACAATTCTGAAGACAAGTTTGTTTCAAGATGATACTTACGTTACTAGAATCTTTAGAATCGCAAGCAATGGGAAACCCTATTGTGTCCTGAGAGCCGGTAATAGCACCGAATATTGAGAGTATCTTTGTGATGTACACAGCGATGTCACGAAGCAGTAGATTATTCGGAGATTTACTATCCCTCAAGTATATGTTGCTGTGTGCGACAATATCCCTCAAAGCATCTAGCGCCGATCTCGTATCGATATTGTCTGTAAAATATGTTGAAGATTAATAAACTTGTTGCATACAAGTCAAATCTTACAATCATCTTACTTACCGCATAGAGAAGCATGAACAGAATCCTTGGTAGCACAAAATTTATTAAAAAGTTCTAACTCAGCCTTGTTCCACTTACTGAAAGTATTCAAAGTCGTATTATTGCTCATTTGCCTAATCTTATTCTTAACATTGAGAAAGAATTCCTGAAAAGAGAAAGAGCAGATATGAAACACGGTCTAAGGAAATAAATATTATTAAAAGAAGCTTCAAAAGTTTAAATAAAATTACTTACGTTTAAAAACTTCTCAAATTGGACGGCCATTTCCATAGTATTGTCGCTATAATCCAACGTGTCCTTCCAAGAATGGAGAAGAAACGCTAGTCTTAGTTGTCTCGCTGTATGTTTTCTGAGGGCATCTTGTATGGTGACAAAATTCTTTAGGGACTTAGACATCTTGCATCCTGCTATTGTCAGATGACCCGAGTGCAAGAAGTATCTTACCCAATGAGAATTATCAAAATAGGCTTCTGCCTGAGCTAATTCATTGTCGTGGTGTGGAAATTTCAGATCTACACCACCTGTGTGGATATCTAGGCTCTCGCCACAGATTTCAGAGGCCATAACGGAGCATTCTATGTGCCAACCAGGCCGACCTTTACCCCATGGGCTATTCCACCAAGGCTCACCCGCTTTTGAGCATTTCCAAAGGGCGAAGTCTGTCGGTGAACGTTTTTCCGAAAGACGATCTTCAGAAATGCATAAATCTCCTGTTGATTAGAAAATAGAAATTCAAAGTTAGCACAGATAGGCAATGATTGGGGGTTTTTTTATGTCCTTTTGAAGCTCACTAAAACGTGGGCAAAGCAATAGCAGTAGAGGATTTATCTCGAAACTGTTCTGAGAACGTTTTATACAATCAACGTTTCATATTCATTATCTCATAGGGGTCTGATTAGACAAGATTACTAGACTAATAAAGAATGTGAAGAAATATTCGTGAATGTTGCATCATTCATAAAATTTTACTCCGTTATATCAGCCATGAATGAAAATAGATAAAATATCAGGGAATACCCGGAATGATAACTGGAATAATTCAGTTTTCTAAATCTAGATTTGATGAAACAAGTAAAACGGCGCACCTTCTCCCTCCTCCAAACTATTCGCATCTCCGTACGCTTCAGGGACGAGTTTGGCATAATGATGATTATCCCGTTTATCAAAACTACCAACGTCAAAATAAACGGAGCCGTTACTTTCATACGCAAGTTTATTGGCTATAATTTTTTCTATATAATCTATTATTTCAGGTATGTATTCGCTGACTCTCGTTAACACATTTGGCCGCAATACCTGAAAATAAAAAGGAAAACACACATTCAGTAAGAAGCAAAGCCTAACTAAGATTCCCCCACAACTCAGGAGATTAAAAACCGCATCAATTCTCACATTTAAAGCATCCATATCTTTGTGATACTCCGACTCCCAATACTGTGGCAATTTGCTGAATATGGAATTTTCCGTAACAGTAGATCCTTTCTCTTTGTCAAGCCATTCTGCTAGAGGATCTTTTGCCTCCCTAAGTAGAGCCTGAAAAGTGATTATTACACAGTTTGAATATTCATCGTATGATGACCATTTCGCTGAGTCTGCTTAAACATGAAGCGTGCACTTACGGTTCATAAAAAAATATCAAACAGATAAGAGTTATTCCTTACATTCTGGGATTCCAACAATTTGATTTCATCATTCTGCTTAACAGCCTTTTCGAGATCTTCAACAGCGGCTGTGACTTTGCTCAGCATTTTTTGCATCATAAATTTTTTGTCAGCGTCAGAAGTGGATCTCACAGTATCCTCAAATGCTGCCATAACGCTCTTGGCGTCTTCTAATACTTTGTCAAGATTATGATTTTCCTTTATGTATTCTTCGTACAAATGGTTCTGTCTGGCTCTCTTTATAATCTTGTCATCGATATCGGTGATATTCATTACGTACAGAACATCGTATCCAAAATAGTCGGAAAGTACACGACGAAGAATATCAAAAGATATATAAGACCTTTGAGAATGAAGGAAAAAACCACTTAACAATCTCAAACAACACGATATCATTTTATCCAAATTGCCTCATCAAAATCGTCGATGTATCACTAGTCTGTTTACAAGAAAAGGTATTTTTCCATTCGTTCAAAAAATATGATTACACAATCTGCCCTCAATAACAAATTCTTGGAATTATATTTGTTATGAAAGATATTTAAAAAATTCAACATATGGAAGTAACGCAACATTTGATCATGACTCATAGGGATATGAATATTATTCAAACAATTAATGGATATAAAATATTTAATAATTTACCTTGCATGGCCCATGTGGGATGCGTCGTATACAGTAGGACCACAACTGTACCAATAAACTCTGTTTCCACTTTGAGGTACGAACTCCTCTTTCTGACGAGTCAAACTATTGTAGAGACGCAATGTGAGTCTGGATTTAGAATCTGGTGGATTCCACGAGGGTTGAGAACGCTTATTGCCAGACATCTCGAAAACTGTGAAAGAATAGAATGATGGATGAGTGTGTAATATAAATGCAAGAAAGAATGATTAAATCGCGTCAATTGTAGCACGCGCGATTCGCGATTTCCGGAAGCAGGATGTAATTAATGAATTAAATGACTAGAGTGGATGAATGATAGATTATAAGTAGGTGAATAAAAGTGAAATAAGAGAAAACACGCTTTACTAACCAATTAATACGAAAATCCGATAAAGTCAAATGGAATCTGACGAAGAATGGACGAAACTGTTCGAAGAGATGAACGAGGCGACAGTATCGGCTTAGTCTCGGATATTAAAACGTCATTTATAAAACAGGTAAAAATGGTACAAGTAAACGTGCGGCGTGTTCAACATTTCCTTCCTCTCCCACCTGATTTTTTCTCAACCACATGAATATAGACTCGAGTTAAATTTTTCGCTAACCAGATTAACCGCTCTGAACTTAACCACATGGAGATGACAGCTGTCAAAATTTTACATCGACATCCATATGCGGAAGAATAACGTCTTTTTATCAATTTCAGGAATAATATTAGCCACGGATATCCACTTATCTTTTATATTACATCCACGTGTTCAATATATACTACGAAAACTATGCGTTTTGCTATTTATTACCCAAATTGATTTTCGCTCAATTATTACCGTCAAGTTTACCAGCCTGGTAGCACTGCCAGCGAGCAAAATGGCAAAAGCAGCCAAGCAGCCCTTTTGGAAGTGTCGCTGATAGGAAACGTGCTTCCTATTACTTCACGATGCAGGTTCCCGCAGTATTTATCGATTTGCCCTTGGAGGATCAGGTAAAAAGCTTTGGAATTAGTCAGGAAAACCTTCCGCAATCGTAATTATAATTCTAATATACTCAAGATGCAACAATCACTTCGGTATCTCATCTGCTGACAAGCTTTTAGGTTAGGTTATGTTAGTTAGGTTAAGCTACTCTCCAATTATCAATAACCTTTCGAGTTCATTAGTGGTTGTATCATGACGCTGTAGAAAACTAACGCTAGAAATTACCGATGTATGAATTACTTATATAAAAATGCTAATTTCCAGGCCCAAGAATTGCGAGTATATTTCAAGAGTTTGGGCGCAGAAATAAGCGAGGAAAAATCGCCAAAGGGAATCGAAGATGATTTACATAAAATTATTGGAGTTTGCGACGCCTGCTTTAAGGAAGGAAACGAGATAGAGATCGAAACGATCCTCAACGACATAGTTTCCATCATGGTTTTGGTACGTCGTATTGTTTACAAACTTGAAATCCCAACAAAACACTTGAACTGCTTCACCTTTTCATGTAATTTTCCACTTTTATTTACAGATTCCCATCGAGCGTGCAGAAAATTTAATCTTAGCATTCTGCGAAAAGCTGACCAAAGCTCCGGGCCAAAAACTTGGACTCGTTTGTCTCAAGGCGTAAGCATGAAGCTTCTCTATTCACCTTATCAAATAAAAATTCACCCAGAAATATACTCTTCCGATAAAATAATCAAAACTAATTCAAATAAATGTATAAAATAATCAAAGTGGTATAAGAAACTATGTTCCTTGTGCCTTTGAACCCCCAAACTGCTTATGAATCACCAGTTCATTTAAAATATCGAATTTTCTCTACAGATTGTGGCTCTTGTTTCAATCTTTGGATGAAAAATCGCCCATGAGATATCACGTGTACTATCACTTGGTCCAAATCGCTCGTAACGTGGATCAAGTTAAAGCAGTTTATGGCGGAGTAGATCAGCTGAAAGCACAATTCGCCCCATGTCCGCCGTCGAATGAGCAAATGCAGAAGCTGCTTCGTTTGTTGCATGAAGTTTTGCTCAGTTGTAAACAGAGGTGAGACATGCTGGGTCATTTTCGTGATTGGGAGAAAGAAACTCTCCTTTTCTTGTGGTTCAATTCATTCCAGATATTTCATTCCCTGGTAATAATTTTCAGCGAACAAGCAGCGGCAGTGATGGTCGCGCTGCTCGGCACGTATACAGCTGAAAGTGCGTCTGCCCCGAGAGAAGATGCCCAGCGTTGTATTCTGGCTGCTCTAGCTGATCCAAATACCTTCCTCCTGGATCCACTGCTGGCTTTAAAGCCTGTGAGATTCTTGGAAGGCGAATTGATTCACGATTTACTTCTGGTTTTTGTTCAAGAGAAACTCCCTGCTTATCTTCAATTCCACAAAAATCATAAAGAATTTGTCGAACATTCGCTAGGTGTGTTAAGGGTCAAATTTATAGCTTTGCTTGTTGAAATTATTCGATCATTCAAGTGGTTTCAATCCTCACGCAATTTCTTCATTCACAGGACTAAACCACGAACAAAATATCAAAAAGATGCGACTACTGACGTTCATGCAGCTCGCTGAAACAAATCCTGAAATGTCGTTCGATACCATTCAAGCTGAACTACAGATTGAAGAAAATGAGGTCGAGAGCTTCATCATAGATGGTGGGGATAAATTTGTGTCAAAATCATCTCCAAGCTTTTCCTTATTCGTATTATGCCCGTGGCTTATCATGCGCGAGTATTTACGAAGTAGGAAATATTAAACGAACCAGTACTGGCTCAGCGGAATTTTGATTGCTGCTGAGTTATCGAAGAGTTCAACAAAATCAGAAATTATTTTATAGTGAAATTTCTGCACAGCAAACTTGTCTTTGGTTTGTTTTTTTCCTGTGCACTTATTGATTCGAAATATTTGGTTTTTACAGTTTTAAAAACGAAACTAGTTCAAGCCCGTATGGATCAGGCTGGACGCAAAGTATTGGTTTCTAGTACAATGCACAGGACTTTTGGCCGCGCTCAATGGACGCAATTAAGGGACTTGCTCGCTGCGTGGAAAACTAATCTTTCCGCAGTTCAGGAAGGGATGACGACCGTCGCAGCCGCGCAAGTCGAACTTGCCGCTAAGACTAAGTGATTGAAATGAATAAAGCAACAATATTTTTAAATCACATGCCAAGACGTCACAATTGAACTGGATTATTTTTCTTTTTAGACAGCCTGTATAAGACCAGCCAATATACGCCGCATTAGATTTTTTAAGAATTTGAATTATTTTTATAAATCACTGTATCGGACACATTTCCGATATTCATTGATTCAGTATAATTTTTCTCATCATTGTAGAAAAGTTTTGATTATTCCATACCATATGTAATACAATGAACTAACTCTGTGAGAATTAACTAACAAAATTGTTTAATAAAAGCGAATTTCTATCCGGGTAAAAGAGAGCGTATGTGTTTTTTTTTTTTGTTTTTTTCTTTTCATGAAAATATGATTGATAAATAACTGAGAATAGTATGATTTAATATTCTTATATTCTCTTTATTTCAATAGATCCTTCATACGATACGTGATATAAGATTATTCATTGTACACTCATTAGCCGTCTCTTATTACCAGAGTGAGCAATACTCATCCAAGGCATTCTTATAATCGTTCATAATACAATTTGTTAACACAATGACAAAAGCTTAACTTTAGATACATGTTTCTTAATCAATTACTTATTAGCTGTCTTTCAGGCTTATTTCTAGAGCACAATAATGAATGGACATTCTTGAAAACTTAACTTAATAGAAAAAGAAAACGAAAAAAAAAAAAAAAAGCCTACGAGTATAAAAAGAGTCTACCAAGTGCAACTAGTAAGAAATGTTTGTCATACTCGAAAAAACAAAAAAAAAAAAAAATTCGAGCTAATGTCTGCAAGGAAAACAATAGATTGATTGATTTTTTTTTTTTTTTCTTTTTTTTTTTTCTAAATCAAAAATCTGTACCAACATATTACAGATGAGTAGTAATATTTTTTTGGCGATCGTACGGAGAGCACAAATTAATATTATACACAAAATTCAAAATTTATTAAAGTGTCTCCTTACTTATTCTGTTCATTATTTGCAATCATTTTTCATCTCTTTGAGTCAATTATTTGCAGACATTTAATTAATGAGAAGATTAAAAACTAAAATCTATAACACAAAGTACAGGTGGGTACGTATTACAATTCGAGAAAATAATAATTAATATAATTCGTGACGAATGCGCGCCAGCTATAACGCATCATGTTTGTTGGAAAAACTTGCCTGCCGTTAAATCACAACCGGTGTAATGGGTTTTGTTTGTTTCTCAAGGAAAAAAAAAAAAAAAGAGTTACTATGCTTAAGTCTATGCGATAGAATCGTATAACGAAGTATCGAGACACAATAGGTACGTCTTCATAACTATATTGAATAAACTGTTAATTGTTCACTTAGAAAAATAAATGAATAAATTCATCTAATTTAACGCCATTAAAATTAACACAATATATTATCTATAAGGCCAAATCAGGTCATAGTAATCATATATTATATATTCTTAATTATTGGTAATATAAAACATCTGGATATAATAATTTCACAACAAAAGTACGCGTTTCTTTAATATATAGAATAAGAACTGAGATTTAGAGAGGACTGAGATTTAACTTGAGAAATTCGGAATTTCGGTTTTAAACTTTTTCTTGTAATCTACTGGAATTGTAATATTAAAAATATTGTTATTCTGATATGTTGAGAATTATAGTGAGAAAATTAGCAGCGCATAATCACGAAAACGTAAATACATAACATAACATAACACTATTTTAAATAAAGCAGCGACTCTATTAAGGATTTTGATTAAATTTATGTACGTGGAAATATCAGGGCTATTAAGCAGTGTTGTAATGCAATGCATATTTAACACGCTATTAAAACCTTTCATCGACCTTGTCTTTTGGCATCAGAAATGAATGAAAAATAATACATGTATATATATATAATATATATATATATAAGTATAAAAAAGAAAAGCAACAATTTGAGCACATTACACATTACAGAAAAGAAATTATCAATATTTCAAGATCAATTACTCAATCTTAAAAAGTCACGTTTAGTACAGACCTCGTACGTAATAATATTTCATATCGAATTTTAATTGAAAATAATTTGTACACAGCTTGAAATAGGTAATTTCAAGGGAACTTAATCGATAGTCCGAATTTATATTGGCATGCCATTATTATTTAATCAGTTCCGATGGCTTGCTAACTACTCTTTAAACATAGGTATACAATTTTTTTTTTTTTTTTTTTTTTTTTGCTTCTAACTTGATTCTGAGGGTTTTTTTTTCATATATATTTTTTTTTTTTTAATTTTTTTTTTTTTTTTTTTTATACACCTATACAAAACTAGGATCTGAAATTAAGCCTAATCTTATTATCATTTACTACAAATATGCAAAAATATCCCAAGAATTATACGCTTGACTTTTATTTTTCTGTTTCATCTCACTTTTACCCTGGCCAATAAATTCCAAACAATTCTATTGTTGGACAATTGTTCGCAGATGTTTTGTGCTGAATAACAGTACAAAGCGTCAATTGGGATGCAGTACGGATTCATATAAATACCAGGTCAGATCTGAGTGGAAAATCGTGGGCGTGGCAAATCGCCAAAGACTGTATCTCCGTGAACACTCTTTGCCAAAGCTTTCATTGATGCACGAATATTGTGTGGGTCGTGGGGGTCCCTTGATAGCTGAAAAACAAATTTCACGTCATATTAGAAATACGTAATTGAATACCTAATATGAACAAAACTAAACTCTAACAAACGAATTCCACACACCTGATCATCGTCTTGATCATGTTGAATCTGGCGAACAAATGAAGGAAATACAGGAACGCTAACAGGCAATGATTTGGCAAGGGTTGGATGTCCGCCTCTCTGTCCTCTAGGGATATGGATGCCTTCGTCGTGACCAGAATCTAAATTTGTAAATACATTTCATGAGATATTTTCTCCAGATTTGTATACTCAAACATTTTTAGATATAACTATATGTGTTATAAACGATACTAAGTATTTGAATTATTAACGAAATACCTTTAGAAAATATATCAGCTATTATTTCTCCCTGCTTACCATCGGTATCTGACTCTTCATCGGATTGTTGAGCCTGTTCCAAAGGCAGAGAGTCGTCCATGCCTTCTAGCGTAAACAAAGCTTCGGCGTCAAAACTACTTGGCTCCTTGGAATACAATCTGAGCGAACCCTTTCTGTTGATTCCATTTTTCTGTTGGAATAAGATGAATTCATGTTGCAAATAAAATCTATAGAATGACGAAAGTGGATAGAAAAAAAAAGAACATGATCTGAACTCACCGAGTGAAGATTGGCAGGGTGCTTCGTTGCTGCCTGATGCCTTATGCTACTTCCAGTAACAATCTTTGTATCACTGGCCACCGCATAAGGCCTAGGGCTCACCGAGTTGGACATTGGTTGAGCTATATTTTGTAGAATAGTTTCAGGAGTTTGAGACGCTTCTATATTCGAAGACTTTGTTGTTTCTTTTTGGCCGCAAATCAAGCTGAAAGAATATTTGATTTAATATTAAATCTAAATGAATAGAAAATTAATGTTTAAAAGATCGAAATGAACAGGTAGATAGAAACCAACCTAGCAAGCAGCCTGTGTTCTGTATGCGCCCGCTCTCTGTACTGTTCTAATAGTTGATACTGCTCGGCTGAAAAGGCTCTGATTCTTTCTTCGGTTGCAGCAACCTCTCTCTGAACAGCTGTCTCGAGTTGTTGTTGCAAACCGGCAAGAGCTAATTGTAGATTACCGGAGAGTTGGGACACTGAATAACAAACATGTGAAAAAAATATAGAGTCCATTTTTTTTCAAAGATGGGATTGATATTAAACCTTCAATCTTTATATGGCTGAACAATGACACGGCATTAATACGTTAATGGAATAAAAATAGTCGGAGTTATCTGGCCGACGATTATAATGGGGTAAATATATTATCATTGTTTTCAACACTTCTTAGTTAAATAATATCGACAAGGCTTGTTATTATGGAACAAAATGCGACGGATCAGTTCACCAGACTTCAACAATTTCAGAACGTAAATCGATTGGATAGTTACAACGATATTGATTCCAGAATAATGAAGTATACCTGAAAATTTAGTCGGTGGTTGCAAGAAATCTACGGTATCTATGTTATTGTTATCGATCAATATCCTGAAGATGGAACTGTAGTTGGGACTTGCTGTCAACCTGGCTATTTCATCAGCTGATGTCTGGAATAATATTCAATTCGTTATAAATAGCCTATTGCAATTGTTATGCAAATTTCTACTTTTGATCAACCAAGTTTCTTTTTATGTCTGATTTCGATCTCCAAATATTGTGTAAATTTGGATTGCTTGATGCAAATAAGCTTGATAATAATTGTTTTTCAAGATTTCAAATTGAGTTTAAATCTTAATTTAATTTTGAATAATGAATGAAAACCTGAAAGGTAATCCATGTGAAAAAAAATCCACACTTTGTTCTTTCATTCTTAAATTTTAGCAGTAGTACACACACAGCGTTTCTTTTTTCTCTCTTAAATACATAATCAGCATTGCGTTATCAGTCCTATCGCATATAGTATTATATATCCTGAGATAAGAAGAGTTAATATGAGCCTAGTGTATATACATATATCTCAGTTTATATTTAAAAATATACTCCCTTCATTCTATTTTTAATAACAAGATTTGATGTCCGATATGATCTAAGAAATATATAAATAGTATTGATTTAACTGCATAAGAAAAAAAAAAAAGAACAACTATCATTGCTTAATACTGCGTTTAAGAGAAAAGAAAGGAAATTTTTTTTCTTTGTTGCTTGTTAACGACAAATGTTTACGAACTTTTAATCGCAAATTCATTATCATCTCTATTATCATAATCACGTAACGTCTGCTTTACCAAATCTAATTATCCCCATTAATCTCTAATTGATTTCTTCATTATCTAATTAGAATTTAAAGAAAAATATATCTAGAAGCTCCGTCGTGTTGAGGATAACTTAGTGTTTGTTAAATGAAATTAAATGAATTTCAATTCAAAGCTAGAAATTTTATAACAGATCTATTGAATATTCATGTAGATGTAAATCTGGGAAACTAATGAGCAGCCAAATAATGTAAAGCGAATAAAACAACGGCCAATTTCAACAATCAATGAAGTTAAATCAACTGTGTAAACTCCTGGTCAATCATGACCTTCTACTACAATAACAGATATGAAATTTGAGTTCAAGATAGGATACTTACAAGGACGATAGAATTTATCAAAACTAAAGCTGCGCCTCGTTCCCTGTGCACCGCGTGGGTATTTGTTGAACAATTAAGACATCGATGTATCACCCAGGCTCCAACATTTCTTACTTCTACTAAGCCAGGCAATTCTTTTGTAATACCTTCAAGTTCCGTAATAGTGGCAACATTCTGTTGGAATATATTAAAATTGCGATATAGGTAGGTATAATAATATAATATATATCCAAGTTGTTCTTCTGTTTTGGTCCAGGGAATTAAGATTGAGTTCATTTATTATATTCGTCTTGTTATAACAAACAATTGCGACGTGGGTGTGATAATTATTCGTCAATAATGTAAATAATATCGAATATGTAAAATAATATAATAATAATAAAAAAAAAAGGAAGAACGAGAAAAATAAAAGAACAATATTTCGGAAATATTTAATCGGAGCAATAATTGAGTTGAGAACAGAAGTTGACAACAACAATTCTTTCTATATGTATATATATAATAATTCTCGACGAAGTATGATATACACGGTATACGCTATATGTCTGCTAGTCTCATCCCTTTGTTCCTTTCGCGATATCTCGCGAAGGGTAGGTTTATCCTTTGTATTTTTTATAAATGTATTTGACAGCGAATGAATAGACAAGTACTTATACAGTTCGTTACAATGCGAGATACGTAATTGGTCTAGCGATTTAAATCAATTCATATATGATATTGTAAAGTGGTTTTAATATTTGAGAAAAAAAAAAAAAAAAAAAAAAAAAAACTAACTTACCTCTTGAAAGAAGGGGTCAGCGAGTTCGGTAGCAGTTAACTCGCAATCTTCTATGTTAACCCTTTGCAATTCGTTGCCTCTTGACTTAATTGATACATTTAGACATTTGCAGGCGACGTGCATATTGAGAAATTATTTGAAATTAAATAAAGACAGTTTAATATTTAGGGTCGAAACACACGAGCGGAGAAATATAGAGAGACGGGTGAAACTGCGGCTCCGTGTTCAGACTCACACACGGCTCCTTTACACCGAATATATTTTCTTTACTTATTATTCTATTCTCTTATTCACAAACAACTTTTCGACTTTATTAAGCTTTAGAATCCGTTATAATTATAATGACATTTCACGAGTATAAGCCGGAACGATTATTACGTTTACCAAACGATTGTATAATAATGTTACACGCTAAAGATCAGCGTATATTTACAAATATAGTTGAAATCTTCGGGACGTGCGCTCACTAAAAATAAACACGATTTATGGACGTCTACGTGATCCTACGAAAGACAAAAACATACTCTCTAGTCATGCTTAAGACTCTGACGTTCGACGACCTCTAAAATCACGATACTTATGAATATAACTCGTTTACGCAATCATGCGTTTAAGAAATGTCTTCAGATAATAAGAGAGTTCTATGATACCTATTATTTTTATTATTAACGCAGGTGCGCGGGTATCGTAGTAACAATTCCAGTCCTTGGCTTGATTCGCGTAGTTACTTAAGCGCTCAATTTGCCTGGAGGGTACTTTGAATGTGATAAACACACCGACACTGCGTTGTTCTATACCTTTTCATCGAATTTTAATAATAAATCACACACGGGGCACCACACGTAGTATACTTTCAGGCGTAATGAATTATACGTGAGATACAGCACGTTTTTAGCAAAACTTTCCGAGATTTACTTATTCATTTCTTAATTATTACTAAACTTGCAGAGACATTAAGAAACTATATCTTGTACTAGTATACTAGAAACAAGCTCCTTACGCAATAATCGCCGATTTCTTTATCCTCGCGAGAAATCACACTTTATCATTACGAAATGAGTTATACTACTATATATTAATAAAACAATTCCTTATAGTATCTCATAATATATTATCATGTAGAGTAAATTTATGCAGAGACTAAATTATAATGAGAATAATTTTATCCACCACATATTTATTATAAAAGAGATTTATTTCATTCTAACTATTTTTGTAAAATCAAAACCAACATCCCATATTTAAATAATATTAAAAAAAAAAAAATCATAATAACAACAATAATCTTAAATATATTATAAACAATTCTATAAGAATTGAGATTAAAACAATTGAGTACGTGTAGCTTTAAGTATCTTAATTTTTTTTTTTTTTAGTGTATAAGGTAAAATGATATTGCAATAACCAGTCGAAGACTAGTAAAATTATGGGGGAAAATAAAGATTAACAATTTATTTAAGTAATAATTAATATTACTAACTAAACGTTCAGGAATGTTTTAAAACGATTTCTTTGAATTCCTGGGCTAATGATTGGTCCTTTTGATCAAAACATTCGTTAAATCTTATCGCAGCGTACCTGAAAGTAGAATAATCGATTATTTGAAAAACGAGAATCGATGAGGTATAATCTGAATACGTAGATTGTTGGAATTCGCCCTATAACTCACTCTAAGAAATCAAAATCGATGAGGGAGTGTTCACTTTGAATTAACGCCCAACAGCCCCAAAAAAAGTGGGACAAATGCACAAACTTATTCACTTCTATATATAACTTTGTTATTTCACTTTCCGTTACGCTATGAGAACTATTGTATTCCTGGAGATATAGTCTCAGCCAATCTCTTTGAAAATTTTCGTCTGGGTATAACGAGTAATCCGTTACATCAATGCCTGCGAATAAATTACACAAATCCTGATTAGTTATTTTTCAAGTTATCCTTTCAATGATATCAGAATAAAAGCAGATACTATAATACAATCTCAGAGTTTCAAACGATTCTAGGGTAAAATAATTCTCACCAACAAATTCAGCAAAATGATTCGCTATGTCAAAGGCTTGGTAATTGTAAGCAGAATATTCATAGTCTATGAATGTAACGCTATTCTTTGTCTCATCGTAAAGTACGTTTCCTAGCAAGAGATCGTTGTGTGCAAATACAACAGGATTGTCAAGTCTGGACAACCCGTTCTTCAATAACATATATTCCTTTTCCAGTTCTGCGTAGGATGGTATCAATCTCTGAAATCTGGAAATGTTGAAATGGAGTTTTAACACTATTGTTCTTATCTAAGTCGCAATATCGTTGAGAGCCTATCGCTTACTTTGCCTGTTTCTCAACATCAGTAAATGACTTTGGCATAATTGCCATAAACTTTTCAGTTTTATCCCAAATGCATGGTTCCTGGTTGATATCGGGATGAATGGGATTGAGTTTATGCATTTGGGCCAATCTTTTAGCCACCAGTTTATAGATTTTTGGTATCCGAACGCTTTCGACAGTGAGAACATCCCCTGGAAGGAATTGATACGCAAGTCCATTGTTGAACGTTGCATACAAACAATGAGTGTATCCCGCTTCATGCAGCAGCTGAAATATGCATCCAACATTCGACCCTTTTTAATCTCATCCTAAATAAAAAGCTACATCCAATCTTTCTTTCTCATTAGCCATATCTTCAGAAATAGCAGCTAGGTAAACTAAATGCGCTACATTGCATCAGTTCGTTCTTTCCTACCCGAATGTTTATAGTTTCAGCTGCTCTATCTATCAACAGATCAGATTTGTACCCATAGACTCGTATTAGGACCATTTCCTCGTAGTGACCTTCGTACCAGACGCCCACAAGCTTATTAGATAAGCCGTTGGTAAAGAGCTGAAACATATGTATGCCCATTTTATATAGGCATGTGTGATCAGCTGGTTGTTTTTTTTTTTTTCAGATGAAATTTAGAGCTTATGAGTGAGATAGGATGTTTATTGCTATTTGAACAGTGCTCTATATTATACGTGCAATACATCTCTTCAATCCAAGAAATAATATGAAATTAATTGCTGATTAAATCTTATTCTTATCAGCTATAGCATTCCGATCAGATATTATCGCCTATTTGTTTTTTTACTGATAAAACCCTACAAACTCAAACGCATACTTCATCCACATATAATATATCTAAAAGGAATATATCATGTGTGACACGTCGTGCATATGATTACAGCCAGCGATTGCATAACAAAGAACAAATTCTGAGACATTTTAGCAGTTTATTATCCAAATATTGAACACGACTATTAATAATTGTGAATCAACGAACGATCGGAGTAAAGTTGTTTGTTTTTATTTCTTTTTATTGAACTTATGACTAATATTTTTTCATCATTAATTAATATTGTTGTTATTACTGCACATAATGATAATATATACTTACTTAGACATTACCTTGAATTGATATTTGTCAACTGGCCAAGTGGGTCTGAGACGTTTGACGATACTTGTGGCACCTTTGTTGACATCATTTTCATCAATTGTGACGTCAAAGTGAGGTTCATTCTGTATTCTTGCCATATTTATAACGTTAGGGTCAGTCGCGCGTTATCTAAAATAATATTTTTGATATCGATCTTGTTTTTAAACGAAACGATAAATCGTTAATAACTCAGTATAATTGAGTATGAAGATCTTTTGTATCGTGGAGAAGAAACAGCAACGACCAAGTCCATTCAACCTCTAGTTCAAACTGATAAGTATGAAGCGGTATATGTGAGCCATATAGTGTCAAAGAGCGTATATTGTGGGAGAATTCCTACGGTGGCCTTCAGACATTTATCACCTTTTATACTCGAGGCTTGAACAAGAGGTGGATAGTACTACATAACTAGAATTATAGTCTCATATAGTATTAGAAACTAAAGGTGTTGTATAGTTATGTCACATACCTACCCGATTATTGATTATTTATTCTCGAAGGTATTAACAGGATTCCCTATGTTGCTCTTGCTCCCTTTCACATTTATTCGAATTTTAAGTTCGGCGAACCTTTCCATATATGTGGAATAAGATTGTTTTATGCATAATAATTCATTACCTTCTTCACATAGTCAGGTATTTGACATAAAGAGCGTCCCACTTGCGCGTTCTTTTTAAATTTCGTACCCCTACGTATAGCCACGTATTTTAAACCGTGTATCAATATAACGTTCTTGTACGAACTATACGGTACTATATTTAATGTTTTAAGGTTTTAATAAACACAAATAAACGAAAAGAATTTATAATAACTGTTGATTTATTTCCATTACATTTATTTCATGTATTTAGACAAAATAAAAGTATATGACAACATCAGCAAATTTACACACATATATATATATATATGCAATACTTGTAGAACGGCGTTGGTTTGGTCAGCTGATTCGAGGAAGTTCAACAAGGCGTGTAAAGCGACGCCTTTTTTATAATAAACACAAAAAAATTCGCCTATACCTACGTATCTACGCATATCTGAATTTTTCTTATAATCCGAAATGGATGATGATAAATCGCATGTTTCGCACAAGGTTTACAAAAATGATCCAGTTTCGTTGAAAAATTACGTCAATAAATTTGTATCAATCAAAACCAGGGATGATCGTGTTTATGATGGTGTTGTATACACGGTAGACCCGGTGTCAGAGAGGTTAGGGTTTATCAAATATATTTTTCTTTTTATTTGCTTGGCTATTCATTATTCCTACGGTATTCAGAATTTAATGATAATTCAAACATTCAAAAGCTGGATATCTCATTTTTTTTTTTTTTTTTTTTTTTCGACAATCAACGATGCGTTAGAAAAATGTTATTTTTCAGTATTATTCTGATAAATCCAACGGACGAGAAGCTCAAAATGAAGATAATAATGGGCCATGCAATTGAGGGTGTGGAGATATCCTCAGAATCCGAGACTAGCGTATTGCCAGATTTGTTTCTATCGTCTGGAATAGATTTAACGGAATCTGCAATTTTGATGAGAAAAAATGCGGTCATGGAATTATTGTTGGAGAATCGTTTTCCCGTCACAGAAAATAACGATATACTTGATATTCAGGGAATAGTTTCTATAGAGCCACCTTACGATCGTCAAAATTGTCTTAGCAATAACGAAATCGTATTGTTCAAAATACAGGAACTCATTTCCAGCATAAGTTGATTCTTTTTTTTTTTCTTTGTTTTATCTATGAGACAATTAAGAATTGTGTTGAATATCCATATCGGAGGGACGTGTATACTTACTTACTTACTTACTTGTAAAATATGATTTATATTTATTAAATATATGTATGTAATTATATAATTGATCAAGAAAAATAAATAAAGTATGAAAAAATATATATATATATCAGCAAGCGGTATAACAACATTAGCATTTATTCAAATAATTACAATCAAATGTTTAAAAATTACTGAAATTAGATTATTTCAAGGCATTCTTGTATAAATATTATTTATACCTATATATATCATTTATTATACACACTCATATTCGCTATGGCTATTATAATACATATTAGTTTGCAACATATCTATTCTTATTTAGAAATGTTTTCCTTTCATCTTTTCTTTGTTGTTGTTTTTTTTTTTTTTTTGTTTTTTTTTCCTACAAAATTTTACACTCCATAGTTTCGTACATGGTATATATGTAGTATATCTGATAATTCTATTACTCCGTAAATGCATCGCAAACGCTTATATATCAGTATCAAATTTAATCATATGACTGAATTGAATTTTTAGAACATCGTTTCACGCAGCAATAAGTAGCTAATAACAATAATTGACAACAATTTAAATAAATATTATTTTTTTCAACGACTTGGAGTTTACAACAAATATCGATAACATATTCTAATAGCATGTTATTGTCGGAATATTATTATCATCTTTTTTTTTATTTAAGAAATGAAATGAAAAAAAAAAAATAATAATAATAATAAATAAAATAAAAACTATCGCTCCGATGTAACATATTTATGTATACTACCTATACTCGACGATAATTGACGAAAAATTAATGTTTCCTCATATATTTGAACAGACGTTCTTAAAAATTCTATCCAATTATTATTATTATTATTATTATTATATTGTGAAACAACTCGACTGGTTTCATCAACTTTGGTCAAACCGACCATTTCAGAAGCTTCGGAGGTCGATCACGATAGGAATGTATCCACTAAGAGACTACACTATGCATCGATGCGATAAAATCACGTTTCAATCACCTTCATCACATGTGCATTACCTTCGGAGTGCTTGAATAGAAGATAAATCACTCAGTTAGTTGAATAGGCAAATGTTATGTATCCAGAAAGAGTATTAATGAATAAAAATCTGTTAATTTGATTGAAATAAGCATCGCAGTTTAAAAAATCTCACCTTTTTCCCCAGAGCCAATTCATCAGAACACTCGACTGGCTCTGAACGTCTCGAGCTGTAAAAAAACAAAGGGAGAATAATTATTCCAACAATCTTCAATTAGTTTTAGGTCGGCTTACAGTCTCAATTTATGACTTAGCTCGTAATAATTCTCGACTCATAATCTTATTGTTTAATACATACAAAGAGTGTAGTTGGCGTTCACTAATCTGGCAGCTGCTTCTGGGGGTAAGGAACTCAGCATATCCCTACGGGCAACAAAGGACATTTGCTGCGTGTGTCTTGATTCTCGTTCGTCGCACAATGTCACATCCCGCCTTTGGTGCACAGTGTGTAACTGCGAGAGCCTATTGGAAAAACTAGCTTACTTTGGGTATTGGGAGCTGTTATGTATGTGTGGCAGTCAACAATGGGTTGTAAGATAACAATTACACTCTCAAGAAAATTCTACTGGCACAATTATTAGTAAATCAGTAACTAAAAGGGTTTTACGGAGCATTAAAGTTAGTCAAATTCGAAAAGAACGTTGGGTAATTCTCTATGTGTATGACGCAGACTCTGCAGCTGGCAAAAATTCAATAACAAGAAGTATCAAGGAGCTGAAACTTTTCAAAGATCAAATAAATGAGGAATTGACTAGATCCATTATTAATAAAAATAAGTTACTTCTCGGCAAGGACGTCTCTGTCTTCTCCTAATGAAGAACTCTCGACGTGTAAGGCTTCTTTTGCGATTTCAACCGGGCCATCAGTTTTCGATGGAGATGGATGCTCCACTAATGGTTCGTCCAATGATGTCGAAGGCGAATCTTTCTTAGGAGTCGATGTGGTGGATTTCTGTTTTCGTAATTCCTCATTCACTCTGATCGCGTTGGATAATCTTAATTGTAGAGTGTCCCGCTCTTGTAATAACTGTAAAGACAAATCAGACTCGATGCTAGCCAGAGTACGTAATACACATCGTGTTTACATAGTGCAAAGTGAAATACAGATCCAATCAACGATATGCAATGATAATAGTACATTAAATTGAAATTACCCTTCCCCCCTTGTTGCACACCGTAATTTTTTCAACGAGTGTATGTATAGGCCCTTATTCGCGCATGTACGACGAAAATTTTGGGAATTTCCAAATAAACTTCGAAATTTTGGAAAGTTCGGAAGTTTTTGGAAATTTATGGAAATTTATGAAAAATTTCGGAAATTTATGGGAATTTTTTGAAATTTTTGGAAATTTTGAAAATTTCGAAATATTTGAAAACCTTCGAAACTGTCTCTTGGAAGGTAGCAATAGATCCATTACCTCCCAAGGGGAATAATGGATATTACCTCCCTATTACCTCCCTAGGGAGGTAATGAAGTCCACGCTGGAAATGGGCGATTTTCTATTCGTTTTACATGGAAGAAAAAGGGCCTATTACATGCACGTGTTGAAAAAAAAAATAGCGAACCATCGTCTCACCTGCATTAGTTCCAATGTTAGTTCTTCGCATCTAACATCTCTTTGATGCAGCATATAGAGGGCAAGATCCAGTTCACCTTCGACAGACACAACACCAGATCGTGGGATCAAATTCTCAGCTTCATTCGAGTGACTGGCTATAGAAGAAGCAGTCTGTTCGGGATCACTTTCAGCTGAGGGTACATTCGTAGATCCTGTGCTTGTGCCTCTCTTTAATGCCATTTGAATAATTTCGTATTCCTGTACTGTTTCAGCTAAGAGAACTTTCAAATTGTTTATCTCCCCTTCTCTAGATTCGATAATCTGCCGTAGCTCGTTTAATTGTTTATCTTCTTCTTCTGTAAGTGTGATCAGTTCTTCGATGCGAATATCTTTGTCGTGAATTTGAACTTTGAGATTATCGATTTCAGTTTCTTTGGTGATACTCATTTCTGAAAATTGCTTTTCCATTTCAGCCAAGTCTGTTTTAACTAGCGACAGTTCTTCTTCTTTAAGATGCAGGGTTTCATTGTAATCAGAATTTAATTGCTCCATTTGTATTCTCAGATTTTTTACATCTGTATCTCTCAACTGTAAATTATTTAGCAGTTCTTGATTTTCTTTTGCTAATCGCTGCTTCAATGTCTCAATTTCCATTTCTTTCTCTGCCAGTCTAGATTGCAACATTCTCTCAGCTTCTTCCTTCAGCAATTCTTTTTCTGAAATTAACTTTGATATCAGGACTTTATCTTCTTCCGAAAGACTCTTTATTAATCTTAATTCTTCAATATCTTTTTCTTTTTCTATCAAAGTAGCCTTCAGGTGATCAACTTCTTGTTGCTTGGCGTACAAATCGCCATTCAATCTTTGGATCGTTTCTTGAGCTTCGAATTCATCAAATTGTGGGCCGGAATTAGCTTGGAGAGATATTTGCGAATCTTTTTCCGCAATCACATAGCGCAATTCGTTTATCTCTTGCTCTTTAGTATGCAATTCATTCTGTAATCTTGCTATCGATTCCTGATCAAACACCAACGGTCGTTCTGTGGCAATAGATTCGGAACTTTCTCTCGTGACGACTTCGTGTTTCTGTATCTCTACTTGTTGCCTAAGATTCCCAATTTCTGTTTGCTTCAAATCCAATTCCTCGCTCAGAGATTGAATTCTCTTCTCTAAAGATTGTTCAGACTGATATTTATCATTATGTAATTGACTGATGTTATCTTGTAGATTTTGTATGATCTCTGGATAAGTATTTTCGCTGAGCATATATTTTAAATGTTCAATCTCTTCCTCTTTCTTCTTTAGCTCTGATTTTAGATGTTCAACATCAGTTTCTACCTTGAAGTCATCGTTGCTCGCCATTTTAAACCTCGGGAAACTATCCGCTAATGCAACTGCGTCCTGTTTCTGTGAATCTGATGCAAAATGACTGACGCTATCGATCGATCTTTGTTTTTCATTCAATTCTTGTCTAAGTCTTTCGGCTGTAGTCTCTCTTTCGACCAAGTCTTTATTTAATTGTTCCAATGCCACATTTTTCTCTTCCAATTGTTGTTTGAGCTGGCTAACTTCCAAAGTGGCGCGATGTAATTCCTCAGACCATTGGCTCGCTAGATTTGCAGGATCAGTTTCAGTCGTTGTAGTTTGATTACCAATTGCATTATTCAATTCGTTTATAACTCTTTGATTCCTTTCTATTTCTGCCGAATATTTGGGCAGCTCAATTTTATACCATTCCAAATAGGATTCCTTTTCAGCTATCTCTTGGTATTTAATGGTCAGTTCGGCAGTGATTTTTTCCAAATTAGATTCTTTTTCTAGAAGACTTGTTCTCAAGCTTTCGATTTCCTTTTCTAGCAATTCGATGCGCGATGCATTTTCTTGTAATACCAAGTTACATTTCTGTGCGCCACTTTCTTTCTCAGCTAATGCATCTCTCAGTTTCTCTAATTCTTGCTCCTTATTTACCAACTCTATTTGTAAGGTGTGCAGTTCCTGGGTTTTCTGCCGTGCTATTTCATTCTCCCCAACGGACAGTGACTGCCTCAAGTTAAATATTTCCTCTTGTTTCTTGCTCAATTCTTGAGAGATCTCTTCTATACTACTTCGTAGATCATTCTCAGCTTCCGTTCTCTCGAGATATTGTTGTTGATAGTTTTGCTTCAAATCTGCAACTTCTTGGACTCTTGTATTTAAGAGCTCTGTAACTTCGGCCAGAGATATCGATAGAGAAGATAATTTATCCTCGGTAGATTCTAGAGTTTCAACTCTCTGCAATAACTCTAAATTTTCTTGTTGAGCTTGCTGCAAGTTTAGTTGCAATTCGTTTGTTTTCAAAATCCATTCTTCCATTTCTTTGACGAGTAGCTGTTTCTTATCATCAAATTCCGTAGACTTTGTCTCAAACTCTGTCCTCAGTAAATCGTTGTTTTGTCTCATTGCTGTTACTTGATCATTGGCATCCATGAGACTCTGTTCATACTGTTTTCTGAGCAAACTATATTCCTCTTGTACTTTACTCAAGCTAATTTGCAAATTCTTATTCTGTTCAACCAATCTTTCAACTTCATCGGTTCTTTCTATGCCAACTTTTGTATCCGCGGATATGTTCTTCTTCTGTTCTTCCAATAGATATTGTAGCTGCTCATTCTCCGAGGCTAATGCTTCCATTTCTTCTTTCAAATCGTCTATTTCTGCTTTATATTGTTTACATAATTGGTCAGCTTGCTCATGGCTTCCAGGAATTTGAACGCTAGATTGATTGGCTTCACTAAGAGCCAGACCGATCTGACTTTCTGTTTGTGACGACGGCATACTATATCCTTCCTGATTGGTGGTAGAAGCGATTTCTTGTAGCTGCCACTCCAAAGACTGTATTTTGTTTGTGAGTTCTTTATTCCGAATTTGCCATACTTCCATATCCATGTCTTGTCTCTCCTTCATTTCGGCAAATCTTTCGTTAGCAGCAGTCAAGACTTCTAATCTTTTGAGTAAGTGTTCTTTCTCAGATACAGCTTTCGTTTGCTCCTGCATGGCATCCTTCAAGCTCTTTTCCAATCTCTCAATTTGTGATTTCAATTCTTCTTCAATAGCCGAATCCAAATCAGAGAAACTGGACGATTGTTGTAGTTTCAGTTTTTGTTGCAATTGTTCATTTTGTACTTTGAATTCCTTGAGCTTCTTCACCAGCTTCACGTTCTTCAGTTGCACAGCTTTACTCTCTTGGTCGAAGGCGTTTTTCTTAGCTTCTAAGTCTTTCAGTTGATCTTCAAGTTCGGCTACTCTCATTTGTAACTGGATTTCGACGCTAGGAGTCAAAGGTGCCGTTGATAATTGATGTTCTTCCTCCAACTGTGCCTCGTCTGCACCCCAGCCCCATCCTTCTTCTTCAATATCCACTTTACCAATCGATCCAGCGTCCCATTCAGAGCCAATTTCCAATTGCACATTTTTTTCTATGGTTTCTTCAACTGGTCTTGACTCTAATATCGATTTGTCTACATCGATATCACCTGCGAGTTGAGCCTGTTGATTCCTCAACTGATTTATAGTGCTCGTCAAATCAGACACTTGTTTTTCGAGTGATTGTTTCACCGCCAATACATCATCCAGTTCTTTTCTCCCTTCATTTATCGCCAATTCCTGTTTTTGCAAAGATTCCTGGAACGCATTTTTATCCTGTAGAATTACCGTCAATTGATTCTGTAGTTCCTGAACTCGTTCATTATCTGTATCGGTATTATTGTCAGTAATTTGTCTCTTCAATTCTGTTATTTCATTTATGTACGATTCTTGGGACTGCAGAAGCTCCTCCTTTTCAAGTTTCAAATTTTCGAAGTCTGTTAAGAGCTCGTTGAATGTTGATGCGATCCTATGAAATCCTGTACTTTCGGTGCCGCTACTCTCGTCCGTGCTTTCATAAAACTTGTTCACTTTCTTTTCAGCGACTGATATTACTTGGTTAACAATTTTTTCAGCCTCTTGTTGATTATAAAGCTTCAACTCATCTATCTGAGACTTGTAAACAGAAGTTAGTCTAGCAATTTCTGTGTCATAGCTGACTTGACGCTGATTCTGGATCTCTAATTGAGCATCGAGATTGACATTCAATGACTCAATTTGCTGGTTTTTCTCAAACACAATCTCATTTATCCTGACCAATTCGTTCTGACATTGATTGTACTCTGCTTGTAAATTCTGCAACTCTGTGACCAGCTGCGCACTGTATTGCTCTTTTTCGTTCCACAACTTTTCGTATTCAGATCCAGATCTGATTAGCTGCTGTTTTAAGTCATCTAGCTCTTTACATGCCTCAGTATACTGGCAATCCTTCTCAGTCAAGAGATTAGTTAATCTTTCAATTTGCTCAGCAGGTACAGCCACGGGAGACACAATTGTGGCATCAAATGGATCTGAGGCGTCGAACGATTTGGGGGCGTCAAACGCTGCCATTTGTAACTGCATGTTTCTTCTTTGATAATTTTCTATTTCCAATTCCTTTTCTGCAAGAATTGATTTCAATACCTTAACATGTTCAGGTTCTTCTTCAGGTGTTGTAACAGATTCTTTTCCGCTGTTAAGTACGGCAAGTAACTGGCCGTTGACTTCTTTCTGTGTTTCAACCTCTGCTTCAAGTTCCGTTATCCTCTGGCGACAAAGGCTAACGCCATCTTTAAGGGACTCGATTTCTTGGATGAGATTTGTCCTCAGGTCTTCCAGCTTTTCACATTGTTCAAACAGTTGTTTCTTCTCCAAATCCAGTTGGTTCAATTGAGACGTTACTTCACGTTCCGAACTATCAATGTGTTGTTTAGCGGAACGCAGTTCTTGTTGTGCTCTCTTCAGCTCGGCTTCTTGCTGATTATGTTTTTGAACTAATTCGGAATATAGAATATCAACGTTCTGCAATTTCTCATTAGTTTCTTTTCCATACTTCAGCTCTTCTTCAACTGCGTCTATCCGTTCTTGTAGGCTGATGTTCAAGTCTTGGAGACTCTGGATCTTCTCAGTCAACTCGTTATTCTCATCTAATGTTTCGTTCAGCCTTTCACTAATCGCCTCGTCTTTAGCCATTAGTGTTGCCAATCTTTGTTCCAGCATGTCCTCACTGAATGAAGCCTCTTCCGTTATCCTGAATGATTGCTCTAGTTCGGCACCCAACAATTCCGTTCTTCTCTCCAAGCTGTGCCTTCGTTCTTCAACGGCGACCAAAGCTTCATCCAATTTATTAATTCTGTCGTTGGATTTGCCTAGTTCAATTTCTAAAGACTCGACTACAGCGTCCCTCTCTTGTAATTTTGCCTCTAAGGCTTGAACGGAAGCTTGAGTCTGTTCCTGAGATGTTTTTGCCACATTTCCTCCTAGTTCGTAATCTAAGGTCTGCGTTTTATACGCCTCAGCTCTTTCCATCATGTCTGACTTTTCTTTCTGAAGTTTTTCCAACAGGAACTTACGTTCCTCAGATTCCTTCTCAACGTTTTCCAGTTTCTCATTTATCTGGGTTTCTTTGGAAGACAACATCCCATTTTCAGCCTTCAGCTTTTGAATCAAAGTCAACTGCTCCACATATTCGCTTTCCATCACTTCCATTCGCACTCTGAGCTCTCTGGCACGTTCTGTAGCCTCTTCTAAATTATGCTGTTGTTCTGCATAGTCAGCCTCCATCTTCATCATGTAAGCTTGATACTCCGATGTCACATTCTGTTTTGCAGCCTTCTCCTCATCTAATTCTAACATTTTGGCGTTATTTTCTGCCCTCAATCTTTCAATTTCTTCTCCCATTTCTGTGACCTGTTCCAACAGCGAATTTAGCCTCTCCTTAGAGATATCAATTTCTTGCATCAGTCCTCCATAGTTTTCCAAGGCCATTGCAGCGTTGTCTCCACTCTCCTGCATCTTCCTCTCCAGTTCTGAAATTTTGTTGTCCTTTTCACGAATGAGTGACTCGTTTTCTTGTATGCTTTTATTTATCGCTTCCTTCTCGCATTTTTCAGAATTCCATTTTTCCTCAAGGTCAGACACCTTGGCTTCCAGTTCTTGGCACTGCGTTGTCTTCTTCTTCAGGTGTGCAGCAATTTTCTTCATCTTATCCAACCGAGCTTTTTCCTTTGCTTCAGCCTCGGCCAATTTCTCTTCTAGATCCGTGACTCTTAATTCTAAAGCCAGCTTTATCTCTTCCGTTACATTAAGACCCAGAAGTTTCTGCTTCTCTTCTAGTTCCGACTTCAAGCTTGCATTTTCTTGAGCCTTACTATTTAATTCTTCGATTAAATCCTCTAATCTTCTGTTCTGCATTTCTATGTCTTCAGAGTGTTGTGCCTTAACAAGTTCCAATTTCTTATATGCACTACCAAGTTCCTTTCGAAGATCTTCGAGATAAATATTATTTTGTTCTAATGTACTTTGCAGGTGAGATATTTCCGTCGTTTTTGATACCACAGCGATTTTCGCTTGATCCAGTTCTCCGTACAGATATCTATTTGCCTCCGTCAATCGATCACTTTCTTCTTCTCTTTGAGCCAATTGTGCCTTTAGGTTGTTAATATTTGAAGTGATATCTTCAATTTGACTACGACTCGCTACACCTTCATCAAATTGTTCGCTAATCTTATCCTGCATCTGTCTCATTATTTCCTGATTATCGTTCAAAGTCTTTACCAATCGATTGAACTCCTCCAAGCTTCTAGAATTTTCTAATTCTGTGTGTAATCTTTGAATTTCGGCCCTAGCGTTGCTACTTTCTTGATTGCTGGTTGCCAAAAATCCATTCAATCTTTCGATTTCACCTGTAAGTGATTCTATCGTATTCTTCTGGTCTTGGAACTGCGTTTTATAATTATTCAAGTCTTCCTGCAAGGCGTCGATGGTTATCATCTCGTTCTGTAACTTCTGGTATTTGTCATGAAGATCAGCGTCTGATTGTGCAATTACTTCCTTCAGGGCTGCAATTTCTTCCTCCCTTACAGATGCGAGTCTAAGTTCTTCGTTGAGTTTAAATTCAAACTGGGATATTGTGTCATCTAGTTCCTTCTTCAATTCAATCTTTTCGAGATCTTTTGCTTCGGATTCTTTCACCAGATTAGCATTTTCGGCCTCAAGTATCCTCAAGCCTTCTTCGATGGACGCTTTTTCAGACTCTAAAATCTTCATTTTTTCTTCCATTTCTTTACACTTCAATTTCCATTCTTCAATAACGCTGAGAGTGTCTTTCAATTCTATCTGAAGTTTGTCTAGATTTTCTCCCGCAGCTTGATAATCGGCTATTTTCTTACTCTGCAATTCTAATTCCTCCTGCTTTTCAGTTAACTTCGATTTCATATCTTCTATCATTTCTTTCTGTTCTGATATGAACTTTTTACAGTCTTCTATTTCATTTTCTAACAAAGTTACCGAAACATTGTCTTGATGGCCAGCCGAATCTTCAACTCCGCCATCATCTGTAATTTCAATTGTCTCTTCCGTAAGTTTGCGTAAAAGTTTGGTAATCTCTTCGCGAATTCCCTCGGCCGAACTTTGATTTTTTTTATTCAATTCGTTTAGTTTCTCGATTAGTTCCTTGGCAAAAGTATTAGTCGTCATTTGATCAACCACACCCTTCAGTTCGTCTCTTTCCTTCGTAACAAGATCCAAGTTGATCTTTAAATTCTCATTCTTCTCTCCCAGCTTCGTGACGTTTATAACTAAGGTGTTATTCTCATCAGCCAAAGCCTTTGCTTTCTCTTCTACTTCCGCTTCGGCGTCACTAGTTTCAGCCTGTCCAGTCACAGTTTCCGAGAATTGGTCGCTCATCTTTTCTTGCAATTTTGTTAACTGGATTACAAGATCATTATTTTCCTGAGTCAACATGCGAACTCTGTTTTCCAAATCAATTAGGTCGTTATCAGTCTTTATCTCAGGCTTTGATCCATGGTTTGGATCATCCTCGATTTGTGCCAATTTTTCTTCAAGTTTAATTAGTTTTATAACAAGTTCGTTATTCTCTTGTGTCAATATGTCCAGTCTAGATAAATTGTCGCCGTGTTCAGGTATGCGTTCGAAAGATTCGGTAGATCCGCTCTCCGAAGAGCTCTTCTCCTCTAATTTCGACAATTTTACAATCAAATTATTGTTTTCTTGAGCCAATAGGTCAATTTTCTTCAATAACTCGTTTTTATTAGAATCATTCAATGTCTCGAAAGAGTCGGTCGATCCAGTCTTCTCTTCTAACTTTGTTAATCTTATTATCAAATCGTTATTTTCTTGAGTTAAAAGTTCAATCTTTTTCAATAGTTCGTTCCTGTCTGTTTCGTGGAAAGTCTCAAACGATTCTGTAGAGCCAGCATCTGATGTTCCCTTCTCTTCTAACTTTGCCAATTTGATGATCAAGTTGTTGTTTTCCTGCGACAGAGATTCAATTCTATCTAAGTATTGATTCTTTTGCAATTCATTATTCGAATCTGATTGTTTCGGTTCAACCATTGACTTGTTCAACGCATCTAATTGTTCTTCTAGTTCGACGACTTTCATTTCAGCTGTAACTCTGAGGTTTTCGGATTCCGCGTTCTCTGCTTCCAATGCAGAGACTTCTTGTTTTACAGTGTGTAGTTCTAAATCAGGAAAAAAAAACGGTGTATTAAAGTGAATAAATCTCGGTACTGAGATATATTATCAATTCTGTGAGGAAATTTCCTCGTACCTTGCATAAGATCCAATTTTTGGTTCTCTAAAGTAGCGATCGCCTGCACCTGGGAGTCAATTTCACTGCTTTGAACCGAGATCTTGGTTTCAAGATCAGCGATGCGTTCTTGCCAATCACCTGCAGAAGCTGTGCATATTGTAAAATGAAGTTTTTGGGCAAACACATGTGTGAATCAACGGAGCAAAAGGACCTTGTTATTAACTGATATCAAAAAGCCTATGGAATACAATTTTTCAATCAAAGTATACAAGATCTTTGAATTTACAGAGTATTTTTGAATACCGATAAGATGTTATTAGAATGTTGTATCATTGAACGGTCTTTATTCGAGCTTTAATATACCAAAAGACTTAACACCACTCCCATAGTATTGAGTTATATTACATATGTAAGTAAGACAAGCACCGTTAGCTTAATTAATAACTATCTACTATCTACGACTATCTATTTCTACAAACAGAAAAGGTTTCATGATAATATATTATTTGCATTGGATTTATCAATTGAGTAATTAGCGAGTGAAGTTTATACCTATAATTAATGTTGATTGAAAATAATTTTAAGAGTATTGGCTGCATATTATGAATCCTTTTTTTGTTTGTAATTTATAAAATTAGAGTAGAGCAAACTTTGACAAGTAATAAAGTAGGTACCATTTTATATCTTCTTATTATATGTATGTTGAGCAATTCAAAATTTCTTTTTGATAATGCGAAATGACTTATTTTCTGTCACCATGAATAGTAACAAGTATGATTCTGTTTTTCATCTATCATGATCCATGAATATAAAACATATTGAATGACAATAATTCTGTTTACTATTTGAAGTAGGAATGATCAATTGATACAAAGAGTTGATACTTCATCGCCAAATATTATCCCAATGAAATTATTTAGGAAAAAACCGAAATCAGCACTATGTACAATGTTTTATTTAATACTAAAGAATACCATCACAACTAATGATCATAATTGAGTATTGAGGATAAGTTGAATGAATTCGTTGAATAAATATTGACTCTAAACTTGTACGATATAAAAAAGAAAATAAACAATAGAGTGAAGGTAATGAATAAGCACAGAGTGATAAAATTATACCTTGGTTCCTACCTTTAAGCTCGTCAAAGTCTACCAGACTGAGCTGTAGATTACCTTTCTCTTCCTCTAGCAGTGTCACTTGGTTCCCTAGCTTCACCAACTCAGCATTCGCATCGGACACCTACGTAGAAAATGGAGTTGGTACTTAAGATTGAAGATGACGACTTAAAAACATTATATACAAGAAAATTAAGGATGTTATACCTTTTTGAAACTCTCAAGTTGCTTTTGCAGGCTTTTAACTTTTCCTTTATGTAGCGCCTTGAGTTTAATCGTACTTTTGTTAAGCTCGTCGAGTTCCTTAGACAACTTGGCCACCTTAGCATCTTCTTTAGACTCGTCGCTATCCTCTGGTATTCTCTTGATCAATTCATTCTTTTCTGTTTCAAGATCATGGACAAGCTTCTCCAAGTCATTAAGTTTATTTGAATATTCCTCGTTCTTAGAACTCAACTCGACAATTTGATCCTGCAATTCAGTTTTCGATTCTTCCAGTAAAAGTTGATTAGATTTTCTCAACTCTTCAATCAAATTCTCAAGCTCTGCTATTCTGTTATCCTTTTCGACGATCAATCCGTTGCTCGCTATAGGCTCGTTTGAAATCACTTTGTCTTGTAGATCGGCAATTGATTTTTGCAACTCGTATTTTTCATCCTGTAATTGTCGATTACGCTGCTCTACAGTTTCCAGTCTGGACTGCAGCTCTCTTACGTCAGGGGGGGTGATTATACCGGCCCCAGATTCAAGTTTGAATATTCTTTCTTCGGCCTCGGCAAGCTTGATCTCACGCTCTTGCAATTGATCCAGAAGATTATCGTTTTTAGCTTTAAGCGACGATTCTATGAGGATGAAATTCTCCTGCATAGATTTCATTGCCTCTTTTGTTTCGGCCAAGGTGTCTAAGGTCGAACGAGAAAAATCTGCTGTTGCAGTGTCGGTTATTCTTCGTTTTTCGAGATCTTCTCTCAGGCTGGGAAATGGAGGTAAAAATTTTAGCATGACCCGGCGATAGGGCAGAATGTTATATCTAATACCACATCTTACCCTTCGACTTTTCCTTCGTATTCCGCGATTTGACCATCCCTTCCTTGAAGTTGCTGCAATAAACTATCAACTTTAAGTTTCAGGGAAGTTTCAATGAGCACAAAGTTGGCCTGCATCGTTCGCATTTCATCTTTCGTATCTTCGAGGGTGTCTAAAGTGGATTTACTTTTTTTCGACAGATCTGCGGACATCAACGTAATAGCTTTGGTTTTTGAATCTATAACAGAGTCTTTTTCTTTCAAATTTTCTTCCAAGTCTAGAACCGTTGCTTCCAATTGTAGCACCTTGTTACTCAGTTCAGCTATTCTGTTGTCCTTATCTTGCACATTGAAATGCTGCAAGATGGGGCTGGCGACCTAAATAAGAAAAAAAAAATCGAATTCCATTAATTGCAGAATTCGTTCGTTACTTCCATATTCTAGCTTAAAAAGAAAGTATCACCTGTGTTGTAATGAGAACCGGTTGAACGGGTACAACGGCTGCTAATTCTTTCTGCATTTCTAATATGTTAGTATCGCTTTCGTCTAGTTGCTGTCTAATCGCCTCTACTTTTTCTTCAACGGCACGTTTGTTCTCCGTCATTTCTCTGCTACGTTGTTCAAAAATTTTTCTATTTTCTGCAAGTTTTTTCTGTAGAAAGGAAGACTTTGCCTTTGGGGTTTTTGCTTGACTGATGTCGTCTACTACGTCGTCAAAATTCTCAACCACGGGAGTTGAAATTCGCGATTTAACTCCCGCCTCTGGCGTTCCTTCGGCAGATGACGCCGCATCTCTACTGCGTCTAGCCAGCTTGGCTCTAGATTTTATTTTCGATAATTTTTTAGCATATTCCTGTAAAGCAGGGGAATAATATTAACGATCATTAAATATCCCTAAAAAAAATAATGAGTAGAATTAATATTCACCTGAACTTCCTCCTCTTTTTTCTTCAAACTCTGTTTATTCCGCAGCATAATTTCCTTCAGTGTTTCCAACTGGTTTTTGTTTTGCTCGCAGACATCCTTGACGTCGAAAGTTTGACCTTCCGCTGTTCCAGGCGGTTGATCTAAGCCTGGAGGAGGCTGGTCCGCTCCTCCGCTGGGACCCGACATGATAAACTGTGCAATGATAAATAAGATAAGCCACTTTATCATCTTTTGATATAAAACTTGATACCATAATACAATTTGAAGTAATATTTATCAAGCTGTTTTAATAGCAGCAATGGATTCTGGGTCTGTTAACTCTTCGGAGGTGGAATCACCTACTGCTCTCATTCCTCAATAGCTTAATAGGATAGGAATGCTACTGGGGTAAAGTAATTCCATTAGCATGCGCATACGACGGATATTTATAACTACTTAAGCGAAGGGGGTGGCTTACTCGCTTTACATATCGTGTAAACTCAATTCGTTTCAACAAATATATCGCATATATAAAATAACACTAATACATAAGCAGCAGGGGATAATTCAATTTGCAAAGAGCATTTGCGTTTAAGTACTTTATACAATATTTACAAACATGGAGGAATGAATCCGAGAGGTATAAATCGATAAATAAATTAACATTATTAAAAAAATGAGTAAAAAGAAGCTGAAAAGTTCCTTCCTTGATAAAAAAAAAAAAAAAAAAAGGAAGAAAGTTTAAAAATTGATGAAAAATCTAACCTAAAATCAGCAAATTTTGTTCATAAATAAAGATGCAACATGTGGTTGTGACTTTTAATCGATGATACAGACGGTTGATGTGGTCAAGTCGTTAAGACCTGCAAGTGGTAATGATGTAACCGTTTTCCCCATATACGAATATTTTATTGGAAAGTAATAGAGCGAATGAGGTTATGTCTGTTTTATGTAATTTTGTTTAAAGATGTGATTAAAAATGGTTAATAAATTCATTGATAATATTGTTATTTAATGATATAGAATATCGATTTGTGTATAATATATTTACGTTTATTTATGTTCTCCAAGACGTCAAGATGGGAACAACACGTCACTAAATTTATTTGTGCACATATTATTTAAACTCTGTCCCACTTTTTTTTCGTTATTTATTTTCACAACATTAGCAGCCAGCTTGTTAATTCTTTATTAACATTAATTTAAAGTATGTTGCTTGTCGAATAGCTGGGGATAATTTAATCAGTTAGTTAAAAGTTAAATATAAAATTATATTCGCAAATACTCAACAAGCAACGTAATCTACGGTAAAACGTCTTTCTTGTCGCCCGGAAATTGTTGGACAGATTTGTAAAAGCGATAATTAGCGCTGCTACACGACGTTATTCGGAACTAAATATTGCGAAACGTTGTCCAGTCGGTAATATAGATATCTTCACTGCCCTAAGGACTCATACTTCAATTTCGTTAAAACGTAACAAAGGAACGTCGGAAAAATTGCGACGACTAGAAACTGTTTATCTCTCATGTTTAAATGTCGGGTTTTTCAAGACGCGCAATATTTACATTGGCGGTTACGGGGTTCTGAGGTTAAAATATATCCGTATATCGTTGTATGATATTAAATCAAAGTGCAATAATCAGCAATATTATATTCTGACCTAAAATCAAAGAGCTACGGCGCATTTTCCCACAATTTTCCACTGTTCTTGACCGTCGTCTGCGTCTATCGACGTATGTATGTATGTATGTATGTATGTATTTCGTAGTATTATCAGGCTAAATGTCAGTCGTTGACTTTTCGTGAAAATTATTAAATTCGGGAATAGCTATCGCCGTATTATGGACGTGCAAATGCAGTACAAAGGTAAGCTCATTGTAAATAGAAAAAAAATCTCTCATCAATCAACGTATCTATACCACCATCTTCATTGTATGAATTACAACTATTATGTTGATCCCAATTATACTATAGTGTGTACACGCCAATCGCTTTGTTTTGACATTATAGGTACTGCATTCGATATTGATATGTTATTATTAACACCCGTTCTTTGTTGTTTTCATCTTTTCTTTCTTTATTACGTTATGTAGGTACCTATATATATGATATTCAATTATCATATCTATATTATGATTCAATTGCATAAAACATTATTATTCTCTATATCGTATAAATAATAGTATTATAATTGAATAATATCTTCCAAGTATTTCAAAGTATGTACATACAGTATAAAGACAAGTAGATCATCGCATATACATATTATACACACAGCTATATCTAGTCATAATTAATCACTCTAGTCCAGGAGGGTCAGCGTAGCTGAAAGAATAGCTATATAGGGTATATATATATATTTTTTTTTTATTTGATTTTTTTTTTTTATCTTCTTTTCTCATCAAAGCGTCCATTAACTTTATTAACTTCAACTTTACTATTTCTACCATTCGTACGCGTTATATTATTATGTCGATAACGGATATAGCTATAACAGAGCGTACTACTTGGTACTTTCATTATTCGAATAATGCGAACTACTTAGATATACATCGAACGATCGCTTATCTTGTCGCTTTCGTATTATATTAATTGCAATATGATTATAGTATAGTCGCGTATGCATAAAATAATAGCATAAGTGCAGTAATAAGAAGAAAACGTAATACGAAGAAATTAATTCATTACTATAAAGTAAATTATAATCGATTAAAATCAGTCGGTATTCATTCATCGTCATGCTGCATATGAATATATGATCGACCGATTAATTAAATTATCTGACCCTCGTCTCTGCGGACGAACGAGAAAGAGAATTAGGCGAAAAGAGGGAGACGGAAGTAGCGCGGGAAATAGTAGTGGGAGTGAGAGGAGAGAATGACAAACAGGGGTATCAGAGAGAGGGAAGATTGTCCGTCGACGAAGGGTTTTCATTGCACGTTCTGAAACGGCGCGAGTTTCGACGTTGTGCGAAACTGAGCGCGCTTGTTTTTTTTTTTTTTTTTGACAATTATTATTTATAAACAATTTATACATACATCGTGATTTAATCGTTAGGATAATTTAGTGAATAATAATAATAATAACATTGTGATATATAATGAATCGAAAGAAAAGCACGAAGAAAAACTCTGCAAAAAGTCCGACACAGAGTTTGGCGGTGAAGCGTAAGTCTTACTCACTTCTTTGTTCGACTCTGTCTATGCGTAATCTTATAATTCGACTTAATCGCTGTTTAAATATTACCACATTAGTTGGGTAAAGTGCGATGTTAGAAACACGGAAAAACCATACAATTATGTGAATAATGAACGGATTTCCGGACTTAATATTATTACATTATGTCTTATTCCTTGCGTTCAGGTTTTTCTTTTATATATATGTAGAGCGATTTCATGTAAGATTATTTAAAAAGCCGCAGGTCGTAATTTTGAAATTGATATGTACAGAAATGGACATCGTTAATTCGACGATATTCATATATCTGAAGCAATTAAGTTGGAATAGCGTTAAATCGTTCCGGTTCCTCGGCCTCAAAACAATCCTGCGCAGGGTCGTCGACCTCGAAGAAGATTTCCCAATCTGTGCTCTTCTTCTTCTTCTTCTTCTTCTTCATTATTCTCCTTCTTCTCCTCGTTATTTTTATTCTTCTTTACATTCGCCCCCGCGATTTACATAACGTGCGACTATAGAATATAACTCCTATATATAATCGAATAATGGTATCATAGGTAGTATATATTAGTACATGCGCGGGTTTTGCAAATCACGTTGTTATTATTCGTATTCGCATTCGCATACGCGTTTCGAACTTCTTATTTGCTCGCTGTTAATGTGTTATACCGCTAGAATTGAAATTCTTCTCACCTCTATATTATCGCTGTTTATTTACGTGACAATCCTATAGCTCGCATATGCTGATAGATATTTTTACGATCATATCACCTGCCTGACGAATCCGATACGATGTTTTATGTCGTATAGATAATCTGATGTGTGACACGACTCGTATATATCCTCTACATAATTATTTTTATATCTATATATATATATATATATATATATATATATATATATATATAACTTGAGACTTGCGAGACGTGTAAAATCAGAATATAATTATTACTAGCAGCAGCAGCAGCAGCATAGTTCGAATATATTTTTTAAACACAAGACACCTTGAATACGGTGTTAAATAAAAAGCAAACATTTTCAGGTGATAATTTATACATTTTGTAGACGTTTTAATTATACACACACCTACCCGCAGGGCATTAAATTTTCACGGATGGATATATTATACCCTATACACCTGCATGCAGGAGCGCATAAATGAAAAATATACTGCGGTGCACCTTATTTAAATATTATCGGTTACTATATTGTCTCATTTTCTTTGATACGGTAAATCTATTTATTAAAATAAAGCATATATACATATACGCGATAAGCCTGCACGTATATAAAGATCATATTGAAAACAAATTAATGCGCGCGTAGGTATACATAAAATATATAAAAACGTAATTAGTTCAGACACGTATACATATGAAGGATTCTTTCTCAAGTGGGCCACCCATTTTCGTCGTGGTTTCGAATTAATTTGATTATTTCCTCCAATGATTACCCTACTTTTTAGGAGTTTTGCTGAATTTTTGCAGATTTTTAGCACTGAGATATACGAAATATCTGGATAATCTGTTTATTTTACGTATTTATAAATTACTGATAATGAAAGGAAAATCAAAATACATGAAAGTTATGTTTTTTCATCAGCTTTCCAGTAAAAATATTTTCAATTTTAATAGAATGACAGTTAGGGCTAAAAATGCCAAAAAACCCAGAAAAAATGCGAAAAAAGGTGGTTTCAAGTTTTCGGGCCGCTTTAATTTTGATGAAAAAATTCGAGAAAGAGTCTCTCATTGCTCAGAGTTTACTCTGTAAATTTTATTATGGGACTGCCACTCCTTCCTAAGAAGAAAACATCCGAAGATAGCCCAATGATTGTTTTTGTTCGTATGACAACTTGGAACGCTTTAGGAAGGATGGCGGTCCCATAATAAGATTTACACAGTAAACTCTGAGCAATGAGAGAGTCTTTCTCGAATTTTTTCATCAAAATCAAAGCGGCCCGAAAACTTGAAACCACCTTTTTTCGCATTTTTTCTGGGTTTTTTTTGGCATTTTTAGCCCTAACTGTCATTCTATTAAAATTGAAAATATTTTTACTGGAAAGCTGATGAAAAAACATAACTTTCATGTATTTTGATTTTTCTTTCATTATCAGTAATTCATAAATACGTAAAATAAATAGATTATCCAGATATTTCATATATCTACGCTCCTGCCAGTGCTAAAAATTTGCAAAAATTCAGCGAAACTCCTGAAAAGGAGGGTAATCATTGGAGGAAGTAACGAAATTAATTTGAGACCACGACGAAAATGGGTGGCACACTTGAGAAAGAATCCTTCATATATATGTATAGGTAGCTGGTTTATTTATTCCCGTACAATTATAACGGTATAATCTACTCTTGACCGAAGGACCTAGGCGACATCGCATGGCTGACCCAAAAAAAAAAAAAAAAAACCATTAAACCGATTAAACTACTATTTTACATTCAGCCCGCGGAAGTTAGATGATGACCGCATAGTATACTACTACTACTTACTATACTCATTCTTCCGGCGTTGATCTATATAATTATTAACGGATATACTATATATTCTAGCTTAACTTCCTATAGTTGCTGATGTATCTAACATAATTAGAAGTGTTTGCATAAAAGCACTAATTTTATGTTTATATCTATATGTTGCGCGGTGTATACAACAAATAGTAGCGTTATGAGAAATTCTTCAAATAACATAAGATCTGATTTACCAGAGCTCGCGCTTAACTTTTTAAAACTTTGAACCCGTAGACGAGGTCAGTGCGACTATTTTATTGCTTTTTCCTAAATCGGGTCACTGTAGCTGAACTTTATTTCTTTGCATTTAGTTGCTTTAGATGTTTTCGCGCACAAGTTATATGTTACTATGTGCCGCGTCGACGAAATCTATATTGACGCGTTTGTGAATGGACTCTGTCCTCGGAGGATCATGAATGTATATTAGCAAATATAAACGAAATTAAGGTGCCCAAAAATGAAAAACGAAGATAAATAAATGAACGTTAATTTACATTATTACGTACACTTTGACCTCTGGGCTTTTCCCATATACAATACACATACATGCATGCGGCATGAGTAATTGCGGCTACTTAATGATACTTTTACGATCGGAGCAAAGTCACGTCTGTTTAAAGAATGTTGAATTTGAATATATAAAGACGCGCGTTAATGCATCGCAATTATAAGCGAAAGACTCTGCTATGCGCGCTGGGAAAGTTTAGAACAGTCTTTAACCACGATAATTAATTCGCTCAAAGCGCACTTCTTTTCACGACGAAGATATTGTATAGTCGAGTGACACGGTCTTATATAACTTTTCGGTAAACCGATTAATCACTCTATCCCGGAAGGGTAATAAGTTTCTTCGATTTTTTACTTTTCCTTTTTTAATCTCATCATATTTTTATTTGAAACGCGCAACGAATAACATCTTTCTATACCTACTATACTACCGTCTTTTATATTTTACGGCTTTCCGTGATCATATATCCTTTATTATCTCATCGTAATATTAACGAAGGTAATTTTAACAGCTATATACGAGCATCGATCATTATTATGCTGCATGTCTATTTTTTTTTACGTCTTTATTTCCCTTTTAGCATATACATACTATAAGTTTATGATGATACGAACCGCAAAGCAAGAAATCGAAAAAAAAAAAAAAAAAAAAAAAAAACACTTCACGCAGACTTTTCATTTCTTTATCATGATATGTATTATTATATGGATATTTGTGACGTACATAAGCCAACCGTGAACTTCACGAGCATGATGATGGACTGCGTTTTTATAGCTTTGTGTACACTTTTTGCTACTATATCGTGCTATTATAGCACTCCTTGGCAACATGCAATCTAGCCTGATGCCCAGTAGTTATATACCTCCTAGTCTATGTATGTAGTACTACGTATATTGAAAATTGTTGCTAGCATCAATTGGATGTCACCTTGGGGTGGCTAAATCTGATCATGCGGTCTAAACTTTGCGACTAACGGGATACGCGTCAATTCATAAATGTCTATATGAGTACACACACTAGGGTGGTAAAAGAAAAAGTTCGATATATCATTCTTTTTTTCCCCCCCATTACGTACATAGTGAAAGAAAAATGTTTTTCAAATATCTATGAGCTTCACAGATTAATTTTAAAAGGGAGCGTCAATCCATTTTCAGGTACTACAACTCCTGTGGGAGATGCAGCCAAAAACCAGACACCACCTACTCTTCTTTCGAGTTTGAGAAGTGTCCTGTTCGTTATTGGAACCGTCCTTATAGGCTTTGCAGCTGTTTGTAATTCGCTCACATGGTGAATATCCGATTATAACAATAGCAGGCAATAAGCTGTATAGCTAATGTATAAACCAAGTACCCTAATCAATAAGCAACCAATGTATAGACTTCCTTCTATTCAATACAATTGAATTGTTTGTCAAACCATTCTGATTGAAACATGTATTTATACGGTCTAATAGATGTACATACTATAATATAATCTCATCCATCGATCGATCGATCAATCATTGATATCACAAAGAAGACTCGGACCGCTATATTACGTTTCAATTTCATACTAGAGGTATAAAATTTCCTCTATTGGATGATCGATCGATTTATGTATTAGAAATTCTTAAATTAAACATAAATTTTCTGTTCTTAAGGCACTTGCAAAGGTTTTGGGGAGCTTCGGGGGATTTCTGGCAAGCTCAATGGGACAAAATCTTAGATACAATTGGAGAAGATCCAGTAAACTTATGGGTTTATGGTGAGAAAATATACTCGATAATAGTATAGTATACATTCATAAACACATTATAACTCATCTTACTGCATTCAAATTTTGAGCAATTTACGTTTATAACTGCTCCCGCAAGTTCACTAACATTCATCGTGTTCCGAATTTAAGGATCCATGGGGCTGACCTTGGCTGTTTACTGGGTATTCGGTGGAATCTACACCCTCTTAGATATCACCAATCGCCCAGCTGCCTTAAGACGGTATAAAATTCAGCCAGGCACAAACGAGCCAGTCGACACTAGGGAACTCTGCAAAGTTATAGCTCAAGTTTTATTCAACCAAATAGTAGTCGGACTTCCGTTTGCCTATTTGAGCTTCAAGCTAACAGAATGGCGGGGATATCCAATGATGAGAGAACTTCCTACTTTTCATTGGGTCCTGGCTGAGATTGCTGTACACATTTTATGCGAAGAAATTGGCTTCTATTATTCCCATAGGTGACTATAAGCAGTATCTTTAATTCCTTGTATTTCTTACAGCCATTTATATTCTGCGCATATTAAATTTGCCATTTATTTTTCAGATTGCTCCACAGCCGTTACCTTTACAAACATATTCACAAGCAGCATCATCAATGGACAGCACCTATAGCAGTAACAGCACTCTATTGCCATCCGCTAGAGCATATTGGGTCTAATCTGATACCCCCATTCCTTGGAGTTTTCATAGTCGGTTCGCACGTCGCTACTGCCTGGCTTTGGTTTTCTCTGGCTATTTTATCGACGCTGAACGCCCACTCTGGATACCATCTTCCTTTCTTTCCGTCACCCGAGGCCCACGATTTTCATCACTTGAAGTGCGCTCAATAATTTCTATAATATTCGATGAATTACATTGTGATAACTTATTTCTAATTATGTCTTTTTTTTCCACAGATTCAATCAATGCTTCGGCGTACTTGGAGTATTGGATCGTTTGCACGGTACAGACACACAGTTTCGTAATTCTAGAGCTTATGCTCGTCACATAATGATGCTTAGTCTGATACCACCAAGAGAGGCCTTTCCCGATCAAGCAAAGTACAAATCCAAGTGAGGTGTACCGGGTATTATAAAATATTCCGATTGTGGCGGCAACGATTTCTTTATTTACTGCCACAGGGTTGTTTTTATTTGTTAAAGTCCGATAGTATTATGTTTACTACGTACAGCTTTTGTTTGCATATTGTTCGGAAATTGGAGAAATGTTCAGACTTTAGTTTTTGGGGTGATCTTCAATCAGGCCTTTATGTCCTATTTTGTTCTAAAAATGTGTAAGCACAGCTTATTGTCGTTGAAACTTACAATTTTATTAATTCACACTAGTAGGGGTATAGTTTATAAGAATGGGGTAAAAGATGTTGGTTGGAAGCATGAACACGATCCATTTTGGACGCTGCAGCCATGGGTTAATATACTATTTCATAAAATAATACATGCATCATTATTATGCATTACGATTTACAAGCAGAAGAAAAAAAAAGAACAAAAAAAAAAAAAAAAGCATATATATTAATCCAAAAATATGTTTCTATATAAGAGTATGCGAAGCACATGTGATATACCTATATACTTGATAATCTTAATTTTATTTTATTGTCTCACGGTGGTGAAATGGATTTATAGAAATTTTCAATTGATGTATTAGTTTTTAACGCGTTTTTATTAATCAATTATTATGGGTATGAAAATTCTACGAATTCACACCACCAGGAGACTTATACAATGAAAAAAGAAAATGAAAAAGAGAGAAAAAAAAAAAAAGAAACTTAAAATAATGATAATGCACAAGAACATGTTGTTATTAGCTGTTGTCGTAACTGGTATAAAGCAGTTCTACGTTTTAATATATTATATCTATACATTTGATTATACCTAATTCAGATAAAAAAAAAAAAAAAAAAAGAAAAAGAATAGGAAAGCATTTTCATAAATTTTTACTGTAAAATGTTCGTTCTAACAAGCAATACGGAGTATGGACGGATCGTGAAACAATATAAGACTATACATATTATAGTTTAAAAATTATTGTCAATTTTGTTGCTACGTTAGTCAATTTCGTTTTTTTAAACTACGCAACACCAATCAATATTCAATGTTTCAAAGCTAAAACTGTGTATTCATAATCTCAGCTAACATACGTATGAAGTATCTTTAATTTTGCTTTTGATAATCAATAGAGAAGAGGATTAATTCAACACCGAAACATGAGAGTTGACGTGACGATAATATTACACACACTATTTTTATATTCATATATTTGTTTTCTAGCTAAAATCACAATTTAGGTAGACTATATCCTAGCCATAAGTGTAAATCTATGTAAGAAAATGAACCTTAGATTTTTCGAGAAAAATTAGAAGTTTTAATTTCATGTTATTGTGTAAAATTCCTAAAAGGATTAGGCGCATTGAATCCATTCATCATTTTGAAACTACTCCAGGTCCACGTTGATGAAAGTTTGATAATTACTCAACAGAGATTATATCTTCCTTATAGCATGTATACATCCGAAACTAAGCAATCAGATTTCGTTTTGAGTACTATTACGAAAAAGAAATTTATGTCTGTGAAAGTTGGGGAAAGCTCGTGGTCCAATTGTAAAACCTTATGAGATCGAGTTTGGTAGTTATTTGGAGTTGATGGCTTTTTCCTTTTAGGTGTAAATACAAGCTAAATAAAACTATAGTATTATCTAAAAGAGACAGAAGAAATGATATCAGTCACTCGTAAATATATTTATTTACTTTGTACTTTAAGAAACTGTAATAAATTTAAACAAGAACAAACAGAAAAAAAAATTATATATATATATATATATATATAAAACTACGCCCTCATTCTATGATATCACAAGGTGGATAAAAATGTAATAAGTATTATTGTAGATAAAGGGAAAAAATAAAAGTATAGCGCTCTTAAATCATGTTGTAAAAATAAAAAAAACTTGTTAAGAAGCCAGCAGTTATTAGCTAATGCTAGTCAGATGGCATGTATGAAAAACTGACTAAAATTCATAATCATTGACTGATGCATACTTTACACACTGAGAAATCTGCTATAATTCTTATAAATACATGAATACAATCTTATGGAAAATTCGAAAGTGTCAGGGACCTGCCTTTCGGGTTTGAACAATTTATCAATGCAGTTATTACTGCATTTCGTTTTCCAATACTTAACGTAGATTCTGGTAACAAGAATTATCATTGTTTATATGAATCAAAGTATCCAACTTTTGTGATTTACCGGCCCTATCAATGTTATTGTGTTTATGTTTATGTAACCATCTGAAACGCTTACAAATAAAATTCTTAAAAATATAATATTGCTTCTGATTTAATACCGTTTTAAAGTCTAGGTAGGGTAAGCTCTAGCAAATCAGAGTATATAATAATAAACGTATAAAATGATCATTATAATGATTTATATTTAGTAACAAGTTTTAATTCTTTACATAAGTATATAAAAATAATTCCTACTATATTGCTTAATGATACTTGTATTTTCTTCAATAAAATATATAGTATAGTTCAAGAAATTAAAAATGCAAAATGCAATAAAACAAAAAATGATAAATTTTCATTAAACTTTTTACAATTATAACAATTTTCATAATCAAATTTAGCGTTCACCAATTTCACAAAGGCACCATCGAACAGTGAGTATCATCCCATAACAACTAATAAATATAAACGATATAGGAGGGGAGTTATAATTTATTTATTTACATATATAATTATTGATCATCTACTTTATCGAACGAATTTTAATTTCAGAATAATTTATAGCTGTTGTGAAATCGGACGAGGCTGTTAATCTCCGTAAATCAAAGACATTATTGCACCCAATAAATTATTTCTTTGGCTCTAGACATGGTCAACTAATACATAATCCTTATCTTAACGATAATCTCCTATCAGATTATCAGATCTGATTGTAAAATGTCGAAGAAAAATACCAGTTTAAAAAAAGAAACAAGAATGATTAATATTAGTGATATAAAATCGTTGCAAAATACTTTCTATATACATATGTATACATGTCCATTTCAATCTCTTTCTACTTTTAACATTTTTTTCTCCAATCCTTATCTTCAATCTTTGGACGTAAGCAGCCTCAATGTCTGCTGCCAAGTATCCTTGCAAATACATGCCTATATATTAGCACGGTAAATGTTATTGTCCATTACTGCGTTACGACTAATGTTACGTAAGCTAAACTAGCGAATTATTTTCATATTTAAAGCTGGAAACGACATTAAAAAATGCAATTGGCTCCGAACCGCTTATAGCTTCTTTCCTTTTTCTCTAGAATGAAAATTCTTTTGTATCTATGGCATCAAACCCCCAGTAATACTGCATAAATGCATGTATAGTATCAACTGCGCAAATAACTGTTTAAAAGTTCTACTAATATCCCAATAAAAATTCCACAAAGTCTTTGAACGACTTAAAGCCTACAGAGAAAAAAATTCCCGCTTAAAAAATTTTCAGTCGCTTGATTAGTCATAAAATGTTTATTCTTATCCCCCCCCCCGTATCGCTAGTCATACATTCCATCAACAAGGAAATCCATCCTCCTGTAGTGACGTTTATCCCAACAATCTCTACCCCTAGTGTATAAAATATATGCCGCAATACCGAGTACCGGAGTAGCCATGATAGTGATCACAAGTGGTATAATGTAATCCACTTTTCTAGGCATACCAATCTCTTTCTGGGTAGGCGACGACGGCATACCTTTTCCGTCGTCGTCACCTTCGCCAGTGGTCCACAACGGTTTGGGCTTATGAGTCGTAGTGTTATTTGGATTTATAACTATAACATTTGGGACATGTTTAGTGTTATTTGTTTCTGGTTTTTTGACCAAATTTGTATCTGTCGGCCTACTCTTATCCTTGTCGTTTTCAATCACAGGTGAACTATGCTTAATTTCAACGGGCAATTCTGTTGACGCTTTTATCGTACTTAGAATCTTGATTTCTGTTGAAGATTCGATTGGTATGTCTTCTAAGTTATCGACACCTTTCCTGCCCACTGTCCTCGACTTCTCTTGAATTGGCTGCTCATCGGTAATATTAGTTAAGGAAAGTTTTAGACCAGGAGAAGATTGGTCCTTATTTTCAGAATCTGTGGTCACGGAAGACTTGGTTTCTTTTGGAATATTTGTCAGCTTCACTAGGCCACCTTCGGTGTGTACCGAATCCACAGTTACAGGTTTGGGTAACTAGAAAGTAGAATTGTAATTATTTTTAAAATAAGAGACGCGAAGATGTATCAGCCTTCATTTAACTCGTAAAAAAAGATAAGTTAACGACGCAGTTAACGCAGAGGAAGATTTTTCATGAGCTAGCTTATCATTTCGAGGAAAAATATGTGGATTGCGAAATAATAAACATGGATACTCGTCTGGAATGATATTCGCTTATGTTACAACTGCGCGTGATATTCGGAATTCTACAACTTACGGTATCAGAAGCAGTTTTATTTACGGCTCTTGGGTCTGTTAATGGCGTTAAATTTTCACTTGTATTCTGGTCAGATCCGAGCAGCAGTTTCAACGATGTACTAGGTGTACTTCGTTCGACATTTGAAGTCTGGTTGTCAGATGAGGTTAAAACAGATGTCACGTATATTAACACTGTAGCAAGTTGAAATATCGACATTTTACTTTATTCGATGGATTCTACTGGTTAAAAAATTGACTCATAACAACCTTTACGCACTGTATTGAGTTACGAAAATATTTTTCAAAATATATAAAAACTAAAAAATAAGTGGCCCGTACCACCGTATCAACTTTTTAAGCCATATTTTAACCGTGATATTTTTTGTCATACTTTTTGCTTTTTTTTTTTTTTTTTACACACGTTCACGAACGATGCGAAATACCAAAGACAAGAGAATCGACGAGGTTATAATATCCAGTTCGTAAGACTCCGTCGGTAAAACAGATCACCAAACCTTTATCACAACTCGAGTTTCTTTCCTACGCAACTTATAATCAGCTGTAAATCTGATTGACGTATGAAAGCGCTGTCATATCACACAAGTAACGTGAGTTAAAAAATTTCATCAAAAACTAAATTAGGACGGTATTTAACGGCGCGATTATGCGCTTCAAAGTTCGCTAAAATATTACTAAAATTAAGAATCATCATTGTCATTATCATTTCTTACGATAGCATGGGTGTAGGCCGAAACTGACTGACATACATACATTCTCACATCGCATTACGTACACAACACACGGCAAGATGAGTCATTGACAACATTACTTCACACGTATATTAGTAATCTCAGCAGATTGAACAGTCCTAATTTACTTATGTATTTGCAAATTTAAACCTTAAACTCTTGCAGTTTATATTTGCCAGTAAAAATGGAGTGGCTCTTTGGGAAACGCGTCACTCCTGAGGAGATGCTGCGTAAGAATCAAAGGGCTTTGAATAAAGCGATGCGGGATTTGGACAGGGAAAAAATGCGCATGGAACAACAGGAGAAAAAGATCATTGCGGATATCAAGAAGCTCGCCAAAGACGGGCAAATGGTAATTATGCACAAACCCTATAACTGGAATTTTAAAAACCACCCGTTTTCTTCCGCTCTTAAAGGAAGCCGTTAAAATTATGGCCAAAGATCTTGTCAGGACGAGACGTTACGTAAAGAAATTTATGCTCATGAAAGCAAACATTCAAGCAGTTTCTCTAAAGATACAAACGCTACGTTCACAAAATACTATGGCCGAAGCAATGAAGGGTGTTACCAAAGCTATGCAGAGTATGAATAAGTGAGTGCTCTGCCTTGTTTCCTATAAGATAAGTTAAATTCTGGTAAAAAAATGATATGGAACCCTGTTCACCGATGATTTTACTTTCAGACAACTTAATTTACCCCAAATTCAAAAAATCTTACAAGAATTTGAAAAACAATCTGAAATAATGGACATGAAGGAGGAGATTATGAACGACGCTATCGACGACGCGATGGAAGATGAAGGGGATGAAGAAGAGAGGTAATTGATGAGATTCAGGGAGATTTATTAACAGATTAATGGATTAATGATTGCAGAACTTTTCATACCACATTGATGAATGTTCATTATATTTGTACTTACTTTATCTAGCGACGCGGTTGTCTCCCAAGTATTGGATGAACTGGGTCTGCAATTAACGGACCAATTATCCGGCCTACCACAAGCCTCTGGATCCTTGAGTGTAGCTGGAAGTAAACAGCCTGTTGCAACGGCAGCCGGTGCTGCGGGTGGTACCGGTGGTACAGGTGGTGGAGGTGGTGGTGCGCCGGACGCAGGTGGTAATGTAAATGATGCAGATGCAGACTTGCAAGCAAGACTTGAGAATTTACGTCGTGAATAAAGTTGAGGTGGAACCAATTATTATGTATAAATATAAGATAGTGTACAGAAATCGCTTTACATATTGTGATAAATCGAAAGGCTAGTCGTTGTTTGTCAACGACTTTATACAGTATCCGGATGCAAAAATTTATTGGCTTTTATTTTTAGATTTGGAAAATGTTGTCAGTCTTCTTCTTCTTGTTCTTTTTTTTTCTTTCTTTTTTTTTTTTGAGCAGCTTTACGGTTTCGCACGATACTCGTTATAATTTACATTGACTATATTAACAAAACATAGGATAATGCTTGGTCTAATTCAAACTTAACTATAAATGATAATACGTTGAAAAATATTTGATATGAAAGGGAAGGAAATTAGAAATCTCGATGCCTTTATTTTCGTATTTTTCTAAAGATAGCGGAAATGTAAGTTTTAAATAAACTCCCAATAGTATCACCCTTATTTATAATGAAAAAAACAAGACTTTGATTTGTTTTTTTTTTTTTTTTGTTTTTTTTGTTACCATCGCGTTATATTGATATAATTATCGTCGCTGAGATTATACTTAAAGAAAACATTTGTATGTACTATGATGTATTTGAATACCTATTCAGTCCATTTATACTGTAATTATTGTATTGTCTAAACAGTCGAATCAAATATCTATATATCTGTTAATAAAAGAACTCAACTTCGACCGCTACTATCTGAGCACTCATTAATCTACCAAGGTAGTTGTTTGTTACCAATGTTGTTCATTCAATCGATGAAATACTGGTAGGAAATATATCTTCAATGCATATCTACTTAGTATTGTGCGCCTTCTCCGTAAGTGTATTTTCAGATATTAAGTATAATATATATTATATTATAATAAGGATCAATGCAGGTAAAAAAACTGAATGAAAGATGATCACTGATCAGTTATACAAGTTTTTGCATTATTGTGAAGTCACTGACAGTAGTACAGAGAATTAATTATGAAAATTTCTCACACATAGGTATAATCATGTATTATTTGGTTTTATTTAGGTATTTATTTATTTATTTTTATTCATTTATTTATTTATTCTTGTTTTTCTTGTGAGAGCTAAATTTTTGAATACGAGAATCTGTGACGTGATTAAGAACAGTAGCAACAGTTTTCATTTTATTATCAATATTTGATGACCTCTTGTAAATTTTTCATGGAGTTTTGTATAGGTATGTATATCTATTCAGACAATTTCTATAGATGGATGCTTACGTAAAACAACACTAATAGAATAATCTCACAAACTGTCTAAGTTTTTGAACAGGGATATTTATTTACAATGTGAAACGTTCTTTTTCCTTTCTTATCTTTTCTTTCTTTATGATTTATTATTTTTAATTAGTTCAGGAGTTCTTCGAAAAAAATAAAGAGTCAACAACTCAATGCAGACTACAAGACTCGTACCATCCTTGTAACATTTTCTAGATATTATTTCTATAACTTTGGCTTACAGTACGGCGTTACAACGAAACTAGAGTCTTACATTCTGCAGAATGCTATACCACAAGAATGTCGAAACGATAATGAGACTCCTCTCCAAAGCTGGAGTTGAAATTCTTACATCCTTATTATATTTGGATATTTTGAATTATTGAATTATGGAGAAGGGTGTAATCAGCGTTTTGACATTCACTTAACGTACCATAGAAAAACTAAAGCAAAATGTCAACGATTGGTCAAGCATTCAGATAATATAAATATCTACAACTAAGAGTGTAGTTTGACTAATAAATTATCTATCATCCTGTGCGCTTAGGTCAGAAACATTGTATTTTACATATTTACAAGCCATTGTAATAGGTAATAATTATTATGAGAAGGACAGCTTAAAAAAGCAAGAAAATATATAAAATTGATAGTTTGATGTTGGCAATTAGCCGTGAGTCATATAGTCCAAACTTGCACTTTTTCAGCGACTATGCACCAGCTTGCGTGGTCGTAATAGGATGAAATAATATGTAAATTCTCAACGTATTTATTAATTAGTTGGTCCAGCTCTCCTTCTCTGAAAACATGGTAGTACTGATGATAAGTTATAGCCCCACCTCCGTGGTCAGAGGGCAATGACTCTTGCGAAGAAGAGCCAGTGAGAGTTCCGTTGCTAGTCGCCGATACTAAACATTCAGAATTAACAGAAGCCTGTTGCCTTACCATGGGCGGACGAGAGGTAATCTCTTCCGAAGCTGAACGTATTTGAGACTGAAGTTTGCTCTTTGCTTTTCTGTTCTTATACTCTGTATTGCAAGATCCGAGAGAAGCTAAACTACCGTTATGAGTTTTCTCCGTTGCCACAGACTCTTGGAATGATTCAGTTTGACTGAAGTCGCTAAAGCTTGTAGTGTTTTCAATAGAATCACCGATATCGCTCGACTCTATAGAATTCCCGAACCTCAAGTAAGGTTTTTCAACAATGTCTTCGGTAAAGCCTGTGACGTCGCACTGTGCATTGATATCGGTTGAACGTTGTCCCTTGTAGATTTCTTTAGACCCGTTTTTAACATCACTGGTAAATTCTCCGGTGTTTGAAACCAAAACAAAGTCCATAATATCTTCGGAACCGCTTCTCTCCATTAGTACATTATTAATTAGAGTTTTACTACTTATATCTGCGTTTGAGCATTCTAGACCGAGCAAAGTATCGCTTGGCTTATTGTCAGTTTTTGAATTCTCATTATCGTTTATCGATTTATTTAACCAGGCATTGGTGTCTACTAGTTCCCTATATTTACAATTTGCCAATTTTTCATTCCCTGGTAATTGGTCGTAACAAGGTACCGATGAATCGATTATAAACGAGTTAACAACTTTGGATTCCCGACACAGATCCTCCTTCATATCTTCGTTGAATTCTAGTTCTGTTTTTTGGCAATATTGGTCAATATCATGAATAAGATTTTCGCTCAATTTTTCGGTAAAGTCAATTAAATGCCGTCTGCATTCTTCGTCCCAATTTTTCTCCTCGGGTGATATCGAGCTCGCTCTAGAATCTTCCAATAATTCTTGCAGCTCGGAAGGAGAGGCGTTGCTATTTCTCCAAGAGTTTGTCAATCTTAATGACTCGTCAATTGTTGTATATTTTTGTGCTTTTGTCGAGTACAAGTTACTGTGCGGTGGTTTCAATTGAATTGCAGTTTCAACAGCATCCTCCAAAGAGCTAGCTACGTTTGCTGCTGCCTCCAAAAGTCTTATAGATTGCGACGATGCTAATGATATTTCGGTCGACGATCCGCTCAGACTTCTTGGCGTCAGTAATTCGTATGCGCTGTTGTTATCCAAATGGCTAAATTCAGAATGTTTCGTCGGAGCAGCCTTTTCATTAGCCGTCCTAGACGTCTCTTGCCCGTTCTCATCCGACTTGTTATTATCTGAAAAATATCCAAACTATTAGACGCATGTGTTTCAATAAGATGATACCTAAAGCCTTGGATTCAAGATATTCCACCATACCTTTATTCGCCGTAAAACGATCGTCCGATATCACGCTGATTACAGAGCCAACAGATTCCGGAGAAGAAACGCCGCTCGAGTCGCTATCCAAATCGTCTGTTTCTGGATTGAACAATTCTAAAGACAAGAGTCTAGGCAGAGGTCTAGTAACTGTTTCCAAACGTCCAGGGGTAGCTGCTGAGGCACGTCTCACCAATGGGAAAGAGGGCTTGGCACATCTAGTGGCGAATCCTGGTTTCTGTTTTAGAAGTTCTTTTATTTGGTTCAATCTTGCTTTACGACTGTCTTCCTCGTTTATAGAAGATTCCATGATAGATTTCTCCAAAGGTTTTTCCTGCGGCATTGGGGCCTCCTCGAGCACTGGGACTAGCGAAGTTTCTTCAATCGATACCATCTTTTCGGTATTTGGTGCCGATTCGCTTTCCGATTTAACGGGTGATTCTGCTTTTGTAGGGCTCGCTTCTTTGGGGGTTTCTTCAAGATTTTTGCAAGTATTAGTTGGATCTGGGGGATCAGGACTTTGCGGTTCAGTAATTTGAGTCTGGACAATGGAACAGGAGTCCGTTTCTTCAGCAGAGATCAATTTATCGAATATAGAAGTTTGTTGGCTGTTAGAAAAAGCGCTAAAAAATGGTCTAGGCGGTATGGAATTTAGAGTACGAGGAGATAGTCCTGGCGGGCTCGTCGGCGGTAGGGATTTACTCGTGGCAGGAAATTGCTTGAGAAGCGGAGATATGGGAATGAGTTTTAGTCTTGGTCCCATTAGATCGGGAGGGTGTTTTATCCGAGGTGAAGGCGGAGCTGACATTGCAGTTAATTGGTAGCCAGGAGGCGCTGATATCGCATCAATAATAGAGGACAAGTCTTGTTTTGGCACGTATATAACGGAGGCGAAACTATCTTCTGAATCGACGCTAGTATCGCTTTGCAAACTGCTGTCTTTCGATGAATCAGATCCGTCTTCCTTGGACAATCGTCTCTCAACTGATTCGGCATCTTTTTTCAATGATGGAGTAACTTTATCCATAGGTTTTTGCTTCGGTGATAAAGGTTCGCACTGTACAGCGTTACAATTTTGATCGTCATCCTCGTTTTCCGCAGATGTCCAGCCTTGCAGCATCTTTACAAACCCATTTTTAATTGACATTCCTGATACCTTTTCTATGTTTGTAGTCGACTGTTTTATTCTACTTGTAAGGCCACTTTTCAAAAGTTGGAATCGTTTTGTAGCATTCCCAGAGTAAAGTGAGTCCTTGAATGCTTCGAACGCTTTTCTTTTGCATATTATTTCTTCGTTTAACGAAGCCTGCTTCATTATATGTCTCCTAACTTTTTCTTTCTCTTGCAAACGATCTATAGACATCAGTTCTTCGTTTAGAGAGCTTTGTTTCTGTACGTTGCCACGTTTTACAGGAAATCTTTGTACATTCTGTAAAGAATAAAGATAATCAGAGTTAGAATCAATTGCGTGTTGAGAAAAAAGTTCTATTTTTATGTAAAAGAAGAAGACAAAGCCCTAATCACCTGGAATTCCGGAAGGTCTTTGATAAGTTCTTGAATGGCAGTGTTTTCCGAAATTTCTAAACAAATATCTTCGATGAAATGTGACTTTTGCTTTACAAGCTTAGGCTTTGAGTTGCTAAGGGGAGGTGTGTCCACAGTTTCGTTTAAAAATGAGTCAGAAGTCAGAGTAGAGCATAGTCCAGGAATACTAGATCTTGATCTGACCAGATTGAGTCGTTGTATTTCCAGAATATCACCAAGACTTTTTGATTTGACGCTCAGAGTATCGGGGAACTTGTTGAGCGTAACGTTAATATCTTCAAGTCTCCTTAATTCTATTGGCAAGTCGTCTACATCTCCGCTATCGTCATGTTGGATATGTCGTCTTTCTTTCCCCACACTTTGGCTCCATGTCTCTAAAAACCATGGACGACTTCCAGGACCGCCTCGCTTTCCCCCTGCCAATTTCTAAACATCAAACGTCAACAATTACTCTCCATAAAAATCCGGTACATTGTTATTAAGATGGGAATAAAATCATTGAGAAAATTACCTGCAATGCTCGCCTGACAAAACTATAACATGTTTCATTTGGGCTAGACAGACTGCTGGTCGAGGGAGATGGGCTCAGCACTGGATCGATCCAATAACTTTTTGTTCCATACTTTTTCCGACTGTTTCTGAAATGCATTGCATTCATTGATGTGAAGATTATGGTTTATCAATTGTTAATGAAACTCTGAGGGTTGTATAGTTTAGTACCTTTTAGATGTTAATGAATCTTTTGGGGCAACTTGATTGGTTTGTATTTCATCGGCGTATGGATTTCCTGAAGATTTAGCTCCGTTTGAAGACGAACTAAGACAATACGCCTTGGGCCATGGAACCAACACATCCTGAGACTCGAACTGAAAAGGAAAATTCTTATCTAGAGATCTGTTGAGGTATCAATGAATCTATGAGATAAAAGTTTGATTATTCTGTTAGTATCGTATTGTTTATTAAATTCAAGAAATGATTTATTCCTACTTTACCTTTCTGTGTCGTTGTTCCATAGCCCAAACAGATATTACCAATCTTCCACCGATTCGTAATACTCTAGCCAATTCCTTAAGCGCATGAACTCGCCTCTCAGTTGTAGCAAAATGATGAACAACAGCAATGGATAGAACCGCATCGAAGCTATCATCTCGGAAGGGTAATGATAAGTTGTCGCAAATCAGGACCTTGAATGAAACAAAGAGAAAGTGAAAGGTATAATCCAATGAAATCTGTTTCTTTTTATTGTTTCCAAAGATAAGTATCATCTCCTTCTTCTCAATACCTCGTTTTCCTTCTCACGAGCGATGTCTGTCAGGTGTTTGCACCTGTCTGCTCCTACTTTGAATATACTCTGGTTCACACTCAGATACTTCCCATTACCGCAACCTGAGAACAAGGATGATAAAGTTTTGAATTTCGTGGTGAAGAAAGAAAAAGAGGGAAAAATGGCTTTTTTCCTTGATTCTAGTCGACTGGACTAACCGACGTCACATACGAGGGCCCCGGGCTCAAGCTCTTCAAGAAATTGATATATACGAGGCCAATGTCGACTCTGGGCAGTCTTTTCTGCACATTGTTCATATACTTCGTGAACGTAGGCTTGCTCCAAGGCCACCGACCTAGCTGTCTGTTCCCCGTCGCTCTCAGACATCCCTCTCGTTAAGCTGATGATGGCTTCTTACCCACATCCACACTAGTGGCGACACGTCTACTGTAGAAAAAGAAAATTCATACTTTAAGACATAATGAATAGATAATATTTATCCTATTATGATTCAAATGATGTGTTGTCATATTAATATATAGAAGGAAAAAAATCTTGAAGAGGTACCTAAATCATAAAAAAAACTGTTTTACTGTTTTATGCAAATATAATATCTTAAACATACTATTTATATTCACACATTCATTCTGCACATATGAGATGAAAGAGTGATCACTAATGTGTTTCGTACCTTTGTACATACCTATATGGGGCATTCCAGTCACTAAAGAAAAAAAAAAAAAAAAAAAAAGAAATCCTCACAAGATTTTTTTCATTTTTTATTTAAACGGTGATATCTCGGGAACCGTTAATCGTAACGATATAATGTTAAAAAACGAGAATCTGCGTTTTTTCAAGACCTACAAGGATAAAATTTATTCAGATTTAACTGAGTAATTCTGATCCACATAGTAAGGCAAAATCATCTTTCGGTTCTTTAACATCGATTAATTTTTTTTTTTTTTTTTTTTTTTTTTTTTTTTGGAGCTGAATGCTCCGCATAATAATCGCTAAGTGGTTTATAAATGAGAATGAGATTGTCTCTTCTATAAACTATATAAATAACAATAATAAACAATACTGAACTTATAATACGAATCTTCTATATCAATTTTTATACTCGATTATAATAAATCTCTAAATATATGCTAAATGAAATGATGAGGAAATGTTCTCACAATTGTTAATAATTAGAAATCATATAACAGGCGATATAGCTTTTATTTTCTTTTGAATTTCATGTATTGTGAGAAATCGCGCTTCAAGTAGGTGAAATATATATTGTGTAATTCTGTCGTTACTTTTCGCTATAATAATTATATTGTTCTTCGTAGGTATAGCGGAACCACTGCGTAGCTCTTAAGTGCACAGTGACAACGTTACGGTATTTTCTTCTGTTAATAGCAAAGTGCGATATATATACGAACAAGGAAGGCGGTTCGTATTATACATATATATATGATACAGACCCGGAAGCTTAACTTATACAATAAGTGTAATATCTTATTAATAATATAGATATTTGCATTCGAAGGAAAAGGATAAATTAGATTTGCAGAAAATATGATAAATGGTGTAGCTGGTGGTAGTATATATATATATATATTATTAGACGCTCTCTGACGGACGTAAAACTCTGTATGTTATATAAATAATTGAATGAATGAAATAAATAAATAAAATAAAAACAATTAAAGATATAGGAAATCGATGAGCTTTACATGAATAATGATGTATACTAGAGTCGAGTTACGTTCACATGCGCGCTGACGTCATAGGATATACCCTTCCGCAAACGTAGAAATATCGCGTCACTAATGCCATAAGGTCTTAAGCGCAAAAAAAAAAAAAAAAAAAAGAAAAAAAAATTTCGTGTTTTTGGTGGCAAAATCTTTTTCGTACCATATAACATCGTTTGGGCATATCCGCAAAAAAAAAATAATTTTTTGACGCTTACGACCTTATGGCATTAGTGACGCAATATAGTGACCATATAATATAACATAAAGGCATATAACTGTATGTATAGGAATATATGATATACAATCTATATGGGAATCATTAAATTCAATTATCAACTTCATGTGCATTAATTGTTCTGCGGTAGGTATGATGCATAATTCGCATTAAGGACTCCCACACGTAATGTAGTATAAGTATTTACTATATTTTGTATAGGTATATGCTCGTCTCGGGGGGTGTGTTGGTCTCGTATTAACGTCGCGTCGCGTCGCGGAGGAGTAGGTATGAAAGAATAAAGAAATAAGAACTGTAGATGGTGTGGGGAGGTAGTAAACTGATGTGAGATCAGTAAACACGCAACACGCGACACGTAACACGGGACAAAGTGTAACAGGGCGAGATATATAGGTACTAGTTGCGTAAGCAAACGGTATAAAGTGGTCGCGTCGTCTTTCTTTCTTTTCCTTCTTCGTCTTCTTCTTCGTCTTCTTCTTCGTCTTCTTCTTATTCTTCTAGGGCTTTGGACAGGTTTTGCTCTATAGGCAAATTAAAAAGTAAAGTTTCAACGCTCATGCACGCGAACGTTTCCAAGGCCCCGGTCACGGTCTGACCCAAACGAATGTTGTTCGCGTTACGGACGATGCATATACATACATATACACGTACATACATATATATATACTCAGTTTATTTATCAATTTATATCGCGACCATATACACACACATACATTTATTATACCTATATACATATTTTTTTTTTTATGTATAAATGTATAGAAAATATCCTACAACAATATATACCTATAGTATAATAATACGCAATTCTGTATATCGCGTATATAGGCCTACGCGATCTATACATAATATACTACACTGGCGTAACTATAAATGCGAAAGGGTTCGAGCTGGAGAAATTTATTCGCGAATCGAAAAAAAAGACACGGAAACAAGCTGAAAAAAAAAATAATAATAATTAAAGAAATCGATATCCGTTCGATATTATATAAATTTGTACAAAAAATAAAATTGCAACAGTTTTTTTTTTTTTTTTTTGTTTTAATTAATATATTATATACTTATAAGCACAGGATGTGAAAAAAAAAAAAAAAAAAATTGAAAGACATTTATGAAATGGGTAATTAATTTCATTAAAAAATTTTGGGGTTGCAGCCGACTTTTATTGCCGATATAATTTCGGTACCTCGGTACTTGGAAAAAAAAAAAAAAGTAATAGAAATTTATTTCCGAATCTCCCTTATTACGCCATTGCATAGAATATAACTTATTACGCGATCCGGGCGTCCCGGAACTGTGTATATATATCATATGGTGTCGAGAAAATAAAACGAGATCAACAAGCGGGTCGCGGATATTGCGTAATGTTTTCTCGCTCCTTTGTAGTAATTGTCCGAGGGAGGGATATAATCGTAAAGACCCAGCGGCGTTCGTTTTGTCATTTTTACGCGAAAGTGAGGTGTATAGGTATATTATATTATATACTGCAGGATATGTATATAATAAGAGTTGCGAATTAAATGAGAGCCTGAGGCTGTACTATTAGGTATAGAATATAATTTTTGAATAACGGAGTTTAATCTTTGAAAATTCAGTATTATAGGTATTGGCGGAGTTTAGTGACCCGAATATTACGAATTATCAGATAAAGTAATCGAGCCCTCGATATACTATGTATACCTATACGCACTCGCGCTTCCATGCTCAGAGATAACGTCCGCGTTGATCCAAATAATTTTTAAATCAAAGAATGAAAAACCTCCATAATTACTTTAGATATATTTTCAGACTCGTAGGTATATAATATACTAATATATTTATATAATATATACAGCCGCGGTTTAAATGAAATTTTATTTCGGTCAAGACATTTCTCCAAATATTTATACAGATTTTTGTTTGAAGTAAGTAAACCCGCTATATAACCACACTCGAAAATATATATTGAAGTGTGTTTAATTTTTGCGTGAATCATATAATATGATACGAGCTGAGAGACGAGTCAACAAAATTACGTTCATTTCTGGGAATAAAATGACGACGTTTTTATTTTTTGACGAAAACAAGAATTATTAATATCGTATAGTATCTCATATACAGCTGCGCGCCGCGGGACGAGACATTCGGTAAATTTGTTTAAAAAATTACAGCACGATTTTTAATGTCTGATCAACTACGTTTTTTATCTTATAACTTTTGATGCAAACATCACGCGCGTGCTAATATTTTCATTCAAATATATATTCGCGTGAATTATTAGGTTTGAAAATGAATGTGAGAAAAGCTTATACACAAGGAAAGAGAGTACACACAGAAAGAAAGGTTGACTTGATTCAAGACAATTTTGCAGTCCAAAAATGAAGACCGAAATTTTCTCGGATCAAATCAAAAATTTTTCTCGAACCAAGAAAATTTTCCAAATTTTCTTGGTTCGAGAAAAATTTTTGATTTGATCCGAGAAAATTTCGGTCTTCATTTTTGGACCGCAAAATTATCTTGAATCAAGAATAATTTTCTTGGCTCAAGTGAACCTTTTTTTCTGTGCACCTATACAGCTATATCACATTAATTGACTATCGAATATCTTAGAAGGATATCGAGGGTTTTAAAAATGGTATTTCTCGCCTCATAAATTAAAGCTTGTTTGGAATTTTTTTTAGCCACAATAAGCCTAAACAAAAACAGTGGATTTTATAGAGGCATGAAAAAGATTCAAATAGGAGTTTATGACGTAATCTTCGTAGTCGAATACATGCTGGGACGACGACGACAGTAGCTACTAAATTACAAAGGGTAATGAGGCGAGCGTGCGTTGCTTTATAATCAAAACCCCGCGTGCGGAATTCTCTTTTAGTAAAACAAATTTACCAATTTAAACAACAATTATCGTACGTAAAGTAAGTATGTATACATAAACATATTTAAATAGCTAAAATTCCCGTTAATTTTTGGGCCACAATTTTTCTTACCCATCATCGTATTTTTTTATATTATAGATATATAGGTGTTAAACGCGATGTCGATATACACTTAAGTGCAGCGGTACTAAAATTTCCAGCTCGGTACCATCCGTGGTTTTAAACAGAAGCAGTAAAACAGTTGTTGAAACATTTCAAAAACGTTCGTCTCATCGTCTGCAGCAGCTATATTAGGTGCTGAATTATTACGATCTGTATAAGAAGACGTTGCGGTTGCAGGTTTACCGATCATTTCATTTTCGCTGCTGTAGTATCTCAAAAAGTGGATATTGTAACACCGACACCAGCGTAAAAATTTTTCTGAATCTTCAGTTCTTATAAAACTCATAATCGCCCAAAGCGTTCCAAATTCTCTATCACACTTTTTATTTTCAAGATAAATTCGAGATACGTCGATGAACATTATAAGATCAATCACGTCCTTATCCATATATTGCGTATATTGATTAAAATAAATTGGAATTAAATGCGTATAACGGTCAATTAGACCCAACTAATGAGAAAAAGAATGATCCCCGATTTCAGCCATGTAGTTTTTATTTTTTTACTCTTTGTTTTATCGTTACGCGATCAACAGGTATACGTTCGCGATTTTACAGAATCGAAAAGAATTATAGAGTATAATATAAGCCGAATCAGTTGCACTTTCGAACCCTATATGAAATATTCAACGTCGACTGTATACTTTAGGGTAAATGTTGAACATATCGCGTCGATGCGTGCGGCACTTCGACAAAGGGTGCAACGAAGGTCCATATAGTATCAAAGAGAACATCATCTAGGTTCTATATAACGTTGCGAAGTCCTCCGCGACGAGCGACTGCGCGTTGAATTTACTCAATATTCCTGCAGGTTTCATAGTCCGGACCCTGTGCAGTTTCCATCCATGGACTAGTTTAACTAGTTTTCATACGTCAACCTAAAGGGATATCGTACTTATACATTATAATGTACTATGTACACATACGTATATATAGTACGTTCGCGTCGATAGTCGATAGTGCATAATATAGTCTCTTTTGTTGTAAACGAGGGACATAATATTTCGCATTATTACAGCATACAACGTGTAAGCCCATACATATACCATACGTATACATAGATCGAACACTGGTGCCTGCAGCAGTAATGCAAGTGTATAGAAAGCGTTCGAGAGAAGTGGTGTTAAAAAAGACGAAAGTGATCTAGATTTAATCCCGCACGACTAATTTTGTCGCGTATATAGTATGAGTATAGCGCAGCAATATATATATGTATACACGACGAGGAGGAAGAAGAAGAAGAGAATGTGCGCTGAAGCTATAGGAACTAGATTTTACTCACATCAGAGAAATGAGAAATCTTACTTTTAGCTCGATAGGACGCGACGCAACGATCAACTTTTGCCAGACCGTTACCCTGATCCTCGTCATTTTCTATAGATGATATCGACGGATCAGTTCTTACGCCTATATAGGTACATACCTATACGACGATTGGCCCAATTCTCTATTTTTTTTCTTCTTCTTCTTTTCTTCCACTATCGCATATAGTCTCGACATTCTATATGTAGTACCTATAGGTATAAGCATTGATCTTAGATAACACAGCGGCGATAGCTGTCTGGCAAGCTTCTGATACCGATATAACAATGCGACGCCTGATCATTGTCCGATATAGAGAAGACAGAAGACAGAAGACAGAAGACAGAAGTAGAAGAAGAGGGAAAAAAAGTAGAAGCTAAAAATCGAGGGCAACGTAGTGATGGGGATCAAGGATCTAAACAGATACTATACATATATATATATGCTCGGATTTGTTGCTAGTGGTAAAGTGACAAAAAAAAAATTGAAAATATCAACCCTGACCGACGTACGCCTGACGTTTTGAGAAACGAGAGATCATTTCTTATATATATATATATATATATATATATATATATATATATAGAATATGTATTATAGACGCACCACGAACTGGCCCAACTTTTTATAATCCATCTCAAGGTTTTATATAATATAAATACAATATATATAGGTATATGTACATATCTACGTTCATATATGTCTAAATTTAATTGGTCAGACAAAGTTTTGATCTTTCACTATATAATAATATTAACAATGATGAAAATAACAATAGTTATACCTACTGATAGTGATAATAGGTAGGTACATGTTTTTCTATATATATACTATATCGATGTGACAATATACGTATATATACATGTATATATACGATATATATACTCATATATGCTAGCGCGTTGATACGAAAAGAGCCGCCGCAGAGAACTAAAATTTAGGGCACTGCAGAGGCTCTCGCGTACCTATACGTACGTATATAGATCGATGAAAAACGCAGATCTGTATGTAGGTACATACAAGGAGCTAGGAACTGGTATAGGAATGGTTGGAGGGTATAGGGAAGATGAGAGGAAAAGAGCAGAACTGGTAGTATATAGGTAACGAAAATTTAAGACATCAACTCTGCAGACCTGTACCTGAGGGGAACATTTCGAATCGACTAAATTCCATCTTACGTTAGTATACTCCAGCGTTTTCGTTGCTGCTGCTATAGTACTGCTACTGCTACTGCTACTGCTACTTCTACTATACTTTAACCCCCTGGGGATAGTTCTTCTTCTTCCTTAAAAGCGTCTCGTTCTTATGAACATTGAAACGAAACAACTTTTCCCTAAAGTGTTTTCCGTGCAAAATCGTCAATTTATATATATATATATATATATGGGGAAGTCCACCAATTATAGGCAAACGATCCGGGGTCAAAATTTCGATTTGTCTGCAATTTTGATATCTCATAGTGTGTATTAAGATGTAAAAATCCACCAAGTTTTAGACCTCTAAGCCTTACCGTTCAGGAGAGACGCGCTGATTAGTCTTTCAACTTTGAGCACATTGACTTTTACATTCGAATTTTTATCCCATCTCTATCGCGAAAAAAAGAATTTGATCAAACGTGTTTTTCGTGTAAAAATGTCTGATCTTTCCGAATATCACATTCATTTCAAGCTAGATTCTCAAAAATGGTGAAAAAAATACGTTTTTTCGAAAAAAAACGTGTTTTTTCAACGTTCCCCAAACTTTTTTTTAAATTTGATATTTTTATCTGAAAGCTTGCAGTTTTTCACTAAAGAAACTGATTTTTATTTTGGGTGCTCGAAATGGGATCAGGCGGAAGTTACATTCATGTTCATTAAATTAGGTGTAAAATTTTTTTTTTCTTTTTTTCAGCGATGTATATTCATTTTATTCACATTTGTGGAAGTGCTATATTTTTTACATACTATAAAATAAGGATTCTTCGCTGATTAAAGAAAAAAAAATATTTTATACGTAATTTAATAAATAAAAATGCAACTCCCGCCTGATCCCATTTCGAGCACCCAAAATAAAAATCAGTTTCTTTAGTGAAAAACTGCAAGCTTTCAGATAAAAATATCAAATTTAAAAAAAAGTTTGGGGAACGTTGAAAAAACACGTTTTTTTTTCGAAAAAACACGTTTTTTTTTCGAAAAAACGTGTTTTTTTTCACAATTTTTGAGAATCTAGCTTGAAATGAATGTGATATTCGGAAAGATCAGACATTTTTACACGAAACACACGTTTGATCAAATTCTCTTTTTCGCGATAGAGATGGGATAAAAATTCGAATGTAAAAGTCAATGTGCTCAAAGTTGAAAGACTAATCAGCGCGTCTCTCCTGAACGTTAAGGGGGTATCCCCACCTTTAAATGAGTTAACATTCTAAGAAAGAAATTGATATTTTACAGCGAATTTGAGAGTCTGATCAAATCCAAAAAAATCAAGAAGTTTAGGGAGAGTTTGACCCTCATTATCCATACTTAACATTGAATATTATTTTGAGTCTATTAGTAGTTACGCTGAATATAGAAAAATACAAACTTACTCGGTTGTCGCAAAGAATCAGTAGTACCGTTGGATCGATTTTGGAATTTTTGGTCTTCAATTGTTCAGAAGAGATGCCTCTATCATATGAACATAGAACTTTTTGATATGACTATTTTTGGTTGAGATAATAGAAAAAATAGAGAAAAAAAATTGAAGAATTAGAGAAATCTCAGTAAAAACTAAGCGAGTCAGGCAATTTTCGCGATATCAAAAAGTTCTATGTTCATATGATAGAGGCATCTCTTCTCAACAATTGAGGACCAAAAATTCCAGAATCGATCCAACGGTACTACTGATTCTTTGCGACAACCGAGTAATTTTGTATTTATCTATATTCAGCGTAACTACTATTAGACTCAAAGTAATTTCCAATGTTAAGTATGGATAATGAGGGTCAAACCCTCCCTCAACTTCATGATTTTTTTGGATTTGATCAGACTCTCAAATTCGCTGTAAAATATCAATCTCTTTCTCAAAATGTTGACCTATTTAAAGGTGGGGATACCCCCTTAAGGCTTAGAGGTCTAAAACTTGGTGGATTTTAACATCTCAATACACACTATGAGATATCAAAATTGCAGACAAATCGAAATTTTGACCCCGGATCGTTTGCCTATAATTGGTGGACTTCCCCATATACTCTCGATATGGATTATACAGCGTATAGGCGCATATATATGAGACACGTGTTCTATTTGCAAATATGATGAATTTGGGGCGAAGAAGAAGAAAAAAGAAAGAAAGAAAGAAAAACTGGTATTTCACATATTATCAGTTCAATAAAAGTGCAGCAAATGCAACTGCAACTACACCTGCACGAAGAGTGCAGGGCAGTTTTTGAAAATTTTCGAATCGATCGTTGCCGCGGGGTTATAGCTGCGAACTACTACTATGTGCAGGTTGGAGCAAAGCTGTTTAATTAATCGTGGGAAAAGTTTGGTCTGCGGAAACAAGGCCGAGCGACGACGACAGTGACACGAAATTGCTAAATATAGCTATATATATATATATGGTAGATAGCTCTTTGTATGTAGTACATAATTTGGTGGCTTAACTGTAACATTCGACGTTTCTGTTTCTATATAATAATTATTCTTATTCTGCGGTAGCTGTGACCGTGATGATTGTCGTGATCTGAATATGAATGTATATACATATAGGTATACAATTACTGTATGTATTGTATACCTACGCGATTGTAAATTGTAATTAGGTAGTAGGGTATATACGATTCGTGACTGAGGGGGATTGAAAAAAAAAAAAAAAAAAAAAAAAAAGAAATGTGTATAAAGAACAAAACGTTTGACATCGAAGGAAAACAATCAACGTGGTATACTATACTACTGCAGTAGCAGCAGCAGTTCCAGCTGCAGTATTATGATTAAGAATATCCTAGAAACCTAAATAGTAAAATGGGGGTAAAGAAGAAAAAAAAAGGTAAAAAAAAGGGGGAAAAAAAATGGGGAGGTAGAAGAGAAGGAAAAAAAAAAAAAAAAAAATAGATTAAAATTACTATATGTGGTAAAAAGCAGCGAATTATTATATATATAGGTACAATACACAAGTTATCAGGTTACATTCTTGAAACGTTGGTTAAACAGCCTTGTCCTCGGTATTTGCCTAGGTGGGTAACAACCGGCGTAAACCTCTACTTTCGTGCCAATGGTAAGGACAACCTCGGCTAATAATTCCATCGCCTAGAAATCACCTTGTAAAAATTGACTTCTTCTTCTTACCGCGACTACTTACATTATACTTATTATATACGTTATTATACCCATATATATATATTTATGTATGTATATGGAACTTGGGAATGTTTTAACATATAGGTATAAATATATACATAATGGGTATAACGATTTTGAGAATTATAGGTATAATGACTACGTGCTGCAACCGGTCTCGTTAAGAATATAATCTAATCATTAAATTGCAGTGAGATATAGTATTTGTTGTTTGTAAAAGAAATTCAATTTTATAATAAAAAAAAAAAAAAAAAAATCACATTTATTTTACGTTTCTTTTGAGTCCTGAATAAAGTCACGAAGAAAAATGATATATAATAATATAATATGATTCTCATCTCTATAACTTGTTGGTCGTAATAGTTTTATTACACAATTTTATATAAATACGTGCCTTGGTAAAATATATACAATGGCCTTGAAAGTTTCTATTCTGCATTGCAGAATTTTTTTTTTATTTTTTATTTTTTATTTTTTTTTTTATAATTTGTATAAATTCAATTTTAAGATATATAACAGAAATATCTTTTGACTTTTTTCTACAAATTTTGGAATATTGTCTAGAAAATATGCGGCTTTAGGTACCGAAAATTGTCAAAACTCAAAAGTTGAAAAACAATAGTTAAAACTATATATCGGGGGAATATTAATTCGCGTCAGAACTTTCTCTGCGGCAAAACGGGTTCGAAGATAAATCGTCGAGACTCGCCCGTGCAGCCGTTCGATACAAAGCTACAGGGTTCAGGACTGTCGGAGGTGGTGGTGGTGGAGGTAGTGGTGCCTGCTGCTGTCATTATAATTTATAAATCTGTAGCAATAATGCTTACGCAACAGCTAGTTCATATACCGCGCCTTCAACCGATCCTATATAAAACGGATAATATACGTATACCTGTATAACTACGTAGGTATGTCTCGCATACTTGAAGGAATCGGACTAAAATATTGTAGAAAAAAAAAAGCTGCATTGAACATAAAGCTTCCGCGTCTTACAATTAGCCTAGCCTTGAGAGTCTTATAAAGATTCTAAATTTTCGAATCCCTTAATATATATATATGAGATCTGTACCTACAGTTAATTGAATTTTTTATTATTTATCATTCCTTCACAATAAGGAAAAAACAAATTTGCCAATCAACGACCGAGACAAAAATTAATTATTAAAATGAATAATTCGGATGATTTTGTGATTTTTTTTTTTAATTTTTAACAATTAATTTTTTGTCTCGGTCGTTGATCGTATAGTTCCACTTTGATCTTTGGTGGATAATGTTTCTAGGTCGTCACAGAGTGCGTATGATTTTTTTTTTTTTTTTTTTTTTGTAATTTTAAATCGGGTCCCATTGGCAAATTTGTTTTTTCCTTTAATTGTGAAGGAATGATAAATATTAGAAAATTGAAAAAATTAATTTGATCATTTTGAACCCTAACAAGCAATTAAGTCAATCTTAAATAGTGAGGGTTTTGGGTTTGCTGGTCTGACGTGGCGAATTCCCCATATATACATATTATTTGGGTATATAACGTGAAAAAGTATATCGTCGCATGTTATTTACTATACCTACTTCCCACGACTATATATATATATAGGGCGTAAACGCCACCCCCTCATTCATGGTCCACAAGGGTGCAATACAGGTATAATTGGCCCACTCTTTATTTCACTTGAACTAATGATTTCATCGCGGTTAATTTTCTTACGCCTACCTGCGTATACACACGTTTCAGGAGCTGGCTATATATATATATATATATATATATGAGGTATTCCACGCCGTTTCGAACGGTCAAAAAAATCACCGCTTCCGAAAAAATCGTAATTTGGTCCTCGAACACAACTATATCGAAAGAATTTTTGTGAATTTTTTCAGAATTTTCGGATTGCATTTGTGGATTTTTTCCAAATTCCAACTTTTTTTACAAACTTCCGTATCTCAAAAGTATAAGATCCTACAAGAAAATTTATGAGACACAAAAGTTGCAGTTTCGAATCAACTTTCTGAAAAATTTTTTTTGGGAATTTCTCGAATCCCAAAAATAGCAATTTTTATCAAAAATACACAAAAATCGATTTTTCAATCAATACGTCACCTTCGATTTGCCTCGATAAATCACAGAAAATACTTTCAAGTGTGGAGAACAACCCCGTATTTTTTTTGAGATGGGTGGCGCAATCGTTTGGAAGATATGCTTTATTAATTTTTTTTTTTTTTCTGAAATTTTTTTTTTTTCTTCTGAGAAAAAAATTAAGAAAGCATATCTGCCAAACGATTGCGCCACCCATCTCAAAAAAAATACGGGGTTGTTCTCCACACTTGAGAGTATTTTCTGTGATTTATCGAGGCAAATCGAAGGTGACGTATTGATTGAAAAATCGATTTTTGTGTATTTTTGATAAAAATTGCTATTTTTGGGATTCGAGAAATTCCCAAAAAAAATTTTTCAGAAAGTTGATTCGAAACTGCAACTTTTGTGTCTCATAAATTTTCTTGTAGGATCTTATACTTTTGAGATACGGAAGTTTGTAAAAAAAAGTTGGAATTTGGAAAAAAATCCACAAATGCAATCCGAAAATTCTGAAAAAATTCACAAAAATTCTTTCGATATAGTTGTGTTCGAGGACCAAATTACGATTTTTTCGGAAGCGGTGATTTTTTTGACCGTTCGAAACGGCGTGGAATACCTCATATATATCTTACGTACAGTTATTATAAACGTGACTTATGACTATATCCTCGCGGTTATAGGGCGAGGGAAGGAAATCGTGCGTAACGTAGTGAGGTCACAGGACTCGGCATGCCTTTTGATAAGTTTTATATCAAACTATATTTTCTTTTTCATTAAATTATACGTTTTAATTATATCTATATAAAAAATAAAAAAATTAAAAAAAAAAATATAAAAATTAATTTACAAAAATTTGATTAATACTATATTATATTTTATCTCTGCAGGGTGAATCACGACTTGTCGTTAAAACTGTGACCTTTGACCTGAGGTGTATAGGGTGCATCGCGATATCTGCTAACTAAAATATAGGCCAAGAGGCTAGGCGAGAGACGAGATAGTCAGTTCTGCCCGCGCATATAATACATAACACCTCGGGTCAATCATTATAGTACTAGTTATAGAAATTAATATCTGCAATATAAGGTGAATATCTTTTTCCCCCATTTGGTAAGGTAAAAAAAAAAAAAAACGCGTGTTTCTCAAACACTTGTGTCATATGACTTGTGTCACAATACAAAATTTATATAGGTATACAAAATAATATTGACTAATATATTAATGACCTATACATTTCCATAAGAATATAATCCAATTCATATACACATCGCGAGGTAAAGAAAAAAAAATTTGTATTCTGCACTTGTGTCATATAATATATTTTATTAAATACTGAAAAATATCTATTCATCTACTATTTTATATAATATATTCAAGATTTGACTTTTTCCACGCTCGCTGGACCTGTTCAAAGTATAGACACTATTTCAAATAACGAAGATCCCGGAATGTGATGGCACTATAGAAACACTGTCGTATATATATATATTATATTAAAATCGCGCAATAAAAGTCCTTCACATTTACATAAACAGAAAATTCACACCACTCATCGTAATATATTGCTATACCTATACTTTAAAAAAAAAATTAAAAAAAAAAAAAAAAAAAAAAAAAAATTCAATAAGATATATACTGTAATATAAACTGTATAGCTATTATACTATAATATACAATTTATTGGTAATTTGTTAATGCTCGTTTACCGCGCAACGAGTATATACCTATACCTATAATTAAAGTAGATATCAGAATTAAGGAATACAATATAAAGAGTGTTTAAATTTACGAAGTATGATGGTGTGTTTCGTCTATAATATACGTAGCAATAAATAAATGAAAGGTTAATTAATCGTAAAACCGTACGTATATAAAGGAGTGGATGGATGCAGCAGATGAAGATTTTTATTGTTCTGCAGAAGAAATATAATAAAATATTCTATTTATTGTCGCATGTATATTAAGTATCATGTATAGTAACCTATATAGCATAATATATAAAAGGAGAGGTAACGATATATAGAAAGATGAGAGAAGAATAAAAAAAAAAAGAAAAAAAAAAAAAAAAAAAAAAAAGGAAGAAAAACTAATTAATAACACAAGAATGAATATGTATATATATATATACGTCTCTGCATGCGTGTATACACAGAAAGAAAGGTTAACTTGATTCAAGACAATTTTTGCGGTCCAAAAATGAAGACCGAAATTTTCTCGGATCAAATCAAAAATTTTTCTCGAACCAAGAAAATTGTCCCAATTTTCTTGGTTCGAGAAAAATTTTTGATTTGATCCGAGAAAATTTCGGTCTTCATTTTTGAACCGCAAAAATTGTCTTGAATCAAGTTAACCTTTCTTTCTGTGTATGTATAGCGATTCCATTGACACTCTTCTTCGACGCACGCATGTTTAAAAAAATAATAATACCTACTCCGTCTCGTCGCCTAAGTAGCACGAGCAAGACTACTTTCTTCGTACAATTTCCGTCGACTTTCCACACACGACACGTACAATACATCCAATATATATATATATATATATATATATATATTGAAATATTTCTAGGCAGCGGCGCACACGCAAGTCTGCACATACAAATCTTTTATCTATATAAGTATAAGCGTGTATGTATACACGCAGCTGGTGCAGCTAAAAATGCAGAAAGATTTTCATTCGAGGGAGAGACATTCTTTGAAAAATGTACACGTAGGGTATATATAGTATGAAAGAAGAAAAGAGGAATGTCCTATATATATCTATACTAGCCATCTTAGGTATAATACGAATGTGCTAAAAATAGAAGAGCGAAAAATGCGCGCCCCTAGCTCAAAGACTGTCGAGGGGGTAAGCAGAGAGAGGATAGAGCGCACCAAGATAAGGGGGGGTGGGCGAAAAGATAGAACGAGAAGGAGGCGTGGTGCGCGGGTAGAGATGTGCGGGGATTGTATGGTGCGTGGGCGACGTGGGTGACGTGGGCAATCGTATATATAGTTATACGGGGTTGAAAGGGGGATGGATACAGCAGTAGATACAGGAACAGCCGAAGCAGCGTGCCAGCGCAAGGGTGGCCGCCATGAATGAAAGCAGCGCGTATCGATTTATCCGCATTCCGTACCGCCCTATTTATAAAGTACAGTAAACACACTACGCTTCTACAATGTCCAACGAAATGCTGCACCTTTCGTGCTGGCCATCTTTATACCCCTTCTTTATCATCCACCCTTATCACTTTATCGAAGAACCAGCTATAGATTTTAGTTTTAGAAAATATAAAATCATAAGGCGATATCCGATCAAGCAAAAATATATAATTAAACAATATTATCCTATTTCACGCCATCAAATATAACTATACGGATATTTTTATCATCTTATATATTAATTCAGAATGAAAATAATAACTTTTTACTATATTCTTGAATTTTAATCACACGTTCGTATATAATATGTGACAAAGAACCATTGCAGTTCATTCATTATGTCCATTGTGAATTAGGACACGATTCTTTTCTTTTTTCTTTTTTTTTTCTTTTTTCTTTTTTGAAAAGATATAATATTATTATAATTGTTCGAAGATATATTTTCCCGCACTGCAGCAGCAGCAGCAGCAGCAACAGCTAGCGATTCATCTCATAGAATATATAATTATACCTATATATATATATATGATGAAACATAAGGGATGTATAAGAAAATATATATTTCTCAACGAAATATTGTCAATTTGAAAAAAAAAAAAAAAAAAAAACGAGCTGTCTCGAGTCTTGGATTGTACATCAGCTCGTGAAAAATTTTTTTTTTTTTTTTTTTTTTTTAGCGAGTAGTAAAATACGGGTTGCAGTTTAATAATTTGACTGGATGAAACGGAGATAATTAAAACGTACCTCTATCATGTCAACGGATGTCTCTTCATCTTTGCTTCGAATGACGTTTTAAGCGATTGATGTTAACGAGACGATACACTATTTCCACTGACTCAACGATCTCGCCGAACGCCATAACTCTTCATGTAATTTAATTAACGAACTTTGGTTTTGACGCTAGTTTTACGGTTTACAAGGGTGTAACATACATCGCGTATATATATTTTTATTCTTCTTTATTTTATTTATTTTTTGTTTTATTTTTACTTTCTTTCTTTCTTTTCTTCTTATTTCTATAAAGATATTGAAGCGATATATTTCGACGCGAATTATATTATAGCCCCCTTGTTGAACCAGCGAAGGAAAATTTAGTCCTTATTACTTTTTAGACCGAGACCCAGCTACCCGTATCAGTCGACGAATACCTACTCCGAGGGTTGCTACTGCAATTTGAAAGCTCTCCGAGAGACGGAGCCACCGTTGGCTGGCGCATTACGCTTCTGTGTATGATGTTTTATATACCCTATACCATGTATAGCTATGTATTATACCTACCTATGTGTTATATTTGATCCTTCACGTTTCGTCGATGTCGATATCACCGCTCTAGTATTACGTGACGTAGCATCCGTTTACGTATAAATAGCACGTATACGAAATATACGTAACTCGTTACCTTTCATATAGAACTATACAAGAAAAACACATAATATGCAGCAACATATACAACAAACCCATATGCATCCCCCTATATTATTATTATGTAATTTGTAACCGAGGGAATAAATATACGTCAGTTTATATACATATATATACTGTCTTACGTCATTCCATTCAATCCTTACACTGCGTCTGTATATATATATATATATAGAAGTCATCAATGAATTTTCAGAAATTTTCTATACATTTATCTGACTCTCCGATCGTATATGCACAGTAAACACGTTACATATAGAGATATTCGAATATTTGGTGATTTTTGAATAGCTAATGAACCCATAGGTATATACGAAGTATCGAGTTAATGGACATAGTTTGACATTTCGTTAGCCGAAATATAGGTATACTATACTTATAGTATACGCGTTATGATAATATTTGGTTAAGCCAGCTTTTAGGAGTAGCGGTCTGTCCCGGTTAGCCATTAATTTCTTCCCCCCACTGCAGCACCGGATCCTTCGAACCTGCCGCGAGTAGTGGGTGCCGGTACAGGTAAGACAGAGTTATAAAGTCGGTTTGTATCAGTGGGTTTTCATCCCACGAGATAAAACCTGTTTACTTTTCAGATCTCCGATTATATATTATATTATATTATTATATACATATTTTAAATTCGCGTTGGATAATTTGGTAAAAAAAAAAAAAAAAAAAAAGTTGTGTGATGTTATAATAATATATAGAAGAAGTATTTTGCGCTAAGACAGTGTGCTTTAAAATATAAAAATTAACGCTGAAGCTAATATTTTTTAAATATTTATTTTTTATTTATTCTAACAGAATCAATAATAAAAACCAGTGTGATTTTTTTATCATATAAGTTGTATAACTCTAATATAATAGCTACTACAGGTGGAAAATTCAATATTGAGAAATAATTTCACAACGCGGTTGATCGATATATCTATCGCCTTATCCGCGCGTTATGTTTACAACACACAATATTATTAACATTATAAGAGATTTTTCGCCAGATAGTAGTATCGAATAATAAAAAGTTAAATTATCTCTTATTAATATAATATATATAGTACGAATGAAGCAACAAACGATAATAATGAGATAAAAAATTGATAAAATACGCAACAATTTTACTATATATTAAACCCATCTGAACATCTTCGGTTTATTCGAGGTGTACGAGCTCATCATCGCATCATAATCCACGTTGTCAGTCAGAGAGACTGCGCTCGAAAGTGTAGGTAAGAATTTTATACACAAGTTAATGCAATAACTTATATTCATGTCATTATTTATTATATCTTTATTTACAATTTTATTTTATACAATAAGAATTGCGGTGAAAAGAATCGACGTATTCAATTATAGACGCGATCTCTTCACCATCGTTTACCGCAATATTATACATAGGTAAAACTACCTCTTTGTAATGACTGGTAGCTTTTTTTTTTTTTTTTTTCTTCTTCTTCTTCTTCTTCTAATCGTTAAAATTCTAACGTGCTCAGGTCCAAAGTTATACGCAGTCTATAATAATTGCATGGTAACTCTCGCGGAACGTTAAAAACCAGGTCTCTAGGTGTGCGTGATTATGTTAAATTAAAAGTTAATCGAAAGCCTTTAGAATTTCAATTAGAAAATCGCATGTCATTGTATATGTATGTAGGTAAATCAATTCTTCGGGATTCAATATTTAATTTGTATTGATGAAAGCGCAGTTATAATCTTCGAGTTCAAATCATTATTATGAAATACATATACCTATATACGTATGGCATTAATATATTCGGCCGATTTGACCATGATACGTAAATCAAAATCGAACACGATTTCACTGTCGAAATTCCCGACATTTCGCATATTATACTCGCGGAGATTTTATGCTGACGTATATCATTCACGGTGTAGCAAATTTATATCGTTCCGCGACGTAGCGTATATGAGGAAAAAAAAGTTAAGACAGAGAGAGAGAGAGATGAAAAAAAAAAAAAAAAAGAAGTAATTAGAAGGGACGCAGCCTTAGCTTCAACGTCATCAAGACATTCTCAATTCTTTTGACAAACTCCTCGATATTTATCATCGATCCATTAACAAGGCGATCAAGATCGTAATAGGATCAACAGCGTGTTTGGCATAGATTGGCATTTGAATACGAATGTGTAAATATACTATAGATATAGTCAATTGGTAATACGTGGGAATAAACTTTCTACTTTATCGTCTGAAAAATAAACTCAAGGGCGGAAGCTGCGGGGATCTAATTTTACCACGACAACTAGCGGCAGAATAATATAGTCGAAAAATACATAGGTAGTTAGAATTGAGTTGTGTGGTTTGAAATATATTATGTTTAAAATTTCTATGCTTTTAGAAACGCTATAGTAGTCTGCTTTTTTTTTTTGTTTTTACCTTTATCACGAATTTCATCGTTCGTAATTACTAATTATTAATATATTTTCAAAAATAGTTATTTCATTAATTAACAATTAACGCGCTATATTTTAGTATTAAAATTTTCGTCAACGTACTTTCTTATTGTCGCTATATTATTATTAGGTAGGTTTCTTATTGTTTGCCTAACCAACAAAGTTATCTGACACTGACAGCTGACAGAAAACAGAATCGTTTTATCGTGAAATAAAGAAAAAAAGAAAGAAAAAAAAACAAAAAAACGCTTTCGTTCTCTTCTAATTTCGCATAAATTATTATTGGAGTAAATGAATCTTTTTAATATACATTTTTCCGAACATAATACTATCTCGCTTGTTGACAATTGTAACAATAATGAGCCTCTTTGTTCTCTCTGTTGTTCATTTATTTCCTTATCTAATTCCTCCCCCTCAATGAGCTTGTACTTATAGTTTTGTTAACGAACAAAGAAGCGAGTCTGAAAGTTGGAAAACCCGATTATTAAAGTAAGAATAAATTGCAAGCCGTTCACTCAGTCTGAGGTATCTTGTTATCAAGGTATAATTATTGTTGTATCAATTTAAACTGTACTACTATATGAAAGGGAGTCTTGAAACACACACACACCGTTAGTTTGTCGGGGGAGCTAAAGATATGTGAGTTAAAAATGAAATGGGGCATTGGGTGAAAGTATCCTTTAGCTTGGAGGTCTTATATCAGATCAGTCTTGCGGGAACTGTGCACCGTCTATGTACGCACTAATATACATATACATTCGTTGATACTACATACATAGATTTTATTTTTACCTCAGTGTTTATTCAATTCATTCTCCCTAATGAAGAGTTTCCACGCTCACATGTCTCTGTATTCAGTTTTAATAAAGATAAAACAAAGTTTTATAAATCTATGCATTATTTGACTGGTTCTCTGTCGCTAAGATCTAAACATCATTCATCCATGCATATTAAAATTAATCTAATAGTCGTAATTTATTATCTCTGAATATTGTGTCTCAGAATGTTACACACGGTATGGATATCCTGCTCAGTTATTATAATAGCCAACTTTGCTACTGCGCTTGAAAATGGCCTCGCCCGTACTCCACCCATGGGTTGGCTCTCGTGGGAAAGATTCCGATGCAATACAGACTGCAAAAATGATCCCGACAATTGCATCAGGTGAGTTTCTTTATTTAGATCATAGGATAGTCAAGATTCTTTTCTAACTATAGGTAAAACTAAACAATGAAAATCTGCTTTTTAGTCAAGGTAGAAGGGTTTTTGTGTTTAAGATCGCGTTGATTTTACGAAAATGTTATGCCTTAGGTCTTTTATATGTAGACAGGAAAAAGGATGTTTCAAAACTTATGATAATTGACATGTGTTATGCGACTTTCGCCGAAATTAACATTTGTTAGTTCCTCCAGAGTTTAGGAACTTACGTAGCTCTCGGTATCACTGATTGCATAATTAAAGTGTGTCACATAAATTAAATAATCTCACACTATATAATACAACTCTCACAGTGTTGAGGAAACTGATTTCATTAATTAATACCCGTGTTTCCATTATGAACGGCCTTTTTTTTTTTTATTTAGTGCGAAATCTCACGCCTCATGTCAGAAGAAAAAGTTTGTCGTTTATTAAATAAGACTAAACTTAAATAGTTGTGTAATGATTGAATCAAGGTTACTATAGCTCCTAAACTATTAGCACACTTTCCAAACAGCAGAATTAATTCATAACGACGTGTTCAAGTCGTTTAGAAAGATCAATCTTCTGTAGTTCTTTTTTTTTTTTTTTTTTTTTTACCGAACAAATAAAGCAGCAGATAATGTATTATTCGATAATTATTCAAATCGAATCTGGTTTTTCTTAACTTTTCGATAATTTTTCATTTACAGAGATCGTCTATTTAGAACAATGGCAGATATAGTTGTAGCAGAAGGCTACGCTGCGCTTGGATACGAGTACATTAATGTTGATGATTGTTGGTTGGAAAGAGAAAGAAGCTTTGATGGTCTGCTTGTACCGGACAGGCAACGTTTTCCTTATGGAATGAAGAGTCTCGCTGATTATGTAAGGCTTTAATAGTAATTCTAGGTAATTTACTGACCACTAGGAAAGCTGGAAACCAACCGAATGTAAAAATAATAATGATGGGTTTAATAATAACTAATTGCGTAAACCAGATGACGAATCAAACCCCTTGAATTATTGACCATATAAGTTTTTCAATTTATCTTAATCAAATAAACATAAAATCAATTGTCAAAGAGTTTTCAATTTATCAAAGGACTATCATTATTCTATTCGTTCCTCTTTACCATTTAACAAATATGTTAACTAATCTCATGATTTTTAGGTCCATTCCAAGGGACTGAAATTCGGAATCTACGAAGATTATGGTAATTACACGTGCGGTGGATACCCAGGCATTTTGGGACACTTAGAAACAGATGCGGTCACTATCGCATCTTGGGATGTGGATTACGTTAAATTGGATGGCTGCTATGCGCATCCAGTAGATATGGACAGAGGTAGAGATTCACGAATTCCTTTATTTCTAAGCTATTCAACATGTTCTGCTAGTTTCAATCTCTCAAATAGCTAACATGCAGTCTGCCGCTGCTTTGCAACAGTTGCTAAATAAATTACAATCAAGATCTTGATATTATCTGTTCAAATTTCTAACACGCCCTATCGATAATTATCTTCCAGGCTATCCTGAGTTTGGATACCTCTTAAACCAGACCGGAAGACCCATGGTATACTCTTGCAGCTGGCCTGTGTATCAAACTTTTGCCGGCATGCAGGTTTGTGCAAAAAATTAAAAAATTCGATTGAACACGGCTCAGTATTGAAGTTGAATAAAAAAAATCTACTTCAAAGTTTTTCCTGTTAACAATTGGGCCTTTCAAATTTCCAGCCAAACTTCACTTTGATAACCGAGCACTGTAACGTGTGGAGAAATTTCGGAGACATTCAAGACTCGTGGAGTAGTATCGAAGGTATAATGGACTATTTTGGAGACAACCAAGACAGTATTGTGCCAAATGCAGGCCCTGGGCACTGGAATGACCCTGACATGTTAATAGTCGGTAATTTTGGACTGAGCTATGAGCAAAGTAAAACGCAAATGGCTCTCTGGGCTATCATAGCTGCCCCGCTTCTCATGTCTGTTGATCTCAGAACGATCAGACCAGAGTACAAGGCGATTTTACAAAACAGAAAGATCATTGCTGTCGATCAAGATCCTCTCGGGATTCAAGGGCGTAGAATTTACAAGGTGAGAAGACTCTGCTTTTAAATACAGTTTAAAAATGATAAATAAATGAGAAATCGCGTTAAATAAGGTGAAGCCAGTTTGACTAAAGTTTTATTCCTTTTTCTATAGCACAAGGGGATCGAAATCTGGGCCAGACCTATAAGTCCAGTTTACCAAACCTACTATTCCTATGCTATCGCGTTTATCAATCGTCGATCTGACGGCACACCTTCCGACGTATCGGTTACATTGAAGGAACTCGGTCTCGCATATCCTGGAGGATACAGAGTAGAGGTGAGCTTGTGACAGTTGTCTCATTATCAGCGGGAATTATAAACTTTTATTTTATTGTCTTAAGAAAGTGGGACACTTATATGACTTCTTCGTATTCTTCATTGAATAACTTTCCAAAGAGTGGATCGATTTCAACAGAATTTGGTACATATACATATATACCTCGAATAATTTATAAATCTTGTGGTAAATCTTAGCCAAACCAGCCAGGTCTGGTCAGCCGTATTACAAAGAGGAGGGGAAAACGTGTTTTTAAACAAGTCTTAGTATCTTCGCAACGGTTTATGTAATTTAGATGAAATTCATTTGCTCCTTATTTATTATTGAGGCAAGGAGCTTCTCCGTCAAATATATATATATATATATATATATATAACAATTATATAATCAAGAGTGGGAGGGTCAATGGTTTGAAAATTCATTGAAAAATTGAAAGTTCTGACTGCGTGAAACTTTTTGACTATTTTCTTTCTACAAATGTTATTTTTTTCTCTTCTTCCCTTTTAGGATCTCTACGAAGATGTCGATTACGGTGTACTTACTCCGCTGACGAAGATAAAGGTGAAGGTTAATCCGTCGGGTGTTGTTATTCTACGAGCTGACTTAGATTTGGAAGATAAATTTACTAGAAATAATTACACCCCCTTCTCTAGCCTGAACCAAGTATTTAAAGTTAGACAAAACGGCTTCAAGTGATATATATATATGAAAGATACGGACAAAATTAGATGATAAATCATAATGACAATAAATAAAAAACGAAGCAATAGATCGTTAGTTTTCTTACCCATATATATTATTTTCTCTACTATTCCTCTATTCATAAAAAAACGTTACCATAAATTTAATTAATCAGATTGTACACATAAATATAGATTTAAAAATATTGTATTATAAAAAGTTGATATACATTTAAAAACTATTATTATTATAACATATGATGTTTTAAATTGAATTCATTAGCCTTTCATATCTTATATACTACTAAACATTCATTATTCCCATGACAATTCGCAATCTTGGAGATTTGACAGTGTAATAAATTGAAAAATTTATAACTCACCCAACTCATTCTGTATCTGGATTCTGGATTCTTAGCAATATCCTCATGGTATGTATGTATTATGTTGTTCTTCGGGATCAGGGGGGGCTTCTCAATCTCGTCTACAATATGCGTTCGTTCGATATATTTTAGCATCTCAACACTGTTTTGATTGTTAAAAAAAACTTCACCCGACAACTATTAGACACTCGAACGAAATAATATCAGTCGGTCAAGATCGCATTCATTAATGTAGAAATGATTCACGAATCAGAAAGTGCGATTTACTTTTCGTGAAACTTGTCTTAACTCACGGCGTCTTAAATGACACGCGGATATTAATTACCACTTTTATAATCCTCTCGACATTTCCATACTTGTTTATTTTCATTATTACTTCATTTTTCGCACGACAACAACCGGTTTAACACTTGATAAAACTTTCGTAAATCGTCTATTGTTCGAGCATGCGTAGATCGACAATGTATACGTTAACTTGCGACTTCCGTATAACCGGAGTGATGCGCGCGCAGGTATCGCGGTGTCTGCCCTCGGAGCGAGTGTAAAGTTAAACAAACTAATTTAAACAAAAATAAAAAATAATAAAACTAACATCTACTAATAACAAACGAACGACTACAATCCGTCAGGATGAAGACTGCTCTAATGGTAGCAGAAAAACCATCCCTAGCTGCCTCGCTTGCGAATATATTAAGCAATGGGCGGTGTTCTACAAGAAAAGGTAGGGTTAGGGTTAAGTTAGGTTATTATAGGTTAGGTTAGGTTAGAAGCCGCGATCTCGCGCTATAACTATTATTTAATATTATAAATATGCCACGATTTCACATAAGAATAAAAACGAATTTAACTTCTATTAGGGATGTTTTAATCCTTGAATATCTACTCGAAAGTAAACTAAACACATCGATTTTCAAAGTGTTAAAAATCCGTCTCAAGTAGCGTCAAACGTCAAATCGCAAAGCACCGAATTTACACACCTAAATCTATGTCTGTTTTTGTCATAACACGAGAATCTTCGTTCTACAGGGTTAAACGGCTCCTGTTCTGTCCACGAGTGGACCGGACCGTTCAAATCAGAAACTGTAAATTTTAAAATGACATCTGTATGCGGGCATGTAATGAGCCTGGATTTTAACGGAAAGTACAATAACTGGGATAAGGTCGATCCTGTAAGTGAAAGATTTATAATTTCGGATACAACTATCTCGAAGGATTCTAAACGAGTCATAATATTCCTAAATTTTTCTGATTCCTCCACCTAATTTTTAGGCAGAATTATTTTCCTGTCCGACGGAGAAGAAGGAGGCCGTTCCCAAGCTGAAAATTCCCTATTTTCTTGCCAAGGAAGGATCTAATTGCGATTATTTAATATTATGGCTAGACTGTGATAAAGAGGGAGAGAACATCTGCTTCGAAGTCATTTACGCCGTTCAACAAGGGCTGCACCGAGAGCTAGATCCAAGTGTAAATAATCTATAATTCGTTACGCCTTTTTCATAGTTATCAAAAGATTGTTTAACAATTTTTTCACTCAGCTGAATCTCAGAATTTTAACAATATTGCATAAATTTCCAGAATATATGGAGGGCTCATTTCTCCGCTATCACAGAAAAAGACATCAAAGCTGCGTTGAATACTCTTGGTAAACCAAATGAGAACGAAGCACGTAGCGTTGATGCGCGGCAAGAGCTTGATCTGCGGATTGGATGCGCGTTTACACGTTTTCAAACTAAATTCTTCCAGGTACGGAGGCCGGAATATATGTAACTTGGTATAATTTGTGTTTAAACAAGTATTGGGCGAGTAAAAATTTTTTTTTTCAATTAAAACCATCACAATGCATAACAGAATTACAGGCGTGCTTATCAAACTTATTTTGTTGAAGCTAAGAATAAATTTAATTATATGATTGTGGCGTTGAAAAGCCAGAATTGTGAGAAAATTATATTTCATCCTAGTTATTGCGTTCTATAGGGGAAATATGGGGACTTGGATGCTTCTCTGATATCTTATGGACCGTGTCAAACACCAACGCTGGGATTTTGTGTTCAAAGACATGACGAAATTCAAACGTTCAAACCCGATGCATATTGGGTTGTTCAGGTAGCTATTTTTTTCACAGACTTCATAAAAAAGACTTTTTTCAAAGCGATAATCGCTTCGTTATTGATAGAGAAGAAACAAACTTATCAAAGACTCCTTTTCTACCCATTAATTCAATCAAAATAATATCCAACAAATTAGGGGATTAAAAAAGTGCGTTTCTATCTCTAACAATAACGAAGGTGAGCATTCATCTAGGGACAGGATATTACGAAGTTGAAAGTATACACAAGTTCTAAGAGATCCTCGAAATGATCTTCAATTTCTTTTCCCAGGTTACTGTGAAATCTGCAGATGGACAAGACGTTATATTGAATTGGAGTCGCATTAGATGTTTTGACAAAGAAATTGCGAATATATTTCTGGCTCATGCTAAGGAACATGATCAAGCTAGGTAAGTGTTGGACTGAATGCATCGAAATCTATTCTTGGAATGATGATTAGGACCAAAAGTATTCTAAACCAGGAATAATTTATAGGGTAGTAAGTGTAATTAGCACTGAAAAATCTAAAACAAGGCCGATAGCTCTAAACACGGTAGAATTAATGCGAGTTGCCAGCTCCGGATTAGGAATGGGACCACATCACGCTATGCAAATTGCAGAACGACTCTATACTCAAGGATACATCAGCTATCCAAGGACAGAAACTACGTCCTATCCAGAAAATTTCGACCTTTTGTAAGTGGCTGCTTTTCTATTCAAAGAAAATCAAAAGAATATTCAATATTCCAGGTCCAGAGTCTGAAAAAATATCAATATCAATGCGATATAATTTTTTTTTAAGTCTTTATCACTCGAAACTATCAAATTTTTTGCATTCTATGAACAGAGCAACTCTGAAGCAGCAACAAAACAGCTCTGAATGGGGGGAAGACGTGCGTAAGATATTATCAGCGGGGATGAATAGACCAAAAAAAGGTCACGACGCTGGTGACCATCCGCCTATAACACCAATGAAGAGTGCTTCTAGGAATGAACTAGATGGAGATGCGTGGAGATTGTACGATTACATTACAAGGCACTTTATTGCTTCTGTAAGTTCTCCTATGCCAAATTCCGACTATCTTCAGGTTTTGAATAACTCAAACTCTTTGTCCAAAGGTCGCTTTCGATTGCAAATACCTCAGCACTACAGCAAAGTTCGAAATTGGAACTGAAATCTTCAGCGCTACCGGTAAGACGCTGTTAGACCCTGGATACACCACCGTACTTAGCTGGCAGGCGTTCGGGGCTAATGAAACTCTCCCAAAATTTACAACCGGTGAAAGCGTCAACATTAACGAAGTTAGTGTGCAGTTTCATGCGCGGATACTCTGAGGGTAGTTCAAAAAACAATAACAACTAAATCTTTCAGGTCAAACTACTCGAATGCTACACCCAACCCCCCGAGTACTTGACAGAGGCTGAACTCATCTCTCTTATGGAAAAACACGGGATTGGAACCGACGCCTCAATCCCTGTACACATCAATAACATATGCATACGTAACTATGTGACTGTTACCGCAGGCAGAAGACTGAATCCTACGCCTTTGGGAATCGTTTTGGTCCATGGATACCAGAAAGTGAGTTTGGGAAATGGAATGAAATTAATCAAGGAAAATAATCCATTCTAAAAATGGTCAATTTGCAGATTGATCCAGAGCTGGTTTTACCAACTATGAGATCTGCGGTTGAGGAACAGTTGAATTTAATCGCTCAAGGAAGAGCCGATTTTCACGCAGTTTTACAACACACTGTTGAAATATTTAAACAAAAATTCACATACTTTGTACAAAGTATAGATGGAATGGATCAGTTATTCGAAGTATCATTCTCTCCACTTTCCGCGTCGGGAAAGTCGCATTCCAGGTATCTAAAAAAATCGATTGGATTTATCTTATTGAATAACAAAGTGTGAAATGTTAAAGGCAATCTCCTCTTCACCCTAGGGGACTTGTCCCATGGGAATAAAATTCTATTCTATTCTATTCTATTCTCATTGTATCTAATCTTTTTTCAATTAGGTGTGGAAAGTGCCGCCGCTACATGAAGTACATACAAACTAAACCCTCTCGTATGCACTGTTCTCAGTGCAACGAAACATACAATCTACCACAAAATGGTAACATCAGAATTTACAAGGAGCTCAAGTGCCCGTTGGATGACTTTGAGCTTCTCTCATGGTCGACTGGATCTAAGGGAAAGAGCTACACGTTTTGCCCATATTGTTACAACAATCCTCCGTTTAGGTAAGAAGATGAATTTTTTTTTCAAATTCTTTCCCATTTCAGCATATATTTTAAACCTGTTTAATCGTATTTTTGTTTCTCTCAAAGGGATATGAAGAGAGGAATGAGCGGCTGTAACTCCTGCACACATCCCACTTGTCCTCACGGTATGAATAACAACGGGATATCAAGCTGTCTGGAATGCGACACAGGAATTCTAGTCCTAGATCCTTCAGCGGCACCCAAATGGAAACTTGGCTGCAATCGTTGCGACGTTATAATTCATTTGTTTGATGATGCGCATAGGGTTGCAGTTGAATCAGACGTCTGTGATTGCGGGGCGCAGATTGTCACAGTGGAATATAAACAGGTGTGTATTTAAAAATCTGTACTTTGATAAAGTTCTCGATTTAAATCGTTTTTAAAATTGTTTTTTTCTTTTCGCTTTGTTTCTTTAGGATAAAAGCAAGCTTCCTAACGAAGCGACCGAATTAACTGGCTGCGTTTTTTGCACACCGGCTTTTGTCGCCCTTGTTGAAAAGCACAGGGCTGTTGCATCCAGGCCAGTAGCTGGCAGAGGAAGAGGACACAACAGGAGTAGAGGTCGGGGTAAGCCGCGTCCACCTAAAGATAGGATGGCGCAACTGGCCGCATACTTTGTCTAATTTTTCAACCAAAGTATTACGAATTAGAATATTCGTGTTTACTGGACTAGAGAAAGCGAGACAAGAGCATTTCATTAGGTAAAAAAATATCGTCGATCATTTCTCAGTCGCAATTTCTATGAGAAATTTTTATTTTTTTTTTAAGCCTCTAAGAAAACCAGATCATTGCCATTTGTGAAATATCAATTTATGCGACTTATAGACATCTCTTCATGGATGAATCGCTAATTTAGAAGTCAATATTGCTTAGAATTGATATGAAGATAGGTTTTTTTGTTTTTTTTTTTTTTTTTCGTATTGAATTCGTAGATCAATATCTCAGTGTATCTCCTCAGGTTAGTCAATTTTAATGTACCTATTTTCTTTACGTATTATGTATTTATATTAGTCTTTCGATCCAGCGCAGCGTAAAACACGGAACTTTAATACAGTTCCTTTTTTTTTTCTTCCTACTCTAGTAATAATAATAATAATAATTAATAATAATAATTTATTTAGTTAGATTATAGCTTTTATAATATTATATGTATATGAAACAAAACAACTAAAATGAACTAAATGATTTATATAATAGAATGATTATATATGGATAGTGAATAGTAATCAGGAGGCATTAATAATCTCGTCAAGTTTAATTGATTTTTTTTTTTTTTTTTTTTTTTTTTTTTTTTTTTTTTAAACGAGAATAATTCATGAATGCATTTTGTGTATCTTCCAGATATTTTTTTAACGTTATTGATAACGTTTTTTTTTTTCATTTTATTTTATTTTTCCTAACGTCTTAAATCGATAATATGTAATTATTGAAAATTTTGGTAATAAATAAATACGTCGTGTAATATCTAAGAAACGTTATAGTATTTTTAATGTTCCTTTTTTTTTTCTTTTTTTTTTTTAGAAAAATAGTTTCATCTTTTATATTTGAAATAATAAAAATTCCGCGGCTTGAAATCTTCAGCGTTTATACCAGCATATATAGTGATTCAAACTTTGTTGGTAGACTGTAAACACCGCAATTTGAGCCCTAACTTTCTTCGATATCGCGTATATGTATATGCTTCGTCCAGCTTACGGAAAATATATATATCTATCTGTTAATAAAAATTCGCCGACTTATTCGTGCGAGTGAATATCGCAATGCAAAAGTTTTTAGATCGTAAATATTCGTCTTCGTTCTATCGCGTAATCCGCTACTACCCGTTCGTCTATGAATTCCTTATGATAAAAGTAAAATTTACGTTTCGTAATATACCCGTCCCAGATTTCTATTCGTTTTATAGTAAAATCAATTCTCCCTCTTCCCAAAAACCCGATCGCGGATGCATGAGTCAGCGTCAGCGACCGCAGATTCCCGGGGTGCAGACAGAGTGCACACACTGCACATTAACCGCATCGAATTCCAACATTGCGGAGTTTATAGATATGTGATACCTATGCCAAACAGGATACGAATCTTTATGTATCTCATCCCTGGGTATTATTATTATTATTATCTTTATATAGTTTGGAAAATGATTATTTCTAATCGTTAAAGGAATGTCCGAATGACCTGTAAAAGGAAAAATCTATTCATACATCAATCGTACATTGCATCGCATTGCATTGCATTAAATTGCGTTGCGTTGCGTTGCGTTGCGTTGCATAAACCCTGAGAGGTAATCGTTAATTTACCGGCCCAGCATCAACGCGTAAAAGTCGGTCGTATGCGGGCCGCGTACGCGACGATGTCTGACGACCCACGGAATACATACTATACATATAGCAAAGTGTATGTATTTGTAGGTATGAATGTACATATACGCGGTGAGTACACGATGCGACGAAGCAGTAGCAATAGCAGGAGCAGCAGCAGCCAGCAGCAACCGCCACCACCACTATACGTAACGAACGCAGCAGGGGCGATCAATGACGTCACGCGTGGTTAAAACGCCGATGGCAATTTGCTAGTAGAGCGTTGAATGTTGAATCGAATCGGAGAGAGAGAGAGAGAGAAAGAGAGAGAGAGAGAGAGAGAGAGAGAGAGAGCGAAATCGCCAAGTCAAGTTGAACTCAACGACTGACTACATACTACTGTTTGTTCGGGAGTTCGTTCGGTTTCTTTCCTGACCGTTGTAGGGTATAGCTTGAATTCGTATAGCATTCGTATAGTGGGGCTTTTGGTATAAGAGAATCGAATCGAGAGCCTCAACTCTGTAACATAGTACGTAAGTCAGTCAGTTATTCGTACGGATTGTCCGTGTGAGCACAGCGGCTCCTGTCGTTATCCTCTTTATTGTTATCTACTTTTATCTCCTACTCCTTGAGAGCGCGGAGACTGTTTTACACACACTCTCCGGTCTCTAGTCCTCGGCGTACGTTTCTTATATACATACATGCGCGGAATATCGTCGCGCGGCAAAAGAGGGTTGCGTATGAGAGCGAGAGTTCAACCCGAAGAAGAGAGTAGTATAGGCGGTATTTTGGTTGTGGGTGGCGCCGCGGCGTCGTCAGTTGTCAGTTGTCAGTTGTCAGTGTCGGGTGTTTTATACTTCAGTTAGCCTACTGGCTCGCGGTACGTGTCCGACGATAGAATGTCGTCAAACCAAAACTCAAAGGATGATAATAAAATGATGAAGGATGAAGACGTGATAGTGCGTGGGGTATAACCGCGTTGTAATGCGTTCGTCTTTAGTGTGTGTTGTAAGGTACGCGGCGCGGTAGTGGTCGTGGTCGTGGTCGTGGTCCGAGGTGAGGAGGACGAGTTGTTGTCCCCTTCTGGAGCGAGGCCGGCATCCGGCAGCATGAGCCCACGGTGCTGGGCTGCAGCTGTCACTTTTATTCTTTTATTATTATCTATTTTTTACGACGGATGCACCGCGGACCGAGGCGAAGACGATTACTACAAAACATCGTCGTCTCAGGTCTCATCAGACCTCTGTAACACCACCTCGGATGGGAGAGAGTTCGTTTGTAGAGGGGCGGGATTTAACACTATCTATGAACCACTTGCCACGGCTACCCTTTCGACGTCTTTCAATCTCACCAAGCTGTAAGTTATATACAATAACTGTACACATGCATTTACGCACACGCGTTCTTCATCTCTCTCTCTCTCTCTATATATATCTCTCTTTTTGTTTTCTACTATATACTATACGTTTTTCTTCCCGCCTTATTTTCGCCGAATACACGCTGCTGCAGTTAGCCTGTCACTCACTCACTCACGTATTTATTTATAAGATAGCGAATTATTTTAAAGCGCACTCTTTCGTCACTTTTTAATACGTTAAGCTCTTTACGCTTTTACATACATACATCGTAATTCGTACGTTACACATATCTAAGTGTAATAACGTTTCGCGGAAAATTTGTACGTGGGTGTTGAGCCTCTGGTATAGTTTTCGCAAATGCACCTATGGGACTAGTTTGACCCCTCTCTAACTTTACTCGCATATAATTCGTCGCGATGGTATAACCGAGTTGGGTCAAAGGGTCAAAGACCTAAATAAGCGTCAGGTGTATTCGATATATAAATTGAACCGCTGCCCTAATATAAATTCGATCGCAGTTTCATTTTTCATTTTTATCATCATTATCGCTTTTCTCGCAACATTATACGACGCGTAACGTAGAAGATTATCAATCATGTATTATCTCGTCGTCTTTTTTCCTCAAACAATTTCGAACATTTTTCTTCTTACGTTTCTTTTGTATAATATACAGGAGATTATGGATTTCATTCTATTGTTCGTTGAAATCGCAAAACGGAAAACAGAAAAAAAAAAAAAAAAAAAAAAAGAAAAAGAAAATCTGGAAACAAAAGAAAAATTTTTTCGTTTCTTTTTCTTTTTTTCCCGAATATCTCAGCATTTTTCGCACACACCACGGGAGTAGGGCCGACGTAGAAAGGGCGGAAACAACTCGCGAGATGTTTTATGGTATTTTTTATGCGTTGCCAAGCCTCCCGCCTCGAGTATATATACTATAGTTACGATCAGTAAAGTAACGTCCATTCGTTCGTTCGTTGGTCCCGTTCCGTGATATACGGTTGGCACTTGTGCTAATCCGTTCGCTACTTAATTTATTGCCCAACATTTCACCAGTTTTTAACCTAAAACTTTAAACCTAAACTGGGGCTCACTAGAGATTGGTTAATATCTTTCACTCCGAATGTTCAGTTTCTTTCTTTTGTTTTTTTTTTTTTTTTTATCTCGTATGAATTATTTTTTAACTCTCTTGAAGATCAAATCTGTACAAACAATAATAATAATAATAATAATAATAATAAGATTTCTATTGTCTTTTTTATGTTGCGTCAGCTATAATATAATAAGTAGAATCGCGTAGGTTTTTGTCAAGAGGGAGAGAGAGAGAGAGAGAGAGAGGATCGTGGTTCATTTGAAGAAGCGAAATTAAAAAAAAAATCAAAAAAAAAATATTTCGTCGAATTTTCGAGACGTGGTAGTAATATAATAATATGAAAATAATTTGTAAAGAATTTCGTTTCGTTTCAAGGTATAATATACCTACTATATCGTATACTTTACGATTGACGAAAATATAATTTTCCATCGTTGTGCGTGCGTCGGTCGCGCGTCGTTCGCGATTTTATGGCGATCTGTTATTTGCTCCAATGTTTCCCAATAAAATCCAACATACTTGTGCAGGTTTTTTTGGTTGCGTGGGTTACGGCGTGGTGAACGGGTCTTTGATACTCGACTAAATCGAATTTATATATTATATCTTATACGTATATACTACATATATTTATTACATATCGAAAATATAATACATCTTGTGTCTTCTTGACCATATATAGGTATATAATATTTAGTATAAAGGTATAATCTCAAATTCTGATACAATGGATGATATCCTACGGGATCTCGGTATCACGTTTCCTATTTAAATCCCCAGTCGTTTCGCATAACTTGGGCGCAGCAGCTAATTCGATACGGACTAAGCCGCCCGCTACCCCGTAACTCGTAATTAGTATCGCCGGTAATTGGTCTTTGCTACCTTAACGAGACTAGGGGGGGAGTTTATTAAGGCATTATATTTACATTTCTTATACAGTAATATGCGTCTTATATTAGTATTTATACACAGAAAGAAAGGTTAACTTGATTCAAGAGAATTTTGCGGTACAAAAATGAAGACCGAAATTTTTGATTTGATCCGAGAAAATTACGGTCTTCATTTTTGTACCGCAAAATTCTCTTGAATCAAGTTAACCTTTCTTTCTGTGTATATCAAAGAAATTTATATTACTAATTTGTATATATATATATATTTCGTCACTATATCTAATATACTACCTAATTATAAGAGAATTCTGATCAGTTTCTATATATACATCAGGCATCTTCTAAAACGTTTATAATTAAACAGGTCAAGAACTATGTTGTTAGAAACTGCATCATAGTATTAAGTGTAAAAGAAAAAGGGGAAAAAAATCATGACGTAAAATCGTATGTTAGTTGCGTAAAAAAATTAACCGCAGCTGCAAACAACTCGCGCCAGGTATATTATAATGATGCGGTTTTACGCATAGTAGGTATATTATATCCGATAATATCACCACATAATAGCTTATAGTTTTACAGAAACTACAACAACAACAACAACAACACCAACACATCGGTGGATTTTATATCCGTTTCAGATTATAAAATGATACTTATATATAAGTATAATATTCATAACTCTGTATTATATTATATATGTTCGTCCCCGTTCTTCCTCGATGGTAAACCGGATATGATGATCATTTTATTTTTAAATTTGCTTTAAAAACGTACCTATATAGGTAGGTATAGGTATATATACGGACGTATCGTACCCTCCCTCGAAAGTGAAACGATAAAAAAATAAATGAAATAAAATAGAATACCTATATATAGGTACTTGTAGGGACTATAAACCGAAACAAACTCTGAATACATATGTGTGGAGTGAACGAATATTTTATTATTGTTTTCTTATTTCATGCGGAATATAATATATATGAGGTATTCCACGCCGTTTCGAACGGTCAAAAAAATCACCGCTAACGAAAAAATCGTAATTTGGTCCTCGAACACAACTATATCGAAAGAATTTTTGTGAATTTTTTCAGAATTTTCGGATTGCATTTGTGGATTTTTTTCCAAATTCCAACTTTTTTTTACAAACTTCCGTATCTCAAAAGTATAAGATCCTACAAGAAAATTTATGAGACACAAAAGTTGCAGTTTCGAATCAACTTTCTGAAAATTTTTTTTTGGGAATTTCTCGAATCCCAAAAATAGCAATTTTTATCAAAAATACACAAAAATCGATTTTTCAATCAATACGTCACCTTCGATTTGCCTCGATAAATCACAGAAAATACTCTCAAGTGTGGAGAACAACCCCGTATTTTTTTTGAGATGGGTGGCGCAATCGTTTGGAAGATATGCTTTATTAATTTTTTTCTCAGAAGAAAAAAAAAAAATTTCAGAAAAAAAAAAAAAAATTAATAAAGCATATCTTCCAAACGATTGCGCCACCCATCTCAAAAAAAATACGGGGTTGTTCTCCACACTTGAGAGTATTTTCTGTGATTTATCGAGGCAAATCGAAGGTGACGTATTGATTGAAAAATCGATTTTTGTGTATTTTTGATAAAAATTGCTATTTTTGGGATTCGAGAAATTCCCAGAAAAATTTTTTCAGAAAGTTGATTCGAAACTGCAACTTTTGTGTCTCATAAATTTTCTTGTAGGATCTTATACTTTTGAGATACGGAAGTTTGTAAAAAAAGTTGGAATTTGGAAAAAAATCCACAAATGCAATCCGAAAATTCTGAAAAAATTCACAAAAATTCTTTCGATATAGTTGTGTTCGAGGACCAAATTATGATTTTTTCGGAAGCGGTGATTTTTTTGACCGTTCGAAACGGCGTGGGATACCTCATATATACATATATTTTCTATATTATCGCGTAATAATTTATTATTGATGAGCCCAATGCAGAATTTATGAGCTATATTAATATTAAATACGAAAATGTATATCATATAATATACATTATTAAAGTAGTTTGGTACTATAAACGTAAGATATAATATTCAAGAGCTAAATGTATACGTATATATATATATCGCTATTCGGAATCTAATTAGAACAACGTTGAGTTAATTGCGCTAGATATGAATAAACGTAGGGCATAATATCTATGGCGGGTAGTTATAACGCAGCCCGCAGGATGCGGGTTGAACGGCGTAGTCCCTGAGTCTGAATATTGTCGTCGAATAACTAACTAAATTCTGCTCTCTTGCACAGCCAACAGCTTTAACAAGGCGCGCAGAGTAAAGTAAGTAGCTATGGTACACGCTGACACGTACACATATATACGTTAGTGTACGTATACGTATATCCGTGCAGAAAGCAGAGAGTTTTAGTTTTACCACTCTGAGGGTGTTACAGCTACGGAGCTACGGGCTTACGCTACGTTAGCAAAATTACTACGAAACTCTTATAACCAGGCCGTTGCGACGACGCGGCGTGTCGCGTCGTCGACGTCTTAAAATCACTCAATGCAGGATTTAAATAGGACCTAAACTTAAACTTACATGTATTATACCCATCATACCCTATATTATATTAACGTATGTGTGCCTCGGTATACTTATATTTTATATATGTATATACGCATATCTTGTACAATAATTAAGAATTCTCTTTATATATATCACTAATTTCGTAGATATACAATATACATATATAGGTATACGCAACACATATATATATATACTATACATTTACGAATAACTGCTTCAGGCGGAATTGCGCAGACTTTGCATACGAGATAGGTATTTATTTCATTTATCTATATATGTACGGTATAGATAAATAAACAAACAAGCAAATATGTTAAAATAGAGGCATAAAGTTGTGCGATAAAAAACACCTCGTATTTGTTTGCAATTTGAATAATTTTGAAGGCTCAGTAAAAATTCGTAAAATTGTAAGATCTCGTTGGTATAATAGCTAGCTCGAGGAGGTATGGGATCAAAGTGAAAATTCTCTATGTTTATATATAATACTAATATACATTTATCACGTCCAATCCGTATGGTATATACGTATATACGTATATATATATATATATACGTCTATAAATATAAGGATTGAAAATTGTTAAATATTAGGTCACCATGGTGTTTTACGAGTTAAAATAAATACTCTTACGCTCGAATCTAATAAACTCGTTCACAGGCTCACAGTTTATCTATAGATTTTATTGCCGGACACTTTCCGCTCTTTTTTTTTTTTTTTTTTTTTTCTTTAATAATTCGTCTCATATATATTTTTTTCATTCAAAACATATATTATATGAAATCTAATTATATTGTTATCATTATTATTATACATACTTGTATATTTTTCGCAAAAATATATACATAGATATAATAATGCGTAGTGTAATAATTATCGTGCAGTAAACCGATAACTACATACATATTGTTTATAAATTTATGTATGTATGTATGCATAGAATAATGTAAACCCAATTTTTGACAGTATGTAATTTATCATTTTTATTACAATATATACACTGCAGTATACAGTCTAGGCTTATGGTATGTTGGATATATGTATATAGGTATGTACTAGTAGTACTAATGCGTCAATGCGAATTTTCAGAGTATATATTAGACCGGTTCAAAAAAATCGACTATTCTTTTTTTTTTTTCAATTTTCGCATTGAAATACTTTCAGGGGGGGTGAAAAAAGATGCCTGTTAAAAGCGGAGCTCTTAATATTAAGATTTAGAGGTCGCTCATCGCGGATTTCTATTTTCTATTTAAATAGCATAGGAATTTTATTTTTTTTTTTCTTCAGAATTTCGTAGCTCACAAACCAATGAACAAATCCAAATGACTCTTACATATTTTGATAGGGGATTGAACACTCTAAAAAATGTATCTATTATTGTGGAAAAAAAATCACAAAAAAAAAAAAAAATAGTTGACTCAACTATAAATTGAAATTTGAGCTTGAATAACTTTGGAAGGAGTCAATTTATCAAAAAATGATAAGAGAAGCTTTTTGTAGAGTGTTCAATTTCCTATGAAAATATGTTTGAGTCATTTGGATTTGTTCATTGGTTTGTGAGCTACAAAATTATATATATAAAAAAAAAAAAAAAAAATTTCCTATTGCTATTCAAATGGAAAATAGAAATCCGCGATGAGCGACCTCTAAATCTTAATATTAATAGCTCCGCTTTTAACAGGCATCTTTTTTCACCCCCCCCCCCCCCCCCCCCCCCCCCCCTGAAAGTATTTCAATGCGAAAATTGAAAAAAAAAAAGAATAGTCAATTTTTTTGAACCGGTCTAGTATATAGGTATGTACTAGTAGTACTAATTCGTCAATGCGAATTTTCAGAGTATATATAGGTATTATACGCAGAAGGTATAATACAGTGATAATGATAAATAATTGACTAACTAACAAACTTACTAACTAAATAATTCGCTAACTATAGTTAAATATTACTTTGCCGCGTGCGGAAACCGCAGGTATTACAGCAATTTTTCAAACTGATAAAATCTCTCGCAACCCTGCTTGTTGTTATATTATGTATCGCGTACACGCGAACAACGAATTCGCATACGCGCGATAGCTGCGATAAGTGATATAAGTATATGGGTGCGATACTACCCATTTTCGCATTATTTCTTTTTTTTATTTTTTTTTTTCAACTTTTTGACATTATCAATTAATTATATAGGAATTTTTCTTTCGTGTATATAGCGTACCTTTTCTTTTCTATATACTTTCGAAGGAAAGGAAACTTTTTCATACATATATATATATATATATATATATATATATATATATATATATATATATATATATATAAATAATGTAATAGGTATATGCGCGAAGTTTAAAGAAAGCGCAGACCATGTGCTATAACTTTTGATTGAATTTTCAAAACTCCAACATTAGCCTCATTCCTTTTATTTTCTAGGTCTTTTCTTATCTCTCGTAACCGCAGTAAGTATATATATATATAGCGACTATGTAGGTACTATACTGAAAGGTTGAAATTTTTTTTTTTTTTTCTCAAAGAAAAAAAATTAAATAAAATATTTATGTGGTATAGCTTATTAAGTTATTACATGGTACGGAAAAATCGAGTATATAGTGGCTGCGGGTGAAATTTGTCAAACGGCGGGAAGATTTTTGTTTTCGTCTCTTTTTTTTTGTCCTTCTTTACTTCATTCTCTCTTCTCTTCTATATCTTGTTTTTTTATTTTTTCTTTTCTTTTCTTTTCTTTTCTTTTCTTTTCTTTTCTTTTCTTTTCTTTTCTTTTCGTTTCTTTTCTTTTCTTGGCGCATATCTTCGTCAGCGTTAGCTTTGCTGAAACTCGCGTACGAGAGCACCGCTTGAGATTTATGGGGCGCGTGCTAGACACCGCGAAAGGGAACTTTAACCGGATCGAATCAGGGATGTTTTGACACCGTCGCGGCGTAGATCTTTCTCATGTAGGTATATATACGAGGTATATTTAAATGTATGCGTATGTGTGTCTATGTTACTATATATCTCACACGCAGAAGCAAATTCAAGTTTTGAAATTAAATGTAACTGAACGTTACGTTGTAGCACGTATATAAAATACGCGTAAACATATAATATAACGCGTATAAGATATTAAATTAAAAACTTTTAAATTTTTTCAAAAAGTTTATATATAATTGATTGATATCACAATATATAGTACCTACTTCTACATAATTCTTCTTCTTCTTCTTCTTCTTCTTTTTTTTTTTTTTTTCTTTTCTTCTCTTCTCTTCTCTTCTCTTCTCTTCTTGATTTACCGATTTATTCACAACACTGCGAAACTATAATACATATATATGTATACTTGAATAATTGATGAAAGTTTAAGCCGGATTAATTGTCTGATGAAATTTCTACATAGAATTTGGATTTTCTAAACTTAGGTCATAAATACCGGAGATTAGACTGATTGCATTCGATTTGGGTTTGGCCAACGTCCAACTCGGAAGCTCACATTGATTTATCGACGCCGACTATATACTACCTATATGTGTAATATGTGTTCGTATATGTATCTATATACATGATCATCATATTAGTATTCGTAGTTATGTGTAGGTATATAATACATATATGCATATGTATATATACGACGAGAATGATTCGTCTCTTACCATTATTTACTTCGCGAATAAATATATGTGTTGCGGGTGCGCATTTAGGGAAAACATACATATATTATACGTATACGTATATGTTCATTTTATTTATTTTCATTTTGTTTTTTTTTTTTTTTTTTTTATCATCGAAAATAATAATATTGTATGTTATATTTTATTATAACATCATAAATATGGTATATATATATATACAGTTTTCTGTATATAGTACTATAACTAATATAATATATTATAACACCGGGATCTTATTTTCTTCTACTTTTTTCCTCTCTCTCTTTCCTTTTCGGCCAAAGTAAGAGAAAATTGCGGTGAAAAAATATTTTCTCCCTAACACGTGACGACGTAGATGGATGAGACTCTTTCTTAAAACCAAAGGGCGGCTTCGTTGCTACTGCTATACTGCTGCTGCTCTTCTTCGCTTTCTTCTCGCGTAGCTGTATAGTACATATATAAGTATATATATGTAATGCGGGTATATGTATAGGTATATAAATATTTCTATACCTATAGGCACATTATAGAGAAGCTATAATAGAGAGATACGTCGATATGATTTTCACGATCGAAGATGTATTTCTTATGCTGTAAGGGGCAGCTATATAACGCGGCACAACCACCGTGGGACCCGCGCGCGGTTCTTTTTCGACGTGATATATATCTACTACCGTAAAGATTTTCTTTTCGTATAGTATATCATACATCACTGTAATATATCTGAGCAATGAAAAAAAATAAAATAAAACATCCAAAAAAGGATATAGTGTATAAGTTTTTTCTTTTTTGTTTTTTTTTTTTTTTTTTATTCCGATTTTCATTACAAATACTTTTATGTCTTATCATTTATATTCCATTATATTATATAATTGTTTAGAAAAATAATATACAATATAATTATATTTTATTATAAGGGGATATGAAAGGTGAATTATCCACCTCGAATTTTTGGCAGCCTGTTTCTCAGCTAAAACACATCCGATCGATGTGAAATTGATATTAGTAACGTAGAAAAAGTGAACGAAGGGAATGATACTCTTGGATTGCCAAAAAGCGAAAATAAAATGTACAATTTTATATCAAGAGTGCTCTAGTAACGAATAATCGTTGTTGCTGACGTTGTACTTGATAAATATGAAAACACACGAAACAATTTCCGCTTTTTGGAAATCCAATAGCATCATGCTCTCCGTGCACTTTTTTTTGCGTCACTGATATCAATTTCACATCGATCGGATGTGTTTTAGCTGAGAAACGGGCTGCCAAAAATTCGAGGTGTATATAATTCACCTTTCATATCTCCTTAATAGTCTTATGTGTACTTCAATTCTTCTGAGGTTAAAACAACAGGCCAAAGCAGTATTAGCTATATTGTTTATTGTTATATAGCTTCGGGTTATTTTATTGTAGTAAAATTTGACCGTGTACGAGTTTGCACTGCGGAATTTATTTAATGGGATATATAATTTTCTTACAACATTTTTCAACAGCAATGGCCATACACTCATGTTCCGATCGAAGTATATATGTATGTTTGTACGTTTGTACGTTTGTATGTATAACATACCTACTTCGTAGCCTGACTGATGAAATTCTCTTTCTATTATTATCTTGAATACCTTCGCGGATGTAACGTATAACTTCCTCTCGTTGGTATGCAGCTCCAGATTTTAGTCACCCTTAGAGCTCTTCGCTATGTATATATAGATGCGTGAAATAATTATAACGAAAGCGATCATTCGTTATCAATTTATTGAAACCACGTATTTTCAAAATCCCGAACGGTAAAAATTCCGATTTTAAATATCACCGACTCACAATTTTTATATATCGAAGGTATTTCCCCGTAAATCTGCATATAGCCGATGTTAAAAAGTCAAATCCGATAAAAATTCCGAAAGTTAAAGATCCGAAAGGCCAAATAGCTCCGAAACTCGAAATCAGGCATGCATTCATTCAAAGTTCAATAACTCAGGCTGTATTGATCGTATCGAAAATCGTGATTAAATTAATCGTCTTGAGATTTACTTTTCGGAAAAAAAAATTCAAAAACTTATCAATTATTTTACGACGTCATGAAGTTTTTGATCGATGCACATAAAATGGGTTTCTGCGTAAAAAGGGTCTCGATTAGAATGGACTATATTTTTTGTCTTCACATTCTGAGAAATAGATCGAATTTTTCGGATATTTGGGCTCTCTGCATATAGGCAGCATCCGACATTCCGGAATTTTTATCTTCTAAACCTCTGGGTTTCTGAACATTCGAAATCATCTAAAACGAATTCGGAATTCTTTAAATTCAGAACTCCTGCAGCAACCCGGCTCCAAGAGAAGAAATGAAAAAAAAAATGTCGATAAAAAAAAACCTTGCGTGCAGATCGTATAATAAAAATTAATAGCCTATATACCATAGGTGTACGTATATAGAATTTTAAATTTTATTCTATTATTCGTGGTGAATGTATAATGGAATATTAGATATTCCTATACCTATACCTATATACAATCGATCATATACTACTTATATTCCGATATAATATATTATGTAGGTACCCACAAATTTTTTTTCTCGGTTTTTACTTATTTATTCAATAATGTTTCATCGATCGATGCATATATTTCTTGTATATAGGTACTATATAAATGTTTACACACCACCGTTATATAGATAACAACAATATTTTTCGATCGTTATTATATACATGCAGATATTGGGGAAAATTTTTTTTCTATACAAAATTCGTGAGTGCGTGATGTATTTTCATTATTTCTATTATATCCATTATATTCATTATATCGTTCGGTAATACTATATAAGTACTTGATTAACCTTGTCGTTAGAAATTCATTGGGTCATCCTATATACCTATCCCGCGCCTATTATATGCAGACACACGTAATATATCTATGCGTACGTTTATATAGCGAAGAAACGCGTGAATTTTTTTTTATTTTTTATTTTATTTTAAATATTAACGCTACACTATATAAGACGTTACGCTAGGTATATAAAACACGTATATGTATATACGTATCTCTGATCTATATATATATATATATGTGTGTATAAATATGTTTGAAAGTAGAAGCGGGCATATCAAAAGCAAGAGTGAAAGCACCCATGCTTGAACTTGTGCTATTTTTACGTGTATAGGGTGATACAGAAAACGTTCACTTGTCAATTGTATATATGTAATCCGATGCGTGCGCGGAGTCGTGACTCGTGAGAGGACAACACGCACGCGTTTCAGTTAATTTTAGGACTAGATTCCACCTTTCTTTTCTCTCTTTTCTTAATATTCTTTTTATTCTTCTAAATTTATATCTTATATACGGTATACCTAGTTAATTAGCTTTTATACCTACATAGCATACAACTTTTTAATTTTTTATTTACGATTGAAACGTACTACATTATATACATATTTCTATATTAGTATATAGTATTTTTATTTTTTTCTGATAGGTGGATGCAGATAGTTGAAGGCGAAAGCCTACGGAAATAGCCTACATTTTATATATGTATATTGTATATATATATATATATACCAAATATATGTGTGTGCGAGTGTTGTTAGATGACCTCAAAGACAAGATATACCCTCGAGTATATATGTATATATAATATCAAATATGTATCTATGCAGATATAATATATATACATATACCTGCGTGTGTGGCTTGTTCGAAAATTATACGAGATGTCAATTTTATCGTATATAATGAGAAAAAAATAATAATAGTTGTTACATATTATATACTATGCCTGTTATATTATATACCTATATTTATATATCCTATAAATAAAACGAAGAATTGTGTTTCATATTATATATAGATATAGATATATATAGACCTCGATTATAATATCAATTATATACTACTATAATCTATATATATATATATATACTCTTACATATGCAGAGCAAATATTAATTTACATATTTGATATACCCTTTATAAAATATACATAACTGCTCACATATTATATAATATTATAGTCGTCGTGATATGAACAATTAATCATTAATCAATTATATATATTGTATAAATATATACGAATCCTATATGGATTTGGGTTGCAATTTATTTTTTTATTCAATATACTGATTAATTAACGATATACATATACATATACATATATACATCGATTGTTATGAAACCATTTATAGTCTACTGACTATATTAAGTACGTGCCGTTTCGACGATCCGATGAATCAAAAGAAATCGATCAAGTTTTATTCATTCTATTCATTTCTGTTTTCTTATTATTTTTTTTTTTTTTTTTTTCATTTTTATTCATATTACTTTGCTAATAAATGTTAATGAGAAACTTGTTTCATAAAATTGTCAAAGTACGATATTAACGTCCCCTATACTAGCTGATAACCCAGATAAGATAACGTATAATTAGGTATGTAATGAGTACCTGTATACACATATAATTTGAACAAAATTTCAATAAATTAGATAATATTTTCATTATAACAAAAAAAAAAAAAATAAAAAAAAAAATAAGGGATAATATAATAGTTGAAATAATTCTATACATAGACGCACTGCAGGTATAGATGTACGTACTACTATACATATTATCTATATTTTGTTGAACTTCCTGCACAAGACATGATATTTAATAAAAAAATAAAAAAAAATATATAAAAGAATTTAATTTAAATTTTTTTTTTTTTTTTTTTTTTTTTTTTTTACAAATAAACTGTTCATCAATCAGTGTCTACCCGACACGATAATCAATCATGGCACTTTAGTTGCACGACAGTTATTAATCTAGACTACACCATATACCATTCGCTTATATACAACAGATTTGTAATAATTTTTATAGAATTTATCAGTGACAAAAAAAAAAAAAATAAATAAATAAAAGGATCTCGTATAGGACGTAGGCCAGAGAAAGAGATTGATGCAGTTTGTAATACCGATTTGTTTTTTTTTTTTTTTTTGCTATGTCATTCATCATGTATCGTTTAATATGGTATATCGTGTGTCAATCAATTTATATACATTTTTCCATTTTCTTTATGTTACAGCGATTTGACAAACAACAATATAACAAACATTCCAGCGTTTGCTTTTCACCAATTTTCTACCCTCGAAAATTTGTGAGTATTTTATAAATTCTATATATAGGTATATATACTAACTTATAAATATCTCAGTTTTTAATCTTATATATTATGATCGATCTATTTTTGTTCCAGATCTTTTAGACGAAATCGTTTGGTTTCAATAAATATTAACGCGTTTGTTAATTCTACGAATTTAAAAGTGTTGTAAGTATTTTATCTAATATATAAATAAATAAAAACTTTTTTTTCATTTTTCTATTGCGTTATATAATATTTCTAGGGAACTTGATGACAATTTGCTGACCGAAATACCAAGTGCTATTATACAATTACCAAATCTCGAGGATCTGTAAGTATGATTAATTATATTAAATAACAAATACTTATACTTACCTAACACAATAAAAGAAAAAAAGAGTCCTTTTTTTAAGTATTTCTGAACTCTCTCTTTTAATGCTTATTATAATTATAATATAATTTCTTCATGTTTTTATCATCACAAAGGTCCATTACAAACAATAGAATCCACAGAATAGAAGCCGGATTGTTACAGCATACTAAAAATCTTGTTTCACTTGATCTAAGAGGAAATCCTATAAAAGAGATACACCCTAGTAGCTTTCAGGAACTTCAGAAACTTCGTAAATTGTAAGTATGATTAATTGAAAAAACAAGAGTCAATCATATTATAATGTCTGGTAGGATTGAAATGAAATAAAAATCTAACAACTTCTGATGAATGAAAGATATCTTAATATACTTGAATATAGAAACTGAATGTTCTTTCTTTTCAAATATCGAGGAAATTGAATGATTCAATTTATATATATGACGTAAGAATTGATTCATTCAATTCTCTTATTTCCTGTCTTTCAGGATTTTATCAAACGTCAGGGAGTTGAAAGAGTTCCCAAACCTCAACGGAACTGGATCTCTAGAGTTGTTAAGACTGGATCGTGCTCGGCTTAGAGAAGTTCCAAATGGACTTTGTCAAACATGTCCTAAACTAAAGAGTCTGTAAGTTGATTGAAGAACCTGATCATCTACACAAACCAAATTCATCTTATAAGAGATGAAAGTTTATCGTCTGATTCATTTTTTTTTTTTTTTTTTTCAGAGATATGAAATCCAACTATTTGACCCGCATTCCAAATTTGACGGAGTGCAGTGACCTCCGTGTCTTGTAAGTTCTCGAAATTATCAATTGTTCTCTTATTTATATTGTTAAAGTTCAATTTTTGTCATATTATTCCAATGAATATCGTGATTCTATAAGGTTTTGTCTCCAAACTGATAATCGTCTTACTTAAATCTATGTATGTCGCAAGTTTTAACACCTTGACTCTGTAACCATTTCGATATCAATTTTCAGGGACCTGACTAGTAATATGATTTCTTCAGTATCCGGACAACCTTTTAGAAATCTTACTGCTTTACATGACCTGCTTTTATCAAAGAACAATATAAGATCACTGCCAGGAGACGCTTTCGTCGGCTTACCAAGGCTACAAGTTTTGTAAGTTTGTAATTGAAGAGAGAAAAGACTTGACTTGATAATACAAACCACTTTGAATAATTGGTGATCCATTTTTTTTTTTTTTCTTTACAACTATATGTTACAGGGACTTGGAAAGTAACTTCATTGAATTCATACATCCGGATACATTCAGAGAAAATAAGCAGCTAGAAGATCTGTGAGTAGTTTTGTTTTAGACTGTCTTCAAGATCTTCGAAATTTTTGAACAGAATCTAATGTCCTTTACTCATCCTTTTAGCAATCTTGGGAATAACGTATTTCCTACACTGCCAACGGCCGGGCTCTCCCGGCTACTGCATTTAAAAACCTTCAATAATCCTGCACTCAAGGAATTCCCATTACCAGAAATGTTTCCACGTGTTCAGACAATGGTATTGTCTTACGCTTATCATTGCTGCGCTTTTCTCACTCTCGAACCAGACGAGCCTGTTACCAAAAGCCCTGTACAAGAGTCCGTGCTTTTTCCTACCGATACTAAATTCGATATGAGTCTTTGGAATTCTAGTAATGCCGATATCTGGCCACAACTAAGTAAGTTTGTCGTATTTATAAAAAAAAAAAAAAAAAAAAACGATATACCAAAGCGAATATAAACTTTATCGATAATCCTCAAGTTTAGATGAATATAGTGGTATTTTTTTTTTTTTTTTATATTTCCTTTATTTTTTCTGCAAGGATCACACTTAATGCTGCAAAATGGGTATTAGATATTTTGTTAAGGATAATACTAGTCGATTTTCTGATCGATAATCAAATTCAAAAAACAGCTAATTCACTTTATACGCAATTGGTACGATGTTGTCTAATTGTTGTGTAAAAAAAATAGTAAAAAAATTTGCAGCACTAAAGTGATAAAATTATTTTAGATAACTTGAGCAACAAATTTGGAACAGAAATAAATGAACTTTGGGATAACTTTGGTTCAGATTTTACATACCCTGGTAACCTGCCTGCCTATGTGGAGGATTATTTCGAGGATCAAGACGGGCGAAGTACCATTCCAGGTCAATCGACGCCAGTGAATGTCCAGTGCTTACCTCAGCCTGGTTTGTTACCCTGAGAACTGCCTTAGTAGTTTATTAAATGCTATCGTATCAACTATCGTTTACCCACCCGAATCTCATTGAATTTAAAACTTGATTTCAGGCCCTTTTTTACCGTGCCAAGATTTATTTGACTGGTGGACGTTGCGCTGCGGTGTTTGGATTGTATTTCTTCTAGCAATGCTTGGAAATGGTACCGTTGTATTCGTTCTTATATTTTCGAGGAGTAAAATGGATGTGCCAAGATTTTTGGTCTGCAATTTGGCCGCCGCTGATTTTTTCATGGGTGTTTATCTGGGTGAGGATAAAATTGGCTGTTTTAAACATGAGACTCTCTTCAGAAGACTGAAAGAAAATTAAAGATTCTTGTAACTTTGCATCGATACTAAAGTCTACTTCATAATATTTACAGGTCTGCTCGCAGTGATCGACGCCTCGACCCTCGGAGAGTTCAGAATGTATGCTATTCGCTGGCAAATGTCAGCCGGATGTCAGCTTGCCGGCTTCCTGGGAGTCCTCAGTTCTGAATTGAGTGTTTACACATTAGCGGTGATAACTTTGGAAAGAAATTATGCAATAACTCACGCGATGCATCTGAACAAACGGCTCTCCCTGAAGCACGCAGGATACATAATGACCGTTGGATGGGGATTTGCTCTCGCGATGGCAACTTTACCTCTGCTAGGGGTATCGGACTACAGAAAATTCGCCATATGTCTACCGTTCGAAACAACCGGCACAGTTTCTCTCACCTACGTTGTTTTCTTGATGCTTATTAATGGGGTAGCATTTTTAATCCTGATGGGATGCTACTTGAAAATGTACTGCGCAATCCGCGGCTCTCAAGCGTGGAATTCAAACGATTCTCGAATCGCCAAGCGAATGGCTCTCCTAGTATTTACAGACTTTTTATGCTGGTCACCTATAGCGTTTTTTTCCCTCACCGCAACGTTTGGCCTGCATTTAGTTTCCCTAGAGCAGGCAAAAGTCTTTGCTGTATTTGTTTTGCCGTTGAATTCCTGCTGCAACCCTTTCCTCTACGCTATTTTAACTAAACAGTTTAAAAAGGACTGCGTACTGATATGCAAAGCGATAGAAGAATCTCGTGTAACTAGAGGCATAGGGAGATGCCGTCACAGCTCAAATTTTAGCAATCGACAAACTCCGGCCAATACAAATAGTCTCGTCGATAGATCTTCCAGGGAAAATCAAACCCCCTGCGTTTGTAATTCTAGACTTTTAGAGGCGGGTCAATGCCGAGGTAATTGGTGGGGTACGAGATGGTTGTTACCTTGTACTCGTAATCAGCATCAAAGACACACGCGAAACGATCAATACGCTTATCAAATTGCCGAGATACAACAAAAACAGCACAAACGTGCCTCGTCCGTATCTTCGAGTGAAAATTTCTCCTCTTCGCGTTCAGATTCTTGGAGGCAGACTCACCACTGCGGTATACCCTTGCGATTGTTAGATCCCAAACGGCGTGCCTCGTCGTGGTTGATTACACGTAAACCATCTCAAGATTCGAACCTTAGCTCCTCGCGCAACGACTCTTCAGGCTCGGCGACTACCGCCAGTACTAGTACCTGGCGAATGTCGCGTTCGAGCGCTTCTTTAGAAGTAACTGCTCGACCGGCTCCCAGACCAGTTAGGCCAAAGCCTAGATTAACTAGACAATTAGCTATCCAAGAACCTGAACCCCCAGGGTCGCCGGGTAGGTTGGCAGTTAGACTTCTAGCCACCATACCTTCGGCGGCTGAAATGAGTGAGCAACAGGATGACGAGGGAGCGTTAGGAAACTAGTTATGCCAGTAAAAATGAAAGGGAAAATATATTTATACATTTATTAGTTGAGTTATTGATTTCTCTATAATCTAGAGAATTTATATTATAGATTGCAACGGGGTAATGCAATTAATTGGCCATGTTAAGAGGTAGAGTAATAATATGTAGTTATTATATAGGTGTATTAAATACGATGAGTGAAATAAGGCCATGACACTAAATCCACCTCCGTTGCTCAGTGAAAGAATAATAAATAATAAATTGTTGATATTGTATTATCTGTTAATTAGATCGCTTGAGTTTTCTAGTAGTTGTTTATATAACGTGGTAAGAAATTATAATACCGCTAATGTTCAGATTAGTAGATTTTTCTGAATTATAAGACTGACAAAAAATACATTTTATACAATCCTGCTGCCGATGCTGACGCATCGTATAACGTGTTTTAGATTTTACCAATTTAAACACGTGCTAATTTCAAGCAAAATAGCAATCTATGCCTATATACACAGATCTTCGGTTTGTTGTAATTAAAGTTGTAAGTCATTTATGGAGGTGGATTTCAATAATAGTTTTTAAACTCGAGAATCACAATTACTATTATTACTACTATTATTATCGTTATTATATATCGTTTTACCTGAGACCGAGCAGTTTCTACCGCTTGTGTATCTTTTAAACGCAGATCAATAGGTATACTACTGAAATTACAGTCAATACTAGCAAATCTGAGGTATATTAAATATGGTATTTTTAAGTTTACTATTTTTATGTAAGTATTTATTACCTAGGATTATAACTGTCGTCATTATTATTAATATTATTTATACAAGAGTAATATATATATTTCATGATAGAATAATACAGATCGCGTAACAATACATAAATACTTAGTAATTATTTATCGGTGTAGATACTTGGATTTGATAGTTGTACAGTTCAAATCTGCACTCAACTAGCAAGAATCGGAACAAACTATGTATGAATCGATCATAAATTACGTATTGAATCAGAGAGTTTAGTTTACTTTATCCACTCGCAGTTGACTATAAATTTTTATTTCACAATTCTTTCATTCGAATATTATATGATTACATTTTTTCATGCGACCAATAATTTATCTTATTGATACGTATAGTCCGACGCACAGTCGTGGGTCTGTTTAATAGACGGAGATAAATTTAAGGGTATATTACGACTAGTTAGATAGTTTATTAATCGAAATAGCTATTGTAAATTTATCAGTCTTCGATACTTTGCGACGACGGCTGGTTAAATGAATAAAATAATACCCCCCAGTTATGAGAAACTTATAGCAATCGTTGTGTCGATTCTCAAACTATTATACGATAGCCGATTATCGAATACTCGGATGTGTGTTGTCTACATATACAATGTAAATGTATACTGGTGTTAAAACTTTCACCGCTGTTCAGAAGTTTATATGTAATGCAATTGAGAATAGGTATTTCATCGCTCAAGATGATTGATAACGCTCTAAAAGTAGGGCGAACATATTGTGATTACTAACTTGAAAAGGTATAAGCTAATGTGAATTGTTAATTATTCAGATTTCGAAATACTAATGAATTTTTATTTAATATATATACCTATATACCTACGATATATACTATAAACGATATGAACATTATAAATTGCGATAATTAAAACAGTTTGAACGATATATATGGTTTACATTCTATAGAAAACATAAAATATATAGAGTGCATGCATTTTTCAGAAACTAATTGTTCCTATAACGCTACTGGTTGTATTATACTATTCAATGTCTAAATATTGCGAGGAGTATATATATAAATAATAATATTATTATTGTCATTCAAATTGTTATAATTATTGACTTTTAAAATAACTATTAAACACTACTGTTGTTATATTCGCTATTGTATTATGAAGAATCCCTCCTTCCTATTGGAATTATTTATAACAGTATCGAATTGTTCGCGTAATCATTTAATTATCGTACTGAATTGTCAATAATAGAAGAGTTTATATATACAGATATTGACTCAAAAAATAATATAAATAGTCACTGTAATAGCGAACGTATAAATTTTTATACCATAGTTAAAAGAAAGTTACGCAGTTACAATTATACGATCAATAATTATGTTACTTATATATCCAAGGGATTTTTTTCAACAATATAAAATAGACGTAGAAGAGAAAAACCTATAGTATACAAACGATAAGCTTTAGTCCAACTATACAGAATATATAATGTTCAAAAGATTTGTAATAATTTAACAATTAGATTATGTATTGGCAATATTTTAAAACTAAAACTATAATACTGCGCTCTCTAAATTACATAATATGACTGAATGATGAATAATATACGTTTATCGGAGTACAGTTTACGTAGATATAATATGTTTAACGGGTATTTTTCTATAAAATCTCTCTGATATATTGTTTTTCAAAAGGACAATTATTATAATATAATAGATAGAAAATGAGAGGATATTTAATAATAACGTGAGATATATTCAATAGAATCCTCATGGCCATTTAATAATACATACATAATATATATATATTATATATAGGTATATGCCTAAAATGAAACTATTCAACATATTTATATATTATATATATACATATATATTATAGGTATATATATGAATGTGTGTGTAATATACCAATAATAGAGTACGTTAATAATTTATAACGATAATAAAATTCAAGAAAAAAAGTTAAAAAAAAAAAAAAAAAAAAAAAAAAAAAGAAATGATACAGATAGATTATCAAATTTAATTATTACATGAAATCACTGACTAAAGAACAATATATAATTAATTGTTCGACAATAAGAACTGAATTGTTATCCTCTCGTAAACCTAGTCGATATTTTGCAGTATACTATATTATACCTATTACCCTGTTCAATATAGGCCTATACACAATTAGATTTGTAATCGAAAATAAAAACAGGAAACTTAAGATACGAATTCTGTTATTTATAAATGAATAAATAAATGACAGAAAATTTTAACAGTATAAGATATAAGTTATTCATCTTCAAAAGGAATATCGTTGAAATCATGAAGAGGGATTTAAATTTCATCAAACTTTCGAAATTCTGTTTTATTTATCCAATTATTACATTTAAGTAAATAAAGTTTGGAATAATTTGAAAAATATTTAATTGGAGTATCGGAAGTATCCATAATCTGTGCGTAGAATTAACTTTTCTGTGCCAAAGAGTGAATTCACATACTTCGAATATCGCAACGTTCAGTTTATTGTTATAATTCATAGAGTTGTCTGTAATCTTGTAAGTGAAATTATAAAAGTCAATACATCTGCGTAACGTGATGGTATTTAAAACGCATGATATGTCTTATAGTGAAAATTTGAACCGATAAATAAAAGTGATAAGTCGTCTCGTCGGCTTACTCTTCATATTTACAATTTTGTTCATATGTACATTGTGTTATTCAATTGTATATCTGTTAGCTACCTTTCACCTAATTTAAACCTGATCGATCGTCGATGATTTCTCCTTTGAAAATTTAGTAGTTAGTCAAGAAATATAACAAAGATTAGGCTTACTTTTGAATGCTATTTATTTAGGAAAATTTGATTTCTTCAATTACAAGGAAGACATATGTTGCATTTCTATAGACAATAATATTACTTACATAATACTCATTTAAATACATAATTCAATTATGTTATAACTAATGAAAACTGATCTTTAGAGGGGCCCAAACCATCACTTGGAAAACTAATAGACCAAAATTCAAATGAATTAATATTTATTTTCTTTGAGAGAGTTTATTATTATTTATATACATAGGATATTGCTCCAGCGTCACAGAATATAAACCTGTTAATTCAATCCCCGTAGATTAGTGAGAACACTGAATCAGACACATCCGGTATCATCAAATATTCTGAGCACAACTTCCTCGCGATCATATAAAGTTATGAACGAGCCCGCCGAAGCACAATATATATGTATATGTATATATGTACATGGGTATACAATATTCACGTACGCGTATCGATAACATGTGAACCATTACACTTTAAAGTTATTCTAATTTCAATAGTTATGCGCAACAAAACACACGAAATGAGAAACTGTCCTTGCTTAATCTGGTATTGGGCGTATTGTCGCCAAGCGGATAGTTCCTGTTTTCAAAAGGCAAGCTTTTGGCTTACATTTCGATTACATAGTCAGAATTAACTGCAGACTCCGTGCGCCTAATACCGGATTAAGTAATAATCCAAGAAAAACAAAGGTGAAAGTTTTTCGCATTAAGACACTTAGGTAGAATAATTTTGAAATGATATTATGTAAATGAGTAGAGTTTTGGCCGATTAACTCAATCAAGTCTGGCACTTTTTCGTTCTATCAGAGTCTTCAATTCCAATAGTCGTTAAAAAATTAGGATCAGAGTTGTACCATTTGTGCATCGGTAAATATAATTACAATCTGAAGACTATATGAGTTTAATATATATTTGAGAGTTAATCGCCCAACTTGTCTCCCGCTAAAAAATGAAAATAATAATCTGCAGTATATCGTAACGTACCGCAAGTTCTATTTACAAATTTGACTAATGTGAAACAGAAAAGAAACGAAAACATTTAATTCTATTCAAATAAATACATTGATTTTAGCGATGATGATCCTGAAAATATACTATATCAATAATTTTGAGATTGCTCTGTGTATAAATTGAGCGCAAGCTATCTTTACACTGATAGCAGAAACACCGTCATACCGTTGTAAACGTATTTCAATATTTTATGGGATTAAATAATTATTGCTAATCAGAGGAACTATATTCACCCAACTAGTTTAATTTGCGAATGGAGTAATCGCCTACCTATCTAACATAATATGGTTTCAAGTTTTCATTTAAAATTTGGCAAATTCTGTATACTTGAGCAATTCTAAACGTTGAGAAGCCCTAGTAGTCTATACTTTTATTTTTTTTTTTTTTTAGCGTAGCAATGATCAGTGGAAATCTTATATTATAAAGTCACAAGATAATTAGAGTGTAAAGATAATTTGTGCTAAAGCTGCGTCTCGATAGTTATTAGTTTATTACCTATCGAAACAACAACAAAAGAAAAAATATTATATATATAATAATAATAATAATAATAATAGATATATCAACGATTATTATACAAATGTCATATCATGAAAAACTTATTTCAATAGATCACAATTTTATACTTTAATTTTATTGATTTATCTTTTTAAGTAATTTTTTCTGGGACAAACAAAATATTCTCATTCTCTAATAATTCTTAATATTTTCTCAGCTCACTATATTATGTAGATATATTAAAATTCAATGTTATTTAGAGATTTGAAATTTTTTTTATAATCGTGTACTAAACCATTAAAAGAAAAACGGGTGACACACGTCATGTCTTGAAATTAAAAATACTCTAGGTAGTTTAAAAACTTTTAAGTGTTTCAAATATTTAAGTATACAGGATTTTGAGTGACTAGCGAACATCACGTGAGCTTTGCTTTATTTTTTTTAAACGGAAAATGAAGCTTTCTACGCCTTCGTTTAAGCTCGTCGTTATCGGTAGTGGAATTTGAATCTGTTGATAAAGTTTCGTCGTCGACTGACATAACAGTGGGAAGATCTCTGAATGATTTTTTAACAATGTTTATACGGCTGTTCATCTTTTCCGTAGTATCTAATGAATTGTCAGAGAATGATGTTTTGGATAGGAATGATGAGGTAGTCGGTTCGCTAAGGACCATGTTAGTATCCTGACTGTATGATCGCACCATGTGCGTTGTGTCGGATTTTTCTTTAGGGGAGAACTTTGTCGCTATATCTTCGTTTCCTTCGCCCATTGAGAATTGCACAGCTTCGGGAGGCGTCTCCTTTCCCGTTTCACTGCCTGAAGAATCTGGAGGTATCGACGACTCCTTCCATCCTAAACTCTCCAGCATACCTGCAGACATAATGCGACCTGCCACTATATCAAATTTTGTCCAATATCAAATTATCGGTATAACTTGTATACATTATATCGTAAGAAATAGGATAAGCCAGTACTTTGATTTCTTCTTATTTTTCTATTTTCTGGTTCGCTATCGAGTACATAAAATAATATATCTACTTATCAATCTCTATGGTACAATCTTGCATTTCAAATTTATAATTAGTAATAAAGGTGTATTACAAGAAGTTATTTCGTGCTTGTGATTAATTCATTTAATTACACTGGGGTTCTTTCAATTTACACTTCCTAAAGAATTAACTACTTATGATTTGGGTGCAGATAACTGGGTAAATACTCGATTAAACAAACGGGTACTACGTAGGATAAACGATTCGATTCATTCATATAATATCGTGAGCTAGTCAATTGCCCCAAAGATTATTTTATTCTATAGACGAAAGAGGATAATTATTTTTCTACCTCAAAGATATTCACAAGGATTTCGATAATCGGATGAAAGCCGCATACAGTGAGTAGGACCGAGCATAAATAGTTTTTCAAATAAGCAGGCGATTTTTTTTTTGTGAATTTATGTGTTTGAAAAACTTTGCCACGCAGGTATTTGAAAAAAATGTTGAATTCCATTTTTCCCAGATAACTAAGACTTTATTCATTATAAGCTATTCGTTCGAAGTTATACACAATTCTTATCGAAGATATATTAATTATGTTCTCTGTACAAGCTTAAATGTTATTGAAAAAAAGATAAACTCAATAATGAAAGAAAGAAAGAAAGAAAAAAATAAAATCAGCATAATATGTATATTCGTTTGTACAGCCATGATATAAAATATATTAATCCATTGTTATCGATTTAACAATCTATGGAATATTATTATTATGGTGTTCGAAAACTATCACATTCTAAATTTTACAAGTTATAGGTATATTATATATATGTATAATTACATACAGAGTGTATATGCGGCGTGAGTGTGTGTGCGTGCTTTAGCAAAGCATATTTTATACCTACGTTTAAGTATAACATAATTATTTTACAATTTGCCTTGTATATACAACTCCATTAGGTGTCAAATATATAAAATATGTTCTTTTCCGTGGAAGAACATTTGTTTATATGCTAGACACAATCTTCCTTTATATAAGAGCGACTAGTACGCGTCTTGATAATAAAACTCAATTCTCTTATACTACAGTTCTTGTCGCCTTTACTAATTGCTACAGCTGCTAACATTATTCACTGTAACATGGAATTATCTGCGAGCTGCTACCCAAAAAATAAAATCTCTGTCCAATTTGAATGCCCATTAATATAGGAGTCGAGTGTAAACTTTATTAAAAATTTTTAATTTATTATTAGAGAGGTATTCTCGTATTTCATTCTAATTGTATAAGAATCCAGGTACGGTATTATTTTGATCTTCTGCTTGGGTAAAGTAAAAGAAAAAAAAAAGCCTCTTATCAATCGATAGAACTCGTAAAAAATTTTCGAGTTTTCTAACGCAACTGAGATTTTTTACTGGCTGATATACTAAATATCGAACGATCTACCTTACTAGAAAATAAAAATAGGTACGATGAAATATATTTTATAAAAGCATCGATAAATTGTCATAAATACAAAAGGAATCGAGAGAAATTTTCACGTATCTATCTATTGTTCGTTCTTTTTCTAAATCTTTTCAAACTCAAGCCATCAATAAGCGTGTTATTTGTCTCTAATATAAATGATAGCCAGCCAAGTACTGTACTTTATTGGAATTAATTAATTGTACTTGGCTCGATGCATGTGGAATAAATGAATGGAAAAGAGACCTCCAGTTGCCAGGCAATAAAAACCGAATCAAAAATGATTATCACTGTAACAACGAGTTGTAAATTATATTGTAGTTATAACAGACTAAATAACAACATAGAATATCTACTGAAATCCGTCTCATAAGTACCTTAGAAAACATTAAATTATTTTTCTAATTTGATTCGATCTTGTCTTTTAATTTAAATAATAATTATCAAATTATTTTTATTAACAGAGTATGAGATAAATAAATTCGCTCATCTCATAAGATTCAAATGCCAGCTAAATTTAATAATAAGATAATTAAATTCAGCGATTGTCATCTTAATTTGTTAATGACTTTAACAGACTCGCGTGTGCTGCGAGTTAGTAGATTTCTGAAATTGCTTGAATTAACATCAGCGAACAATTCAATAAATCAACGCATGACGATGGGAACATAAGTAATTCCCTTTTCCTTTAGATCTAACAATCCGTAAATAGTAAAGCTTTAAAATCGTTAAGCAATATCATTATTACATAGTACTCGATTGGGGGAGATATCATGATATCATCATCATCCTCATTTCAAGTAACAGTAGATCTTTATAAATAATAAAAATAAATATAGTCAAGCACGCTTCTTTTTTTACAATGAAATATAAATTCCATTTAAATTATTTAAAAAGTTCACGAATCTAAGCAGATCCTGTATGACAACACTGCATGGTATATTTGTGTACAAATAATTGATCGTAAAAAAAATGAAGAGAAGCGAAAAGCCATAGGCTGCCTCTCAAGGTATCAGAATATAATCTGCTGGTGAAATTCAGATCTGACTAAACACAAGTTTAAGATAGAATAAAATCAGCAATGTACAGTGAATTAATAAGACATGTAATAATCTACTGAGGAGTATTCAACATTTAGGAGTATTAAACGGAGCACTAGTATAAAAGAAGGATCTTTGTTTATAGAACTGTGCACCTCTTTGCAGACCAGAGCTGTGTAAAATAAAGATTTGATCCAAGCAACGTGCAAGGGTAAAAAATAAAGCAATGGTTTTTGTAAGTGAGGGGGGCGGAAGTGTTGTCATAGCGAGACGAGCATCAATCGGTCAATCGGAGTGCTCATGGATGTCCGTATCCAGCTTACCTGCAGCTCCTGATAATGAAGGTGAGTATACAGAGCTTACGTCGTCGTCCAAATCATCTTGGCTACTCATTCGTCCTGGAAAATATTATTTATTTAATATCCAGGCTTCAATATCATTTCACAATCACAAATCTGATTGTTGTCATCGTCGATCAAATGTGTTAGCATTTATTACTGTAATTCAAGCTCACAATTATATTATTTTTCAATTTTCAGACTCTAGAAAAATAGGTAAGCATATAATGAGAATGTAAAAATGATTCTTACCTCTGAGTCCAATACCTCTGCCGTTAGGAGCTGGTCGATAAAGTATATTTTCAAGATAAGCCAACCCGTTGTTATTTATGATGTTAAATCCGCACAAAATCTCAATTTGCTTCCAGCGATGTACTCGTTCTTGTAATTCTACGGTAACTTCATTCAATGAAGTTCTTGCCTCGACGATACTTTTGTCAACTTCATCTATGGATTTACCATGAGTTGAAACGAACGCTCCGACCAAACTGGATCTCTTCTTTCTCAGCTTTTCACACTATTCATATTCAAACCATATTCATATTTCAATGAAAACTCTTTTTTTATTCACACCCTTGGTCAGTTTCTTTGAACCAAATATCCTTACCGCTTCACGAGCTTGTTGCAGCTGTTTTTCAGCCGATACTCTCTTTTTGGTGTACGCCTTGTTCTCGATTTCGTGGGTCAGTTGCAACCAATTTTGAAGACCGTTAGGCGGAGACCAACAACGGTCTTCTAATTCGCCTTCGGCGCGCTGTAACTCCATTTTCAACATCTAGAAATTAAGAAATGCTGCTTTAGTTGGGGTAAATCTCTTTCATTAATCAATTATATAGTAATTTCAGGGAGGAAAAGAGGTGAATCTCAGTTTAGAAGAGATCCATTAATTACCTCAATCTCTGACTTGAGGCGTGTGACTTCGAGATTCGAATCGGATGAGGTAAGTCCCATAGTTTCATCTTGCAAACGTTTTTCTAAATTCTGTTTCTCAGTAGCAGCGCTTTCCTGCTCCAATCTTGCTCTTTCAAGTTCTCGCTGTAATTTCATTTGAAAAAGAAAATAATTAGAAGTATAAAAGACGATGTAAATAGAATTTCAGATTCAAAGCTTCCTCTTTATTCTCACTTGAAGATCTTCCAGCGCTACTTCAGCCCTGTGCAAGCCCTCCATATCCTTCATCATTCTTGCAAGATGCGTTTGAGAGCTTTTCTTCTGCTGGTACGCGTACCAACAGCCAATCAACGCTCCAAACAACAGTGTGATCAGAATAAGGTCCTTGAGGCTATGTCCAGTGTCTATCGAGCAAATCGAATGTATTACAATCAACCTAGCGCACGTTTTATTAGCCTGATAATTTTCCCAAGAAAATTATGCGTACCTTTCGGAGGACCGAACAGAACGACGTCCATAGCTTTCAGGGCAAGTTTTTGCTTATGAATGGGATCCTTGATACCAAGGACATTACCCAGGTAGTGCATGTTGTTAACAGCGAGTCTGAAAGTAGTAAAGTCCAACGTGTACTTTGATATAAATATATTTCATTCCATTATGACAAAATTTCAGAATCATTAATCACCTGGGTAAAGTTGCGCCCGTAACACGATGTTGAATGAATGTTGGTACGTATTGCGGAAGGTCAACGTTAGTTGTTAGCCATTCAGAGGTCTGTTCTATGGTCCAGTTATGTACCTTTAAAGTAATCAATTAATATGGAGAAAAGTTATTCATAGATTTAAGAAACCCGTTGATTTTGAAGCTCCGAGTTGATATTTGGCTGAAAATTTTACATTATTTGATAAAGTATTATACCTCAGAGCGTAACCAAGCTTCCCATAATTCTCTAACGCTTATATGCATGTCGTCGTTGTGATGAAAGGCTCGTTGTCTTCTCTCATAGCCAGCCTCGTACTGCAGTTCCTCTCTCAAAAACTGAATAAACAAATAATGATGTGAAATCGAGTTTGGAGCAAGCAATGATTCGCAATGAGTGATACTTACATCGTCAGATTCCGAGAGATCCACATTCCCATTAGCGTCATCGTCCAACTGACTATGGAGTGACTTTATTGCTTCGAGACCTAATCGGTCGTGAGAGGCCATTGTGAGGCAAGCCAAGTCCTCGTTACAATTCTCTGTACCTAATAAACGAGCGATATGAAGCGAGCGAAAAAAAAATGGCTTGACGTTTATCGTATAAAATTGTGAAAACTATCCTTTCCATACTTACAAATTCTCTTTTTGTAGGTGGCATTGGAAAGCATGAAAAGGATATTAGTCAGATTTAAGATAATTTCTTTAAAGGATTGAATCTGCGTCATATGTGTTGGGATGTAAAATATTTATATAAAAATGTAATTTACATGGGAGATGCGAGGAAAAAGAGGTTTGTATTAAAATAAAACATATATTTGTTGACTTGTCAACTTACTGGATTCGTGGGCAACGGCCTGTGCCAATCCATCTGTAAGACTTGATGTAAAGGCTGTTATTTTCGGTGAATTAGACCCGGTATTAACGGTCTGATAATTATTTCCAGAGTCTAATGCACCGCCAGTAGCAACTCCGTGATGAAATACGGAGCATAATATGTAGAATGAAAATAATCCAATGACTTCGGCGTTGACTACTGCTCGCATTTTAGGTTAGATCCAGTTTAACCAAAAGCGACCTTATTCGGCCAGGTTTCGTTTATATCGTGTTAGTGTATAAAAAAAAAACTTTTATTATTATATATAATTATTTATATTTATTTACACTCGACGTGTATCATTCGATAATAAATATTAACCGTAATTGGGTATGACAGTTGGTGTAGATAGAGTAGCCGTCAGTATTCAAGGTTAAAAATTACAGTGAAAAAAAACCGGGGGCTTAAAAAGTGGAATAAATTTTATTTTGAGCTTAAAAATTTTGTTTTAAAAAGAATTCTTATTTTTCTTATAATTGTTTTACCTTTAATTAAACGTTCGATGCGATGGTTGTTTATTATTATTATTATTATTTATTTATTCAAACGATTAAAATATAAGGTGGTATAATATTTTTAAACCCCATTAAAAACGTTGATATATTTATAATTGAAAATTAGTTATTAATATATATAGAAATAATATTTTAAATTTATTGCATGAATTAAGTACACTTTTTTTTATTTGCCAGAGAATTAATCGGTCCCTCTATCAAGGCCACTAACCATAGATTGTGTAGATGGTTAAATCAAAAACTATAAGCGAAATATATATTCATTTCCTTTTTTTTTTTTATTATTATTAGTATTACCACACTCACTGACCAACGAACTAACTAACTAACTTTTTTTACTGCGTTTTATTATATCTTATAGGCACGAATGTGTGACTACTATTATTAGCTAGGTTACGGTTCTTATCAATTATCACTCCCAGGGCTTCGAACGCGAAGTTACGCGAATTAAGCTAAGCCTCTAACTTACCTTGAGGAAAAAAAAAAAAAAAAAAAAAAAAAAAAAAAAAAAAAACAACTTTTTATTGCCAACCTCTCCCGAAATGGCATTGATTCCCCCCCATTGGCCCAAGCCTATACATATGCGCATACCTATGAATAAGCGTAGCTAAAAACCACGAAATCTCTACAATGTAGAAAGCATATAAATGTATTGTTTATTCTATCGTAATAGGTATGATGAACGTGGAACAAACTATGCGACACAATAGCCGGAAACACATAATATAGTATATATAATACCTATATATAACATATATTCATTCGAAATTAGTTTTAAAAAATCAGTAAACATAGTATATTATAATTACAGAATATTTGTTGGGTAAAAGTTTTATTATAAATTGAAAATCGCATTCGTAACGAAACGAAACGGTTGAACAACGATACATATAGTATAGATAATAATAATAATAATAATAGTAAAAAGGATTGAATAAGTAGACGAAATGAATTAACGATTCAACTTTTTTTTTTTTTGTATTAAAATGCTTTTTCAACATTACCCAAAAATTTCTTCTGACTCATTTTCTTTTTCCTTTTAGTATGTTATTTTTTTTTTTAATTTTTTTCTTTCTTTTTTTCTTTTATCTTTGTTTTCAACAGTCAAACATAGATTTTGTAGAAAAAAAAAAAAAGATAAAAAATAAAAAACACAATTTTGTTTTTTTTTATTTGTTCAAATCATTATTTCCTGTCCTACATACATATAAACGTGTAACAATATAATTATAATATAAGAAAAGACAAAAAAAAAAAAAAAGAAAAAAAAAAAAAAAAACTTTGAAGCGATATTATAAAGAGCAACAGTAGATATACCGAGAGATGAGAGAACGGAGTCATACACCACGATAGATATTATCTAATTACATGTTCACTTCAGATGTTATAGTATTATACGTTCTTTTAGGATGTAAATGCGCCAAATAAACTCATCAATCATCATCACCATCATCATCATCATCATCATCATCATCATCATCATCATCATCAACTTCAGATTTAGGGCTTTTCAAACTGTTTTTTTTTTTTTTTTTTTTTTTTTTTTTTTTTTTTCATTCTTTCATATGGTTTTGTTATTCTTATTATTCATTGATTACTTTTTTTTTTTTTTTTCACTGGTATGTTGAAGTGTTTCTACGCATGATCTGGAATAGGAGAGAGAGATTGATATGATTAGCGGAATTTATGGTTTACAATTACTTTTCTTTTTTTTTTTTTTTTCTTTTTCTTTTTTTACTTTTGTTTTGTTTATCGGAGCAGCCAAGGTTTTAGTCTAAGGAATATTGGTCGATTTTTTTTTTTTTTTTTTTGTTGTTTCCATTTCTTTTCAATTATGGTTAATGGGATCGCTTATAATAACGTTGCATAGATACTATTATTAGTTATTTCATATTATTATTATATAGTCCTACTGCTGTTTGCACTCATTGGGATTGGCTCCCTGGGCCGGTTTCGCACCTGGTGGGGCGTTTGGGAGTCCGTCCTCCTCTTCTTCGTCAACCTCATCGTCGTCATCTTCTTCTTCGTCTTCTTCTTCATAGTCATCTTCCTCATCCTCGAGTCCCTCTCCTAAAAACAATAAAATAAAATAAAATTAAATAAGATTAAACAAAGAAATTATTTCAACGTTCATTCAATTTTACATTCGATATAATTTTTGATAAATAAATTATTATCAAATTAAAAGTCTACTCGCCTGTATAGTACAGAACAGCTCTGGGGACTATGCGCTCTCTTATGTAGTGACCAATCTCGAAATCGCTGGTCAAAAGAGCTTGCGTTTCATCGTCTATCTCTGCGTCTGAATCTTCTGGCACTGTATAGATTCAAGTTTTTCACATTAAGTTAAATATTCGATATTTTTGTCAAACGTAACATCGCATTGAGGGGCTTAAATAATTGTTTACCGATTGGAGGACTGAAGAAATTGAAGAACGAATCATTCTGTACGGTTTTTGTAACCGTGCGAACTGAGCCACGCGATTTATGTTTCTGATTTTTCTTGATCGTTTTCACCGTTACGTTCTTGCCTTTTTTCCAATCAATTATGCAGCCCTGTTGGAAAAAGATTCATTAGAATTATTATAATTCTACTAGAAATCAGTTTCGGATTGTTGTAAAGTTTTGCTTTGGAAGATTTACAAAGTTTTACAGATTCCGTATAATTATTATGAAATATTTTTAAGACTGTTCATCAATATACCTTGCATTTGTAGATTTCTGGCCCTTCGAAGCTGAAAGGATCGTTCAACTCTGGGGCACACTTCATCGTGTACTCCTTGGTGAGAACGGAGTTAGAGAAATACTCGTTAGGCTCGAAATGGAATTCGAGAACAAAGCCCTGGGAATAAGAAATTTTTTAAGTCAAAAACAGTATCTCAAAATTCGGCTTGATGTCTCGATTTGAAGTATAAAAAATTGTTACAAGTTAATAAATATTCCCTCGCCTAGCTCACCATTGGATTAGACTCGAGGAATATAACTTTGACGTCGTAGAGGTGCTTGAGAATAGGCTCGTCATGTTCTTGGACCATTTCAGCTAGCATTCCAACGTTCTTGAATATCGTTAGCCAAAACTCAGGAATACCCTTAACATTCTCGTCTTTAGCCCTGAGGAATAGTACCGAATAAATAGTAACAGGATGTGAATTATACGATTGCTAGAATGAAATTCTAATTTTCGAATACGAAAATAGAACAATTCTTTCTTACAGACTAAACTAAACATTGCGCAGCTGTTTTTCTGTTTATATTTGTATTACTGCGGATGGAAATGGGAAGTAAAAAATACCATTGCATATGGTAAACTTCTGCAAAAGCAGACATAACGCATTAATTACATGACCAGTGGGTCAGAGGTCGCAAAAGATAACTACTTATCATCCGATAATCGTTCTTAACTATCGACCAAGGACATTTGGTATTTAAAGCTCGATGTATGTACCACATTGTCAAGATATCGTAAAGTAAATTCTAGTCAAAATCTGATGCCGGAAGTGATACAAGGCTGCGAAAACATGTTGCATGAGCTATTAAAATTGATAATTAATAAAATCTGAATAATTCAGGTATATAAGATGAATAAAAAAGGAAACATACTCGTCCTTCTTTTCTGGTAGATCTTCTATTTTGACTTTAGTCTTTAGTTCGTTGCTAAGACCCTGCTCTTCCTCGTCGCTTTCCCACTCGCATTCTTCTTCCGTTGGTTCATAGATGCCTGATACTATTTCTCCCCTCTTTTCATAAAGAGGTACGTAAAGTTTATGGTATTTACACTCGAGCGCGTGTACCTCTTCGTAAAATTTAGCCTCTATGTTCGTAGCTACCAATTGAATTTTTTTCAACGCCTTAATTCGACGCTTTACAGGAACCGGAAGTGCCTGGCGGATAAAAATATTTTGTTCTTTGTGAGGAAAAGAAGATTTTGAAAACGTTTTTTTTTCCATTGTTAGAAAATATCAGATGAAATATAAAAAAATATAAAATTTAATATAATAAAAATAACGAATTTTATATACCTCCAACATTTGTGCGTGGATGCGGTCTTGTAAAGCGGCTAAAAGATCAGGTCTGCAAAGTATTTGTGATGTGAGTTCAGACGGTTGGTTCTCGTCTTCGTCCTCTACGAATTCCATGTCGCTAGCATCTCCGGCGCGTTCAGGATCAGTGGTCATTGTCTGTGTAGATAAAATGTGATTGAATAAATTTTAAACAAAGTTATAAAACGAGAATACAAAAACGATATAAAAAGAGTTTTCGCTTTTCCCTCCCAACATGTCTGACGTTTGAACAGCCATGTCGTTAGGTAGTTGAACAAAAGGTTGCTGCTGCCCGCGTGCGAGCACGTTTAATTAACTAATCAAAAGTTAGAAATTGTTGGAAAATATGAACGAAACTACGTTGACGGACCTCGGAATATAATAATTGTGATAAAGTTTAAATCGCGTAAGATATAGCGAGGGAATTTAGTCTTAAGTTTGAAATATACTTTTGCGACTCAAAAAAAGCAGCGTGCACATGGGCTAACTGCGGATGTTCAATATCCGATATCAATCAATGGGCATATTTAATCGAGTAATTAATAAAAGTCGTATTTTAAACGATAGAAAATTTCGTGGTTTTACAAATAACGATCAGAGTCTAGAAATATTGGCAAATATTCATACCTCTATATAGTTTGATGATGCCGACTGTCGGAAAAAGACGAAGGGACGAACGAAGGAATGAACAACGAACCGGTCCGCGTACCGTCGTACAAAAAGTAATTGAATGATGTGAACGTAGCGTCGAGACGCGCGGCAGGGCAGTAATACCAATTTTCGATCTATGGCTAACTTCGTTGTAATATATCGAATGGGATAGATGCAAGTTTGCATAGTCTATGGTTTAGCGATAAGAATAATCGATATTGAGAAATGTCGATAGTGTAGAAATGGCTGAAACCAGATATTCACTTCTGCTAGAGACGAAATAGCTTTTAACGATAAAAAATAACACGAGTTATATATTATGATTTGGAATAAAGTATGCTATAATTTATTTTTTTTAATAACTTTAGAATTAGTGTCAAAAATTCACCCATCTTTACACGGTCACAATAATGGTGAGTTATTAGTTTTTTTTTTTTTTTTTTTTATCATTTCTTTCTTTTTCTACCCTTTTGTACCCCCGTTGAAATTGTCTCTCTCTCTCTTTGTATAATATTATGCATAAGATGATACTACGACGATAACTATAAATATAACAAGAAAATTTTTTCTCACTTTTACAAACATTCAATAAAATAATATCAATTATTTGAAACATGTATCGCAAACCGTTTATTTAAATGTTTATTTATCACATTTTACGAGTATATTATTATAAATACAGGCTTAAAAACTCACTTTATTTTAAAATAGAATTATCATTTCAACATCCTCAGTGTTAACCACAGTGTTTACAACACCGTAAACAGAGTCATAGTTTACCTTGGAATTACAACTTATATCAGCGATTCGAATCTTTACTTGGTAACGCTATTTCCTTTAAGAATACCATTATTCCATATCCAGGATATATATATAGGTATAACTCTTGTGATAAATAAAAAAACCGCAAATTTTTTTTTTTTTTTTTCCTTTTTTTCCTTTTTTTCAAATAACAACAACAACTATATCATTGACGAAAAAATAAATGATTAACATTTCTTAAACCTCATTACAAAAGACTCGGATATATTTTATATAAAGTTGTTAGTATCTTGCGACTATCATGATCATTTTATACTTCTGTTATTTCTTTCTTATTATAGCATTTGTGCAAGCCAACAATGAGGTCCAGTATCTTTTGGACAACATTCCTATATCCATGCATAAGGTGATTATATCAATTCTCTCTTTATCAGTAATTGGATTTTTTTTTTTCATTTTTCATTTTTTTCTTTTTTCACAGGGATTCGCTAGTTCGGTGGACGAGACTAGGTGAGATTGAACATACAGTTTTATGCAATTTTTAATCTTTTTCTTTAAATTAATTTTCAACCTAGCTAATAATCAATGAAATTTATATTTATTTTCCAAGGGATTCTGTATCGGATGAAAACGCGCACGATTCTCTATCACATATTAAGTTTGAACCGAACTTACTGGACTTCAAAGAAAGGTGATTAATGAAATATCGTTTTATTCAGCAATCGGAGCTAATAGGCGATAGAAAAATGTTTTCTGTCTGTTTCGATTGCAATTTTCGACTCACTATATTGAGAAAATCATTTTTGTTATATTTCAGACAGCTTGGTGTACCGCATCAAGAAACTGTGACCCTGTACAACAAGGATTGTAATAAAACAATACATCTTTCGTCCATATCTGGAAATACGCAGCACTTTCATTCTTCATTTTTTCAGGATAAAGTGAGTTTCTAATATTATACATATTCACCTGCCTGTATATTCACTTTCTAGAGAACAGAAAAAAAAAAAAAAAAAAAAAAAAAAACATCTGGGGAAAGTTTACCAAACATGATATATTATATTTTCATAATCATTCCATTATTCTATGATATAGAATTGGTATTTTAAATATTCGTTGCATTATATCTATGAAAAAGATGCATTTTAGAATAGAATACAAGAAAAGTTGAATATGAATTGATACAAGAGAATTTTTATATCATTCAATGCAATAAATAACTTGACGTCATATTAAAACTTTGATTCCAAATTGATAGATCAATTAATTTCAAGGTGATTCCACCCCTTGGCAACACGACGTTTAATGTTGTGTTTCTCGGTCGTGAAGAAGGTGACATAGATAGTTATCTTTTTATCCATACATCGGACGGTACTCTGAAATATCAGGTAATAGAGAAAATCGTTATCAGGAAACTCTTTTCTAACAATCTCAACCAAATCTCTACATATAATTATTCAATTTCATTCAATTCAGGTCAAAGGAATAAGCGTTAGCAGTCCATACCGACTGCGTCCTGTGGTGGGAATCAAGCTACCACTTAACGCGTCTTTCACACCGCTAATATACATGCATAATCCCCATCCTGAACCAATGCAGGTAATTATTTACCCTTAGAGAAGTCAAACTCGATTCTCTAAATAGTTAACATTTATTTTCATCATTTAATTTCAACAGGTTGTAGAAGTCTACAGCAGCGGAGGGGAATTTCAACTCGAACTCCCATCAGGACAGGCTGAGGGACCGAGAGAGTTGTGGGAAATACCTCCTTACCAAACAAAACCTGTTATTAGATTACATTTCAATGCATATACCGAGAAAAATCATACAGCCTATATTAGGTAATCGTTATATTCCTGGTTTAAACATTTTTGTTTTTTTCTCATTCTTTCTGCATCGTTTTATCAAATCTAACGGCATGCAATTCTCTTAAATCTCTAGGTTCAAGGTGAACAATAGCGCCGAGGTGCTGGTAGTCGCGGTAGAAGTCGAAGTTGGGAATGGAGCCGGATTACACTGGGGCGGAAGTTCTGGAGTGATAAATTTCGGTATGGGAGGTTCGCTCCAGCCTCCTATTCATTTTCCTTTGACTCTTAAAAATTCTGCTAAAAAACCAGTCAAAGTGCTCGTAAGTTTTACTTATGCTAAATATTAGCTGAATTTTCATTACATAACGTTTTAATCACTCTTCGCATTGTTTTCTTCCAGAATATAATAAGCACGCCTGTATCTAAGGCATTGAAAATCAATTTTGAACCAATCGTAATACCAGGCGATACAGAGATACCAATCGCTGTTGGAACTTTGATGTACGATTGTAAGTAGAGGGATAAAATATCAGAAATTAATTGCCTCGATCTTATTTTGAAGGTTTTTCTTTCATTTCTTATTCACAGGGAAGGCGGGATTAGATTTACAACACTTCAAAGGAAAATTAGTTATAAAAGGCATCGGGCCTGGTGGGTCTAGTCAGAAACTTACCATACCCTGGACAGCTGAAGTTTTATTGGGTGGTCTGGAAGTGAATGCGTCTGTAACACATTACTGCGCTCCTTATTCCATACAACCTCGGAACTTCACGGTTGTCAATAAGTACAAACTACCGCTAGCTATAACCAATGTATCTCTATCAACGGAAGCAAAAACTCTCTTTTCGGTATGACACTCTATACTTCCTAGTTTGTCAAATTTCAACAGTTTATTACAATCGGCTAATATCCTTGCTTCAATATTTCAGATAAAAGATTTCGTTCCTAAAGTTCTGAAAGCAGGACAAAAGGCGAATATATTTTCGCTGCTTCTGTCTAGTGAAAAGAAATCTGAGAATTTGAAACTGGAATCTTCTATATTGATTCATTCAAATGTGTCTACGACCGAAGTACCGTTGTTGAGTTACGACGGTAAAGTAAGAAAAGTTATACCAGGAGAGGAAGAGAATGACAAAGGCACAATGAACTTTGGGACCGTTGGTAGCGGCACCGAAAACGAGGCGATATTTGCACTGGAAAATCACAATCCTATTAACGTCGAGCTTCATGGCTGGGGAGTAAACATGCCTGGTGCTGTTCTCGAGTTAATGGGATGTCAGAGCGGACCGACCCATCTTTTCAACAAAGGAATACGCAACATAAGCGTTTGCAGTCAGATGGGAAATGTGAGAGTTCTCTGAATTTTATAAATTCTATAAATACTTCGAGCTCTACAAATTCTATAACTAATTGTAATTTCAGCAAAGCATAAAGCCCGGATACTTAGCGGTTTTTAAAATAAAGGTGAAGACTGCTACTGTCGAGGAAGATACAATAGTAGGAGAAGTCTTTGTGAGAACGACTTACGAGCGACTAACAGTACCTGTTTTCATGCGAGTAGCTCACGGCCGAATTTCTGTGAAGAAACTCACCTTCACGGATTGTTTTCCAGTTAGTAATCCAAAGTCGAGACAATTTCTTCAAGCAAAAAGCGCAAATTTCAAATCTAGATGACTTTTTAGGGAGCTGTTTGCATCCACCAAGTTAAAGTACACTCGACATTTGCCAGACCGATGGAAGTTACCTCTGTTGCACCGTTCCACAAAGATCATCGTCTAAAGTACGTCCCGTTGGACGAGACAGCTCTACCTGTTATATCCAAGGGCGATAATCACATCGGATCTATAACTTTCGATTCCTCAATAGCTTGCAAACAGCATTGTTACTTGGGACTGTCTCTGAACACAAGCGGTAATCCCATTTCCATTTATAGTCTGAACTATCAAAGATGATGAGTGAGTCTCTTGGTTTTTAAACTTTCAGCTGGTAATCAGTGGCTAAATACGCTGAGCCTTCCTTCGCACACTAGAGACTCTGACTTGAATTTGTTGAACACTCGCTACACCCGGTATCTCAACTCCACCGGAGGTGGCTCGTGGGAGAATATTACCATTCGTTTGGATACCACTGAAGTGAGAGGGCACAGGTTTAGCCTGAACATAAAGCATTATTGGCCAAGTCTTTTGAGCCACTCTGGAAACTCGAAGAATAAGAGTTCCCTCACATTCCCACTCACTCAAGTGGGCAACACCTCGTTCAAGACAATCAAAATTGATAATCCAAGCTCTAGTCCGTTGCTAGTACAGCTTGTACTGGATTGGAGTTACCCTCAAGGAATGAGACTCTATCATTCCTTGCCTAACAAGTATGTACTCTTTCGACGAGTGAGATACACGTCGCGTTTTTTTATTCATCAGTTATTTATCGTTCCCTTTGATACACAGATTCAAGCCAATATGTTCAGACTGTCCTACTACTATACCGAGCGAATTTAAATTGGAAGATAATTTGGAGGAGAGAGCTTGGTTCGAAAAAAATTGGAACGTCGTAGTACCGGCTCAGTCTTTACCTCTTTATCTCAGTCCACATGAATCTAAAACTATACGGATATCTTATACTCCTTCTTCGGCTAGTTCGTCGTCGGCACTTTTATACATTAGGTGGGTTTGGATTCGGTTCATAAATGCACTTGACTTCTTAATAGATCCAAAAATGAACTCTATAATTACCTAATCTATCTATCCATCTTTCAGAAATAATATGACTATACTGGAAGTCTTACGCCTCGTTGGTCGCGGGGCACATGCACAGTTTAAGTTCGGTAATCGTAAGCCTGGATCTACTACGCCGCTGCTTTTTGAGCTAGCTGATAAGCACCTTAAGGACTGCGAGCGTAAAATTAAATTTTTGTTGATAATTAATTGAACTATTGATGAATTGGTAAAACAAAGGATGATCTTTTTTTCAGGTGAGAGATTGAGGCGAAGTCCTACGCCGAATCTCACCGTCAAACGATCCTTTACTGCTAGAAATACCGGCGAACTCCCGATAGATATTCACGGGTTTTATATCAGCGGATTATACTGCGAAGGATATGGATTCAAAGTCCTGAATTGCGCGCCTTTTAAACTCAACCCAAATGCTACAAAGAAAATTGAAATTGCCTTTACTCCAGACTTTACGCTATCGCGTATTGAGAGGGAATTACTTATATTGACTAGCCTGGGTACAGACACTGTGCAGGTCGAAGGAGTCAACGAAAGCGGAATGGCTAGACTTTCTTTACTGACTACAGTTCCTGCTCATACATTGGAGGCTTGCGCAGCTGTGATAACTAGACCTACGTGGGAAAAACCTGTACAATTGGCGGCGATAAGCCTCTCCACAATACTGCTTATTTGTATTCTTGCTATTTCGTTTCTTGAAGCAGATAGAATCCTTAGAGGGGCATTGGTCAATCTCTCTAAAGGTCCGATACAGCCTCCACTCGATCTTAGATTATTAGCCAACGCTTCGACAATTTCGACGCAAAGTAACGCTATCACAAAAGAGAAGGTGGCTAACGAGGAGCGGAACAAGTCTATTAAAAAAGACGAAGTTTTACCCGACTGGTCGCTTATGAACGTGAAAAAAATTAAGGAGAAAGATACGCAGCAACGGGGCATCAAAATTCCAGATTGGACGGTGGATGAAGAAAGGAGATTCAAGATGGATACTGAATCTAAAGAAATATCAGCGGCAAAAAAACCAGAAGATTTATCCGCCATGGAAAGCAGCAATAGCAATGGGAATAGCAACAGCACCGCTTGTATAGGAACCAAGAAAAAGAATAATAAAAAACAGAATAACACTCAAGAAACAACGCAGATCGAAAATCCTGCTGTTACGGAGCCTGTGCCTGCTTCAGACATGCAAATTATGCCCGAGAAAAAATATACAGCAAATAATTTGGCCAAATCAAGTCCTACGACAAGCAAAAAGGGAAAATCAAATAATAATACTACTGCAAATACTACCAATAACATTAAAGAGGATAATAAAGTTGCCGATAACGATATGCAAATTGAAATTACAACGCAGATTCCAAATACTACAAGAGAAAGTAAATCCGAGTCTAAAAAAAAACAGGAAAGTAATAATGGGAACGGCACACAAGCTCAGTCCGGGAATCATTATAAGAAATATGAATCTTCGAGTTCTACAAAAATAAATCAGTTTTCAGAGGAAGAGACTTCCTCTACTACAACGGAAAGCTCTGTTCACGAAGACACGGTCTCTTATAAGGTGATGTCTTGGTATTATAATGGGAAATTATTTGTTTAGGGTATATACACACAGACCCTGGTTTTTAACTAAGAATGTTTTGATCCACAGGACTGCGATCGTGCCTATGTTAATAAGCCTGATAAAATCCCGAGAAAACCTTCGGTGAAAAAGGCTAAACCGCAAACAATACCAGCGGTACCATCCATCGATTACAGAGATAATTACGAGGGAGATTGCGACGACGATGATTATGACAAAGAAAAACAAGACAATCCTAATCGATGGAAGACTAGCACCACTCGGTCAAATACTAAACATCATCATCTCACTTCGCGATGCAATACAGATTTGTCTTTCAAGTTGCCTAGGCAGAGTAAAAATCAACCTAGGAAGGAAAAGACTACTCAAAAACGTCGGGCTACAGACAAAACTCATTCTAAATGTACGTTAATCAAGATCTGTAGCGCGACTATTGAGAATTGAGTTTGCAATCGTTCTTAAACCTTTTTCTTTCCATCTTTTCAGCTATTGCGTTGAGAGGGACTTCCTCTCAAAGAGACGAAAGCAGACCTACACCACCTGCAATTCCACCTCCGTTACCACCGCCTCCGTCTTGCTGGGGTGAAAACAGAGCAAAGTTCAGCGACGTTGTGGCCAGAAATCAAGACAGCATTTCTGTTTTTGGCAATGCATCTAATGCGACAAAAGTTCAAACGAAAACGTCTGAAACATCAAATTCCTCTAATGCACAGATCCAAATAGCAGAAAATCCACGAATGGAAATACGCGAGGAAATATCTACCCCTAAAGAGCTGAAATTGAATCCTAAATTTGGAATCGAAAACGAGTCTTTCGAAAAGGACAAATCTCCCAATCAGGAAGTTCTTCTAATGCAGCAACCAAATTGTCACACAAATAGTTTCTTCATTAATACTTTTGCCGAGCCACCAGTAAGCCACGTATTTATTATTATTCAGTCTGATAATTATTTCAGCTTCATTGTATCCTAATTCAACTTCTTTTTACAGTTTGAACCAGAGCTGGTACCTTATGAGCTACCAGAGACCGACGAACCATTAGTTGAACTCGAAAGTCTTGAAGTGGGTCCGGGCTGCGCATTATGGGACGACGGTGGCGCAATGATTAATCTATTGCAAGATAATACATCAAACTTTCAAGTCGAGCGACCAAAGTCCGCCGACAAAAGTGCTAATCTATCAGATTCGTTGAAGGGTGAATTGCTACTGTTGATAATTGTATTCGGTAGTTTTGATCAGTAGCATATCTCAAGCCAGATATAAACACATGAAATTTTTCAACAGATAACTGGGTGACGGTAGAAACCAATTGGGAACCACTCTACACTCGTGGTGCAGTCGGCGAAGAACGAAGCGGAGTTTGGGGCGTCAATACTGGTGGTGTATGGGCAGCTGCACCTTGGGGAGCTCCGACACCGCCTACAAACACACTGCAGCCTTCTACGACGTTGCAGCAAACTAAACAAGAAGTTCAGGTATATTTTTGACGCTTTTATTCATTGAAAAACCGCCTTTTTCTAAAATGATGCATCATTTTGTTTCATCATTTTATAGGATCGCTCTGGGTTTGATCCGTTCCGTTCTCTGAGTACGATTTGGACTCCGTCATCGAAAGACCCGTGGGAATCAAATCTTCAAAAGTAAATGCTCATTGACTATCATTTATACATAATTTATATTACTGTTATGTATTCGTAATGTTATAATTGTGCCTCTCGAGTCTTAAATTTCTTATTTTAGACAATTGGAAATTATTGTATTAATTTTATACGTAATTTTATTTCATTTTCTTTTCATTTAATTACTTTTCTTTTCTAATCTTCCTTTTTTTTTTTCTTTTTTTCTCTTATTGGGTGACGAGAGTGTATACATTACGAATTGATCATTTCAGTTGTTACAAGGTTTTACTACGAAGAAAAGAACACGTCATCTTTTTTTTTTAAATCATCAAAAACTAGTAGAAAATTTAATATGCATTCGAAGACGATGCTATTATCGGTTGATATATATATATATTTTTTTTCTTTTTCTTCTTTTTCTCTTTTTCTCTTTTTCTCTTTTTCTTATTTACAATTAGTTATGTGTTGGTAATAAAAACATATTTACAAAAGTGAACGCGACAAACTGCTGTTGAATCTCTTAACTTAATTAATTAATTAAGTACGCATCAAGCTCTTTACAACAACTCATCTTATGTGTATATGTAAAGTGAAACATGAAACTCCAGATCATTTTTATTAGATATCATTATTGTACTACATCTATGACAATATCTAACAAACAATTTATTATTCTTTGTGTAAAAAGATTCTTTTTTACTTTTATTCTTTCGTTATTATGCATACCTTAGATATTGTATACAATAGTAGATGAAAAAATATTTAATTTTCTAATTATTAAGAAATGTTTCACATTGTTTCATGCAATATACTATGAAATACGGTTGTATATTTATTTATGTATATTTACAACAGCACAATGATTCTCACCCTCTGATAGTGGTCGTACAACATTTTTTTCAATACTCAATTACTATTCAGATTAGTTAACTAAATATATTAACGACATGTTGAATATATGTATATGTAAGATGAGCAAGATATCCGCTGATTATTTACGAAAAAACAAAAAAAAACCAAAAGAAGATAAAAGTTATACGTATACCCAAATTCAATAGCGTTAATTAATTACTATTATTCAATTGATTGATTAAATTTTCTTTTCCTTTCTTTTCTTTTGTCAAGTCTAAAATCACCAAATGTATCTGTGATAGATGACTGCGTTAACTGTAAATAGATTATTTTGACAACATAATGTTATCATTTTTATTAATTAAATTAGATTTATGTTTTGAATTTTCACGTTTTCATAGTCACTATACTATATTTAATATTATTAATATGATTTATTATTACTATTATTATTATTAAATACTCTAACAGCGCAACAAAACAATAGTCCTTAATTAAACGAACGTATGAATATTTTTTTTATCATTCAAACTTATTCAACAGTTAAACGAATGATGATTTAGTATACAGATTCTACTTAGTCTGAAACCAAAAGATCAAATAATTTGTGTATTTGTGTATTTCTTCTTTTTCTTTCTCTATTTTCACTTCTACAATTATTATTTTCATTATTATAATATAGATCTCACGAGAAAAACTAAAGATAAAATAAAAGTACAGTAAAATCTTCCTATTGTACCACTGCTCATCTTTGTTTTTGAATAAAAGAAATTCTACAAGTTTCGATTATGTATGATCCATGCTATTACATTATTTATTTATCTACCTATCAATGTCCTTTGAATACAAAAAACAGAACTACATACTGAATTTGAAATATCCATTTTATTGTAAAAACTACAAGTCCCATACACATGGATATAAATATTACTTTATCCAGAGCTGGACAAGTCTGATAATTATTTACAAATTTAAAAGACTCTTTAAAAGAGGCATAGAATCAATTATAACAATTGAAAATTCCCTCAATTATATCGTCGCAAGTCTGCAATTTGGCGGCGAAGTTTTAGGCATAGCACAAGGCTTCGCTTGTTGTATTCTTCTAAGTAGGATCTGAAACAGTGTAATAAATTGATTAATATTCGAAATCTGTAACTGAACAGTGTTAAGTACACAAAGTTTATACCATATTGTCTTCTTCTATCTTCTTTTGCTGCCTCTTTCTATTAATAGCAGAGCTGCTTGTCCTTGGAGCTCCTGAAACAGGCTTAACAGATTTATTTTGTGGTTTTTGATGGGACATAATCCTCTTTAGTAAAAGCTGATTATCTCTTTCTATTTTTCTCAATTCTTCGTTCGTAAAGCTCATGTTTCTTCTTCCACTGCGCGTTAATTGTCTTCTATTAATAGTAAGGGCTTCTTCTTCGCTTAGATACTTCATCTCGCTTTCTAACAAAGAAAATCCTTCTCCATCCTCCTCTTCATCCGTACGCCGATCTCCGCTCCTTCTAGACTTCATCAGCTCAGTTATTCTTCTGTCATATTTTAAACCTGCAGAATGTAGAAGCGATGAACAACCGCTCAACGAAGATCTCGCCGTTACATTTGTAACTTCTGATCCTTTGCAGGAATCGTCAGAACAAAATGACTCGGCGCCATAATCGGATTTGTCGTCGTCATCTGCTGTTATTTCTCTTTCTTGTGATTTTTGGCTCCCTGGAATTTCGCCGATCTCTGAATTACTCAAACTTATTTCTGTAATGATTTTATTCTTAGTCGCCGATGACACGTCTTTGATATTTGAGAGCGTGGTACTTCCGTCGTCTTCATAGTTCACGTTGTTTGATTTTAGAGCTGATTTGAAGCTAGCCTTTCCTTTGATTTCAATGAAACAGTCTTTTGCCGATATCTCCGATGTGGTCATTCTAGTTTTAGCCATGATTAAAATCTACAAAAATGACTGGGAGTATGAATTATAAATGAATAAGAAGTTGGTTGAATGCATAGAAACATCCCTTTACATAAAACTTGGAATAACCAGCTGGTTACGTTACCACGGTAACCGGGCCTAGCATACTTTATTATTAAGGTGTTGCTTAGCGGCGACATTTTTTTCAAGGTCATTTATCAAACACGTTTCAAACAGTGATATAGACAATAATTATCTTCGTTTATTTATAATAGACAGATATCAAGCTGTTTAATTTTAGAAAATTAAATAAAACTATCGTCGGACAAAAATATGACAAATTTCGGGGTTTACAGTGTAATAAATAAAGAGCGATAATATTATGGCTTTGAAATTAGATCGCGTATTAGAATATGACGATTATATCGTCTGATAATAACAAACTAATCAGCTTACTTGATAGAGCTTACCTAAACCTAACCTAAAAACATAACCTTAAATTTTTGACAGCTGCCAAATCCACGCGCAGAGATTAAAAAGCTGTCTTCTGCTGCCCTCTGGCGGTTATAAGTAAAAGTATTATAATGTAATGAGTATGCGGCTTGAGGGTTGGACTCGAAGGGTGGGGACCGTGAAGTTGGTTGTCGATAACTTTAGGAACACATCTAAGCAAATGTTACTACGTGTAAATAGATTAGATTATAATTATTAGTTAATTGAATAAAACGTGTCGACTTGGGCTTGTGACCAAGTTATGTTTACCGGTTTTCAAACTACCTATTTATGACTGATATCTATTGAAAAGGTAAGGGTGTTTGTGTTACTTTTAATTACATACATTAATTACGATCAGATTATTATTTACAGGCTAGGTTCCTATCCGACAATTTAATTTTACCCCAGTCATTCATAGCCTCGTTTTTTTTTTTATTTTAATAAAACTCTACTTCCTCTCATGGTACGCTGTTCAATTAACGTACACAAACTATTTCCTGCCTTATATACTCAATTATTCATTCTTTAAATAATTCCAATTCATTATAAAAAAAGAATATCTCTTTTAAAGGTGTAGCTCCGCTTTATTTCTTTATTTATTTTACGTTAATTTTTCCTCTATAATATATTCATAAATTTAAAGAAAAATTTGACAAATTTCTTTGTCAAAGTATAAATCTTATAGACAATTATTCACAAATTTACAGATATTTCAAATGGATAGATTTTTCGTCACCGTAATTTGCGCTCTTCTGTTCGGCGGACTTAACGCTAATGAAGATCATGTCCATGATCAGGATGCAAGCGATACCTCAACTTATGTCTATCGCAGCCCTTCCCCGGACGGCTACGCTTTTTTAGCTGAACATTTCGACGATCCTGAACACTTTAAAAAACAGTGGATCTTGTCAGAGGCTAAAAAAGATAACATCGATGAGGACATTGCTAAATATGATGGTTCGTTATTACTTCAATCGACGCTATTCCTTTTTTTAGTACTTGGAAACAGTTTGTTTAAGAAACAAAATCGACCTTAGAGTATAAATTCGCTGAAATGCAATTGATTCAAAGTCTTTCATCATCACAAATAAGACAATCTATATTATTTTATGATTTTTTAATGAATTTCATTTCCTATCGAAACTTGGGATCAAATTTATTCAATTTCTACTTTTACTTTATACAACGATTCATTCTTGCTATAGGAATATGGAGCTTAGAAGAATCTGTAAGAAACTCTCAAGACGGAGACATGGGATTAGTATTAAAAAGTAAAGCTCGTCACGCCGCCATTTCGGCTCCATTGTCCAGACCTTTTCACTTCAAGGATAAACCTTTGATTGTTCAATATGAAGTTATATTACAAGAAGGTCAGGAATGCGGAGGTGCTTATCTCAAACTACTGACTCTGGATCCTGCGCATAAAGATCTGAAATTATTTAACGACAAAACTCCGTACACCATAATGTTTGGACCAGACAAATGTGGAAATGATCACAAAGTGAGAATATATCTTTTAATTGAATTTTCTTTCTTCTCTGCATGTCAAACTGTTATGTAAATAGACTATAACAGTATTAATTTAATGCTTCTTATTCCTAGCTGCACTTCATTTTCCGTCATCAAAATCCTCTTAATGGTTCTATTGAAGAAAAGCATTGTAAGAAGCCAAAGGAGCGTCTGGAAGAAGCTTTCAAAGACAAACAGGCTCACTTATACACGTTGATAGTCAGACCAGACAATACATTTGAAGTAAAGCTAGACAATAAACTAGTAAACGAAGGGACTTTGCTTGACGATTTTACCCCGCCTGTTAATCCACCTTTGGAAATTGAAGACCCTGATGATAAACGGCCTGGGGATTGGGACGAGAGAGAAAAGATACCTGACCCATTGGCAATCAAACCTGAGGATTGGGACGAGGATGCACCGGCTCATATCGTCGATGAGGAAGCAGCTATTCCCGACGGTTGGCTGGAAGACGAACCTGCGATGGTCCCTGACCCTAGCGCGGTAAAACCCGAAGATTGGGACAACGAGATGGATGGAGATTGGGAACCGCCTATGCTGAGCAATCCTTTATGCGAAAATGCGCCTGGTTGCGGACCATGGAAACAGCCGTTGAAGCAGAACCCACGTTATAAGGGAAAATGGTTACCGCCTTTGATTAACAATCCTAATTACAAGGGGAAATGGATGCCCCGGCTTATACACAACCCGAATTACTTCAACGACGAACATCCTTTCAAGATGTCTTCGATCGTAAGTCTGTTACGACGATTTGATGCCATGCTATAAACAGAAAGATAATGTTGTTTATTTTAGATTAAATCATGAACGATCGTGTACATAGTTGGTTTTATTTAGTTTGCAGTTGGATTTGAGCTCTGGTCCATGTCTCCTGATATTCTATTCGACAATATTATAATTACGGACAGCGATAGCATTGCCAAGAAATGGGCCGAAGATTCGTTTGAATTACGTAAAGCTAGAATCGCGAAAGAGAACGTGAGTATCCTTTCTTCCATCTCATATCTTATATCATCTCTTGTATTAATTTAATAGAATTTCAAGCTCTCAATCATCGAGAGTTTGAAATAAAGTTCTTTTTTAACTCACACATCATGTGGTTCTGCTGCGTCCTGATGTCTAGGTAACTTTTTGGGGCAAAATGATGCGTCATATGAATTATAAGCCTGGCTGGTGGGCTATGTATTTTATTTATTGCGCTATACCCATTGTTATATACGTTTCTTACCTAATCAAGTGTTCTTTAGAGGTAAAAAAAATACTTAGTATAAATTGCATAAGTATTTAGCCATTGTTATACCGTTGTTTATCTAATCATAATCCTACCAGTTTACAATATAAACCAAAGGCATAGTCTAGACTGTAATCTAAAAGTAGATAATATACTTCATCCGAAGCCCTAATACCACCGTCGTTATCGTATGTATAAAGTAAAACGCTACCTATAAGAAGAGCTTTAGCAAAAAAAAAAAAAAACCATTGAAAGAACCAGAGTATTCCATACAAGTAGTGTAGAAATATTTTGTTGTTGTATACAGTGGAGCTTGTGGAGCCAACTAACAGCGTATACAGTTGAACATCCCTGGATGTGGGCAATTTATGTATTAATTGCTGGCATTCCTGTACTCCTGCTAGTTTACTGTTGCTGTATCACTACTCAGGTATTAAGATCGATTCACAGTACATATTTGATTGTTGCACAAGCTTGATAATTTTAGCAAAGATTTTGGACCCTATTTACTAATCTGTTAAATCACAGGATAAACAAGACTCTAAGCCAGAAGACAAAGAACCATTGCGCGAAGTGAACGAAGAGGAGAACTTAGTCACTGAGGAAGAGATCAGCGCTGAAAACGTAGAAGAAATTGATGGAGGAAATAAGGAAGTTGTTGAACCTGAAGAACCTGAGAAGAAAGATGAGGCGGAAGAGGCTACAGCTGACGAACCTGTTAAGGTATAAAACAGCTTACATTAAAAATATGATATTATCACATCGCTGTTCTTTCTGAATTCTTTAAAAAAATTTTATTCCCTTTTTCGTACTTGTAGGAAAAGCCATTAGCTGGTGGTGACGGACCTCGCCGAAGAAAGCCTAACAAAGAATGAGTAAAGTGAAGATAAGCATACTGTACTCACATTCCGCTGTAAGTTCACTATCACAGATTCTACAATTTATTTATTGTTGATGTGGTTATTAATTAATTAATTGATTAATTAATTAGTTAGTTAAATAATTAATTAATTAATCAATCGTTGACGACAGCAAATTTCATTTGTTAGTAAATTAAGTTTACTTACTTTAACTGTATCGCTATCTTCTATCATATTATGATTGAAGGAAGACTAAAAATGAATAATTTTCATTGTTAAACTGCATTTTTAGATTTTTTCAAAATAATAGGCACCCATGATGCTACAGCGGCGATTTAAGTTTGACGAAATTTATTTAGCCAAATAATTTCTCTGTTCTTTAATATAGCTATTGTGTGAGGTGGTCGTTAAACCTTCGAGATTAAATGTTTTAGTGGATAAACTAAGACTTTAAGTATTTCAATAAATACAAGCACCGCTCATGTTTGCGTGTGGAATTGTTCTACTGCCGCCACTACTTTCCAGTGTGAGATACACAGGATATATTCTTTGTGTGATCTTGAGTGATTGATAAATTGTATTATTTTATTAATTATTGGATTCTCTTATTGTATATGATTTACGAACGTCAATTTCAACTCATTACTTATGTTCAAACTAATTTTTTGCCCGTACTAAACAACTCAAACTTCTTCTTTCTCGACAGATATTAGTTCAAACACCGATTCATTATCTTTGACTTATATCTAATTTTCTAGTCAAATCTTTTAAATATCATTACAACGTTACATCCCTTAATACGTGTTACATTAAATTAAATCCTTGATTTTTGTTTCTCGATGATTCTGATACAATTACTAAGAAAATTTTGCAGCCAAACAAACTGAAATAAAGTAGCAGATCTTACCGTCAATGTATAAGGCGAGAAAGTTAATGTTAATTGTATTTTACATGATATTTGATCAGTATTTAATACTTAGTTAAATAAACAATGATATTACTTAGTCGGAAGTTGATTTTGCCAATTTTTAAAACAGTTAACGGGAGAACCGCTGTCAGATAGCATAAGGGAAGATTTCTTATTGTAGAAAGTGATATGTAATCTATCGTATTCTAAATACTGATCCTGTACCCAATGAGACAGTCTCCTGTTGCGTAATGTGTTTCTATTATAAGTACTGAGTGGAAATAAATAAAATTAAATGAAATAAGACCAATGGACGTGAATAATAGATTATATTGCATAGAATGAGAGGTCAATTTAATTTATTGTGCTAAGCATAATTTAATTTCAAATTATTCCACATAATTAATGAATCATTTATTTATTTAATCGCAAGTAATGGATTTATTATTTAGTTCGTAATTTATAGTAAATGTATGAATTAGCCAAAGCAGAGAAACTGAAAAAAAAAAAAAAAAACTGATAAAACTGATAAAACAAGGCTCTAAACTGTTTTTGGATAATTTTATATTGCGATGTTGTGCCTGTTGTAATTAGATGTAATAATAGTAATGTTATTAGCCATTATATTTTCGTATCCAAGTTTCATACCAGGATTTAGAAATAGCTTGAAATTGAAACGCTATAACTGTACGTGTATTATTGAATTCTCAAACTTGAGAGAAGACTCTTTTCAAATATGTGTGTGTGTATAAATAATATCGTCTGGCAGCTGTATCATCACAGAAATTAGTATAAATATTTAATCGATTAGCACGTCGTATAGAAAATATATTATTAAATTAAAAATTTCAGGCATTCACACTGATGATGATGATGATGATTAGGAATAATTTCAGCCTAGCTATTATCCAAGAACAGTTTTTATAATATATAAAGCAATATAGGATCCATTATACATATTATGTAATTTCACTTTTGTTAATAAACGATAATAGTCTTTATAAATGTAAACACAGTTAGTTCATTGAATTGTTCAATACTTGATCAATAGCATCTAAACTACCGAGAAAAAAGAAAAAAAAAAAAATTAAATTGTCGTATTTTTCTGTAGTTTTATAATTGTCCTTTCATAAATATATAAATGTAATGTCGTGTATATCGTAATAATAATTATTATAACTTGAATAAGAGTTTCGCTATTCAAATTGAAACTCAATTTTTAATATTCTCAAATCTTATTTATATTTAATATTCCTATTTGTGTTTTTATGCAGCTTGTTATTTTCTCAAATAGATTCGCGATGTATCCATCAGTCGTTACTTAAAGAGGCCGTTATTTAATCTTCTGTTACATTAATTACTAACATAATTTATGAATCAGATTTAGACTAAAGAATCCATGAATTGTAAATGGACTTTTATTGATATGAATGATCAAGTTCTATAAAGAATAATAATATTAAGAATTGGTTGGCGATGTACTCGATGGATTCTGGGTACAAGATTTGCAAACTGGTACTGCACGCTGTGACAATTGTCCCGCCAATGTATCGTGCGTTTCCATGCAGCGTGTGCAAAATACGTCGCCGCAAGACCAGCAATGATACTGAAAATCATTTCATACATGATTATAAGTATAGAAATAGAAATCATTTATCTATAAACAACATTGATAGCAGAAAAACATTGCTCTACCTTTTTATTAAACGTATCGAACGTGGTTGAACAAGTACATTCTTCAATGTTACGAGAAGATTTCCAATCCAGAGCAACTGATTTCAATTCTCTTTCCAACTGATCTGTACTTATGTTAATTTTACTCAATTCTTCTTCGTTGGTATTTGTTGGATTTCCTATTATCTTTTCAGACAGAGATTCTTTACTGAATTTATTGTCTAGTTCTTCGTACTGCGTCTCCTGACCCTTTTTTTGAGCATTATTTGTCGTGAATAATTGACCCAACGAACCGACCCTCTGAGATTGGAAGAGTAATTCAAAATTGAATTAAATCCAAAATTATCATATTGCTCTTGCGTTGATTAATCAATCGTTATACCTTGAATAGAAGCTTAACATGATCTTCCAAAGAACTGGTATGATCATGTATAGTTAAAAGCAGATCATCGTAAGTCTCGCGACAGTGTATACCGTTCTCAAATCTGCAGTACAAGCCTTTCCAAAATCTAAAATTTTTATAAATTGTTGAGTTTTAGTTTTATACAGAGAAAATCTTTGTTATAAAATTATTGCGACTTACAGTATACTTTGAGGAGCTAATTTTGGCCATAAAACATTGTTACTCTCTTCTTTATACCCGTTACAGCAGTATAAAGGATTAATATATTCATTCATATGATTGGCGACGTATCCCCAGAGAGAATAAGTCCTTTCACAGAGTCTGAAATTGTTTTAAATGCGTTTAATAATTTTCTGTTCATTTTCTTCGCGATTCTCTTTGACCCAAGAATAATAAATCACCTCAAGTTCTGTCTGTCCTTTTCGCAGTTACCGATAAAGGTACCATACTGGCAACTGTGAATGTGATCGTGAAGAGTCAGGAGAAAATATTCGTTGAATTGAAACGCATACGGATGTTGTTTTAATAGCTGATAAGTTGCGTCAATGAATTGGGTGAATATTGGCGCAATTTCTTTGCCATCGCTACTTATGTGGCCACAACGGTCACTGAACTTGTGCCCGAACGAGAGCCAGTCTTTTTCTATTAGTGCCTGGAAATAGAGAAATTGAAAACGTTGTCTGGGCCGATCTTTGATCTATGCTCTTTTAGCTCTTCACCTGAAAACCTTGAATAGTTCTGTGAAATGGATCCAACATCAAGGCAGCGAGAGAACAAACTTGAGCTGTTCTGTCCCAGCCGTCGCTACAATGTACCACAACGCTGACTCCGTTTGAAATAGCCCTAGCTATGAACCAGGCAGTTTCTAGAACTGATCTTATGTGCTTCAACCAACCGCTGCTTTCTAAGCCACTCAAAAAGTTGCTCATCGTTGAGTTTTTCTGTACTGTAGGGATGAGATATCGTTTTTACATTCGTTATTTAATTTCCTAGATAGACTGTTGCTCTGAGACTCACGATCCATAAGCTTATTCAAGCTCGCCCTCATCACGTGAATATTTTCAATGCCAAAGAAATGGAATTTTATATTTTCGTAGAAGTTTTCATTCTCATAGCCCTTTCCTGCCGCTCTATTCGCCATTGCGTTTATCTGAAATCATACAACTGTTGATTTTCATACGTCAGAAATGAGTGTGAATACTTGCTAGGGAGTTGAAATCAAGCTACTCACTCGAGGCCTCGTATCAACTACATACATATATTTTGAATTTGGATTAGTACGGAGTATGTTATACAACATTTGCTCATCCTCTGGGCAACGTGCGTTAAAGCCAGATAGTGGCTGGCTGCATCTACATATCGCTGCCTGTAATATGGCATTAATAATTGTTTTTTTATTATTCTTGAATGGTTTTAAAGAATGCTAAGCACAAGGTGAATACTAAAGTATGAACCTTGTTAGAATGCAGATAAGTTAGGACCGGTAATCGACCTTTACTTCTGAATTTAGCGCTTCCAGCCAAAACATTATTAGTCGATGTGCTTGGTACGTACAAATATTTAGGATAGGTATCGCAAAGCTATAAAAAAGTGAATAAACAAATCTTGATTAATCAATCGGCTTAGTTGTACTCAGATTTATAAATATGGAGATAAATATTTGCCTCGTAATTAGTGTTCAGATAAGAAAGAGACCATTCCTCATTGGGAACACTTAGTCTTTGAAACTCGCTTTGAATATCAAAAAAATTCCAACCGGCATGTCTCGGCACTTTGTCTTTACTTGCTTGATAACTAAAACAATAAAGTTCCTCCAAGCTTGCTGAAAAAATGTTTTCACTCATTTTAGACCTCAAATATTTTTGACTAATTCCATATTTCCGTTTTATTTATCGATTAGCTTCTAGGTACTGATTTTTTAGATTGATATGAACAGACTTTGGAATACAATTATCACAAATGAAATGAGAAGTCATCCAACCTGGAGAAGATAGTTTAAGTAAGGTGAGATATATGTCGTGACATTCTCGTTCTTTCGGTATCACAAAAGTAACGGTAAGAAAATTTTTGCATCTGATTTGAAGAGGGGATCCTGTTGTCGACAGCGGCTGTTTATCTACGCTGGCAATATGCATGTATACGATCTAGAAAATGGGATTTTTAGAAATTAGGGGAAACGGCATTCTCATCGGTTGATAAAGTTTGATAAATTTTTTATTGAAATGGCTAAAAATACTTGCGATAATCAGATAATTAAACTGAGTTATAAAAGGTTGATCAATAATTCTTACCCATATTTCTTTCTTTCCATTCGGATCAACAAATATCAAATGTGTAGCCGTGGGATAAAGAGTCCCAACGCAGTGATTATTACTATATTTATCTATCATCCGAACATTTTCTACCTAAAATTTATAACGCAACAATTAATATCCATCGATTCGGTAAAAAAAAATTTCGAACGTTTTGAATACACTTGCCTTTGGAATTTTAATCGATTCCATCGTATATTCACGAAAGGCGGTTTGAAACAATTATTGATGTTGATGGTGTCTGCCTCAATCACGGTGATGATAATTGTTGTGAAAAATCGGATATAAAATGAGAAAAAATTTTAATCTACACACTAGTTTACACGAAACAACACATTTTCACTTATCTTATCTTATCTTATTTAAAATTTGTTAATTGTTGACAGCTGTCATATGCACGACGTACGGCGGCCATTACGAAGCATAGAAATATATAAAATGTATATAGATACGAATGTCGGAGAAAAATAACGCGAATACTCACCCACTTCCGGTTGTATTACATTGAGAAATATTTGACTGCGAGTTACCTATCTGTGTATACTTTACGTAATCACAATCGCAAATAGGTGTAAGTGCATACAATACACACGGTTATAATTATTGCGGTTATCAAACAATCTGCTATAGCCATATACACAAACGCAACGTTTGATAACATATAAGAATGAGAATAAATTAATATTATTAAAATGAATGACACGACCGAAGATTCGGACGAAGTTATTATAAACGAGGAGGAGGACGACGAAATCGATAAATCAAAGGTTAAGATAAGAAGAAAAAGAAACGTTTCAGGTTAGAGAGATAAAGATAAGTTAATTTATGGATCGAATTATTCGAATTATACCTAGTTCGTTTAATATTTGTATTTACAGAATGGAATCGCGAGAAGAGAAAACGCTTGCGGATAGCGGGTAAGGAGTACGTTAATACAAAAGGTGAAATAATACGACCGCGTAAAATTGGAGCCGACTGTAAGTGCCGCAGAAAATGTTATACCAAAGTAAATATTAAGGATAGAGAAATACTTTTCGATAATTATTACTCGCTGAAAAGTCACGACGAGCAGAACGCTTATCTTTTTGAACTTATAAGAAAACACGAAATTGCTAGAAGACGGTCTAAGGGCAGCGAAAAACGGACCTGTACTTTCAAATATTTTGTTCGTTTGAAAAACGACAAAGAAATACACGTCTGCAGACAAGCCTTTTGCCATATTCATGCAATATCTGCTCACAAGGTCAGATTACTCTGCGAAAAGTTAGACCGCAACGTTTCTTATCCTAGGGATGAACGAGGGCGGCATCGCAATAGGCCGACGCGTATATCAGACGGTATTATTTCTACTATAAAAAAGCACGTTTTAGTTATCCTCGAGTCTGATAGACTCAGGGAATTCATTAAGGATGATAAACAGGGGAAAAATCAGACACAGTCTGATTTAAACATAACTAAAATGTGGAGGGACTTTTTAAGCCAGCGTGGTAACGGGGATAATAATGATAAAGGGATTCAGGTAATTGGTGATGAATGGTCTGGGGCTACGGTCAAATTATGGCTTTACAACAAAGTATTTCATAGCACAGTATCTAAAGAGATGTGCGATGCTTTGAGTAAGAGAATTAATGACGTTAGGAATGAAAGGGAAGAAGAGACTAAGTCTGGTTGTAATGAGAAACTTGGTTCTCATTCAGAGAGCAAAGAGTCTGCAAGTATAACGCATAGATTGGTAAATAGTTTGAAAAATATTGTCAGTGTAGAGGATCCGAGCAGCTTTTTATTTTCTAATGTTTCCGGGAGTTTGAATACTAATAATGCGCAATATTATCGGTAGTAATTAAGGAGATTGTAAATAAATGCGGAATATCGTTTTCGTGTAATTTAGTCTGTCAGTATCTTATCATGCAAAATGAGAAATTCTATAGATGGATTTCCTGTAGGAATGTAGACTGTTTTCTATACTGGAAATTTTTCAACGCTAAAGTTTTGTCAGATAATATGAGAGAATCCAAAGAATAAAAGTACAATGTGATAAAAATTAAGGATTTAGTTGTAGAAATTCAATGCTACATACTTGTGAAATAATCAATTGTGAATTTTAACTAATAACTAATAAGGCATTACAGTTTGTCCTATATCCTGGTGATTAATGATAAAATTATGATTCCATGTCTACAATAAAGCTGGTGATGTTAATATAAATAAACGAATCTGATTTTTATCCTGACTTGTTGATATTAGATTCGAAACTACTCATATTTCTCCTTTGATTATTTAGAGCTGTTTTTCTTGTTCTTCTTTTTTTTTCTTTGTGTTAGAAAGATGAGAAATGAGAATAATTATTATATTTTCAACATAATACCTGGTATGAAGGTAATTAAAAATAAATCGACGACAAATGAGTAAAACAACATAAAATTATATGGATAATATATTTCATAACAAACTTGCACAATAATTGATAATACGCATCCATGAGGTAGAAATATTTCGTGATCCATGTGTGGCAAATATTCTTATATATATATCTTCGCTGTAATATCTAACATAGTCTAAAAAATCAGTCTTACAAATAATACAACAGCTGTTGTTAAGGCAGTATCATTCACTTATAATAATTATTTACTTCTCTTTTAATAGTTTAATAATCAAATTAAGTAAATATGGTGTCTCTCGTAAGGCATCTTATAGTTTTGTTATGATATTGTGGCCAACCCTATATTGCTGATACAACCTTAACGTATGTGAATATAAAACCATAAAACAATGTTTTCTTTTTTTTTTTTTTTGTTTTTTTTTTTTTTACTTTTCATTCACGGTTTTCTTTCTTTTGGATAATGTGCGATTATATTCACAAATTAAAAAAAAAATAAAAAAAAATAAAAAATAAAAAATTTATATAAAATAAAAAAAAAAAAAAAAAAATAAAAACAAATTAAGGTGCGATGGCTGGGCCACATCAACACTTAAAGCGCTCGTTTATTTTAATGTCGAAAAATAATGACAAATCGATTTGTCCAAAAATTATAATAATAATAATAAGAGAAAAAAGAGAAAAAAAAAAGAAAAAAAAAAACATATAACATGGAAAAATAATTATTCTTTTTTTTCTTCCTTTTTTACTATACGGCCGATCTTTTACGTGCCTTCCAAAGCAATCTTATAATTATTATTATTACATGCTAACACCGACACAATTGTTTTGTCACTTTGATTTCTGGCAAAGTAACTTATTATTTATTTATTTATTTATTTATTTATTTATTTATTTATTTATATTTATTTATTTTTCTTTTACTAAACGATTAATTGTTTTTTCTTTCATTCTCTTCTATTGCTGCGCAGTGTCACATTATACTGACATTGTGTTATATAAAATCATTTCTGAAGTTAGTAATATTATAGTATATGAAAGCAAATACAATAATAAGAATATACAGTAGAGGTAGAATTGTTGATGTTGTTGTTGTTGTTGAGACATACGACAAATCACATATATCCAGGTACTTTTAAGAATATTTGTTTTCTTGAATAATATAAAATAATAATATTTATCGGTAAAAACTATTTTGCACATTTATGTATCGATGGAATGCCCTATATAATCGTATTTAGATTAAAAAAAAAATATATATATATATATAAAAAAAATACAAAAACGTATTATTATAAACTGTAAGTTTTGTTTTCTTGTACGACGTTGAAATATATATATATATATATATATATCTATATTACTATTGGAACACTAAGATTCTAAAAACAGAAAAAAAAACAGAGGGCCATACACGTATAATATCCTCCAGGCAGTAATATATATAATTATATCCAGAGATTTGTATATAATATAATATATGTATAACAAGTAAACGATATAAAAGTTTACTGTTTTGCGATTTAAAAAACACTTTAGCTGGATTTCAGAATCTACTATTATTAATATATATATATATTTATATATATATGGATTGTACATTGCGGCTTTGTAATTACTAATTCAGACTTTTAAAGACCTGTATACGCATATTATAATCTTTTTTACGCGCGTATACGCGTGTTTTCTGTTTTTTTTTTTTCATTATTTATAATACATATTATATCTATATGTATTTATATAAATATATAATGTATATATGTATGTATATTCATAGCAAGTTATTTAGGTATTCGATTTTATGGCATTAGTCTCTCTTAAGGCATTTCTCATTATTATTATTTTTTTTTTCTTTTCTTTCTTTCTCTCTTTCTTTCTTTCTTTCTTTCTTTTATCCAACTAGCAAGTACTTTGCTACTCTGACGGCACAATATTCGGTGTTTGCGCCAAGTTTTATGAAAACACACAATGTATCTTTTGTCATAAGCCGTTGGACGGCTATGATAAGGCAACTGCAGTGATATACTGTGTATAATAATAATAATAATAATAATAATAATAATAATAATAATAATAATATTAATAATAATAATAATAATAATAAAAATTGATACTAGTTACAATATAATAATATAATATTTATAACTTATAATATAATATGTATGTATAATATATGTTATTAGCATGTGTAAAAGAGGATTGTCGAGTTGGTATCTTGTATTCGGTAGATCAGTCTTATGTTAAAGTACAACGTATGTATCCGTTGTACAATATGAGGTAGATTGTTCTATTATATTATATGTAGATATGTTTGAGCAATATTGCAGCTGTATCCCAGGGCCATGTTCGGTAGCAATAATCTATTCTTATTTTTATAACAAATTAACAGCGGTATCTCAGTCATCAACGAAATTGTTCAATGTATAGTGTATATAATAATTCACATCCTAAGGCTATTGGCATTTAATGCCAAGCAAGGATATTTTGAAAATGTGAAAATAATATACATCATCTTTCCCCCGATATACCATAACGTAACGTAATTCTACTATGCTTGTTTAAGAATTTTCTTTTCCCTTATAGTACTATACTACTACGTTAATCGATTGCAAATAAAAATGGATCACAATAATATAAAATAAGTGTAAATATGGTCACCGGTCCAAAAATTCGTAGAGCTTTGCACGATAATAAAGGATTAATATTTTTTTTTTTTTTTTTTTCTCATTCATTCTATCATTATTATATACCGGCTCGGTACTCGTACAACTTTTGGACAAGCATATTATGTTCAGTCTCATGAAATTGCGACGCATAGTCAGTCTTATTGAAGCTATTACCAAGGAATAATCACCACGTTCTTCTTCTTCATTTCCATTCATTTTTTTTTTTAACTTTTCTCTTCTCAACATTCACATTATATAGTACGGATGGGTGAATATGAATGCTCATAGAATTGGTTACATGCGTCGCATGACTATTGGTATGCAGCTAACGATTAATCCCTGAAACTATCTTTGTAACAAAACGAAACAAAAATTGATAACGACAAAAACGTTAGTAGTTAGTTACGTTTGAGTTATTCGGAGTATCCTGTTCTTCCTCCTTGACTATTGACGGTGGCACTATTACTCGGATCTCAGGCTTACGAGTAACCGATAGATCTTCAACTTGGTCCTCCGTAGTCGATTGTTGTTGGGACATTGAATGAACGGCGGGACTTGGACTGCAGCCTGTTATTTCTATCTTAGTTTCTCTTTCTGCTGGATCTCGACTCTCTATAAAATTTGGATCCAGCATTGAGGCAGGATTCCCTATTCCTGCGCTACTGTTCTCATTCTCGCTTTCTGACAATCCACCGCTATAAATGCTTCCATTTGCATTACCCCCTATACCATAAGGAAAGCAAGCCCCGCTTCCATTCGAACCACGTTTGAAAGGTCGAGATGTCGTGATACCCAATTTCTTCACTTTGTCATAAAGAGTGCGAGACGGTACACCATATTTACGAGCAGCTTGTAGCGCACTCATTCCACCCCTTACTGCGTTTATTGCAGACATTATGTCGTCCCTCGTGTATTGTTTGTAACGTTTCCATTCAGGCTTTTGTGTTGGAACGTAATTTACTATTCCTGAAACGATTGCAAAAACATGTTGAAGTTAAACATCAAACAAAACACATCCTAAGGCTATTTAAGTTATGGAAATTACCCCCCTCTCCCCGCTCTATTGCCAAATCACCAACTTATCTGCTCATACCAATATTCTCAAGGCTGTATAAAGCTATTTCCAAATTCACAAAATCCCACTGAAATTCACCCCCTGAAGCTAATATCGTTTATATAATCATTTCCCAAAGATCTAGCTCCCATTTCGAACTCCAACAAACGAAACCCACTCCTTTGCATAATCTCACCTCGGTTTGTCTCTCCCGCATAAGACTGTGGCGAAGGTTTTTCATCCTCATCCATAAGCGATACGTCTGTATAAGGGCTGTGGACAGCCTCGCTGTGAGAAAGATCGTTGCTGTTGCGTCTGTCCACATCATTTGCCGAACCGTTGCTATGAGTACGAGAATGGCTCTCATGACTGTCTGGTTGTAATAACGGCACTCCACCTTGAGAGCTGTCTGCGTGACCTTGTCCTAGTACGGTTCGCAGGATCGGTGTATCACGGTTCATGAGCATGTTAGATAGTTTTTTACGCTTCAAAGGTGAGGAGTCTGACCCATTGTCATAGGACCCTCCTAACATTGAAGAATGTTGAGCGTGGTGAGGTGGAGGAGGATGTCCAGAGGAAGGGTGCTGGGCCAATGGCAAGCCAGAGAGCGCCCACATCGGGAGAGACAACCTTCCCTGGCCTCTTTCCACCGGTGATTTACCATATAGACTGTACGGAGTCCCGGTTGAATGAGGTGGTGAAATTTGGCCGCTGCTATGAGCGGCGCTACTTGTTGTGCTGGTTGTTATCGCTGGGGGAGACGGAGCTGTTTCTCCTTCCTCTCTTCTCCCTTGGGAGCCGTTTTCCTCTACCAGACCCTTTACTTTCAGAGCTTCTGCTACTTTTAGTAAACCTCCCAACTGATCTTGGGCCACATTTACCTCACCGCGGTACATGTATTCCAAAATTGCTTTTATCTCGATGTGTTTAACATCCTTTAGCACTACTACTGGGTGTTTGCAGGGGAGGTCTATGAAGAGGGTTTGAAAGTATGAGGAGCATGCTGCCAACACCATTTTGTGACATTTGATGGATGCTCCGCCATCCACTGCTAATGTGACATCGGTGAAAGCCTCGCTTTGCAATAGCTGGTCGAATACTGTCAGCAAGTTTGATTGGTGATTGTTCCAGCGCAGGCAATATTGTTGAGATGCAGTCCCCATTACAATTTTTTTTCCTAATCCTGGAAATACACATTTATGCATTTTTCATATCAAAATTTATCAGTGGAATTATATATCAATTGACTCATAGTCTCTATTTGCTAATCTTCCCTCTGCTTTGTTTTCACTTTGGATGACGTTATATAATTCATATGATTATCATTATTATTCATTGTTTACCAACAAGCGATTTCAAAACAATTTCGTCCTATACATAATTCGAAAGGTTTTTTTTTTTCGAATATAGATACAGAAGGACAGTTATTCTTAATAATTTTTCCTACCCGAATGTAAAAATATTGGAGTATAATATTGTTTGCTAGAATTTTGAATCGCGAAACAGTATTAATAGAATTTTATGTATTCTAACGAAAATTGAAAAAGAACATACGTATAGTGAGTCACAGATAATACATGCGTCATGCATTTTTAAAATGGCGGCGAATACAGTTTTTTAGAATTCCTAATTCTGGTATTCTGATTTCTGAGGAATATATTGTATATTCATAATAAGTCTTCTTTCTAAATCTATCTCCGATCAAAATACTTCGAACAAATATTTATTTAGGTATACGTAAATAGAGATCACATAGTTTAAAGTTGTGACGGGTAATGATTATAATACGAAAATAAAATTATCTCTATAGAATTTAGTATGAATATCTATACACTTGCAAATTTCATATTCTGCTATAATACGCGCGAAAATAAATACATATATACCTATATACGTGTACGAGCTGTCATATAGAATAAAATCGTCCTAAATGCTGACGGTTTGTTCATAGGCATGATTATCAGAGTTTTACGTAATTCGTATAGATTAGAACGTTTTCAAATCAGCGGAAGTCGTGGACGAATTAAATATCGATTCAAAATTATCGATTTGAGAATGCCCATTTCTCTATATCTCAAGTCTATGCGTGAAAAATGAAAACTACATATAATATGTGCGACAACGTATACTGAAAAACAATAATGTATTATTGTCTATATTCATATGATAATCCTAGTGCATATTAATAATCATTACTGCACATGACCGTCCTAAGTGTATTGATAGAAACTATGTGCTATATTACGTATAGTAGTACGTAGTATGTATATTTATTTTATTTTAGCCTAGCGGCAATGAAATTGACTTATTGACAAAAATGTGTTACACACATTATCTTATTCTCCCATTCTAGTTTATGCACATTAACAATGCGCGATTACGTCTAATCGGCTTGAAACAAAAAATAAAATAAATTTAATTTATTATTCAATTATTATAGTATATACGATAATATGTATATATGTTTACGATAAATTCGATTCAAAACAAATGCATTCCGGTATTATATAGGAATCATCGCATCTCTATATTATAGGCGGATTTTAAACTCTTTGCGTGACTCGAGTAAATTATTTTCACCATAGTGCTCCGTCATAATGATATTCGTTACGTATATATATATATATATAAATAAAACTATATATCCTAGTCTAAAGAAAATATTACATCAATTATAATATTATCCGCTTTCATATAGTATAATTAATCATTATAATATGTCGTCTGTCGTTATAAAAGATAATTCGGTCTACAAACGATACGAAAACTGCACCTGCAGCAGCGCATGAATGACGATATTGAAAAAAAAAAAAAAAAAATTCGCTTCACGTTCACGATCACGAAATTATCGCATGAATTTTATTAACGTCAACTATATTATACGGAAACATGGACGAGGGAGTAAAATGAAAGGCCAATGCACTTTTCGCAGCGAGTGCGTGCGCACGACTCGTATGCGTATGCTGTATGCGCCATATTTGGCACATACGCACATTTCCAGTCTCCTTCATTTACAGAATATTATTCGACGGGAGGATCCGAATCGCGATTGGTCACCGTATTCAAACACAAGGTGAAAAAAAAAAAACAAAAAAAAAAAACAATGAAAACAAAGTTCGCGAATTCATATACGCGCGCGAAACTTGTAGCCGCGAAAACTAATACGAAAATTTGTAACGATTTAGATATAGAGTAAAGAAGGTCGACTTGGCGATAATCGTTGTAAATAAATGAAAGAATGATTATAGCATTCGAGGAAAAATATTTTGAAATAATATTTATAGATATATAATGTATAGTGGGACGTGGCGATAAGTGATATCGCTACTGAACGCGTAATGTTATTTGAAAATAGACTTACTTGATGTAATAAGTGCGGAATGTATGCAGTTTTGATATAATAGCTGTCTGTTACGACATGCACACTAAATTAAAATGAAAATTATAATATAATCAATGAATATAATATATGATTGATCACTCGTTAATTCGCGATGCGTTCATGTTTGTTAGTTGGTTTTGGCTATCGGGGAGCGCGAATGCAACGATCACTTAAATGCCACATTTAGAGACTGAAGCCTGCGTTGCTGCGTTCAGGATGCGATAGAGGAAGGCACGGCTCTCGGCTCACGCACTCATGCGCACTTTTTTCACGCACGCACTCTCGGCTGCACGGCACGCACTGTCTCTATAAAACACCCGCACGAATTCTGAAAAGAGGTTGGACGAAAACGGAACCCTCTCTCTAGCCAGTGCCCTATGACTATCAGCAGCCTATGGTGTTTGGCTCGAGTTCGAGTGGCGCGGAGCGGAGCGGAATTAACCAAAGTGGAATGAGTTAGGACTTCGTGGTCGTGGTCGTGGTCGTGGTCGACGTCGCCGTCCTCTTCGTCGTCCTAGACCCAACTCCCGATTCCCCGACTCCCCGACTCCCTTACAGTCCCCAGTCAGTCAGTCAGTCAGTCAGTTAGTTACTCCTGCAGGTCGTACTGTCGTATAAGTCGCGGTTATACGCGTTCGACTATAATATAGGGGTGGGTATGCCGCGGTATGCCCCGAACTCTATGAACATCCACCGTTCGTATCGTTGATGCGTAGACACGGGTCTGGGGACAGTCTACGTTATATTAGAGCCCAAACCCCAAGGTGCAGCCTGCCTGCCTGCCTGCCTGCCTGCCTGCCTTGCTGCCGCTTTCGTGCCCGTGGCCCATCGTATAACAAGGGTGATGCCCTCCCCGGGCCAAAACGTAGGGAGGGGGTTGCAAGTTGCGAGTCAACTCGATAAACTTTCCTCTATATACGTATATATGAAACGGAGGAGAGTATTCTAGATGTGGATATAGGCCCTCACCACGCCCAGGTTCATTGCTACGCGCCGTTTTTATCCCTCTATGAATTCATGGCTTTCCGTCTTCACGATTTTCTGCATTGCATTATATTTTATCCTAATTTTAGACCTGCATTTTCGATATCAAATATAATCACGGCGTTATTCCTATCCGTTTTACAATCATATGTATATAGGAATTTGCATATCGTAAGTTCTTCTTCTTTTTTTCAGTTATACTCTTTTCTAGCAATAGGTATATCTGACATACCTATATAATAGCATAGACATTGCACGAACGGCATAGGACATATAGGTACATATTTATACGGGTTAGAATATGTATAATGTATATATATATATGTATAGATAAGCGCGTTAATAGAAAATTCAAATTTGAATCGCGCAACATTTGCACTTGTCGTTTAAGCCCTAGTTACACTTTTTGCCTTCCATTATGACACTGACAATGTGTCAGCAGGTAGCTCGTAATCGATTTAGGGCGAAAGCGGTCAATGGCCTTGCAATGCGGTAAATAGGTATATATAGGTATAGAACTATATACGTGCAAGAATATCCCACCGTCAGACACCCTCCGTGCTTTAGAAATAGGGCTTAAGGTGTTTATTCCATCAGGGGCTTCGCCGTCTGTAACCAACGAGAGATTCTTTACCTTAGGCACTACTATTGCCATTTATGTACCTATTCGTGACTTGTGGGAATAAAAAAATGAATAGAAAAATAAATTATTTGATATTTCTTCATTTTATATCTTACATCCGCAATTACATTATACACTTATGATTATACTATTGGTAAATGACTTATATATCTATATATAGAAGGTACATTGTTTGATTGACGCGACGCACTCGAGTGTACTATATCTTATATTATATAGTTGAAATTTTCGATAATTTGTCAAATAGAGTGAAAAATATTCGTACCTATCAAGTCTGGCTGTAAGTTTTAACACGAAGCTGGTTTTTTAACGGCATGTGTCTTTAGTCTAGTCGCATGTGTGTGTGAATGTGCGTTGCTGGTACGAACGCACACTTGTGCGTCATCGCACCGTGCATCGAAACGATACGCATAATCGAGACGCACACGGTGCTATCGCGATGAGCAAACACAAGTTTCCCTGCTCTACTTCGTCTATGATACCTATAGATAGTGCAGAACACCGCGACAGCCGTACGTACATACGAGACTGCAGTCGATAGAGTAAACATAAGTAAAATATATTGTAGAACATCAATTCTCAATTTTCAGTTGCTCTCGGCTCTAAAAAGCGTCTTTTTACACATGCGTATACATACATCACTAAGAAACCATTATACGCTCACATATATAGCATATAGGTACCTATATCCGTCTGGTATATTTGGCTACACATATTCATATACCTCTTCGTATATAATTATATATACCTATATTATTTTTTTTCTATACTATATACTATGTAGGTATATATATTAGATTCGATTTAAACTTTCCCTAAAACTAGAAGGCCGCTACAAAATTTAGGGACTGATGATTTCCCGCGTGCGCGGTCAAATTTCTTCGATATCTTCTATTGTATAGTATACCACGTAATAGATTGTTTGGCTGAATACTAACCGGCACAATAGTCGCGTCTGGCAATAGATAAGACATTAGAGTTTGGAACAACATCGCTGTGATATCGCTCGTAATTGCTGCACTGCTGCAGCGGTGGCCAAATTTTTGGTGTTTACTATATATATATATATATATATATATATATATATAATATACCTATATGCGGCGCATTTACAATAACATATGATCCTCTGCAATGATCGTTCTTCCACATAACGAGTACAAAGTTGTGGCTATGTACCCGCTCCGTTTATATATACGCATGTATTATCAAATGCATATATATATACGGGTACATATATGCATACAGATCGCGTATAGTATAGAGACTAGATACTTCATCTCCCTCTACGCCGGCTAGTGTCTATATACCGCAGTGTCTTTGATCCCTTGACATTACTGCCCTATGGTCGTATCTTGCTATGACTATACAGTGTCTGGGACAGTCTACTTATCCGTGATATGAGGCAACCTTTCAATCGTCTATATGCGGACGCGAAATGAAAATATTTCGTATCCTATAGAGTGCGAGTATAGTTTAAAAAATATATAATTTCTTGAGGGGAAAAACAATTTATATATATATGTGTTTACGTAGCTTTAAGCGATTTTCAAACTATCTAATACAAATATATATATATATATATATATTGTAGTATATGTTAGTGAAAAATATTTCGCCACTTTAAATAATTCCGTTACACACCATAATATATTAATGTATATGTATGGATATATAGGTATGTGTATAGGTATAGATACATATATATATATATATATATATATATATATGTGGTTGCATTTCCTGGCAGAAAGTTAACCGCGTTATGATAGTGTAATTAGCGATGCGGCCTGTGGTTGTGAAATCTGTGTTTAAAATTTCAATTCTTTCTGCGCTAATGCGCATATTAGTCGGCAGCTTGCGGCTCTGTTCATTTTCTACAATATATTCTGAGCGATATATATTTCTATACATTCATATATATCTTTAAATCAGGATGCAATTAGATCCGGCGTATATTTATAATCTTCGATCGAATTTAAAAATGAGTTTAGTTGAAACTGCTATACATATGTAGTAAGCATGAAGCCTAATTTTTCTTCATTTAACGAAAAACAATAAATGAAGATTATAAAAAAGACCGTTTATATTATTATTGTGTGCGGGGTTTATATACGAGTCTGGATAAATTTGTCCCATTGAATTTTGTATTCCGGACGTGGGGAGTGAAACAACAGCTGTTATTCTTTCCATGAATTTTCTAATTCGCCTCGCTGCTTCTGCAATATTACATAACGGTGCTTTAGGCGTGTGAAGGTTGTTGGGCAAGCGCATATGCCGCCTGCAGACTAACCTGGCAAACGAAACACCGCATCACCAACACCACTATTATATGTATAAAATAGAAATAGGTATATATGTGAATATGCGTTTGCGTATATATGTTGGTATAATATGTGCGTGTTCGCCAACAAAGAAACGACAGGTATTCCGTTATCTGGACCGAAAAAAAGGAGCCAAATTTCTATAGGGATTTCGCATCTATTATACCACCGTACTTTTATACATCCAACCCTCACCGCGCTATGAATAACATCGAACCGGACTATCCGCCGCAGTGCAAACGGCACAATGAGCCCCTACTGCTGTAGCATAGCAAGCGCAATAATTTATCATAACGTTTTTAATGCCCGACTGTATTTAGACTCTAAATACACAGAATTCGAGCAAAAGTTTCGCTGAAGAAACGGAGGTCAAATTACGAAACATCATTTAACACTACGCGGGCTCGTATTTTCTATATCTTGATCCCGCGAGTGTAGCCGTTGAATTAATATATCCCCTTCTTCTTCTTCTTCTTCTTCTTCTTCTTCTTCTTCTTCGCCTTCGCCTTCTTTGTATTCATTCTCTAAGATCTGACCCCATTCGCATATATCCATATACTATATATACGTTGAAATATAATTTCAAGCTAAATAATTTTGGTAAAATCAAACCGATCCCACATCATCGTTTATGTAATCACGCGATATATTATGATATTAAACAATGATTATATACGTCACGCAACTAATAACGCAAGTGGATCTATAGGCATAAGTAGTATATATGCGGCTTCTACTTTTCCGCCGCTAGTCAAACGTCTTTTTTTCCTAGTTAGTAGGTATCAAAGAATTCGGTGTGTCTAGCTAACGTAAGCAGTATTATCCAGGAGTAGTGCAGCAGCTACCCAGCCAGGCTGCAGACATCGTAGGCAAGCGGATGGATCATGGATAGTCAGCCAAGCAGTCAAGCAGTCAAGCAGTCAAGCAGCCAGCCAGACCAGCCAGCAGCAGCAGCAACGTCGGCCGGTTGCAATAAAAAATAAGCGACAAACCTCCCTCCCTCTTTCCCTCCCAGCTTTCCTAGCCTAGCCGCCCTCTTGCCTCCCTATGGTGCGGGAGGGAGAAGGGGGAAAGGGAGGTTTATCTGCATTAGACTCGTGTTAGAAGGCCGGCAAGCGCAAACCGGTCCTGATCATGTGGAATGTCAGCCCTAGCACTGTTGCCACATGTATGCGCATGATTTTCTGAAACTGCATCACCCGGTCCACGTAGATTTACTCCACGTCGACGGAATAGAATACAAACCAAGTTGTATATATACGCATATACGCACGACTTCTATATGGGCGATCACCCTAAACTCAAACTCGTACTAGTACTCGTACTCGAGGCGCGGTCCGTCCGGCCACTTGCACTGTGAGAACGCTCGCAATTTGCCAACTCCAGACAGACAATAACACGTATAGTATATATACAGGAAGAACTGTCATAACTGGTTTCTATTCGCAACGGTATTCCCGGTTCAACCACTTTTGCAAACAATATAAATGCAGAATAGATTATCGCTTATTGTTAGGAACGAGAAGAAAATTCATATACCATCTCTCTCCTATATATATATATATATAGACACTGCAGTAGCAGATCGTCGGTGCATCGATATACGATATTTAAACCGGGGGAAAAGGGCGACATGCAAACCGCTGCAGATTTTTCGAAATTCTTTATTCCATGAGATTCACATCAAAAACTACATATATACGTATATATACATCGGAAACACTATCCGAGATCTGATGAATATCTTTTTTTTTTTTTTTTTTTTTTTTTGCAAATTCACAACTTCCGTTCTGCCCATTTCCGTCAACGGAAGATAAAGCTCCGTCCGGAATTTATAAAAAATAACAAGTCATTGACCATATTGTGGACAATGTGAAAGCCTAATAGGAAAGTTTTTGTATTGTCTTTTTTTGTACATTTTTTTTTTTTTTTTTTTTTTTTAATTCGTCGAGTACGCTCCCCATATAGGTATAAACATATATAGGTATTGTATACACCGCATGATGAAGGTATAAGGACGTAGGTATGTATGTCCTACATACCCGCAGAACAATTATATTAGCGAGGTTGAACTATTGTAAGATTTTTAAGGGTAAAAAATAGTGCATCGTACGCGGGGTGAGTATATGTATGAATGTATGTATATGCATGTACCAAAAGTTTGTATAAAGAACATCGCAGTAACAGGTGCTGCACAGGAAACACGCTGGCATTGTTGGTCTCAAGGCCACGCCGCTATAAAACCCTTCTATCGCATAAGAGCATAAAAAAAAAGAGTGAGAAAAGAGGGAGGACGACCTTGGCAACTAGGGTTGTCCATTACTGACGCAGCCTAGCACACCGTGCGTCGTCTAACTCCCCGATAGACGAACTCCATAATAGACCAAATGCGCTTGCCCTGAAAACTCTCCTCCTTTACTTCTCCTTCTACTTCTACTTTGCCACCTCGTCCTCCGCTGCCTCCTTCTCCACCCCATCCTCATCCTCCACCTCCTCCTATTTCTCCTCCTCCTCGTCTAGCCAGTCTAGGGCTCGCGCTCAGTGCTGGTCCTAGATCAAGTTAGCAGCAGCTATAAGTCCGCGCCCTATACTCGCATGCATATATAGCTGACATATATACATACATCGCCAGGGCCGTCCAGCGAATAAAAGTACAGGGCCGAAGGAACGATTGCGTAGAATGCGTATATATTTGAATATGTGCGCGTATGTATGGTTATTATCGTCTATGTTTATAGGTATAATACACCCGTAGGCGTCAACTTGGCGTGCCCGATTTCGAGATGACCTCAAAAAACATCGTCGTCGTCGACGACGACGACGACGCTTCGTATTATCGCGTAACGATTTTAGACTTTGGCAAAATTTACACAAAGAAATACCGATGACCGTGTTTATATTCCTACCCTCTACATATATACATATATGCATATCCATATACCTATACCTATATACCATATGTCCGCTACTTTCAGACTAATTGCTGCTGCATATACTAGCCTATGCGGATAACGTATTATCTATAATATACATACTATGCATGTAGGTACTATATACCTATATATACACTATACATGTGTTCATATGTATGTACAGAGACCGTGCGGTATATCGCGATCGTTATAACATTATAGAGTATGGCGAAGAAGGGCCTGCATTTCGTAAGACTTACGCGCGATTAATTCTTATACCTATATATTACGTACGTGTATACATATAGTATGTATACATGTGTTTATAGGACGGTAATATGTACGAGGTCGACGCCATTTTATATTCACGCGGTTTTATAACGACACACATATCCCGCCTTCGATATTCGTCCGTGAGCGCATTAGGGCCCGCGCGCTCTTATCGCGCGAATTTTAGGTCAGAATATTATAACGTAATCGATATATTGCACGGTTGCGCAAGGCCCTTCGATCAATGACATCGTACTTTTTTTACTCCGGGACGCGTCGGCGTTCAACAGCTGCCAGATTAAAATCAACCAAATTTATAATATAGAAATCCGCTATAACTATTATTTCTATATCCTACATCGATATAGGAAAATAATGGATTTTTAAGTGAAAAAATGTAAAAAATGTATTGCATATATAACAATTCACGAGGGTCTGTTGCATATTATCTGAAAAACAATTTTTTCCCACAATATTTCATTATATTATGTATGTATATACATACGCTATCGCGCAGCTGCATTCTGCATAAGATCTTTAAATCTCCTGCATGAATCATCGCGTCTATAGATAACCCGAGGAGTGAGATAATGTAAGAATATGTAAATCAAAGTACTGTAATAAATAATATCACGCAAGATAAAAGGAAGAAATGATTGGTTCACGTTCCTTTTTGATTCTTGAGTCATTCATATCGAGAACGGGCTCCAAAAAATCGCGACGGCCCTGCATACTGTTAGATACACCAAAAAATGTAGGCAGCCCCTCGCTTATAGTCGTCGCTATATAGCTATATCCTAAACTCATACGAACGCCCGCGAACCTACACGGCTCAAACTATGTGCCTATAAGCCACGCATGCATGCGGACGCGAGATTCTCTCTCTTTATTTATTTATCTATCCGTCTCTCTCTTTCTGCGTCCACGTAGCCTAGTGCTGCATGCAGTCTCTAGCGCCCGCTATATCGCGCTCTCTCGCGCACCAGACAGCAGCAACAGCAGCAGCGGGCTCGTTTAACTTTACCCGCCGCCCTTACTAGGCGCAGGACTGACTGTTCCCACACTATAGCTGACTGGCCGCTGGTATATTATGGTGGGCCGCTTATTGCGGCGAAACCCTCTGCCGTCTACGGCTCTCTCTACCTGTATAACGGGTTATTTTATACTCTTTTCTTTCATCCTCGTTTCTTTATTTTTTTTTTTTTTATTTATGTTCTTTTAAAAGGATTTATAAAAAGGATTAGACGCTAGTACCCCAAAGTATTTTTATTTGCAAACTAACCCCCTCAATAATTCGCAGTTTTTCCTCGTCCGAATTTTACGATAGTTGTATATATATTTATGTGTATATACAGATATAGTTGTGGCTTAGAAACTCGGACCCTTGTCAACTCGGACTAGCACCGCTGTCGAAAGACAGCTATATCTCTTTTTAGATTACTTTACTGCCTGCAGCAACTAACAAAAGCGGAAATTGCAGGCAACCTAAGTTGCCGATTGCGGTTATTATTATCTCGACGATTTCTAGAAAAGGAAAATTCTTTTAACGCAAGCGAATTCTCTAAATATTCTACTATCTATAATTGACTGTAAAGATATACGCGGTCAAGGTTCCTCTACGTTAATCTCCCTCGGTTATAGATATAGTTGATCTGCTACTGGGAATTTACAATTTTGCTTAATTTTTTAACGGGTTTTTTTATTCTTTTTTTTTCCGCGGACAAAATACTCGATTCGTATTACCGTGAAATACAGTACCTATACGATAATATAACTGTAAAAGGTATATTGACTTTTGAAAAGTAAAGTAAAAAACAAAAGAAAAAGAAAGAAACCTGGGTACACATATCGTTCTAAGCACAGCTTTTGTACGGGACAGTATAATAAGGGGTACGGAACTTTTAAACAGGGAGTGGCTACGCGCTAGGAATGAAAAAACAAATAAAGAAAAAAAAATAAAAAAAAAAAGTCGTTCTGTCTTATTACGAACTTGGCTATTATACGGCTATACACACATGTATATATGTATACTATACTATACACACCATCGACTACTGCATCGGTTGTGTGCACCCGGCCATTTTTAGGCACGGCTCGGTTCTGCGGAAGTTGTGCGTGTTTGACGGTCGCCCAATTAAACCTAATTCCACTAAATTCAAGAAGAAATCCTGAATCTTATATATTATGCTACTACTTTTCCCAATTAGAAAAAAAAAAGAAAAAAAAAAAAGAAAAAAAAAAAAAAAAAAAAACCTCTGTAGATATCTATTCATTCCCTTGACTGTATAATTATTTGCAAATTATTTAATCTAGTCTATTATTCATTTTTTTTTTTTATATATAAAGCCACAGCATTAGTAATTAATATGCTGAAACGACCATAATGATCGTACCGTTAATCGTATAATTCCTTGATTATATTTTGATCTCTTCTGCACCTAAAAACTTTCGTACGGTTTTATATAATTTTTTTTTTTTTTTTTTTTTTTTTAGGCAGAATCAATCCTGCGTATTGTATACTAATACGCGTGGGTATAGAATAGAAATACCATTCACAAGTACATGGTATAGTGTACTTAGATACATAACATAATATACACCGGTTGCATATTTTCTCGGATATACGAATTTTTTACTCAAGTCTGTCGTAATATTTATATTGCATAACTATTTAGACGCCCGTTGATCTCTGTACTGACGCAATGCACGTTCTAATTTGAAGTCCGTTGACCGCTGAATGTGCTATAAGATATTTGACAATATTATTAAAAGTTATTTATAATATAGGAATAATATTGTTTTCAATAAAAAAAAAATGTCAACTATCGATTATTGTCATTCGTAGGTATTTTTATTTTTTATTTTTTAATAGAATCATATGACACGGCCCCTTTATCACCAACAGACTAGGCGTGTTGGATAAAAAAAATCAATTATAGGGTATACCTACCTTTTGCAGCAGATGTGAATTAACATGTGCTAATGCGCCTGCAACCCGCAGCCCACATCACATCGAGGTATTCTATACTCAATTTCCAGGCGTTGGGGGAAATGAAGTGTAATATACGATCTACGGAGAAATCGAAGATAGGACAGAAACAATAATAAAAAAAAAAAAAAAAAAATAGGAGATTAATCTGTGGAATAAACGTAGTTATTGAAAACTGATATTTCACATATCTGAAAGAATAAAATTCAATTTTCATACTACGTATATTGTATAAATGATTTATTATATTGTTTAGAATTATAAATAGAAAATTTTTACTCAATATTATAATAATTTTACATTAAATTTGCATATTGAAAATTGTTGGGGCAGTGCCTGGTATTAATTATTGTTACATCGATATATTACAAGTTTGAATGATAACTACACTAATATTAAAAAAAAAAAAAAACATAGGCAACGACTTCACTATATAGATAAAAATAAAGTAGCTATTAATTTATAAATAATCCTAATTATACAGAGACAATAATCTCACAGTCAATCCACGTGAGGACGACAATAAGATATGATACATTATGGAAAAGACGAACAAGATTTCAAAGAAATTAAAATTATTTTTTACCCGTGAACATAATTATAACGATTATCTTTCTCGTTTTTTTTTTTTTTTTTTTTTTATGTATATTTTTTTTTTTATGCAGATTCTGTCTGAACAGTTTTGTCATCCTGTGGCGGCTCTTTGTCTAAAGATCCATACTTATTAGCAATATCTAAGATCTCCCGTAGAACATTATTCTCCTCTTTGAGTCTAGAATAAACCTCCTTTCCCCTAATATCATTTTCTTCGTCGATTGCCGCAGCTGTTTTCATCACCGCTGCCATTTCGTTTATCTTTTCTGCTTGGCTGGTAATAAGCTGTTCAATTGGATCAAGTGTTTAGAATAAATCATCGCAACAAATAGAAAGTGAAATTTGAATACTTGCCTCCGTATATTTGGAGTTATGGAAAGAAGTGAAATCCACTTTACAACGTCGTATTAAAGACGAAGTCTGTTCTCTGTATTTAGACATTATCAACTCCAATGCGTTCTGGTGATCCTCTAAAGCACATTTTAGTTCTTTATTTTCTGCTTGGATTTCTCGCAGGTATTTATTCTCTTGTTGAATTCCGGCTATCAATTGTAAGTGCGGCCTGTGGTGAGCTTCCGAATTAAGGATCTCTACTTCTTCCTGGTACTTGAAACATGAATAAAAACAAAAGAAATTTTCTCATGTTCTTCTAATAAGAGACAATAATGTGCGATATTCATATTAGCATTAGTCATGAGTGAGTGAAAAAAAAAAAAAAAAGTACTGATTGACTAGAAACAGGCATTTTATTTCATCTGTAACTTGAAAAATAATAAATAATAACAAATAAATTGAGGTGTACTCTACTACACCACTAACCTGTTTCATGCTGTGAATTTGACTGCAAACTGATTGTATTTCAGTTATTAAATTGTCAGTGTTATTCTCTTGGTCCGAAATACGACCGACTAATTTTTCAGCGTCTAACATAATTTGTTGAAAAGTTATTGACATCTGTAATAATATTATATTAATTTAATTAGAGTAGAGTTTATTCAATTGGAATTAAACAAACTAGGTTAGAAGATGGTTGCGTTAGGTTAGGTATGTTTGTTGTATACCGTTCTCGCAATAACTTCACACTCTAGTATTCAAGAAACAGAAAACAAAAATTATCTTTAATCTTCGCGTTTTTTCTTTATTTACAATATCGCAACTTTTACAAAGTTCTTCTCTAGTTTAATTTCTATAATATTCAGAATGCAGAAATTAAAAACAGAATTGACAGATGATTTCTGCAGACGCTGGAGCAGCGCTCCTTATTGGTGGTTGACGAGATTTGTCCTACTTTAGACCAATGAAATTTTATTGTCCAATAAAGTTGTACGCACGCCATAGAGTAGGATACGCATACGTTTACGTTCCCGTATCCGCTAGAAATTCGATGTATGCAATTGGGGTGGTAAATGTAAAATAAAGAAGTAAAACAATATTTTGTTACAATGCAATTTATTTTTATTAGAAATAGAGTCACAGTATCTTAGATTCCCTTTCCCTTTACAATTGGGATAATAAACATATCTTAAGTCTAATCTAATATAATCTTTTCTTTAGATGAAGAAAGGAAAGAAGCAGAGAAGCACAAGGAGAAATATTTATAATAATAACGATAACAAGAAAGACTAAGTCAGCAGCTCACTAAGAGCAAAGAAACAAGCAATGTTAATATTAATATTAATGTAATTAAATAAGGAAAGTAACAAAATGATAAGAAATAAGCAATAAGAAACAATATTATATGAAGTTAATAGGATATAAGACATTAAAAAATTGTAACACTACACAGGTATATAATAAAGAATTATACTACTATAACGTTTTCTTAAATTTAATTTTCCATGTAATTTGGTCTTTGCTCTTTGGCTTTTTCCGTAGCTAAATTTTTTTTTTTTTTTGCGATAGTAATCATAACTCAAGTCTAATTGTGGGAGATCGGTATATCGATTCATATATTCATATCCCTAAGAATTATTGATGCCGACTAATATTTATAGTTTATACACTAGTCTATACCTATCACTAGTGGTTATGGGTTAATATTGGTATTTTTTTTTTCTTATTGTGAGTATAATGTTCTCTGAGGTCTAATTAATTGAGATTTGTGTCTATCGCTAGTGGATGCTAGTTTAATATATATATATATATATATATTTTTTTTTTTTCAAAAAGCATACTTTCCTAAGTCTAATATTGTCATGAGAGTTGGGTCTTCTTCTTTGACTTTGTTCCAACTCTTTGTAATGATTTTTGATTATTTTAATGGATGCAGATTATGTAATATTTTTTTTCTTTTTTGTTTTTTTCCTTGGTCAGGTGACTCCGCCACAGTGGATTTACCTCTTTCCCGTGCCTTTTGCCAATCTAACATTCTTACGAACCTTGGGATCAGGTCTGTCTTTCATAATGGAGTCGTGAAGAGCTGCAAACAATTCCATAGGTGGTGGGTCATGCAGAATTGAGTGAATTATATCTTTAGCCTTTTTAACATCTTGTTCCTTTGAAGAGTCTGAAACCTTAAGTGATGCCATGGCTTTCTCTTCTGCAGATTCACAGCTCTTCAGTGTTTTTTCAATCTTATAAGGTTTTCCTGATGATGACATGTGTACTATGGATCCTGACTTTTGGGTCACCTGCTCCGTTGATCCAGCAGTATCTCCTTGTACATCTCCTTTCTTGCTTCCCTCAGCTCCACCTTCCACGTCTATCGACACTCCCTTTCTCGAGCCCCTTCCAAACATTTTTAGACTTATGTTTTCGAAACTTAATTCCTCTTGAAACCCAAAGGTAATTAATTTATCAAAGGCCCACTTCCACACTTATCTGATGATATAAAATCCTTTCAACTATTGATGAAATCAGTTACGAATATAATGTCTGTGTTTTTTTTTTTGTGTCTGACTTTGTTTCAACAATCAAACAAAGGAACAATTGAAAAACAAAAAAGAAAACAAAACAAAAGAAGCAACACATATACCGGGGAAACACTTCGAAAATATTCACCGGTCGTGGCGGTCTCGAATTTTATTTGTCCAACTACTTAGTTTCATCCGCCAATAAGGTAGTCGATCTCATCTTTTCCGTCTCTCAACAGAGTTCAAAAACTTCGAGTTTCTGCTCTATAATATTCAGATATTTAGTGAATTATAATATAACGAAAAAAAAAAAAAAAAATTAATCCTCAAAATTTTGAACTCTATCCGTTTGGTCTGTGCCGAACAAATTTACCACGCTTCTCTACATAATTCTCTACATAATTCGACAAATCAGGTTACCCTCGTGCATATACGCTGTATAAATAATCACCCAACGGTCAAAAAGTGAATGAATATACGATATTAAACCTCACCGAATAAACTTTTACGCGAAAACCGCGTTTCAAGTAAAATAAAATAACCTAAAATAAAGAAAACCGGTGATTTTTTTCCGTTAAATTTACACCGTTAACAATCCCACCGTAATCCAATCTCTCCTAATTGTATTATTTCGGTGAAATAATGAGTCCCTTGAATAGAGGGCCGTTGCTAGGCCCTCGAATGCCTCCTGTCGGCATGCGTCCCATGCCTCCTCCTCGGTTCGGAGGTCGTCTGCCTCATCCAGGTATGCCACCAAGGCTACCACCTCATCCAATGAATCACATGTTCGGTCCAATGCGACAACGTATGCCTTTGGCCGGTCCTGGCGGTCCGTTACCAATTTTTGGACCTAGAGTTAGAGGAATGCCACCTATGATGATGGGACCTATGATGGGACCTAGGGGAATGGGGCCTCGCGGACCACCGATGAGACCTGCACCTCGAGGAATGCTGCCACCACAAGGTCTACCTCATATGCGAGCGCGTCTACCGCCTTGCGGAATGAATTTGAAATCAAAGGGGATGAATAATTCGAAAAAAGTTAGCAAACTTGAGGTGAGGAGATTAAAGGTGTTGTTGTTGTTGTTATGAATTTGAGAGAAGTTATTGAGGATAAAAGTGAATTTGAATCTTTTTGTTTTTTTTTTTTTTTTTCTTTCTTTCTGTGTTTAGGAATTAGAACTGAAAAAGCCGTGGATGACGGACGAAATACGTAGCGAAATACAAAAGAAAAATAAATTGTATGCTAAAGCTAAGAAGAATAAAGACGCTAAGGAATGGGAAGAGTTTAAAGATTTGAGAAACAAAGTAACGAGGATGATTAGAGACGCCAAGACTGATTATCTGGCAAAGAATCCTGAACAGGTAATATTAATTTATTGAATGATAATTTTCTTAGATATTTTTCTTAACACCTGCAAGAAACTGTTCATATACTTATTTAAATTAATCAAATATTATTGTATGAATTGTATGGGTGTGTGCATATACATAAACCTTGGTGAAGTCGACTGGATTGATTCGGGACTTTGGAAACATTTATTGGGATTGAATTTTTCTTAGATTTCAAGCTTAAAGAGATTTGGAATGTTCAACGAGTTATTAGAGCTCGACGGTAGTTGATTCATTGCTTTGGTTACAGGGTGGTCAAAAAACAGGTGATAAGAATTCAATTGAATCGAAGGGTGTTCAGAAAACTGTTGATTCGACTGAGAAAACAGAGAAAATGGAACTAGCGGAGGAGACAGAGCCTTCCAGCGAAAAGGCTCAGTCCTAAGCTTTAGGCTACTCCTCCTTCTCATTAAAAATTAATTAGTTAATCCATTGGCAAATTTATTTTGTTTTTATTATTATTATTATCATCATCATCATTGTCATTATCGTTCAAGATCACATACTTAGTTCGATAGATTAATCAACTGACTATTCTTCAAAGCTTTAATAAATTTATTTTCTCATTATGTTTAATTTATCACATAGGTAGTTCGGTTTGTTAATCAAGTTAACATGTCTGATGGATTAGAGCACATCTTTGGATATTGTGTTTAAAGAAGTATTAGCGTTAATTGGATTTTCTAGACTCTGTACACGCTTTATTAAGCTTGTCTAACTTTTGTTCCTAATTTCTTTTTGTTTTTTTGTAGAATCTAAGTTATTATTTGGTTCAAAACCTTCGTATTGCTTTTTTTTTTCTTTTTTTTTTTTTTTCAACAGACTTGCGTCTGAATTGAAGAAAATCTATACAATTTCTTCTAGATTATTTATATTGTAACAGTTTAAAGTTACGCTGGTCCTCTTTTTTTGGATCATCAATTTTTGATTTAATATATGCTCCTGAATCGTCTGGGGTCAGTATACAGTGCTTTAAGCTATTCTAGCTCTTTGGTAATTTATTGTAAATGGTAAAAGAAAATGTTCTTTTTTGTTATATAGATGTTTAGAAGCTCAGGTATTGCCTTAGATCAAATAAATTGCCTGCTATATTTATTTTTAGATAGCTTTTAGCACTGTAATAATGTAAATTTATTCCATATTAATTTTTCTTATTTAAAAAAATATAGTATTTAATTCATATATACAGTGCAGTTTGAAACTGTATAGATTGGAATTAGATATTTGTACCCAGTATTATCTCAGACATATGAAAGAAATGGAAATGGAATCGAAAATATCGCAAAAAGATTGAAATTTGTATTGAAATTTGTATTGAATATTCATATTGTAAGAATAAATATTTCTATAAATTGTAAACACCTATGTTATTCATTTCAATTGAATTTTATCAATAAGCTTTGATCGATTCATTTACAGTTTGCACCTTTAGCAATAACTTTGATACCTCTTTCTCCGATGTTATAAATTTTGAATAGATTTTCTAGTTTCCTGAACACCGTATTTATATTGTATACTTAATTTTATTGCAATCTTCATTGACGTAGGAATTATCAAATTTTTCTAATAACATAGATCGCATTGCGATATCATTAATATACGATAATAACATTTAGTTACGCATGCATGAAATCAGAAATGAAAATGGGAAACATTATTTATCAAATATCTCAAAGTGAAGTAGTTGTCGTTGAAAGAAAAAATTCTATTTAATTAAACGCTCGAGTAACTACTTTACGGAGTTTCAACATCTAGAGTAAATGACATGAGCCTGCCAAATGAAAGGATTAAATAAGTAATTCAATGGTAAGCATAATGTTGAATGTCAATATCTTAATTCTAGATATTAATACAAGTTTCGTCAAGGTATAGAGATTCACTTTCGAAGCAACAACCACTGTGCTACTTTGAGTGTAAACCTTCACTTTCTCGATTCATCATTAGACCTACTAGCATCATGCTCATTACTTTTGCCATAATCTGTTCAATGCACAATTGTGAAACAGCCAAAACGATACTCCAGTACTAGCACCTCGTATAGTTCTTACGAACTATACCAGCAAATATCGTTTACGCGCCTGATTATAATCAAATGAAAAGTTATCTGAATGATATTATCAAGTTGTGAATTCCAGGCTTCCCTCCACTCCAACGACACATCGGCATACGATGAGAGAGACGAAAATGACCAGAGTTCCGAAGAGGAACGTGAGTACTACTGCGAAGTATGTGACAGAGAATTCCCTTCTGAAGAATGCCTACAGAAACACATGGGAGAACATAGAGTCTGTGGAATAGAGGGCTGCGTCTTTTCCGCGCACCCAAAACTGGTCGACAAACATATCAGCATGCAGCACTCTACTGGTTTATATCACAGACTTAAGAACTTATCCACACCTGACGATATCGCTAAGTGGATCATGGAACGAAAGAAGTAAATTATTGCCACATATCTGGCTTTTGAATGAAATTTTATATTATAGGTACTTAACATTTTGTAAAAACGAATGTAATTACAGGAGGTATCCCACAAAAGCTAACATAGAACATCTAAAGGCTGAGGCATCTGAAAAACGACAACGGTACGAAGTAATAAGGGAAAAAAAATCACTGACTGAATCTAAGACGGTGAAAAGCGAGCCAAAGAGAACTGCAAAACGCAAGAATCGTAGACGACCACACGCTGTACCTGAATTGGTAAAAACTAACGAAGATCAGCTTTATAAAGGAGTTCAAGCTTTCGCTGGGACATGTAAGTATGCGGATTAGAGTTTCCAAGTGTTTATTCAAAGAGCATAATTTTAATCACAGGAAACCATGAATCTAATTTAATCAATCTAAACTTTTCAGTGAGTTTACGGGAAGCGGCAAGTGATGCAGAATCTTCTCTAATCGAGGATTCGGATAATGAGATGGACAAACTCACAGAGGGAGATGAGATGGAGGTGAAACCCACAGAGGAAATTCCTCAGGCTGATAAAACTGACCATGCCACAGGAGAGGAGAGGAGAGAGGAGAATAATACTTTCTCTCTAAGTCTGGTAGCAGATTACGGGACAGATTCAGACATAGGTGAGTTTTTGAATGTGCTTCAAGATGAATGATGTTGTTCTTATTGCATTATATTATGCTTTTTCTATAGATAATGAACCGGAAGAAGTACCCTTCAAGAAAACGAAGATAGATGTCGATAGTATTGAAAGTATTCCAGCGGTAGCGAACCAGGACGATCGTCGAAACAATAACAGATCTAGATCGAGGCATAATAACAGCAAGAACAAGCCAAAGGAATTTGAGAAGTCGAGACAGAACAATGACGAACAACGTGGACAACGTTTTCAGAGAACTTCAAATGACAATCGTAATACCAGAGGGAAAAAGACGAACAAGATTCAGCTCCTCAACAAACTCTTATCCCGCTCTATACAACATGAAAGAAACTTGATTTCTCAATGCATCAAGTATATCGTTGATAATAAGTATTTCGAATGAAGGAGTTATGAATAATCATATATCTAATTGGTATAATTTGTCGAATTTAATAAACTCTCCATTGAAGAACCGATAGTATTTTAGTCGTATATTTTATTCGAAACTTATAATACATGATGTACTGTAAATTAGTATTTTTGAAAATCGGTTCTGATTTCATTTGGAAAAGCGTTTTTTCTTCTTCTTTTCACCGCTCTTCGGAAAATCCTTAATATCATCGCCGGCTATTCTCTTATCCGCTGTTTTAACAGAAACTAAACTTTTGCTGGTGCTTTTTCCGGACAGAGCACTTTCCCAGTCTGTTTCTGACCCTTTTATAGCATACTGGCTCAAGTTCTCTCTTTTCAATCTCTCCAGTTCAGTTTTTTGCTTGATTTTTAGCTCCTGAAAGATAGAATTAAGATTCCATTGTAAGTCAGAGTTCTTATTACACGAATACTAAATATCTAGCAATAAACGAACCTTAGCTGCGTCCTCGAGTTCATCGTGCATACTCTTACCACCATCAGGGTCTAAGTTTACCCCAGTATCATCGCTATTTGTAGTAACCATTATCCTCTTTTCGATAAAGTTTTCCGCAACACTGTTCAAGTATTGGACAGATCTGCGAATAACTCGGTTGAACAGACCCAAGAGCTGCGAGGAAGGGAGGCCCAACTCTTCTACCAATTTGTCAACAGTTTTATGCTGCAATCCTAAGCCCAGTAGAATTGCCTGAAATCAAAGATGCGATGAATAAAAACCGAAATAAAAATTCACAGAAAACGGTAGAAATTTACTATACTACAACAAACGTACCGATTGAACAGGTGAGAAATGAACGTCGCCCATCATGTGCAGGAAGTAAAGTCTAGATAGGGACGGTAGTAAGTCCATAATTAGGTGATAATCGGCCATATTATTGCTGTACATTTCAAGCCGCTTGACGTCGTACGTTGTAAAGTATATGTCTAACGTATCTTTCGTAAGAGCTGAAATAGAATTGGGTGAATTTTGATGTAAGGAGAATTAGTTCTTAGATCTGCGTGGTCAAATGCATGAGCTAATACTCACTTGTTGCCGCTTTTGGTATAGTCTTATTCGTTAAAACCCCCAGCGCAAGAGCTGGAGAAAATGAGTTGAACGAAAAAGAAAGTAGAGTTATAAATCTCCTGCGAAAATCTTTGGAATACGCCTCTAGCCAATTGGTAGTTTCCTCTTCGTCATTTCCCAGTTTGCATAATAAAATGCAGGAATGTTCTCCCGTTAAGTCGTTTGTTGTTTGCCTAAACAGTGGCGAAATTATAACATCAGATTCCTACGAGTTGTTTATTCGAATTCGCAGTATCATACCGTAAATAAACTGGAACGAAATTGGCTCTTTTCCAAAATTTGAGAAGCGGTTCGGTGAGGCCAAACGATACTCCGATGTAGTCTAGAGGCTCAGGTTCTCTCTCGCTCAGTTTCAACAGCAACGGTGGTAGAGAGCTGCGTGGTTCTGTGGAAAATATCAATCATTGAATAGTCTCATTCATTTGAAATCCTCGATTGTTATGTGCGTGGGATTGTACCGATGGTTTCTTCCAGTAAACGAACTTCCTCGTCCTGGATTTGTGCAATTTCTGTAACTGATTCCTGCCCGACTTTCTCATCTATATTCGGTATCTTCATCTCGTAGTATTGTTTCAGAAGGTTTAACGCCCGGCTTCCATATCCCATCTGGAATAGTAACCGGACTTAGATTCAAAGCAATATGCATATTTAGTCTCTAGTCTGGTAGAATATCAGTCATCGAAGATCGTATTACCCCGTGATAGTCAGGGTGTGTTGCAATCCGGACTATTCTAGCTCCTGCAAGGGTGGGAAAATCTTGATCTTGATACTGCTGAGCAATAGTCCATGGAATTAGATCACCCGCAGCTCTACGGCCTCTTCCAAGTCCATCCGATACCGTTGATTTACTTACTTTGCCCTCTAAACACACCTGTAACAAAATTCCAATTATTATATTTGAGAACTTGACGCATTTTGCGAATAAAGCATCGAATACAAACCTGAATGACTACTAGAATCTCAGGTAAAGCCTTTTTGTTTGGATCTACTGGTCCTAAAAGGCAGAAAAGATGGTGCGCTGGAGCGTCTGACATCATTTGTAGATCGTTAGGACTATTCTAAAACACATTATAGAACGTTTAAGAACTTGATTCCTGTTTAAGATACAGTAAGGTAGATTATAACTCTCACTTTGTAATGTGAAGCAACGTACAGAGCAACAAGCCTCTGCAAGAACATTTCAGAAGCCTTGTGATAGCAGAATAGGGTGTCCCTGAAAGATAAAACGATTATAATACAATGCAAAGCGAAGAAACAAAATGCTCATTCTATCTGCAGAGTTTGAACTAGTACCTGTTAATATAATACAATTGGCAAGTGTCGGGAGGTGGGCAGCCCGAGAGAATAGGAGCATTGGTCATTGCGTCAAGACAAAGCAGTTCCGTGAGCCACTTCTCAACAGAATCGCCAGGCTTGTATCTGATAGATTCTTCGAGGGAAAGTTCGTGCAGCTGCCTTCCAACTAGCTGGTTATCTTTACTAGACTGAGAACTCTTCTCGTGTTTATTTGACCCTGTTGTTTGCGTTCTTAACTGCTGTAGCAGTTTGAGGGACAAAGAACGTCCCGTACCTTCGTATCTGTGAAGATGAAGAGTTGCTTTGTTATTGATATTCGAATCTCTACTCTGTTTAGTGTGATCATTAAACTGACCCATTTATAGTCGAAGCTAAAAACACCAGGTAGGGTCCTAGCATCGATTTAACATATGGCAATGGAATTGCCGCGGCTTCGTCGATGACGAGTAACTCTGCTTGGCTCAGTTTGTGTACATCGGTTGGGTGGATATACTGCAATGATTAATAATGGAATTAGTGAATCAAAATATAGGTGAATTCTGTTGTTGAATAACAACTCGCGAGTGGCTATACCTGGATAGTTTGCCTATGGTCTCTAAAAACGTTTACTCGAACCGTAGCTTTATTGAATTCAGGATTAGTCGACTGCACTAATCCATAGTCCATATGTTCCTGATAAGCGAGAGCATCAAAACCTGAGAATAAGATCAACCGATTAGAAGTCATTGCATGAAATCTTCAAGATCGTAGAAAATACTTGCCTTTGAAAACGAAGTCAAAGAAAGTATTCAAGTTCTCTGGACTAGGACTAGAAATGTAGATATTTGAATATCCGAAAGCAATAGCTCCGGCGACGGCCAAACCCATAGTAGCAGACTTTCCTCGTCCTCTTGCAGCAGTCAATGAAACTGTTGATCTCAGAGTCTTCTCTGATATAGTTTCTATGAAAGTGAGTAGCGCCTTTGCCTGGAAAACAATTTTTCATTATTCCTGCTCTAGTTGAATCGAATTTTTGACCAAGAAAACATACCTGATCAACAGTCTTGCAACAATTAACAAGCGCTGATACTGGTTGAGTGTCTCTGAGGCTTTCTTTAAGCAATTCAAGCTCGGTTTGCTCCTCCGATACCCCAGGCTTTTCTATAGTTTCAATTTTCAAATTGTGTGAAGATATTGGAAGCACTCTTAGCTGATCATCTACGACTAGACATCTGTCACAGGATGCAAGAGAGAGGAGAAACCTCTCGTTAAATCTGCACACGACATCCTGAAAGGTATCAGAGATAACGATTAATGATGAATATAATTATGGATCCGAGAATCTTGATCTTGATTGTTATTCATAAATTTCTATATACTTGGTGAGCTTCTGTGCGAAATCTTTGATGAACATCCATCGTCATGGTGTAAAGCTGTTTCAATGAGTTCAACGATTGTAAAAGAAGGACTATTATCCCACCTCCTTCGACCGTTTCAATGGTTCTTGCGAGCAGATTCGGAGTAAGGGCTTCAAAGTCCTGACCAAAATGAACGATGTTTAATAAGATGAAAGGAAACAAAATGATAGTTCTGTTTTTAAATTGTGGGACAGGGGGAGGATTGTATTTACCTGTAAAACACACATGCCAAAAGTGTTACCCAATATTTTATGAGTCTCCGAGTAATAACAATATCGAATATTTGTCGATACGACAAATAATTCAAACGGATCATCCTCGTTCACGTTTAGTTTGCCTGATTTAACCTTCCGTTGAATCGACTTCATGCGCTTTTTACGATGACTACTGAAGCCCAATTCTTTCTTGTAGCACCACAGGACAGAGGGTCGTGATTTTATCACAGATTTTGAAAGCATGTGATGCAGTATCACAACCTAATTTTTTTTTTTTTTTTTTTTTGTTAAAGGTGAAAATTAGGGAATCAGTATTTCTCTTTGTATTTTAATATTAGTTAATAATCGGAATAAATAATTTAGGAAATGATTTTTGATTTATTTTCAAAATATGTAATATGTTGAAAGTTTTGTATATTACCTGATCTCTTCCTTTATCCCCGACAACAACGAACATAGTTCTATGCCCCAAATTAACTCCATTTTCTATTAAAACACGAATTCTGTTGTCTATCTTCTTTCGTACCATTTTTATTCAGATTCTTCAGTTTCGAATGTATAATAGTTTAATTTTTTTATCCTGAACAGATTCAACACAATGCAGATATTCTAGGTTAAATGTAACCGCGTGTTTTTAGAGAGCAGAGACACACTCGCACGTGTGTGCAATGGGATGCCTATAGCAAGGCGTTATCATTTCATTCATAAATTCATTCATGCGTAGGATATGAGTAACATAGTAATATGAGTTATGCTCATTGAGGAGAATATTTGTAGCAAAAATGAATTATGTATACCTATGATGAATTTAATAAAGAATATTTCAATAAATCTGAAATTCCTTATGTTTCATTACATTATGTAAATACAATATAAGAACAAATCGAAGATATTTATCCTTCTTTACCTCTTTTCTTTTTTTTAAAGATAATATGCAGGTTGACGGAGGAGATAAGTATAGAGCAATAGTTCAACAGTGAACTAGGTTCTCGTTAGATTATCTTGTGAATAAATAATCAAGAAAAATGTATGTCTTCGTAGCTAGGCGGTCATGATTATCAAGCAAAATAAGACAGAAAATATTGCAGCTTTATTAGACTACCCCACATTTAGAATACGTATAAGAATTCTTGAGGAGCTCCTTAGTTCTTATTTTCTATACCCAGTTATGATCTAAGATTTAATAAGATTACACACTAGATGTCTAGATATAACAATCAATTGACTTAATAATTCGAGGTATGAATAATAAGGGTACGAGGCTTTCCTCAAGTTTATAACAGAAGCGCAGCTTCTTTTAGCGTGATATAAAAGAGCAGGAACTCCATGTTCGAGGAGTCAGATTTTAGCATTATCCTATGAAATATGAAGAGTTAGACATCCAGAGAATAAAATAATGTCTGTTTTGTATCGAGTCTCTCTGGTGATCATTCTGGCACAAGCTTTGTTCGCTGATAATTATCATACTCGAAAGTTCTCGATAGAGTTTTTTGAAAGAAAATCAATACACCAGATGACAGTATTCGGTTGTTGGGATAGCCACGGTAGGATAAATTATTTCATGGATAACATCTACCCTAATTTTTTCAGTTATTCAAAAAATATTTAGAATCAATTCATATATCTATCAATATAGTCTGGAATTTGTACGATTCCCAATCTTCTAACTCATTTGTATAGAGCAAGTGAGTTTCTACCGGCAGTCCCAGGATTCTAATTTCAAACTATCATACATTCCTATACAATCCGACATCCTGGACATGGGAAGAATATTAACTGTTAATTACTACGCTCTTGGAATACTCCTTGACTTGGAATGTCCGAATAGTTACTCCATTCTGGAGCAGGTATGCTATGAGACTATTGTTGGAATTACTTGTGCAATGAATTTTACACATGTAGGACCGCCCCTGAACAAAAACGTTGTTAGTTTTCAAGCCAGAAGCTTCCATACAATCAAACTTATCACTGGTTACTGGTGAGCAAACTCGACTGGCCACCTGAAATGATGCTCAAAGATCTACCCTTGACTATTGACACTGAGATGACGGTAGCTCTTGAGAATGGATCAGATTACATCTTGTATGATGTCTACAACCCGAGCTACAGACATGGAGGATCATTGAATGTAACACTAATGGGATATTGGAATCTAGACAAAGGTCTAGAGCTTCTATCTAATCAGTACAAGTATCAACGACGTGGGAACTTGGCAGGACTGAGTATCAACGTATCACTTGCAGTGTGTTGAATGATTGATTTAGGGAAACATAATATAGTCCCTTTGCAATCACTTATTTGCCATTTTCTTTTAAAGATCTTTACCCTTACTCCACGAGGCATGGATTAGATTCCATATGGAGTACGAGAGTCGAGATCTGATCAGAGATAATGCTTGTATTTTCTCAGATCACACATGAACCATCGCCAAATTTTGAGACCTACATTACAACGCCCATCAATCGTCACTTTGACACAATGCATCGCTATCATTATGCGCTGATACGGCATTTGAGAGAATACTACAACTTCACGTAATTGGTTTATTGCAATCTGTTGTAATATCATTCTGGTGTCAGATATAGTCATGTTCTTGAAAAAAAGGGAGGCCTGTATGATAAAGACGTGATATTATATTCCCCATAAACAGAATAAACTTGCAACGTACAAACAGCTGGGGATACTTGGTGAATGGATCGTTCAACGGTATGCTGGGTGATATGGTTGCAGGAATTGTAGATATTGGAGGAACTCCACTGCAGTTTTTGCCCCAGCGTATTGAAGTAGCAGAATTCACAGTTCAAACTTACATAGCAAGGTAGTTTGATTCCATACGCCCTATAACAGAGGATACATCGTTCTTTGTGTTCATCGACATTTATTGCAGAGCTGCTTTCATATTCCGTCATCCAAAGAAAAGCACCGTTCGTAATGGATTCCTCAAACCGTTCACCGAACAAGTTTGGTGGGTGGGAATGTTCATGGCCATGACAAACTGGATCATACTTTGGCTCACAGCTAGAATAGAGATCCACTATAAAAATGATCTGATAACTTCTACTCTGCAGACAAATGCTGCATCAGAAACAGCTCTGATCACCGTAGCCGCCCTTTGCCAACAGGGTAAACTTATCGCGTGTCTAATGGCATAAAGTCGTAAGCGCCAAAAAAAAATAAAAAATTTGTTTTTTTTGGTGGCAAAATCTTTTTCATGCAATATCACATCTTTTGGGCATATCCGCAAAAAAAAAAATTTTTTGGCGCTTACGACCTTATGCCATTAGACACGCGTTATGTTTACAGTATTTATACGCGATCCAAGTTAAATTGTTTTTATCTAGGCTTGTCGGACGGGCCTAAGCTTTACTCTGGGCGTTTAGTGTTCATCTCGCTATTTTTATGGGCTCTTTTGATGTTCCAATATTACTCGGCAAGTATAGTTGGTTCCTTGCTGGCTGAACCCCCACGTTATATTCGAACAGTAAGAGACCTTGCAAACAGCGATCTATCATTGGGGATGGAAGATATTGCTTATACGAACAACTATTTTGCGGTAATCGGATTTTCATTTAGTACTTAGATACAATTGATAAGACAATCAGCTAATCATTCTATTTCAGACAACGACTGATAAGGATTCTTTGGATCTTTATAAACGAAAAATTGCACCGAGAAAGGGGCGACCGCGTCCCGCTTACTTCACTGTGCGCGAAGGTCTGCGTAAAGTGCAAGAAGGAAATTTTGCTTACCACATTGATGTTGCTACCGCATATAAAATCATTTCAGTAAGCAAAGATCTCACAGCAAACTCAAGCGGATAGAAATAATTTCATTCTACGTTATGATTATTTTTTAGGACGAATTCTCAGAGGATGAAATATGCGACTTGGCTGAAGTCTCGATATTTCCTAGAGTACATGTGGCTACTGTAACCAGCAAGCATTCTCCGTTCAAAAAAATGGTCACCTATGGGTTCGTGTGCCATATAAAAAGATAAAAAGTATTTTCATCGAATTATGTAACGTAGTCTGATAAATTTTCTTCACAGAATGCGTCGAATCATAGAAAGTGGAATAGCGGAGAGACTGACACATGTGTGGCAGTACGAACGTCCACGCTGTCCCCCCAGCCACAGTTTGAAATCTGTTTCAGTTCCGATTGAGGAATTTTCACCTGCTTTGTTGTTATTGTTAATTGGTTCTCTTACTGCAGCTGGGGTGCTTTTTGGCGAATATAAAGCCAACCGGCACGATCGTAATTCTTGCAAAAACTACAGTGATTAGAATTTTTGTTAGACTCCGTCGATTGATGAGATGTAGAGAGAATTAGAAATAGGTATACGTAGAAGAATGATAAGATAAAGTTTTGTCACAAATTGTTGCTCCATCTGTTTATTCAAATAATTATTATGCAACTCTGAATATGTACTAAAAAACAGATTCTTGTTCAAATAAGAAGAATCGATAAAAAGAAAGAAGAAAAAAAAAAAAAAACAGAATGTCCAAACAATTTTGGGAGCATCGATATTTCTTATTTGAACCCGCGTGTATCTATACCATAAAGAAATAAATCCACGTGTAACAACACTTGTGAATTTTTAATAATTGATTTTGATGACAGTAAATAATAATTAGCTAATAAATAATATGAATATGTGTAGTATAGCTATAAAAAAAAAAAAAAAAAAAACTATTTCTATCAATATGTGTTATAATAATATCTAGTATAGCCGGTGGCAATACCTATTAGCGTGTTTGTTATTATCTAAAATTAAAATATCGTTACAATTGATACTTAGAAATTCTGATATTATTTTTTACTTTATGTATAATTTAGCAGAACAGTATTTAACGTTGAATACTCTGTGGTCTGATATGTAAAAAAAAATATATAATATACTATTAAAATATTATGTTCTATAGCAACTGCAATATTTAACAAATCCTTTTGTGTATACATAATGCGTTTGTACTTGTAATTGTTAGTTTTGAACACGTCGATTGGGATATCTGTTCGATTTTCCATATTATCAATTTTTCAAATAATAGTTAAAAATAGGTATATTAAATTTATATTCTCCCAAAAGAGAATTATTAAACGAAATAATAATTCTGTCAAATTCATTAATCATAAATATTTGTATTTAATATTATAGCATAGTTTATCGAAATATTATTTATTTACAAACAGTATTAAAAACTTTTCATATGAAAAGTAGTAGCGTGTTGCACTATCGTATTGTGCGATTCTATTTGCAGGGCAACTAGAATACGCTGTTTATATTTTCTCAATATATTCAAATCTTCCTACTATCCTACTCTGGATTCGTTATCAATTATTATTTTATACTGACTTAATGTCAATAAAATTTTTCTTCGTATACCTAACATATTTGCCACAGTTTAAATTCGTCTAAGAAACATTTCGCATTGATTATACAAATTACCCTTGCAATTCCACAGATATTTATATAACGCTTTCCTAATCCATGACAAAGTAGGCGTTAAATTTATTCCATGATTGTAACAATAATCTTTTTAACATGCTTATAGTCTGTACGTGATAAAAGAATTAAAGGATCGAACTGAAATCAACATTTTCGAAGAGTTAAATTTGTCAAGAAAAAAGAAAATATTGGAAAGCTAAAAGCAATCCAAATAGATCGATTAACTGATTAAAATTCTAGTATTGTACCGTCGTCTTTTTCAATAATAAAAAATGAAAATATCATAGCCATAAAATCGGTTCTCTATACTGATATAGATCATTTAACTTTCATATTTCATTAAATTTTGTACAATTTACAAAACATATGGGGTCACATTTTCTCTAAACGTGATTATTTCTCTTTCATAATTATCTACGACGATAGTTTAAAATTTGATACTTTTATCTGAAGAAGTAGATCAGAGGGGTCACAGGTTTTGCCTAAGTACGTTATACGATGTACTCCGCAGTACAGGCTTTTAAAATTATTCCCGACAAAATGTTTGTCCTAATCGCTTATAATACGTCGATATTTCCTGTTAGGTGGAAAGACCTCTTCCTCTTCCTCGCCTTCAGCCGCAAGGAAGGGATCATCATAGGCATATATCGGGGCCCATTTAAGCAATAATTTCTCAAAGAATTCTTCTAGATTTCGAGCCTCCTGATAGACTTGGGATTCCACCTAGTAGATCGAAAGTCGAATAGCATATTATCAATTTCTGTTCAAATCCTTGAAGAAAATCTTTGAATCTTTAAACTTCCAGGTATATTCAACTCACCGGATTGTAGGTAAACGCGTTTTTGAACATCAACCTGATATCTGACATCACTTGGCGTAAATCTGTGTAATGTTCGGGATGATCAGGCTTCAATTTATTCCTAATCACATCCAAAGCCATTGGTTTTTTTATTATACGATGATACTCGACGATCTGATAACAGGAAAAGATCAGGTATGCTTTGAAATTATGTTCAAAGAACGTAGATAAACATATCAAAGTCCATAAACAAGTTCATAAATGTTCAAATAATCTATATTCAATTCACCTCCGATGAAACAACTTCTCTGAATGGTAGACTGTGCTCGTATTGGCAGTAGAGCTCCAATACAATCCGCTGCGCTACCCTTAAATCTCGAGCGCTCATACTTTGCGGTCTTTTATCTCCTGGAAGATCTTCTGAACAGTCTAATACGTTGGTGCACAGCATACATTGCCATGTTTCACTCTCGCTGAAAAAAGTAAAAATGATATTATGGTCCCACTATCATCCAGGGTTGCAAATTTTTTAATTCAAAAATATTACATTTTTAATTTAAAAAAAAAATTAACAATTGAAATAATTTCAATTATCCATTTTTTTTCAAATGGATAATTGAAATAATTTAATTATTGCATTTTTTTTTTTAAATGGATAATTAAAATAATTTATTTGTTGCATTTTTAAAAAATGGATAATTGATATAATTTAATTATTGCATTTTTCAAAAAATGAATAATTGAAATAATTTAATTATTGCATTTTTCAAAAAATGAATAATTAAAATAATTTAATTATTGCATTTTTCAAAAAATGAATAATTAAAATAATTCAATTATTGCATTTTTAAAAAAATGGATAATTAAATTGTTTTAATTATCCATTAAAAAAAAAATGCAATAATTAGATTATTTCAATTATCCATTTAAAAAAAAAAAATGCAATAATTAAATTATTTTAACCCGCTGAGGTCCACCATTTTCTGGCGTCCTGATCCGGTCCAGCCTGGGTGTTTAGTAACCCATGAATTCGTTTACTCATAAAACACGTTTTAATTCTGATTTTTTTACTTTACGGTAGTGAAATGAAATCGTCAGAGTCTCAGGAATACGAATATGCAAGTTTGGTGTCAATATGTTCATTTTATAAAACACGGTGACAGATAATGCAAGAAGAAAGTCAGAAATTTCAGCGAAAATGACCCTTTTGCACAAGGTGGTACTGGGTGGCTGCACACCCAGTTGGACTTCAGCGGGTTAATTATCCATTTAAAAAAAAATGGTCAATTAAAATTTTTTAAATTTAAAATTTTTTGAAAATTGGATAATTGGGACTATTTTAATTTTTAATTAAATAAAAAATGGATAGTTATATTGAATTATAATTGATCATTTTCAATTAATTCATTAATTAAGTTGAAAATGCATTGAAAAAAAATGCATTTTTGGCAACCCTGCTATCATCATCGTATACCATAACAAAAATTCGGTATTCACTTACTCGGGGAATGTTTTAAGGCTTGGTATATGACAATAGAGATGAAAGACTTTGGGGCATTTGTCACAGCATAATACAGCGTCACCACCGTCCATACAGACTGCGCACCAGTCTTCATTTGGATCATCTTTAGTCATACATGCTGTAGTATTTTTCGAAGTATCTATTGGTTGATAAAGTTGACGTTAGATTATGAGTAAAGAGATCCTAGGGATTTACATCGCCTAATTTCATCACCTGAAGCATTGTCGCCAAGAGAATGAAGCCCTTCGTCGGTGGAACTATCTACTTGGGTGGAATCTAGTTGCCCTCTTTGAGCCTCCGGGATAACAACGATTCCGTTACTATCAAGTTTGGCGATAGTTAGCATCAAGTCGTTGACAGATTCCTGACAAAATTTATCCAAGCTTTTTTCAGTCTCGTCATTTTTACCATTCGGAGGTATAGGACTGGGTGTTTTTGGCACAGACGAGCTTACCGCTTGTCCGACGGAAGAGTTTTGCGACTGTGTTTGCAGGGCGTCAGAATTTGGATTCGGATTTAGATGAAATTTTTGATTAGATACCGACGGGTTCTTCAGTGTTATCTTATAAGTATCATTAGCAGCGATTGGTACCGGTGGTGTGGAATGTTTTGTAGGATAAAAAGGTGGACGAGGATTTAAATTCTGAGGGATATGCCAACGAGCAGCAGGCTGTTGATGAAGTGGATAATTCATGTGTTGTGTCGACGCTGAAGTTGGGCTACATTGTTGCATTCTCATACCAGATCCCAAGGCTGTATTTATCTGGGCGTACGAGTTTGGGGGTAAAGTTCGCTGCGGTCCGTTTGAGGGATAACGATAACTAGGAGGAAAACGATAAGCTACGTGATTATTTGAGGGTCTATAAGGCGGAGGATTGTGAGCCAGAAGACCACGAAGGCTAGGGTTTTGCCCCAGCTGATCCAAATGCAACTGTTGATGGGGATGGGTGGATGAAGTTACTTGTTGATGGCAGTTTCCTGGTCGTTGGGACATCATTAAAGGCTGCTGTAATCTCAAGTTTGGATTTAATGAGTAGGCTTGACGAGGTGGCTGCAATTGTGTCTGTGGCGAAGACCGAGGGGGATGATTATGTGGGGTGTAATGCTGCATATAATTTGGCATTGGTTGTTGCTGAGATAGGGGATGAGGCATTTGTTGGAAAGGATTTTGAAGAATGGTCGCATGTTGGGTAGGAGATGGTATATGTGGAGGGAGAGCGGATAGCTCGGAATGAGCAGAGTGATTTGGGGGCTGAGATTTTGGGTCTGGATTCGGTTCGCTAAACTGATTTGATAACGGCGTTGGACCAGAGGTGGGAGAAATCGATGGATATACTCTCCCGTCTACAACTATTGCCCCAATTGAAGAGACGACTGAAAAAAAAGGTGAATAAATATGAAATAGTCTGGCGAAGTCTTGGGCGTCTATTCTTCTTTGTTGATAACGAACCTTTTATCAAGTCTGGTACTTTGTCCAATGACAAATGAATTCTCACGGGTATTTCTGGGTTTGGAATATCAGCTCGCCGGCTTTTTATTCTTTGTAAATGATTTATAACGGATCTGTAAAACGGTGAATAAATTTAGTGAAATATTTCTGGGCGCGGACTTCGGGGCAAATTTTAGAATTGTGAAAATGAGGTAATACTTTTTACTGTAGAGTAACGCCATATCAGATCCTTTTTCCAGAGCGTGATTAACGAACTGAATACAATGGTCTGTGAGTTTGGATAGCTGATCTAAAGCCACCTTTTTCTCATTCAGAGTATTTTGTTTCTGATCGCACACCTCGTTCAACCGCATCACTAATTGCTTGCCTCTTGTATTAATTGCGTTTGTCAGTCTATGAAAGAGAATACGTAATGTAGCAACAAGTGCTTTAACGAGCACACAATTTCAATTAGTTTATCTACTTACTGTACAACCATGTGTGTGATGTCTTGAACCAAGCTCTTCTTTTTCTCTAATATCAGGGTTTGCCGATCTTCGATTACTTTCATCGCACTTTTCAACAAAACTCTCTTGTAACTGGAAGGAAATGATTCACAATTATTTAACCAGAATGAAAACAGTTTAAGGCAAAAGTGATTGAAATAATTTTCCAAGCATTTTTCATTACCTAACTTCTTTCAATAAAGTCGACACGGACATTCGTGTTTCAGCTGCTATTTCATGAATGAATTTATACTTGTGCTCCCGATGATCACTAAGCTGGCAATCCCTGCATGTCAGCCTATCACAGGTCTGACAAAATAGAGATAGCTGTTCGTGAGTGTGAACGGTGCAAAATAAGTATCCGGGTATTTTTTTGCTTCCCTTTTTTGTACATTCTTCTTCATTGGCGAGTTCTCCTTTCGGTTTTATCGTATGATCTTTTGTTATCTTCAACCTTTGATGAGCCTTTGAGAATAAAAAATAATGCAATTGCTGTTAAGCAGTTTCAACGTTGCATAAATTCGGAATGCAGCTTCATCACTTTCTTTCATATAGACAAAAATTAAAGAATAGATTGTGAAACGGGGTGACTACTGAATGACCAAACTCATTATTTCACAACTCTATACTTTGCATTGCGCAACTAGTAGTCCATAAAGAATAAATTTGCGCAACTTATTAGAATAGAAAACTTTACATAGCGACTCGTTTCAAGTCTTCCAGTTATATAGTTCACAGTGTAGTAAAGCAAAGATGAACTGGTTTCAAATGAAGATATATCTTCTCGGGAGAGAGTTATAGAGATAGTAGTGTGAAATTAGATAAACGCCTTCCCTTAAGAATGAAAAAAAAAATAGCAAATATGAAAACCAATGTGTTTTCCTTACCAAAACACAATTTTCGCAGATAAATTCCTCGCAATCTACACACCAGCTAGTAGCGGTAGCATTATCGTGGCAATTTGTGCATTTCTTTTCTTCTTCACCTTCTCTAACAAGTTCAGGAATATCATCTACTCCACAGCTGTTATCTTCGTCGATTAATTTCAAGAAAAATCTATTCTCTATAAGATTTTCTACTCGACAAGTAACGTTGCAAATTTGGCATACAATAACGTTACTTTCAACTGAAATATAGAGAATAAAACCGCTCTTTACTTAGTGTATAATAGAAAAAATGAAAACTTTAATTAATAGAAAGTCCTTGAATGAATATAAATCGCATATATCTTGAAAAATCAGGACAAAGGGACAACGATACTTACGCACGACTTCGATGTCAGCTAAGCCATGATCGTTGAGTTTTGAATTGACGCAAGAAGCGCAAGCGGCGTGTAGACATTCCAAAAGTTTGGAATTATCTTCTGGAGTAAATGTCTTGTTGCAAAATACACACTTAGTTAACAATGTCCTAAAATCACTGTCATTAGTTTCTGTAGTACATTCGATTCTCGGTTCTACATATTCGTCGTTTGAAGTTGGCTGTGTGACAACTGGCTGAGGATCTTCATTGCTAGTATTTTCGTCTACAGGTTCAGTTTTTACAGGGACAGGTGTTATTTCCGCGATTGGAATTTCGCTTGGTTGCTGTTGCTGTTGCTGTTGCTGTTGCTGTTGCTGCTGCTGCTCCATTGCGTTTTCTTGGTGAAACGAAAATTCTTAAAGAGAAAACGACGCACGGGTTAAGAAAAGTGACTCGTATATCGCCATCATGAAAACTTCATTGCTTTTTGGCTTTTTAAATGCATTGAGAAACTTTCACTAAAGTTATCAACCAGTCCCGTATCTCCCGGGCGTGTAATAAAGGTTTTGTCTATTGCTGTTACGACCACCAATAGGCCGACTTGAATTAACGCTAAATTACACACATCCTACGAGTCTGCGCGACACACACGACCAATGCGGCCATTTTCGTAAGCTCTGAACTTTCGTTTGTTCATAAACATTAAAAACTACTAGATAAGCGTCCGCATTGTAAAAACCATTGTATAACTAACTATTATACGGTAATTAGTTCAAAACCATCGACTAGTATTCGTTCATCGATAAAGAAGCGTATCCGGTCTTATCGACGATCGAATAAATACAGATGACTAAAAAACATTGTGTAGTGGTGTCAAAAATCAAGTTTAACATATGCAGTTTAATTTTTAATTTACCGTATTTAATTATTTATTTATCAATTATTTGAATAGTGATTAACTGTTTAATTAACTAGTATTACCTGAAAAAGTATAAGCAACAATGTTGTTAACAAACGAAGAAGAAACCTTGAATCTATTAACTCTGAATTGCTGGTATAGAAATATTCTCAATCCTACAAACTATAAGACCTAAATAATATTTAAAGATGAGAACATCCACCAAATTTCAAATTATTAATTAAATATTTATTTGTTTTCAGGGGAATTCCCTATGTATCAAAGAACAGATCAATCAGAATGGAAGCGATAGCAGATAAATTTGTTACCGAAGATTACGACGTTGTTTGTCTCCAAGAAATCTGGTCTGTTAATGATTTTAAAATGATAAGATCCAGAGTTAAAGAGCGTCTGCCCTACTCTCACTACTTTTACAGGTACGACTATCAGAAAAGACTCGCTCATCACTTATTCCATAAAAATTATAAGCATGTTCTCTTTGTCTCTGCATGATTATCTGATATGAATAACAACACTCACTGTCATTCAGATTGTTATGACTAATAGATAAAAATAGAAAAATTCCATGCATTCTAAAGATTTTCTTGTTCTTCCATTGTTCTCTAATTCAATTACAGCGGTGTAGTTGGCTCTGGAATCTGTATGTTCTCTCGCTTTCCTATCCAAGATGTAATGTTTCATAAATGGCCGTTGAACGGCTACGTTCATAAAATCCATCACGGTGACTGGTTTGGTGGAAAGGGTGTCGGTCTTTGCAAAATCAGACTCCAAAATATGAGCGTTAACGTATACTTGGCGCACGTAAGTATTCTTTCTTCAAATTCTCAACGAAAATCTGAATCCTTGATTTTATGATCGGAACCATAATTTTATTTTATCTGAATTTTAGCTACACGCGGAATACGACAGAGAGAATGACGAGTACAAGGCGCATAGGGTGCTGCAGGCTTACGACACTGCGCAGTTTATCAGAATGACAATGGGAGGAGCAGATGCTGTTGTACTAGGTGGTGATTTGAACACAGAACCACAGGATATTGCTTATCGTATAATATGTGGCATCGCTGGTTTAAAGGATGCCTGCTCAACTAGTAGTAATAAATTAGGGACCAATGAGTGTGCCAATAACAGTTACACGAGTAAAAAACTTGCTAAGGAAGAACCGAATGGGAAACGAATCGATCATATCTTGTATCTTGGGTCAAAGAACTTCAAGGTATGAATATCGGCTCTCTTAGATTTCCTCAAACAAATTGAGCTATCGATAAATTTGAATTTTCAGGTCGAAGTCACCAACTTCAAACACCCTTTTCCTAAACGAGTACCGGACAGGGACTTCAGCTATTCGGACCATGAAGCAATCATGGCAAGCTTCAAGCTAAAAAGAGGTAAAATTTATTGTAGAAATTTTCCCCTTTTCTGGGATAGAAATTTGAATAAATTTATGTTTCAGGTGAAAACGAAATCGTTGAGACTGATATGAGGGAATCGTTGAAAGAGGCTCTTGCTATATGTAAGTTGGCGCTCAAGTCTGTGAAGAGGGAGAAAATTTGGTACTCGTTAGCGAGTTGTATATTAGTTGTGCCATTAGTTTTGTCAATAGGATTTGATTATCACACCAATTCCATTGGTTTAAGTATCGGTCTTAATCTGGGGAGACTTTTTTTAACTGCTATATTGTGCTACGTTATTTTTATGAGTACTTTGTGGAATAGCGTTGAAAAAAATTCTCTCAAAGCCGGGTATTTGGCTATGGGAATACACTTAATGCAACTTAATAACCAGCTGAGCTCAAAATAATAACAGTTGGTTCAAGAATGACTAATTTGATATAGAAACTTAATTAATATATTTATATGTGAAATTAGTCATTGAGGAGCAAAGTATGGCTCGTTTCTTTCAATCAGACGAAACTCTATTTATCGCATTTATATATAATATACAAGTTAAGGGAAGAAAGTAACTTCACGATTGCAGCGATATGCAATTTTATTTATACCAATGATGAAAATTCAGCTTCTATTGTAAAACCACGTTGATTCAACGATCATATCACTTAAAATGAACCTTTCAGAACCAAAGTGTTATCATAGTACTATTATATTATTTTTATTTGATCTTTGCAGACAGTTTATAGAGGCTGTGTATTTAAATGTTTACTGTTCAAAGGTCATTATGCGTGTAAATATCTCCCTTAATAACGAAGCTTGCTATTTAATATATTCATATATTGCCAAAATCTCAATGCAGAAAAATATTTATTAATCTGTTTTGTAGATTTGATAGTAAAGTTAATTTTTCTTATTACTACATATTCTAATTGTAAGATACACACATTCCTGAGAGAAAACTTTTTACTACCGTCATGTAATTACGACAAATGCGATTGAGATAAGCAAAATGTTTTTTTAGCTAGACATTTTTGATCGATTCAATTTCTGCTTATCTTGAACATGATAAAAAGATTCTAGAGACTGCAGATCGAGATACTATTAATTTGTAAATCTTATAGATCGACTTCACGATAGTTTGAAGAATTGATTGTATCTCCGCTGTGTTTAAAATCTCCTGTTCCATCGAGTATGATACAAGCTAATAGAATAACCAGATGCCCCCGTTATCACTGATAATCAAGAAAGTGTATATGCGTTACAAAATTATGCTCACAAGTCAAGAGAAAAAGATATCGAAATTACTGTGATATAACAAAAGTCGATACTGATTTTTTTGGATAATAAATGTTTTTTAATAAGGAAAAACTAATTAAACTATCTAAAATTTGTAATAAATTCTACCACTTGATTATTGAGAGTAAAATAAGCTAGAAATTTTTATACAACCATACATCACATGTTCAATAGTTGTCTAGATAATTTGTCATATTGCAAAACTTATATCTAATATTAAAATACAGTACAAGATTATTTATATTTACTGCTACGTACGAAAGAATTTTACGTATCATTGTATTTTTTTTTTTTTTTTTGTTATATCTTCTAAAACTTGATGCTGTTATATTATATCGAGCTTATTTACTCGATAGATTTATCTACTGCTTAATATACTATATTATATATTTCGTTATAAGGTTTTAAAATCTTTTCATATCGAAAGTATTGAACCGTTGCCCAGTAGTTTTTTCTAACTGCTCAAATAGACAATAAAATTACGTATTTTATCGTATTCAACGATATAATTAAAAATCATTTATAAAGGGCAAGAGGCTTAATACTTGACGTAAAGCAGCTAGTACTATTGTATATTCATTAATCATTTTTACATAAAAATGATGTACTACTATATCAATGATATGTTTTAATAAACGAGCTGGTCTACATTTACATAAGATTGTAAGTTCATTCAATTACCCCTCAATTTTTATTTTATTTTTTCCTCATGCTATTTAATTAAAATTTAGTTGATTAGTATGTAATATATACAATCTAATGCTAAGCTTTCACTATATGATAATAAATGTTGCAATAATTATAAATAAATTTTATAAATTCAACTACGTTATATGTCAATAGGCCAGCTGCTAGTTTTAACATGAGATAAGAAAATCAAATATTCATGCGACTAGGAAGCAACGCTAACTAGTGATAAAAATTGTTTAAAAAGTTGTTAAATTTAATAAATACTAAGTGTATCACATCAATATTAGTTTGATGAAATAGAAAATTTCTGGCTAATTAGTGACAAATAACGTAAAATTAAACTAAAATCCATTGCTTTTAGTACCTTAGAACTAGAATACTTGAGTGGCTAATTATTAGTCGCAAGCGCGTAACTCACAATTGAAAATTTGCGACAAATAGATAGATTTAGGCCAAAATTGAAAAGAACCAATGTTATGGCACAACTTATGCTATTGAGGATAATATAATAGTAAATAATAATGTATATTTTAAATTTTGCATATAGCTGAAATGTATATTACATTACATTACACACACATTAGTATGTAGGTATATGTATCTCTATTTATCTTATATTTACAAATAATATTGCCAAAAAACGAATCCTTTCTTTTTCTTTCTTTCTTTCTTTCTTTCTTCCTTTTTTCTTTCTTTTTCTTCTAAATATTAATAAATATGACATATAGTAATAATATATTAATCCTATATTGTAATTCATTTATGAATTATTTACAAGGGTATAATATTTTATTTTTGAGCGATAATAATTTATAGCTCCTATTAAATAAATATTAATTAAAATAGTAGGTATTATAATTGACTGCCCAAATGATTCTCGAACTTTATTTGAACTTTGAACTTGATTTATTTATTATTATTAATTAATTTAGCTCGAAATTATTGCTACGCAATAAATAATTAGAAGGTATGGTCTATCTATGGCAATTAAAGGAATGTGTGCGTGTGTATGTGTGTGTGTGTGTGTACGTGTGTTTGTATGTGTGTTTAGGAATGTGGATAAAATATTATTACACTATGAATTATCAGTAACTATTAGGCACTCTTTGGTAACATAAATCCTCACGGTAACTGCTCCACGTAGTTTCTCGGTACCAACCCTGTCTTCCCGTTTAACGTTCCCTCCAACCAGCCTGGTTCCAGTGAATTTTTCACTGAAAATTAATCGAATTTCAGATTACAGTAGTCTGAATTTTCTTCAAAAAATGATCAAAGCTCTCAAGCTTACCATTGGTGATTATTTGATTCGGTTCAAAAGACAATTCTCCATCGTTTTCCGCCATACAAGCATACAGAGTTCTCACCCTCCTGAAATTACATTGTAATTTTATATTTGCAAACGAAAATGAATGATGATTGTGGATTCTAATTATTCCCCAGTCAGATAAAAAGACAAAGACATACCAAATGCCACCTATTTGTCCAGGACTTGAACGTCCGCTTCCGGGAGACACGTTTACCCTTTAAAAAAGAATCACAAGTTGAAATAGACCGTAGCTATTCCTGTTAATAATAAAAACCTCGTTTTATACTCACAGAGGTAACGGTGGATTTCCCCGCTGTTGATACGATGTAGGATAATGAACTCCCATCATCGATCCTCGTTTTTGTTTCACAGGTAAATCAGTTGTGAATGGATTAGGATCAGATGCAACCGACTCGCTTGAGCTGCTAGTGTTCCCACTTCCTGTAACTGAATAAATAATCGTTTCTCAGACATATTCAAATTTCGAGATCACTATTTGTCCTGAAAATCATCCTCGCTCACCTTTATCCGTTGAATGGTACATGAAATTCGCATTGCTCAATTTAACACGTCCCGTTCTACTCTCAGTGTACAATGGCACCCTCTGATTATTATGCTCGATTTCTTCGTAGTCTCCATTTTTTCTATCGTCCACAGAAGACCCAGAAGCTACTGACATAGGCCCGTCGTAATATGACCTCGCGATCAGCTGCAGAATTGAATGGCGTTATGTTCATTGAGTCTTGAATCTATAATAAATTATGGGTATATCAAGAAGAATTAAGACCCCTTGTCTTACATGGGTGTGTGTTGTCGGTACAGCTGTGTGCATTGAAAATCTGGATAATATCGCACTCCCATTTCCAGTTGAACTATGAATTTCCTTGATATCAGACTGCAGCGGGTTCTGAATTTGTGTTTGGACCGGCTGCGTAGTAGGAGGGTTTTCTTGCGGGGGACCACTGCCTATTCTTTGACAATTTTCAATCAGTATTTCGACCACTATATTGTGGAATTTTATGTCCATTATCGAAGCTACAGTTTCTTCTTCGGGCCGGAGCAAAGTCGGGCCAAAACATACGGCCAAATTTCCAGTAGTCATTAAATTTTTGTCGCTCTTTTTCGCCACGCTGTAATAAGTTTAATAAAACACAATTTATGACTAAGAATTCAATGAATTATATCGATCAATGCTCTTACCTGCTCAGATGATTCATCAGAAGAAGAAGCATGTTGAAGTTCGGTTTTGGAAGCTGGTAAACCAGCGTGTGAACATCGTTAAAGCGCAACTCTTTGTTTTCTTGTTCTGTAAAATTTTGAGATATAATCAATGAGTAAACGGGTTTTATGGTTTTGCTTATGCTAGATGATTCGTAAAGCTTGAAAATGTGAAAATAGATGATATCCAATAATAAAAATTGAGATAATATGATGTTAGGGGGATCAGACGAGAAGCTAAAACTGTTTATTACTCCTTTTCCCAGGAGTGCTATACTAGACAGGAAAAAGACAATAAAGAAGTTAAAAATGGCGATATAAAAAATACCTATACGCACTCGCAGCTGCTATGAAGCTGTGGTAATAGCGAAAGGTCATCAGGGGTTCGGAAAGTGTTCGTAAATAAGTTTTTAGAGCACTTGTAATAGTTTTACTCTCCCATTCGAACCGGTCGTCTAAATTAAATTTGTCTAATTTCCTTCTGTCAAGACCCATTGCTAGTAGCTTGTTCACTTTAGAAGATACTCCGACGACTCTATAAAGGCCTTGCTCGTTCAGTCCTGAAAAAAATATGGCAATTGATGAAAATCAGATTTAATCAAATCTGGGATGAATCTAGAATCCTTCGATTTATCTCACCTCTGTCTTCTAAAGCTGCTATGCATTTTGATACAAATGCAAAGCCGGTCTCATCTAGACCAGTTTCTTCTACCATCACTGACGGACCTTGCAGAGCATAAGTCTGGAAATATCATTGCAGATTATTAATAATAATAATACGAAGAGGATCTAGAAGAATTTTAATAATTAGCTTACAGGCTCTTTTCCGTCCATAGCGTCCATCCAGAGTTTTCTATCCGGTTCGGAAAGGGCTTGAAATGTGTAAATCACCCCTGGTCTGAAATGTTGAAATATAAAGGGGTCAGATATGTGCGTGTATTTTTTTCTTTTCGATATAAATTGGGGACTAACTTATCCACAGCAGTTATGTCGAAGCAAAATCGTTTTTCGATAGAGTCTGACATACGCCTAACGCAGGATGCCAACGTCAATGTCTCCCGGTTACTCTGTTGGAAGATATTCAACGTTATTAGGTACGAGAAAACTATGAGATAGATTTAATCGTACTTCTGTTTGTTCTGATACTTACGAATTTTCCAGTTAGTTGATTGTAGGGTATCATTGTGAACTCTTTCTTCTCTTTCTGATATGTGCAATATTGTTTTGTCCATGTCGTTCCAAACGCCTCTGTAAAAACGTAGGTATTTTATGAATAATGAAATACTGTTTTAATACAATCTTCTAAACTAGTTGTTATCCATGTAAGAGCATATAACTAACTTTTTTCCATAAGAAATAGATAGCCTTCGCGCGAGTTAGACTTGCAGAGGCCAGTTTCTGCGGGCGACTAAAATATCGAAATACAATAAATTTATTAGATATTTAACTTCTTTTTTTTTTTCAAACTAAAAACGTTGGAGAATAGACATATATACTAGGTATAACATATTACTGATAAAGAAGAAGAAAGTTCAATGTCTTAGACTGAATTATCTAGATCTTACCTTTTTCATTTCCTTCATTTTATTCATGAGTGACTCAGTTTTATCCCTTGTTGCCAGGAAATTCTCCCTTGTCTTATAAAACACACACACACAAAAAAAAGAATTTAAATTAGTAAGCTATATAGCATGCAATTTTGTTATATTTGTTACAATTAATGAAAATCAAACAGCAAAAAATTATTGTTACTTATCTAAATACCTCTACTAGTTTCAGATTTATCATCATTAATCAATGATCAATGATAAATGATTAAGACAAATTCCAAATTCCTTCTTGTTCTCATAATAAGTACATAGTTATGCTTTTCGATAATAGAAACACTAAAATACCCAAGAATTTCATTTAATCAGAGCTACGGATTTATTCTCTTAGTCATTTTTTTTTTTTTTTTTCGCTGCACACCTGTTGTTCTATAAAAGTTCAAGTTTAATAAATTCATTCAGTTTCTCAGTCAAGTTGTAGGTATTAATTAATATTCGAAAATATGAATATATGAAAATATGAGCAGCTTTTTTTATGTAAACTTTCATAAGAAATAAAATATCTCTGAGATTAGAAAAATTGAAATTGGAGTTGATCGATGATTTTCTAATGTGTAGAATTTTTGTTATTGACAAAGATGTTAGGCCATCACTTCATTTAGAGGTATGAAATTCTACTTTGAATTTTAGTAAAACTCTAATTGCAAGAGTTTTGTGCAATAGATATTTTCCGCTGTGATAGTGAATATTTATTGCGGTAGATATCGGCTATGAAAAACATGTGTGCATATGAGGAAGTAACGTGTAGTTTTTTCTTCTTTTTTTTTTTGCCTCTAAAAATCAAACACAAAAATTTTTATAAACCGTTAATTATTAAAGAATTTTTCACCTTCTGTATCTTCAACTGCAACTCTGTCATGTAGGGTTTGAAATCTTTTGCTACTTCGTGTCCTTGATGATAGAACGTCAACCAACCAAACATGAATCCTAATAGCTGTAACACAATAATGAAATCAGTTTGATTTGAGCTATGCTCGAAATCTCATATCTAGATACTCACTGTTTCAACAAATTCAAATTTCTTGCGTTCCTGGACCTCTTGGAGCAAGAATACATACTCCAAACTTGCTTGGCAAAAGTGTCTTTCAGCCATATCCAACGTAGCATCAGCCTAAAAATTAGAAAAATTTTTTCAAATCAAGAAATTAGTAGACTTAGATCGTCGATCAAAGATAAGCTGCTTACCTCCTGAAGTACATTATCCTGTTTCTTGGTAGATAAATTCAAGTACCGTTCTTGGCTCTGGCAAAATTTGATAGTTTGTTTTTCAAACTTCTTCTTCCCTTCCTGAAAGTTTAAAAATAATGTCATTACTTTTGCAAATATGCGACGACGCGTCTCATTCATTTTTAGAACTTTATTAAATACCTTAACACCACCGATATGCTCCTTTCTGAAGCTTTCTAACGGTAGTATTATTTGATCGTAAGCACGCTCGAGCTGAAAATATAGAAAGGAAAAAAATATACTATAGATTATCGACGATTGACGATACACCAAAGATATAATTATTCCAACAACGTACTATGTAATAGCTAAGTAAAAAACGTGAATGCAGGATTGAAATCTCTTGTAAAAAACACACTACACAAGGATGTACGATCGTGTTTACATCATCGATATTATTTATCATCAATATATGTATATTGGGTATAACAAGCATGTCGTGAACAAAGAATATGCATATAAATCGTGGTTTTGATATTATGTGTGGGTATGTAGCTAATTATTTTGCATTAGTAGAATAGTAATATCAAAGATACTCTTGTTTCACTGTATTCAACATTCGTTTGTATTATATTAGATTAGATTAGAAAAGAGAAGTAGATAATAGGAAAACCGTTCGATAGCAACATCGCAGATCTAGTTCTCGCCAAATGTATTAAATTACTGGATACAAAATCCCGTGGAGAGTTTGCCAGTTTGATTTATTACCTTGTTATGTTGGGATTGCAGGAATTTCTTTTGCCTTTTTAAAATATACTCTATTTAAATTGAGTATTGAATTATTTTCAAGCGTATCAAGTATCTTTGTATTAAAATCATCACTTTATACAACTTTGTGTGATGTTATAAAAAAATGGTATAACTTTGGCGAATAACTATGAGTAAAATATGATACAAATATTGAATAAACAATTTATATCCACAAAATCGCTAAACGAAGCTCAACGATAAAATGTGTTGAAACATTTTCTTACATAAATCGGTAATATTACAAAGTTAATAATGTAGCTTTGCTCAATTTCTTTTACTATTCTTGTCTGAACTATTTCAACAACAAAGATATTTAGAAAACTTGCTTTTTTTTGCTATAGGTGTAATCCGACACGATATAAAAATTAAATGAGTTTTTTTTTTTTTTTGCTGACTTTGAAGGAATGGAATCAAAAAGAAAAAAAAAAATATACTGTGCAAAATATGAACTGAGACAATAATATATGTACACGTAACGCATAAATTAAGATTCATTAAATTCTTAAAACTGCACTATGAATCCGTAATATTACTGATTTTTGAACTCACAGCTAAAAAAAAACTGTATGCTGTGTAGTGTTAATTTAAAAGTAATACAAAAGATAAAATATAGAAAAAAAAAAAATACTAAGAAATTTATAAAAAAGAAGAAATAAAAGAAAATATTAAGTTCAGCTTGATAAACGCTATATGTATGTATAAAAAATATGGGTGAATAAATTGTAGTTTTGTAAATTTCATGCAAATAAACATAATACTTGCGTGTCTTAATTCGTCCACTATGAAAAATAAATATTAGTTAGAAATATATTTGGGTTTCTTGATTAATCTTTGATAAATTAAACAGTTTTTTTTCTTCATCTTCTTCGAAGATATATTATTTGCCCAATGTTTCAGTTCCGATTAAAATTTCATTGCGATCAATGACCAATATAAATGAACTGAATTCAATCGAAATAATCAACAGAAAAATAAATGCGAATATTAATTTTGGGCTTAAATTAAAAATTCAAATTTTTTTCTAAATAAATATTTTCAACTCGACATTCAGCATACCATGCGATCTCGCTCGTCCTCAATCGATGCAATGAGTCTTCCAAATTCCTTCAAGCTTTGAGATATGTGGGTTTCATCCTCGGTCTGCGTTTCACCGATACATTCGAAACTGAAGTTTTGTAGAGTTTTTGAAAAAGTTCTCTGAGCTCGAGATAAATCTATAACAAAATGGGAAAAAAAAAAAAACACCGTATGCAAATTGTTTGATAAATATTTAGCTCGTTTCAATTCATTACTCGTTACGTAATCAGTTTTGCTAATTTTCAATCAATTTCTTTAAATTAAATAAATAATAGCCAATCAAATAGACATTATGTAAACACCTAAAGATAAAGATTTCCAGGGCTATGCGTCGTTCGATCATCCTGTACTTAAATTATTGTTTTTTTTTTAAGGCAACAAGTTTGCGTAAAATCTGCGTTAGAATACAAAATGGACTGCAGTATTACGACGTGGTTTAAATAGTCGAATCTGGTGTAAATCTGAACTGATTTTCAGTGATTAGAAGAAAAGTTAATGGGATAAAAAAAAAAAAAAAAAATTTCTTCACAAAATTCGCAAATAGGTTGAAAAGTGAAATCGTTCCCTATAGAATTAATGTCGCGTATTATAGAAATGGTGAATAAAACTCACTTTTAGCAGCTAAAAGCAAATCCTTGACCTCCTTGATCAGGCGTTTTATCTGTTGACTTGTTTTGTCTAATTCGCGTTCATGGGAGTGAAGATTATCACGAAAATATGGACTGTCTGTTAAACAGTCGGTAAATTCAAGGGGTTCCAGACCAACACCCATTATTATAAATTATTATATATTATAAAAATGTTGTTTAAAATCATTCACGCACCCAATGTTCAAATCACTGTTGTAATATAATAATAATTAGTGTTATTTATTTATTAGATACGTGGCCGCGTATCGTATATTATCAAATAATATATTAGAAATAAATGATAGGGAAAACGGAAACAACGTACGGCCAAGCCCAGCGGAATCTATTATATTCTTTATACCCTAATCAATCCCACAATCTGGAAGGTGTCAATTACGATCTTTGAGTGTCAACACGACCAATGGCTTAATTGTCAATCCGTTATCATCACCACTAATCACGGAACAAAAATATTATATGGTATATGGTATACTAGTACGTCCTCGCCACTCCAATCTAATGTATATTTTTTTTCTTTTTCTAAACACCCATTTATATATTAGATGAGAAACTTGAACGATTATTTTCAATACAAAATGGCGATACGTCATAAAATGAAGAGATAGATATACATGTCACTTGCGCAACTCGCATGTAGTTGCATTGCATTATATCGTTTCTACTATTACCACATGCGGGGGTAACGACAGATATAAAAAGATATTCGACAGGTGTTATTGTTGCGTCATCGTGCGACAGGTGGCGACACTATCGCCATAAGGTACAAAACGATCGTTTTTAGGAACGCGTTCAATTCAATGGCAGCCGAATTTTAGATCAAACATAACCTGCTTTATCACGCGATATCCATATCTAAATGGGTCAATAAACTCAGAAATATTGACAGAATAATTTTCTACATAATAATATAAGAAAATTCTTTATTTCTAAATACCGTGAGTATTTATAATAATAATAATAATGCCGAAGAAGAAAACAGGTCAGAGGAAAAAAGCCGAAAAGCAAAAACTGCGTCAAAAGGAAATCCGAACAGCTAAAGGTCAAATAGATCTAGCGAAATTTCCCTGCAATGCAATTATGGTACAAGTATTATCCATCTCTATTATTAAACTAAAAGAAACGAAAAATATTCAGACTGCCTTATCTATAAAAAAAATTAAAAAAATAAAAAACTTTTATCTAATTCTAGGAATGCGACAAATGTAACAGAAAGCAAAAAAGTCGAGCCTTCTGTTATTTCTGTCAAAGCGTACAGCGTCTACCAATATGCGCTCATTGCGGTAAGATTAAATGCATGTTGAAGACTGGCGATTGCGTTGTTCGCCACGCCGGAGTATTTACAACAGGACTTGCTATGGTGGTGCGTAAAATTTGATAAAATTTTTTTTTCATTATTTTTACCACCTGTTTAATAATAATAAATAAACGTTAATTCTATTTGATGAAAAAATATCCAGGGGGCAATATGCGATCATTGCGAAGCCTGGGTCTGCCATGGAAGACGATGTCTCACTGCGCACGCTTGTACTTGTCCATTAATGGACGCAGTTTGTCAAGAATGTGAGAGAGGGGTTTGGGATCACGGAGGCAGAATATTTAGATGCTCTTTCTGCGATTGTTTCTTGTGTGAAGATGATCAGTTCGAGCATCAGGCCTCGTGTCAAGTATTAGAGTCAGAGAGCTACAAATGTAATTTAATGTTTGAATATTTGTATATTTGTTTGTTCACCTTCGACCTATAATTGACCTCTAAAGATTAAAAAACAAATTTTTTACAGGCCAATCGTGCAACAAACTTGGACAATATTCTTGCCTTAGATGCAAAACCTGCTATTGCGAAGACCATGTTCGTAGGAAAGGGTTCAAGTATGAAAAGAATAAAGCTATTCCTTGTCCTAAATGTTCGTTTGAAACATCCCAAACTAAGGATCTCAGTATGTCGAGTAAGTGAACGTATCTAATCTACTCAAATTTGAATTTATCAGCCCTCAAACATCGCTAATTCGCGTTCTTCTCATTCTTGCAGCAAGGAGCCATAAGTTTGGTCGACAAAATCAAGCTGGAACTTACGATTCTGATGAAGATGGTGACGGTGATGGATACGGTTACTACGGTAGAGTTGCTATTGATAATTGTGGTTCTTTTTTATTCAAATTTTGTATAGATTTTTTAGTTAAAAACTATTCTGATTTCTTTACACAGGTGGCGCGGCTCATAGTTATGGAGACGAGGCTGATGACGATGAAGATGATGACGGTGAAAGTTCTGGAGATGATGATGAGGACGAGGAGGACGAAAGCACTGGTGACGAGGAGGAAAGTACTCCTCAGTCAGATTCCAAAGTCGATAAATCGGAAAAAACTAATAAGAAGGATAGCAGTTAGCTGAAACTTCATAGCTAGTTATGTAATTGAGTATAAAGATTATCTATGTCGAAGAGGGGGGCTGCTTATGATCTGTTTCAACAAGGAATAATTTTTACACATTTTCGGCTACCAGAAGATATATAATTCGTTAAATATCTCGTTACATACTGAAACTCAAGAATTTGTTTGAGAAAAAATGATGTTTTTAATTAGTCGATGAAGAAAATTCGTTATCAGTTGAACTCAAATGCATGAATTTTGGAAAATTTAATAGTATTTCAACACCGAATAGTCCCACTTCTTTCAATCTACATACATAAAAACGAAATTGTATATTTTTCGTAATGATTTCTTTCCTGCAATCGTTAATGTAATCTTATAGATATATAAAACAAATCCATGTATTCAATTGAAACAATAAAAATCACTTTATTGTTTTATCTTAGACTTTTCAACTTATTATTCTCTCCCTGATCGCCTAGACTTCTTCCTTGATAACAGAAAAAAAGCTATCAGTTTCTATAAAACAGTATTTTGAACAGTAAAAATTAATTTCATTCTGACAGAGAAACGTGTTTAATTTTTTAAGAATCTTGTCTCCTTTATTAATCCTCTCGATATTGAAATTCCATTGTTAATTCGCCTCAAATCGTTCCATACCTACTATACATACATCATTTCATTTAATAATAGCTCCATAAGATGAGATAAAAAAATTGCCTAAAATAACTTCGCAATGTTCGTTCCAAAATTTACACACGAGAAGTTGTATACTCTGTTGGGAAAGCGAATGAATGAGATCCATGGGCGGCTACACTTGGTAGTAAACCAGCGTTCGGTATAATATTCCAAGATAATGTTAACGTCACGTTTTTGTTACCCCTGGAAGAATTAAAACTTCATTTAATAAACTCAGCTCAACTAAATACATACAGACATTTAATTTTACGTTTATTTCAAACTCACCTAAGCCCGTTACCATCATCCCAAAAGTAATATTTTGTATTCGTGTTTTTGAAGTCTAGAACTGCGTTATCTCCTCGTAATACTATTTTGTCCCATAGTACAACCTGCGATATGGAAAATATATTAATACGAAGTTCAGGGGATGCATAAAAACAGTGAGAACCGTCTTTTCAAACCGGATTATACCTGATTTATCTCATTGTTAGCTGTTTGGTATTCAGCGGTCAAGTAGAGGAACAGTTGTTTGACATTCCAGTTGAATAGAGGGGTAAGATGTGTGCTGCGTTAAGGAAAATCCAAAGTATTGCAGAAAGCTAAACGAAAAAGCTTAGACAATAATCTAGATCGAAAATTTGTTACAAATTGAAATATTTAAAGGATATCAGTTTGTAGATCGAACGTCAAGAATCCAAGATCGTTTTTTTCTCTCGAGGCGCTGTAGTCTGGTACATTCTTCCTGAAATATAAACAATTGAGTCATTTTTTAGTTGAAATGAATTTTTTCATAACAGCTGGAAGCGCAAACTGAGATTTACACATCATAACCTAACGTCGAATGTATGTGATTGAAATTGAAAAAGAAATATTCATAAATAAATAATAAATTATAAATTGAGGATTCTTTGAAAGCGATAGGATGTAAATATAAAATCGAGGAATTTTTACTCACACAACCACTTTAACTGTATTTAAATTTGTGTGAGTTCTGTAGTCAATAAATACGGTTGAAAGAAAGCAGCAGAATGTTAAACAGGCTGAAACACTCAATGTATATGCCAGGATGGCATTACCACGAGTCAACACTGAATGCATGTCTATTTTATTTTCACACGGGTATCAGGCGGTTTTATAATATTATTCTATACTCCACGGGTTTATTTTAACCTATTTCAACATTGACTGACAATAGGTTATGATCGCCTCTTCAACGTCATCAAGTAATAAGCAATCAACCGACACGCACCACGTATGTGTGGTGCAGAACTTGCCGGGTGTTCGAAAACTCGTCAATATTTACTCGAGACAGGATCGCTACGCGCGTGTTATTTTTCCGTGTGTTCCTAAACCCATCAATATATACCCGACTAGTTGGCAGGACATAGATTATACAATTTCCCACGTGGGACAAATACAAATTTTATAATTTCAATTTATAACCTCAATATCGAATTTAGCCTTCATAAATTTACTAATGGATTTAAATAAGTTGAAATAATGGCTTCACAGTATAAGTAAGTACGATTTATTATCTTTATGATTTAAATGAAAAGAAAATCCATATCTGTATCATCAATAAACACCCAATTGTTGTTTAAACAAACGTCATATCACACGTTGTTTAGATTCTTATAATAACATTATTATTCTTTTACTGAATCGATTTAATCCTGTTTTAATATTTTATTCAAGGACTATACATCCGGTGAAATATCTGAGGGACTATCTAGTAAGTTTCATCAATTTGCAAATTCACTAAAATAATTCTAAACAAATTGTGAATACCGTTCTCTTCCAAAAATTCCAAACACCACTATTTATATTAATTATAAACTCTTGTATCATAGGCGCAAGACATAAGACCAGACAGTCGTCAATTTCTCCGATTCAGACCCGTCAGCGTAAACATTGGATCTGTTACTCAGGCGGATAGTTCAGCCATATTTAAAATCGGAAGTACTACTGTAGTATGTGGAATTAAAGCTGTAAGTTCATTCAACGATATGAAGAATTGAATCTCTGATTATCCTTTCCATAAAAATCTTTTTCTCTTTATTACAGTTGATATTGTTTTCAGGAATTAGCAGCCCCAAAAGCCGACACTCCAAACAGCGGGTATTTCATACCAAATGTTGAGCTATCCCCGTTATGTTCTCCAAAATTTCGTCCTGGACCACCGAGTGATCAGGCTCAAGTTGCTTCTAAGACTATAAATGATATTTTAGCTAATTCTGCTACCTTGGACTTGACTAAGCTATGTATCTGCAAAGATAAACTGGTCTGGGTACTCTACTGCGATTTAATTTGCATTGATTATGACGGATCTGTAACAGACGCATGCGTCGGCGCCTTGATAGCTGCTCTAAAAACTTGTAATAATTTTATTCGTTGTTAAAATGGATAAATTTGATCTTCATTTCGGTCCTTGAGATTGAAATACCTAATTATTTTCTTCCTATTCCACAGTAACTTTGCCAAATGTTCAACACGATCCTGAAACTGGAATTACAGTCGTAGATACATCTAGCAGAGCACCTTTTCCCTTGAAAACTTTACCAGTTTCGATTACATTCGCGATTTTCGAAGAGTATGATACAATTGTTTATTCCTTATCATGATTTTCTGATTTAGGAGAACTCAAAACTCTGATTCTTGTTTTTAGCCAACTTCTTATCGCCGATCCTACCGACGAGGAGGAAACTCTTTCAAAAGGAAAACTTTGCATAGTTATAGACGGAGAAGAACTGTGTGGACTTTATAAACCTGGTTTGCCTTTTTTTTTATATTTTAATCAATTCTGAATGAATGAAATTGTCTTTTTCATATTGTAAGGTGTGAGAAGTCCACTTCGATCGAAATTTTATGGAAAGAAATTTATTATTGAGTAAAATCATATGACATTGTTATTGTTATTTTATACACAACACACCGATACACATATCCGAATATTCATATTTATAATGCGATTGTCTTTAATAGGTGGAATTCCAATCTCTCAGGAACTACTGTCCAAAAGTCTTAAAAAATCGAAAAAGAGGGCGGAACTGATTAGAAAAGTCATCGAGGCTGCTACTACGACCCGAGAAAGTTAACGTCCTGTGATATTCTTTACTATATCTCTATCGATAATAGTAATATCATATAATAAAAAGTTTTTTCTTTATATTATCAACTATTTCTACTTTTCCTACCCAATTACCAACTTCCTGATTCTAAGATTGAAAAATTTTTTCCAGTTATCAATAATGCGGCAATGTGTGTACATCAAATACCGATTCATTTCTCGGATTCCTTACTCTAATACCAAGTATAAGTTTATCCATAATTCTTACATCTATTACTTCATGCAGAGAGATTTAAATATATACTAAACAATGAAATTTGGATAATTTTCTGAGAGAGAGAAAGAGAGTTTGACTTGTAAGCTGACGATGAGAAGCGCTTTGCTTTCCTTATGCTTTAAACACGTCCATGTCATATAGTTTTAGTCTTAAGTGTAATAAAGTAATTAAGTAAGTGAAAAATGATTGAACGTTATATCAGCTCAGTACAAACAAGTCTTTTTCATAATCCGTAGGAATTCTTCCTGTGAAATTTCTCCATCGCCGTCTCTATCAGCTTCGTCAATCATTTCCTGTAGTTCTTCGTCGGTTAAATTTTCCCCCAATTCTTTGGCGACTCTTTTTAAATTTCTGAATGATATTTTTCCCGTATCATCGTCGTCGAATAAACGAAAAGCCTTCAGTATTTCTTCCTTGGAATCTTTTTCAGCCATTTTTACTGACATTAGGTTTAGGAATTCTTCAAAAGACAGTTTTCCCAAACCGTCTGGATCCACATCTGCTATAAGCTTCTTTATCTCTTCCTTTTTTGGCTCAAAACCCAACGCCCTTATCGCTACCTTCAACTCCTTTGTAGCTATCTTTCCAGTCCCGTCAGGGTCGAATAAATCAAAAGCTTCCTTGATATCAGCTTTTTGCTCTTCTGTTAGTTCAAATTTTGGAGTACTCTTCTTTCTAGTACCGCTGTTGATCTGTTTTTTGTACGTCGAACTCTGCGATGAAATTCATTTGTCAAATCATAAGAATAGGGCTCATCGTGAAATATAATACAACAAATTTAACCTAAATAGTTTATAAAAAAAAAAAAAAAAAAAAAAAAAAAAAAAAATTAAAAATAATAAACAAAATTTGATAAAGAAATGTTCAATTCTGACTTAAAAAATGGGGGATTTTATTTATCTACTTCTTATCGACTCATTGTTCTTAAGTTTATAGCTATTTAACATGTTGAGGGAGGCGGAATTCTATATAATAAATTTGGTCAATTTTAACTTCAACTAAATTACCATATCTCTCGCTTGTAGCAATTTGATGTGAGAATAAACGAGCCGGAGTATTCAATGAACACTTTAGTAAATCAGCGTTATTATTTCAAGGTGTAAATAAAGCTGCTAAACATCGGAAAGTCATGTGGTTGCTAAGGCGAAATTAATGCAATGGGAGTCGCAATCGATATCAAAAATCATACACTAGGGTATCTTAATTGAAATTAAACCATTTGTAACGATGAGCGAAATTTTTGTCATCAATTTTAGACCCGACATCAATACTTTCACCTTTCTATTAACTTATCTTCAAAAGTTTCGTCAATTATCGCGTTAATTTGACCCGCAGATCTCATCGCACGATTCAAATTACGCGCCATTTTCAAATCTAACTGTGAACACGGCCTTAGGATATTTTCATCACTTTTACGAACGCTTATAACTTGTCTTCATGGCCGCTTGATGACAGTTTAGTTTACAGTACAGTTTGCGGTTATTTGTCCGTAGTTTTACTTCAAAGAATTCTGCACTTATAATATAAAATACGGTTTCGATCACCGAGTAAAAATGGTATGTATTATTCCATCTATTCAAAAACTTGAAACTAACTCGTTTTAATCCTAACGTTGAAAATTTTTTGCTTCGTCATTTACCAAAGTTTTATACAAATTCCCGTATTTCAAGCCGCATTAAACTCCACATAACTCAAATACCAACAAAAATGATCAAATCGAACGTTCGAGCCAATAAATACGATGAAATCTCTCCATTTTTACGATTTTATTCTCTTCTGATAGGTTAGGTATTCCGAAATTAGGTTATGTGTGCGTGATTCAGTCTCCTTTGTAGAATGACGAAAGAATGTGAAAAATTCGATGAAAAATTTTAATCCCAAATTTTTCTTCTATTTTCTCTTTAGTTCCGAAATCAATACGACAGCGACGTTACGGTATGGAGTCCTCAGGGAAGGTTACACCAGGTCGAATATGCCATGGAAGCTGTAAAGCAAGGTTCTGCGACGGTCGGATTAAAGAACAAAACCCACGCTGTATTGATAGCTCTGAAGAGAGCTTCCTCGGAGCTTTCAGCCTACCAGGAGAAAATTATTCCCATTGATAATCACATGGGAATAACTCTGGCCGGACTTACCGCAGATGCTAGAATGCTTAGGTATCTAAATACCGTTGAAAAAATTCATATCTCAGATCCTCTGATTCCAATTTTAAACCGTTTGTTTTTTCACAGTCGATACATGCGCACCGAATGTTTAAACTACAAGTACTCGCATGACACAGTCCTACCTGTGAGCCGTCTCATCTCTGCACTCGGTAATAAAATGCAAACTTGTACCCAAAGGTATGATAGACGTCCGTATGGAGTTGGACTACTCGTCGCTGGATACGATGTAAGAAATTCGATTGGTTTCATGTTTTTTTAACAGTTCTGGGATGATGTTATTCCGTTTTTTCTACCTTACGCATCAAAGATTAAAATTGAATTATCAAATGCTTTTTCAGGATCAAGGACCCCACATTTTCCAGACCTGTCCATCCGCCAACTATTTTAATTGCAAAGCCATGGCTCTTGGATCTCGTTCTCAGAGTGCTCGTACGTATCTAGAAAAACATCTGAACGAATTCCCGAGCTGCGATCTTGACGAGCTGGTTAAGCACGGGCTTAGGGCTCTAAGGGACACATTACCGAACGAAGTGGACCTCACAGTGAAGGTGAGAAGCACGTATTATCATCATTGATGTAAATATTCGTCTGAATTTTTCTTCAACAAAAATATTTAAATATCGTAAATTTCCAGAACGTATCAATCGGCATTGTGGGAAAGGAAATTACGTTTAAAATCCTTGATGAGTCCAGGACGGCAGTCTATCTCTCTGAAATAGAAGGAGATGAAAAACGATCAAGAGGTCCTGGTGCTGCTGCAGAACCAGAGAGCCAGCCTCCTCAGCCACCTCCAGCTGATGAAGGATTACCAGATCCTCTAGCCGCTGTTGCTATGGACACTGAGTGAATCTGGTTGCAATGTGAAAGCTTTCTTAAGTCCGTTAAAATAAAAGATACTGTTAAGAAACGTTTTAATGGCAATTGTTCTTTCCGCTGATAACAGAAATACTATGCAGAAATCTTAAGACTCTGAATAACTCGAAGCTGCTCCACAAATCGCCTGATTATTATTAAATTGTATGAAATATTATTATCAAATTAGCTACCATCAATTTTCAACATGTTTTTGTAACAACGGTATATTATACTAATTAGGAAATAAAATAATACGTTTCCAAATTATCAGCCCATCTATTGATAAATAATTTACAAATTACTTTAGTTAATTTACATTTATCAAACAATCGTTAGATTCCCACATGCATTAATGATTATTCTCTCAATTGCCTAGAATTTTATCTTTAACGTAAGATAAAATGATTAGAATGAAATAACGCTCTCTGTTTATAATCACGATCAGAAGAATTTTTACACTCAGTCTAGCTACGTAGCTTCGTCTTTTTTAAGCTCTCCAGTTTGACGTGACTTCAAGATATTGGTCAAGAAAAATTCTCCTGCCTTGTAAGAAGATCTTACTAACGGTCCACTCGCAGTGTACAAAAATCCCAATTCATTCCCCATCATTTCCCACCTTTTGAATTGCTCCGGTGTTACATATTCAATTACTTTCAAGTGCCGCTTAGTAGGCTGCATGTACTGGCCGAGTGTAACAGCGTCGACTCCAGCTGTCCTCAGATCTCTCATAGCTTGTTCAACTTCTTCTTCCAACTCACCCAGACCCAACATTATAGAAGACTTTGTTATCAAGTTTGGATTACTCTTCTTTGCACCTTCCAAAACTTTCAGCGACTGTCTATTGAATACAGAAAGACAAAAAGAAAGGGTTTTTCATTGCTGAGTAAAAAACACAAACACATTAATCATATTTGTAGGATTTACCTATAGTGGGCTCGCCTGTCTCTAACAAAAGGTGTAAGACGCTCTACAGTCTCGATATTATGTGCAAAAACATCTAATTTAGAGCCAACGATTGTTGCCACGCAATCCAGATTCCCTCTAAAATCTGGTACTAAACATTCGACCAGTATATCTCCTCGTCTGTAATAAAATTATAGAAAACAGATTTCAATTATAATTTAGAAACGTTTTATGCAACTTTTAGAGCCTCTTTCAATCCAGGTCACCTTTTCTTTATCTCTATAACAGTTGCGGCGATGTGATTAGCCCCTCCGTCTATTAAATCTGCAAGAAAAAGTACACAGAGTTTGAGAAAAAAAAGACAACATCTCTGAAATAGAAAGAGAACTGCTAGCCAAAAGCAACGCTGACCGTCTCTATCCACTGACGTTAATACCACGTAGTCGAGACCCCAGTCTGCAATCGCAACCGCAGTATTTACTGGTTCATCTGCGTTTGGTGGTTGAGGTGCGCGGGCAGTTTTGACCGAACAAAATCTACATCCGCGAGTACAAGTGTCTCCCATTAGCTGAATGAGAAAAGATTTTTTTATGAAATTAGGAAGCGAGCTTTGATGCCGATTGGTTTTATTATTGAACGAACCATGATGGTGGCTGTTGCTGTTCCGTGTTCTCCTCCACCCCAACATTCTCCTATATTTGGACATCGCGCCTCTTCGCAAACTGTACTTAGGTTTAATTTTCTTAGTTGTGATTTTAATTTACTGTAGTTAGAACCCATTGGAATTTCGGTTTTTAACCATGGCGGTAAACGGAGACGGGTCTTCTCACCCTTTTCTAACTTCAATTTTCCCTCATAGTTTGTTACCGTTTCTGATACAAAGTCTGCTAGGGTTGGACCGTTGGCTAATTTTGCAGTGAATTCGTTCTTGTCGACGTTAACTTCTTTGCATTTTATACACTGCGAAGTATCGTTTAGTTGTGTAATCACAATTTTATATACACGATAATACGCATTAAAATATAAGTAAACTGTGATTTATAACCTTGTTAAAAATTTTGTGTTTTGTTATTATGGTTTGAATATACTTACGTTTGTATGAAAGGTTAGAAATCCGGGATTTTTTAAATAATATACGCGCGCCGATCGCAACATTTTTTTGTTATTCTATTAATTAACTATAATCGTTGTATGACATATTTTTGTAAATTAATAAATGAATGAAATAACAATAACCTTGAATGACACTACAAGCTGATTACAGATCTAACCTTCTTATATGCGTGACAGAAAAATTATTGTAAATTTTCGTCTGCTAGATTATGACGATTCGAACCATAGAGTAATAGACCGAAGATAGGAAACTCGCAAGGTTCTGAATATCGCGATTTCTATTCGTCAGGTATTTTAAAATGACTTTACGAACGTCTAAAATGTAAGAATCACATACAAGTGTCGTAGGTGTTGTACAACGACGAGTATTATCTCGTTACTACAAATGTCGTACTGATATAGTAATTTTTGTTCAAAATTATAGTATAAGTACGATGAATTGTTGTTCCTAATATCTCTTTAAACGAAACTGGATCATTCCTTTACCGCTTATAGTGTAGTTTGAAAAATTTTTTACTCTTAAAAAAACCTCCAATTTTTTTTTTTTTTTGTTATGATTGACGATGGTTCGGTCAGTCGTTTAATTGTTTAACGTGAAAATAGTAATACGATGGGGTTCAAGCTAACGTCGGAAGCTGTGCTTAGCTCTTGTCGACATCCCGTTCTGATTAGCAAATCATAAAATGGTAAGTTTACGGTTTTATTTTATATCTTTACATACGTATTAATCAAGAGATAACCTCGCCGAATTTTATATCTTGTTGATTTAATTTAATTTCAACATTTTATTGGGTTTTTTTTTTTTTTTTTTTTTTTTTTATATTATTATTCACCTATTCCCTCCATGCTGATAGAGATACTTAAATAATAACTCAATCAAACTAAATACTCTTGGGAAAATGTATCTATAACCACATTTCAATAACAACAAAACACACAGACATATCACAATCGAGATAATTTGCTTATAATCAGATTATTCTATACACGCAATATTGTATATTATTATTTTCCTTTTTTTTTATTGCGCTATCGTGAAAATTTTCAAGTTTTATAATTGCCATTATCTGATAACAAATAAGCAATCAGTTCATGTTTTTATCCAAAAACTAATTCGAGTAAATCGGCTTGAAATATAAAATACTTGTTAATCTTGATCGCTTGATTATTTTTTTCAGGGTGCGAACATATCGCAATTAGAAAGAGATATCGGCTCTGATCAGTTTCCTCCCAACGAGCATTACTTCGGATTAGTTAATGTGAGTCAAATTGTTTATTAAATATATTTTAGACAAGTTTTAATAATATAAAAACACGTTGTTTAGATTGAATTTGAATTAATTTATCAATTAATTGAATCAAACTATTTTTTTTTTTTATCTATTTTAAAAACAGTTTGGAAATACATGCTATAGCAATTCGGTTCTACAAGCTTTGTACTTCTGTCGTCCGTTCAGAGAAAAGGTACTCGAATATAAAGCAAGAAATAAACGCACCAAAGAAACGTTGTTAACATGTTTGGCAGACCTTTTCTACAGCATCGCTACACAAAAGAAAAAAGTCGGCTCAATAGCACCCAAGAAATTTATCGCTAGATTAAGGAAAGAAAAAGGTAAATCGCTTGGAATTTGAAATACGATATCAAAAATCCATGTTTTCATTCGTTATTTTGTGTTTACAGAGGAATTCGACAACTACATGCAACAAGATGCTCACGAATTTCTCAATTTCCTCATCAATCACATCAATGAGATTATACTCGGTGAGCATCGATTGATTTTTCAATTTATGAGACAAAGGATTGAAAAGTAACAACAATTTTGTATAAATTTACAGCCGAGAGAAACCAAAGCAGACCTGCGGGTGGAAAAGGTGGTTCAGGAGACGCGGGATCACCGCCAGAACCGACATGGGTTCACGAGATATTCCAGGGGATATTAACGTCCGAAACTCGTTGTCTAAATTGTGAAACTGTTTCTAGCAAAGATGAAGACTTTTTTGATCTACAAGTTGACGTCGATCAAAATACTTCGATCACACATTGCCTAAAATGCTTTTCTAATACTGAGACATTGTGCAGTGATAACAAATTCAAATGCGATCATTGCAGTAGCTACCAAGAGGCTCAGGTACTGGAAAACTTCTATAAGTATACGAAGATACTAACTCGATGCAATGAAACATAAGATATAACAAAATTCTTTATCTCATATTCACAGAAACGAATGAGGGTGAAAAAACTGCCGATGATATTGGCCTTGCATTTAAAAAGATTCAAGTATGTAGAACAGTATAATAGACACATCAAAGTTTCTCACAGAGTAGTCTTCCCCTTGGAGTTAAGGCTCTTTAACACAGTAAGTCAGATTTAAATCATTTTCTTGAATAACTATTATCCTATTTATTGTTTAAATCTCTTGTCTTTTACAGAGTGACGATGCTGTGAATCCTGATCGTTTGTACGACTTGGTTGCCGTCGTAATACATTGTGGCAGTGGTCCTAACAGAGGTCATTATATTTCTATTGTTAAAAGCCATGGATTTTGGCTGCTCTTTGACGATGATATGGTAGACGTAAGTTATTTTCTAATGAAAATTGAATTCTTTATTATTACTGAACGATTTCATAATGATGAATTAATTTGTTTTGTTTTCCTCTCAGAAAATAGACGCAGCAACGATAGAAGATTTTTATGGATTGACGTCAGACATTCAAAAGAGTTCAGAAACTGGCTACATTTTATTCTATCAATCGAGAGATTGTAGCTAGAAGTTTACTTCTGGTTTAGCAATTTTACATTTTAACACGAGTGATTATGGTGATGATTATATGACGCATGAGAAATTCGTGGATGTTCAAATAGTACGATAAGGAAACTGTTTATGTTAACGCAAACATAGTCAGATTTAGGAATTTGTTGTCAAATATCGTTTTTTAGACTCTAAACAAACACGATCCCTTTTTTGAAAAGAAAAAAAAAAACAAAAAAAAAAACAATAAACAAAAACAAGCAAACTGTTCGAAATATCTTAGATAGACATACGTACGATGCGTGAGAAATCAATACGAGTATTTATTGCAACTATTAAAAGCAATCAGTAAATTAATGTCGATACACATGGTATATTTATTTTAATAATTACCTATGTACTACGTAGAACTAGTCGAAACTGAAAGTAACTGAAAGCTAAAACGGACCTTTTATTTAAAACCATTTAATTATTATAACTTCGTTTTTATCATTTCAGTGATATTTAAAATTATAATGTTAAAGGCACTATTAAATATTATTCGAATGTAAAAATATATGACTGATAATAAAAATGTTGCTATAGGAAAAAAGAAAAAAAAAAAAAAAAAGAAACAGGCTTTATAAATTATTTAAAATATCCCGAAAAATTCCTATCTACTCCAAAATTCGTATTTACTCTTTAAAAAATTTCAAACAATGTAGTATAATAAAAATACCAACTCCTAGACTCGAATTGCCCAGTTTTTATCAAACAGCGAAGATTTAATTCTCATTTTTTTTTAATTATAAAAAAAAATTGGTGAGGTTTTATTGATTGAAAAGAATAGATTCAATGTCTTATAAACATCTTTATTACTTTTTAAGCTATAAATTCATATGGGATTGGAGCAAGTAAGATAGGTGCTTCTCGGCCAGAGACGATGTGAGCCTTAGATGGCTGAGCAGGTTGTCTCCTGAGTTGAACCAGTACGTTCTTGTCCTTAGCTTCTTGCCTTAGTCTTTCATTTTCCTTAACACGCTTAAGGAAATCTTCACGGCACTTTGAGTGAGTAACGTGTTCAATGCGGAGATTGATTCTCTTGGCAATGATGCGTCCGCGTACTCTCTTGTTTACAATAACTCCAAGAGCGTGGGGAGTCACGTTGAATACACGACCGGTCTTTCCGTGGTAAACTTTGTACGGCATTCCCTTCTGCACAGCTCCGTTACCCTTCACGTCTACGATGTCCCCAACTTTGTACACTTTCATGTACGTAGATAACGGAATCGTACCATGCTTACGGAACTTGCGGGAAAATAAGTCCCGAGTTCCACGACGATAACCTTTTGAATTGGTCATTTTGACAGTCTGGAAATACGGGAAGGCAACTTCTTAATTATTTATTTATTTATTTATTTCAAGAACGAATATCGCATTTAATGAACTTTTTTTTTACTTCGCTTAGCGTAGAATCGGAGAATTATTATTCTAGTGCGTAGATTTCGAGCGAAATTAACAAGAAAAAAGCGTAAACTACCAACAAGATTCGTGATTTGTTATAAATAGTCAGAAATAAACATAACCTCAAAAAATACACGCGAGGAGACAATATTGAAACAAAAATAGTAACTTTTTGGTCTCAGGAGGTGGAAATTGGACGAAAAATAGGGTTAATAGAATGATAACGATTGTCGCTTGGTGCTTCATGCACGTGGCGATCGAACGATGAAGGTTTTGATTTGGCAAAAAGGTGGGTTTTAGAAGCGTGCACGAGTTCTGTATTATACATCACAGTAATAGATATATTTTCGTGATAATGGGATTTAGAATAATCGAGCAATAAGCTCTGAGTGGAAGTAAATATGGGTTAAAACTTCAGAATATCGTGAAACGAACTTACGTCTTATGTCCCCGTCAAAGAAAGGAGAAGCTGCAAGCGTTTCGAGATTAGCTAGAATCGATATATCGAAACAACTGAGTATCGAGTTTCTTTTTTTTCAAAGATGGTCGATTTCGGTGTTCAAAATTATTGTCCACGGTTATTATATGGCTTTTTTTTTACAATTTCAGATCCTAAACTGAGAATTCGGAAAGATTTATTCCCGTTATAAATATCAATGTTACGAAATGCGTTGATTTCAAATTTTCCAGACGTGAAGACGCGACGATACGAGACCCGGATGTGACGTATCTAAATCGAGCTTTCTGATTGGTTGAAATTCATCGCGGGAATTCGAATTCAGTTTAATTTGAAGATAATTAACTTAATATTGAAGATATTGAATGAATCGAGAGAATGAGTTTAGACTAGAATTAATAAGATGTTGTATTGTAATATATTCTCACAGTGTGAAAATAAAAGTAAATTTATTCGTATATACAAGGGTTATATTATTTATGTATACATATTTTCACATCACGCCTCATATGAGTTTCCGTTTGATTTCATTTATACGTGTTTTTTTTTTTTTTTATTTTCGATATTATAATATATATATATATATATATTTTTTCCATTCTTCCTTAATACGAATTTAATATTCTTACATAATAACAATGAGATGATCAAGTCTATTTCACCCTATTGTAATGTGATACAGGGGAAAAATAGACATATTTTATAACTATAGTAATATTAGGATCTACCCTACACGATTCTAAACATTAGTTTTTCAGTTTCTTAAAATAATCAAAGCAACTCAAGTCAAGTAATAACGATTAACTGTTTCGAATAAAAATTTACAATTATATTACATGAAAAAGAAAAAAAGGAATACATTCCGAATCACTACATGGCATATTTTTTTTTAATGATTAATGATGAACTGAGATAAAAGAGCTAAGCGTTCGGAAGAATAAGTAATAAATTTAATATGATTTAGGAATTAAATAACGGGGTAGCCTGGATGCCTATAAACATCACTAATTTAAAAACCGATTAAAAATCTTTCTTCTTTTCAAGGCTCAGTTAGAAACTGAAAAACAGCACATCACCCGCTCCAAATTTCGGATTCAGATTCTGAGTCTGACTCATTGTCATCAGAAAGTATTTTCTCGCTCAAAACATGAGTGAGCAAAGCCTTTAGTATCGACAATCGTTTTTCAAGGAGTCTATTCTTCTGTTTAACAATTTTCAGCTCTCTACGTTGAGCTGCTATACAATTTAATGCCAGATTAAGATTCTTAAGAATTCTTCGTCGGGATTTAAACTCATAAACTTCGTCGCCGTTATCATATCCTTTCTGTTCTTCGGCACAAGATTCAGGGTTTGACTCTCTGCAAAATAAAACAGACAATAATATAAAAGATTCAATCATCAATCAACGGAGATAAATCTCTTTGAGTTCAAGCATTAATCACCTCTTCGGCTGTCCCATAGAGTCATTGCTTTGATCATAACGCTGAACCCAGTCTATAGAATCGTTTTGCTCCTTGGTATGTATCGTCGAGTCATTACTTTGGTCAAAATGTTCGACCCAATCGATAGAGCTGCCTTGTTCTTTGAGAAAATCTGTATCTTCAGCATTTTCCATAGATTCTATAGACATACAAGCTTCCTCGCTGGCATGTGTGTTGTTATATATCCTTGCTTCCTCCCTATCGTTAAATTGACTCAATTGAAATCCCATGTCGGAACGTTCGGCGTTTGTTAAAGGCGGTAGGTTCGATCTCATCAGAGATCTCCTAGAATTAAAAAACGGTTAAATCTATAATTTCATTTCTTTCAGATATTGGAATCTAATTTTTGAATTTTTTTTTATTTCGACACAGTTAGACACTAGTTTTTAATCATTTGTACAATTTTTATTACACATACCTGGACTGAGTTATGGGAGGGAATAGCGTTGGAACTGCATTGGGTTTGATAAATACTCGTTTTTGTTGCCCAGATTTTCCATAAGTAAAACATTCCGGTGTAAAATGACGACTGCATAAAACACTGGTGTTACTTGGGGCAAAATTTTTCCGTTCTATAGCATTAACCCATTTTCTTCTCACGTATAAATCTTTGGGAAATCTGAATTGAATAAAGAAATTTCAAACGAGGTGTTGCGTGTGTGTTTATTTTTTTAATTTTTTTTTTTTTTTCATCTGATAGAGAAGATAGGTAGTCATAGTTTGTTAATAATAATGTAATACGTACTTGTGTAAGGTTATCTTTTCACCAGCACCGCAACCTTTGAAACAAGCGCAACATTTACGAACCATTGTTATTAATATAATATGTATTATTTATTTGAATCTTGTATTGAGATAAGATTTTTTTATAAATAATCTAACATCGTAAAGAATAAGCATTCAAATAGTTACAACTAATTAGTCAAATACACAAGCCTGGTTTATTCGAACGCACAGATTTCTAGATCAGAAAACAACGCGTCGGATCACCATCTTGAGTTTACTGAAAATTTGACAGCTGTTAAGAACCAATCAGAACACGATTCTAGGATATACGTAGAAGACGCCATTATTGATGACGTAATCACAAGCGCGGGATATTCGAATCGAAATATTGTCCCAAAAAAAACAGGATTGAAAAGGGATTAGAAATTGATAAATGTGATTGAGAAATTTTATTTTCAATTAACAATAAAGCTATTATGTATATATTTACAAGAAGCGATGTAGTATACGTGAGAATATTACGGAAAGCTATGTGTATTAAATTACTATAATTAAAAAAAAAAAAAAAAAAAAAAACACAAATAATTCTTCACTCTTATGTGTTTAATTAACAGAAATTGCTGGACCCAATTGTCTCATGAGCTCGTAGCATTCTTGGAGTCGTTTTTGGTCCCCTATTCTCTCTAGGGTCTTAGCCGCCTCTGCTAACATTCCAGCTCGTTCACCAGGCGAGGCTAATAGCAGAGTTGGTAAATGGCGACAAGCCAGATACAGAGCAGCAGCATGTTCTCGTTCCCCGCTACCCTGTTCTTGCGATCGATCTTTCCCACATATTACAGATGGCCTCAAATTTCTATGCCGCAGGCTGCGATCCAACAGAATTTGGGTCCTGACAGGAGCAGCTCCTGCCATTATACGAGCCGTTGCTTCGTAGAGAAATACTCTCGTCAATACGGACTGAAAAATAAAAATAAACAAATATCGATAACAGTTTTCCTCCACACACCTCCTAGAAAAAACAGATTTTCAAACATATTATAATATTTCAGCTACCGGAATGTGCTGGCAAAGCTGACGAAGGCACGCCAAGTCTCTCTGAAAGCCTGCAAGGGTCTGGCCAGAAACTGGTCTGCTTAATTCACCTTCCATTTCTTGCCATAAAGTTGTACGAACTTCGAGCAGCCCATCACAGACCAAAAGTTGAGTCAGCTGAAAGATATGGAATTAAGTTATGGGGAAGTTGTGATCAGATTTAGATATTAGGTATAATGTGCGAAATTTTTGGCAAAAGTAGAGTTGTTTTGATCTGCCACAACAGTTGCACTGTAGAAGTATTGCACAGTTTTTAATATCATGCAATGCAACTACAATGCACACTTGTAGCACACATAAGATGAATATAAATAAATATAAACGGCGTTGAATCGGCAAAGAAACTTCGAACTTTAGAGAAACTCACTAAAGTATTCTGCGAAGACTGCTGTTTGCAGTGATAATAAGCGATAGAATGCTCTAGCAGCATTCCAGCCTGATCTACAAGTCTCATAGAAGTTCTTCTAGTCGAACGTCTTGCTTGTAGTGCGAATAGTACGGCGTGGGGTAACGGGTTCGTGCTGTTATTACCAGCGCCTGTATTAGCTTGCTGGCGATTTCTATCGAAGGGAAAACGGCTCTCTAAGATACTCCAAGCTACTTGGTCGTTTTCGCCCAATCTCCAGCTTGCTGCTACGTATATAACTGCGCCCCACCAAAGTCCGACCTCATCTTCGCATTCTGAAATAATAAAATCATTGAAAAATCGAATATTTCACTCTTATAACTTGACAATAAATCTCCTTCTCAAATTCCACCAGACTTACTAGTTAGTGTAAGCTTATCGTCGCTAACAAAGTACGGCTCAACCTCAGCAGAAGACATAATGCTTCTGGCAAGATGTAAAACCGTAGAAGCATGGCTATCTTCAGCGGTACCAGTAAGGAGTCTGAGACTCTGGCTGATGAGATGTTCTCTGTATGCCCGAGCGGCGTAGGAAAGGGGATCTGCCTTGCTGCATTGGGAGGTAAATTCGCAGTCCAGTTGTTCTCCGTATTGCCATTTTTGGGAGGTCAGAAAACGAGCGCCTTCAACGCTCATGATCCACTTGAGCTTTGCCGGTACAGTGCACAGAGTCAAGAGTGCCCTTGCCTTGCCAAGGTAGAATTTATGCACAAAGGGAAAGAGCGACTGCTTTAAGCACAGAGCTGCGTTAACGTAAAATTCAGCCATCAGAGATTTTGGCACTGCGTCTTCAGCCGCCTCCCCGTAATTGACTGCCGAAAGTGCGAGGAAGAGAGTAGCTTCTGTAGATCCTTGGGAGAGTCTTAAACACAACATGTGTTGATAAACGACTGCTAATTGTAAAGAAGAGATTTGGGCTTGTTGTCTCTCAGATTTGTCGTTGAACCATTTACCGACTTGTGAAACCCATCTGCCTAGCCATAACTTGTGCAATATTTGTCTAACGACCTGCCAGGCTGTGGCTAAGAATATTTCCATGCGATTAGAGGGCAGAGATCGACCAAAGCATCTCAAACATTGGCATAGGTCTCTGTAAGCCTGGTCGTAATTTTGTTTTGACAAATTAAATTCCGCTTGGCGTTGCCAGCGGCGAAGTTCTATCGTCGCTTTCATGTCGAAAGGCAGCATTGGGTCACCGTAAAGAAGCAAACGACTTAGTCCACAGATTAGTAAGATTATATTCGTCAACCACAAGAACATGTTCGTCCATAAGCCTGTGTCTAAGTCCGAGGGGTCTGAAAAGAAAAGAAGAGAAAAGTTCAAATAGACAATGAAAACTTTTGGTATATTTTAGTCCCCAAAGAGACGTACCCTGGTATTGAAGTATGGTTCGACTGTCCAGTCTTGCGGCCGAATAATCGAGGTTCAATCTTCTCATGTTGTTCATCACAAGGCCAAGAGGATTAAAGGCCAAAACGACGAACAGGAAAGCGCAAAGAGTTAGACGAGTGTGATCTCTCATTCCTCGAGTCGTTGAGACAGAGGAAGGATGCAGACTATGCAGAGAATCTGTATCGTCTTTTATTGAAACAGGAGATGGTGGAGATGGAGATGCAGGAGCTGGAGACAGCGATGGTTCGCTACCTTCTGAACGTGGAGGAGTTAGTTCTCCACAATCCATTATACCACGGTGGTTTCTTTGTTCAGCTATTTTCAACGCCATGTTCTCCGCTTTCAACTTCGCATTAGTGTTTTGGAGGAATCTGAATTTCATTAGATAAGTTAATTGTTTGAAATGTGAAAATATGAGCTTTATTTCTTGCTCTGAGGCTACGAATTTCTCGAAGAAACTTAGAGAACAGTTTTGATGTTTTCAAGTTTTGAAGCATTCAAATTGTGGATTTATTTGACTCTACTAGTTTTCTAGATTACCTATTTCTCTTTAGATAATTTTAAAATATTCAATATATAGTATCACCTAATATAATCAATAGTTTTCCTCAATATAGCAGATTTGTTGAGTTTAGCTTCAACTCCAACGATTATATTCTTCAATTCGATGATCTTGTCATTGATAGAAGTTCTGTATCGACGTTCTATCGCATTATGAGCGCTCCGTTTCACCTCTCTTACTCTAGGTACTCCGACATGTGATGCAGCATTGATTCTGTTGATCTGGACCTTTTCTGTATCCAAGACTACAGGAATACCTGCGTAGAATCAAAGTGAGTTATTAAAATTTATGTTCTTTCTCTATGTCATAGTAAAATAATGAGATCTCTGATACATAAATCAGCTTTTCTTTGTTCTCTAAATTTCTAACATCTCCTTGAACAATTCTGCCAGTATTTTGTAAGCTTTGAGTTTTAAAATTGATAAGATCTCCAAATTCGTTTAGATTTTCGACGATCGTATTACCTGTAGCAAGCACAGTTCCATTCGCAGTATTTACAAGTGTATGAATCTGGTGCTGAACAGGAGTAGAAGTAACGGCCTGCGATCCTGTAGAATAAACTACAGATTCAGACTTAATTAATTTAGCAGGAAACAACAGTTGTCTTTGCTGCGTTGCGACGGGGGCAAGAGTAACGACTGGTGATTGTACATTGAAATTAACATTCTGAGGAATTGTGTACTGGGAGCTAAAGACCGGAGTTTGAGAGACGGATATTCTCTGAGGTCTTGATTGGACTTGGACTTGGGGTTCAGGCAAACAATTTCTAGGAGTTGGAGGAGTTTGTCGGGGAAGTTGAACCTGCGGCGTGACGACGTTTTTAGAAACTGCGTTTCCTAACAGCGTAGGATCTTTGAAATCTCGGCGATTATTAATGCTGAGAAAATCGAAGGTGTCGTCATCCATCGGTATCGGTTCTTCCAATTGAGACAACAGGGTCTCATCGCTGAATAGATTCTCATTTTTAAGCAACTCGCTTTCGCAGTTTGTCAACAATTCTGTAAATAAAATAATTGAACCGTTTTTGAGGAATGATTGTTTTTTTTTGGTTTTGTTTTGTTTGAATGTTATCAAACAGTTTTATAATATATTATTATGATGATGAAAGGACTAAAGCCATACCATCGAAGCCAGTCATTTCGTTTAAATTGAAGCTGTCATTAGCAGGAAAATTTGGAAATTCATTATCCTGCGTTATGCTGGCCCAGTTATTAGCCGGATCAGCCATAATGTGTGATTTAAATATTTGCTAATTATTATCTCACATTTATTTCTAACAATATTCTATTGTTGTTTACGTTATTATTACTTTATTTTAAAAATCAACACCATTCACACGGTTTAAAGTGTCTGTCAAATACCTAGCAGTATGTAACCAAAAATTACAAACTATGGTACGACTCGGAATTCAACCAATCAACGATCACATGAGGATCGGATGATTTTACGTCACAAAGTCTTCCTAAAATCATCTCGAATTATTAGTATAGTTTGTTTTGTCTGTTTTTCTCCTTATATTATGCTACTCAGTTTTTCGCAGTCGGTAAAACAGATAAATTTATCGCAAATACGCTTCGTTACCGACCGATGTTTTCAAAATGTTATTATATTAAGATAGCGACTTTATCGATCAAGACAAAACTCTGGTGGGGTTTTAAAATTTAGCCGAGTAGTTACAGTCTACTGTAATATAGTTAATATCCCAGTCTGTGCCTGTGTGGTGTTTGTATAATAGGTTACACTATGCTATAGAATGACATTTGTAGTTTGTAGTTATTATTTATTTAAATGATAATAATTTCGCTTAGTTAGTTTAGCTTGTTAATAAATCCGCTCACTGCCTGTAAAGTTTTATCATATTATTTATTGATTGGTATTAGGTTATGATAGGCGAGTTTTTAACTGCAGGGGCTTATAAAAGATTCTGTGTGTATACAATGTTTACTATTAGATACATTATTTCTTTACTATACATTATAAAGGTAAATTATTTTTCACATTATAATAACATTATTTATTTAAACATACCAAATAGATTCTTAAAACTTATTTTTTTTTTTTTTCACACACACTTTTTACATAACCTCATTTTCAATGTGTTTTCTTGTTTTGACATTTCGATACATAGACAGTATCAAACCTCAACACACAATCATAAACATTTATTTATTATTTACCTGAATATATCAGACCTCATTAACATCTAGACTCTCATTAATTCATAAGCTTTCTCCTCTTTATTTTTACTCTCACATGTTTTAAGGTCACTTACTATTTTACACTGTTTTTTTTTTTTTTTTTTTTTTTTTTTTTTCTTTCTTTTTTCCTTTTCTTTTTCTTTTACCTTTCTTATTTTTATTCATAATAATTGTCAATTACGAGACAGCTTAATCACGGGCCTCGAATATCTGGCAATTTTTATCTTTAAAATTATCATTAAAACACACCCCAACGTCATTCTCTTAACATTATTCAAATACCAAAACTTGAAAACAAAAATACTTCAATCCTAATATCGGGACAAATCTTTGCATCAAAAGTTTTTAATAAAAAAATAGAAAAAAAGAAAGTATGAATGATAAAGCTTTTAGCTATTTTATTCAAGCTTTTCTATAAAAAGCTTTATAATATTTGGCAAAAAATTTGTCAAAAAATGCTTTTACATTTTTTTTCTTAATTTTTTTTTTTTCTTTTTTCTTATAGATCCGATTAGAAGCTGCTTAAAAATTTACTTCGATAATTTAAACTCTGATTTACGCTTTGAATTTTGTTAATTGAAAACAAATGTTTGTAGAATTTGTCGCTAAGCTCTGATAATTATCAGCGTATTATAATATATAATAAATTAACTATTTTAAACTCTCAGATTAATCGTTAAGCTTATTTATTACACATTTTACAGAATGTAACGGATCCCCGGTACATGAAATATGACACTGAATGTTAATAAAACTAAAGCGCCAAAATGATTGGCACAGTGTCCAGTTTGGAAGATGCTTGTCGTCAAGCTCAGGTATAAAATCTCAAAAACACCAATTATTTCATTATTATTTAATGCATTCTCGTTTTTCAACTTAAACATTCGATATATCAACGAAAAAAATTCGATGATAATAATTGTATCCAAATATTTATTTATATTAAGTTAAAAAATTGTTACGTAACATTTTCTCCTCACTGACATTATTTGCTTATTTTTTTATCCACAGGATATGATTGACCAAGTGCCTGGATGCTGGAAAGATTGTCAAACTCAGAGTTGCATAAATTCAAATATAGATCAAATATCATGTGGCAATAAAAAGGAGCTGAGCAATCACTCTAGGCGCAGTATTCAGTCTAAATTGACGAGATTGTATTTCGAGGAATTGTCCAAGGTTCCTCATGCTACTCCTGACTCTGTTCTGGTAAGTATAATCTTCTAGTCTATAGGGATAATGGACAAAACTTCATTACAAGAATCGCATTATATATATGTCTGACGTAACGATTGTTTAATAGAACAATTTAGAAAATGAGTGCGATCTTTTGGGCCGATTGGTGCAAAGGGAAGGGCTTCATACATTAATCGTAAACCTCTACGCTGGCAATAAAGGATACTCATTAGGCATAAGGAACAGGTATACAAAATTTGCTGAAAATAGGATTAGGATATGATTGAGAAAATTGCAAGTTAATTAAAACAGAGAAATAATCATTTTCTATTTATACACCAGCAGTGAAACGGGACATACATTTGACAAAAACACGTTATTATCCGAAACTCAATTGATGGGATATGAGCAGGGTGAACTTTTGTCATCAATAGACAACGGCCAGCTACCTGCTATGCTTGCTGAACAACTGGAAGGGAGTCATTCACATTTATTTTACGACGGATGTATTATCGCCGAAGTAAGAGATTACCGCAAAGCCTTTCCTCACACTAAGGCCGACGTACACCACGTGCTTCTCAAGCCTACCACTCAGGTGAACGTCTTATAAAGGAAAATATTACGAAAATAAAACCCGTTATCATCCAAATAGGAGAAGAATTCACTTTTTCAAACGGCAACATCAACGATATGCACATTTCATATGAAATCAATGTTTAGAGCGTGCTTTCGGACGTGACGACCTTGACGAGTAACGGGGACTGGAGTCACGAAGAGAGATTAGTACTGGAGTCGCATCTTGTTGCAGCAACGCAGGGCCCTCTTTGTTTGGATCCAAGTCCAGCCCCAAGTCTGGCATCTACTCGTATTCGTCAGTCAAAAGCTTTGATAACAGATCATCAGTTGATGCGACAAGCAAAGAAGTTTTCTCAGGTAACTATTGCTGCGTTCGTTCGTTCATTGGAATTGTTTAATTTCGATAAATTTTTTACTAATGAACTTGTTTTCAGGTGACCGTGAATCGTAAAAGAAAATTGGAACAGCTTGCGCAGCCTGAAGGCTTGACTATACAAGATTTAATGCAAAAATTACGTACAAAAAGGGGGATACCAACTACCACTGCCTGCCCACCACCTTCTCTTGTTAATCCTCCACTTCTTCCACCGAGCACACCGATCGATGTCTTGAGGTTTTTACTCTCACTAAGATATTTCACTAATTTCTTCATCAATTTCTAATGATTTTTTCATTCGTTTTATGAATCAGGTATGCAAAGGCGTACGAACGACCACGGGAAACACGAGACTGCTTGCCACAACTTATAGAAGAATATATATTAGAGACTGAAAGGGGCCAAGGTCGAATATATCATATAAAGCTCTCGATTTTACAGAGACCATCTAATTCTGAATATCTTGGGGAACTTTACGTTGACCGAGACCATCGAGAGGGAGAAAAGAATGGTTCCGCTTGTCGGTACGTGCTGCGTAGCCAGAAATCAGACGGATTATTCTATTCTAAATATAATAATTTGGCTTCCGTCTCAACGAATTTAAAAAACTATACTCAGATTCTGATCAAAACTCTTTCCACAGGTTTAGTCTTGGCACTAGAGCACAGGCGAATCATTACATACAACAATTTACAGAAATATTTACAGAGGAGGGTCGAAAAAATGTTAGAATAAAGCACGTCGTGCCAGGGCAGGCCCCTCGCGTTACTTGCACTCCTGGAATGCAGCGTGCTCATCAACAGGTATCATTATAATCATATCCCATTTTAATATGATTTTTTTCATTATTCACCCGACTAAATAATGATCAATGAATATTATGTTAAAATATTTACAGGCGCAAGCACAAGCGGCGCAGATCGTAGCCCAACAACTTCAACAGGCTCAATCTCAGCACACGCAGCAGGTTTGCAGCTTTTCTATGATTGAAAATTCTCAATTTTTACGGAATCATATGATTACTGGTTCTCCTCATGTCCCGCAGATACTCTCGAGGGCCCAAGGACAGTTGAATACGTTAACGAGCCAAGTAGCTTCAATGAAATCTGCAACAGAGGCGACCAGCTCGGGCCAAGCCAATTTAACGAACTTAGATCTATCGGTCGTTCCACCTACAGTAGAAACAACGACTTCTAGCTCGGTACCAACGATTAGTAACGGGATGCCACACAGTACCGCCACTCTTCAGGTCGATGCTTCACCAATGTCAGGAGTCGACGTCAATTCCTGTAACGGTTCAGGGATTTTAGTATTTCAACAAAAGCCTGCCCCATGCGTAAACAGTATATCAACAACAAATGTTCCAGTATTGGTGAGGCTCTGTTTTTATATATCGATATAAGCCAATTGGGAAATTCACAAGTTCAAGATCAACGCTGTCTTGATTAATTAGTTATACATTCATATAAATATTTCAGCCTATCATATCTTGATAAGACCTTTACTTTCGAATATTAATCATATCCTCTGACCATTATTAGCAAGCTCAACTGCAAGCTGGGTCTCAGAGTGGTATTGGCGAGACATCGAGTCAGAGTCAAAGTCAGGGAGAGACGTCTTTCAAAAAACACTCAACGAACCCAGCGATAAGCGCCCTTGTTACTTCCCTGATGAATTCAGCTCAACAATTTCAGCAGCAAGCTGCAGGTCCGATATTCAGGCTTGATAATTATGATTAGTAGTCCTAGTTCTCAGAATTTTAACTCATTCTGTATCTATCTAATCCACAATATCAAAGAAACGTTTATATTGTTTACAGCTAACGCAGCTGCTGCAGCAATGAACAACAGTGTTCAGGCTAGTACAAAGTCGAATAACACCGCTATTCTAAGCCTGCTAAATAGCAGTCCAGCTAATCTAGCTCAGCAGAAGACTCAACCACGTAGGATCTCAATTAATGCTACTATACCACCGAGGGTAATCAGTCATGGCAATGTTATAACTGTTCCCAGTACTACGGGCCAGGTAATTTTCCTATTTATTAATTAATTATCTTGTCTCTCTTAATTTCTCATTCTCTGATCATCATCTTTGATATCTTACAGGTCAGAGTAAGTTTTACCTCAGCTTTAACGGGGCAGCTAGCAGGAAAACAGGCTGTGCGATTAGCTAGGGTACCAGACCCTGGTTCTACTCTGGGACTTTCGATGCCAGGGTTGTCCGCTTTGCTCGCTGGTAAGATGCGAGTCTATTGCTTAGTTTAGATCCCGATTCAATCATCTTTAATAAATAATTTCATTGCTCATAGGCACTCCTTCAGCGGATAATCCAATACCTGGAATTAACACAGCGTCCTCGTTACTCGAGAGACTTACAGCATCTTCGAGTCAAGGAAGTCAGCCGTCTAGCCCAATGACTAGTCCGCCTCCCACGAACGTGAATCTTCAGGGAGTTAATCTCACTAGTCTACCAAATTCAATCAACGGTCTTCAAAACGTTCAGGTTGATTAGCTTTGATGGTTTACATAGAATTGAGTAAGCGGGGAGATGATAGCGTGAAATATCGATTAACATCAATTGAATGTATAAATTTCAGGTGTCTTTTCCTGGTTTGTCGCAACCCATAACAATGTCGCTAAACGTATCTGCAGCTACTGGTTCCGTTACTCCAACAGGAGTAATCGTCTCTCTTCCAATATCTTCTGCAACGAATACTTGCACGACTGTTTCGAGCGTGAGTTTATAATATAAAAAAAAAATCAACAGGTTTCATCGCTCGATAGAGATTAAGATTAGGCTCAATAACGTAATATACTATTCATGATTTAGATCGTATCTGCGACTGTTGTAACTACTGCGGTATCTGGAACCACACCAACTGTAGTTATTGCTAATCCTGCAAATACTCATTTGTCATTACCGATTGGTAAGATACTAATCAGTAATTAGATCGAGATTAAAGATTTGATCATTACTACTCTCGAATATCTATTAATTTTTTAGCTCAATTAATACCATCGGGAGTAAAAGGCTTGTCCCAACAAAATATACGTAACACTAACGCAGTCACACTTTCGCAGGTACATTATATTATTAGGCAACGATCATTCATTAGTCAAATTTAAACATTCAATATTCTATTTTAATATTATATATAAATCGTTTTATTAAAGGGAGGTCAGGCGATACAGCTTGTTGGTTCTCAGAGGCAGAGACTTAATCAAATAGCACGTCAGGTACAGCCGAATCAATCCAAGCAAACTGTTATGCCTAATCAGTTAGTTACTGTTACCAAACCGGTAACAGCTAATCAATTGATTATATCTGGCAATAAGCAGGTGCTTACGCCCATAGGAGGTAAGACATAATCTCCCTAGATTGGGAATAAATTGGATTGGGAAAAATTCTTTTGGATGATAAATTTTAACTGGTTTTTCATCGTTTAAGCTAACAAGCCAGTGCTAATGGCGACTCAAGCTACTTCATCGACTCAATCAGTACCTGGAAATAAGCAGACTCTGCTTACCAAGACTTTGAACACTAGACCCAATCCCGGATCTGGTATGCAGCAAGCTACGAGTCTATCGCAACAACAGGTACAGTTTATAGCGTAGACTGATAAACATAATTATATTGATATTATAATAGTTGTTGTTGTTTTTTTTAGTTTTTTTTTTTTTTTTCTAACAAATATTATGTAACGAGTCCTTGAAATTTTTTTATCACAGTTGCAGAGGACCCTGGTTAAACCGGTGCAACTACAACAATTACAACAATGTTTAGCTGCTCAACATAAAGCGGCTGTTGCTGCAGCATCAAACTCGCCAAATAGAACACAATTACAACAACAGCGAAATACTACGTCTACTACTCCCGGGGAAGACTCTCTCTGAATACGTTCAAATAATTAAAAATAAGACACGTTGAATTCAAATAACGAAAGCCCCCTCTTTACGAATGAAATTGCAAAACAGATTATACTCACCAATACATACATACATTACATACATATACTATATTTTAATTAAGCTAATGAATTATTAAATTCTACATGCATAGCATTCAAGCAATAAATACCACATTGGGTAAAGAGAATGAAGGAAGAAAAAAAAAAAAAAAAAAAATACAAATTTGATTTATTTAATTTCAGTGTAAATAATAGGTTCTCAATTTATGTGTTTATCATATTGGCGAGAAATAGGTGGTTTTATTCATGTTGTTTAAAACCAAATTTCAAATTGTGAAGAATAATTAATATGTGCATGTACAATAATAACGCGTATACACCAAAAAAAAAAAAAAAAAAAAAATAAAAATATAAGAAAAAGCAAAAAAACAAAAAAGACAAAAAAAAAAAACTGATGGATAAGAAAAATTACAGGTATTTTGCAAAATTATTCGATTAGGAAAAAAAAAAGGGGGCTTCGATTATTGTACATATTAACATATACATACGATATATGATTTGTTTTATATTAAAAAATCGTAATAAATATTCCATTTTTATTGATCGTTTTCTTCCTTTTCATTTATATTTAATTAATGTAAATCATTGAATTTTCTCATCTTTATATAGAAAAAAGAAAAGAAAAGTGAAAAGAAAAAAAAAAAAAAAAAAAAAAATATGTTCGTTTTCTTAGAAATCTATGTAGCACTACTCCTGATTATAACATACATTGATAATAGATAAATTATATTGAATTCTTAATTTACAAGATCAACAGGGTTTCGATACCTTTTTGGTAGAACATGGTAGAAAAAAAGAAGTTTATAGAATTTTTTATAAATTAATTTTCCACAGAGACGCATAATATTCTTATAGGAAAAAAATTCTCGAATCTGTATATTTCCATAAAAAAAAAATTTCTTTCTTTATAATACAATAATATACATATAAGAATATGATATATAATAACATACCTATATAATCATGATAATGTATTACATGAAATATTATTAATATTATTATTATTCATTATATTTTTTTACATCCTTCGAACGAGTAAGTACAAAGTTTTGAATAGAATGTAAATAGTAAATAGTATTACCTTACATAATATACATATATGATATCTTTTTAACGGTATAAATTGTAGTGACCAATTTATATAGAGGTAGTAATTAATATATACCCATACAGTTTTGAATATGAAATAAATTAAAGAGAAAAGAAGAAAAAAAAAAAATTAAAATATAGCAGGAAAGAAAAGAAGAGAAAAAAAAATTATGATTAATTTCTAAAATTATTTTACTTAATAACTAATAGCAGCGTTGACTAAAAAAAATAATTATTATAATACATATTATTATGATTTAGATGGTTTCTCTATTATCAATGTTTATAAATCTAAGTAGGAAAATTAGAGAGAGAAAATGTCCAATCATTGCAACGTTAGGTATAATAATAAAATAAATTATGCTTCAATGGCTACTAAAGAACAGGTAATTGTCCGTATTCTGTCTTTAAAGTATCACGTATTACTATTTTAATCAACCTCGTCGTGGGTGGTTTATTTTTAATTTTTTTTATTCTTTTATTATTAATTATTTTCCTTTCTTCTTTTACACAGCAAGATTCATTAAACATAAAATATTAATAAATCTTTCTCACGAAGTATCGTTTATAGTAAATCTATTTTAATACTTAGAGACTGGTACTAAACTTAAGTTTCTTAAATGTAGTACATATGAAGAAAATAATAATAGACCAATCGAATCACAAATTTTACACACCCATCGCATCGTTAAGTATGTATAGTAACCAGCGTAGTTTAAATTATTAAATATACTCACTATATAAAGAAAAAACAGAAAAATAAAAAATAAAAGAAAAGATTTAAAGACATAGAAGTATTTACAAGGTATATATATATATAAAATATAATCTAAACAACCATAAAGGTAATATTATACATACGTAACAAACATCTCTTTGGAACATGATTATCCACAAAGTTAATACAGTTATAAACAGCTTTGGGAATTTCATTGATATTCCAGTTATAAGGAAGAACGAATTAGTATTTATAAGAAATATTTACAGCTATATTTGATTTTTCAACCGAACTGAATATTTCGGTATATATTCAATCATCAATTTGTTTATCTGTTTATACACACGTCTGTTATCATCATCTTTAGTCTCGTTAATTTTTTTTTCTTTTTTTTTTTTTTCTTCTTCCAATTCGTTAAACCTTTATTTCCTCTTTCATTATTGAATTTATGTTCCTTAACATATTGAAGGAACAATAAATTCACATCATAATCCATATTTTAAGAATTAGAAGATCATTTCAATGAAATCTTCTTCTAATTGCTCGAAATATTGATGTTTAATAATTGACCTTGGTATATACCTACTTATTTACTTTATTATAAAACGCATCGATTGTCAAATTTACTACTCTTTGTCTAATTAAAAACTAATATAATAGAGATAAATTAACGTTGTCAATATAAGCTTTTAAGTCTCGTTAAGCTGAAAGAAATGAAAAGAGAAAAGAAAAAAAAAAAAAGAAAAAAAAAAAAAAAAAAGAACTATTCAATTTGTTCATTCTGCTACAATAATTTAATATCCATTAACTTAATTAGGTATGTATAATTATAGATTGGAAGTCGAAGGCTGATCAACCTCCGGTCTACTATCAGGCGGGCTAGATGCCGGCTCTATTTGTACAACTGAAGTTTTTCCCATTCCCCATTCGCTTTCTGGATCAGAAAATATGTTGGAACCATCTTTGTCCAAGAAATCATCTTCCAGCGATATATCAGATAATCCTTCTAGGCTGTGCTGATCATCGTCTGTGTAGAGCGATTCTGTTACAACTGAAAATACAAGGAAAAAAAATGATTAGATGCTTCAATTTCAAATAAATTAAGACTTAAATTTAAATCGTTACGATACCTTCGGCTAAAGTGTGCTGTGAAAGCCATGTGGGCTCGTCCCATTCGTCAAATTGCAATTTAGTATTGGCCTCTGTTTCTTCTGGACTTAGAATTGCGTGTCTATCGGTATCTGTTACGTCGTAGATTTGTGTGACCTGCACCTTGTTGTCCTCGTCCATGTAGTACCAAACCATAACTGCTTCTTGGTCTGAAGTGACCTGTTAACATAAAGATAAATGCATACAATAAATATAAATGTATTTGGGAATCAGGTGGATCAGATAAAAACAGGGATTTCTTCCTTACTTGAAGAATATTTTCAAATGTATCATCGACCGACGTTGAATCTGCTATGTTTACTACACGGTTGGACATCCGTCTGCAATCTTTCCAAGGTTGTCTATAAAGGAGGGAAAACAACACCCGTTAATATCCACGAGGTTTCCTTGTTATGAAATTCGATTTTCTCACCGTTCGTCATAATGGAGCCTTAAGTTTAGATTCGTTTTCTGTTTTCTATAAGACGATTCGTCGGGATGTGCTGCTTCGATGTCGTAAATACCTGGAAATTGATAAATTCCATAAATAAAAGAAACACGAGGATAAGGTTCTTGGAATATTCTATAAATCTTACTCGACTTACTTGATCCATACTCCGTGATTGCGACCTGGCAGTTAATTGTCTGTGCCATTGGTTGATAATAAACATTAACGCCAGGAAATACGAGACTAACTTGTTCCAAAAAGTATTTCACCATGTCTACCAAGTTGTTGCGTAATTTTGGAGCGTTTAGAACAAATCTGCGCATAACAAAACGATTCGTAAATCAATAAATATCCTCAAATTGTGTATAAGCAAGCAAGGAGAGACTCGAGGAGACGACAAACATACATTTATCAAATAATCAAATAATTCTCAATATTATAATATTAAAAATGTATACAATACACCCCAGCAGGATGCAAACGCATAATATGAAGCAAAGTGTTCATTTAATAAATAAAAATTCGTTATATAATTATAGCAGAATGACAACGCAGGTAAGCAGACGCAGATAAGCGATATTGCTGTGCTTACCGTGAAGGGGATGCGAGATGTTTAGCACAAACAATCGCCTGCTGGGGGGTACGGAGAACGTTTCCAATAACTTTGTACTCCAAAGTTCTAGTCTCGACTTTGTTACCTACCAGGCTAACAACATCAACCACATGCATATTGTTAGAGTTAGTATAATGAACTTGAAATGAATTTCAATTTATTTAAATCTTTTGAAGAAGTCAACGAACTACTGGAATTATTATTGCCAATAGCGATAAGATTGAGCATGATTTTTTTCTGGAAGTATTAAAGGCTGATTGATTCTATAGATCAATTTAAGTCAGAAGCTAAAATGGCAAAGATAATAATCCATTAAGCACCTATGCGATTATTGTTTGATAAGCGTTTTTTTACACTGCTAAGAAACAATGACTGTTCCAAAGCAAATGACATGCGCTAAATATAAACTTTTAGACCAAGCGTATTTGTGGATCTAGATATCCACGTGCCGTGCTGCTATTGCTTGAAATTGTGAAAGTAAAAGATTAATTGTTATCAAGCAGTGTTAACAGATAGAGAATAGAACGGAGCATTTGATTTGGGCAAACTCACTTGGTGAATGTTGCGTAAACAACATCAGCAGGTAGTATGTATGGCAGGCTTAGCAGAGATAAAAGTTTCACACTTCTATGTTTGAATATCCAATTAACGAGACCTTTGTTTGCAGAATCTATAGCATCTTGGAATATCGTCATCACAGTTTCAGGGAGATTAGCGACCAACGCTTCCTGGAGATTAATAATTATTCATTATTAATTATTAATTCAATAGTTTCTAATAAGGGGCATTACATAAATTTGACTAAATAGTTACCAACCTGTCTGTGCATTTTACATTCTGCGCATTCAGGATCGTACTCCATGCCTTCGTCTATAGTTTCTGATACAACGAAAGTAGACTGAACAGCTAAGCAGCGTGTGCAATTTATGAGGTTGTTTCGATGCAGGAATCTTAGTCCGTCGTCAAATCCTTGTTTACACATGTTGGAGAGTATCTATAAATTGAATATTTAATTATAATTATAAAATAATAAAGCATCGTAGGGTAATTTTCGGTATTGAATTTTCTACCTCTTCTCTCAGTCTTTATAAACCAGATATAACTATGGATTTTATTTCAACTAAAGTAAACACATTATTATTATTAAGGAAAAAAAAATATAGAATTAGTAATTCTCACCTCAGGATTTGGCGGGAAAAGTATTCTCGCAAACCTGTATATGTTTTGTTTTGAAAGTTCTATACTTGTGTTAGCAAAGTTGACCTGAAATAGATAAGATGAATTTTTTCAAATGAGTTAGCAAATTTATTAAGAAATTTGATAAGAACGATATAGATAAATCAATATCTCACATGAAATAACTGAGAAGATATATCTCTTGGGCAGATATCGCTCTCCCCACAAAACGGACTAACTGTAATAGTGTTTTCGTCAAGAGTAGGAAGATTGTCGCTGAAACCACCGTCCATATATCTGATCCCATGGAATCTTGGCGGCAAAAGACCGGAGAACAATGGAATGAAAGAGCTGGCCAGCAGCGCCTGTGAGGTAAAAAAGATTCTTAGATATTTTAGTTGGTAGTTTTTTTTATCTATAAAAATCAATTTTTAGTCTATTAGAAAACAGGATAAGAAAAACAAAAATTAAAAATGACTAATTGGAATTTTACAATTTCTTAAAGAATAATTCACACCTGTAGTAGATCATCTTTTGAATTGTACTGTGAAACGATGACATTTTTTCCATCGTATACTCTGGTCAATGAAATGTGGAGTTTTCCGCTTACTTTCAGATGTGCATCGTCAGGTAAAAACTGTAAATAAGAAACAACAGTGTTGCAACAGTGGGTCAAAGGTGAGTCCTGTGACTCAACGCTAAGATAAAAGATAAAGTAAATAATTACCTTAGTCAAACCGTCCAATAAAATATCTTGAACGTTGAAAGACGGGCTGAAAGGACCCAACGTTCTCTGTCTTGCTTCGCGGGCAACTCGTAAGACATTGCTTGTAATTTCCCCTGGGGAATGAACAAAAAAAATGATCAATTTATCCCAAAGTAAAAGAATAAAGAGAATTCATTCATCGATAGTATTGAATAAATATAATAAATAGAACAAATATCGATGAAGAAATTTAATCTATGGTAAATATTCTTCAAGTTGTTTGATATGTAAAGTTTTTATAACGTTACAACGTCGGCTTGCGTGTCATGACCTTGTTTTCCTAAACCAAATAGGCTTTGTTTCAAAAGATAATAAGGAAATATATTATAGAGGAAAAAAAAAATAAAAATCGAACGATTTTTATCTTGAGATGACAATGATTAATCATCGATATATCTGCACCTGCCTGCGTTGTTCTCTAGTGCAGTAAAACGATAATATATGTAAAAATAAAATCTGCGTACTTCGGACTTTAGACATTAATCTCTCTCTCTCTCTCTCTCTCTCTCTCTCATTCTCTCTCTGTGTGTACAAGCTGCGGTAGAATATTGACAAGTGCATAAACTAGAAAATTTATTCACTAAAACCAGTATTGGAATGAATGCAAACACAGCGGATTCATAGACGCAGATTACTAGTTTATTATATGGTGTAAACAAGTGTAGTGACAAACAGTAAATCTTGATCTCTATAAAGAACCGCTTGCTTTGTCCACATTTCTCTGTGTATAAAACCAACAGCTCCTAGTCATAAGTGGGACATGAAAAACACACTTTGGACGAAGTAAATAGCTGAAAATCAGTTGCATAATCTCAATGCTATGTATACTTATGGGATTATTTGAGGTCAGGAAAAACTCCATCAAGGCCAACGACCCGGTTTCGAAACTAGGAAATCTTGTGAATGTAAGAATTACAGGAAATTAAAGAAATCCAGATTTCCAATTGATTAAGTAGAACAATAAAGCCATTAATTGTTAATAAACAACTAAAAATACATTAACAACAATCAACTAGCGGCTGATATGACTCATTATTATCAACAAGGAATCCACCACTACATGGTCTACTTAACACGAGTCAGATGCCTTGCTTGTAATGACTAGAAAATTAATCTTCCCAAGCATATGAGCTGCGTAGTTTTATCATTATTATATAGTTTCTAAGGCACGGGGGATCAAACTGTTGAGATTATTTACGTCCGTTTAGATAATGAATTAAAATATTTTTATCACATTGGTTGGATTGGAATAATTGTTATTATTATTATTATTATTATTATTAATTTTGTTCTTTCCGCTCAAGATAACTCAATGTGATAAACAAAACTCTCCATATTACACAACTCATAGATCAATCACATTATAAATGATGTAGATTATAATAGTTTTATCTAAGATTTTTAACGACCAGTGATAATAGGGGAAAGAAAAAAAGTGTTCAAGTAATTAGTGATCCGAGAATAGAGATAGAGATAGAGACAGAGAGAGAGAGAGAAGGAATTCCAGAAATTTTTTCATAGCTAGGATCGTAAATAAGTCCATTCCTGACGCATTAAGATCCCAAAAGCCCATAGGTGATCGATAATCATGATATTATATGCTGTTTTTTAAATCAAGATAAAATGACCTTGACAATTATATCGATGGCAGTGAATTTCAAGTCTTAAGTCTTTTATCAATTTATTGATTATCGTCAGATTAATGAGTAAGAAAAATTCCTTCTTATCACTTGGACATTTTTTTTTTTTTTTTTTCATGAAAATTTGAAGTACATACGTACATACATACTCGAAGAATTTCTTATATTCTTTTTTTTAAAAAATTCTATAACTATAGGATATAGAAGAAATCTCATTTCCTCGAGAATTACTTTTGTTTTTTTTTTTTTTTTTTTAAGCATCAAAACAACCTGTTTGCATCACATTTTTTAAAATCTGATGTAAGAGAGAGAGAGAAAAAAGAGGTTATGGAGATACTTTTCGTTTGTTTTGTTGTTTTCGTATTATTAATGAGGACATTATACATGCGATAGTATACATAATTAATGTTTTACCTAGTGGTAGATCGAGGAGAAGACAACAGGCCGCAATAGCTCCAGCCGAAGCCCCGCTGATTTTATCTAGTAATAAATGAGGAGCGTATTTTTTAAAACAAACCGCAACACCGACGTGGTATATACCGAGAAAGCCACATCCAGCGAATGATAAATTCATTTTACATACACAAACTGAATTATAGATTTAATGTTCGTTTTTTTTTTTATATATATATTTATTTATTTATTTATTTATTTATTTATTTATTTATTTATTCACCTAGTTAGGTCAAGTTTAAGTTTAAATATTCACTGTTTTATCGTTATTGTTGTACGATTTTAAAGTTTGTTTATATTCTCTATTGTCAAGTAACGCGTAGTAATTATTATAAGTACATAAATCTGAAACTACAGCCGCTAATCGAGATAGAGATGGAATACACTTCCGCGACCACAGCTGTTTTTCGATATACTAAACGCTAATCTCAAATACACGATTGGAAATACATATGTACAGTAAAAACAAAGACGAGATAGCACCACGTTACAAATGACGTCTGTTTTAGATAACCTCCGCCAAAGCGTTTTATTGGTCGGGTTTATGTGGTGTGGTTGAAGCTCCGCCCATTCACGTGTTCCTAAACTCATTAAAATTTACCTAATTTTATTTGTCCGCTAACAATTTTCCCGTGTTCTAGCTGTCTCTTTTATATTCATTACTTTCGATATATAAACGAGGTCGGCCTTTCTCTTTTATTTATTTATTTTTTTTTTACACATATGTATAATAATATTTGTTATCACATCTATGGCGGCGTTTTACTTCTGACAGTTCAAACCGCATTGTCAAATGTTTTTATTTCAATTAATGTTTAATTTCATCATCACAGTTTAAAACGTACTATGTAAATCACGTCCGTAATTAGTTATTTTTTTTTTTATACTCACTTGTTGCACATTATTTTCATAATTTAATAAATCGACATGGATACGAATCACGTTAATTCTAACCATCACAATAACTACGACACTGTTTATTACGGAGTATACGTACCTCAAGAAGACACAAATTGGCTCGAATCTAAAGGTATATTATTATAATCAGTATAACGATTTCAAATTTTATTAAATAACCTAAAAATCTCTGCGACTTTTATTAACAAACTTAGTCATGTACTACACTTAGCGTAAACAAACACATGTAGCTGTCTTCCGTTCACTGGATATACAACGCGAGATTAATTAAAATATGAGATAAGAATATTTAAGTTTGTTTACAAACGACTGTAAGAAAAAAAAAAAAAGAAAAAAAATTGTTATGAATTGTTTTTATCTAACGATAAAAATGTTATCCTGTCTTTTGAAAAAAACAGATTTAACCAACAGCAGCTACGACGCAGTGACGTTGTTTCTCTTACGTCAAGAGTATATTATAGCATTTTTTTTTTTTCTCATACATTTTATTTCATCTTTTTCGTAATCTGAGGAAACAACATTGTGTAATTAATAATCTGACCATGAAAAAATATTCTGCTTACTATATTTCTTCTTAGTATTATTTCATTTGTATTTATTTTTGTTATCTTATTTTTTTTTCTCTCCTCTTCCACAGACCAGCTACACGTTTTTACAGATAAGAGTAAAGCCTTCAACGTCTTGAAGAAGTACAAGAAAGGCAGATTTAAAAGCTTTAAGACTTATACAGAGGCTAAACTTTTTGCTGAAAATGGAAACGAACAGTCTTTTCCTGCCGTTGTTGAAAGGCAGCCAATTACTAATAAGAAAGCTAATTCCGTTGAGGAGAAATCGAGCAATTTTAAGGCTCCTAAAAGTCAGGATACTGTTAGATTTAGAAAATTCATTGAAAGCGGGAATTTGGACAAAGTTAAACAAATAGTTTGGGAAAATCCAAGATATTTAATTAGCAGCGGTGATACGCCGGCTATTCTTCAAGTGAGAATCACATAATTTTAATGATAAAATATGAGCAATATTACCTACTTAATAAAACACTAAAATTTAAAACCTAATTATTTTCTGCAGGAAGGATTTCGCTACAACGCTCTTCACGTAGCAGTAAGAGCCGCGAGTAGAGACATGTGCGAACTGATATTAAGCACAGTGGGAAATCCTGACTTTGTACGTTTGTTAGACGGGGAAGATGACTGTTCTAATTACCTTAATAGAGCTCAAATTTTGGTTGATTTATATTTAAACACACCTGACAAGGGTCTAAACGAGACTCCGCTACATTTTGCTGTTAAATTTGGGCTCAAAGAAGTAGCTCAAGTTCTTGTTTCGTATCCGCAATGTTTAAAGACTCTTAAAAACAAGTGTGGTCAAATACCTGCGGATGTAAGTTTGATATGATCATCATACATACGCTACTGCTAGAGTTTCATTTATCTTATTTTTTATCATGTCCTGATTTAAAACTTCAGATAATATGCAGCAGAAAATGTCAAGAAGACAAAATACTGAAAAGAGAAATACTCATGCTGTTAGACGAACAATATTACGTCCCGGTATTAAGGTCCGAAGATAATACAACGCAACCGTTAATCGGGGAACTATTTTCACCCACAAGTCCGCTGGTGAGATTTGAACAGGAAGTAAAAATGTAGCTGAGAATATTAAATCTAGTTTAATGTTACAGAAATTTAACTGCGATCCGATCAGCCCAAGAGTAGAAGTTTCTGCATTTGCTGGACCAATGAGTAAAAATCAAGCGGTTGAATTTAGGAAAAAGTGGAAGACCCCGCCTAGGATACGCAACACGCCTACTAAAAGATTGAATATTTCATTCGACGATTCATACACAACTAACAGCCCGGCTTCAAACACTATCTATCGGCTACAGGACACAGAGAAAGGGCTCGAACGTGTCGGTAGGTCAGTACTTCAGTGCTACAGTTCATCTGTAACTAAAATTCGTCTATATTTTCTGATGTTTAAGATTTTCTAAAGCTGAAATAAATTCCTACAATTGTTTAATCCATTAATTACGTTTTCAGAGACCTTGCTAAGGAGTATCACGTGCCATGGAAAGAATACTGGCCTTTTTTGGATACTTTTGCCGATCTAACTAGCGAGGAGGGTTTATCAAAGCTTGAAAAATTCTTTGAACGAAGGTTCAACTCTTTCCTAAACCAGAGTGTTGAGGTAAGAGATGATCGAATCGTCACATATTCGCATCCACCTATGTAGTTATTAAATATTCATCGATCTCCTTACAGGTAATGGAAGTCGAGGAACCGATTAACGCCAAAGGCCCAGATACTTTATGCGAAGTTAATGCTCTGTGTAAACAGTTGAGTTCTTCTTCATTGGATATGGATACATATGATCAGGAATCGAACGAATCTGGTGAGGCTGTAATAAAATAAAATAATCAATCTTTACACAGATCTAATACATTGACGTCATAGGCTTGTTGAATAACAGTTAGATAATAGTTTTGCAACAATATTAGCAATTATAATAATCGACCTTGTCACTCTGATTCTAGATTCGCTACAGAGGCGAATAATCTGTGATATGAATGATAGTGGTGAGTAAAATGAGCCGCTTGCCTAATCAGAAATTAACAATTACGTAACTGTAACGAGATTTGAAAGAAATTGCTAAATATGTGAAATAAAGTGAAAAACAAATATTCCATTTGCTTGAATGTAATTTTTTCTTCTTTCGCAGATGAGGAGTACGAATTTTTCACGCCTCCATCATCACCACTTTCTGTATGCAGCAGTCCAGATGAGGACATGTGGACCGCTGTACAAGGAGATATGACCTTTATTCAAGGGTAAATTCAGCTCTTTATAATTCATTAAATTTAATTTGATTCAGCAAAAGTAACAATGGATTTTTATCTTTCAGAGATAACGTGTCGAAATTGGATTACGCTGTTTATCATGCCATTTCATACGTCGAATTGAGCCCAAACACTTATCCGTATATCTATCGCTGGCGTCATCAGATACAACTGATTACAGACAATGAATCTTTGAGGTATACATACGTAGAATAATACCCACGCGTAGTTTATAATCTTATTTTATCTTCATGAAGTCCATGCCTGGACTTTGAGCAAATAATTGAAATTCTTGAATCTTCCATAGGTTCAATACTCCGATCGAAACAAGAAGAAGGCTGCTCTTAAGTCCACCTCTGAACTGTATGAAAACTCTGAACTTTGAGTAACGGATATGGGATACAACATTCGTTCTTAAAACATTTCAATTTGACAACTATATGGATATTAATCATAGCGCAATAGACATGTGTGAATAGCGAGAAAGAGGCGAAGCGTAGAAAAAAAAAATATCTCAACAAAATTGACTGTATAAAAGACGATTCTATCAGTATTCAAGCACATTATTTAAAATAAAATGTTGGATGGATTTTTTTTTTTTAACGTACAATACTGGTGCTCGACAAATTGGTACTAAAGTATCGCAGTTTAGGATGTCCTGTTAATGACAAACAAGCGACTTATTGAAACTCGACGATGTCAATCGCTGATGAATTTTATCCACTATAAGGTTTTCACAACCAGCAGTGTGTCGGTGCCAAGAATGTTTGACGCTTGGTTCATACAAGAAATTATTAAGCCAAATCTCTCCAATCAAGTCTGTTAGTTTGGTTCAATCGAAGAGTTTAAGCAAACTAAAGACACTAAGGTTCTAGGAATTTGATACTTGATTCTTCGCAAGTAACATCATTTTATAACTGTACCACGTCTAGCTACCTTGGTACAATTATGTTTGTTAAGTACTTGCAAAGAGTCGATTTTTTTTTTTTTGTATAAAATTCTTGTGTGAACCCAGGGTATTAATTATTCAAACTGCGTATGTTTTTAACTAAATAGACTTAATTAATATTTGTTATTTATATTTCTATCTCCTTCTCTTTCTACTGCGATTATCTTTGACCGAGTTTAAAGCAAACAAAATGAACTGACGATTTAATCACACTTTAATACAAAGTTCGAGTTTAAATTCTTCTTTTTTTCTTCTTCATTCATTATTTTCTCATTTTTATATAATATAGTAGGTATAAATAGATATTTTTAAATACTTATTATATAGGTCAACGCGGTTTTTATTTTATTATTGACGAAAAAAAAAAGTGAGCATAAAATATGATATATTATGATTACGATAATTAGTTGATATTTTAAGTTATTATAGTTGTATGTGTGTGTTTTTCCAATTATAATTGATCCTATCTGTGAATGTATAATATGTACTATTTTTATTTTATTTCTCTGATTGATATACTAGGTATTTATGTATGTTTGGATTCAGTTCTGTTCTGTTCTGTTCGCACATGTCTATGAATCATATAACATATTATAGTATATAGTATATATATTAAATAACAAGAAAAAAAAAAATAAATAAATAAACAATGTATTTTCATATAATTTTATATCGATTAAAGAATATAATGATTATTCAAAAAAAAAAAAAAAAGAAACGAGTTTAAATATTCGATTTTTAATATCAGATAACTTTATTGGTAATACAATATTACACACCTATGCGTGAATAAAACATAATTATTTAATTAATATTTAGTTTATTTACTCTTTTTTTTTTTGTTTCGTTTTATTTTTCTCATTGTTCTTTTTTATATTATATTATATTAATTATTATGATTTGTTTGAAAATTTATTCTCTTTTTTTTTTTTTTTTCGCCTTCTTCTAACATTCATTTCATTATCTATATTATTAACAAGATTACAATGGAACGCACAGAGCATAACAGCTATAGCATTAGCAGCTCATTATGATTAGGCATTTACAGGCGCAGGCGGTGTCTGCTTTAGTTGTAAAATAATTGATCTCATTCGGGATACATCCTTTGAAGTACGAGATGATTTTGGATTGAAATCGCAGAGTTTAGCTATGCGTTCCCACTCTGTTCCAGGCTCTGGCTCGTCAGCTTCAGCGACAAACTGCTTTTCTGCATTTCTATGTAAAAAGACAATAAAATGTTTACGATTCGTGTTTGAAAATTTGATCTATAAAATAAGCAGAAAATATCATTTTATTAGCTACAAAGTGTTCTTGTAATTTTTGTGTTAATACTTGCAGACGTCTTAGATTGACTTAGTTTCTTTTCGAAAAACATATAGGTATATTAAAAAATGGTAAAGATGAAGACAAAGATTGAAGAATAGGGAGCATAGAGGTCACACAAAATATTGAAAGATTGCAACGCTAAAAACTAAAAGAAACTTATTATTGCAGATATAATATATTGCTAGACACCGAACAGAGCGATAAATTGCTAAAATTCAAAAAACTATCAGCAATTGAATTCTGTGAAAAGCGGTGATGAATCGCGGCTGAAATTATCTCTACATCGATTAGTAATGTTCGATTTTAAAAACAGGAATATTTTCTTGATTAAATTTACACAAAAGACGTGTTCGATCGAATTGCATATGCGTGGTGATATTAGGTACTTCTTAGCGAGTAAGTGTTGGCAGGGTAAGATACGTGATGACGATGACGATTTACTTACTTGGCAGACTCCCTAAGAAGCATAAAAAAAGCAGGATACTATCACAGATTATATTAGAATTATTATCATTAGGTATCTGAATAATGGAAAAATATCCCGAAGCTAAGATCGAAAATGTTAGTTGATAAAAATTGTTCTCAAAACCGGATTATGTAGTCAAAGTAATGTATGCGTCGATAGATGAGAATGATTTGGCGTCAATGTTTATTGCACTCCTAACTATCGAAACTACTAATCAGTATGTTTTACGCAAGAGTATAAATTTCAGAGAAATAACATTTCTAAACTGTTGTAAGACTTGGATGTGAAATTCGAAGTTAGATATGAATATCTGCGCGGAATTTCAAACTCAAGAATAACAACGAGTTATTATTTATACTCATATATAACGCTGCGTACATAGATCAGCTAATTATAACGCAGAAGCAAAGCATAGGCAGCTTGAAATCGAGGATTTGAAAGATGTGTGATGCATGATTTAGGCAAGTTATACCTATTCGTAGCTTTCGTCTTGCTTATTGCTTCCGAATGATGCTTGTACCATTCTTCAAGTTCTTTTTTCGCCCCCTCTCTCCATTCGTCTTTCTTTTTCTCTTCTTCTTCGTCTGTTAAACATTAGAAAATAATTAAAACATAAGGAAATTATAAAAGTTTAATCAAATTCGCGCATATATTCTGCTTCAAATAATTCAATACTCAATCACCCTTCTCTTCCAGTCTGGTTTTCTGCTCTTCTCTCCATTTTCGGATTTTCTCAGGCTCCTCGTACACCGCAGATATAACTGGCGGTGCTTCTGCATAAAAGAAAACAACGAAAATCAATTTATTTCATAATAACTTAGTAGATTTTCATCTACAACTAAACAACGCATCGCAACACATCAAACTACCTGGTATATCTTGAACTGGAACCTCGGGAGGCTGATCTACTGCATTAATCATTACAAAACTTCCATCAGCATCTCCTCCTGGTCCACCTTTCAACTCTCCAAAGTTTGCTGAGAAGTCGTCTATTGAATAAGTTTAAAACTTGCTTTCAAAATTGTTCAACTTTTGATCTACTAATATATACAATAAAATCACTCATTCTGAAGATGAGAAGCTTCGAATAGAAGAGATATGTAAGAAAATGTATAAAAATGTTCAATCGATAAAAAAAAAAAAAAAAAAAAAAAAAGAAGCAATTATTCATAATTTTTAAAAATACAAAAAATATTTTTTACGACGAAAATTTTATATCTTGAAGATTGAATTCTTTTTTCCCTTTTATTCTCTCACCTTCGATAACGGGCGCAGCTGGAGTGGAAAGAGCGACGGGTGGAATTTCATCCTCTAATCCTGCGAGTTGGTCCTGTTCGCGAGCTAAGAATTCAGCTGCGGGATCGATCTCGGGTTCGTCTTTGAAGAATGAGTCCATATTGTTGAGCTGTAAGAAACGAGGAATTATTTTTTCTTTCTAAAGATTATTGTAATGCGATTTGTTAGGTTAGATTTTTTTTTCTTAATTATCTGAGCGACGTATTCGATCTAAGTGATGAAATCAGTTGATCATTTATTTCGATATTGAAATATGATATTTATGTAGATCGGTGATCAAGCGGAGGAGTAAAAACTGGTGAAAAAAAATTGAGTCAGACTTGTATGTCGGTTTCGGTTAGCGAGAAATTTTTTTTTTTTTTTTCTTTTTTGTCCCTCGGTAGATTAATTATTGTAGAAATATTAAGACCGTATATCTAGGATTGGTATTAATATCAAAATGAAACTTTACTCACGTATTAGATTAGTCTTTAATTAGAAATAATCTAAAGCTTTGAATTCTGGGTGTAATTTTGTTAAACGTCAAACGTCATACACAGAATTATCAACGTTCAATAATCTGGTGGATGAATCTTCTTCTTCTCCTTTTTTCGACTTAAGGTGGATGAATCGCAGGCAGGAGGTGGAACAAAAAAGCATTGAGCATGAGTATACAAACAAGATGCGAGACTCGATAGAAAGTAATGAGATCACGCGATGGTGTCGTCTTCTTAAAAATTTCGCCGTAAAGGCGGGTAATTTGAAATTTTCTTTTATTTGTTACAAAAATTAACAAAATTCCTGAATTCTAATAGTAAGAAAATTTTAGTATAATAGAATGAATAAAAATACAAGCGAAAAAATGATCTGAATATTAATGGTAAAATAAGAAGATGATGAAATACATGCGGATGCAATATATTTATTGTATAAAATAATAATAATTTATTACATTGGTCTGAAAAATATTAATGTTATAAACGTATGCAAATTTCGCATAGTATAATATGCAGTTTTTTTATGAATTGTCTCTTCGTTTTTTATTTATTTTTTTTTCATTTTATTTTCTCTTTTCACTTTTTCTTTTCTTTCTTAGTACAGCAATAAGGACTCGCAGCGTCTTTACCATTGTATATATATATGTAATAGTAAATCATCAATTAGATTTACAATTTGTAGGTATTTAGTATGTAACAAATTTAGTTATAAATTGTATGTACGCGTATGTTTCGATAATAGGTATCGTGCAAGCCTGCGTTTACATTATGTTATAATAATAATAATAATAATAATACGTGCGTGTGTGTTTGTGTGTGTATGTGTGTAGTTTGATAATGAAATTTGGTCAAATATTTAGTAGAACCATTTGTAAATAAATAACTGTACAAGACACAAAGAATAATAAAAATGGGGCAGGGGGGGGGGGGGGGGAGGGCTATTTTGCTATTCGAGAAAAAAGTCACGGAAAATAAATTTAAAAAATAATAATAATAATAATAATAATTGAATGAAATATTGTTATCACAATAATATAATGTGTGTATCTAATAGTAAAGTATTGGTAATAAATACAGAGTTTATTAATATTAATATTATTATTACTCTTTACACTTCACTGGCAATAAGAAAAAAAAAAAATAAAAATTTAGGATTTTGTATTAATACTATATTGTTGTTGTTGTTGTTGTTTCTTTTTTGTTTCTCATTAAAAATAAGGTAAGGCAAAATTCAATTAAAAATTGTTTAAAAAAAAAAAAAAAAGGAAAAAAGTATATACTATATATTTATAACTAGTATAAAAAAATACTAAGAAATTTTCAATATATGTAAAAAAAAAAAAAAAAAGAAAAAAAAAAAAAAAAAAAAAAAACAAGCATACAAAACCGTTATCCAGATACACCCCTCGTTAATATAACGATGAAAATCTCGATATTGTTTAGGAAAATTTCAATATTTACCAAAATAATGGAATGGAGAAAAAAAAAAAAAAAAAAAATTATATAAAAAAAAAAAAAAAAAATCAATAATAATATAAGAGTCTGTAAGTATGTTGTGTAGGTACTTCAGTACATTTATTTATTTTGTCTAATACGATAGATAAATTATATCGTAGACAAGCGTCGTACTGGCGAATCGACTAAATTGATAATTAATGCATGCATTTTCACTTTTACGCTGTACCCAGATCAGTCAATCAGTCTTGCCCTGCTGATCCCCTCCTAGATAGTCTCTCCTAATATCGGGATTCATTGATCTGGAGGTTCGTTAATTAACATTCTTTTTATTTAGAACTTGGTCCGCTTATCGATATTCCCAGTTGACCTTTATTCTCTCAATAAACTAGGCGCTTTCTCCGTCGTCTTCGCTGCTCAAAATATCAGTACTGCGAGGTAGGAGAAGAGCTACATGTCCGTACCTGGAATTTAAACTCATATTTAGATTATCATATTTTACGATATTTTTATCCACAGAAATTATAGTCTGAAAAGTTTACTCAAAAGTAATAGAAAACATAACAAATATCATTTCAAAGTATATTTCGTTGTGTTACTAACTTGCTGCTTTTGTATTTCTCTTGAATCGCTTGCTGTTGTATGTTACACGCGTTGCTGAACGTTTTGGTAAGACAACTTATGCATCCTTTCAATTCTTTGAAACTGTAGCCAGTAGAGAGGGCCAATTCTTCAGGCCATACTTCGTCGTTTAATGTGTGTCGCGCTAAGGCTATAGCTGCCGCGGCCAAATGACTTGGCAGGAATACTAGGTACGGATCTGCCTCAAGCATAGAGAGCTCGCACAAGTACTGGGGAATGTAAGATAACACGTTTATTCATTTTTTCTGTCTACTTTGTTTCTTAGAAAATCAAAAAAGTCTTTTATAAACAGTTTGAATATAGCAAAACGAACCATCGCCAAATACTGTATCTTCTCTGAAAGGTTGTTACTGATGCAGAAATCTGTGAGAAAGGCTAACGGCGTTGGTACGGTGAGGTCAAACGACAATACGCGAAGGATTAGGTGTTCCATTCTCAAAACTTGCTTCTTTGTATACGTATCGTCTGTGATATATACGAATTCCCCGACATCGGGGGGGTAAATCTCTTCGTATTTTCTGTTAAATTAAGGAATTTGGTTTTTATTCAACAGTTTGAGTTTTTTTGAAGCGAAAAAACTGGCTTTTCGTTGCCATTTTCATTTTCAGAGCCTCGACAATAATGAAACAGATATTCACAGCGAACATAACATTCGAAATCTTAGAATGGAGACTTACGCAGCTATAAACATCGCCGCTGTACCAACAAGCTGAAGTTTTGCTCTAACAACGCTCATGTAAGATAGGAAACGGTCGATATAAGAAACAGCCAAGTACAAAGTTTCGCTGTGTAATCGATATTCTTCTGCAACTTCGACTAACCAATCGACGAGTATAGATCGCATGGAGTATGTTATGTCTGGTTGTTTCTTCATGTATCCTGGTTTTGGCCTGTGTTGAATCTGTGGGATGGAAAAAAAAAAAAAAAAATGGTAAAATTATCACCCCAGTTGAAAAAATAGCGCCATATTATCCAACGACGATATTATATATTTCTCCTGAACAAACCTCCGCAGAACGAAGATAGTTGTAAATATCCGCCCTGTATTCATCAACGTCAAAGAAATTGAGCCTCAGAGCCTTGCTAGCTTCTCTTTTAGCAGCTATATCTTTCTTAGACGAATCTGTAAACGAGACAGACTTTTCCAAGGACATAGGACTCTCTTGAGTGAAAAAAGTATCGTCTCGTTTTTTCTGATTTATTTCCTGCAAGGCCGCTCTGAGAGACGGTAAAATAGCAGGAATTGCATCAATCACAGGCTTTTCTCTTTCAACTTTTGTCGTTATCTCTACTGCCTGTTGTTTTCCCTTAGTTTCTTTCGATTCCTTAGATTCCCTCAAAGCGACTGAAGTCTCTTTTTCCAATTTATCTTCGTAAACTTTGAACGGGCCAACTTCATCCTTTTTGTCTTCGTATATCTTAAACGTCTCGTACTGGCTTGCCACAAATGTTTTTGACTTCGGATACTTTTCATCCTTTCCTCCAAGCTCCTGGATTAGAAAACAAGAATAGAAAAAAAAAAAGAAATAACGATTTGAGGTTAGGTCTTCAAGGCCGCTTTATCCCTCGATCCTTTCCACGCTACAAAATACACGGAAGCTCAAGTTCTGGGTAAAAGGTAGTCGAAAAAAAATCACTAATAGTTAAAGACCTTGTTTTTGTCATCTGAGAAACAAGTTCGTCGAAATACTTCAAGCGTAGAGAAAATTGAGGATCAAAATCGTCTCCGAGCTTCGTAAGACTCAATCCGAGGCATCCAAAGCTTAGCCGATTCCAAAAAATCGATACACACGACTTAAGCAGTTTTTTTTTTTTTTTTTATATTGATTAGTTTGTTCGTTGTTTTTATTCGATGGAAAAAATCGGGGTTTTGTTTAAAGAGTGAATAAATTCGATGCATTGATTATTAGAATTTTATTGATTATAGGTAATAAATGTGATAATTTTGGGATAGAGAGAAATGCGATTGTAAAATGAAAAATGCGAGATGATGAAGAAGAATAAAAAAAAAAAAAAAGTTCCGAATGATAAAAGTTGTTTATATTTTTTTTCTGTTGATATAATTACCGGCTTGGTATTTCTGAGGCAGTTGTTGTTGTTGATGACTCCAAGAACCGCCCGTTTGTTCTGTTGTAATACTTGGGCAGTATTTTGGATAGTGATATTCTCCTTGCCTCGTAGAACCTCGGAAATCCGATTCTCCTGATCCTCGTGCACCCGAATTGTGGCCATTATATCTTCGGTCTTGTTAATTTTCGGTGAAATTTATTTTCTATTTATATATTTACAAGTATTAACGGGCTTCTGTATTTCTTGGGTCGGTTTTATTTTCACAGACACTATTTGATGCGCGTCTGTTACTTTTCACGATTTTCAAGAAACCACCCTAGGTTTTAAAACCGCCCGAGCATTGCAGAGGAAAAATTCGGAGCTTGGAGTAGTTACACCAACAAACTTCTCTCTTGCCGTTTGATTTTAAACAAACTTAACTCCAACAGGCAACAGCTGGCGATACGTTACAAGCTTTGCTTGAATTCACCAATCGAAACAATTGTTTCCGAGGTACGAACTTTCAGCTGCCAATCACGGCACACTTCGTTCCTAAAGTCATCCGGTTCGCACCTTCATATTCCCTCCGATTCCGTTCGGCGGATGTTACCATCGATTTTCGCATTTATTTTCACCATTTTTTAGCGATACAAATATTAATCATACTTCCGTTAAATTTTAGAACAATAAAAAACGTCTTTTATGATTTTTTTCACCTCTGCTATTACCAATTTTTATAAAAATTTTTATACAATTTTTACGTCTAAGTAGTGTCTAACTATTGTAAAAAAAGTGGGGATGAACGTTGTAAATGCATCGTATCATCGATCAGGGCATTTGTTTAAATTCAAATAAACTACAAAATTTAGTATCATGTCTGACTGTTCTCTGTAATGATTTTTATTTTTCAAATTCGGTTTAGTTTCATCTGCAAAATGATTAATAACCATCATTTCGACTAGTGTGAAGTTAGCGGAGAATCGGTTTAATAAATCGAACGCGTCACCGTTACACGTGAACATAGCCGAAATTCGATACATCGTCAAGGGCTTAACCTCTAATCTAACCTCACATAACATAACCTAACCCACTGTTGTTCAAATACCGTATGCGCTTGACACTTTGACAGTTCGCGGACATAACTGATTAGATTTTCCATATGGGATTTAGCGAATCGTAATAAGCATCACAATAATGGCACCGCAGTTAAAAATATCGTCAAATGTAATCGAGGTTAGTCGACAAATTTTGCTTCGTGTATGTCTAATCATCGGTTTTGCTATTTAGGTTATTTAGAGCAAAAAAACAAGAGATCTTCAAGTTTTTATTTCTTACATTGAAAACTTTTCTGCCGAATATCCCATACGTCGTAATTTTATTTTGTTATTATGTAGTAATTCGCCGTTTCATTTCCCACAGCGATTAAATAAGGTCAACTTCGCTTGCACCGGTCGACTCTATGGCGTAGTTTACGAAAATACTTTAATGGTATTAACATTCACATTATATTCTGAAAATGGTAAAAACGAGGCTGAATCCAACCATGTCGATCTACAGCTTAATTTACCTGCAGAAATTGATCTCTGCGGCATACTTGCCATTGGGCGTAGCGAAGAAGCAGTTCTTTACGCTTTTAAGGTGATCTGTTTTTGCCTTATATAATTTAATCGATTTTTTATTGGGAGATAAATTAATCAAGGCTTAATAAGGCAGCGAAATTCTCCTAAACGTATTTTCTTTCATAGGATATAGACGTGACGGATAATCCTCTTCTTCTGAAGTGTGGCGTCGGTGGTACTGAACTTCAGTCCTATTTTTATATTCATCAAATGCTTGAGGAGGCTGGAAATTTAGAAGTCCTTAGCGAGCTAGAAATTTGGCAAAAATTTGCTTACATTAGACTAGAAGCCAGCTTTCCAATAGTCACAAGAAAGGATGGACTAGTTGACGCTCTTCAACAAGCTAGAAAAAATGTAAATTCATACGGAGCTAATTCTACACACAGCATTTCTTTCACATCTTTTTATTTGCCGTTTATTCTTCAGATCGCATCCGGCAAAGTAGGATTTTATCTACCAAGAAATAACATTCATCTTCTCGGCGGTGAAATTGACTCTAAAGAATCCTCCGTTGAACTTCTGCATGCACCTAGCGGTGCGATGTACGAGGGTATCGGAAATAACAAAGGCAGCATCAAGCGGGTTCCGGAAATAGTTGTATGTTTTTCGTTCCCTTGATTTTGCATCAAGTTTAGATCAAAAACAAGAATGAAATCAGAGAAAGGAACTAATTTAAATTGAAATGACACAGTTTCTTGGTGTTATTTAATTTAGATTTTTTTTTTTTAAACACAGGACGCGATCCCTGCAGATATGTTCATAATTTCCACCACAGACAGACTGTCAGAGGGAGGAATCAAGTGCGCTCCTGTATTGCAGCACATTAAGCGTGAGCAATGAAAGCTGCAAGAAGAAAAGTACCTATGAGAAATTAAAAATGTGGAATTTTATTTTTCCATTACGTTTCAGAATCGTTTGACTGCCTTGACTTTAATCTAAAAATCGATGCTCTCTCGTTTGTGAGTCTGAACATAGGAATGGCACAGCTTTACGCAGTATTAGTTGAATCTGTTTGTCGTAATATAAAACTGACCGAACAATCTCTTAACAAACAACTCGCCAAGGATGGAACGGCTCTGAAATTACCAGAATCAATACATTTCAAACCAAGAGGATGTGGGCATCTTTTTACAATAAATTATCCAGCTGGTACTTCAAACTCCGAAATGTGTGAGTTGGGAATTCGGATGATAGTCTTTATGAAATTATTTCGATGTCTACACGTTTTCAATAATTAGTGGATCTATTTCATTACTGTTACATTTTTTTATTCGGATAAACTCATCAGACATCAAAGAAGAAATAAATGTGAAGCTAAACTACAGAAATATGATCAATTTTTCCTAATCTATTTATCAAACGTTTCAGCTGAATATCGGAAAAGCTTACACTCAGCTCTGGCGTTAGATACGACAAGGCCATACTTCCGCAAAGGAAATTCCCTCAAATTCCGAAGTGATATAGAAGCCAACGAGCCTCTCTTGAATCCTCATGAAGCACTTCAAGGCTCTGGAGGTAGTTGAGCTATTTAAATTTTCTTTATTGTTGTTGTTTCGCTATTTTTGACTACAGAAAAAATTGATTACAGTTACAGGTGGGAAGTTGTGTATAGTCGACGGTCTCTACTCTTATCATCACTATATGCAAGATCAATTTGACGACAACGGCTGGGGGTGTGCTTATCGGTCTCTTCAAACTATCGTCTCTTGGTACAGGTAAATCGCCTTGTTTTATTTATCATTTCTGATTGTTGATTATTCTACTGGGTTCTAATAATTGTAATTCATTTCTCAGGTTGCAGGGCTATACCGATAAGCTAGTACCAAGCCACAGAGAAATACAGAAATGTTTGGTAGACATAGGCGATAAACAGTATAGTTTTATCGGAAGTAAGCAATGGATTGGTTCGACGGAGGTGGGATTTGTACTAGAGACTTTACTAGGTGTAACAATCAAAGTACTTTGTGCTTCCAATGGTTTAGAAATGCAAACGCTAGCTTCTTCTTTAGCTTATCATTTCCAAACGCAAGGAACGCCGGTGATGATTGGTGAGAACTTTGTCTAGAGGGAACGTTTTCTTCTTTAAAAGATATCAGTTTTGCTCATTTTCATTATATTTTGTTAGGTGGCGGCGTACTGGCTCACACAATACTGGGAGTAGACTATAACGAGAGCTCTGGAGATGTGAAATTCTTGATTCTAGATCCCCACTATACCGGAGTAGAAAATCTTACCACTATTATTAACAAAGGTTGGTGCGGATGGAAGACTCCAGAGTTTTGGAAAAAAGATGCCTTTTATAATATGTGTTTACCGCAAAGACCGATATGTATATAACGTATAATGGATTCGTTGTATAATTTTACTAACAAATTTAATTCGACTAAAAATTTCAAATAAATTTTTATTACCTATATAGTATATTCAAATTGTTATTCTCAAAATTTTTAAACTTTTATTTCTGTTTAAATATTGAATTCGTGAAGCTTTTTTTTTTCTTTTTTATCTACTTCTGTTACCGTAACATGTTAAACATTTTCGTCTGGTTCAAGAAGAAGATAATTATATAGTTAATTCTTAATCAGTTTTTCTAAGTTATTATATTAAACTAATGAGTTTCATGTATATAATAAGCATAATATAAACTATATAATTATGTCTATTAATTTGTGTTTAAAATACAATATTCTTCGGCATCTAATTATATAAGTCTTTGAAGACTTTTTTTTTTCCAATAAATTTGATGAATAAAATTAAAAATGGGTACGAATTTTCATCTCCCCACATGTGTTTATCTTATTCCATCTTATTTTCTCTACTGGAATTTGTTACATGATTTTTTTTTTTTTTTTTTTATTTTATTTTTTTTTTTTTAAACAATATTTAGCAGCTTTAGTTGAATTTCGTATTTATAAAAGATAATGACTATAATTAATTAACGAATTTTTTTTCTTTATTAATAACGAAATTTATATAATTTTATTACATTCCTCCTGCGCTCTTCTGCAACAATTGTGCAAATCTATTAGTTATCAATAGTGAAACGTCTATGAATCTGTCAACGCAATTGTTCAGACAAGTTTCTGTCTTGTTGTCTAATTTGCTTGATGGTTTTTCCATACACTTTTCCCAACAAAAATCGTTGAACTCGTGTATCTGAAAAATCAAAAAATGACGCAATAGTTTAAATCGACGTCGATAGTTGCGAATAAAAGTTGTATTGTTACGGCGGAAAATAGATAAGCTTTTTTTCTCTCCTTTCAGGGGAGAATAAAGGGTATAATTACTATAATATAATTCAGCTTTTAAACTTAAAAAAGAAATCAGCCTAACCTAACCTAACCTCACCTGCGCGTTGAATTGAGCTTTTTGTTTTTCGACCATTAAAAATTCTTGTAATTCTGCTTCGCCGCCAGATTTTCCTTTCGCAATTTCTTCGTAAGTCGTAGTGCTAGTGAATAGATCTGCCATTTTTTTATTTTTTTTTTATTTGATATTAAATACTTCCGGATATCTTAAAATCAGTTTATTTCAGACAAATTTTCTTGTTCATGCATGCGCATGTGCATGTGCATTTGCGATATATCTAATATCTTCCGCTAGTCGAGTGTTCTTAAACCCATCGTATATTCTGTTTATTATATAGAAGCTGAGGTTATCAAAATCCGGTATCTTTTATCGAGTCGAGTCGTCTTGTTATGTGTGTGTTGTATATTCAGTGGTTTTGGTTTTACTGTGCGTGCCGAAAGTTAACCTAAATTTATATATAAAATGTTTAAAAAGTATGTTGAATTAACGCAATTAAAATACCAGAGACAATATTAAATTATAATTCTATTTTATATTGTTTTTTTTTTTTGTCTCCTAATTTAAATCTAGATTCGACGAAAAGGACAGTATATCAGGTGTTCAACAGCTAAAGTCATCTGTTCAGAAAGGGATCAGGTCTAAGCTTTTGGAACTTTATCCGCACTTGGAATCATATATCGATCAAATAATACCGAAGAAGGATTCTTTCAGGATTGTTAAATGGTGAGAAATTATATGAAATTTATAAATAAATCGCAAATATTATAGAAAAAAATTTATTCAAAGTCATTCGCTGATTTTTTTTCGAACACTTTCATTTCATTTCATTTTATCTTATCGCTATTCAATGCGTCTTTCGTATCACAGCCACGATCACATAGAAATAATGGTGAACAGTGCTGGCGAACTGCTTTTTTTTCACCAACGAGAAGGACCGTGGATGCCGACGTTGAAGTTACTACATAAGTGTAAGTTAATGAATGAATTCATGAATATTTCCTTCTTATTTGTAGGTATTATATATTCGTGTTATATCATATTGTGTGAAAGATAAGATTTCCAAAGTCTCCGGAGAGGCGAAGTTAAAAGACCCGAATTTGTAAAGACTCTATTTTTACAGATCCATTTTTTTTACCCGTACAACAAGTCGACAAAGGAGCAATCAGGTTTGTTCTTAGCGGCGCTAACATCATGTGTCCAGGTCTAACTTCTCCTGGTGCTCAAATGACTTCGGCTCCAAAAGGGACAGTAGTTGTATCCTTTTTTTTTTTTAATTGCATCTATGAAGGATTCTTTCTCAAGTGGGCCACCCATTTTCGTCGTGGTCTCGAATTAATTTCGTTACTTCCTCCAATGATTACCCTCCTTTTCAGGAGTTTTGCTGATTTTTTGCAGATTTTTAGCACTGGCAGGAGCGTATATATATGAAATATCTGGATAATCTATTTATTTTACGTATTTATAAATTATTGATGATGAAAGAAAAATCAAAATACATGAAAGTTATGTTTTTTCATCAGCTTTCCAGTAAAAATATTTTCAATTTTAATAGAATGACAGTTAGGGCTAAAAATGCCAAAAAACCCAGAAAAAATGCGAAAAAAGGTGGTTTCAAGTTTTCGGGCCGCTTTGATTTTGATGAAAAAATTCGAGAAAGACTCTCATTGCTCAGAGTTTACTGTGTAAATCTTATTATGGGACCGCCATCCTTCCTAAAGCGTTCCAAGTTGTCATACGAACAAAAACAATCATTGGGCTATCTTCGGATGTTTTCTTCACAGGAAGGAGTGGCGGTCCCATAATAAAATTTACACAGTAAACTCTGAGCAACGAGAGAGTCTTTCTCGAATTTTTTCATCCAAATCAAAGCGGCCCGAAAACTTAAAACCACCTTTTTTCCTATTTTTTCTGGGTTTTTTGGCATTTTTAGCCCTAACTGTCATTCTATAAAAATTGAAAATATTTTTACTGGAAAGCTGATGAAAAAACATAACTTTCATGTATTTTGATTTTTCTTTCATTATCAGTAATTTATAAATACGCAAAATAAACAGATTATCCTAATATTTCGTATATCTCAGTGCTAAAAATCTGCAAAAATTCAGCAAAACTCCTAAAAAGTAGGGTAATCATTGGAGGAAATAATCAAATTAATTCGAGACCACGGCGAAAATGGGTGGCCCACTTGAGAAAGAATCCTTCCTATCAAGATATTAGTGATTTAAAAATCTACATTTTTAGAATTATTTTAGCTGGTTTTCTTCCTTTTTTTTTTTTTTTTTTTCAAGCTCATTGACAAACCTCTAGTATAATGTATTTAAATATCATTTTGTATTCAAACTTAACTCCACATTATTCAGGCAGTTATGGCTGAAGGTAAACAACATGCTCTAGCAGTTGGAATGACCTCGTTATCAACTGACGATATGTAAGTTGATTCTTAGTTATGTATATGTACTTGTTGCAGTAAAATTTTTGCATCATATAATCTGATATAATTATATATTTGTTTTTCTCTTTATTACAGAGCCAAAGTAAACAAAGGTGTTGGTATTGAGAATTGCCACTATCTGAATGACGGACTTTGGCAAATGAAGGCTGTGAAATGAGTGATTAATTTATTATTTTTTTTTTTTTAATAAATGTCTGTAAAATAAGTATTTTTTTTTTTTTTTTCTTTTCTTTTTGTTTTCTTCTTGTGAAACAATACAACACTGTTATTAAATTTTCTAAATTAATTTTACCTTGTATGATAGTATTTAAGTACTTTTAAGTACCTATTTAATGTAGTACTAACTACTACTACTACTATTACTACTATTACTATTACAACAAAGCGGCAATTGATTGAATGAATTTTACGTCGATCGATTATCTTGGTATACCGATACATACATATAATTTATTACATTTTTACTCACGATTTATGTCTTTGAGTCAAATACAATGCATACATAAATGCATGGTTTCGCTTTACACTGTGTAGTTTATAGAATTAACGTTCAAAATGATGAAATAAATGTTCATTTTTTTACAGAACAAATATTTTTTATTGTATTTTTAATAATATAATTAAAGGGTATTATTATTATTATTATCCAATCGACGGTCTTAAAGAAAGACAATTATTATTCAATTTTCGTCTTTAATATATATTTATCTTATACAAATATGTGATACAAGTTAGAAAAAACAATTTTAAAAAGAAAGAAAAAAAAACAAAAAAAAAAACAAAAACAAATCTTGCCTTCTTTCTTTCAAAGTAGAAACAAGATTTTCATAAGATTTATTTAGTTTACATCAATCAACTTTTATTATCCCAGTTTCCTAAATTCAATTATATTTATAAATTAATCTAGAAGCGAATGCAGATGGGAATTAATATTGAGAGAACAATCTTATACAGCTAAGTTGAATATTCTTTCTTATATCAATTTACCCATAAATACGTTTTTTTTTATACCTTGTTGATTAACTTTTTACATTTAACTTTCTTTAAACACTACATGTTCCATTTTTTACTATAATATCATGTAGTTATCTTTAAATAAAGAAAAGTTAGAAATGATAATCAGCGAGAAATTTCATCCAGATTATTCCCTTTCTTAAAAATCAGTAATAATAGTTATTTTTCCAAATATTCAAATATTCAAATATTCAAATCATAATGATAATAATAATAATAAAATATCTGTATTATCTTTATCAATCGTTACTTAAACCTACGAAATTCAATATTAGATAATTCATTCAACGTTAAGAAAACATCAGTGTAATATTCAAATTGTCTAATCATTAAAAAATCCACAATTTTGATAATACCGTTATCGAAATCGATAGAAACACTTGCCAAAAGAAAAAGACTTCTCGGCTAAAAAATATTTCATTCAAACTATTTCGAAAAAGAGAAATAAGAATCTACCCAGACCCAGATTTAGAATCAATTGGTTGATTATCAGTTTGATTTTCAGGCGGTCTATCTCTATCGCTATGAGTAGGCGCAGAAGCATACGGAGTACCAGTCTCTGATCCAACATTACTCCCAGAACTTCCATCTCCAACATTATGCGGTGATTGAGGATGATAATGTGGGCTATGAGGACTATGCGGCCCATGAGAATGTGGTCTCCCCATAGAATGCGGAGGATATTGTGTGTACGATTGATAATAAGGATGAGGAGGATACTGCGGATAAGGTTGATGATACGGTTGCTGTTGTGAATAACCATAGGATGGATGAGGAGGTCTAGGTGCTAAGGGTACATTCTGAGCTGGTTGACCTCCCGTAGGTTGATATTGTTGATTATAACTCTGACCACTAGGCATCATAGAATTTACATGAGGATTTGGAGGCATTGCATTTTGAGAAGATATAGTTTGTGGTGGAATATTCTGACTGTGCGGGGGAGTTCCTTGCGAAGGTAATGTATGGTTTTGATGAGGAGGCATTGAATGATTCGGATGAACGTTTTGTTGATGAGGAGTATGTGAGGGAGGTGGTTGTGAAGGAGGCTGCTGCTGCTGTTGTTGCTGTTGTTGTTGCTGCTGTTGCTGCTGTTGTTGTTGCTGCTGCTGCTGTTGCTGCTGCTGCTGTTGTTGTTGTTGTTGTTGCTGTTGTTGCTGCTGCTGTTGTTGTTGTTGCTGCTGCTGATGTTGTTGCTGCAGCTGTTGCGCTGACGGCGGCTGTGGCTGTGGCGGCGGCTGCGGTTGTGGTTGTGGTGGAGGCTGAGCTTGAGGCTGTGGCTGTTGTTGTTGCTGTGGTGGCGGCTGTTGTTGCAGTGGTGGCGGCTGTTGTTGCAGTGGTTGCGATTGTGGCTGCTGTGGCTGTGGTTGTTGTTGTTGCTGTGGCTGTTGTTGTTGTAGCTGTGGCTGCTGTTGTTGTTGTTGTTGTTGTTGCTGTGGCTGCTGTTGTGGCTGCTGCACCGGCGACGGTGGTGGCGGCGGTGGCTGTTGTTGTTGTTGTTGTTGTGGTGGCGGTTGTTGTTGTGGTGGAGGTGGTGGTGGTGGTGGAGGTGGTGGTGGTGGTACCGGAGCAGGCGGTGGTACGATTGAAGGAGTAGAAGGTTGAACCGGCGGTACAATAGCAGGTGTAGTAACGATTGGTTGGTGAACAGGGCTAACTGCTGCTGGGTATGCAACAGGTGATGATGCCTGAGTGGGACTGTTTCCTTGAATCATTGGTTCAGGTTTTGTTTCTATGTAAGGTGGCGATAGATTTTCCTTCTTGGTTTCAACTGGCTTGTCCACTTCCATGCTATTCTTCTTATCCGTTGTATCATTCTCTGGAATCTTTAGAAATACAAAATTCATATTAGTTCAAAGATCAAACGGCTACTTCAGCTTGATATTTCTATTCTTTATATTCACTAGGCTCGAATTACCTCTGGTTGAGCCTCTTCGTTAACGGCAGCTGGCGTAGGCGTTGGTGTAGAGGTCGGAGTTGATTCGCTTGACGCTGGGCCATCGGATCGACTTTCTTCTGTACCTTTCTGTCTGTCTCTTCGCAAGAGCTCGTACTGTCTTTCTACCATTTTATTAAATGCGTCTTCATCTACAGCAGGCTTACAATGCTGGAAAAAAAATTAAAGAAAGTATGATAACGCCGAATTTACACTCCATGAAAATAGTTTCAACTTACTTTCTTCAATTCTTCTTGAAATACTTCGCTGGCTTCGATGAACTTGCGTTTCTTAGCGTCAAACTTTTCTTCTATCTGCTGAAGTTCTGCTTCCAATTTTTTCTGCAAAATATTTTATTCCGATAAGTTTAAGATTTAGATCTAGATTTTTCTATTATTATTCTCAATAACTCGTCGGGCCAAATTATACCTGATGCATCGTCAAAGACTGTACTTGACGTCGTAAGACTTGCATTCTTTGAGTGGTCACAACTGATCGAACATCAGGCACTACTGTATCGCTAAATATCTCATTAATCAGTCGATGATTACGAGTATATCTAGAATATGCAACGTGTTTTACTGAGTAGCCGTCATCTTGATCTGAAAGAAATTAAAAATTCGAATTAAGTCATTATTGGTACAAAAAAAAAAAAAAAAACAATCCAAAGAACGAAGGGCATAAAAGTCAGGAGATTTAATACCGTCGTCATCTTCTGCCGGCTGAATATCTATCCTCCGGTCTTGAGCAGCTTGGCTTTTACTACCACCTGAAGAACGTTCGTGAGTCTCTCGGTCGTCGCTGCTTTGTTGAGCTGTAGACAACACTGCATTAGACTCGAGTCATTATAAATTGAACATCAAGTTATTTTCATGGTTTTCAAACACCAATAAAGTATTGAATTACTAAAAAAGTTGTTAAACTGTTCGAAAAGTGTGAAAGTTTTAATTTAGATCGTTTCCAGCTTCTTTCTTCTTGCAAAAAGATACTGAAATATTTTACTATTCATTTTTTGAAGCTATTTTACGCAGGAGATATTTAATTAACAAATTTGATGCAGTAAACATCAAACCTACCAGATTTTCCACGATTTTTAGCTGCGATATATGCAAGATATGCTGGAGAATTGTGGTAGGTCTTTAGACTCTTTTCATATTCGACCTGAAACATATTTAAAATCGTTTAAAATCCGTTTGATATACGAACAGAAGAGTTGAGCTTTTCAGAAACCGATTTTGAGTACGAGAATCGACTTTATTTCTCAAACTAAACCTTTTCCGCCTCGTATTCTTCTATAAATTCAGTTTTCTCATCCTCGGGTAAGTCCCTCCACATTTGTCCAATGATCTTTCCAATTTCCCACAATTTCAGCTCAGGATTCTGCGCCTTTACTTGGTCCCATACCTTTCTGCTGTACCTCATGTAAGGCATCAAAGGTTTTTCAGGAGGTTTCGGAGGTTTGGGTAAACGGGAGTCTGCCTGAAAATATTTATACACAATTTTATTCAACATAGGTATAACAGCTACATTCTATACTAGTTCATTAAAATCATTGGACAATGTTTGAACTCGTATAAACTTACCGGCGTACTTTTACCAACTTTTTGAGGAGTAAATCCAGGATGACCATGAGGTGTTTGAATGAACGGCGTCGCATCTTTCTGAATATAAAATCACAGATTTTTATAAAGATTGATTATTGAGTTAGAATATGGTAAGTTTAAAAGTTGGATTAACGACTTACGCCCGTACTGGATCCCCCGCTGGTACCAGAAGCCCGTAATCGTTCTGTTGAATAATTTTGTAAAATTATTTTACCTTTTCCTAAAAATCCCAGCGATAATATTGATTTAGAAAAAAAATATAAAAAATATTCTAAAATGTTGAAAAATGTAAAAATTGGACATTTTCATCCATCAAATTTTAAGACTTCTCTTATACATGAATAAATCCTACTTACGATTCGTCGCGATCACGTTGGTCGAGGCCATCGCTACTTGCTTATAATTTTGCGGTAAAGCCATGTTTCACCTAGACATTGAAATACGACTAAGTTAGCAGAGTTTTTCTACACAAATTGTTCAGAGTTTGGAGAATTAATAATTTTTTTTTGATAATTTAAGGCTAAAATAATTTAATGCAAAATTTCCGAACCTCAAAATTAATTTTCTAACTAGTCGAAATAAAGATCATGCATATATTTTTTTTATCGATCGTTGAAACTGAAATTAGCGAAGTTTTGAATAGAAAGAGAAATTTCATACATGTGTGTGTGTAGAGTTATTGCGGTTTTTATTACCCACTCTCCCGTTACATCAACGATAGAAGATATCGAACAGGGAGAGATTTTATACAGTAGTTTGTGTCGGTGTAACATAACGTTCAAAGTACTTACCGTAGATGAAAAGACTCTGTTATTATTATTTGGTGAAAATATTCATCAATTATTGGTAAATAATTAACGGATTTAATAGCACTGGTTAATTTGGATTATTTTCTGATAATAATGTTAATAATATTCACGATTTATCTCATCTTTTTTCACGATGCGAAATGCCGAAGCGTCGGGCGAGGTTTTACTGCATTATAGCTAGACGGGAAACTCTAACTTCGAAATACTATACGTGGCTAGAATATGACGTCACTAAGTCATAAAGTACGTAAAAAAACCGACCCATGGCGTTTCTGACGTCATTCCTGACTTATTAGTGTAGCCATGTGCTTGTAACGAAATCATAATAACAGATAAATGATAATTCGAACATTACAGTTTAATCTTGGACCAATTTTAGATCTACGACACGAGTGGCGATCTGATACAAGTATTAACCTTCAATTTATTTAATTATTACATTAAATTCAAGGTTTTGGAGTACAAAATGAACAAAATAGAGGTTATGAGGCTGTCTCATGTCTCGAATTTGAAACACGCGTGCAACTTGTAGCGAATTTTGAAATTTACTATTGAATTGAAACTAGTTTCAAAGACCAACAATTTGATCATCTGATTATTTATATTTTATAAAAATAGGAACACGTTTCGTCTGCTAGATCTGATTATTCTATTCGAAATTCATCTAGTATGTTTCTTCTCATTACAGAAATGTGATAAAAATAAAATTCATCTCAGATCTACGATTTTCTGATTAACGAATCACATAATCTTACATCAATGGCAAATCTTTACTCCTTTCCAAACTCTAGAACATCGATTTATAATCTCCTCTTTCTTTCCTCTCTCTGTAAACACAGTTTCTAAAATATTGTCAAACATATTTAAATCTTAACAGAAGTAGACGGATTCTTCAACGATGAGTAGATCAAACGAGATCATCATAACAAGTGACGGCTCAGGTCAGCTCTGGAGTGCAGCAGGATGGGATCCGCAAACTGGAACTCAGCTATCGACGTATAAAAACCGTTCAACCCTTGGCCACAACACTTTGAACATTTTATCAGACTCTTACTTATTGGCAGCAGACGCGACTAAACCTCGTCTCTACTTCTGGCCATTAAACAAACAAACTCCAGTAGAAAATCTGCGCTTTGTAGTCCCAGGGAATGTCACAGCATTATCTTCCTCACCTGATGGATTGTACATCGTCGCTGCTATTGGAGAAAAACTATGCATTTGGCAGACGAGCACTGGAGGCTTGCTATCTGTACTTACAAGACACTATCAGTCTGTAACTTGTCTGAAATTCACATCTGATGGATCGACTTTTGTCAGCGGTGGCGAAGACGGTCTAGTTTTCATATGGTCGTTGTCTAATGTCGTTAGCAAGACCTTGAACAATGCTGGTAAACAGCCATTACCGCTGTACAGTTTTTCTGACCATTCTTTACCAGTTAAAGATTTATTCATCGGTAGATTTGGGATACAAGGAAGACTGGTCACAGTCTCTCTGGACTGTACAGCGAGGATTTACGACATAGACAGCGGCTCGCTTCTCCTTACGCTTGTTTTTGGAATTCCTTTAACTTCTGTCTGCATGGATATCACGGAGAATTATTTATTCGTTGGTTCTACGACCGGGGATATTAGGCTTTTTGATTTACACTCTCCTCCAAGGGGCAGAGAGCTCCATCTTGACCATAAAGAGGAAGCTGTGATCTTCAAAGGCCATACTAAGTCCGTTACTTGTTTATCCGTCTCTAGCGATTGCTGTTCTTTAGTTTCTGGGTCAGCTGATGGGTCGGTTAATATATGGCATATTTCAAGCAGGCAAATTATCAGGACTATTCCACACAAAGGACCTGTTATTGCAGCATTTTATACCAAAGCTGTTGACAATTTTTTCACCAATGAGATTAAGAGCAACCTTATATTGCACAGTTTGCAAAGAATAGCTGGAGACAATGAGAGCGACGTTATTGAAATTGTTAATCCTAGTTATGGGGATGAGGGATTTTTGAAATCTGATTTATTCTTCGAATGTAACGACGGGCTTTATTCCGGTACCAGTACTCATAATGAGTTGCAGCTTGCTAGAGAAGAAATCAAAAATCTTAAAGCCACTAATGCAGAGTTGTATAAATTTGGAGTCAAGTTTTTAATGAAATGAAAAATTGAAGTTAGATTCATAATTCGGGATTATAAATAATAAATATTACGTAATGTAGTTTTAAGGATTATGTATAATACGAATATTTTATATTAGCCTATGCCTTGACTTGATGAAATTTTCTAAATAAACTGTAAAAAAACTATTTCAAAAATTGTCTAAACTTATTTTCCAGATTTAATTTTCCTCTCGAACTAAAAATATTTCTTTATTATTTTTCAACACAAGGTAATTCAGTTTTATGCGGTCATATTTTCGGGACTGATTCTTTATGGAAATCTAAGACTAATTGTCCTTTGCCATAAATACGAAGACCTATTAGTTTCCGAATTACAAACAGAACTCGGAATTGCATTTCGTTAACGCAGCCCCCATGCGTACTCTGTGACCCCACGGGGGCCACTGACCCCACGACAGGTGCTATGGGCCCTTACCCTAGGTCAGTGCTCCCACTTGCCTGGCTAGTCGCATTGACGGAGTGCTTAATCGTATCGGCATCTATTGGACAAAATAATAACTAAAATAGTGAGGGTATAGGCAAAAGTAGTTTGTGAATGCTGACGCGAGATGGCGATACAATTTGTCATGCCGTAGACGCGTCTAGCCTAGTCTAGCCAGGCAAGTGGGAGCACTGACCCTATAAGGGGCCCGAGGCACCTGTCGTGGGGCCAGTGGCCCTCGGGGCGTCAAAGTATTCGTATGGGGGATGCGTTAACGTAACATGATTCTGCGTCGTGACAGACGTCTCAATAAAAATAGTCCCATACGTGGATGAGAATTGTAGCAAAATAGACAATTTACTTATTTATGAAAATTGTTCTTTTTTTTTTTTTAATAGAATCTCGAGTAATACATCAAATGACATAATAATTATCGCAGTTTTTCGTCCGATTCTGAAAATCGTTCGTCCCTCGTCTGGCGAATAATTTCCAGTATTGACCTTTTTCAGCTTTTTTCCTGATAAGTGATATCAGGTCCCTACCTTAGCAACATATTGCAATTACCTTTGTAATTAGTCAACTAAAAACTTGTGTTACGCGAAAATTATTAGGCCTTTGCGAATTCTTGGTAAATTATATTTAAATTATCGAATAAAGAATCCATCCTGAAAATATGGTCCTGATGTCAGACCGAATCACTCTGTTAGTATATAACGTATAATATAATTGTAAAGGTATAGAAGTAGGATTAAAATCAGAGTAGGTAGAAAATGATCAATCAGAGGTGTATAATTTTCTAGATTTGATATTAAAACAATTAAATTAGGTATATCTAATTCCTCGCGATATAAACGCGAACGAATATACAATACTAATTGTTACAGGTGCTCCCTTTCTCCCAATTTTATTTGACAATGAAAATTTGAATTTTCCTTTATACCGACATTATAATGGCAACAATTTGTTACGGGGTTTAACTTTCGTTCTGCTTTCTAAAACACTTTGCTCGTTTCAATCCCGCACAGATATACCTACCAGCCATAAGTCATAACTTGTACATCGTGACAATTAACTGACTTGAGGCAATTAGGACCTCGAGCGGGTGACGTTGAGTTAGTGTCATGTCGACTGTATACCCGTGTACATAATAATAGATTATTATAGTACCATTATAAATGCTGTTTATGCATATATTCATATTATTATATGTATAGAAACTAATACGTATACATATATTAGGGTGTGCCAAAAAAAAAAAAAAAAAAAAAAAAATTCAAACGCACATCAACATTCCGATAGAGCATCTCAAATAGAATATCTCAGCCAAATATGAGCTCTTAAGGGGGTTTCCCAGTCTGAAGCTCCAGAAAGCGTGTTTGTTTTTTGAAGCTTTGTGCTGTTAAGGGTTGTAGAAGGAGAATAAATGAAAAAATATGTTTTGAAAGTGCTCAACTTAAGCTTCAATTTGAAAAAAAAAAGTTGACAATATCATCAAAATTACGACCTCTATGGCCGTTGAAGTCATGGTCTGCAAAAAGCAGCGTCGAAAACGGTAAACAACATTGTAACCGAACGGAGCATCTGAAACCCAAAAACAAGGAGTCATTTGATTGGTCAAGGCACCATTTAAGCTTCTATGGAACGGATTTGTCGTCCGTCTTTTGGTTTATTAATAACTTGCAAAAACAGTTGTCAAAATCGAAGAAATCTAAGTTTTTTGATTAAAAAATTCGCAACTCACCCAAATTTAGGTTTATCAAAAATCGGTTCCATAGAAGCTTAGATGGTACTTTGACCATCAAAATGACTCCTTGTTCTTAGGTTTCAGATACTCCGTTCGGTTACAATCTTGTTTACCGTTTTCGGCGCTGCTTTTTGCAGACCATGACTTCAACGGCCATAGAGGTCGTAATTTTGATGATATTGTCAACTTTTTTTTTTCAAATTGAAACTTAAGTTTCGCTCTTTCAAAACATATTCCTCCTTTTTTTTTCCTTCTACAACTCTCAACGGCACAACGCTTTGAAAAACATGCACGCCTTCTGGAGCTCCAGACTGGGAAACCCCCTGAATATTGATATTTAGAACTGCCTAATTTCGTTACTAATTTTAGTTACCAATTTTAGTTACTAAAACAGGCAGTTCTAAATATCAAAATTAAGAGCTCATATTTGGCTGAGATGTTCTATTTGAGATGCTCTACCGGAATTTTGATGCGCGGTTGAAAAATACATTGTTTTTCCCAGATTCGTATGACTCTATGACGCTATGACTCAATGTTTATAGGCGAATATCTCTTAATCGGTGAGAGTTAGGAAACTTCTATCTCAGTACTTTTTTGTAGAGCGTGAAATTTCCTATAAGAATCTGTATTCAGATAGTTTCTAAATCAAGCCGGTTACGAGTAAAAACAATTCGAAAATTTTCCGATTTTTTTTTTTCACGTGTTATTCAAATCAAAAATGGGAAAACTGAGTTAGGCAGTTCTAAATATCAATATTAAGAGCTCATATTTGGCTGAGATATTCTATTTGAGATACTCTACCGGAATGTTGATGTGCGTTTGAATTTTTTTTTTTTTTTTGGCACACCCTAATATATATATATGTACTTTGTTACAAACAGACCGATTAGTTATACGGTATTATAAGATAGCATATAGCGTGATTAAAAAAACGTGCGTATCCTACAATATGATACAGTTGTTGTATTTTTAGTTTAGTTTTATATCCCATACGATTACTATACTATAATACGTATATTATTATCTGATAGTCGTATATGTGACAGTTTTGCCAATTGTTAATCGGAAATCGCGTATGTATGTCATAGTATGATACTTGCAGACGTGACAATATCATTCTGCAATAGCTTAATCCGATTTACCCCGCTCGTGTTAAATCCCCGCGTATCGGTAATATCGTAAGAACATGCAACACGTGAAGTATAAAATATTATATTATATATTTGTGAAAAAAAAAAAAAAAAGAAAAAAATCAAACCAAATACCTGCCGATAGATTTACGATTAAAAATTGAATATATTTAATCAACGAAGTTAAAATTTATTCAAGCTTGTATATGTAGTCTACTGAGCTTCAATAATACCTACTACTATTTTAGAATCAATCGATTCATCATAATATCAAACGTACGAGCTATACGAGCTATACGAGCATTTCCCTGCAGTTATACAGCTGCCTTACTCGCGGCAGTAGAAACGGCCGTACCTCACTGGCGGCATGGCAGTAGAAAAGCCGTGCCTCACTAGCGGCAGTAGAAACGTTCGTACATGGTCAGCCGCTCAGCGTTCGCCTTCAGTAGTAGATCTCAGCGTTTGATCCGGCGATACAAATAGCGTTTTATTGTATAAGCGGATGGGGTATAGAGATCTTTTAGAAATTTTTAATAAAAAAAGACATATATAGAGACTATGGGGGAGTCTCGCTTCTTTGCTTAATGTAAAATATGAATTTTGTATATTTGCTTTCAAGATATCCCGAAGTATATTTTTATCTACGTATAATATAAGATTATAATTGATGCTCTTTCTATTTTTACCTCATTTGAAGTAAAATATATAATATTTATAGGAAATTAATGTACGGTCAATTTTTTACTGCGGTATATTTGAACAAAAAAAAAAAAAAAAAAAAAAAAAATCATGTGGTTTTAATGCATTCACTTAATGCATGCGGTTGTATTGTAGTACAGTAAAGCATATTACACTGGTTACCTTATTTTTCTACCTGCTGCATGTTCGCCGGTTTATCACGATTTGCATATACTTTGTATACGTATATATGTATAATACGTGCGATTTAGAGTTAATTTAATTGCGATGTATCTATATATATATGTATAGTATAGTATAGTATACGTATACCTGTATATATATATATATATATATATATATATATACACTATGTACATATACTAGAGCCTTGTTAAGAAGCCTTTATTTACATACGCTCCCGGGGCCGCTAAGGTCGTTCATTTAAATGGAAAAGACATAAACGAAGTGATAACACGGTTGTACGTACCGTTTAAAAAACGCCTACGTACGTAACGCCTCTTTAATTAAGCAATAGTTCACTAAAGAATATCCCGTTTCTTTATACACGTTGACAATTTTCTTCGATCAGATCAAATGGAAATTTGTTTTACTATTCATCGTATAGAATTTTATCATTTTTAATTATATATTTCTTATTTCCTTTTATATGTTTCTTGATATACCTACCATTACATCAGTTCAATTAAATTCATTATTGTAACACGTTTTATACCCATTTAAATAAACGTAATTTATAATATATTTGGACATCGAATTTTTTCAGTTATTTCAACAAATTTCACTCCCTTGTATCTAACATACTTCTATACTTATTAGACCGGTTCAAAAAAATCGACTATTCTTTTTTTTTTCAATTTTCGCATTGAAATACTTTCGGGTTGGGGGGGGGGGGGGGGGGGGGGGGAAGATGCCTGTTAAAAGCGGAGCTCTTAATATTAAGATTTAGAGGTCGCTCATCGCGGATTTCTATTTTCCATTTAAATAGCATAGGAATTTTATTTTTTTTCTTCAGAATTTCGTAGCTTACAAACCAATTAACAAATACAAATGACGCTTACATATTTTGATAGGGGATTGAACACTCTAAAAAATGTATCTATCATTGTGGAAAAAAAATCACAAAAAAAAAAAAAATAGTTGACTCAACTATAAATTGAACTTTGAGCTTGAATAACTTTGGAAGGAGTCAATTTATTAAAAAATAATAAGAGAAGCTTTTTGTAGCGTGTTCAATTTCCTATGAAAATATGTATGAGTCATTTGGATTTGTTCATTGGTTTGTGAGCTACAAAATTACAAAAAAAAAAAAAAAAAAAAATTCCTATGCTATTCAAATAGAAAATAGAAATCCGCGATGAGCGACCTCTAAATCTTAATATTAAGACCTCCGCTTTTAACAGGCATCTTTTTTCAACCCCCCGAAAGTATTTTAATGCGAAAATTGAAAAAAAAAAGAATAGTCGATTTTTTTGAACCGGTCTAATACTTAATATGTACATATGAGGTAAAATTCGGTTGACTTAGGTACTAGGAAATCGGCAGAAATATATATACATCACGTGAATTTATACGTATATGAAACGTGACGCGGTTACAGGTAGGAACAATAATTTTCAACTGATACATTTGATACACAGAACTAGAAGCCATAAACACCGATATGAGGTAACCGAAGTTCCTGCTAAAGAAAGGTACCTACTGGAACAGGGAAAAGGGATACACTACGCGATAACGATAAAGAACGACTAGGATTTGCCAAATTTACTTTGTCGTTGCTGTTGTGCTGCATTAGCCGCGAACAATTTCGTTAGGGTCAGATAAACGTCTAGTCCCGTAACATTTTGGTTCTTCTCTTTCTTTCTTTCTTTCTTTCTTTCTTTCTTTCTTTCTTTCTTTCTTTCTTCAGCTCTTTTCTTTTTCGTTACATCGAAGTTTTCGATTTTCTGTTTTTTTTTTTTTTTTTCTTTTACGATAATTTGTGCCTGTAGCAAAAATTTGTATTTCACGACTTCAAGATAACATCAATACCGTAACTAATCTATGATAAATATTTTCTCAGCTATGTGTATAAAAAACTTGAAGAAAATTTAATCTGTATATAGATTTACCGTAGTACACGTAATTATAATAATTAATTATATCCCATTTATATATCATTTATAATTATTGTCTTTTCTTTAATTATTATTTTGTTTAACATAAAGAAGAATTGAATATAGTTAGAAGTATATTTCCAATTACTACGTCAATAGTTGCAGTTTAGGTACGTCAAATTTCTTAATGGCACGTTACGTCACGTAGTACTACCAATAATTATTGGTAATTTTTTATAATTGACGGTTATACCCGTAATAAATCATTCGGTATGTTAATAATTAGAGCAGTAGGTGTATGGCGAAGGGAAAAAATAAAAAAAAATAAAAAAAATAAAAATAAAAATAAAAAATTGAAAGAAAAAAAAAAGGTAAAATGTTAGAAAAGAAAACCGAAATAATTTTTAAGCAAATAAATAAATTCATCTCGCCTTTATAATGTAGTATAAATACGAAGGCAATTTTATTGTCGAGCACGTAACAATCTGACTTTGCTTTGTAAATTCATTTTTAATTAGTTCAGAGTAGTAGGGGAGGTGCTAAGAAGAAGCTTGGAACCGCTATGTGGGGGTAGCTTAGGGGCGCCAACAGCTAACGGTGGGATCCTGCGTGGGGTGGGTCACCAGGTATAAAGTTCACCGGAGGCAGGGCACAGCATCCAGTACCACCGTAGTAGCGAGATTCGCAGCAGTTTGATCAGCAAAAAGCGAAAGAAGAAGAAGAAAGAAAAAAAAAAAAGAAAGAAAGAAAGAAAAAAAAAAAAAAAATCCAAAATAAAAGAACAAAAACCAAAAACCAAAAAGAAAAAATTGCATTTTATTTTTCGTAGCTTCTAAACCAAATTTTTACTCTTTTTCAAATAATCGGCGAAATATTATATCTCATCGGAAATGAAAGATAATCTGTCTTTCGTTTTGGTATTATTAATCGCTACGACTACTTTGAATCGTAAGTCTCAATATTTTCGGCTCTCATTTTATTCATTTTGGATCGTGTATCTGAAAAACACAAAAAAAAAAAAAAAAAAAAAAAAAAAGGAAAAGATTGGCGGATTGATTGTTCGAAACTGTTTTTTTTTTATTATTGTAAAAATTGTCGATTGAGTAGTAGGTGCGTTTGACTCGGAATACTATTAAATGATAATTTAACTTATTTGAAAGCGATTTGGGGTGATATTCTTGCTGAGAAAGCTCCTCGGGGCTTTACGGGGCTTCAGCATAAGCTAGAGCGAACGCGGTCGCGCACTTAGAACGTGGAAACACAATTCGGTTAATACCAGAAGAGGTTGACTTCGAATCCTGATAAACTAGAGTAATGTCATTCCCTGAAGATCGTAGGCGTACTACCTAGTTTCAAATTCCCTGAAGCATTTTGATGAGATTACCACAGTAGAGGCAGCCGCCACTATACCACCTGACTTACTCCGCACAGTGTCTAGTAATTCGAGAAATTGTTCGAGATTGCCACCCGTTGAGAAATCGTTTTAGATACGTCTGTGTTTCAGTTTATAGATCTCGAAGCCCTGGACTAACTGTAACAAATTCGTAGAACGATTTGCAGACGTAAACTACCTCTTCGTCTTCAATTAAATCATTTCAATTTCCATTTCAATTTCAATTTTTTAATTTTTATTTCTTCTTTATTATATTCTTTTTTCTTTTTTTTTTATTTAAAATTGCGTGATTATACAGAACGTTAAAGATACTTCAATTCGGTTTCAAAAAGACTTTCAATCGTTTAGAGCGAACTTTCGGCGAAATATATATTAAAACACCATTTATTATGTAACGGCAATTAACGAAGCCTGCAAACGGAACCCGCGAAATGATTTCAACTTACAAGTACCTTCGCCAATTTACTTACTTACAGACGCCTTTTCACAACCGAATACCGGCTGCCTTTATTATTTGTCTCTCGGAAATATATTTTATTAGAAATATCATATAATCAACGGAAAATTAGAATTTATCAAACAGTCGGGGCGTACCCTGCTGCAGGATTCATGGAATTCGATTTTTTATCATTAATGAAATTGAAATTGGACCACTTTGTCAACCCCTAATCAACAGATAATCAACCTTTGATCTGTTAAAATTCACACCCCATTTATTTGGCGCATTTATATTTAAAATAAAGTCTGAAAAGAGGTTCGAAACTAAACGAAGCTGCACGCGAATATTCTGAACATCTTAGTCGAACTTACGGTGACCTCGATGCCGAGATAATAATTAACAGAAGTTAATTTTTTTTTTTTTTTTATTCTTGTTTTTATTATATTTTATTTATAGGTGGTGAAAAAATCAAGGAATTAAGCAACAAGCGATATTCACGGATAATGACCTTTCCTCGACCAGGACGATCTTCGGGGATGACAGGATTCACAAGGATAGATCGAGCTTCCGGTCTGATGGCATTCCCACGCGTTGGACGTTCGGATTCAACGGATTACGACGTCGTTCTTGACTTTAATCCCGAAGGTGAGAGTTTTTTTTTTTTTTTTTTTTTCGCACCCTATTCTATACGTTATAGTTCCTGAGTATTGCGAGTAACGTAAGATTCGTATCGAAACAAGACGTGAAATTACGATTTTTTTATGCAGTGATTTTTATCAACTTACAACCCCTTGTGTGTGGGAAAATTGAGTTTGTCATTCAAACATAAAGAGTCGATTTTTTTCTTCGTAGAACAAAACGAATATTTCAGATTTTTTTGTCCGCACTTATTTTCGAAATCATTCGTCGAGTTTATATAATTTTATAAATTTGAAAAATCGATGGAAAATATTCTATAATCAAGGAACTTATTTATTGTTTTCGATTCGCGGGAAAACACAATCATTCATTCGAAAAAGAGGAAAAAAAAATTTCAATGTCAGTCTCAAATTGCAAGTAGAATATTTTTTTTTTTTTGGTAGATGCAAACGCTTCGATAAAATGAGATGTGGCAATTTTAAAATTGTGCAAATTTGAGATTTTTTTTTTTTATCGCGCCGTTTCTGCGATAATTTTGGCGAGCTTATCGGACCTACTTTCATCTTTTTTCCGACGTGATTCTCGGGTATTTATTAGAGGCCTGAAAACGTAAAGATACTACGTTGAAGTTATAGCAAAGGTGATTTTTCTACCGAAACCAATAGTTTCATTATCACCGCACGGTGATAAAAAGTGAAAATAAAGAAAAATTGGCCAAAGGTGCTGACGCGGTAGTGACGCAGCTTTATATATCATCGCAAATAATTGAGGATTGGCAAAATTAATGCCCTCACAAATTGAGCCAGGAAATTGGTATCAAAACTTTGGCGCTGCGGTAACGGATGACAAATTTATTCATAATTTTGATAATTTCACGGGTTCTGGGACTGACTGACTGATCCTTCGGGAAAATGGGAAAAGGATTCTTTGAAGCGGGGTGTTTTGAGGCGTTAATTAGAGTCAGAGAAAATAGATGATTTAAACATATTTACCGAAGTGAAAACCTACGCGTTTTCATATTTATTCATTTTCCAATTTTCCACTTTCTAAACCCACGAAACATATATCTATTATCTAGTATGTCTAAAAAAAGGATCAATATATTTGACCAAATGTCTCTCTTTCTTTCCTCAAAAATTCCATTCGGTATTCGATAAATTTTATTTTCAGTCAGTTTCGCATAAGAAAGTTTTATTAAAAATCGAAAATATCTTTGAAGTCAGACAGTTACGTTGAATTTTTTGGAATCCTTTTCTGCATTTAAATTTATAGAAGATTGAAAAAAAATGTTATATACAACCGCGTTCGTCTCTCTCTCTCATGTCATATTTAGTCTGAGATTTAGTCCTTATCATCCATCCCATTGAAACTTTGGCTAATTGCGTATACTCCGAATTCTGTCACCTCGAGAATTTCGGAAACTCACCTACGCAAATCGCACGCATGTTTAGATATTATTTTTCGGTCTAGAAGTAATTAAACAGTTTGACAACTAATTCATAACTACCAAAGTGCTCATAGCCACAGAAAGAGAAGTAGGTACGGTACGTTCTGAAATTTGATGTACCTACCTATAGTTCATCCAATCTGACGGAGTGAAAGACATAATACCCATTACACCTTCATTAATTCACGCTTACCTATATATGCCATATAAACCTTCTGAATATTATTGAGAACCGATTTTAGATATATCCGAGGTAAAACGACAGGGTTTGATACCTTACCCACGTGTAGGACGCTCTCGTGAGGTTTCACCATCATTCTACGGGAATGAGATCGTCAAAGTAGCCAAAGTTAAGCGAACAGGTGATGCTGTTCCTAACGGTGGTATGTGGTTCGGTCCTCGTCTTGGACGACTTCACAGACGTGATGAACAACAAGCCGATGATCAACAGTGGGCGGTCTTTCCTCTTCGAGGTAATTTCTATAGCTGTTAATATTTTCGTCAAATTTTATAGTCAATTTCGTTATGAAATCGATGAAATTTCAAACTTCTATCCTTCCCAAATTTTATTTGAAAAATTCTTTTACATTCGGTGAAAAAGCTCGTTTCCTCGACGAGTTGGAGCCAAAGAAATTTCATCTAAATCGTAATACGAAGAGTTGACGAGATATTAACACTTCTTGAAAAAAAAACTCAGCTCTCGCATATCCCTGGACCGATTTTGATCAAATCGCGATACCGAGTCTGAAAATCATCCGGGGTAAAATTTTTGTGGTATTAATTAATAGCTAGAAAGTTATTTGCGCGGAGAAAGAAAATATAATTGTAGAATTTTTTTTCTACTTCATTGTAATACCTACTCGTGAAATTTGTCTGCGTTTATATACTATATACCTACCTCGCAGTCAGATATAGCTAGGAAAAATTATACCTAGAATACGACTTGGGCGTGTGAGAATGCGAAAAAAATGTTAGGGGTGAATAAGGGAGGAGAGGAATGCCAGGCTCTTATTAACTGACAGTGTAAACCTTGAACCCTGCGGAGGCGGAGATCTGGAGGATGGCTCGTCCCGTCTTATTTCTAGCTGCTCGTTGTCCTCCGCGAAGGTTCAATTATGGTTTAGGTTTGGATTATCCCGGATTCGTTCATTCGTTCTTTCATTCTGTTCGCCTCTCCTCTTACTTTCACATTACCTACTCTCAAATGAAATTGTTTCATTCCCTAATTACATACAACGCAGCTACTTTTATCCCTATGCATATTTCACACTTTTTATATACTAAAATTAAAAACAATATTAATTACTTTAATTTATTTATGCGCTAACAATTTTGAAATCGATGCATCAAACATTTATCTATAATCCGTCCAATTCCATTTGTCACGGATAAAAAGTTTGGAGCATTATTTATATTATCGAAAGATTTATACTACTACGTAAGCAGTTTTTTTTTTCCAGACGACATATTATAACTTCCTCCGAGATATAAAATCCAGATGCGACCATGTCCTCCTAAACATTAAACGAAACGTTCGTCTCGCTTGCCAGGTCGATGATTTAATTGGATCTTAGGATCATATATAGACAAGTGGTATTATTTGTCCTTACCGATACCCTGTTAGAGATTACTCGTTTATTTGAGGAAAAATCCATGTTGTACCACATCTACCATTAGATCATCGAATTGTGTTCGTTTGATATATTCGAGTAGATTCTGCAATCTAATTTCGCGTTTTTTGATCTCGTATCAAAGTCGAATAAATCCCAGGTTTGATTTAGAGTCAGAAGAAAGCAAAATAAAAAGAGATCATTAAACCAGGACTAATTTCTACGTCTCGCAATTATATACCTATATACCTATATGTGTAGTAATATAACTGATTGTATTTTATCCGCGAAGCAGCTCTATAACGGTGTATAAGAGATAGAAAGGCCGGAAAAATATATCCTTCTTTTATTAGCTCTCCACCCAGTTCAGAGATAAGAAAATAGGCGGTAGAAAGTAGCTGATTAATTTGTCAGGACTAGGAGCTGGTTGGGTGGGTCTCCTTTTTTCTTTTTTTTTTTTATCAGGAGATGCTTTTTTTAGCACTTTGTCAGACAGGTTTTAAGAAAACAACCCCTGCGAAGTATAGTCTGCGGGGGGTTTTTGGCATAAAGTTGTAAAATATTAGAGGAGTGAATTTCGGTATAATTGCTTACGCGTCATGTTTTAGCCGTTAGAAAATTTCCGATAAAAACCAAAGGATCGGTGTATGTACATATTAGGGTGGTTAAAAAAAGACCTAATTTCTCAGATGTTGCTGCTCATCCGTGAATATGTTGTTTGTGATTTTTAAAAATTATTCCATTTTTTTTTTTTTAGCTCTATTGGACAATATTTACTACTGCCTCAGTGAAGTTGAAATTTTCGAAGTTTTGCCATTATTGGCAATTTCAAAGTTCTCAGATCAAAGCGCTCATCTGGCTACCTCTAGATTCTCATTCAATGAGCATGTTGGTTCAAGATGAGACTCGTACTATAATATTTATTACTGCCTCGGAGACATTGGAGTTTTTTTTTCAATATTTTGCGTTTTTTTTTTCGGAGATTCGATCGCCAGGTGCTGCTCATGAGACAGTTTCATCTTACCAATATAAGAAAGAAATCCAAGCAGTTTGCAGTCTGCGGGACCATTTTTACTACTTCCTCATTGAGGGCGACTTTCCTTCATATATATTATATATTTTGAATAATTTTCAAAAATCAGAAACAACATATTCACGAATGAGCAGCAACATCTGTACATGGATATGGGTATAATGAATTCAGCTCGTCATGCAAGTGAAGACGTGTGTTAATGGTCAGTACAAATTTCGTATAAGATCTTCCATCAAGTTTTAACCGTCTTCTTCCACCGTGACGTTAATTAACCAACAACCATTAATTAACGTTACGTACGGGCCCAAGGATCGAGGCTTATAATAATTATGTTAGGAAGATAAACCCGGCCATCTACAACCTGTCGACCCACGAATGAGTAACGTGCTATATCCCCGCGTTACACACGACTAAACAATAATAGGATCCTGATTCTTGCAATATGGATTCGAAGTTCTTTATTCGGAATATTATTATAATAGATCAGAAAAAAGGACGAAAAAATGAAATAAAAAATAAAGAAACGACGTAAAAGCTGAGAGAAAAATACAATGTGCAAAAAAAAAAAAAAAAAAAAGAAAAAAGAAAAAGGTACTTTTTACAATATCAGATAGCGGGGGTGTCGGTCACTCCTTATTTTTTTACGTTTCTTTTCTCTCCAAACGAATTACCCGGGTCTCGTAAAAGTAAATAATTAGTTTGGCCTGGTACAAGGTTTGGGATAACGGTTTTGGCCATGGGGGGACCCGCGAAGCCCGGTTACCGCGTACCCTAGGTCAATAAATATTTCACTCTTCCATGATTCCGATCCCTTGTTTGCCGCTAACTTAATGAATTAAAGACCATTTAGGATTAGCTAACATATATTAGCTTCGCGAGGAGGAAAATTTAACCATCTATAGATATATGTGTATACCTTATACGTATATATTTATGTGTAGGTTGTATACGTGTATATCCGTCCGTATATAATTTACTAAACAAAGAATCTCCGGTTGTGGAAAATCTGCTTTATATACGGCTAATTGTATAATTTTTTTTTTTTTTTTTTTTTTGTTTTTCTTTGTTCTAACTTTTTTTTTCAGAATTTTCAACGCCTACTCAACAATCGGACAATTTTGCACCAAGATTGGCTCGTGAATCGGACCAGGATGACGGCCAGAGTACTTTGAACAACGGTGTCTATTAGCTCAGCGTTTATAATTTATATATATAAATATATATACTTGCGACGTAATTAAAGAAAAAAAACCGAACAAAAATACAATAAAATTAAGTTAAAAAAAAAAAAAAATAAATTAAATTGAGTTAAATAAAATTATATTGTATTAAATAATATATGATTTTAGCCTGATGATAAAAATGTGTTATATGCCCAAGCTGTGTATATTATATATTATTATAATTTTTTCAATGCACCGCGACGCGAGAAAGAGAATAAGAATATTTGATCCTGATTAAGAAAAAAAGAAAAAGAAAAAAAAAAAAAAAACAAACTATTATTATTACTTATATATTTTAATCTATCTGCGCGTATTGTAACGTTCGATTAAGACAATATTGTTCCTATACATATTTATATATATACACATATATGTCTATATTATATATGTATATTTAATTTGTATGTTTATCTAAACTTGTAATACAACCTATGATAATCTGATCTTGAATTCAATATATAAGTATCATTGCAGCAATTTAATATTTGTCCTTTTTTAATAATGCGTTGTTTCAATTTTTTACTTCTTTTTACTTTTTTGTTTGCTTTATAACGAGTTTTATTCCCAAATTACCAAATTAATGAATTCTCTCGCAAGTAAAGATTAAAAAATTCTACACACTTGTTTTCTGATCCTATTTTTCTTCTTCTTCTTCTGCTTCGTCGTCTTCTTCTTCTTCTTTTTTCTCTTCTTCGGCGATTTTGTATATACACACCCTAATAGAGAAATAAGTTTTTTTTTTTTTTTTTTTTTACCTTTTCACAGAGTTCAATCTTATCCTGAAATTGCAATATCTGAATAAAGTTAATATTATTATATAATTATATATGGTTTTAATCTCACCTTATATATATATAATATCTTGTCTATATCGTATCTTTAATTATTGTATTGTTAGATAAAATTCAATCATTTTTATTAATTGACAAAGCGTTCATAGTAAATACTGATGTATGTATAGTAACAAATATTTACATATAATATATATATATACCTATATATATATATTATTATGGTTTAACAAACTAGTGATACAGTTTCAAATGAATATGAATGAAAGATAATTTCTCAAATCTTAATACTCTCTATTTCTCCCTTTTATTCTTCTTATTCTTCTTCTTCTTGTTTTATTCTCCTTCTAATTATTATATAATATATAATATATATATATCAGTTTCGAGAAATTATGAAATATTTACAATGAACTTCTTTTCTTCTTTTTTTTTAATCTAACAAATATTAGGACAGCCCATTTAATTGTATACACAATATACATACGTGTACGTATATTATATGAAACGGATATAATATAACGTAGACGCATATAAAAATTTGCTCTTCATTTTCATTTTCATTTTCATTTTCATTTTCATATTCATATTCGATATTTTGTTTCATCGAGGGATGAAATTCAGCCGAGTTTTGTTACAGAGAAACGAATTCTATCGGTGGTTGTATGACCAGCGATGGCGGCGGGGGTGATAATCGAAGATCCGGATCCGTTAGGGAGAAAGTTGAACTTCCGGTCGCCGTTACCCTCGGCCCCATATTGTCGTAGGGTGAACTGAGGTCTGAGACGCGAAGTGGTCTTCTAGGGAGGGTTGCAAATCCCGATAATATCGAGGTTGTTGGTATCGGAGGAGCCTGGACCGAAGACTTATCTGAAATACTTGCGTGGACCGGGATGTCGAGGAGGTCTGGGTACCGGCGCTCTACATCCTGAGCCAGGGAAACCGAGATAAAAATATTGCCAAATACTCCCGCGGGCAAAATACTCGTTGTAAATTCAGGGGGTGGCGGAAATACTGTTGGCAATTGGCTGTGGATATCTCTGCAGTGTCTCTCGATTGTCACGTTCACTGGGGGGTCGCAGAGCGACGAACTCCTTTCCGCAAGTTCCAGGTCCCCGAGACTGCACTGTTGGCAAAGATTTTTTTTACTCTTTAAAACTGCAGTTATTCTGCATAATTATATTGATAAAATTCCTCATTCGTATATATAATTGTTGATAAAATATTTCACGATTTCGAGGGAATGTGTGAAATCTGAATAAACGCATAGGGGTGGCCAGGGAAATCAATCAATTCTAGTGAATTTCTAGAAAAAGCTGTGAAACCCGAATAAGTGAATTTGTCGGGTATTCCCATAGGAGTCTGTGAAATCCGAGTGAATTCAGATGGGAATCCCAGAGACGTTTGTGAAATTTTAAAAGAAATCTCCAAGATAGTTTTGGAATTCAGATCAATACAGGGGGGGGAATTTATACAGATAGTATAAATCAATGAAATTATGCAGTTACAGTTTGTTGAAATCCTATTTAAAATTGATATAGGAATCTTTGAAATCCGAGTGAATATATACCTACAGAAGGGAATTCTAGAGAGATTCAAAGAATTTATAAAATCCCATGAAATTCTTCAAGCGTGGGAATCTGGTGTATACTACCTACCTATGTACTAGCACAGAATTCAAGAAAGTAATTAACCCCTTGTCAAGCTTGTTATTAAATTCACGCGCCTGGTGTACATTTCCCCAAGTCCATCATACACGAATGCATATAATATACAATATACATTCGTATGCGTAAAATTTTTATCTTATTAAAAAAAATTCTCCACGTAGTACCATATACATACGAATATGTGTGTACAAATATGCTTCCATCAAATGTCAAACAGAAATTTATATAATGTACTCACAGCCTCTAGACTCGCCCTCGCGCTGACTCTCTCGTTAGTAGTAGTAGTGAGAGATAAATCCAGTAGCTTTTTTTCCTGGTCACCAAAGCTGGCGGTACCCTGTAGCTTAACTTTCTTCCTCTTGCTCTTCTGCCTCGAGCTGCAAAGGCAAACGGCCAAAAGTACCGCCAGAAGAGATGCACAAAGGGCTGCGGCCCCTCCTCCGGCAAGGCTCACCCACAATAGCCAGGTATCTGTCTGCGACAATGTAGGAGCAGTGTAAACCCTGGGTATAACAATGCTGATGACGTCCTTCGCGACGCCTCCGACGTTGCTTGCTACGCAGCTGTACTCCCCGGCATCGGTTTCACTCGCGTTGTACAACGTCACGTTGTTCCACTTACGAAACCCATTGTAAGTCTCTTCGGTAACGAAGATCTGATCACCACGAGTTACGTTCAATGGGCTGCCGTTGAAGTGCCACCATACTTCTGGCTCAGGATCACCCGTCACCATGCACGCAAGGCTTAAATTACCGCTCATCTCTTCCTGGAACGAGTTTGCTGTTACTACTGCTTCCGGACCGCAGGCAAACTCCTGTGGCTTGACATCCTCCCAACGTCTACCCTCCAGGCGAGATGGAGACTCGCATTTTTGGGGCGCGGAATAGAGACGGTTCGCCGTTAACCAGGTCCGCATTTTTCTAAGACGACAATCACAGCTCCATGGATTACCGTCCAGACTCAATGTCTTGAGGTGTATTAACGGCAGGAATGTCAACGCTTCGAGGTATTCAAGATGATTAGTTTCTAGTCGAAGTGTTTCGAGGCCGGTAACACCGGTGAATGATAAATTGTGAATCTCGTTAAGGGAGCATCGTTGCAGCTCGAGGATCCTGAGATGAGGTAACGCCGGGAACTGTGGTCCTGTGAGTTTTACGAGCTTGTTTCCGCTCAGGATCAATATCCTCAGTCTCTCGTTGCCAAGAAATGTATCTGGGTGGAGTGTCTCGATGTGGTTATCGGATAGGTCGACTTCAACCAGGATTCTAAGCTCTCTGAATGCGTCTTTGTCGATTTTTGATATACCAGCATTCCTCAGAAATACACGTTGCAGATTCAACAGTCCGGCTCGATTGAACATGTCCGCGTATAGCGAGAGTATTTTATTACCAGATAAATCAACCACTTGCATATCCGGGTCCAACGACGCTGGGAGGGTTGTCAAACCGGCGTCAGGACATAGGGCTGATTTTTTACCGGATGTCCATTTGCAACGACACACTGCCGGGCAGTCGGTCCAGTCGGGAAATGCCACCGCGGATGAAAGCAATGTGAAACTTGTTATCAGGAGAAATAGAGCGAGGAGTATCCGCCCTCGAAGAGGGTGTGTATGCGTCACGCACATAACACGCGTTAAGTTTCACCAAAGTTCAAAATCAAATAATTATTTGACAGCTTCCTGGCCATCCAGTCCTCCCGACGGCGGACGAGTCTTGCGAAACTGTAACAGAATTCAGTTTTCTTTTTTTAGTATTTTATATCACAAAATTCAAAATATTACGACACAATATTACGTTGGTTAACCTTTTAGTTGGTATATCTTTTGAAGTAACAACCCAGACAGTACGGAATATTGCCCAATATTGTAGCAACATTGCAACATTGTAGCAACATTGCAACATTGTAGCAACATTGCAACATTGTAGCAACATTGCAACATTGTAGCAACATTGCAACATTGTAGCAACATTGTTGCAATATTGTAGCAATATTGTAGCAACATTGCAATATTGTAGCAACATTGTAGCAACATTGCAATATTGTAGCAACATTGCAGCAATATTGCAATGTTTCTACAATGTTGCTACAATATTGGGCAACATTCCGTGTTGTCTGGGAATGAAGAATTATTTTGCGCAGAAATGTATAATCTTTAAAATAACCCTTGCGTTAGATCTGTGCGATTTTTGTTGGTCCAATTATTATCGATATCGAATTAGTTTTTGTACCTATATGTGGTCAATCCGCATTTCGTGATGAAAATCTAACTGAATCTGTTGAAGCGACGTTCTAGGGTTTACCATGATTAATTTTATTTAACCCACGCATGCATCCTGGTCAGGAACTCATGTCGTTTGCGTTTAAGGCCTCGACGAGTGCGGTTTGTAGCCTCGTCACGCGCGCAAACTTTGTTTAAATTGGTGTTGAGATTTTGGGGCTTGGCTTACTCCGTAGGGAATTGGTCGAAGGGACAAACAGAAAAGTTTTTATACCTTGCAGTCCCTCGGGGTTAAAAGAGGCGCACATTTTTTGAACCTTGTAATTAGTTGGGCTCCGCACAGCTGTCCTAACCCGCTGTTCCCATTTCAACTTCGCCGTTCATTATACACGTAGGTATCTATGTATATGTATATACTATGTATGTATAATGCATACATATCTCTTTTTATAATTTATAATTTACGTTATTTAAACCGAAGGATAAGGCAGAAAGGAAGGACGGAAGGAAGGACGGAAGGAAGGAAGGAAGGAAGGAAGGAAGGCTATATAGTATAGATACACCGTTCCTAAACTTTTCAACTACAAACTTCTATCTTTCAGTTTCTCCAACGATGAGGGTTTTTTTTTTTTTTTTTTTTTTTTTTTTCCCTCCACCTCCGAAGGAAACAGCCGCGATGATGTTTTAAGGTTTAACGTAGCCCGGTGGGCTAACGTATGAGGGTCTTAACGGCGGCTTGTTATACGGAACCTAAATCATGAGGGAGGAGAAAGAAAAAAGTGAAATCGTTGCGGAAAAGGTACTAAAAATAAGAAAAAATAAAAAGAAAAAAAAAAAAAAAAGAAAATTCTACTCCCGTTCGTTCTACGCGTATACTATCCCGAGTCGAAATTTAACGCCTCATTAGAACCTCAAAATTTTACCGTTGGGAGGTTTTTGAGGGTCTAGAGAGGTTTATTTTGTATGGGAATTGAAACCCTCTTTAGCGCCTAAAACTCGTAGTTACCAGACAAATGCAGCATTTTAGGGTCAAATGAGGATCTCACGAGAACCTCGCGAGAACCTCGTAGAACCCGGCTCCCTAGTAGAAATCTCGGTAGAAGATTGGGCTAGCCGTCATATCGGAGCCCGTAATTTATTTTCGTGCAATTAAAAAGTAATGATAGTAGAAAAAAAAATAGCAAATTTTACGAATTTTATCGTCAATTGACCGAACCTACGCATTATATCGATGAAACCGCATTTTACATCCATTGAAAAAACCGCCGCATTATTAGTCCCCGCCGGGATTTGAACCCACGTCCGCTCGATTTCTAGTCGCACGCCCTAACCACTACGCTAAACTACCATATGGCATGGGACTCAACACTTTCTTACTTGTTCAGGGCCTATCAAAGTGTCAAGTTGTTACTCGAAATATTTCAATGACATCAAAATGTTTCATTTGCAGGGCTACACTGAGAGAATTTTATGGTAAATACTACCATCGAATGATCGTAAAAACACACTAACCGATTTCAATGATAGCGGACACCATTCACATGATTGAATATACGATATGTATAAGTAACTTCACCATTCTGATGATAATCTTTATCATCTCTTATGTTTATATGAGATTGTAATTTTTATTGTCACAAATCATAATTATAAACATCTATTATTATATATTCAACTATCCAAACTTGGTTTTATTTATTAGAATGTTATTATTTCAGTTAATATCAACTCTCATAAAATTTATTATCAAAATAATAACCTTTACAAACTTTATTTTTAATCCTACGATCAATGATGGTAATCATTACCATCGTAGCTTGTTTTAGTTTTTTTGTTCCCCCAACGTTCAGCGCTGCAGTCTCAAACTAGTATATTCAGTATTAAATGATCACAAATAATAATAAAACACTAATATTTTATCAACCTATTACTACTTTTATTAAATTTCAAAACAACGCGCGCTTTATGATTAATATATAAACTTACACGGACAAAAAAAATTCCGGGATGCATTAGAAATAAATTGCATGTCTGTATAGGTCAGATGTATAATCAAGGTATGACACTAAAGGTAGCAGAAGTCTGATAGTTGTTTAGTTTATTTCTACAAATTACAAGACATTAGTTTAACATTTATAATCAAATAATGTCATGTTTATGTTTATTGCGTGGTGTTTTTGTATCCCGATAGCTTTGACTAGCCCCGATGGTAACCGTTACCATCCGGATAAAAAATCGTACAATCGCTTCATCGTAGAAATTTCTATCCAATGATTGTAGCAGCTATAACCAATAAATGATTACATTTATAATCTTGACTTCTAGAAATTCAATTACCATTCCAGATGATAAAAACTACGAATCAAGTATTGTAGACGCTATCATTAAATTCTCTCAGTGTAGATTAAAGTCCTTGCATATTTTATTACGATTAATTACTGAATATTATATGATATATTTTTTGTTTACGCGGTCATATGTGTTTATCCGAATTAAATATACCATTTTGATGTAAAAAAAATGTTTCAGAAGGTACACTATAATTTTTATGTTTATTTCGGCAATTTTTTTTTTTTAGTTAAAACAACATAAATTCACTCACAGTGGCAAATCGTTCTGTCGCAAGAACTAAAAATAGTGTTGAAACTAGCGTAAAAATTTTACTTCGTTTCCTGGAACATTTTTTTTTTTTCTCTAACAGTGTAACCTATGTATTTCATATTTTACAAATCCAGTAAACCGATCGAGCAGTGATATTGGGATTTATTATTGTATAATCCACAACTGATCCTGATAGGCGCCTTTGTGTTGTCAATTAAGCCTAATTACCGAACAAATTTCTACACGGAAATTTTCAGTAAAACGATTTACTTGAATTTTGACTTATTGCAAAAATGTATTTGCTGCAAGTAAATTTTTATCTGTGGCAGCCAAACTATATTTGTGACAGTGAGAAGATTTGTTCACTTTAAATATATTTATTCCGTAGATTCTGTTTCCGCCAATTAGAGATTTTTTTGAAGCAAATACATTTTTTTATTGTTACGAAAGAAATTGGGTTGCCAAAGATGAAAATGTACTTGGTGAAAATTATATTTTAAACAAAGTCCAGATTCAAATAAATCATTTTCTGAGTGTAGATTTCAATATTTATTATCATTCGAGTATACTCGACACTTGATCGAGCTCTGTGAGTATCAAAATAGGTCCTCAATTATTACTGCGGAGGACTTGGAGGTCCTAAACGGACGCTCGAGGTCGATCGGTGTTCAAAGAGGTGCATATGTACGCTATGAGTACTAAAGTAGGCGCTAAATTTTGGCTACGGAGGGCCTGGAGGTTCAAAATAGGCGCTTGAGGTGATAGCGGGGTCTAAAGAGGTTGAGGTAGATGCTGAGAGGATCAAAATAGGGGCTAAATTTCGACTCGGGATGTTATATCTATATACATGTTTGTTCATATCACACAAGACATATGTATGTAGATATGAGCAAGGTTTATGATCATCACCGTAAGCTTTTTATCAAAGTTCTTTACCAGATTCTACCTATTTGAAATATTGTGCGATAGAGATGCGTTTATTAGTCTAAAAATTGTGGGAAAAAGAGGAAATGAAAAAATAAAAAAAAAAAAAATAAAAATCAATTTTCAAACGTTGCACCTAGTAAATTTTTTCATTTTTCCCCATTTTTTCTCTGATGGGGTTCGGACGCTGAATTTCGGAAGCAATATAAACACGATATACATATACATATGTATATACAGTGAGTATTCGTGCATGCGGGTCACTTGTTGAATGACTCTGTGTTCAAATCATTGTGAAGTGAATTCATTGTTAAGCATCATCAAGTGACCCGCATCCACGAATACGCACTGTATATTCTAATTTTGTCAACGTAACGTGCTCGTTCGTGATTATTTCGGGAAGCTTTTTTCGTTCGTGTACTATATAGTATATATAGGTGTATATCTATATTGTATATACTACATGTATGTATGTACATATATACATATGAATGTATATAAGCACACGCGATATTGTTGGGTGAAACCTTTTCAATTTCAATCCTTCGATCCGCTTTCTTTATTTCTGCCCCCTCCTTTGTCGCGTATTCGAAAAAAAAAAAACAAAAAAAAAAAAATGTTCACGCTTCGAAACCAAAGCTTTTATCTCGATCGGATCTGATCCCCTTGTTTTACTTGCGTTACGGATCAACTCGTCGTCTCTTTCCCCATTCTATTTCGTTTATTCGAACAGCTCCAGGCGGTGTTACCATAAGTTCTGTGTATTGGATTTAATCGAAATTCACCTTTTTGTTTTTCTCTCCCCCCCCCCCCCCCCCCCCCCTCTTTCTCTTTCTTTGAACAAAATATATTTTAATGTGCGTATAATGTTATTAGCAGCGAATTATATATTTCAAATATTATATACTACTCGCAGAGGGTTTATTTCTCTTGACTATATCTTGACTCTTAACTCAACTCTTTTCATCCCCCCCATGATACGACTGCGTTGAATTCTAGTTCAAGCAAGCAAGCAAGCAAAAGGTCGGGGGATGATTTCCTCGACTCTAAGTTGTCTGACTTTTATTCGTGGCAATATTTCACCGCGATATGCCCGAGTCTCTGCACTAGCACAGAAACTTTCAACTGCTGTTATAGCCATGGAGAAGAGAGCCAAAGCCAAAGCCAGAAGCCAGAGCCAGAATCGGAGTCAGAGTCAGAGTCTCCCCTCCCCCCCCCCCCCCCCCATATTTTTTATAGGGTCACGTCCGTTTTGCTAAAGTGTGCAGCATACCGTCCTTTTTTTTATTAGACACTTCCCTTATACTCCAGGCATGTAAAACGTGAGGGCTATTCCCTACCCCTTACCCTACCTCTGACTTTATTCATCCCCATGAAAGAAAGAACGAAAGGAAGATGGAAAAGAAAAAAGAAAGAACACACCGCTAGATGCGTTATACTGTCGTCTTTTATCCACCACCATCGTTCACCCCCTCTGCGAACCCCAGTTAGGGTATTTAGTTAGTCGACACTGTAATTCAATTTTCAACCGCGAATCACAATCTATATATGTATATAGATGTATATATACACAGCTATCAGATTTCGTCCAACCGCAGCTGCTTAACGCTTATAGGTACTGATCACAATTAGCTTTCGTTGCTGTTCGTCATCAGGTCGATAGAATTTGACGACACGCACAGCTAGGATGCGACGTAATTCAATAGATTGCATCGAATTCGGGATTATTATATAAGACAATTAACAAAAAAATTCGACATGTGTTCCACTGGTGTAGTAAACAGATTTTTTCATCCATGTAATTTCTTAGATAATAATTCAGGACAGACCTTCCCTCGACCGGTTTTCGGTTTTTTGAAAACTATGTAAGTAGTATATAAAATCGTTAAAATTATCAAAAACGATTTTCCAATCGAAGTCAACGCTCCTCATCACCCTGCAGGTGACATATTCAACGCGCGTGTAATCTGCAAAGAGAGAACAAGGGTGGATTTTAATGCTTGTAAAACGACACGCGAAACGATATTTTGGGATTTGGTATCAAAGCCGCATGGTGCGAAGCACTGCGTGTCCTGAATTAGGGCTGGCTGTTAGAAGCGTGAAATAGTAATAACAATTTAATCGAGCATATCGCGTTTTGCACGCGCCAAGATAGTTTATACAGGAGGGTTGTATAGGTTGCGGGTATTGTATTTCGTTAAAATTTGCACGCGAGTTAGTACTATAGTCATAGCGTATATATATATATATATCGCATATCAAATGTAACGGCATTATCAACAATTCACGCGGTGCTGAATCTAGAATAATAACAATAGTATAAGAATGACGATAATACGGACTCCTGGTTCAGGGATAAGACCGCGGTGACAATTTCACGTGTAATGACACGCAAGGTTTCCAGCTCTTTCAGAGTGCGAAAACCAAAGCTATATAGGTATATATGATACTATACGAAAGCTATGTGTGTGTGAGAGAGAGAAAGAGAGATAATAGACCTCGGAAATGGCGAAGGCAGTGAAACGGTGTGCCTAAACTTTTCGGTCTACCGCACACGCACACATATACATACGTATATGATGTTGGCGTGTGTATATAAGTACGTACTTCGATATTGTGGGCGGATGGAAACGCTTAAACTTGCGTGAAATAATAATAACAATAGAAGTCACGATTCTAAGCTTAAGACATTGTCCTTGGCGCACGTAGGTATTGCTATGTACGTGCTTTTCTCCACCGATTTGTATATATATATATATATATGCTGTTATGAGTTGACTACAAAAGGGTTAATACCAACACGTAATACTATGTTTTCTATAAATTTATTTTCTCGCTTATTGTTAGTCGGTGGTTATAATACGTTTCAGGTTCTATTGTCTTATACCTACTTGATGCCCTACCTATTTACTACTCTGTTCTACTTCGGCTGAGAGAGTTGGAAACTGGTGAAAGAAGATTGCGCATGTCAAGTGGACATTGAGAGTCCACAAGGAGGCCTGGAGGCGTTATTCACTTACTCGTATTTCATTTCATTTCCACTTCGGTTCTACTATGCAATCTTGAGAAAACAACAAACAGTATGATTCAGCACTGCAAACCTCCGCTTCGTCACACCAAGGACACTCTTGGACTTCTTCAGACTGAATCCGAACCGCGCATAAAAAATGACTGGATAAAACATATGCGGACACGTTATCCTCATTTTTGTCACAGAATTGTGTTTCGTTCGGTCGAAAAATTACTTCTGATCCTCCAATATGGTATCCGGGAAACAGGTCAAAAGAAAGATCGAAAATGTCTCGTTCAATTTGAGCTAATCACCTCACCATATGACCCTGAGCTGCGATTTCGCTCTCTATAGTTTTTTTTTTTTGTTTACCGTCATGGCTTTTGCGACTGCAATTAAGTGATGGTGAAATCGACCCCTTCGTATAGTACATATAGCAGATTAGCGCAGGTCGTTAGTGAGTTCCATCGTTGAAACTAATAATATTAATCAACGTATACAGGGGGAAATTTTCAGTGTATAAAGATCGGTAAAATATATTTCGTCGAAAGTTGACGAGTTCGTCGATTAGCTGACCTCCTAACACACAGCTAGCATGCGGATGGCTGACATGGTGAAGGGATTTGGCCGTTCAATTTGTCCCTCGCGGAATTGATGCGCTAGCTCGAGTTTACCATATACGCGCAGGGTTAAAGTTGTCGACGCATTTTCCAAAACAGGGGATTTTTCCATCTTTTTTTTTCCAAGGGTTCAATGCTATTATGGTAGAATGGGTTGTGTGCACGCGCTGGCGGGTTCCCATGCGGCCAAAAAGCTTTGGGTATAACGTATGTATGTATGTATGTATGTATGTATATGTATATCTATTTATTATGTACATATATATACATATACCTACACATGTGTAAACTTGACTTTACATACATCTATACATATATATACGTACCACCACCTATACGCGGTTCGAGTGATTAATTGCCATAGGGGATATTCACGACACTTTTGACTCCTGCACACGCAGGGTGACGCAGATTTTTGACGTTATTACAACGCAAGAACCGACACAACTTGTCGTTTTCGGGGATGACAATGATTCGACGCCATATAAAGTCAAACGGTCCAAAGAAAAAGTGCAAAAAAAAAAAAAACAACAAAAGATGTATATATATGTGCATAAATGTATGAATAAAAAGAAACGATGACGATGAAAAATACCTACCCTAAAAATCTTGTCATATAATATTTCGACACTTGAGTTTAACTTCTTGCTAATATAGTATATTCAGGGTATGTACATGCATATGTGTAGTTTATGTATGTACACACTTATTCGCGTATAGTATATAGGTACATGAGTAATAAATGTTCTCTGGGATTTGAACGAACAAGGAAAGCCTTAGGGCGTTTAAAATAACGACGAATGTACAAACTGAGACCGACTTTCTTATACTTCTCAAGGGGACGCGTCCTAACGGGATTGCGAAATCCGAGAACCGAGTCCGGCTGAGATTCAGACATGATGTCATAACGCGGGGTTTTATTTTCACGAAATTCGAGAAATCCGATATGACCATTTACTACAGGCTTCAAACCTACAAGTACTTCCGTCCATTTGAGCAATTTTCATCATTTGGGACTGATAACTGTTCCCATTATCTACTACATACTTATATTTTTCTCAATTTTTTTTTTTTTTTAACTGCGGGAGATTTCCAGGATGGAAAATGATGGGAAAAATTTAGTTGGCGATATAATGGACAGGGACGATTCAGGGTTGAAGGATGTTCAAAATATTCAAGACAAAATAAGCACATAAGTGAAAATCCCCCACTTATATATATATATATATATATATATGTGCAAAAATGTATGTTACAGCTATTACCGCAGACGGTGGAGAAATAAATTATCGAGAAATTTGATAAGTATAAATGGGATTACGAGGTGGTGTTACAGCGAGATATATCCTAAGCTTTGTGGTATTCCAAAAATCCTCTCTCTATCCCTTTTCATTTTACGATCTTTAATTGTCCTATAACATTTCAAGCGATAACCGCGAGGTGCGCGGTAGGTAGTTAGTTATTTTTGGAATGTTAGCATGAAATTTTGTTCTTTGAAGGCGAAAACCGATTTTGATCCCCAAGCTGAGCTGGCTAATCCCTTAGCAGGAATTATTCTCACCATGTACTATATCTATAGGTATATATGCCGTCGTGGGGGTATTATATAACGAGCAAGCACGATGCGAGATGGTGAAAAGTTTCCATGCGGGACAAACCGTTGCGGGGGGTATATATGGGGTGAAAATTTATTTTTATTGAGTTAATAATTTCATTTGTATAATATTTATCCTCATATATGTGTTAATTTTATTTCATCCTGTCTTGTTATATATATTTTATATTTCAGTTATTTTTTTTCCTCCCTCTCCCTTTTTCTCCTTTTGTTCCTTTTCTTTTTTATCCAGATTATATTTATCGCCCAGGATGTATGTGTCCTGTCGTATCCGCCTCCCTTGTATAATCGCATTCAACGTATGCATAGCTGTTACAAATTCATACGAAAGAAGCCCATCGTCGTCGTCGTCGTCGTTCTCGTTGTCGTTGCCGTTGTCGTTGTCAGGGCCGACTGTTATAGTGTTGAAAGCTTCAGTCGCGGTTGAGAGTGTCTCGAAAGGCCTCTAGAATAACATTTTTTATTTATACCTGTAAAACGTACGGATCTCAGAGCAGCCCGTGACGTAATAGGGGAACGACGTACATTTCCGTTGATGTAAAAAAAAAAAAAAAAAAAAAAAAAAACGCGAGGTGTTTCGGAAACGGACGAAATGCTTATATCTATACTGATGTATTACGTAATATACGACTTGTCGTAAAAGAATTCGTGTATATATTTATTCAAAAAAAAAAGGTGGAAAAAAAGAAATCAGGCAATTTTATTCGTCATTATTACTATCATTATGATTTATAAGAAAAAAAAAAGAAAAGAACGAAAAAAAAAAAAAATCATTCACAACGTAATATAAAAGCAGAAAATTTATCTGCATGTAAAATGAAATTTCGTCCCACTCGAGTCTCATGGTTGGGTTGAAACTCAGTTTTCTTTGACACTCGGTTAAAGACCGAGTACGTAATTGAGCTTATTTGAATTTCGTGTGTTTTTTTATTTTCTCCATTTTTTGATGATATTTTTTTTTTTCTAAAATAACATCACGGTCTCTGCAGCTACCTTTGACGTTGAACGGCTTATGTATGCACAGGTGTGACGAGCAAAACCAAAGCGTTTCTACAGTAGAGGGATAAAATATATCCCCTCTTTTAAATTTACCTACAGCACTCCGCTGAGACCTACGGCAGAGGTGGCTCTAACTTAATCATCAAACGTCCCTCACGCCTGCCTTTCCCTTTATGCTTGTGTTACGACTACGGCACTCACGTTAACGTCAATTCTGATAAAAATTGCCTCAAATTAATCGGCAGAAAATGGAGAAAAAAAAAATATATATACCAACAATGAAAAAATAAAAGAGTTTACTCATTACTTGTTACATATATATCGTGTGCCCCTTATAATCACTCCATAGGGAAAAGTTAATTGCTTATAGGAAAAATAGAGGAAACAAAAAAAAAAAAAAAAAAAAAAAATCTATTTATTCACACAGGGAGAGCTGGATGGAGGGAAAGAGTTAATTAAAGAGCACCAGTAGGTACCTATACTATAGTATCAGTTCAGTGGTAAAGTGATTGTTAAAAAGCGAGAGATAACGCGGTTCAAAACGTTGGTAAACGATTTTTAGCTCGTTTTTAGTACCAATGGTACCTACATAGCACGCACACCTCTGGTGTGTGTATATGTATACTACGTGTAGATGAAAACTAATATTTGCTCAATGGAAACCCATTGTTCAACCAGTTTTTCACGATTATTTACTGCATTGAACCTCTGATGAATTTTTTTTTTTTTTTTTTTTTTAACACGTTTCAAATATCACTAGGTAGGGTATAATAGGTCGATCTATACCTACGTGCGGTTCTCTATACTGCAAACACACATATACCTATATATATATAACCATTTTAGGTCATCGCTCTCGGTTCACCACCGGTTTGCACTCTTTTGTAATTGGGTTAGTTATACTCTAAGTAAGAAATATCATCGGGTTTATCAGGTGGGAAAATCTCAGCGAAGAACTACCTACTGGTATATATACACACCCACCAACCTTTAACAACCATTTTTCTCTCCGCTAGCTAGCTAGCTAGCTTCGCTTCTTTCATGCTCTTTTATTCAGCTTATTTCATCCCAAGAATAGCGTGGCTTCTTCTTTCTTTATTTTACTTCATTTTTTTTTTTTTTTTTTTTTTTTTTTTTCATTCGAATTTATACAACTAAGTATTTCAACCAGATTATAGTATTCCTTCAAAAAGTCCAATTCTCTCGCTCTTTTTGTTTGCTTCACAGAAAGAAAGGTTGACTTGATTCAAGATAATTTTGCGGTCCAAAAATGAAGACCGAAATTTTCTCGGATCAAATCAAAATTTTTCTCGAACCAAGAAAATTTTCCAAATTTTCTTGGTTCGAGAAAAATTTTGATTTGATTCGAGAAAATTTCGGTCTTCATTTTTGGACCGCAAAATTATCTCGAATCAAGAATAATTTTCTTGGCTCAAGTTAACCTTTTTTTCTGTGTTGTTACACAGGAAATCATCTACGATGCGGTATTAGAACAGTTCCTGCTATATGGATCCCAAAATTTATCATCAATTGACTTTTTTTTTTTTTTTTTTTTTTTTTTTCGACGGTCACAGATCGATAAATAAATAGACTTGGAAAAAATTCTACCATCTTTGCTTGCTTTTTAGACAATTTTCCCGATAAAACTGGGTTATCGAGAAAATTTCACCCACTGACCAAAAGCTCGCAACTCCAAAAATAGCCGCGCCGAACTGGAATTCGGAACGAGTAAACGAGAGGATTAGCGAAGGGCTGCTGTGACAGGTGGCCAAATCGTTAGGCTCTAATAGTTTACCATCAAAGAAAAAGAAGAGAAAAAGAAGAAGAAGAAGAAGAAAAAGATCACAAATCATTAGTCTATAGCAACAAGGAAGAAGGATTTCACGCAGTTATTATATACATATTTCTTAGAATAGCGATCAATCATAACTAGGTATGTATATGCAGCGGAAGATTGGCTTTTGCAGTCAAGAGAGGCATGATGTAAACATTCAACAAATGTTGTAAAGTCAGTGTGCGCGTATAGCGTGTAAGTGTATGAACACTCGTGACTTATTGGTGTAGTATGTAAACCAGAGCGTGGTAAGCCACCGTTATAGTCCAGACTTGAAGACTACCAATTCGTTATACGTTAAACGATATTTACTTATACCGCGTTCTACCACCACCGAGTCGTGCCGTGCCGGTTCGAGCCGTGCTAACTCAGACACTACACTTCGCTAGACTACACACTACGCTCAACTATACGCTATACTAGTAGTCTGTATAGTCTGGTGAGTTTAGGGTACCGCGGGTGGAGAGTTTATACGTTTCTGTCTCTCCGCGATACTGTTACAACCAGCGTTTGTTTAGCCCCTACTCCAATCCCCAATCCCCCGATCCCACGATTCCCCGATCCCCCGATCCTCCGATCCTCAACCCACCACCGATGCTCATAACTCGTACAAACTATGGGCTTGCTTTACAATTCCACCCGGGAATGTATTACGTTCTGCGGGTTGGCTGGTTCGTTGTTTTGTTACAAACCAAGCTGCTGCTGATACCTTGTGCCTTGTGCCTTGTGCCCTTGTATGTATGCCTTGTATACTTCAGAGATGGGGAAGAAACGGAGCGACGCGAAAGCCTTGTCTTTGATAAAAGACAGCTGACTACCAACTGTTTCGTGTTGGTGTATGTGTAGATGTGGATGAGTAAGGAAATGTGTCACGAAACGGTCGACATCTTGAAAGACACGACCTGTCCTCGCGTTTTCTCCCTTCTTCTCATCTGTTCCACTAAATTATTATGAAAATATGAAAATATGAAAATATGAAAATATATAATATTAATATTAATATCGTTACACGATAAGTTGTTAATTATTCTTCGATATAGATTTTATCACCATATTTTCGACATCCAAAACCCTTTTTTGACGCTCTATACCTAAACCTCGTCACTTCCCGTCTTTAGTTGGCAGTTAAACGGGAGCTGTTTTAGACGAGTTCGTTACCGGATCTTCCACTTTCCCGCTAGTGGCACTTACCTTGGCTCACGTAAATTAACGAGTTTTTTAAAGCACTTTTTACGAGGCGTCATTCGATAGGAGTACTTGAAAGAGAGAGAGAGAGAGAGAGAGAGAGAGAAAAATAATAAATAAATATATAATAATAATAATAATTATACTATACATATTAGGGTGGGCCAAAAAAAACTTTTAATTTTTTTTTCTTTAGTTACCATGAAAATATTGTTCAAGATGATGAAAAAAAAGTCCTCTGAAAATTTGAGCTCTTAATATCAATATTAAGAGGTGCCTCATCGCGATTTTTGATTTCCCATTTAAATAACACAGGAAATTTTTTTTTTTTTATTTGGAATTTTATTCCGTTCCAACGAATCATCGTGTTATAAAAATCAATACATATTCTTGTAGGAAATTAAACGATCTCCAAAAAAGGTCTAATGTGATTTTTTGCTAAGTCGAAAAAAAAGTCGTCATACACCGTTTGAGGTTGAACTTTAACCTTGAATAACTTTGAAACGAGTGAACTTAGCGAAAAATTACATCAGACCTTTTTTGGAGATCGTTTAATTTCCTACAAGAATATGTATTGATTTTTACAACACGATGATTCATTGGAACCGAATAAAATTCCAAATAAAAAAAAAAAAAATTCCTGTGTTATTTAAATGGGAAATCAAAAATCGCGATGAGGCACCTCTTAATATTAATATTAAGAGCTCAAATTTTCAGAGGATTTTTTTTTCATCATCTTGAACAATATTTTCATGGTAACTAAAGAAAAAAAAATTAAAAGTTTTTTTTGGCCCACCCTAATACATATAGTATATTAAACAAAAATAATTCGATTTCAAGTTATTTTCTAGTTTTTTTTAGTACAGGTATCATATCAGACGATAGGAAATACGACGAAATTCTGCCACTGCACCAGCATGAGTATAGTGAATATGAATTATTCTTTTCCTAATCGTATATAGTACCTACGTATATGTGCGGATTAAAACGGGAGTTCTAAACCCCCAAGACTTAATTATTATACCCACCTAATTCTCATTCGTAGTAATTTCAGGGATAAGGAAAGGTGAAAAGGGGGGGGGGGGGGGGGGGGGGGAGGGGGAAGGAAATCCGGTAAAGTTTATTAGTAATTTTGAAAATCTACCATCAGCGTAACGGTAATCGTATATAATACGATAATCGTTTTCAAAATGGCGAGTGGGGTAGTTAATTTTTTTTTTCTCCTTTTTTTCTTTTTTTTCAAACTCTACACGCACTACGCGGCGTACTTGTATATTAATATTATCGTTATTATTATATTAGGTATGATCCTTATAAAACGAGGGTAAGGGGGGGGGGGGGGGAGGGGATTAGATTTGGTTAGTATAAAAAATCTGAAATTGTTACAGACGCGTCGAGCTGTAGAGGATAATCTTCTCCTCTTTTTCTCTCCTATCACGCCGCTTTTCAAATATAATATCGAATCTTTCGCTGAGGAAACCGCTCAATATCGGTGCTCGTGCATATCATGGCGCGGAACGGTGAGTTTGACACTCGACCGCAATGTAGATGGTATTATATCTATCAGCTATATGGATATATAGCATATATATATATATATATATATATATATATTTAATATATGTATTTTAAACATGATGGCCGTAATTATTGATAATCAATATCAATAGTAGTATACATGTTTTGCTTACCACAGGCCGAGGGGATTCACATAGATACGTCCGTTGTTAAACATTTAACACGTTGTTGTTAACTGGAGACGATATCCACTCCGAGGAGAATATTTCTTTTTGATTATTCTTGAATTTAACGTCCCTCATGTTTGAGGTGTTTTTTTTTTTTTTTTTTTTTTTTTTTTTTTTTTATTGTAGTTTGATCTTCGGATAGAACGCGATTTATTTATTTTTTTTTTTGAATATTTTTCGAAGAACGAACGTTTCTGGATTTAGTTATTATAACGTGGCAGACTTCGCGCTATGCGATGTGGTAGAATTATTATTAGCGGATCAAGTGTAATATAAGGCGAATAATAGGCAGAATTTGAAAATTTGAAAATGTTTTGAAGTGAACGATCCTTTCAGTCGACGCATATAATACATAAAATGATTATATTTCATACAAGTAGAGTAGAGATAGAGAGAGAGAGAGAGAAAGAAAGAGAAAGAGATAAGTGAAAACTTGAACTGTTTGTATATACCGCGTTAATTATATATTTCTTTATTTAGAACAATTCCACTTCGCGATTTATACCTGCAGTCACCAGCTTCGTTGTGTCCGTTTTAAAAACCGGCGATTATCAACCCCTTCTGATATTATAAAACACATAATATATTATTTGGTGGTTTTTCTTTTTTCATGGTATGTTATATAAGTGGTTTTGGAAGTGGTATACGTGTATACGAGAGGGTAAAATTAAAATTCAATATACGTATAGTAGGTATACAGGTATCTAGATATTCTTTGTAACTTAGGCCACAAAAACTGCAACCCTAATCCAGGCCGGGTGCATTAACTTTAATTTATATTATTATTATACTGCACACGTATGTGTATTATATAATATGCGTGTATTATATATGCGTGTGTGTGTGTGTGTTTGTGTGTGTGTTATCTCTATTATTATATTTATTGATATTTGAACGATATTTTCTAACCGAGAGATATTAGCACTCCGACGTTTCGACGCGGCAGTAGCAGTGAGTCCCGCGGACTCCTATCCCTGTCTCCTCTTCTCACTCCCTGACTCTCTCTCTCTCTCTCTCTCTCTCTCTACCCCCTCTCCGCAAGAGAGTCTCTCGCGGTCTCTCTCTCTCTCTCGCTCCTCTCGCCGTTTTAACCCGTCGCGACGCGGGGGGGTTGACGCAGCGTTACCACGTTTCGCCGCACAGCTAAGAGGGCACCACCAACGAGTTCTGGGGGCGTTCAATGAAATCCTGTCTTTCTCTCTCTTATACTGGATGGAAGGGTGGCTGGCTGGCTGGCTGGCTAGCTGGCTGGTTGCCGCGACACCGACCTTTGCCGTCTTCTTCCTTTTTAACTTTATTTTAAAACACTTATCTGCGTTTCTAATTCCGCGAATCTTCGTACCTGCTGACTTTGCCGTTTCAACGTTCGCTCTACCCTCATCCTCACCCTCATCACTCTCTCTCTCTCTTTTTCGCCCCCCCCCATATACCCTCTACTGCCGTCAACCCCTCGAACGACGAGTGTCTCTTTCCTTAAGCTCAACCGCGGCGGTGCAGGCGAGCTTTTTTTTTTTGATTTTTTTTTTTTTTTCGACAAAGTACTATAACTGTATAGTTATACCAACGGCGGTACTACTTCGCGACGATCATGAGATTCAAGCTGAAGCTGGAGCCGGAGCTGCAAAGCTTTCGGATGAAAGATAAAAGGAGAGAATTTTCTTATATACGGTAATGAGGAATCGGGCTTTTAAATTTTATTAGACTGCAACACCAGCGCGGGAAAGTGTCTCTGGCTTTTTTTTTTTCTTCTTCTTCTATTATTATATTTAATTTACGGTACAATTGCGGTTTTACTATATAGCTGATCTTTTTTTTTCATCTAAAATTATATCTTCCGAGAAATTCTACTATATTCATTCGCGTGTCTATATAGGTATATCTATATTCATGATTCAATCCGATGATATAGTTAGTATTATTATCTGAAGACTAATCGGTCTGAGTTTTATATATATATATATATAGGTACGGGGTGAAATCTCGTTCAAAGTTTATTAAATGAGGAGAAGGAAAAATCGATCCCGGTGAATTCTTGCAGAGAAATATTAATTCAATTAGAAAAGTTCTGATATTTTCTATATCATATGATACTGACTACTTTACGGTATTACAATTTCGGAGTTTTGGTTCTCTGCGTTTCTGTTTTCTATATAATTAACTTTGAAAACTCATAATTTTTGTGGAATTACATGGAGAGCTTATCAAACACTGTCCACGAAAATTTCGGAGTTTGCCTCTTGTTTGTCGTCATACCAGGTTTGAACGAAAATGAAACCCTCTATTTTCATATCACTTCTTCCGTACCTTCAACGATCAGGATTCCGGACTTTTATTTATCTTTCTCCAGAGAAATACCGTTTACGTAAAATTGTACATAATTATGTGTACATTTTTTTTTTTTTTGGTTTTTTTTTTAATATTTGAACAAAATAAATAAATAAATAAATAAAATGTTTACTTTCTTCTGAACGGAATATAATGAATTTCACAACGTAAAGTGCGGTATACAGGAGGAGGAAATTAGTCACGCGTTATTATTATACCTTGAAACCAGAATTTCATCGAATAATATATTAATAATTTGATTTAATCTCTCCCACTTCGTATACTCGCCCTCGGGCCCAAAGTTAATGGATTCCATCGCAATAATTTAACTCTGATTAATGCTTTGAAAACGATCCTTCGCCGCGCAGCCCAAGCTACAAACCCCCCACAGTAGCCATATCGATCACGACTCCCATCACTTGTATGTACCTTATAACCAAGTATATATCTATAGGCGTATATGAATCTACCATATATATATATATATATATATTATATAGATATAAACCTCGAGACACTCAGTCCTCCCCCGTATCCCCCCTTCGATTCACCCCTATCTCGGAATGTATTCAATTTTATTATAAAAGTGTTTTTTTTTTTTTTTTTTTTCTTCCTATTTTCCAAAAGTAGTTCTCGATTCTAACTGTTTCTATAAGTTTTGTATATAATTTTTTCGTCATTCATTTAATATAATAAAGAACCTGGCAGTGGCGGGTTAAGGTACTTGGAGGCCCCAGGCGCAAACAGATTTTGAGGCCCTAGATGGTAAGTCAGTAAAACGTTCAACCTGTTCGGGGCTATTGAAAAAAAAAATAAAAAGATAAAAATAAAATAAAAAGTACGAAAAATAAAAAAAAATAAAGTAAAACAAAATCAAAGTACGACTTTTCGTGCTTTCGATTTCGCGAAATTATCTATGACAGATTCATAATCCATAATAACTATGAACGATATCATTTTCGATGAACATAACACATAGGTCACTCAAATGCGACTGACTTAAGCTATTTCGTGAATAATTCTTCACGCGTTTAAGAACCGAAAATGTACGTTCTCCACTTGCATTGCAAATAGGCATTTTCAAACAAATTTTCAATCTAGTTTTCACATATGGGAAATGTCGCTTGTAATCCGCCAATTAATAACTTGTACATGAGCGGATCCACATTACCTCACTCAAAAAAAAAAAAAACCGTCAAGTCACAGATCTTTGCGCCATGCAGAATATCTTCAGTACTATGGAAAAAAAAATACAACTTCAAGGATTTTGAAAATTTAAAAATGGCGGAGTTAGAGCTATGTGAATTTTTGTAAACCGCTGTTGCACCGCTGTTTGAAAATCCATATCTCCGAAAGTATTCATCGGAGCGGACTGATCATGGAATCATTTTGTTCGTAAAGGAATGCGCTTTCATACGAAAAATTTGATTTTCGAAAAAAAAAATTCTTTCAATCATTTTTCGTCATTTTCTTTTTTTAATTTCACTGCCATTTTTGCGGGACTCAGAAATTAATGGAGATAATTTTTTTCAGATACTGAATCCTTCCCCTTCAATCCAAAAAAAAAAAAAAATTCATGGAGACAATACCTGGCCCGGAGAAAAAGAATAAAACGTCTAATCCGCGTCGCCGTGCACGCCGATCCACGTCCGCGCGCGGTTTTCGCGGTTCAAAAATACCTCAAAACAAGATTAAAATCACAGTCGTCGATCGGGAATTTTCTGAATTTTTCAAAAATGATGATCATTTTTATCTCACTTGTCATTTTTGGCGCGTAATTCAAAAAATAAAACTTAAAATGTCAATTCCATCACGTTTCCTATCGTTTTTTGAGAATTTTATTTTTTTTTTCTGAAAGTTCAGGAAATTTCCGATGAAAGTAATGTCAGAAATTTTTTGCTCGTTTACCTCTAAGTTATCATTATCGAGATAATTTCATTCTTAACATCGCAATGCACAAATAATGACACAAGACCCTCAAATTTTATTCAAACCGTAACTGTGCCTTGGAGGTGAACGGATGGAAAATTTTCGGACATGACTTTCATTGGAAATTTTCTAAACTTTCAGAAAAAAAAAAGAAGATTTTATGAACCAATTTTTTATTTTTTGAATACCACGTCTTGAGGCCCCTGTCCGCTCGAGGCCCCCAGGCGCGCGCCTCATGCGCCTGTGCGGTAATCCGCCACTGGAACCCGGCACGATCGACTGTGGTGAGGCTGTATTATGTACAATTCGTACTACTTAAGTGGTGGCGGATCGTGTCTGGTCAGACGCGTCCCGATTCCAGTAGAAACGCTCAAGCTGTTTCTATGCGTAGTATATCGATGATTCTCATCGAGTCTTATACATGGGGAATATACTAAATTTTTCGAATACTAATTTATTCAACAATCTCTTATTTTCTTTAGATTTCTATAATAATTCATATTCAAGTAGTAAGTATATAGAAATTAATTGAACGATTTTCATCGTACCGCTGCAGTTATTCTATTTTTCTATTCTTCTTATTTTTTTTTAACTTCATTCGCGTAGATTTTCTTTTCCTTAATTAGCTGCGGGTAAAGAATGATGGTGAGAAGACTTCCCCTATAGTCTAGTCTTAAATTAGCTAAGACGTCTTCTCGAAACGCGGCGTACCGTGGCGTGTCGAGAGAAACGAGTACTATCTTGCTCTATTGTGTTAAGATTTTCCACTACGTAAGGGAGTTTCGGAATCTCTGCAACAGCAAGAATAAGGAAGGGTGCTGACTACTATTCGTGTCGTCAACCCCGTCTAGACGTTAGTGTGTCGGTAAGGACACAGGTGTAATTGTGTGTTGAATAAAAAAAAAAAAAAAAAAAAAAAGGACGAATAGTATTCTATACCTAATTTTCATTGTTTTAAATTTTTATTTTAATAATATAAGAATTGATATCGTTATTTTATAAGTCCGTCAAGCTTATATATTATAATGTACGTTATATAACTATATGAATATCAATCTGGGTGCAGGCACTCAAGTATACAGATCGCGTGAGGGAAATACTTTGGTATTCCTTACTCGTATAGATGAACATTTTTGATAGGGATTAAATTGTATGGCGGGTAGGTACGGATAATTTGGTCGTGACTTGAATGACGCGCGTGAAATCTCGAAGGAAACAACGTAGGTGGGTATAGGTTGCCTTTTTCAAGCTTTTACCTTTACTGCAGTACGTGATTGGCTAATTATTAACAAGGTCGGTAATATAATTACACTATGACATGCTGCAACGTAACGCACCCCATACACATGATCATTATCAAAATAGCTGATTAAATAACGATTAGAAAATTATACTCTTATAAGGAATTAAGGAATAAACTACAACGTTATGGTCTATAATATTATATTATATGTATTCATTAATTATATTTCCTTTATACTTGAAATAAGTGAAAAAAATAAAACAATATACGAAAACGTCAGCTTTCAGTGATATATATGTATATTATACACATTTGTACTTCTATATAAATTTAAAGTTTCATTTTAATTCAGAGTTTGCCCAGTTTTGATTGTGAGCAAGTTAGTGCTAAAGTTTTTAATTGTGCAATAGCTGCGTGAGTCCCTGCCGCGCGTTCTTAGAAAGAGTTTTATTGTATTCGCTCCTCTTTCTTTCTCTTCTTATTCTTATTCTTATTCTTCTTCTTCCTCTTCCTCACCTTATACTTTTTTTCTTTTTTTTTTTTTTTTTGCCAAGAGTTCTTTAATTTTGCAGTAATCACCCGCGTCGCAACCCTCTTCTCCATCCCTTAAATGGTATAACTGTAAACGACTTTTTACCCTATAGGATATACGTATACATATACTTTTATCACGGTGTGAAAAGTTTCACATTATAATATAAGAACCGCGTTAACTTATTATTTGATAACAATACAATATATATATATATATATATATTAGTTAGATTATTAAATATCGTATTGATTCGTGTAATTAATTTTCGATGTACTGTATATGTATACGAAAATCAATTATATATATATATATATATTTATTATCGTAGGCGTGGTGTATAGCAGTGAAAGGGATTAGGTAAGCCGTGGGAAAATTTTCACCTGAGCTTTTCGCGAGAACCCTGTTATTTTATACTATAAAAATAATAGGAAACTCTTCGATCGGCACCCCGTTTCGAACGTCCCTTAATATACCTTATCTAGTATATCCTATACATGAAAATTATTATAGCTTCGAGGGGGGTTTAGTTATCAAATGTAGCGTGTAAAATTTGAAATGTTATACAAAACTGACAATTATATCCGGTGTGGCAAAGAACACGAACAGGAAATACACCATATCCCTTATCATTCTGTTCCTATATACACCTTCTTATACACAGGTGTGTTCGTGCGTTTGAGCTTTTAACGCTGATTAATAAACACGCCAGTAGACACGCCATCAATTATTATACCTACATATATACCTACCTTATATATTATATACTATTCATATTCGTCTATAAATTAACATTATTTTATATCCAGGTATATATATATATATATCTAGTTTCGATAAAACAAACTAGCTACTATATGAATTGTGCTTTTATTTTATCCTTAAAATTTTATACCCTTATTATTTGAAAAGAACAAAAAAAAAAAAAAATATATATATATATACAGAATTTATCGTACAAGACGAACCAAATTTTAAGTCTTCTAACTGAAGCTCACCTCTGTATAGAGCGTGCAATCCCCAGAAAGACTGAAAAAAAAAAAAAAAACGGAAGTGCATCATGATATGAATTAATAGGATACGAACGATAGAGTCACTACTCAATAAAAAAAAAAAAAAAATAAAATAAAAAAATACTCATTCTTCTGGTATTTTTCACTTCAATTCATTATGTATACTATTCTCTTTATTGTTCAGTATGTATATATAGTGCGCGAGCAAGGAATAGTTCATTAGCTTGTCACGTAGTGTACAATGTGTACATTGAAAGGTGGTGTGGTGCGGGTGTGCCACAGCTCTATGCCCATATACACATACACCAACCTTTGTCCCTTATAGTATAGTATAGGTATACCTAGAAGTATTATACCCTGCAAGGATGTCATAGCAGCTAGCTAGCTAGCTAGCTAGCAAGGGAGCCTTTCATTCCGTCGTTGTTTGCTATTAGGGTAAAGGTAAACATCGAACGATCCTACAGGAACAAACACAAATAAAAGTCTAACATTTGGAGAGATATACGACGTTATAAAATTGTAGAGAAAATTTAGGACGGGTTTCAACTTTTCGTAACTACCTATAGTATTCTTCTAGGACCCTATATGTATAGATAGAAAGCTCTGCCTTCTGCTCTGGGTGAACGAGTTCAATAAAAACAAAGCCACATCATTATAGTATATAGTCCTATACTACATATTACGTGATCTTCGATCTTTCGAGATCTTTTCTTTTTTTTTTTTTTGAATTTTCATTTCAAATGACAAAATTCGAGGATTTACCCTACTAATACCTTTTTCAAAACTGGAGTTTTTCAGGATCAAATTAATTTATACAACAACACGACTTGAACGTTTTTCACAATTTTATTACAAGAATAGAGTATAAACTTTTCATCCATTATTACGTTTTTTTTTTTTTTTTTTTTTTTTTTTTTTGGTTTTTTTTTTTTTTCATATATTTTACATAGTTGCATCTTACCCTCACAGGCCCCGATAGTCATAGCGTTTTTTTTTTGTTTTTCAAATAATTTAATTTTTTTTTTTTTTCCCCTCTTCAAATAGTTTATCGATATTTTATATTCTTATTTCATTCTCTAAGCTACTGTATTTTTTTTTTTTTTTCCCCATTTTTTTCTTTTTTGCTTTTTCTTTCTCATCTTATTCGAAACATACTTGGCAAGTCACGTCTAAATTAGTTATTATTTATAACGAAGCATATTTTTTTTTTTTTTCTTATCTTTTTTTTTTCTGACCACACAGATATTAGGGGTGCGAGGCAAACCTTTATGCAGTATAACAAAATTTTTTATTTTCATTTTCATTCATTTTTTTTTTCCCTTCTCTATTTTATATAGATTTGCGTCACACACACATGTTGATATGTGAATTTTCTTTCTTTTATTTTATTATTTATTTATTTATTAATTTTTTTTTTTTTTTTTTTAATTTATTTACGACGACGACGACGACGACGACGACGACGACGAATCCAACACCGACTACTAACTCTGACGTCATACTTCAATTCTTTAAATTTTGAATTTTTTCGCCTTCGCTGCAGCAGCTTTACGTCGGCTTCATCGAAGTCCAGATATCTTCTATTCTTCAGGGCTGCTTCCAACTGTTGGCTATATTATAATTTTTATTGTTGTTGTATATAAATGATTGAATTTCTTATATTATAATTCAGTATATAAGTACATCTATTAATATACTAGGTATATATAAACGTATTATACTATATAATATAATATATACTCTTATATAATTAATAATTGCAGTTAATCAGAGGAGAGAGGGTTTTAATTGGAAAATTTACCAGGCGCGAGAGTTTTCTTTTTTTTTTTTTTTTACTTGACAAACATCAATATTGCGTAACATTATCAACGCTCACGTTTATTATTCGTGTTAATTAATTAGGGAGGGTCTCGAGGAGGTGTTGCGCGTTACTTATTCAACGGACAAACCCAATTTGACGAAATTTTTACTTTTCTTTTTCTTTCCTTTAAATTTTTTTTTTTTTTTTTGTTTTTTTTCTCTCTTTTTTTCATTTAGTATAACAACTTTATTAATTAATTCAAGAATTTATTATATTTTATTCATCATCAAACACTCGAGTATATTATACATATATATATATATATATGTATTTTAATATATGTATGTTATACACCTATAATATATACAGGTATATCAAGTTATTCTATAGGTACATTTCCACAGTCGGCATATATAGGTATATTACTTATTAGGGTGTGCCAAAAAAAAAAAAAAAAAAAAATTCAAACGCACATCAACATTCCGGTGGAGCATCTCAAATAGAATATCTCAGCCAAATATGAGCTCTTAATATTGATATTTAGAACTGCCTAACTGAGTTTTCCCATTTTTGATTTGAATAACACGTGAAAAAAAAAAAAAAAAAAAATCGGAAAATTTTCGAATTGTTTTTTCTCGTAACCGGCTTGATTTAGAAACTATCTGAATACAGATTCTCATAGGAAATTTAACGCTCTAAAAAAAAGTACTGATATCGAATTGTCCTAACTCTCACCGATTAAGAGATATTCGCCTATAAACATTGAGTCATAGCGTCATAGAGTCATACGACTCTGGGAAAAACAATTTATTTTTCAACCGCGCATCAAAATTTCATTAGAGCATCTCAAATAGAACATCTCAGCCAAATGTGAGATCTTAATATTGATATTTAGAACTGCCTATTTTGGTAACTAAAATTACTAACTAAATTAGGCACACAGAAAGAAAGGTTAACTTGATTCAAGACAATTTTGCGGTCCAAAAATGAAGACCGAAATTTTCTCGGATCAAATAAAAATTTTTCTCAAACCAAGAAAATTGTCCCAATTTTCTTGGTTCGAGAAAATTTTTGATTTGATCCGAGAAAATTTCGGTCTTCATTTTTGAATCGCAAAATTGTCTTGAATCAAGTTAACCTTTCTTTCTGTGCAGTTCTAAATATCAATATGAAGAGCTCATATTTGGCTGGATTATTCTATTTCAGATGCTCTACCGGAATGTTGATGTGCGTTTGAATTTTTTTTTTTTTTTGCACACCCTATACTACATATTACTAATATAGAATAATAATTGAAGAAATAATCATACATTTCTTGTCTAATTATTATTTTATATAGGTATATCTGTTCTATATTCTATAATATACCCTGAAACGTAATACTAGGTATATATTATAATATAATACATACCTTTGTAGTAGATATCTCTGTACATCGTCGGGCAATTTTTGGCCCCCTGTAGAGAGAGAGACAGAGAGAGCCAGAGAGAAAGAGAGAGAGAGAGAGAGAGAATAATTAAGAATATCTATATGTTAACAGTATTAAACTTAAACCGAAGTATATATAACTAATGTTTATTATTATATCACCCAGTTACGAACTACAAGACTAATTGCTATCTGCTATCATAATCATTATCGTTATTACTACTATCATCGTTATTATTATTATTATTATTCACCACTCGACTCGCGAGGGCAACTTTACGAAGTGCCAATTGCAATTAACGAATGTTCTATCGACGATAGTACTTAATTTATAATACTGTAGGCAAACTTTCGGAAAATTAGTTAAACTAACGAAATGTATATTAGAGATATTGTTACAATATTATGTCGTTAGTTGGTAACTGGTATTTAATTATTATATCTAGTATATGGTAAAACAATTTCTCTGCGTTTATAGTACTAATTTACTATTCGTTAATTTATTAAGAGAAAATTGATTTATTAATGAAATATTTCTTGCCTTTAGGACGTTGAAGTCGATGTTTGTTCGTACAGGACGGTGATGCAACGGCTGAGGAGGTCGGAAATTATTTCCTAATGGTGCCTTGGGGTGCCTTGTATCTCCTTGCATCAATTTTCTCAGGGCGTGTAGCTGGAAGAAACGATATAGATATAAGAAAAATAGTTAATCTGACATTTCAATCATTCGGAAATTCATACTTATATATTCATTTATTGTCATTCCTGCGGTGGGGTTGAAATAGCGGATATCAGATTACTTCGACATCGTCGTGGGTGCAAACTGATACCCTCCACGCGGTTTTTATATTTATAGTTTGTAAACGCGTTTATGTTAAAAAAAAATATGAAACGAACGCATAGGTAGGTATATATATATAATATAGGGGAAGAAAAAGCTCACCTGTTGCTTGGTGATGTAAATCGGCTTATTTAATATTATCCAAGTTGTAGTTTCGTGACAAGCTGGCATAGTGGTGGATCCATCGTATGTCATATAGTGTTCGGTGTCTGGTAAAAGACCTCGTACTCCTAGACGTTTTATTTCCATCGCTTCGCCTGTAATTAATCAAACCTTTGTAGCCAAGTCAAGTCAAGTCGAGTTTATATCAATTTTTATATTCAATTTTCATAAATCTTTTATATAATATACATTTTTTGTTACATAAGTACATAGGTACGTATATGATATTACGTTATTAAATAGAATTTAGTTTATCACTATTCAACCTACATAAATGTCATAAGGTCGAACGAGTATTAGTATAGAAATAACTTTTTCCTCTTTCTGTGAAATTAATTTTAATTTTTTTTTTTTTTTTTTATACCTCAGGGTCGAATCGTGGAAACTTTATACACTTGATAATATATTGTAGCGTTATTATTGTTATTATTCTCATTATTCTTACCTCCGTATTTAATTTTGTCCAATTGTTCGGTGAATATTCTTAACTCGGGATTCGACAAATCGCCAAGCTGAAATATAATTGACACACGATATCATACGATATCAAGTTATACATTTATTTATATTATTTTATTTATATTACTATATTAAATAACGATTCTGAAGAACTGATATAGTATTAGTATACCTTCCTTTCTTTTTCAAATTATCATTTTCTTAAATGTAGAAATAGGATATCATACTCAGTGAATTTGCTTAAATATCTTGAACCGTTTCATTTTTTTCTTTTTTTCTTTCCTTTTTCGTTTCTTTTATCTTCACGCAATTAATTTTTATTCATTTAATTTACACTTAAAAAAAAAAAAAAAAAAAAAAAAAATACCAATTTCAGATATAAATCATGCTATAATGATTATAACAATGTGAATTTCCGCGAGCTTTTATTATTATAGTATTATTGGTTCAATATAGTTTGACGAACAATATTGGCGGAGAGATGTATATAAAGGCGAGCTGTATAGTTACAGATAACGAATGAAATTGAGTGGAAAATATTTCAATTAAAAATCCCCCGAAAATTTAATCAGAAATTATTATCATCTTTTCGAATCTATAACGTCGACTACGATCAAAAACAAAAAAAATCTAACAAAAGTATATGCAAAAGTGGTTTTTACCTGTAGCAGTAAAGACACAGCAACGATTCCCTGTGCTCTGTGAAGCGCATCGGAAAAGTTGTTGTAAAGTTGGGAATTGAATCCAAAAATTTGTATCTGTAAATTAATAAAATAAAAAAAAAAAAAAAAAAAAAAAAAAAAAGTTGCGAATGTATATTACTATAGTCAATATTTTAGCCTGGAAAAAAGCTCCAGAGTTTTTTCTCTCTCCCTATTATTTTTTGTTTCATAGAATTCGAGTGATAAAAATTGGTAAAAAAATAAAAATAAACACGTTGGTTTCCAATCGCTTTCTCGTTTGATTAAAAATGTCTTCTTTTTTAATTCTAATACGTCCTGCGGGATATAGGTAGAGCCGATGATATATAGCTGCGTTAGTACTATACGGGTATATAACTTTACCCCTAAATGTGATCAGAGATTTATGATTTCTATCCCGGTCCCGGCGTAAGTCGGAGCCTCAATATCTCGATGCTCGCGGTTAGTGTCATTATGGTAGTTGACACGAAACAGTCTCGAACGCCCTTTGGAACGCCCGTCGCGGCTGTTAGCTTATATATGTATGTGTTTATAAATATGTATGTATATCGGTGTACAGTACACCCCGTGGCAGTTTACGTGTCCCAAATACCTAATTCATTCAGAAAATTGTGCCCGGGGTTGGGGGATGGGGATGGGGGTAGATGGGGGTAGATGGGGGGGGGGGTAGATGGGTGGGTGGGATCTTATCTGGATTTATCACGAACCCAAACTGCGTACCTATACCTACACTACACTATACATAGCTAGGCTACACCTTCGTATATACCACACACCAGCTACTGTGTACAAAGTAATTCACGCAGGCATAGCCCCAGGTGTTCTACCCCAAAAGTTTAAGGAGAACCGAGATAGAGAACGGTCGTGAGTAAGGGCCGAAAAGCCAAGAGCGCGAGAGGCTATTGCAATTTGCTAAGAACTTCCTGCAGGACGTTACCAAACGCCGTGATACTTTGTCAAGCATTATCTAAGCCGCCACCTTTATCTACCTTCTAGAATAAATATTAATCACTATTCATGACGCGAACCGGGCAGGAAAAGGTAACCAGACTGTATAATTGACTACGACTTAAAAAAAAAAAAAAAAAAAAAAAAAAAAAAAGGACGAGAAAGAATTTAGTGCCTTTTTAGTTTCTACTGATCGAATGGTTTCCGGGGGAAAAAAAGATACATTTGGATGGACAATGAGTTTCAACAAATGAAGAAGATCATTTGATAAGAAAAACTTATATGGAAAAGCTTCGTTCTTTTTCGAAACCTTTTTTTTCAGACGAAAAACAAACTTTCAAACTTTTGCTGATGGGTCTCTCTATTATTTTCTTTTTTCTTACGTAAGTTGCTAAAAATATAGGATCAATTAGTGATACGGTGTGCTTTTTGGGTGTTTTTTTTTCTCTCTCTCTCTCTCTCTCTTTTCTTTTTCTTTTCTTTATTACTTACCTCTGCTGGAAAGGCGTAACCATCGACGGTGTGTTCGCTCCCGATAGCATCGTGGAGACCGTAGTGTAGATGAATCTCGTGAAATTGATAACGGTAGCTGAGTGGACCACCAGATATGTTAACCGGATGACGAGTGTCGTTATCGACCGCGAATACTACACTGTGGCCAGTATTAGCAAGGATACCGCCTACCCTGTGCTTGTCCAAATGCAGGGATCTCAGGTTTGGGTCAAACAACAAACGCTTAGGTTCAAGGTTCACTGGTGATTGTCGACGACCTTTGTTGCAGAGTGACCACTCCGGGTTTATTAGACCCCAGAACGCCGGACCTGACCGGAGAAGAAAGTTTTATACTTTTCGAAAATTTAAAGATACATTCATTTCCTTTTTTTTTTTTTAAATCCACTCCACCTTCTCAGTTAGATAGTTTGGAGTAAAATTTACCTGAAATACCGTCGTAGGTCCACCACTCTTCCCAGCTAACGGGTTTAGATTCTGAAAATGAAAAATACGTATATATAATCGAATTTTTCCTAAATCGTGTGTAAAACAAAAATTTGAATTATTTTCTCATATATTTCTTGTTTCTTTTTTTTTTTTTTTTTTATATTCATTTCGGGGCAAAAGGGTAGAACGAAGGGAGCTTTCGCGGTTTAAATATGACCATTCGTGTATTATATCGTTTCCAACTTCCGACGTGATGCAGTCATTCGTTTTTCTGTTATTGACAGAATGGTAGACGAGCTCGCGCGTATAAATCTTTTGTTAGATAGTCTGCGCACCCTGTATACCACCCCGTGCAGGAATCGAATCGTTCAAATACCGGGAAGCTGCTGGGCTGCTGCAGGCGTTGGGTTATCCACTTGTCATTATATCCCCGTGTTACATTTCTGAATGGAAAAATTCACTCAGAGATTCAATGGGCTAGGAAATTGTTTAAATCCGATTTACCGGGACTAAAAAATACACAGCTCCCTGTTCGGAGAGCTCGGAATAAGTATTCCAATAACGCATATTAGCTAGACCGAGAAAAGGAATTAACGATCAGCCAGAATCCCCGAGGAAAAAAGAACAGAATTTCATTTTTAAAGCGTTATCACTCACGTCAGTGAAAACTGATCGAAATATTAAAAAAAAAAAAAAAAAAAAAAATATCATTCCGAAGATTGAAGTGTTGGCTTTAAAATGGCTCATTGAAATCTCGCTTTCAATAGTTTTTGGCATAGTTATGCAAATTTGATTGAATGGTCGCGAAATCCGCAGAAGAAAAGACAATTTTTCAAACTTATTTGTAGCGAAGAAGAATAAGAAGAATAAGAATGAAAGAATCGTATCGTATTTGAAAGAAAAACTATTTTCATTTTTTTTAGAAAAAATTTGTTCAAACTCGTGTGAAACAATTTAGTGCTGATTTATCGACACCATTTGAATTATTATTGCAGGTGATACGAAGAGTGGTTAAATTAATTCTCTACTTTATATCAGAATATACGTAATTTCGTTGGCTAGCTGGTTATAATATACGTATTATATTCTAATATACGAATGTTTTTACTCGCGTGAGAATCGTCGATTTCACTGTAACCCATTAGCAAAAAAGAAAAAGAAAAAAAAAAAACAAAAAAAAAAAAAGAAGGGAAGAAATAAGAGAAAATAAAGCAAATCATATTTGACCACAAAATTATTCAGGTAATATAAAGTTCGCGCTTTGATTTCAATTTCTTTCTTTCACCAGCTCGCTCATACATTATACATGCGTAATAATAAAAATAACCCAATTTTCATTCACTTTTTATTACGTTAACGTTAAGTTTTATACAAAGTATAAGGTACGTACACTCGGCAAAAAAAAAACAAAAAAAAAAAAAAACAAAAAAAAAAAAAACAACCCCTTCTGCAATGAAGTTCAACTTTATTAGTAATATATATATGTCTAGGTGGCTGTAACCGGCTCTAAAACTTTCCAGATACTATTACCAGCTACTACCTACCTGCAGTATAATTTTCGATTCCGTTCAATAATTAGATTATTTACGATGCACCGGGTTTTCGACCAACTAATTTTCTAACGACACGTCGTTATTAAACGTTGGAACATTGTTCAACATCGTGTGATACGAGATATGGTTATATTATACATATATATAGGTATTAGGGTGTCCGTTATTTCCCGAATTGACTTTTTCTACTTGGGTATGGGCCAAATCATTAGTTTAGAGCCTAAAAAGAATTATGCTATTTTTTTTTATTTTTTCAATTGCCACTAACCCCTGCCTGTAGGACGATACTTGTCCCATTTGATTAACATGGGATTTTTGCCCTTTTTAGACTTTAATTTTTTTTTCGCTTACTACTTTCATTACCTCACCAAATATTGTTGATTCTACTACTGTTCTGACCTCTTTGGATGGACATATTTTTATATTGGTGAAAAAAAAAAGTTTTCATAAGTTTTGATGTTTTTTTCAAAATTTATTTTTATTGTATTTTCAGTAATTTTCGAATATTTTCGAATGTTTTTGAATTTATTGACTTTTCAATGCTTTTTGTTTAAATTGAAAAATATTTGAAAGATATTAGACAATATGGTAAAAAAAAATTTTACCGCTTCAAAACTCAGAAATTTTTTTTCCATCAATATAAAAATATGTCTATCCACAGAGGTCACCACAGTAGTAGAATCAACAATATTTGATGAGGTAATGAAAGTAGTAGGCGAAAAAAAAATTAAAGTCTAAAAAGGGCAAAAATCCCATGTTAATCAAATGGGACAAGTATCGTCCTACAGGCAGGGGTTAGTGGCAATTGAAAAAATAAAAAAAAATAGCATAATTCTTTTTAGGCTCTAAACTAATGATTTGGCCCATACCCAAGTAGAAAAAGTCAATTCGGGAAATAACGGACACCCTAATAGGTATACACATATACTGCCATATGAATTATGCACTTACCTCTTATCAATGTGAGGACAAAAATTCCCCAAATAAGTATAAAAACCGAGCTGATTCGAGTCATTTTATTTTTATATTTTAAAACGTCAATTAGTCATCATCATTATCATCCGCATTCGTTTTGTTTTTCTGAAACAATAAGGAGAAAAGCATATGTATGTAATAATATTGAATATGAAATAAAAATCAAAGTGTATTATATCCCATATAAAGTATATATTACATGTATAGGTATAGAGATATTGCTATATACATTATCAGAGACTAGAGAATTGAAACGATTTCTGTATTCGGCGTAAGAATAATAAATATAAAACTACGTATCCACGTATATGTAGTATATATATATATATATAAATGTGGGTGGAATGGCGCAGAGAATTTCCATAGTCGATTTACATCGGGTATCGTAATCTAATGGCCGTTTGGCCTTATGGTCTTGCGGAGAAGCATGGATATAGGTATAGGTACGTCGAAAATTCCGAGTTTGGTTCCTTATGGATATAAACCTACATAGTACAATATATACCTATATACAGATCTTGGGTATCGAATTTTCCTCAAGAAAGTGCAGCCAGATCTTTTGTCATCAGTTTTTTGCTGCAGCATTAGCTCGCTTCGGAAAATACGCTTTAGTACCATAGATAGGTACCTATATATACAACTAGCTACACCCGTAAGGCACCATAGTGTGTAAATGTCTGTACATGTATATAGATACATCCACAGTTTACCGTCTACATAGTATAGGTGTATCTCGTTATCTTTTTCAGATTTCCCAAAGGCACTTTAAGATCACCCCGAGGTGACTGTAACTTAGCTAAGGAAGTGACCAGTGTATTTATTGCGTCACGTCATCTTTACCCCATCCCCATCACTGTTGCAACCCCTGTCCACCTATTACTATACTCTTTATCTTTATTTTCAACATTTTATTTACTGCCTTATATATATATATATATATATATATATATATATGTATATAACCGCGACTATTTTTCTCATAGATACATAGAGAGATATAGAAAAAAATACGGAGATGAGATAAAACACAGGAATAGTACTTTATTCGTCACCAGGATTTTAATGATCCTGTATAAATATCGAATCTTTTAATAGAAAAAATTTTTATTCAATAAAATTGTGCAGGGTATTTCTTTTTTTCTCACTGTATCTATTCAGCGCAGTTTCACATATATTATACCTATATACCTGTGCTCGATTTTAGTACACAGATATATTACACCCACCCATCTGTATATATATAATGTATACAGGGGAATTATACCCTTGAGTAAAAAACACTTTTTCATGTTTATTTTTATTTTTTCCTCTCATTTCTACGTTTCATTTATTTCACCGCGTAGATATGATGATCAGAGCGAATTCGCGTTTTAGGTATATATTTATATGTATATAGATACTTATATGTATATATTCGCGAGAAATCGCGTGGTGGTGGGTGCGATTCGAGGTATTAGGTTCTACCTACCTACCTACCTACCTACCTGCCTATCCTACTCCTTGACGACGACTCTGCAAATATATACTCACCAACCAACGAACCAACCAACCTGGGATTACCTTCGTAAGAGCATATCACGATCCCCCGGCCCTCATATCTCGGTACTATCATCTTATTTATACTTATATACAGGGTGCACATATATGTACGTATATGTAATGTATTTATAAGACTGGTCTCTACGCAAGTATATATATATACTCATTCACATAGAGCGATAAGAGTATGAGGAGTTGCGAGTAAACGGAACGGGTATATACATGTATAGAGTTGTTGAGTTTGAAGCGGCAGCTCGTGAACGCGTTTTATTCCCTCGAGGTAAAGAGAGAAGATGAATATAAAAAATAAAAAAAAAAAAAAATAAAAAAATAGGAAATAAGACGCGTCTTTGACTCTATACTCATCGTCAGTGAAGTCGCGTTTACTCTGTGATTTTTATTACATCTATTTTAATATAGGTATATGTACATATATCTAACTTTTCTTATTATTTATGGAATACGACGGGGTACACGACGCGTGGTCCGCGCCCCAAGGTACTCGCTTAGGTTGATCGTCGTGCCCCGGTATCCCCTATATACCTATATATTTATATATGAGCGTACGCGCGGTGTAACAATAAAACTAATAATGGTGATGATAAATCTGTATGAATTTCTCATTATTTTAACCTCGAATCTGTTATTACATGATATTATATGCATGTCGGACGAATCTGATGCATAAAAGATTGACGTAACGTAATTTTAACCCGAGGATCTTTTATGCATCAGGGTGAATTCCACCCTGCTTCTATACTAGCTCTATAGCTATACCGCATACTCCTACCGCACTTTTGACGTTAGTTACATTTTATATATATACAGACCCGTTTTAGTCTCGATTACGTAACATATAAACTCTATATATATATATATTTGCAGGTATATACTTAAATGTACAATATATAGCTCTGAGAGCTGCAAAAGTGCAAAGTCGAGAAGGGTGAAAGCAATATATCGCGTCTCTAATGCCAAAAAGACATAGGGGAGAGTGACCTAAAGCGGGTAGGTCGCCTAAAGCTGGTAGACGTTCGTATGCTGCCGCATGCAACGCGAGTGTAAATGTGTACGTATACCGTGATTACCCAAACACTCCCAAGTTTCAATCAGTCCCACTCGAGGATCGGAGGTGTGACATGGCGTAACTAGGCCCAATATAAAAAAATTGGTGAATTTTGAAAAAAAAAAAAAAAAATATATAAAAGTATGTAACTTTTGATCAGTCGAAAAGTAGTACATTTATTTATGCATTTAAGTAAAAAATGTGATTCCGGGCAAAGCGCGGGTAGAGAGACTTTTAGCGATTTTTAGTTACTTAAGACTGATGAAATGAGTATGAAATAACTATTTAAAGAGTCATTTTTTTTTTAACGATAATTAGATGTATGATTAAAGTCTCATCATTAATGTTCAGACAAATTAATATGTGCTAAGATTTGTCAAGCTTATAGCGCGCATACCCGCTTTAGGCCCCCTATCAGGGCAAAGCGGGTTTTTGAAGAGTTTTGAATTTTTAATAATAAATAATTACTTGATAAAAAATGACACAATTATGATTTATTATTTTGAAGTTCGATAATCCTCCTATAATCAAAAAAACCAAAATTGTTATTTTAATCAAACGAAAACTAAGATTTTTTCGGCTTTTGTTACATTGAAAGTCGAAAAAGTATAACAAATTATTTTTCGGCTAATCACATTGAAATAATTTGAAATTAAGGGGGGGGTTTACCCAATCAGTTACCGATTTGTCTATTTTCTCCTAAACGGGGTAATCAATTGACTTGTCCTTTCGGCAGCCGATGTTTGACGAGTAATGAGTTCGAACTGGTACGTTTGATCGGATGAAATCGGGATTTTTTTATTTTTTTCGATCGAAAAGTATTGGCGTGCCATTTATTGCGACTTATATCAAAGCCCACGCATCAAAAATGCAAAATCGACTCCCTGAGCCCGATTCTGTGAGAAATTCTGAACATAACCATCCCAAAACATCTTTGTTTTCGACAACGATGAAGGTGGAAGTTGTATTCCACGTTTTTGTGGTAATTTTCGCGATTGTCAGAGACTGGGGGCGGCCATTGCCGCTACAGCTGCTGATATAACGCGGTGGTTCCCAGAACGCCCGTGAGATGTCGCCACGCGCCCATCTGAACTTCATCCTTTTACTATAGTATAGTATACTTTCACGGTGACATCTCACGGGTGTTCTGGGAACCACCGCATTAAATCAGCAGCTGTAGCAGCTGTAGCGGCAATGGCCGCCCCCCAGCCTCTGACAATCGCGAAAATTACCACAAAAACGTGGAATACAACTTCCACCTTCATCGTTGTCGGAAACAAAGATGTTTTGGGATGGTTATGTTCGGAATTTCTCACAAAATCGGGCTCAGGGAGTCGATTTTGCATTTTTGATGCGTGGGCTTTGTTATAAGTCGCAATAAATGGCACGCCAATACTTTTCGATCGAAAAAAATAAAAAAATCCCCATTTCATCCGATCAAACGTACCAGTTCGAACTCATTACTCGTCAAACATCGGCTGCCGAAAGGACAAGTCGATTGATTACCCCGTGTAGGAGAAAATAGACAAATAGGTAACTGATTGGGTAAACCCCCCCCTTAATGTACCCACTGATAAAAAAAAAAAAAAAAATAATAATTAAAATAAAAAAGGGGTACAATGATACGTATATACAGTATGCCTTTTTGGCATTCCAGACGCGCGATATCTATTATGTACCTAATATCCTATGTATTATGACTATAATATTAATTGGCAAAATTTTGGCTGACTTTGCAGACAGTTAATTGCAACGTCCGGGGCTGTATCACATCTTGACAAGTCGGCAAAACGCGGTGTGGTAGGTATATGTGTATAGGTTTAGGTTTATGTATATATATAGGAATGGGGGACATATATAGGGGTCGCAGGTCGACGTTGCGAATCACGGTCCCGAGACATGGTACACTAGCGTCTACTCGTCTACTCGTCTACTTCTTTATACTCTGTTCTTCGTTCTATACTTCTATACGTTCCTTTACTCGGTGACCCTGGGACCGGGACGCGTACCGTATAGTTGCGGGATATAGCTACCGACACGAAGACGAACTGCCCGAACCCGGGCGCAATAAAGATCGCGCTTCTACTCTAATGGAGATTTGTGCTCGAGCGAGTATTTTCTCTAAGGCTAACGCTCGGGATTCGCGAAAAAGAAACGAAGCTAAGGGGACGCGAAAATCACCAGGAAATCGCAAATCTTCTTTAACCTCACCGACCCCCTCCAAAAAAAAACCCGCTTGGCATTGATATATGTACAATGTATACCTGTGTGTGTGTAGATGTGTAATGCACGATGATGACTATATATGTGTTGCTTTTTCTTATTGTTAAAACTTCTAAATATATATAAATATGTAATAGTATATGTATTATATACCAAGAAGACGAATCTTTTCAGATTTTTTTCTCTTTCTTCTCCTCCATTTCTGAAATTCATATATGAGAAAACTGAATATATTTACCGGATATAAAAAATCGTCAAGGTTGTTTAAATTTCCCGCTTCTCTGATCCCGAATGAACCATGTACTATGTTATACTATATACATGTATATATACCTACATGTATTGTCGCCGCACCCATTTCAAGTGTCACGTAAAACAACAAGGGGATAGATATCTTTGTACCCTGTTCATCGACGCGAACCTTTGCACGCTACAGCTATATATATTATACATATATATTATACATATATATATATATATATATATATATATATATATATATATATATATATATATATATAACCTGTATACACCTTATATCTAGGTATAAACCATGAGATGGGTTTGCCGTTGCCTGTTGGTTCTTGGTTGTTACTTGTTGGCTTTGCCACTCGATAAGGCCGCGGCGGTATGGATGACAAGGAAATTTTAAGCCACGATTATTATATATGTATGTATATATTATGTATATATTATGATGTATATATGCCGATATCTTTATATATAGCGGTGAGCGGGGCAAAGAGGGCACCTCCGCCAAATTTTCGAAATTAAATTTAAAAAAAAAAAAAAAAAAAAATTCCTTCAGGAAACGAATTTTTTTTTTTTTTTTTTTTGCCTAGGTGCCCCCTTTGCCCCGCTTTCCCCTATAGAGTTCATACAGAATTATAGGTATTCGAGGAATTTTCATATATGGCTAATTATTATATCAGAAGATCGAAGACGAGCGGAGAAAGAAGAAATATTTTCAGTCGATTTTTTATACCCCTAACTCAGATATCATATAAAAATGTATATATAGATATAGGTATGTATGCATATTATAGGAAGTTTGATATGTAGTCCGGTTGAGTTGAGTTTGGATCTCGTATAACAAGACGCATCGTTGGTGTCAACGAAACTGTTAAATATTCAAACGATATGATAATTTATAGGCCACCGTGCGGCTTGTATAACCGCGTGAGGATGGATCAGTTGAATATATCTTGAACAGGATATACTTTTTGCGCCCTAAAACATGACGTGAATAATAATAAGGGATTTTTAGATGCGGTATTAGATATGTAAGTATGAATTAATAAAAACAGTACTACCTATATTATTGTATGCGTGGGATGAAAAACTAGCTTCAAGTTGTATATTTGAATCGGGGAGTGATACATAAGGGATGATAACCGCGAATATTTGTTATTGGAAATCGCGATGACTTGAAGCTATACTATACTTCAAAAGTGAAAAAAATAGCAGTAATAGATTTTTTTTTTTTTAAACATTTTCTCCTCACTTAATGGTTTATAAAGTTATTTTAAGAGAATTCAAACAGATGTATAAGTGAGGAGACGACGAGGAAATACGAAAGAGTCGACGAAATAGAGGATCGTTGGTGAATTTAGAGGGTAGAAAGAGCGGAAAGTGAGAAGAGGAAAGGAAAGGAAAGGAAAGGAAAGGAAAGTAAAGGAAAAGAGGGGTTGAGTGATGGTATGTCAAACGTTGAAGAAACGAATTGAAAATAAAAAGCGAGACGAGAGAAAACAGAAAGTAGGTAGGTTGAAAAAAAAAAAGAAAAAAAAAAAAAAATACTTCCCCAGCCGCGATGAGTTAGCAGTCGAACATCACTCTCGTTCTCGTTCTCGTTCTCGTTCTCATTCTCGTTCGTCGCGCCCATCGTGAAATTTTCCACGAAAAACGCACCTTTTTACTTTAATATTTGCCTCGAAACTGGCAGTAATTTGGCAGCAGTACCAGATGGATGTAAAAAAAAAAAAAAAAAAAAAAAAAACACGCAAAAAAAAAGGGGAAAAAAAAAATAAATAAAAAACGAAAAAAGCTCTTCAGCCGAGATGATTTGCTTTTGATACGCGTTCGACTCGAAACCCGAAGCATTCGAACCCGAAAACCTTTTTGTACTGCGAGTAAGTAAGTAGATGGGTCGAATATATATATATTTATATATAATATATATATATACTAGGTACATATATGTATATGGATATTTAAATTCCCTTGAGATTGACTATATGGTGCAGTAGGTATACAAGACAGAATATAATATTCGAAAACCAAAAACTAAATCGTAAAAAAAAATCTCATCAGTTTCGCATTAAGCTTCGGGGATAATCGTGAAAATAAAAGTTTTTTTTTAAGAAATGAGTTTTTTTTTTTTTTATTTTTTTTTATTCAACAAACGAAACCGTACTTGACTAACTTTTACCCCAATTATCGCTTTCCTCTTTTGTTTCGATAACCGTATCGCGAATTTCGTATATACCAATTTCTACCCTCTCGGTTATATTTTCTAATTGGCAAAGAATTACCCCTTATATATATATATTATATTATATATATGTGTATAATATGGTATATAATATATTATAGGTGTATATAAGGTATTTCATGACTATTTGACCTTCGCGATTTATATACCTACCTATACCTGCCCTGATTTCTTTTTCCGAAACTTGACATAGAATTATTTCCCTATTATTCGTATACGCTTTAGGGTACGTATATACATAATACATATAGATATAGATATAGATATTCTATTCTATGCACGATGGTCGTCAAATTTCACCCCGGATACTGTGCCGGGAATAATAATAATAATAATAATAATAATAATAACAATAACGATAATGATAATAGTTACGATAACGTTTCCAACTTTATTGCCTTCGTGGCGTTCTCTATATATATATATATATATATATATGGGAGATATACCTATAATACGCTATATATAATATATATATCATTAGAAATACCTAATTAGGGTATAAAGCATGCATATGCATGCGCGCGCGATATTTAATTCATTTTCTAATACTAGTACTTCGTTATAAAATTTTTCTAATAATAAATTACAAGGGTAAAAATAATGTTGGATGAAATTTTAAACATGAAATTTCTCTTATTAGTCCACAGCTAAAACCCTCTAACTAACCGCACTTGCGGTAAACTTTTACCCTAATTATCACCTCGGTTATCTTTTGTTTCAACGTCCACGTGACCGCAGAATTATTCACCTAAATATAGAGCCATGTTGAACCTATACATTATATATACATAATATCGCGTCACTAATACCATAAGGTCGTAAGCGCAAAAAAAAAAAAAAAAAAAAAAAAAAATCGTTTTTTTTTTTTTGGTGCCAAAATCTTTTTCATGCCATATCACATCGTTTGGGCATATCCGCAAAAAAAAATAATTTTTTGGCACTTACGACCTTATGGCATTAGTGACGCGATGTATATATACGTATGAATATGTGAATTATATATAGATACCCTAGCCATACGTTAAGGGTACGTGGGCACCATCGTCCAATCTCGAGAAATTTTTTTGTTCGAATGGAACGGGGAACTGCCACCGAAATGGCGATAAGAACAACAATAATACTAACACCGAGGGATAACACTCTCTTCAATTAAAGTTAAGACGATCCCGTATAGCTATATAGAGGGTAGAGAATTTCCGAATCCTTGTATGGCTTGTATGATCATATTATATAGTAAACACGCGGTTCACGATTCTCGGCTCTTGAACTGATGCGAAATGCGAAAGGGTCTATAAGACGGAAGAAAATTAAAACTAAAAAGAGAATGAAAAGATTTTTCACGGTGCCTCGCTCATCACCTTAGAAAAAAAAAATTAAAACTTAAATTTTTTCTCTCGCGCATATGGAATTGCAAACGCGGGATATTATTTTATTATTTTTTTTTTTATTTTTCTATCGAAAAATTTGAAGTGTTTTTGGGTACCGGAGATACGGAAATGCGAATATGATGGAAAATCAAAGAATATTCTTCATCCGCTTCCGAAAGTTCCGACTGATTCGGAGAATTTTGTATAATATTGGGTGAATTTATTTATATTCCATTCTCTTGAATATTTCATCACGATTTCTGTTGCTGCTGCGTTGACCCCACAAGTATATATAGTATATAGATATTTATGGGGTGCATGTATATATTCAAAGAAAACGATATCAAAGTGATCAAAGTCCTTAAGTAAATTTGTCTGAATAAATTCGCGATCTGAATTGCTTTTATTTTCCTCTTGTGTATCGAGACGATTCATCCCCCGATTCTCAAAGAGAGCATCAGTAGCCTAAATCCCACTCAAAAGGGGCGTTGAGAATCCATAACAAATACTCAAACAAACATCATCGTAAATTCCATTTAATGGGCTTACAAGATTTCTCGTGTTATGTATTCCCACAAAGTCGATGAAAAAAACGCCTGCAGGAATAAGAAAAAAGTAAAAGTCACACGCTTATTATTTTCTCATATACCTACCTACATCTTACACCTAAAATTCTATCCCCATGCCCATGCACAAACGATACAACTTTCTCGGTCTTCTTTCCTCTATTTTTCAAAGAGAAGTTGAAATTGGATGGTGCAAAGACGTATTATGCAAAGAGGGACTGGCATGGCTGGCACTCGACACCACTTAACCATCTCTGCGGGTGGATGTTTTTAAAATAAGTGCGATAGTAGGTATATAGGTATGTACAGTGCCTACATAGTTTTGCTCGCGTTTTACTACTCTCGAAGAAGCGTACGTGTTGTGTTGCTTAAAAACTCTGCTTCCGGCTCTAAGCTAATTATTGTAGTACCGAGTTAAACGATAATTCGAAGAGTTTTTAGCCACAGCGTTCCGCACTGCTTTTAGAAACTTTATTAAATCTGAAAATTTCGGATTTTTTATATTACCACCTCACTGTTTTCAAAAAGGGTATTTCCCCGGAAATCTACATAGACGATTTAAAAAAACTTGCAAACGAAGAACACCGAGAATTCAAAATTCTGAAAGCAGGCGCCAAATCTCCGAACTTGAAATTCACGCATGTACCTATTCATTCACACTCAGAAAAAAGTCTTGTTGACACAACCAAAATTTGGGTTATTATATGCACAATCATATTTTTTGTTCAGTCAACCAAAAATTTTGTTGGAATAGCCAAAATTTTGGTTGTCCCAACAAAATTTGGTTTTCCCAACGAAATTTTGGTTATCCCAACGAAATTTTTGGTTGACTGAACAAAAAATTTGATTGACTGAACAAAAAATGTGATTGTGCATATAATAACCAAATTTTGGTTGTTATTTTTCTGAGTGCAGTGTTCAATAATTCGGACTGTATTGATCGTATCGAAGCCAATAAGGGATCAAATTAATCGTCTTGAAATCTTAATTTTCGGAAAATGAAGATTCAAAATCTATTTATGACGTGGAAGTAGATAAAATGGGTTTCCCGTAAAGAGGGTCTCGATCAGAGTGAACTATTTTTTCGTCTTGACATCCTATAAGAAATATACCAAAATTTTCGTATCCCAAGGCTTTCGGGGCTCTGGAACTGTCTGACCTATGACATTTCGGAATTCTTAATGTTCTGAACTTGAATCGTTTCTAAAAATTCGTAATCGTCTTAAATGAATTCGAAATTTCAACCGTTCGGAAGTTTAAAAATTCTAAACTTCATACCCTGCCCCTCGTATCTATATATTTGTATTTATATCTGAAGCTTGATGCTGCAGTCTAACGATACGTAAATGTGTAGCATATTATATCTCCAAATATAGGTAAGTTATATGCACTCGTGTATGTATTATACATTATGTACCTCTATTTATATGTATATAGGTATAAATCTGTGTAGCAACGTTGTGTATGTATAGGTACCTACGTATGTATAATTAGTGCAGGGAAAAAGCCTGGGAATTTCAACTTCTCTAAAGATCAATATATAACCTGGAAGGAGAGAAGAGAGTAGAGTAGAGAGAGAGAGAGAGAGAGAGAGTGAGAGAGTGAGTGAGCTGCGGGAGAGTGAGATCAAAACAACTTTCGGCAAATTTCGGTGGCAGAGAGAAGGTTGCAAGAGAGGAGAGAGAAATTCTGCGAGGGCTAAGTCGAGAGTATTAAGAGATTAGTCGAACTCGTCAAACGTAAGCTAAGGGACAAAGCGTTAACAGGTGAAAACTAAACGTTCTTGTCTCGGAAAATGATCGTCACGTATAAATCCAAGGTTTTTTTTTCTCTTTTTTCTTCTCCCCTCATATTTCTTACTTTCTCTCTCTCTCTCTCTTTCTCATTTTTTTTTTCTTTCCTTTTTTCTTATACTTCCTATTGAAGTCATCCACTCAAAAGGCGATATTATAATGGAAATCTGAAATATCGAGATGAATTTTTATACTTTTTTTTTTTTTTTTTTCAACAATTCTTGTCGTCGAAATTGTAATTAAAGATTCATCGATCTGCATTGTTCGATAATTTTTTTTAACTGTCCCCATCAATCCCTCGAGATTAATCCTGATCCTCGTAGCTTTATCATTGTCAATCATCTACACGATCTTATTGAGTCCGTTGAAAAAATTTAGAAGCTGCGTATAACATAAATCTAAAATAAAATTTGAAAATTTTTTTTCTTTTTTTAGTTTCGTTTTGTGAATAGCAAAAGGCGCAGCATACTCTCGCAACTTGGTATACCTATATCTGTATATAAACCGAGGTGAGGGCACTCGAAACGTCGAGGTAAAAAGGCGGGAATTTAATCAGATTCTTGTTGCTTATAAATCAGATTTTCCATCTTCTGAATTAGCGCGTTTATCCAGGGAATCTTATTTTTCTGTTTATATATAAAAATGCGGTCGACGAGAGATGTAAAAATAAAATAATTATCTAATTCGATTCGAACGAATATACATATATAGCTTTCGCATCAGATTAACAATTTTCATCCCCGAATCAAGATCTGAAGAATGGAAATAAAGAAAATAACGAAGAGGCGTATGGATTATTTTGCCTAGAACGATCCTTCAACCAATTTTCTTACATCGAATTAGAAAAGGGAGAAATTTGTTCCTCGGCAAATACTATACAGCTTTACATGTACTTTTTGTTAATAACAGTGTAGCAGGAATATCAGCCACTGCATATTACCCTCGATTTTCTACACGTATAAATATGGTAGGTATATAGGTATATGTGTGTGTGTGTATATTGTATACGGTAGTTCCTCGGCTATATGATGAAGTGTATGTGAATTGAAGAGCGATAAGAATCAAGCTGTTCAACCGGCCTATGCTAGGCGCGGAATCGCATGAATACAAATAAAAATCGACTACTGTATCACCGAGCCGAAATAAAGGCATTGTGCTCGAGCCAGTCTCGTATAAGGTAGGTATACCATAAAGGAAAGGGAAAATGGTATTCGGAGACCTGTGTGCAGTGTATGGCTTACGCCTTACGGGGGCTTTCTCATATAGTATTTGCTCGTCGTAAAAAAAACGGCGCTTTAACAACGATCAACAAAATATTTATCTATTTACACTAGGGTGTGCCAAAAAGAAAAAAAAAAAAAAAAAAAAATTCAAACGCACATCAACATTCCGGTAGAGCATCTCAAATAGAATATCTCAGCCAAATATGAGCTCTTAATATTGATATTTAGAACTGCCTAATTTCGTTACTAATTTTAGTTACTAATTTTAGTCACTAAAATAGGCAGTTCTAAATATCAATATTAAGAGCTCACATTTGGCTGAGATGTTCTATTTGAGATGCTCTACCAAAATTTTGATGTGCGTTTAAATTTTTTTTTCTTTTTTTTTTGGCACACCCTAATCTACACCATAATATATATTATATTTAAATAATATAAATGCTATTTTCGATCTTATAGTAACATTACAGCTAGCTAGGTACTTCTCGCTCTACTATATAGTACTACGCCAGGTGTAAAGGTAGTAATAATTTCTCTCGCAAGCTCGTGAGCTCGCCAGTGTACAGGGTATAAAATATTGTTATAAAATGTGTCCCATTTTAATACCCGTTTTGTTTATGGCCTTCAAGTTTCGGTTGGGGGGGTTTGAGGCTGCGGAGGTTGGGGTGCAGTACCCAAGACTTGGAGTAAGTATACTCAACTATATGCACGAGAGATCGAGAGCATTAAATCGTACAGGGACTAGAAAGAAAGAGAAAAGAACAAGAAAAAAAAAAAAAAAAAAAATGAAATATTTCAGGAGTAAATTAAGCCGCGGAAATCTTCTCCGTTTACAAACACAAGTCGTTTTGTATTTCACCGTCTCGTCTCGTCTCAAATCTTTGAAATATAAGTATATATCCCGTTAAACATAAAATACCTTGTTATTACTCAGGAAATTAATGTAGGTACGGTATAGAAAAAAAAAAAAAAAAAAACGACATCCAAATCATTTTTCTACTCCGAATGAATATTTTTCTTAGATTTTCAAATACTACGTACTACGGTTAACAAGTTTTTTTTTTTTTTTTTTTTTAGAGACTAAATAGAGTAAATTCAATTTTTTTTTTTTTCTTCTTTTTCGTCTCTCTTACAGATTCAATATGATAAAGTGAAAAGTATGAGAAGAGGAAAAAATAAAAAAAAAAAATTTTTAAATCCAAAAATACACTGCCGTATATTTTTTATACATATATATATATACACGATATAAGGCAGTGTAGATCCTGTGGTAAATTTACATTCTGCCAATTTTCGAGCCAATTCTGAACTCCGCTACGAGTCATGTGCCGCTATGGGGTGCGAAGGGGTTTCGAAGGGGTGCGAACGGGCGAAAAGGGGCGCGGCCAATGCAGGAATTCGCTCTTTTTTTTTTTTTTTTTTTTTCCTTTTTTTTTTTTTTTTATACACCAGCCAATTTTTGAGTTTTCTTCTTCCTTTCTCGTATAACAGCTGAGAGAAAGAGAGAAAAAAAGAAAGAGGGAGAGAAAAAACGAAAGGGAAAAAGAGTCGCTTTTGTGCCTCTAAAACCTTACGCCTTATTGTATACCTCTCTCAACTCAGAAACTCTCTTTAGTAACGGCTGTATGTATATGTATATGTAGTATATTGTAATATATATATATATATATGTACGTGAGAATTGAGTATAAACGCTATAATATTAAGGGTCGTGTTTATACATAGATGTAAATTATTACTGTTCTTCGTACCTACTTTCAACGCTTTAAACAGCTTCAACCTTATTATTAAAAAATAATATGCAAGCGTGCGAGCGGTTTTTTTTTTTTTTTTTTTTTTTTTTTTTTATCACGAATTCGAATTGAGGAAAGAGAATTTTTTTTTTTTTTTTTTTTTTTTCACGCTGCTATTATATTGTCAAAGTATAAATTAAGCAGAGGTAGGTAGTTGCCTACCTTATAGGACGAATGTGTATATAAATTTATCTAAAAGTATTTATACGGTGTAGCAGCTGCACCAGGGTATGTACCTAGTAGCTACGTATATACGTAAACTAGAATTACTCAATTTGTTATCTCGCAAAGTGGCATTAATTCTTTTATCCTTTTCATGAATAGATAAATTAAGCCGAAAACAAGTCTTCATTAGAGTAGCATTGTTATAGTTACTCGTACAAAGGGAAATCGCGTAGAAGAGGTGTGCGCTACATATACGGTCATCCCAGTGGCTGCAGGTTACCCGCAAACCCCCATCTATTCCTGTATATTACATTCCTATATCAAATAAATTTCAACCCGTTTTTTTTTTTTTTTTTTTTTATTTTTATTTTTTTTTAATTCATTTATTTTGTCTCTCCATAAATTTATACCTTTTTTTTTTTTGTATATGTTTATATACCTATTTGTCTATTTTTTATATAATCAAACTATACCCTAATTATTAAGAAAAAGAATAATCAGAAAGGTATAAAATAAAAATAAAACAAAGGTCGTATTAATTTTTATTTTTCGAATTTTACTTATATAATAATAATTATATCGAACGTTTTATAATATAGTACTATATATCGCGTCACTAATGACATAAGGTCGTGAGCACAAAAAAAAAACAAAAAATTCGTTTTTTTTTTTTGGTGGCAAAATCTTTTTCATGCCATATAACATCGTTTGGGCATATCCGCAAAAAAAAAAAAAAATAATAATTTTTTGGCGCTTACAACCTTATGGCATTAGTGACGCGATATACTATTATATAGGTACTTTAGATATCTATATTTAAACTTTATTTGAAACTTATATATAGTTATCCATGGAGTTAATATACACAGAAAGAAAGGGTAACTTGATTCAAGAAAATTTTGCGGTCCAAAAATGGAGACCGAAATTTTCTCGGATCAAATCAAAAATTTTCTCGAACCAAGAAAATTGTGCCAATTTTCTTGGTTCGAGAAAATTTTTGATTTGATCCGAGAAAATTTCGGTCTCCATTTTTGGACCGCAAAATTTTCTTGAATCAAGTTACCCTTTCTTTCTGTGTAAGCTTCGATTTTCATTTTAATTATATATATATATACCTATATATACGATGAAAATTTATACATAGAAATGTATATTATAGGTATAACATATATATATATATATATATAATATATACATGCTAAAACTATGTTCTTAACAATAAATCACGAACCCTTTCAACGGAACGTATAGTATAACCTTCGAGCTTTTATACATTACAATCAATATGGAAAGGAGAAAAAGAAAAAGAAAAAGAAAAAAAAAAAAAAAAAAAAAAAAAATACGAGAAGAATAGAAAAATGAAATGAAATAAAATTAAATAAAATGTGTGAAACCTGATACGTATAAGCTTGTATCTATTAGTGGATTTTATTATAAATTTGTATTCATTATATATTTACTCCGAAACGTATATATAATATAGAGTATTACTATATCTAGATGGATTTATCATAATTTTATTATCATCGTTAATGTAATTATTAGAAATTTATTAAAAGCTTATTATTTATCTCGATTAGAAGGAAATGAAGAAAAAAAAAAAAAAAAAAAAAAGTGAATAAATTTTACGCGCCTTTAAATGCTAACTCGAACTAATTATATACGCTGCACCCTTCAAATGATCGTTTATACATATCGACGCACGTATAGGATGTATTATGATACATGAACACTTTATTTATTTATTTATTATATTTACAGGGTTGGAAAAAGAAGAAAAAAAAAAAAAAAAAAAAAAGGATGGGGAAAAAGAAAAAGAAATGAAATATCGCAGGTATATTAATATTAAAAATATATTTCTGGTTATTTCTTGCCAGCCACTGGAGAAACTCCCGAGCTTTTGCTCACCGATGCGATAATAAGGAGTCGCGGAGTATAACACGCTCGTTAGTTTCTCAAGAGATTTGACAATAATAATATACCGTGTATAAATATAATATATATATACATATCCGTTAAACGTGGCTGTAGAAGAAGAAGAAGAAGAAGAAGAAGAAGAAGAAGAAGAAGAAAAAGAAAAGGAAAATTGAAAAAAAAACAAAAGAAAAAAAAAGGCATGAATAAAATAAATTCAATTTGGATTGAGAGAAGCAGAGAAGAAGAAGAAGAAGAAGAAGAAGAAGAAGAAAAAAAACGAAAAAGATAAAAAAAGAAAGGAGGAAATGAAAAAAAAACTGTTGATTTTTATTTCCGGATTAGAAAAACTCTATAAATCGTCGTTTATTTTATAGTCATTCGATTATAATATTATACTTGCGTGTGTGTGTGTGTGTGTGTTTGTAAAATGATATTTGAATATAAAGGTGGGATAAAATGTATAATATAAGATGCGTTTCTGCGGTGGTTTGAAACATACATAGATATGGTGAAGTTTCGGTAGAAATAGTTTCGTTGGAAATCAATATAAGCGAAGGATACAGGGTCGAGAAGATCCGGTCAATTTTGAACCGAATTATATGTTGAATAGTGATATAATTTCTATAATAAATAATATAATTCCTCTATTATTTACCTTGTGAATAACTAGCGGGCGACCCGTCCCGGGTAACGGGAACTCCGTCGATACGAAAAACAGCACTAAGCGTTGCTTGAATAATATTGTTAAATCGCAGTAGCGGCAGGCCGATGACTACCCCATGAAACAACCACCGAGGACTGCGCCCGCGCAACTCAGACCTAGCGGAGCCGCGACTCATCGATGTACGCCGCCTCTGCACAGGAGAAATCTTTCCCGTATATATGCCGTCTGCGCATCTTGAAAGAAAATTCCATTGTAGTAGAAGTATAATACGAGGATTTATTATTATCATATTCTTTTTTTTTTCTTTTTTTTTTTAGGCTTTTTTTTTTTTTTTTACATCATTCTTTTTTCTATCAATTATTTGATTTCACGGTAAAAAAAAAAAAAAAAAAAAAAAAAAAAAAAAAAAAAAAAAATTATCATCACTATCATGTATGAAATTATATGTAGATATAAATATTCGCGTTTGATTCAGAAGAAGAAGAAAAAAAAAAAAAAAAAAAAAAAAAAAATCAACAAATTTCATAAAAAGGAAAAATTTAATTTTAATTTATAAGAATTAATGAAAGAATAAAAAAATGTTTAATAAAGTAAAAAATTTTACACATATTATATATTATATATATATATTGTAATCGATTATTGTTTAATTATAAATTGTTTAAAATATGTATAAGGTATACAGGTACAGGTATATGTAGTAACCTACTACCTATACCTACCTTCGGTTCGTTTTATGATACGTGATCGAATTTCGCAGGAGGTTTGTATAGCAAGCAAGGGTACCATAGGTAGCTGTTATACTCGTACAGCTGGGGTTGATTAATTAAAAAATATAGATCGTGGGGTGATTAGAAATTTGTTGATTAAGCTATAACTCTCTTTCTCTCTCTTTCTCTCTCTCTCTCTCTCTCTTTCTACTATCTCTCTCTTTCACTTCTACGTTCGATAAACTCACTTGCAGTTTACACTAGAGAGGTAAAGATATTTAAACTTGATAGTTGCGGTGCAGCTGAGCTATCACTCATCAGAAGATACCTAGAGGTTGTCTACCTACCTATACGATGTATAATACTGCATACACTGCCGTTGCATGCACATACGTTGATTAATTTTCATTTTCTTTCCTCTGTCTTTAATTTTTCAATTTTGTTTAATTTTTTCTTCTTTTTTTTTTTAACTCTTATTTCATTTCATTTTACATCGAATCAACGCAAAACGATGATAAATTTAATATTCACTCTTTTATCAAACCTATTAATAAGGGATGGGTCTCATTTTTATATTTTTGTAACTTCATTTACTTTATATATTATATTTACATCTGTCCACTTTTATTATAGATATACAAATTTTTTTTACAGTACCTACCTATATTCCTATGTACATGCAAGCAGTACAGACTATACTATATAAAACGTGTAAGATTGGAGGCTAGTTCGATTTTCTATCGAAATATTTGCGACCCGGCCAGTTGGAAGAAATTATTTGTAACTGGGTCAGTCGAAATTGAATGGTATGGGTGCAGAGGGGGTCGTCGGTTGGTCGGTCGAGGCTGTAGAGAATTTTCTCTTCATTTTCTTTCTATTCAGTTTTTTTGATTAGTTATTAAGCTTTTTACTTTTTTTTTTGTTTTTTTTCTTCTTTTTTTTATTTTTATTTTTTATTTTTCCACCGCTCTCCACGGTACATATATATCTACATATTATATAGTATATATATATATTGTATATCTATATCTATATACGTTTCGTATACGCTCCATTATCGAGGAACGTTTCAACGAGTGAATTTTTCTTTATTTTTTTCTCTCACTTTCTTCTTTGAAGAAAAAAGATATAAATAAAAAAAAAAAAAGGGGGGAATAATAACAACAATTACGATAAAAAAAAAAAAAAATTAGTAACAGAGAAAGAGAGGAAAAAAAAAAAAAAAAAAAAAAAAAAATAAGTGAAAAGAAAAAAGAGATACAAATTAATAACACCACCAAGGGGTAACTCACCCTTCATTCCCTTCTCTTCTTTCACACACCCACATATACATATATACATATATAATATATATATATAGTATATATATATAAAATAAATAATATACGTAACCCGCTGCGTAGGTAGTAGGTATAGCTGGTACGCGGGAATAACATCAACTGGTGGAGATGATGATAATTAATCTTTTTGGATTATTTTTTTTTTCCCCCATTACTTTTAATCCTCTATATTTCCCAGGTCCAAATGAACGATTACTATCTACGTGGTGCAGGTTGAATTTTCTACTTAATCGATATCATATTATATATATATATACCTATACCTATCATATATATATATATTTATATCTATATAATATGTGGATATAGTTTGACCCCCGCAGATGATATATAATATACGAATGGTCAGATATTACTGACCCCCACCCATTATCACCCCGAACCACCACCCCATATACACCCGAATCATATGACGCGATGAATAATAATCATCAAAGATCTAACGCGCAGATGAGTTGAAAATTTCAATATTCAATCCCACGATGCAGAGCACGCTGTGTTTAATTGAAATTAACTTAATTACTCGCAAGGCATGCCGTGAATTTGTTACTTTCAAAGAAGTCACTTAAAATACAAAATCTAATTCCAAGATCCAAAGTTTCTTTTTTTTTTTTTTCTTTTTTCTTTTTATTCCCTTTATTAACATTTTTATCAATTCTTTCTTCAGGCAATACTGATCACGCACTGATTAACTCCCTCGTTATATCATCCTCTTTATATATCTATAGAAAAATTGGTACAGATATTTATTATTTAATGCCGTCTGTCTCCAATTATTATTCACGGTGTATTATACATCGTTTGATCACTTTCTTATTTCTCATATAGTCTTCTGTGATTTTCTTATAGTACTGTTTCGATCCTTCGTTTCTTATTCTTTATTTTTTCTTTTTTTCGTTCCTATTTTATCGTAATTTTGCTGCCTCTGCATCAGCGTCTCCCGACCGCACGTTTAGAGTCTTCGTCTTTTTTTTTTTTCATTCTTTTCTTTCTCATTTTTTTTTTCCCTTCTTTCTTTCTTGCCATCCGGGTCGCAAAGAAGCATATCCCGGACCTGGCCGTTATCTCCGTCAGCTTCCACGATGTTTTGGTACGTTAGCGATATTCAAGTAGGCTGATGTTACACCGTGCTGAAGACGATAAAGCCGTTCTGTAGTAGACATATAACTATTATGGATATTCGGACGACACGTCAGACGTTGTTCAGGGATAATAAATAATAAAATATATATATTAAATATGAAAATCTGAAAATAAAGAAACGGGGAAAAACGGGAGAAAACCATATCTATACGTAGTATCAGGCCACATATAATCTAATCTTATTCCGATACTACAGACACTATTCCTCAACCTGGTGCTGCTACTGCTGCTGCTGCTGCTGCTGCTGACCCCGAAGAAAGAAATAACGTATTTCCATCCATTCGATCTGAAATGGTAAATGTATAGATAGATACATGTAGATCGTCATATGGTTGTAGATAAAAATTGGAAAAATATATATTTCAATATATGTATACTAGCGCGACAAGACTGTTTGGCTTTGGTCATATGATTGAATCTATATATTATATATATATATGGTTGCCATTGAAATCAGCCTATGGAGTATTCAGATATGAAACTAGCCATCAATTTCGAATGAACTGACATTTTTATTAAAAATCGTTACTGATATAACTTCGTTATAGTTATTTCTAGTAGGGTCATTAAAAATTTTAATCTAAATGTCAGCCTTCAGTCTTCATGTCCGGATGGTCATATAATATGCATACATATAAATATAATTTTAATTAACCATACATAGGTAAACCTATACGGGGTGTAACGAATCAAATAAATACCATGTCGAAAATCGAAAATCGGAATAATAGAAATTCTGCCATTTGGTGAAAGCGTGATATCGCGCTTGAGAATTCGAAAGGCAAATAATCTCGTGCATTTGATATCGGAAATATAATCTTTTGATTCGTTACTCTTCTGCGTGTTGCGAAGTTTATCACCAAGTATCCATTAAGGAAACAATAGAATCGCACCGGTTGATGATCATGTAGGTAATTTAGTGTGAATTAATTAATTAGAGAGCCAGTACATTTCAGCGGGGTTAAATTTGAGTCGGCGAAACGTTAAGGTTGAATCAAAAAATGGCATCCCAAATTTCTGTCATCGCACAGCTTTTGCTTATTACTCTTCGTTGCCGCCGTTTGGGTAACGCCAAATAACGCCGATAAAGGACCTGGCAACGAAGATTCACCTGATCAAACGTTCTTCATTCGCTCCCCCTGAATCAGCACCTGCCCAACCTAACGTGGAAACAACGTGTGGACCTAACGAAACGAATACAGAGAGTGGCTGCGTACCGACCCCATCTGCCGCCGAACGTTAATTGCAGGTGAAATGCCATTATCGATTATTAATACGGAATAGAAAGTATTCGTTCATCCTGTTTACGCAGTAGATATTCGTAGACTCGATCGTTGGATGAGATGCACGGATTTTGATAAAATGGTTAAGAAAACAACCCACGATGTTCATCAGAGAAGTTGTTCTCTCGATATACTGATCGGCACTTAACGATATGTATATGTATGCATGTTATTTCATATTGGCCAGAGGAATTCTCATGATGATTTTATCTTTCAGAGATACGTTCATTGCCTTACTCGAGCAACTAGCTTGCGATGTAAAGTAATCACAGAAGTTATATCCTCAGATAGAGTCTACCGGTATGGCCCGATGTTTCATTGATGTGTTATATCAGTTAACCAGTTCACTGGTGGACCCGAAATCAACGTTTTGTGCCAAAACTGGTGAAAGGAAATAATTTCGTATTCAACATGAAGCCCAAAAAACTTAGGAACATCAAGTTTGATGCAAATCCGTTCAAAACTGACAGAGGTATCCACGTTGCACATAATATATGTGCCATTACCAGTTGTGGCACTTTTTCTTTTGGCACATATATTATGTGCCCTTACCAGTGAACCGGTTAATAGATCCTAAACAGTATTATGAGTTTTAATTAATAATCGAACCCCAAGATTCTCGAATAAAATTAGAATAAGGGAAACAAAGGAGGTGAGAAAATTCTGACGACGAGTCGATGGGTAGAAAATCAAAAAGCTCGATTTCTGTGATAGAGATCGGGATCAGCACGTCGACAAATAATTTACTTCAGATTACGAATGTTCATAAAAAAACATGTTATTCTTCTCTCTCTCCAAACGGGTTATCGAGTGGTGGTGTTGATATGAATGAGGCGAAAGAGAGAAAAAATTCTGACCACATTAGTTAGCCTTATAAAGTGTCGTTGAAATTTCTCGGAAAAATTATCGTCACTGTTTTATGTTGGAATGATTTCATCTCGGAGATTCTGGCTCCGAATTTACCATGAATGATCGACCACATCAAGACAGATATGGTTTGACTCCAAATAAGAAAAATTAGAAGACTTCTTCTCATTTTATGTCCATATTAGGTACAAATATGATGATTCTATTTAAATTTTCAACATATCTCACCGTATATACCGAGTCGCAGACTTGTTTTTCTTTCACTGTTTCATAGCTAATTGAATTATTGGAAACTAATTTGTGTTTTCTGGCTTGATAACGCGAATGCTGCTGTACCTATATATATATATCGCGTCGAATGTTGTAGCTGATAATAAACTTCGCTAGTTTCTTTTCCTGCAATAATGCTTTTGCATTGTAAATACGTAGCTATTCACCGCAGAGGAATCGAACCGGAAGAGCTGAGTACCGTTAAGGAGCAGAAGAAGAAGAAGTTAAAATAAACTTGAAATATATATATATTTTTTTTTATCTGTATGAAAAGTAGCCCGGTTAATTTAAATAAACATACGATACCTAGTTGCATGAGAAATCGATTTACCTATTAATATTATCGATATCCAAGAGCCAGAAAGGCGGAGGCCGTATTCTCGCACGTTGAACTTAAGTCATTCTGATTTGTAGTTCCCGAATTATGTTCATTAAGGCAGAATTATTCCGGCAATAAAAATCCACCGAGTTCATTTCCGATCGTAAGATCGATTATAGTATCGGCAAACCATAAGCGTTGTAAAAATCAGTTCTGCGTCTTCGGCTTGTGGTTATATTTTCACGATATTCACGATGAGGTGATAAAAAATTTCTACCTCTTGGTTTTCGTAATCGCCATTTCGACTTCGATTGCGAATCTCGATTCTGCCGGTTGCATGTAAGTTCCCAGACAGCACGGAATATTGCCCAATATTGTAGCAACATTGCAATATTGTAGCCACATTGCAATATTGTAGCAACATTGCAATATTGTAGCCACATTGCAATATTGTAGCAACATTGCAATATTGTAGCAACATTGCAATATTGTAGCAACATTGCAATATTGTAGCAGCATTGCAATATTGTAGCAACACTGCAATATTGTAGCAACATTGCAATATTGTAACAACATTGCAATATTGTAGCAACATTGCAATATTGTAGCAGCATTGCAATATTGTAGCAACACTGCAATATTGTAGCAACATTGCAATATTGTAACAACATTGAATATTGTAGCAACATTGCAATATTGTAGCAACATTGCAATATTGTAACAACATTGAATATTGTAGCAACATTGCAATATTGTAGCAACATTGCAATATTGTAGCAGCATTGCAATATTGTAGCAACACTGCAATATTGTAGCAACATTGCAATATTGTAACAACATTGAATATTGTAGCAACATTGCAATATTGTAGCAACATTGCAATATTGTAGCAACACTGCAATATTGTAGCAACACTGCAATATTGTAGCAACACTGCAATATTGTAGCAACATTGCAATATTGTGGCAACATTGCAATATTGTAGCAACATTGCAATAATGCTGCAATATTGCTACAATATTGCAATGTTGCTACAATGTTGCTACAATATTACAATGTTGCTACAATGTTGAGCAATATTCCGTGCTGTCTGGGTTAATTTTCAAATTTAACTCGTCACGCAATTTGTTTTTTGAACATCATTTGCCAATTGCGGCTAGTTGTATGATGGACAATTTCTACATCTGGTATCGAATATGAGAAATATTGTGCGTTTTTGAAGAATTATTTAATATCTCGAATCCGGGTTAAAGTTCCGAATTAAAAAAATATCCATAAACGGTCAATAAGCTCGAAACCAGTGCGACCATATATGAGAGATAAAAATGATAACAGAAGTGATAATCTATCGAAAATATTCCATGCCATTGAACATTGACCTAAATTTTTGTTTCTTTTAACTCAAATCTCAGAATTTCAGTCAATAATTGTTACGAATTATTTCGTTATATTTATCTTTACGTGACGTACGAATAAAATTTTGATATGAGTTAATAATTCGAGGAAATAAAATGCATTGACCTACTATTCTCATCAGATATTCGAATGATCAGACTCTCTGTGGTGCTTTTAATCGCTTTGCAACACGTGATAAACGATAAACTTTGACATTTATCATCATATGGATATACGATTGATATAGTTTAAATATCGAAGTAACTCGAGTTATTTACTCATTCACAATAAGTGAAACGGCTTAGTACATTGTGAAGTGAAGATCATCATGCGGTTGTGCGGAGGAATATTCGGTCGCGTTTCATTCCATATCGTTGTGCTGACGATTATGGTCCCTTTCTTAGTATATGTCGCTGATGGAAAGCCCGTAGATATGGAATTAGCCGAAAACTTTTTCTCCGGTATAGGAAGGACGATAAACCAAATTGGAGACAACATGAAGAAGGTCTTTCATTTTCCGACATTTTATACTGCAGAGAAAAAAACAACAGAAACACCAACTACTACGTCCACGGACGACCCAAACTTTCGCCATTTGATTCGAGTACCTAATAGATGTCCAACCTCACACATTATGGTTGGGAATAGATGTCGTCTCAACATGGGTTGAACGTAAGTTTATTCCACGCCTACTTCGTCGCCTTTAACCGATAATACCCACGATAAATCCCCACCGAGCCTTTTATAGGGCTTACGTGAGTGTGCGACTCTTTTTTTTTTTTTTTTTTTCTTTCTTTTACCTTTTTTCCGAATTTTTTTTTTTTTCTTTTTTTTTTCTTCTTCTTCTTAACACCATGTTTTTTGAATAGACTTTAACGAACCTTTTGTAAATGTGGGAAATTTTTTATTATCGATAGAGTGTTAGATATTATGATAATCCGCATTAGTATATACAGTGATATGGTTACAATTATAGGGATCGGGTTTAAGTTCAGAATTTTAACATTAGCGACTATATAACAGTTTTTGGAAATGGTATTTCCACCAAAGTCTACGCAGCCTACACTCAGAAAAAGGTCTTGTTGACACAACCAAAATTTGGTTATTATATATGCACAATCAAATTTTTTGTTCAGTCAATCAAATTTTTTGTTCAGTCAACCAAAAATTTCGTTGGGATAACCAAAATTTTGTTGGGAAAACCAAATTTTGTTGGGACAACCAAAATTTTGGCTATTCCAACAAAATTTTTGGTTGACTGAACGAAAAAATGTGATTGTGCATATAATAATCCAAATTTTGGTTGTGTCAACAAAACCTTTTTCTGAGTGTATTTCGAGAAGTTTGAAACGAAGGGTACCGTAGGTTCAAAATTCCGAAAGCTCAAGAGATCCGTATAGAGGTAAAAACTCCGAAACTTGATATTCGCGCATGTATTCATTCAGTCTTTAATAACTCGGACTGTATTAATCGTATCGGAACCAATAAGTGGTCAAATTAGTCGTCTTGAGATTTACTTACTAAAGAAAAAGACAAAGAGGTTCAAAAATCCTATGAATTATTAATGACATCGAATTTATCGGTCGAAGTAGATAATATACTAATGAGTTTCCTTAAATATGGTCTAGATTAGAATGAAATATTTTTGGTTTTCACATCCTGAGAAATATGTACCAAAATTTTCTCGATTTTTGTAAACAAATATTGAAATTCATCCTATGGCGATTCTTCAAACCCAAAATTTCAGATTTTTTCATCTCGATTTGTTTTTGAGATCATTCGACGAGTTTGTCAGACAAATCTTGCACCTTTTTTTTTTCGTTTCACCTGTTTTCCGGATACAAAAGGCGATAGGGTTCGTTGAAATCAGCAAAAGTAATTTTTCTACCAAAAAAACAATAGTCCCTATTTTCAAATCCACGTAATATAATATATTATACAACCTTTTCTATAATATATGGCATTTTACAAATTGAAGAGTAGGTACATTTACATTTTTTTCTTCTTACTTTCTCTTTCTCCTTTCTTTCTCTCGTTGTAAATATATTTGGGAATACTTGGAAGTCAGTGTGGGCGAAGGGTCAAACGATTCGGTCAATTCGTAAGTAACTTCTTTGGAGGTTTGCTAGATCTATACCTACCTATACCTACCTACCTACCTATCTACCTCTTGTCTCGTTTGGTTCAAGAGATAATAAGGTTCGTGCGATCCTATCTTCTTTTTTCTCTCTCTTTTTTTTATCGAGGCTAGTCCACTTGTTAGTATTGAAAGCCGAAGGCTGGCTCGAATTACTAATTGTGAGTAGCGAACCGTGTTTACCTAAAACGTCAATATTTATATATATAGGTGTATTTTTTTCCGTTCTATTTTTGGTTCCTATAATATGTTCTTTCAGGTATTCAGATATTCTGGTATTTTTCACTTCCATTCGATCACCCAGATGTCTTTTTTTTTTAATTGAAAAAAAAAAGAAAAAAAAAAAATTTGATTCAATCAAATCCAAATATAAATTTATGTACATGATAGTTTGAACAGTAATATAGTATAAATAGCTAGTATAACATTTTAACGAACGGTATATATATATCATACTATTATTATTATTATTATTATTATTATTATTATCATCCGCATCGATTGATTCGATGCTTGAAAAAAAATTAATTACGTTTTTATATTCCTATGTTTTGTATAGGATATCCTGCAGTTATCAAGCTCTCTCGTTTATACCTACACGTATAATCCTGGCAGATTCAACAAACCTACATATACCTAAATACGTATACGTATGTACTTACACACGTTTGCGTATTCAAACTTTAAACCACTTCATCGTTATACTGGCTTACGAATACAGGAAAATTTCATATACCTATTTATCTGAATTTACTATATAATATTCTGTTCATCGTTATATAATACATAAATAAATATAAGTTTCTATTACCTACTAGATTTAATGTTTGTTCGTTTGATCTAACAAGTCGATGTAATACGTAGTTTTTCTATATAAATAATATATGTGTTAATAATAATAATAATAATAATAATAATAATAATAATAATAAATTTACTCATAACATTATTATACGTAAACGATAATTTAATATATATACTTGTTGATATGTTGATAAATTTACTGTCAATGAAATGAATAGTATATAATTGTATATATATATATATATATATATCTATAAACGAAAAACTAGATAAGACATTTATGATATTATATATAATATGTTATAAAGAATTTGTACAAATAATATAATTAATTACATTATATATGCGTTGTAACTTCGCAGAATGTTATCGTATATCCGGAGGAAATAGTCGGTATACGAGTGAATTGCGGCGTGTCGTGATATAAATTAATCTAGAAACTAAACAGTAGGAAGATTAAGAAAAAGGAATTAATGAAATGCGAAACGAATCAAGAGGAAGGAAGCGAAAAAAAGAAAGAAAAAATAAATAAATAAATACTCTATATCAACTATATATATATGTATAACGAAAATAGTCAACTGAAACAAACTGCAGCAATTATTGTTGCTTTAGTGAGTAAATCATCGTGATCAATGTACACATGTGGTAAATTATTATACCAATATATGTACATATGTATATCGTGAAAGAAAAATAAAAAAATAAAATAAAATAAAATAAAACAGAGATAACATTATAGTATGTGTATAGAAACACGTATACCTATACATATATATATTTAGTATAGATATAGACATACGTGTAATAAATTGCGATAAAAGTACTACACTTCAATACGTTATAACAATTATTGAAGCTGTATAATAATCATTTACTGTTCAAATATCGGTTCAGTTTATTGTCAAACCTTGAACGATCTTCCAGATGAAGTGGCATAGGCTATCGATATCCTTATTATTATTATTATTATTATTATCATTATTATCATTAACAACGACGTGTACGGGATGGTCAGTCACAAGTGTTTTGGAAAAAATGATACGTCGTTCTTCAGGCGAAGATTCTACAAGAGGTGACAACCAAAATTTACCAGTTGTTGCAGTAAATGTAACACAATCACACATATTTGGAGTTAATTTGAAAAATTCATTTAAAACTTGTCCAGCGGGAAGAAAACTCGATAGACATGGTCGGTGCAGGATATACGTGTAAGTCTAAGTTATATATATAACATGTGTTCAATTAATCAATCTCTCGAGTATATATCGAAGACTTTGAAAATTCTACATTTACGAAGGACGTTCTCTGACGTCAATTTCTCAATCTCCGAACTGTATCATTCCTTATTTTTCATCTTTTCCTTATTCTTGTTCTTTTTCTTCTTCTTCTTCTTCTTCTTCTTCTTCTCGGAGATAAAAACGACCTCCGACCTTTGTACAGTATTTGAACTCTACCCCCATATATGCTTGTATATCTATATATATATATTTCTTTGTACAAGCTATATATATGAGAAGGTCGAAAATATTCTTCAAACTTTAGGTATAAATTATTTCTTCGTTCTTTCTTAGTTGAGGTCTGGTTTAAACATAGTATTACCTACTCCAATCCATACTGTCGAACAGCATTAAATTAGATGTCCGTTAAGTTTTATACCGTGGCTCTAACTACGTGAATAAATAAAATATATGTACGTATACAATCACTCGGATCAAGTTTGTTGCGCAGAGACGAACGCCGTTGAACTCTGATTAGATATAATTCATGGGTTAATATTAATATGTATTACAGGCGGGGGAACTTTATTTTTTCTTTTTTTCTTCTTATATAATATTATATATGTATATATATCGTATATCTGTGCGATCGTATAAAGCTCAGCAGTCTGCCGTGACTCGATTCATGATCTGACTCCCTAGCGGCAGTAAGAACTTTAATAATTATACAAGTACCAATTAAGTTCAGTTGGAGTTTGAATTTCGAAAGAACAACATTCAGTTCTCCCTTTAACCTGTGCTGCAGTTAAACGAGGGCACACTTCTTCTTTGCCTTATACTATATAGTATATATAAATGTACATATATTTTTTTTTAATAAACTTCAAGTTTTAAATAAACTCTATATAGTATAATATACCTATACTACTATATATATTGACATTTTTACACATCTGATAAAAAAAATAAACTAATATAATAATAATAGATGAGAAATAGTAGTTAGTATACGATTCTTTATTTATTTATTTTTTTTTTATTTTTTTTTTTTTTTTCACCGCATCCGCGATATAATCATTCAACGTTCGTTTATATAAAGTATCGTTATAATGATATAGAGAAGCGGATCACGACGTGTATTAGTGGACGTTGGAAGGGGGGCCTCAGTCTCTGTGATTTTAATTTATCAGTACGACCTGCTGTCGCCAGATAAACGCTTTATTAAAACGCGCAATGAGAGTCAATTCGTTGATCGCGTTTATCGCGACGATTATTTTAGCGTTAATAATATCCATAAGTTTAGTAACGGCGAAACCTCGGCCATCGAACGAAATTGTTGAACAAGAATTTGTGCCATTTGATTCCACTAAAAAACCAAACGAAGTTAAAGGATCAGCTTTAATTGTATTTCCATTACGTTGTGGGGAAGGAACCCGAGCCGTTGGAGGAAGATGTCGAAAAATATATCAGGTCAGTTATAGCTATTAGTATTTCAATGCGATCATAGCTGCGTTTTAAAAGATGAAAATATTATCCTATATGTATGCAGATAGCCGTTTATAATCAATTTATTTTCATCAAAAGATAATCGTGTAGGTTTATACTATAGGAACTCTAACGAGTGACTAAAGTCTTCTGATATACGCAATTGGCTGCATAGCACAATTTTTAGAAATTTCATTTCACTTGATCCGTAGAATTCATGAAATTTCGATGAATCCAAACGTACTTGTATACGTATTACGTAACGTAACATATGTATCTAAGGAATGTCTTTATACCGCAGAGAGAACACGCGGGTTAGGATGATATCTAATCAAACGAATTTTGTGTATATACTATATATACATAGAGAAGAGTTTGACGCGATTTATCTACGTATGTATATAATCTTTGTTTGGATATGCGCGACTTTCGCGGAAATTATGAGCGAGAGAATAACCAGGTCTAGGTTGCTACGGATATGGGATAAACCACAGAACCGTCACTTGGGTAGATAAACTCGCTAGTAAAGGACGGATGGAAAACCACATTTAAGCTAATGACTAATTCCGATGGTAAGCGACTAAGGTGTATATATAGGGGATTTATAGTCGCAATTTATACATATCGTCTGTAAACTTGACTCAAAGTGGTTGTATAAGAATCGTTTACGCAACTCGCGTTCTTTCGTTGCTACTTATATATAGAAATTGTCTGATTTGTTAAAATGAAATTATTACGTGCAGGGACTCTCTATCTCCTCATCATTCTATTAGCTATGATTTACTCAGTCGCAGCTAAACCTGTATGGGTACCAAAGCGACGTAATAATATTTTGCGAAATAATCCCTGTCAGAACGGTTATAGATTAATCGGAAATGGACGGTGCAGAAAGTTACTTGAATAGTCGCATTGCTGCAGGTAAGGGTCGAAATTAGTTTATCAATTTTTAATTATACTAACTATTATACAATTTTCTTTATACATAATTAGGTATAATAGTAAATTACGCTGAAAATTTATCGATCTAAATGCAGCAATGAAATTTCAAACTGCTGCTGCTGCTGCCCCCTCACACACACACTCAGAAAAAAGTCTTGTTGACACAATCAAAATTTGGGTTAGGGGAGAGTTGCCACTGTTGGACCGCCACCTAAATTGGACCGTTTCAATTTGGTAATTTTTTGCAACAGTATCTCTTCGATTTTGAGAATTGTAAAAATAGGAATGTTTAGAGAATTTCTAGTACTGATGGTATCCATTTTTACAATTCTCCAAATTGAGAAGATACAGTTGCAAAAAATTACCAAATTGAAACGGTCCAATTTAGGTGGCGGTCCAACAGTGGCAACTCTCCCCTATTATATGCACAATCAAATTTTTTGTTCAGCAAACCAAAAATTTTGTTGAAATAGCCAAAATTTTGGTTGTCGCAACGAAATTTTTGGTTGACTGAACAAAAAATGTGATTGTGCATATAATGACCAAATTTTGGTTGTTATTTTTCTGAGTGCATAAGATTTAAAAATCGTATCATATTTGGTGGAAAATGTTCGTTGCATTATGATAAATAGTAAGAAACGAAAATTTCATCTAAATCTTCTAAACGTTTGCCGGGATATTAATACTTCTTTAAAAACACGTTTTTACCAACCCTTGGCTGGCTAAAGCCCTCGACCAATTTCTCCCGAATTCAATACCGGATCTATGAATTATTCAAGGTATTTCTGTAGAAAATTTTTTTTTTTTTCTTTTCTTTTTTGTTGAATTTGCTCGACTTTGCAGAAAGTTATTCGACGGAGAAAGTGAGGAACTTATGCGAGTGTCCAACTTTTTTGTTCCACTAAAAATGTAATATTGAAAAATCGGTTGATCCGATGTACATCGAATAAATTTCTATCCGCACATTTTTAACCGTAGTTAGTAGGTATAGGTACATATATACCTATCCGATTTCAATTTCTATTTACACACGACTAGTTTCATGACGTTGAAATGATTTCCCGATAATCTCAATTTCGAATATTACCAATTAATTACAGTACAGAATATATAACGTGTGCCGGGTTTGATTCAAACTTCTATCCATCAAAACCATTGACTGTGGGCAACTGACGAGTGCTTTACACAGTAGATATCGAGTAGTGCATCAACGTGTCTATTCATATACACAATTTCATATAATACATGAATGCATGATATCTGATACTTCAATATGGTAAAATTCGTTGAAATTCATTAATATGCACTTAAATTATTCGATCATTGAAACTATGACTAAAGTATACAAATTTTTGATGATCATTTCAAGAGAAAAGAAACATAAAGTAAAAATAAAAGTTTCGATACACATTTTTCATCGATATTCTAATTAGGTATAATGAATGACGCGTATACTCTAATGTTGCGTTTAATTCCGTCACTGATTACATATATATATATATACATGTAGCATAGATATACAGTCGTTTTATGTACGAAACAGTTAACAGTCGCGGTTCAAGGGTTGAAGAGGGTTCGCTCTGTCCATCGCTTACAATTGCTCTCAGGATTGTTCGATGATGCTGGGGGAATAGAACAAATATAAACGTATCGATTTCGTTTCAGTGACCTCTACTACCTCTATACTCACCCTACTCTTACTCGTATAGTACCTACCTACCTACATCCATACGTTCGTATATAAGGGTAGCGTAGAGTAGAGTAGAGTAGAGTAGAGTAGAGTAGCGTGTGGCGTCGGCGTTCATCTTTACCCCGGCAGGATTTCATGCTTCTACCTATACAAACCATGATATCGTGCCAAGCAATTTGATTCCGTGATGATTTTGTTATTATACCTTATACCTTATACCTTATACCTACCTGATGCAGCCACCTATCCCTCTACTTCTGATATATCATTTTTTACAACCCCATATAATATATATTTTCTTGCCTATTTTCTGACCCCGAAATTTCGACAAGTATCTTCAAATCTTTACTATTTTATTCAGAATAGAAAGAAAGAAAAAAAAAAAAGAGAAAATTCGAAAACAGAAATTAATGAAAAATGTATAATCGACTATAAAAAATCCTCGATGACATTGAAGATGGATTTGTTCGTCCTGTGGAAGTAAAAAAAAAAAAAAAAAAAAATATATATATATATATATAAATACAGATAATCTGAAACAGGTCAGGGTTGTATGGGTCATCGTGTGCTGAAGCATGGCCTTCGTTTGTTATTTACTGACTTCCTATAGATGGAAATTATTAGGAGTTCACGTAATACGTACGTGCGGAAAGGCTTGTTAGTATATTCGTTGTATATAATGTTACCTTTTTTTTTTTTATTTTTTCATATTACTTTCCGTCTCGGCAAATTTTTTTAAATTACATTCAACAAAATAGTGCACATTGTTCCCTGATTCTGTAAAGCTTAGTCAACTCTTAATCTATAACGTTACCTGCAATTATGGGATTTAACTCGTGACTAAATACTACCCACTCTTCAACCCCGCACTCGTGAGATTAGACACGTTTTGATCCATCAAAGGCAGGAAGTAGTACCTAGATGTCTAGGCTATGGAAATTTGGAGATAGACGAATTTTGCGGAGGTATGGGGATGGAGAGGGGGTGGAAAAGGGAAGGGAGAGTTTCCGGGGCCGGGGAGATGATTCAAACTTCAATTAGTAGAATGTAATTAAAGTTCGACCATTGTTACGTGTGTTAATCGTTATTCGCAACGTTCAAAGTCTTCCTAAGCACATATTATACAACCCTAATTTCAGAACCCAATCTAAACTGTGAATATATAATAATAATAATAATAATAATAATAATAATAATAATAATAATAAATAAATTAATTGATCCATAATACATAATGTTTTCTATTTTTATTTATTTTTTTTACAGGGGTAGATGAAGCTATGGATTACATGGGATCAGCTGTGTCGTCTTCAAGAACGTGGGACTCAATAATTCTTCAATGAAATTTCCCGATTATATTTCCTGATGACCCTGGTGCATATTATATAATTAAGAAAGCTTTCGTATATACCTACCCTTGACTTGCCTATAATATTATACAGTACGCATAAATTTTTGTTCTTACGAATTCATCGTTTGCTTTGAAAAATATCTGAATATATATATTATATAATATGACAAACCGCTAGTCTTTAAAATTAATAATTAAACTATATATACGTATATAATTATATATATATATAAATTATGTATATGATTATCGACAGAAAACTTTTTTATATACAAGAAAGTTTGCCCCTTATATTATTATATATTATTACACATATAAAACCATTAAATATTAATAAATAATATATATATATATATATATATATATATATATCTTAGAGGGTATAAGACATAACGATTATTTTATTGCCCTATAGCCAGCTCTATAGCCTGTACTATACATATATATCTATGCGATATCGTTTCGTTCAGGTTTTTTTTTTTTATAATTTTTTTTTCACCTTTTTTTCTCTCTTTACTTTTATTCCTCTTCTCCAATCAGTTCGGATAAATCTCGATCCGTCTTTCGACACCCTACTCCCTGCTCTGCAGCCCTATACCTTGGGACGCCTTTATAGCTACTCAATCATTTCTTCTCATCGGAAAAGCTACAGCGAGAGACGCACATTTCCGAGGTTCAATGCCTCGAGCTTAGATGATCGTTCTCGAAACGGGACATCAACCGGCAACAGATGATTTCTATAAACTTTTCTTTTTATCGACGATGTCAATTTCTATTGAACGAAAAATGATAAATTCAACGCATCTGATATGTTATATGTCTATTTTAATTCAATAAAAGTTAATATTAATTTTTCACCACTCTGAATGATTAGATCGAGTAGTTTTTTTTTTTTTTTTTTTTGTTATTAAATTTCTGTAAAATAAGAGAAATAAATGAAAGTATGCGTCGTTAGCTAATTTAATTCTTGATTTGAACCCGCGTCAGCTTTGAAAATGTTACGAAAATTCTCGTTATTATTTCAGTTTCGCCGCAGGAAGACCAGCGAGTTATCAGATTGTAAACTAAATTATTGAAATAAGGTCTAACGGCTACGAGCCATGCGAGGAATTCAGATCTCATTTTTTGCGTATGGATTTCGAATGACCTTTTTCTTTTTTCTTTTCGCAGTTTTTTTTTTCAAATTTCGATTACAAGTCTGTCTATATAATAAAAATTTAAGAAAAATAAATGAGGGTAGAATTTAGCGAGTGGAATTTAGTTCCCTACTATATATATATATTACATCCGGTTTCGTTTAGTCTTCCGCTTTTATATGCATAAAAATACGAAGCCAAGGGGTGCATGTAGCATCAGACCAAAGTATATGTGTCTACAAACTCGCGCACAGTTCGCAGGAATACCCTCGGGCAAAATATTTAATCTTGTGGCTCGGTGCGCTAGCTTGATTAGATTCCATCTTTGAACAGCTCTGTATTATGACTATATCAAATGTAGGTATATAGAATATAAAAGATTGTAATATACATACATTTTTATAAAGAACTGGGCGGAAAACTCTGAACGAGTGTTAAATTTCGCAGGTATATTAAAGCTGTATGGGTGAAGAGAGAGAGAGAGAGAGAGAGAGAGAGAGAAAAATCTAATCTTTCGGGTCAAAGATTCTTCTCGTGTAATAAAGGAATCTGTTTATTATTATATTTTTTTTCGTCATTATTATCATCATTATTATTATCTAGATAAGATGGAATATCGGAAGTTTTTTTATCTAGATAACTACTTTGCCAGTGCTGCAGGATACTATACTAGCCCACCAGCCCACCAGAAGTGGTGGCGGAAGTGGATATATGCGTGAGAGGTCTGGGCTGGAGTGAGGAACTCGGAGAAGACCCCAGAGCCAAGAGCCAAGAGGCATCGATATCGTCTAGTGCCACTTCGACGGTAGAAGTAGGGACAGTGCAGGGCTGTTCCGCAAGGAACTTTAGCTTTACCAATATTTGAATTATTCTAACATTTTATTTTTATACACTAGCGATTTTAGAATCTACAGAATAAATTTACTCACACTTAAAGGTCATAGAAATTATGCATTTTAGTTGTAGAAATTCATTCGTATTAAAGATATATCAGAAAATTTCATTATAATGTTCATTCAATTGCCTATCATTAGGATTGATCATTAGATACCATTAGTACAGAGAAACTGATTAAAAGATAATAAATCGATGAGATAAATTCTGGAAAAATGTTTAAGCTCATTTTTTTAAATATCAGAACGCAATGTTTGATCAATTAACGCAATTAAAATAAACCGCTTCATGAATGTGAATGTACATACGACATCGGTTGTTGGTACGAACATTTGACTCTCAATGTTCCAGCTACCGTATATATGACCCTAAAAAAATTTCTCGTATATCGATAGCTATACTATAGATATCGACAGATGAATGAATCGAAGTCATTTGTACCGATGGCGGATTTCACGTCGGTTATATTCCGACAGTAGGTAATGCACTGTTTGACAAATTTTTGTTGCTTTCATTCCTTAGGCCATTTATTTATTTTTAGCGTCAAACGAACATGTTTTGGAACCTACGTGTTCTAAATCGACAATAGAATTGGGCTACAGAGCCCTTTTTCCGTTTTCGGTGCACGGTTAGAGATATTCCGTTCGATAGCACCGCTCAGACCGATGTTTTTAGAACAGGTCGAATTGGGTAGGAAACCACCTTAAATTGTGGATATCCGGAATTATTACGTGAATGGCCATACGGCGGGAACTACAAAAAGGAGGAGTGTTCGATGTTTGACAAAATTCGAGTATGGCTGAGTTGGACTCACTGATATATATTATAACTGGATCGCCGATCGCGTATGAAATATAGGCCGAAGCGTGAGGCCAGTTGAGTGTCATTTTTTTGGAGTCCCGTGTATCGCCATCTGTGCTTGGCGGCATCAAGCTACCTATCAATTCATGATTTGATATCACAGTGATATATTATTATATACAGCATGATTCCCAAGTCACGGAAAAGATTTTACATGCAGATTCCTAATCGAAATCTAAGAATAAGTTCCTTATCAAAAACTTCGAGGGACCAGTCGTTCCTGAGTTATAGAAGGTTTAGTCCACCTCGTAGTTGACGTTGTCCAGGTGGTGAAACTGATGACTCACATTCCCCAGGTCTTTTGCTTCGAAGTTTTCATTTTAGTTGTCGCCAGGCAGGTGATTTCTGACCTCCAGGATTCTCACTACGTTTTCGACGTTGTCCAGGTGTTCAAACTGATGACTTCCGATCCCCAGGTCGTTCGCTTCGTAGTTTTCACTCTCGTTGTCATACGACGCGGGCACTATCAATTTTACAGGATTTTACGTGGTTATGCGGAACAAAAAGTGAGCGCGAAAATTAGCGCTTGAAAAATGACCCTTTACTTGATCGGCCGCACTGATATCGGTAATCGGCCGATAAATAACTGTCATGCGAATCTATCGGGATAACCGACAGATGGCGGAATGCGGGACTCCAAAAAAAAATGGCCGCCTTGGAGCCCCAATAGGGCACATGAATTTTGGTCGATCGGCTATCTAGTTAGTATATATATCAGTGGTTGGACTCTCTGTTCTGTGAAGAACTTCATTAAACAATTGCTTTTTGCATATTTATTCATATTTTTCGATAGCCAGTTGCTATAGCAATAAATAAAGAACAAGTCGTCCGATACAGTCCATTTATAATTCTGAATAGTTGTGAGTATTTATTTATTATAATAGAGCCAATATAATAGATTATAATATATTATCTCAATTTGTGTTATTGAGACATTCAACTCGATCATTAGTTATCACTTCTTCTTAGAATGAATTTATTCTGTTACAGATAATATGTCTCAATCAGACACAAACAAAGGACAAGGAAGTGGAGAAGGAGCAGTCCGCGATGATCCTCCTGTCGCTGAGAATAGCAGTGCTGTTGCTGATAGCGATAAGCCGAGAGGTATTTCTATTTCTTCTTTTGTGACTGAATTTTGTTGTCTCAATAGTTAGTGTACAGGGTGAATTTTCTCCGGGTTCATGCGAGAGGGTGTGGCTTGAATCGGGTGAGACTTTGCATCTTCCTATGTAGGTATTATCTATCACCGATCATTTTTTTATTTTTCAGAAAACAGGCCCAGAGGCTACAGAGCTGACCGATGGGTCCGACATCGGCAGCAGACAGCAGCAATCCGACCTGCATTTAATGCACTACAGCGACGACGGGCATGGGAGGCGAGACTGAGAATTGATACGGACCGGCGACTTCTGGTCGAATTATTATATAGGATGGCACGCGAGATGGGACGGCCTAAATAATTTTCTTTTTCTTTCGTTTATAAAATTTAATAAATGTTTCACAACTGTTTGTTCTTAGTTTTCTTCAATGAAATTGAATAAATATTTCTAAATGATTTACTTGTATTATTTTTCCGTAAAATGGGATGTCTTTCGCAATTAGATAAGTATATTACAAACCGAGATTCATCGTACTATGTAAAATCGCTGAAAAACTTGAAGAGGGTCAATGTTTTTGGTTCAACGAGTTAAGGGGAGATATCAGTGTGACAGGCTGAAAAATGAGGTATTTTTTGGGAATTTTTTTTGAAAAAACGGCTCGATCAAATTATTTGGGATTTTGTGTATTTATTATTTAAGTATTAAAGTATACAAAGAAATTTTTTTTTTTTTTTTTTAGTGCATTTTATATAGCAGAGGAGCGGTCGCAAAATGGCGTCTAAAAAAAAAACTTCGCGACGGTTGACAACATAAATGCCACAGCAAGCATCTGAAATCAAAAATTCAAAAAGATTATTGAATTATAATAGTATAGCTATCGCAGCATCGTAGGAAAATTGAAAATTTTGATTGGAAAAAAAATGGCGGTCATTTAAAAAAAAAATCGAATTTCACGCAAAAATTTTGCAGTAAATAGTGAATAAAAAAAAAAGTAAACAATTTAAAAAAAAACTCTACCATGCGACGATAGCGATAAGTTTTCTGAAGAGAATCGTTTTTGAATGAAGTCGATTGGACAAAATTTGACAGAGTTATGCTGTCAACCAGGTCAAAAAACATGGTTTCGAGAAAAACGCGTTTAAAGTTTTGAGAGGATAAAATTGAATGATGTAACTTAAATATTGATACAAGTTCTTACCGATTAGTCTGCTATCCCTGGACCATATAGCAGCTCATTTGCGTCCAGAAATAACATTTCCTCATCCTTACGTCGGTTTATAGCACTCAAGCGTCCCTCGTGCGTGTTTGCTGCTGAGTAGCGCTCGGCGTTCTCGATACGTTTTCGGTCGATTTCGTGGCAATAATTTCGAATACTTCTAAGCTGAATATTGTTTTTAAAATTTGTAGGCATATTCTTAAAGGTCAAAACTATCTATTTAAGCAAAAAAAAAAAAAAAATCGATTTTTTTTTTTCACACTGATATCTCCCCTTAACGTGGAATTACCCATCGATTGTTTATCGTGAAAAAATAAATTACGTCGTAACCTCTGACCCTGACCCCTCTCGATTTTATTCATATTTTTTTTCTGATAGATATGCAGTAGATTGGAAGGAGTGCTCGTGATTGTTTGCAAATTTCTATCTCAATTGATTTTCGATTTACATATTTTTGAAAATTTTCAATTCCTGACGATCGTCAAATGTCGATCTATCAATCGGATTACAAAATAATGACAATATGAAATTAATCAGAAAGAAGTGTACTTTTCGAAAAAAGTACATCGGGATAATTGTGCCTCGTCCTTCACAGTGATATTTTCGTTTGAATATGTAAAATCGATTTTTCTCAAAGTATGACATGATTCGTAATTTTCAAAAAATTCTCAAATATACTTCGAGAAGAAACAAACATTTTGAGCTATGGCCGATCGTGGCTTTCTCTTTCCTTCTGTACTTTTTCGCGGATTAAAAAAATTCTTAACACCAAAAACCGCTCGTACAGGATCGCAAAGTTTATTTTCATTTGCAGGATTACATAAGTAAACTTTTTTTTAGTAAGTGTGGAAGTATGTATCTCATGAAATTGAATCGATCGATAAATAAACGATTCATTGTTCTTCTCATTTCGGTGCTTTTGAACATTATTTTTCCGCGTCAAAATATAACTTTTTCAGAAATACGATCCATGTATGAAGCTTTCAGTTTGATATTCGCGAAATTCCGAGGAAATGTATTTATATTTGTGTAGTTTCAAATCAAGTATTCAGTATAAGATGAACTAAATAATTCCGTAAACTATTGGATCTGATGAATTCAAACATGTAATATGTCCTTTTATATTTTGTGCATCCGGTTTCGGCGCCCCCGCGTACACAGCCACGCGCGACGACGTCTCGCACGAATCAATCGCGTTTTAAATATAGTTTCCATCAGAGTTCCATTTTCCACCTAAAACAGACCGCTTAGAGAAGTAATCAAGGAACATGCTCGTATTTTTTTCTCAGAATTTTCAAAGGGTGTTATCATCTCGGAGAGGGAATGAGGAATAAAATTTAAAAGTTTATTCCCTATGCCATTTCTCTATTTCAGCGTGAAACAAGAATGTTTTTGGACCTACGTGTTCGAAATCGTCAATAGAATTGCGCTACAGAGGTCTATTTCCCGTTTTCGGTGCCCAGTTAGAGATATTCCGTTTAATAGCACCGTTCAGCCCAATGTTTTTAGAACAGGTCGAATTTGGTAGGGAACCACCTTAACGTTTCATAGAATTTAAGGCTCATTTGTGGCTAACCTGCACTATCTCACCCGAAATAATTTCAATCAAGGAACATTTCGTACACATCAGATTCTTGAAATAATTCTTTATCCCCGAGAATTGAGCGTGCGAATAATTTTCTCGTAGGTGTGTACATGTGATTGTTCTGTTACCCCCACCATACCACCCCCTCGGACAGACTTAATACGTTATATCAATTATTGAAGCTGTATAAAAATCATTACTGTACAAATCCTGCTTCAGTTTATTGTCAAACCTTGAACGATCGTCAATATGAAGCGGCAGAGTCTATTGATATCCTTATTATTATTATCATTATTAACAACGACGGGTACGAATGCGGGTTATGGTTCATTTCCCACGTTGAGCGTATTATATGTTAATCCGTTCGAGAGATCTCAACCTTGTTCAGAGGGAAGAATACGCGATCAACATGGTCGGTGCAGGATGTACACGTAAGTATATCCCTAACGTGTGTTCAATTAATAAGTCCTTCGAGTCTATCGAGGACTTTAAAATTTTATATTTATGAAGGACATTCTCTGGCGTCAATCTTTCAGCCTTCGAACTGCATCTTTCCTTATTTTTCATCTTTTCCTTATTCTTCTTCTTCTTGGAGATAAAAACGATCTCTGACTCTTCTTTGTACAGTATTTGAACTCTACGCTCATGCTTGTATGTCTACATTTCTTTGTAGTATACATTAAGCTATGAGAAGGTAAAAAATCCTTCTGACTGAAACGTTGATAAGATTAGTTATTACATAAATCCGTACGATACGTATAATAATATAGTTTATGTGGTTGTCTGTTTTAGCGATTCCTCTTCCTGTGTGCTGTCCTACGCAGAATGTCATTGGGTCGTATTCTTAATACTTGGTTTGAGAAAATTAGTTGCAATAAGCGCCTAAAGCTTAAAAAAAAAAAAAATAAAAAGTAATGAAAAGGCATTTATAAAAAATAGTGATAAGTTATTATAACAAAATAATATTAAATTAAACATTAAAACTGAAATAAATGAATAAGATAAAATAAAATAATAAAATAATACGATCCAAACCTCGGATAAGCTAATCGTCTTTGCTAACACTATAGGAAGGCTTAAGACTATATACACAATATAATTGAAATGTCAAACTCAATATTTTGGATAAAAAAAAAAAAAACTAAAAATGATAATGAATTTATTTTCTACCTTTTAACCTGGATCAAGAAATTTCAATTATTTATTCATCATCTTTGTTAAATACAGTAGATGAAAACATCCAAGTGATGTTTTTGGATGATCACTTAAAACGCGAAACATTTCGGGTATGGGAACGTATTTTTGAAAACGCAGAGATTATCGATGAGACGTCGGACGTTGCTTCAGCGAAGGCTTATCATTGGCAAAAATAGATGACCTACGATCTTTGATGAAGTCTGTGTCGAACGAAGCGCAGTTGTGGTATCAGAATATACTCGAAGCATATCATCTGCTGAGATCCAGGAGTAAGCTGCGTTAATACGTAAACAAGAATTTTATTTATGAATTTAAGATAACGACATAGATAGATATAAACAGTTCGTTGTATTATTGTTCGTATAACTGTTTATACTCAATCGTCGATGATCATCACTGTATCAATTGCATCCTCTGCAACGCAATTATATTCACTAGCGTCACATTTCTACTGCATTCATGATTGTCAAATCTATTCGACGAGTTACCTTGTGACCCGCTTTAGAGGAGCTCGACTTGCGGCAGGATCTCTTTTTCGTTGCTCGATATTATAAGGTTCTCGCATTTTCTAAGCTTACGAAAATCTCATTTCCTCAATGCTGACCATCAATTTTCCACGTTAACGTCATCAAAGATTAATGAACCAGGTTTTTGACTGTCTTTTTACTCCGACGCTGATTTTTTCTCCTATAATTTCTTAACGACCAGCTATAATCAGCCATAAGGAAATCATATCGAATATAAAATACCTCATCTTCACCTTCCTGGAGCGTTACGAAAATATTTCCGTGTGAAGAAATTTACTCGTAGGTGTGCACATGTGTACGTTCCGTTACCCCCACCATACCACCCCCTCGGACAGCATAACAATTATTGGAGATGCATAATAATCATCACTTTTCAAATTCCGCTTCAGTTTACTTTCAAACATCGAACGATCGTCCAGATGAAGTGGCAGAGGCTATCGATAACCTTATTATTATCATTATTATTAACAATGATGGACACGGGATGGACATTCGGTAATATTTGGGAAAAAATGATCACATCTAACACCACAAGAGCTTCAAAATTATCGGGTATTTCCCGATAGGTTCGTTGCAAACCAATGAGCGAGTAAAGTTGCTCAAGTTACAAAATCACTTTTTTCTGAAAAACTTCGTTTGATTGCAGGGAACCTTGAGGAAAATACCCTATTAATTTTGAAGCTTGAGTGGTATTCGGCGGATTATTTTTCCATCCAAATTTCGGCCGATAGAATTGCACCATGAGATAAAATCCACAGTTAAAAACTACTCATTTTTTTTTTCAAAACTTTTCAATTGACACAACTCAATCTGTCTCGATGAAGGGTCAACTGGATTGGAAAATCTTTTGTTTTTTTATAGATATAAGATTCGTTTGTTTTAGAAAAAATCGGGCAGCCCAGTGCAGCCCGATTTTTGTAAAACGAAAGAACCTATAGGCTAAGTGAAAAATTACCGGTGAAATCACACGTGAAATTATCAGTTAAATATCGTGTAGGCTATGCGAAATAATATCGAATGGTGCAATTCTTTCGGCTGAAATTTGGATGGGAAAAATAATCAAATTGGAACAGGCTACGTAACTGAGAATATACCGTACCTACTCTGATCGCAATGGAGGAAATAATCTATTATTATTCAGACGAAGAATCTACAACAGTCCGCGTCGAAAATGAATTACTTGGTCATAGACACAATAGCATAATCCAGGCTGCTCGAAGATTATCATTTGCACCTTGTCCAGATGGAAGAAAACGCGATAGACATGGTCGGTGCAGGACGTACGTGTGAGCGTAAGTATATAACATGTGTTCAATTAATAAGTCTCTCGAGTCTATTGAAGACTTTAAAAACGCTGCATTTACGAAGGACGTTCTCTGACGTTAATTTCTCAGTCTCCGAACTGTTATTCTCATTATTATTCTCATTATTATTATTATTATTATTAATTTATTATTCGTCTCCTTATCGGAGATAAAAACGACCTCCGACCTTTGTACAGTATTTGAACTCTACGCTCATGCTTGTATGTCTATACATTTCTTTGTATACAAGCTATGAGAAGGTCGAAAATTCTTCAAACTTTGGGTATAAATTATTTGTTGGTTCTTCCTTAGCGGATGTCCGGTTTAAACACATCATTTCAATCCAGACTGTCAAACAGTATGACATCAGATGTCCAATAAGTTCTATGCCGTAGCTGCAACTACGTGAATAAGTAAAATATGTATACAATCAATCGGATCAGGTTGCAGGTACAGAGACGAACGCCGTTGAACTCTGATCAGATATATAATTCATGGGTTATACAGGGTGGTCCATTTTAATCGATGCAGGCGAATATCTCGAAAACTAACAATTATAAAAGAAAAAGTTTTATACAAAACTTGAAGGGTTTCGAGGGGGAAAGATAATGCTGATATGTGTTGACTTGTGGACTTCGCCAATTCCGAGATTTCGCAAGCAACTTCGGATTTTAGATAGGGAACACATGTTTTGGTTTGGGGCATCTGATAGTGCGATGAAAGACTCATTCAAACACGCAAGCAAAAAAAATTGGAAAAAAAAATTTTGCAAAAAAAAATTGGAATAAAAAAAGTCGCGAATTTTTTTTTTTTTTTTTGCAAAAGATTGCTTTTTTGTCCCTAGCTTTCGAACACATTCATTGTTCATCACTCTAGCTCAAAATTTTTCTCGCCAATTTTGAAATTGGAAAGATTGAATGTACCAGATTATTGAAAAAAAAATCGTAGATCAATAACGCAAAGTGATGAACAATGAATGTGTTCGAAAGCTAGGGACAAAAAAGCACAATCTTTTGCAAGAGAAAAAAAAAAATTCGCGAAATTTTTTTTTGCAATATTTTTTTTCCAATTTTTTTTTGCAAAATTTTTTTTTCCAATTTTTTTTGCTTGCGTGGTTGAATGAGTCTTTGATCGCGCTATCAGATGCCCTCAACCAAAACATGTATTCCCTATCTAAAATCCGAAGTTGCTTGCGAAATCTCGGAATTGGCGAAATCCACAAGTCAACACATATCAGCATTATCTTTCCCCCTCGAAACCCTCCAAGTTTTGTATAAAACTTTTTCTTTTATAATTGTTAGTTTTCGAGATATTCGCCTGCATCGATTAAAATGGACCACCCTGTATATCTGGTATAATATTAATATGCAGAGTGTGGCTTGGATGATGGAGCCCTTGAGCGTTTGCTTTGGCTGTGTCCTAGATTTGTGGATTCCAGGGGGGGGGGGGGGGGTCTAATTAATTTCCTTATCAAAAAGGGCTTACGAATAGGTTCTGATATATTGATGAGTTAGCTATTGAGGGGGATTATGAAACTTTGATTAGATTAGTTGCATTTGTAACAGATAATAAAATTCAATTACAGTAGACTCGAGATAAGTGGCCATAGGGTAAGTGGCCCTGCAAACGACTTCCCCTTCACACGGACGGTCACTCACACAAACACTATGCCCCCCACCACAGCAGTATGCGCACCAACAGCTTCTCCCACCACGCGTCATACGCCTCTTCCTCAGCCGTGGTGGGAGCGTTTCGTAAGTGGCCATTTTCCTCTCCTATAGCCCCGTTAGATGGCCACTTATCTAGAGTCTACTGTATATTAGTTTATGTAATTACTTGTAGTTATTATATAAATCCGTATGATACGTGTATTAATATAGTTTATGCGGTTGTCTGTTTTAGCGAATTCTCTTCCTGTGTGCTGTCCTATACGCAGAATGTCATTGGGTCGTATCTTACTTGGTTTGAGAAGATTAGTTGCAATAAGCGCCTAAAGCTTAAAAACAAAAAACAAAAAAAAAAAAAAAAAAAAACAAAAGAGTAATAAAAAGGCATTTTATAAAAAGTAGTGATAAGTTATTATAACGAAATAATATCAAATCAAACATTGAAACTAAAATAAATGAATAAGATAATATAAAATAATAAAATAATATTATCCAAAGCTCGGATAAGCTAATCGTCTTTGCTAACACTATAGTAAGGCTTAGACTGTATATACACAATATAATTAACTATTATAATTATCGGCGATAACATTTGGTGAACAAAAGTGGAGGCAAAGTTTTATGTATGTTATGTACTAATTGGAATCAACCGCGTAATGAATATGGAATCTACGACATCGGTTGTTGGCACGAGATATCGACAGATGGATAAATCGACGTCATTTGTACCGATAGCGGATAATAATATCATGTCGGTTATTTTCCGAAAGTAGGTAATGCAGGGTATACAAAAATTTGTAATTGCTTGTTAGTTATTATAGTTAAATACAGTTTTAATCTATTATTTATACAAATATATAAATTACAGTTTTTATTATAATTGTATTTAATTAGATGCAAGTTTTGATTGTGAAATGAAATGAACTTGGAAGATTTTTAAAGTCGATTTGTTTCAAATAATCGAATTACAGTGAATTGGAAAAAACATTGCATGTCAATTAATACTTTTCCCAATTTTCCCCGATTAATTTTGATCAAAAATGATTGAAAGAAAAAAAAAGCTCAGAAATGAATTCATGCAACGATTTATTTCAATTTATCGTATAGTATTGAAATTGAATATTATATTAAATTGGAGATCGGTATTTTTTATTGGAATAATTATATGTGCCCGTCGTGATTATACACGAATTGGGTCATCTTCGTTAAAGCTGATGTTTACATTACTATACATACGAAACAACTTTCACGGGGACGCAGAGGAGTTAATCATGAAAAATTTATCAAGCAGAGGAAAAATAACTACATATATACGTATATATGATATGTTCATGTAAATATATTGAATATATTATATATATTATTCAACCGAGGTCCTGATTTCCGCACGCTGTTCAACTGCGCGCCGCATGAAGCGAAACGCGCGGAGTCGGTGCAGATACTTACGTGTATTATTAAACGATCAATTAATCGAGCCAATTCTGTGAGATAATTAGAAAGCAAGTAAACAGGTGCTCTCCTGTATAATCGTATATGAAATCAACAAGTTTTACTTTCAATTAATTTATTCATCATATTATAACACAAAAGTACATAGGTAGTACATACATGATATCGTATGAAAGATTTCTCAGAAAAAACTCCAAATCTATTTTGTTCATTAATTTTTTTTTTTTTTTTTTTTTTTTATACACGAACTCAAGCGCAGATATGAAAGAAAAATATAGGTACATCAATATGTCCAATTAGACATAGAAAATGCTTGTTATCTCGTTTGTGGTTTTACACGCTCTGTTATTTGACAATTGGAGTCCGTTTCAAAACGCGTATCTATCCACTCTATACGAGATTATCCATAAATACCACGATGCCACAAAATTGAACGACGCGTATAATAAAGGAGAGTTTTTTTTTTTTTTTTTTCAATCCCTCTTATTTCGATCCTCCAACCACGAAGATCGCAGTCCCGAATTATATGAGCCGAAAATTGAATGTTATTTTTCCAACTTCTTCTTCTTCTTTTAAAGATCTAATTTGACGGATTAAGACACGTCAAAAAGCACATTTCGCTGCTCACCTTGGAACCTGTATTAAAATTAGTATGCTTCTATTGAACCGCGAGGCTACACAAACATATATATATATATATACATGCCTACTGTAAAAATATAGCGATGACGTCGACCCACTTTACGGCAACTAGCCATATTGTAAAGTAAAAAATACGGTTCTGCCTTATTCTCGTTATCTGACCAACAGCTTCCATACAGTAAATCCAATTAAGGGATCGCCGAGTCCTCTACCACTATACCTACTACTGCCTACTGCTGCACTCTTCGAGACTATAATCGGTCCATCTTTACGGCACTTACAATTCGGGCGAGCTTAATTTTCGGATTATTCAAAGGCGCGACTGACTGAGTGACTCGGACCGTTTCCCAGAAATTATAAACCCTTGAAACGTCGTTAATACCATTCTCAAACCAGCCCTATATAAACCGCAGGAATTCTTACCGCTGCAGTTAACATCTCATTAAACTCATGCTTCATTCAATTCAATTCTATCGGTTTCGTGTCGCACTATATAGAAGAGCTGCGGCTACCACGATTCTATTCCATGAAATTTATACGTAAAACTAAGAAATAACAAAACTGTAACAAAACATTAGATAATAAAAACGTTTCAACGCCAATTATACTAATTGGATTTACTAAGTGGCAACTGTTTCGTTTGGTTTATACGCTCAAACGAATTCTGTATCAATACCATTCGTTATACTGATTTCGTTCTACCATAGCATTCCCATATAAACAGATGTGTCCGATGCCGTAGAAGATGTAAACCCTTTCTTCTTTCTTCTTGCTTCTTATGTATACATTATACTTAAATATATTATGTAAATCGAGTAATATGAGTTAAAAGTTTAGTAACATGACTGGCGTTAGATCGCTAGCGTATAGCACGAGGTGATATACATATGTGTTTCATATTCCTATATGAGATATTAATCTTGATATCGGTGCATGCGCCAACCACCGGGAGAAGAAGGATGACCGGTGGGTTAATTATGTAACCGTAACGCATTAAAGAGTTATCATTTAGCCCGTGGCATGCGCCTTGTGCAGCCTGAACTGAGGAAGGTGCCTACAGGTGCAGTAAAGGTACAGCTGGCCAAGAAAAATCAGGGCAAAACTCCACCTGTGCTGGTGATGGTGATGGTGATGGTGATGGTGATGGTGCTGGTGGTGTTCACCACCATATACCTCTTGCACTCCATGCACGGTTATATAGCTGCACGGTGTTTTAAGGTGCTCCGCTTTTTTTACTACTATACACGATTATAAGATATTTAAGTATCATACGCATATGGAGGATATGTGTGGTTTATATTTTAAAACACGCTTTTTCCACCTCCTGCAGTATCATATACTTATTATCGTTTCGCTTATTACTTTCGTTCATGCCTTCGGCGAACGACATCGTACACTATGCGTAAATTTGTTCGATTTACAATCTGCACGCAGGCTGCAGTGGTCAAGTTTTATTACATAGGTACATTAGGGTGCTTTTTTTGAAACGACTATTTTTTTTTTTTTTGCAACTCCCCATTGAAAATCTTGTTGTAGACGTCGAAAAGGGAATCCTGTCCAATTTTTAGCTGTTCATTGCAATTCCAGCACTCGCGCTTTTCTTTTTAAGTTTTCCCATATGCTAAAAGCATGTAAACATTACGACTTTTTCTTTCGCCGCGCAAAACTCAGCCGCATTTCAATGGATTGTTCTCATCCAAGATACATTTTACAGAGAATTTAGTGTTCTTCAAAAGTGCCATTGATAGTTTGGCTGTGGTTTCAACCGCCGCACTTGTGTGAGCCTCCACAGTCGATTTTATGCATAATTCTGCTTTCTCGCTGTGGGCGAATAAACAGTTGGACTTGGAGAAAAAAACTTCGGAACAATTTTGTAGGAAATTTATTTCTCTACAAAAAAAGTCCAGTACATAAAGTCTCTCAAACCAGTATTTCAAAAGATATAAGGACTTTGATTTTTTTAAATATAAAATTCCAACAAAATGTCAAGTTCAATATTTTCAAGTCAGTCAAACTATCTTGGGCACTTTTGAAGAACACTAAATTCTCTGTCAAATGAGTCTTGGATGAGAACAATCCATTGAAATGCGTCTGAGTTGTGCGCGACTAAAGAAAAAGTCGTAATGTTCACATGCTTTTAGCATGGAAAAACTTGAAACGAAAAGCGCGAGTACTAGAATCGGAATGAAGAGCTAAAAATTGGACAGGATTCCCCTTTCGACGTCTACAACAAGATTTTCAATGGGGAGTTGCAAAAAAAAAAAAAAAAAAAAAGTCGTTTCAAAAAAAGCACCCTAAGGTACATTTATTCAATAAAATGATCACGAATCTTCGAATCTACGATTCAGCTCATATATCTGCGCTGCAGGATTAATTCAATTTTCAACGAGACTATGCGTTGTCGTTAGAATTTTTACCCTTGACTAAAGAAAAGGTCCGTTGCTATAAAACTGCAAATATTATGTCCGTTATTTTGACGTATATGTTGCAACGTCTTGAGATATTGGTCGTAAATCATAATCGGAAAGGACGTATACGGTACGCTTCGAGTCTGACATGTCAAGGTGAAATTTATGAATTCACGATCATCGAGCTGCAAACTGTACACATCTTTTTCTCAATCGTCAAAAAAACTGAGCACATATCACCTGTTCAAATATCAAATATCTAAATACGCAACGTTGAATAAAATTTTTAATATCTATATTCTGCTTGAATTTAAGTAGCTCTAATTAAAATCGATTTTAATATACTAAAAGCGGTTTTCGTTTTTTCAACAATTTTTCACAGTCTACTATATCCGAAAATTCATAGAATTCGAAGAATGACGTGCTGAGCGTTTCATAGATGTTATCTATTGCAATGTACCTATACGTGGTATCTATAGACTGATGCATGCACCATCATGCAATACGTGAAAAAGGAATGAAGATTAGCGGTAGGCCGGCGATCCGGCTCGGCCATAATAAACTTCATATATACATACCTACATATAGACATGAAGGCTTATTAAATCAGATATACAATTACAAACGTAGGTATATAATATATACCTACTATATACACTCGTTTTATGACAAACTGGACGTACGTAGCTTATGCGTCTATGCGTAGGTACAGACACATATCTTGTTTTGTATATAAGACAACTTATATATGCATGCAGGTATATAGCCGTGAATGCATTTCGTTAGGCAGTAATAAGTGTATTGGGATCCTTGGAATGGGTGTGGCTTTGAAATTTTAGCCTTCTTTGAGTAGTTCTATTTTCGTCACTAGTTGGCGTATCGAGGTTCTAAGGTTCCCAATTATACCTCCATACATATGAGTTTACCTTACAATACCGGCACTGATGCAATGAAACATGAGCATCTTCTACTTGTTCGTATGTTGCTATTTTTTTTTATTTTTGTCAAGTATATGATCCATAAATTGCGCGAAGCGATTGAATCCCATTTCGATTCGATCGTGATAAACGATCTATAGGAAAATGATTGTCTTTGTGTTTTTTCTCCAAAAGATTTCGAATTTGTTCTTCGTCTTTAGTGTATATAGATATGTGCGAATCGTTGCATGGGTATATAGTATGTGAAAATAAAGAATTTATAAAAATAAAAACACTGAATGAGTGGACGAGAGGTAGTCTACCATAAGCAATTCCAGTAGCTAGCTGCATATTTCTCGCGTGCAATAAATTGGCAGTGGAAAACCGGAGTCGGACCATCATCGGTGGCACGCGAGCTTGCAAAAGTATCGGTATAGGTATAACGCGTGAGATATATATATATATCTACTATACATTATAGTATTAGAGTTTAAATATGAATATAACATATATTATATGTATGTGTATATGCAGTGTGCAGAGATTGTTCTGAAAAATTCTTTCATATATTAATTCTTATTCTGCAGTATCTCTCGCCGTCAGCCAAAGCTGATTCCTTCAGCAGCTTCTGGTCTCTGCAGGCTTCTGGCTTCTGGTTTCAGATACTTACGCATCTCTCTTTGTATTATAATATTGAGTATACATATTATATTGGAGATATGTGAGAGATGTCCGTCCCGATCTTGATCCTGCAATGACGCGTACCTATACGATCTTTCACGCATGCAAACTTTGATATTATATATCGCGTTTGTGAATTAACGTTCCTGCTATACAGGAGTAAAGTCAAAGTGCTATATAACCGGAGGAGACGTCACAAAACCGACCTTCTGACCATAAATGATACCAGAATGTGGCGTGTCTGCCTCTCAAAAACTATTATAATAATTATTGCGTTATACCACAGAGATCCGAGAGCTCCTCACCAGTTCTTTCAGATATAACTATAAAGGATATACACATACGATTTCATGTATTATCCTTGACCTGTCACACCAATGTCTCGTATATACCATACCTAGTGCTGAGAATTACAACTGATCAAATTAACTCTTGCGTTTTATCATCCTTTCCTTTTTTTCTCATTCAACAGAAATTTGGGATCGAAAATTTAATCGGTATATAATAATGCTGGATGATTTACAGTCGTTAATAAGACGGGTACTATACCTTATATGAAAAAATAAATAATATTAAGAAGGGTGGTATTGTAATAGCTTCATAAATCCGACCTGTCAGCTTCTGGATTTTAGTGTTACTTTACCATACATAAAGGCAGTACTACATACGTTCTGTGTATTCTGTTTGAATTATTTAACTTAACTTGAGGTATGTATGATGAACGTTGTGTATGTATGGCTGTAGGTGTTTAATATAGAATATAATATATCTTATATATAGGTACAGGTATGTATGTAATGTAATATATATGTTACATGCATATATGCGGAGTGTTGATACCTATACTCGATATCAGAATGATGATATTTTTGAAGGTCCGTTAAAAGATCCTCGGGACCACATCTAATCAACAGCTACTGTATGGCATATCCGTATCAGAGATCTCGAATCAAATGATTGATCCAGAAAGTAATTAAAGAATTAATTAAATGGAGGCTTACTCAGCTAAGTTTAACCATCGATCAAAGTTAACCATGGCAGGCTTATTGTGCGCACAAAAAACACCGCTACCGAAATCATAGGAGCATTGTGTGCCTCGGGCGTGTTATTTTAAAAAACGACTCTCTTATTCGATGCTTCGTGACTTTTAGGGGGTGAGGTAAAGAGAGGAGAGTAGAGGGAGGGAGAGATGAAGAGAGGAAGAAAACTAAGAGAACCAAAGTATGGCATGGCATGGCATGGCATGGCATGGCGAGGGAAGACGAAGGAATGCGGATCGCGTGTGCTCCATCCCTGTCGCAACAAATTAGAGTAAAAATCATGGAGGAGGATCGCGGCAAATAAGTTCCTCAGCGGGGGTTTGACTGCGGGATTCGAGAGCGAACAATGCCTGCTTCTTCTACCGGCTATAACAATGAGCATCCACGCTTGAACCAGTCCAAAGCGATAACTTTTCGAGAGACTGCCACGAAGAAGGAAGAGAAGAAGAAGGAGAAGAAGAAGAAGAAGAAGAAGAAGAAGAAGAAGAAGAAGAAGAACGAGAACGAGAACGAGAAAGAGGAGGTGGTAGTCGGTTCTTCGTCAATCTCATCCGTTCATTTATACCAAACTCATCGATGATGGATACGCAGAAAAGAAGCCGGGTTAAAGTTTCCAATTTTCAGAATCCCGAACGTTAAAAATTCAGAATTTGAATATTACCGGATTCACAGTTTCGAGAAAGGGTATTTCCCCGAAAGTCTTTATAGCTGATTTAAAAAACTTTGAAACGAACAACACCGGGGATACAAAATTCCGAGAGCTAAATATCGGAAAGGCCAAACCTCCGGAACTTGAAATTCACGCATGTATTCATTCAGTGTTTAATAACTCGGCCTGTATTAATCGTATCGGAACCAATAAGTGGTCAAATTAATCGTCTTGAGATTTGCTTTTTGGAAATAAAGTTTCAAATTCCTATCAACTATTTATGACATCGAAGTTATCGATCGAAGTTGATGAAATAGGATCCCGTAAAGAGGGTCTCGATCAGAATGAACTACTTTTTGTCTTCACATACCGAAATTTTCGGATTTCTGGGGGTCTTCACTTTCGGAATTTCAATATTCTAAACTTCGACGTTTGTGAAAATTCGGAATCGTCTCAAACGATTTCGGAACTTCCACTGGGCCCCGCAGAAAGGTGTTTCGGAGTAAACACGAATAGAAAAGATATGGAGGCAGGCAGAGTGTGCAGTTTTGACCGTTCGTCATTAATTATTGTCGATAATAATAATGATGATAATAATAATAATAGAAAAAACAAGGACAACGAAATGGTAACTAACAAGCCTGACCGATTCTTCCGTTCTACGGTGTCTAGGTTGGTGTCGATGGTAGCCGGGGCCACCCCCGCTGTGTTCCTAATAAACCCACTTGGCGGCCGGATAATGGGTACTCGGTGACTCCACAACTCTCGCTCAAACTAAGAGCGAACTGGTATCGAAGGTTGATGCCTCTTCAGACTACTATGATGGTAGTCGGTTCATGCAACGCCATACCGAAACCAAAAGCAACAAGCACCAACGGCTAAAGCTGAAGCTAAAGCAAAAGCAAAAGCAAAAGCAGCTTCTATTTGCTATCAGTTCTTATTCTTCTTGTCCTTCTCGCTAAGATTTTCTCATTTCCTTCACCATATTTGAAAACAATAATAATGATAATAATAACATCACTATACCAGCTAGTGATAATGAGAATTATTTCCTTTTAGACCTGCGTAGCTATAATGAAGGAGTTAATAGACTGTATAGTCTACTGTGGAAGCTTGTTAGCAAAGGTGTTTGTCACAACAAGGAGCTATAGCTGTCGACTACCTGGAAGAAGTAGAAGAAGAAGAAGAAGAAGAAGAAGAAGTAGAGTGCGGTACTGCAGCTTCCACTAGACAAAAAATGACGTAAAATTTTAAATATCAGTAGGTACTATATAAGAAAAAAATGAAAAATAAAAAATAAAATAGAAAAGAAATGGACGGGGAATCAATCATCGGGATCTCTTATACGTGTGAACCGATTACACTCATCGACTACTTTCAACCGGTACAACCGTGCGAGCTAGCTCTTCGGAATTAACTAATCGTCCACCTTCTTCGTTTTTTTTTTCTTTTTTTTTTTTCTTTCTTTAAACCGTCTAACAAATCTTATACCTATCCGCGTTTACTCGTGCGTAACTCAACGTTTTCTCTCCCTCTCTCTCTCTCTCTTTCTCTACCTGTCCGTCTCCGTATCGAACAACTTGCTATAACGATCCAAACAAACTACGACTTTACGCTACTAACTTAATGATTCGGTAATTAAATTTCGCCGATAAAATTTCTATCGATACTTGAATATGTATATATAAAGCTATATAGACGCACACGTATAGTATGGAATCCCCGGATTCGTTTTCCAGATCCCCCAGGGTTTGATTTTTCAAATTTTTAACGCGTAACAGCCTCTTATCTGTGTCATAGCTGTGACTGAGAGACATATAAGAGTGCATTATAATATATAACAGGTCGGATATGTCTCGCACGCGCGAAGCCCTTGGGGATGTCGGAAGCGATCATCTCGATAGATTTATCTGCGAACCCCGAAGGCTGCAGTGAGACCGTGGAGGGTGTGGAGGGTGATCAATCAGGACTCAAGTTTCGATGGATCGCATCATCTTCTTATATTGACGAAGTATTATTACTTCGAATATATTTAAAACGTGTCGTATATATATATATATGCCCGACTATACATATAGAGAAGTTAGGAGCCGATCACTCTCATTTGCATTATCCGTGGTAGGAATAATGCATGATGGTTTACCACTGCCGCTTAATATCTACCTATGTTACATTTGGCAGCAGGATATATCATACGTTCAACCCATACGTGTATAAAGGCAAACTTGACACGGTGGCGTTATAACAGCTCTAGGCGTAAAGCCGGAACGTTTATGGAAAGACCGTGGCTCGATTATGTAAGCATCTTTACAACCGGGGTGGTCCATAAGCGACGAAGTATATATAAGAAAGGAAGAAAGAATAAGAGACATAGGTAATATGCGGTAACGATATTTCAAAATTAGTTTAATCCTCGGGCGTATAGTCAGAAATAAACCAGAATTAGATTCTTTGTGCAGAAAAGTGAGTAAACTGGTTTTCACGAAACCTGTGGCAAATTCACGGACCACGTCTAATTGGTAATATCGAAATATAATCAGTCGTCGAGATCTACAGCAGCAGAAGAAGCAGCAGCAGCTCGAAATAGTTTAAAGCCTTTCGACGATCAGCGTATACCAGGTTCGCGAAGAGAGACGCACGCTCCGTTTTATAGTATCTAATTAATTAATTATTTCTGGCCACTTCATGTGCCCACTGAGCCCTAAGATCGTCGAGACAAAATCCTTCGACTTTTTTATACAACTCGTTTAGTCTCGCGTTACACGGGTCACGCATGTAGGTATACCTACATCCCATAAACACATCTATATATACCTACAATGTTCAACTATCAAGTATCGTTCCTTGCACATACTGTTCTCTCCCTTCCTTCCTTCGTATGTCTACCCGCCAACCAACAAGCATTGTAGTCTTTGCGGTATCGATTTTCACCGTTTAAAATCATCCGATTGCGGTCGGATGTTCGGATCTTGTGTATTTCCAAATGGCAACAAAGCTTTGCGCATCTCTTTAGCGGCTATTTATTCCACAAGGAAGAACAAACACTCGGATACTGCGGATGAAAGGAGGTTCGAGGTGCGCATCTCTTTAGCGGCTATTTATTCCCCAAGGAAGAACAAACACTCGGATACTGCGGATGAAAGGAGGTTCAAGTTCCTTTGAAATACCAAGCTTAATAGCTGTCGTGCGAGGTACAGGTGGTTACATATGTGTTGCAGCTCTATGTGTTATGACGAGTGGCTGCAGGGTTAGGCGCCGGTAGCCTGAAGACGGCCCCGGACAAAAGCTTAAGATACAATATAATTGATCGTAAATATTCCCCAAACTAGCTCATTGAGATCGTAGCAAGGATCGGGTCTCTTTGGGTCTTTAGGTCTCTTCCCCTACTGATCCGATCCCATCGGGACTATTGAACCCTTCAAAGCAACGCACTGCAGGTATGCATGTCCCCAGTCAGTTCTATAAACATGCTAATGGCGGTTCTCGATAATAAGTTAGTGCTCAGTTCTCAGATAGTATAGTCCTATATGGTCGATCGGCGGCTTCAGTATAAGGGTCCCGCTCTGACACCCGAGTCGTTTTATAGTAGAATATATATAGACCAATACTTTGATACGGACGTATGTATGTATGCATGTACATATGCAGAGGTAATTTAAATCTACATCTGTATAGGTATTCTCTCACTTCCACAGAAAGTATAAGGCAACGTTTTAGTTCTACCACCATAAGGTGGTAACCGCGAAGATGTGACTCGGGGATGGGTCTTAGTAGCGCTTGTATCACTATCGACACTGTCGCTGTACATCACCTCGACACCATACCCGGTACGGGTTGTTCGAAGAGGCAAGAGGCCTGCTTCCACGCTCATTTCAACTCACGGAGTAGCTTCTGCGTCATTACTCTCCACTTCGGGTCCAGTTCCCTTACTTTAAACCGGGGTTTCACCACGGGGGACCGCTTACAGTAGGTATATACTTATCTATATCGTTGGTATATATACCTACTGTTAGAATATACCAGTAGTATATAGGTATACCTCTTTCGTATAGGTTTAGTTTTATATTTGTATGTGATGTGATTCGAAAATAGTCATTTTCTAACGACATGATGAATCATTTAGAACCAAACTTGGTCATTCCGGCTGAGATTTCGTGCAGAAATTCTATTTTTAAGTGGTCCCTGCCGAGATTTGTTGACTGCAAAAGGAATGAGAGTAAATTCAAGGATTATATGCCGAGTGGTTTTTTGGGCTAATCGTGTCCCCTGCAGGGTGAGGAGATGTTGTTCTCTACATACGATAAGGAGAAGAGGCTGTGCGATGATACATATATGTGAAGATATATGGGAGATTGCGAGGGTATGCGGGTGCAGCCATTCATCAATAATGAAATAAACCAAAACTAAGGATTCGGAATGGTCGCCGTTGAACGATGAAGAGAAGGAGTATCCACGAGTGTTATAGTATTGTGTATAGGCACTCTCGACTCCTCTCCAAGTCTCTCGACTATCGCTGTAACGTCAAGACAAACGGTCGGGCTTGTCGAGGCAGGTAAAAAGGTTAAAAAATTGAATAAGACATCAGTCGAGTGCAGTCGACGTGTAAACGTGGGAGTAAGATCTTAAGAGGATCTCTTCTCTCTTGCCGACAGATTCCTTCTACCAAATATAATCGGTTGTATATGTGTGTATATGTTGGCCTTTTAGGTAGGTATAGAATGTAGATCGTATATACTAGTCAGTCAGGTTGTACAAACGTTGATATTACAATAAATTAATATTACTGTACATTTATATATCCTGCAGAAAAATTTCTCAAAAAGAATTAATGAGTGATTAATATATTCGTGTCGTATATATACCTGTCGTCGATTGCATTGTTTTAATTTTTCAAAAGGCAAACAGTAAAAAAAAAAAAAAAAACAAAAAATTAAATCTCTGGAGCCTGGTTGATATCTTTTATCGGTTTTCGAATCTTTTTCGTCCACCAACTGCACACGCAACCCAATATGGTATAGGTAGCTTCGTTAGCTACACCAAATAAAATTAATTACGCTATTAATCTGTTCTCACACCCGGCAGCTACTCTTGACTGCTGCTGCTCTTGGTGCTGCAGGTAGCAATATCCCGGAGTTATACGAGCTTGACCTGATTTCGATCCTCCTCCCTTCAACTCTTCTCGTACTTCTTCATCTTTTAGATTGAGTTTCTTTTTTTTCTTTATCCTTCATTTCATTTAAGATCGTAACCCGGAATGAATCCATAGATTTTTTTTACACGCATACTGTATAATTCTCATATATCGATAAAAAGAAAAACTGACAAAAGGATCTTGAAAGTACATTATTATAGATGTCCGCTTATTGGGCGAATTAGCTTTTCTGTATTGCGGACACTGTTATGCATATTAAATAATTGTTTAAACCGATATTGGTGTTCGTTTTAACAAACTGCGGTTCGTTGTGGAATTTGAATGAAAAAAAAAAAAACATGTATTAGGTAAGATATTAGATGTTGAATAAATCACTAAAATATATGTCTGTATATTATTGTATATATATATATATATATATATATATAGTTAACTTATTCAAATGAAATGGTTAAACGTTCAATTATAATCTCGATTATATACAAGTGTGGAATGCAAATTAATTGGTTTCTAATTGGACGTAAGGTGAGCTCCGGGCGCCAAAAAGAAGATCAGTTCGGGAGAACTTGTTTGGACAACGCGTTCAGATATCTGTATATACCCGTTCATATATATATATATATATATATATATATATATATATACCTATTTATATACATGTATTATACACGTATACACAAATGTATATATATTTATTTATTTGGACACATGTCCTCATCGCAAATGCCTCGAAGTGGTAACGAACGAACAATATAATTTGGAGGGTTCGTTAATTCCCTTAATCCTCCTATAATTATCCAAATTCTTTGACCACTATAGCTTGACTAGGGTTCTTTTGCTCTAGCTATTTATTCTCTAAATCCTCCCCCTACCATTTTAATTCATTGATAATAAAATTATTCCAGAGATTCGAGAAAAGGTGAGACGGACTAATTAGTCCCATTCCGATGCTCAGGTGTTATAAACCCCCCCTGTACATGTCTAGGTGACTAAAAACCACTTCCGGACTTAAACGTATACATATACATATGTGTGTATGTATATATGTTTATACCATATATACGCCTACGTCTGTTTATGTATATATATATATATATATATACATACATCTACCTACCTGAGCAGAACAGAAAACGAAACGACGGAGGCCAAGGCGTTAACCATAGACGCGTTACGAGATGGGACAAGGGAGGAGGACCCTATCTTATCGAAAGAGAAGTTTATAGCCCGACCGACTCTAATTGGGTGAGAAATCATCGGGCACTCCTTTCTCCTGGCGCAGTCAAAGACGGCACTAATTCACGATCAGTAGATTATTGCCATAGCCTGTTGCCTCTGTGTATATAGGTAGAACTGAGGCTAATAGAGAGAAACGGGGCTATAGGAAATTAAAAACTATCTAATAACATATTGGTGACGGAATTATCCACAGCTAATTATCACCCTATACCTACCTACACAGAAAAAAAGGTCAACTTGAGCCAAGAAAATTATTCTTGATTCAAGATAATTTTGCGGTACAAAAATGAAGACCGAAATTTTCTCGGATCAAATCAAAAATTTCGGTCTTCATTTTTAGACCGCAAAATTGTCTTGAATCAAGTCAACCTTTCTTTCTGTGTATACCTACACTCAGAAAAATAACAACCAAAATTTGGTTATTATATGCACAATCACATTTTTTTGTTCAGTCAATCAAATTTTTTGTTCAGTCAACCAAAAATTTCGTTGGGATAGCCAAAATTTTGTTGGGAAAACCAAATTTTGTTGGAACAACCAAAATTTTGGCTATTCCAACAAAATTTTTGGTTGACTGAACAAAAAATGTGATTGTGCATATAATGACCCAAATTTTGGTTGTGTCAACAAGACTTTTTTCTGAGTGTATACGCGTTTTATCATCTTTTAGCATTATTCTCAATGCATAAATATGTATGATACATAGATAGATATATTATATGTATGTTACATATAGTATATATATATACGTGGTGCAGTGAGCTCTAGTAAATGTTCGCTCAACCAAGATCGTAAAATGAAATCTCTCAGTTCGGGGGACGGACAGCCATCCGAGGAGGCACTTTGTCGGTGATTTGACTGCACCAGGTCGTCTTCGTTATATCCACTTGGAGACGCTTCACTAATTTTATACCTTTTTAGTTTTTCTTTTATTCACTCTTTCCCACTCGTTTGCTTCTCCTTATTTCATTACTTCTCATTCTTCTTCTTCTTCGTCCTCTTCTTCTTCCTCTTCTTCTTCCTCTACTTCTCCTTTCATTTCAATTTAGTTTACCTGCTCAGGCGAACGCGTCCCAAACCCCTTCTCTTCTCTTCTCTTCTCTTCTCTTCTCTTCTGTTCTCTCCTGTTCTCTTCTCTTTTCTGGGTGGGGGTCAAAATTTCGAAAGACCAATATTTCGAATGACCAATATTTCGAATTTTAAAATAGCGATGGTACGAAATTCAAAAAGGCCAGTTTAAAGAAGGCCTATCAAGTAGTAACTAAAAAATTACGTATATCGAAATGTAGAAAGATATTTGTACTAAAATAAAAAATTGGAACGGTCAGAATTGCGAAAGACGAAATATCTAATTGAAAAGATAACGAAACGTCTGATAATTCGAATAGTTCAATATTTCGAATTGTCGAGACTTCGAATCTTCACGTATTCGAATATATTTTAGCGACAGACCGAAAATTCGAAAGGTCAGAATCTCGAATCTTTCATACGGTTTTTTGGATGATGTTTCAATAAACAATAAAAATTTTGATCCAAATTCATCTACGCAGAGAAAATACGTTCGAAATATTATTTTTCGAAGTTTAAATCTTTCGAGATTTCGGTCTTTCGAACTTCTGGTCTCTAAAGATTAAAAATTTAGAAATATTGACTTTATACATTTATATTTTCTACATTATACTTATTCAGAGTAAAAATTATCAGAAAATACATTTTCGAATAAACCAGCGTTCTGACAGGTGACCGCCTGCTGAATAAGTCATTCGAAGAAATGATCTTTCGAAAATAAGAATTTCGAATTAATTTGTCTCTTGTTATTTTTGTATTCAAATTTTTAATATTCGAATTTTTGGCCGTTCTGAATTCTGATCTTTCAAAATATCGACCCCCACCCTCTTTTCTTCTTTCTCCCTGTTTGCACCGTGCGTCGACAAGATTATGTTAACGACTGGACTCTGCACCCCGTTCTCTTTCCCGCTCAAACTTACAACTTCATTATTTTATCCTTGACCGCAAAGACCAACGTATCTTTCAAAAAGTAAACTATATAGTTTTAATCATAATCCATTTTATATTTATCAAATTGACGATTTTAAAAGACATTGTTGATCGAGGAGAGGTGGTGCGCAGAGCTTTCAAAGAATAGGAGCTGAGTTCGAAGAGGTCGGAATCCTCGGATCGAACGTACATACAAGTACGAGGGCAATATCTCATTGAAAGAGAAGTAGGTGACTTTAATGTGCCCCGTTGGATCTTCTGAGCAATCGTGGGGAAACGGTCGACGTGGAAGGCCGCGGTCAGATCGTTAATCTTTCCACGCCGATCGCCCTCCGATAGTAATTGTTACGTTCTCAGTTCTCGCGCCTCTCATACCTTCTTCCTTCCTTCATTTCTTTATTTCTCTATTTCTTTATCCATTATTTCTCTCCCAGTATGTCGTATATTATATTCAGAAGTAGCGGAATTAGGGCTTCTTTTGAAAAGGTTGCACATAAGTATACAACCCAACACTGCTGCATCAGGAACCAGGGCTCTGTCCTAATGTGCCCCTGGCAAGTTTGGTCATTACTATACCGATATGCCCGATTTGCTTTTCTTCGAAACGCTCTTTGTGAGTTTTGTTTTAGAGAAGCCTGTTTTATAAGCACGTATATCTCTCTCCCCCCCCCCCCCCCCCCTTTTTTTTTTTTAATCACAGGTATATGCATACATATATATATATATATATACCTTATACTATGTATAATATTCGTGCATATATATGGATGTGTACGTGACGTAAGTCCTTTTTTTCTTCTTTTTAAGTTTAATGATCTTGGTAGCATTTCCCAATATCGATTCTGTATATACGTATGAAAGGTTGAACGTAACATGTGTGTGTGTGTGTGTCAGTGTCTAGGTATAGTATACGATACATACGAACTGATATTTATTGATTGTTCGATAATCTTTGTGCATAGATCATGATACGGTTGAGATAAACCGAAGGTCTTTTCCATCCTTCAAAAGCTATACTAGTATATATAAAACAGAGAGAATATAAGTAACGAGCGAATTAGTCCCGCCAAATGAGTTCTGCCTCGTTCGACGGATTTAACTTCTCGATCGAGTCGCTGTACCTGCCTCCCGTACTTTTTCACTCCTGTGGTTTTATTTGAAGAAAAACAAAACAAAAAAAAAAAAAAAACTTTATATCTCTTCTTCTTCTCCAATTTTTTTTTTTTTTTTTTTTTTTTTTTATTTATTTATTTTTTATTTCTTTCTTCTTTTCTTGTTTAAGATATCGACAATCGGTTAGCACGAGTCAATCGCTTTAATAGTACAGCGTTAATATAAATGTATTATAGGTACGCGATGATATCACAATAGGACTTATAATTTATAGATGGATATGAAATGATATGAATATAGATATGATTTTGAAAAAAAAAAAAAAAAAAAAATTATTATTTATATGTCGCAGCTGGGAATAAATAATAGTAGCATATATACTATAATATAGGTTTGTATATTTTGATTTTTTCTTGAAAATAATGTTGGATTTTTATTTTCAATAATTTTTCTAAGCACATTTTAAACTTATAATATAATTATATAATATAGTTAAGATTGTGTTTATCGAAATCTACATTTTTTGCAATATATACGTCGGTCATTTACGTAACCGTGGATAAAGGTTTCTATACGTGCGAAAACGGTTTTAATTACTGAAACAGTAGAAACTTACTAGGTCAATTTAACCGCCACGAAATGAAATGAAATTAAATAAAATTAAATAAAATTAAATGAAATAAAATAGAACATAAAGACAAAACGTTTCCATGAAAGAATCCGCATAGTTTCGTCTCTATTCAGGTAAATGTATATCGCGTAACCGGTGCGGTATATCGTTTAATTGTTTAGGTGACGATTTTGTAAAATCCTATTTAGAAAAAAATAAAAAAAATAAAAAAAATAAGAAATAAATAAGAAATTAGTTTACGTAACTTTTCCGCTTACCTATAGTGCTCCAACTTTGGTATTAAACGTTTTGTTCTACTGGCATACCATACACGTCTGAAGATCTTCGAATTTCAAATATCGCCGCATTAAGGCCCATCCCTAGTCGCCCACCTCCTTTTGGTCGAAATGTGTCACATTTCGATTATTATCTGAGCCCAGGCGTCAAAAACGCAAAAAAGGCCAACTTAGCGCAAATTCTATTTCAATTCCGAACACATACGTTCAAAAAAATGTTCGTTTCATGCGAAAATAGAGTCTACAGATGGTTTTTACATTGTTACAAAATTATTCGAATTCGATTTCCTCGGTGAACAATGCAAAAACCATCTGTAGACTCTATTTTTGCACGAAACGAACATTTTTTTGGACGTATGTGTTCGGAATTGAGATAGAATTTGCGCCAAGTTGGCCTTTTTTGCGTTTTTGACGCCTGGGCTCAGATAATAATCGAAATGTGACACATTTCGACCAAAAGGAGGTGGGCGACTAGGGATGGGCCTTAAACGTTCCCGAGAATACGATCGTACCTTGGCTATAAATAAAACTATGTATATATGTACCAACATATAACATATATTTACAACAAAGATGAAAATTGATTGATTCATTGATTAATTAATATTCTGTGTGTTATTTTTTTATTTATTTTTTTTATTTTCTTTAAAACTTTCGCAAGTTCTTTTTACCTCATAGGTAAAAAACATCGCCCCCAGGACTAGCTCTGATATACAGTGTTCTTTCTTTCTTTCTTTTTTGTTTTGCCAACAGCACCCTAACAAATAAATACAATAATATAGTATACAATTTTATATACCTAGTATATTTATGTTATATAATTATATTATATATATATACAGCAGTGTGTAGTTTCGTCAAACACTTTGAATTATTATTATATATAAAAAGAAGAGCGGAATAGTTGACGCTATATAATAATAATAATAATAATTATAATAATATTAATAATAATAATAATAATAATAAAAACAGTATTATTACAATAAAAATTATTCAATTATAGTTATAATAATGATGATTGATGATAATAATGTAATTTACATACTTATACATGCATAGCGTATATATATATATATATATATATATATATATATATACATATTATATTATATATATATATGTATATATATACCTACGTAATACAATATATATAATTATAGAATTTTAACATCTATACAACAGCCCGCGGCGCACCTATGGAGCAAATACATACATTTAATGATACAATATACTTACTATAGATATTTATTATATGTACTTTATTCACAATTTATAATATATAATCTTACGATACAATCAATCAATAATAATAATAATAATAATAATAATAATAATAATGATAATGATAAAAATCATAATATTAAAATAAGTGTAATAACAATATAATAGCAATAATAATTAATTAAATAGACAAAAAGTTGTGAGATTGATTGAAGAATAACAGATAATATTATCAGTGCATGCGAGTATAAAATTAATTAGACTCTTTAACGATCATGTTTTGTTAGTTCAAGGGGTTGCTGGTCCGGCCAGGGTTCCCTCCAAGCAATAGGCGAAGGAGCATCCTGGTCCGAATCCTGGACGTCAATCTCTTCGTCAGAGTCTAAAACCTCGTTTTCTACACTACGATGTTGGGGCGTTGGCGTTCTAACCGAATTGTATATTCTCGAAGGGTTTGAACCCTCCGTAATTGAGGATATACCGAAAATATGTGCTGCTGTTGTCGTTGGTACTGGCGATGAATTATCACCTACTAATTGACTTATCATACGAAATGCACTCGGCTTTCTTTCAGGTTGAGAAACGGCGCCACTGTTACTGCCATTGCCATTGCCATTACCGTTGCCATTGCCATTGCCATTGCCATTGCCATTGCCATTCCCATTCCCACTGCCACCTATAATTGATTCTACAAATCTTTGGGTGGTTGGCACAGTGGCGCCGTGAACGGCGCGAAACGCACTATGCTCCCCACCCATACCCCCGGCAGGGGTTCCTGAGGTTATACCAGTTAAGGATGCCCCTGTACGGTTCGTATCTAAACCACTTCCCGATACTGGGTGAGGTGGTGGCGGTGAACGCTTTAGTAGGTTCATACGCTGGTGACGCCGCCATTTTGCTCGTCTGTTGGAAAACCAAACCTAAGAGTCACAAGGGTCGTTAGAATAATTTAATCAGGCCAATTTCTTTTTTTTTTTCGCGCTAGACTGATCTTTTTTTTTTTTTCTTCCTAGTTATTTTATACCACACGGAAAAAAAATTGTTGCTGAATTTACTATGTTGAGCAGCTACATATAGGACAACACTTTTTGTAGTAGAAATGACCAAAATTCTAGTATTTGGTACATAGGAGCAAGTAAATTTCAATGTCCTAATGAGTAAATGTTACCACAATTGTTGTCATTCCTACTGCAAAAAAGTGTTGTCCTATATCCAGCTGCTCATTTTTTTCCGTGCATATACAAGCTTGCAGAACTACTCTAAAACATTTCCACTAGGTAAATCGATCACCGAATATTATAAAACAATCATAAGATCTATCTCGTTTTAGAATAACCCTGGCCACAAGAATTCATTGACTCTATAATAAACCGGGAATAAATGACTTCCGAAGATTCTTACCTGGACTCTAGCTTCGCTGAGGGATGTTTTAGACGCCAGTCTTTCGCGGGTCGAAACACAAGGGTAGTGTGATCGTTCAAACTCCTTTTCCAGTTCTTCGAGTTGTTCGGGACTGAAGGTGGTCCGGTTACGTCTAAACTTTGGCTGTTCTGACCCGTCTAGGCTTCCATCGTCGTTGTCAACATCTGACATATCAAGTTTACCCATTCTTAATCGAAATCTCGTAGTTATGCATTAGGTGTGCGAAGTTTAATACTAATTGTGCGGTTTAACATCTTCAGGAACCACCGTGCCTTATAATAGTTGCTCATTGAATAATGGCTGATACTAATTCTCTGTGAACCGGTCCCACCCGATATACATATAGTTGAAAAATGTCTACCTACGTATCCGCGTTACACCTCAGCGTGTCTACGACTACCCAATAACATGGAGGCCGGTAACTGGCTCAGTGGTTCAAGAAAAATTTCTATCAGATTTCTAGAGGAAGCCTAAAGCCGAAACTCGACACCGTACGTATAATAACTAACTCGATGGATTCTGATAACTTGTGAAGAAATTGGAATAGAAAGGGGAATATTCGTTTTTGTTCCCTCCTTTTTCATTCCTAAGCGTTAGTTTTTATTTTATTTCTTTTCTTCTCCATTAACTCGGAGCACGGAAATGCCCATTATTCAATGCAATGCACATGCGATCGACAATCAAATACCTAAATATCCTCGAGTCATTGGATCCGAACCATGAAGAGCGTGATCAGGACTCCCGCTGGAACCACCACCAGGACTTGGCGCAGGAGGAAGCAGCACTGATCCTCCCGTAGGTAGAGGTGGTAAAACCCAAGGGTGAGCACCACCCCAGCCTGGTATATGGTGCGGATGATGATGTGGCGAGTTAAAGTAATGGTGAGGTCCGGCAGCGTACAATCCGTAACCAGCAGCCCGCGCAAATTCAGCGGCTGCTCTTTCGGCCGCACGATTTCTTAGGATGCGATTTATGCTGCTGACCGACGGCGCTGTTGCATTGCTGCATACTCCTGCAAGTCGACGTTCATTTTCGGTCTTTAATCTCGCGTTTAGAATATTTTTCACACATTTATTCCGCAGTTTTATCGCATCTGACGAATTTCCCTTACCTTCTGATATAAGCCGCTCCCGTATTTCCCACGCGAATATCGTCGGGTTTTCACGTTTGTACTGTTCGATTTTTGCAACCACTGCTGGAGTCGCGACTTTCGGTTTACTGCCACCTATAAGACCGGGTGGTCTTAGGGTTCCTGTAACAAAATTTTACAAACTACATCATGTTTTTATTTCCAGATATCTAGATGTTATATATTCCTATATAGGATGGACATATATATATGTTTTCCTAGAATCTATACTTACATATCCCTGCATCGCATATAGACTGGGGCAATTTCTTCCCACAATGCATAAAGACAGTACCTACCTACGTACGTATCCATATGTGTTAATAAGTGATGCAGGGAGAAAGGTAACGTACCTATATAGGCTGTAAGATACAAGTATGTAGGTACCTATGTATTGGTGCCAATTTAAAAATCGATAAATTATTATTTATAGCTTATATATAGGAACGAAATGTTTAACGCTGCTGGCCTTAATCGCTACTGTATATACCGCGACTCACTACGTTCTATAGGCCTTATAATAAATTGTTAATTAGGAAGCCGGTTGACGCGGCGAGAGAACATAAACCCTCAGGTAGGTTATTGTATACCCGTATAGTAATTGGCGCTTTCTGTATTAATTGGTCGAATTTCGCTACATCTACAATTACATATATGTCTGAGGTAATTAAACCATCGGATTCTCTCTTTTCTTCCATACATCGGCTTTTCACCGGAATTATTTAAGCTTCATAGTATTTTTTATTCACAAATAATAATCAATGATATCGCATCACAAATGTATTTCTATTACATAGTTCCAGTATTATAGAAAAGCTCACTTTTTAGCACTCAAATTTTGTTGTGCTAACAAGAAATTTAGTAGTAACAGCAAAAATTTTGGTTAGCCCAACAAAATTTTGGTTGGCCCAACAAAATTTTGGTTGACTGAACAAAAAAATTTCTTTCACCGTATAATAACCAAATTTTGGTTGTGTCAACAAGACCTTTTTCTGAGTGCTTGCATAGCTGATTTGAAAAACTTCGAAACGGAGAACATCGGAGGTTCGAAATTCCGAAAGCTTACAAGATCCGGAAGGCCAAACCACCGAAACTTGAAATTCACGCATTTCGGGATTTGGATGTTCCAATAACAGGTTTGTGAAAATTTGGAATCGTCTCAAACGAATTCGGAACTTTGACTCTATTTACGGTTATTTTGGACATTCGTGTATTGGAATATAGATATATATGATGTGTATGTGGACCATAAGCGCTAAATTAATTGCTCAACCATTCCCGGCGTATAACGGTACCTGTTAATAGCGATGTTGTGAAATAAAGTCAATAGCCTGTGAAAATTGGATTACATTTAATTGCGGTGTTGGCTCTATAGCCTTATTCAATTAGTCGGTTCGTAGTTTTAAATATATAGCCTATACATCAAACTATTATGTAGTATACGAAATAGCGTATATAGAACCTTGAATGAAATTCTTTTATAGAATAACTTGTTCAGCGGACCATCTGTCGCCATCTTTTATCATATTATCATTAAAATGTCGTAAAAATGATATAAATAAGAAGAAAAAGAATAAGATAAGAAAAAGAAAAATTCTATATTCGTCGATCTTTATTCGTTCCTTTTTTTATATAATCAAATAATAATATATGGGTGATTCCGTTTGATTGAATACGAATAACATATTCAAAGAAAAAAAAAAAAAGTAAAAGTAGAGAAATGCTTTTTTTATTATACAAAATAAAAGCAAACAAATAATGACACGTAGAGATATATGTAAGGGTGAAGGTAAAGGCGGTGAAGGGGATCTGGAATTCTCCTTCAGGCATTTGGATACCCAACTTATAAGTTAACCTAACCCAAACCATTAAGCTACCATCGGCACCGAGAGATATATATACACGCGTATATATATTATATATACCAAAAATATATACATATATGTATATATATGTATGTAGACAAGAAGAAGAAGAAGAAGTCGAAGCTGTTGCAGCAGCAGCAGCAGCAGGAGCGCAGCAGCGCAGCAGCAACAACAGCGGAGGACCGCGAACCGAGCCGTTTACTCACGCACGCGGGTTTCACGTTCACCCGTGGGATAACACGCGATCACCGCTTTCGCCTGGGCCAAAACGTTTTTATCATTGTTATTTTTAAATAATAATTTTCTATAACAACCGATAATTGCGTGGTTATGGCTGCGCCTCGCTGCGCATATCATTACTATACTATATTATTATTATCATTATCATTATATATATGAAGGATGTATATGTATATGTAATTGAATTTTTATATTATATTTCGTATATCTCTGTATATATAAAACACGAGTACTTATAACCAGCTGCGTGTAAGAAAAAAAAAAATAAAAAAAAAAAAATAAAAACCTAAACTAAATCAATGAAATATTTAATCGAAACTTAAATACCAGTGATTTGAGAAAAAGATTGTATGCATAGTTAACGATCCCCTTTTGATGCGATCGTAAAAATGTTTAATACCCTTCTTTTTGTATATATATGTGTATATCTAATATATCTTTCGACGGTGTCTTATTATAAGACCCTTATGTATATTATTGTACCGGAAGTAACGCTATCTCGTCTCTTAACTTAACATTAGAAATGAATTGAACGTGGTAGGTACTACGCAGCTATCCCCCGTACGATCTTAGAACGGTTCACGTACATGTATTATAGTAGTACGTATCTTCGCTGGCAAATGCCAGTTTAGCCTAATGACGTTCCGGTAAACGCTTCTTTCCGGTATAAAATATATAATAGACGATTTAACTACTGAAAGTATACCCCATCTCTCTTTCAGGCGCGAACTAAATGTTGTTTATCAGTGATCGGGTATTTGAATATACTTAAATAAACCTATAAGAAAAAAGTAAAAATAGATGAAAAATAGTAATCGAAATTGAGTGTACGACACGACATGGTCGAGGTGTCAGGAAGACTGACGACGATAAAGCCTAAATAAAGTCACGATCTTACTTAACCGAAGGCAAATGACATGTTTACATTATACGCCTACACCGATTATATATGGCTTCTTCTTCTCTGAGGGCGCGTTCACATCGATTACTCGTGTCACAGTTCTTCACTTCCACTCTATTTAGGTATATATATGCGCTATACACAGTCAGGCTTAGATCAAACAAGCTCAAAGAAGCTCAAACCCGTGCCTAGCTCTAAGCTTCTATGTTACTGCATATAGCAAACTTGATTACAGCTGTAGGTGCACTGATGCGTATACATATGCAAGGAATACCATATTATAGCCGTATACGTGAATATCGATGGAAAATTGAAAAAAAAAAAAATATGTACTTAAAAAATTAAAATACCTAATCCTCAATCAGGGTGTCCAGTTATCATGGAATTTCTGGAATCATGGAAATATCATGGAATTTGATATACCCTTGAAAAAACCTGGAAATATCATGGAATTTCATTTCGATTCTGGAATTTTTCAAATAATCTTAAATCTCTCGCGAATTTTTCTTTGAGCTGTCAGCGTTAGTGCGTGAGCTTAGAACTTTTCATCGTAATTTTGAGTATTTAGTTTGGAATCGTAAATCTAAAGTTCCAGTAACAAATGTTTTTTTAGGTTCCTATTTGCATTTAAGTCATGTCAAATTCTTAACGCACTGTGCTGTGCTCTTGTCAAAAATAAACTAAATTCTTGTTGATATTTCTGTTGTATTATCCTTCATTATCTACCATAATCGACCTGGAAAAATCATAAATCCTGCTTGGAAAACCTGGAATTATCATGGAATTCCATTTTAACAGATAACTGGACACCCTGCTCAATATTGTTATATATATGGAAATTTATACTTGCAAATTGTTGTTTAAAAATTCGTAAATAAATTTGTTGTTTTATTTGTTTTAATTTGAGTGACGCCAACGGGTCGTTACCAGGAGCGCCTCTTGTTTCTATACGGTACTAAGGAGAGTCGTAAATAGTTGCCTTGGTGCTAAAGTATCGTAATATACCCTACATAATATATACAGTGGAACTTAAGAGAACTTCTATATACCTATATCACACAGTTGCAGTGGGTATCATGGTATTGGATAGTTTATGCTCTCGTTATCGAAGATGTATAGCATATAATCATGTGTGTGTGTATATATTTAAAAAATAAACAAAAATTACGAAAAAATTGGAAATCCTGTCCGATGATAGTCTGGGAGCGAATTTAAAGAATCAAAATTCCGAATTTGAAGGGTGAGGGTATATCCCTGAACATATATATTATAGTTGATTATTGAGGAAGTTTTGTAACGAATAACACTGGAGGTTTAAAATTTGGAAAGGGAAACCTCCGAAACTTGAAATTCGCGTGTGATCGAAACTAACAAGTGGTCAAATTAATCGTCTTTTTGGAAATGAAGTTTCAAAATTATGTCAATTATTTGTGCAGACATCGAAGTTGTCGATCGAAGTAGATAAAATGGGTTTCCGTGAAAAGGGTCTCGATTAGAATTTAACTACTTTAGAAAAATTTCAGATTTTTGGGCTTTCGGAGTTTTGAGCTCGGTGTATTTTTGCGGCTTAGAATTAGAATTTTGATATTCTGAACTTCATGGTTTCTGAAAATTGCAAATCCTGTCGAACGAAGTCAGAACTTTTACCCTGCGGGAAAGTTTAAGGGGACCAGTACAGCGACTTTTTGAGAAATTATCATAGTCCGAAATCAATTTATTTCATAACCAAAGTTCATTTCACATAAAAATATTTTTCTTTTTCAAAATCATGTGTCGTAAGGATTTTAGAGCACCGTTGGACCGATTCAGGTCATCTTGGATTCATTTTCTTCAGAAAACAAATCCTCATCATGTGAATGTAGGAATTTAAAAATAAAAAATTATGTCATAAGTTATGATCAATTTACCAAATTTGCAAAAATTATTATCACTCATTTCTCAAATAACTTGGCCAAAACGAAAATTTTTCAAAATTCCTACATTCACATGATGAGGATTTGTTTTCTGAAGAAAATGAATCCAAGATGACCTGAATTGGTCCAACGGTGTTCTAAAATCCTTACGACACATGCTTTTGAAAAAGACAAATATTTTGATGTGAAATGAACTTTGGTTATGAAATAAATTGATTTCGGACGATGATAATTTCTCGAAAAGTCGCTGTACTGGTCCCCTTAAAAATTCAAAACTTCACTTTCAGAAATTTGAAAGATGCGTTTGATAGCCGGAAATCAAAACGATAATCATACTGATATAATATATTACTGATATAACGGTTAAAAACATAATATATTATATATATATATATGTATAGATGTATGTAATTGTATTTAAAAAAGCCAGTCGACGTTCGACCTGCCTCCAGTATAAAGTATATAGTTATAGTAATGTTTTCCACTGTCTATAGTGTCACGGAACCTATACTTTGAATGTGTAAGGGGGAGGCTTGAACACCGTTAAGTGTCTATACTGTACCAAGTGTGTAAACTGGTGCGCTTTCAGCCGTTCGCTTTTCATATGGAAACTAGAATTGCTTATTATTGGTCGAAGCGTTCAACGGATGTGTCATATATAGCCGTGTGTGGCGTCGTTGGTCCCGAGGCGCGGGTGCGGGCGTAAGGTGGGTAACGCGACTTTGGAATTTACACCTATACATATATGTAACGCGTATATATATGCATGTAATGTGGCCAGTCAAAGAAATGGGAGAAATATATAAGTTAAAGAAAAGGTAGAAAAGGTAGAAAAGGTAGAAAAGGTAGAAAAGGTAAAAAGGGGCGAGGGAGCTCCGATGCAACAGTATATTATTTCCGAACCGGGTAGTAGTAGTCCGCGTTCTTATATTATATTCTTATAATATGAATTGTTACTTCGGCGGTAGCCTGCCTGCGCATAGCGATCATCTTTGCAAAGAATGAAATTACCTATGTCTGATGTATGTATGTATAGCTTAAGGATTCTTATCCATATATATTATTATCCGGTATTTGAATAGCTGAAGACAAGTTTTGAATTTTTTTATTTTTTATATATTTATTATTATATAAAGTCTAGCTATATAGCTTTCATACCCTTACGGAAAAAACACTCAAAATAACCCTCAAAATAACACTCAGTAGTGACTCTCAACTGAGGTGTACTTTCGTACACCTAACTTGGGTGTTGACTCTCAGTTGAGTGTTGACCCTCTGTTGGGTGTCACTCATTTGGGAGTCAACTCTCAATTTGGGAGTTCGACACTCAAAATTTGGGAGTCCACCCTCAATTTGGGAGATGGACACTCAAAATTTGGTAGTCAACTCTCAACTTGGGAGTTCGACACTCGAAATTTGAGAGTCAATTCATAATTTGGGTGTTCGACACTCAAAATTTGGGAGTTGGACACTCAAAACTTGGGAGTCAACTCTGAACCTGGGAGTTCGCTACTCGAAATTTGGGTGTCAAATCTCAATTTGGGAGTTAACTCTCAATTTGGGAGTTCAACACTCGAAATTTGAAAGTCAACTCACAATTTAAGAGTTTTACACCCAAAATTCAGTGTTTACACTAAAATTTCAGTGTTTACACTCAAGAATTGAGTGCATTTTTCCGTAAGGGATAGCTCCCATATTAATTCATATTTACATATTATCATATCTAATCTATGATATATAATAATAATTATCTAAGAAGGAAAATCTTAAAACAGTGTGTACATACGCACTATGTACTGTATGTGTATAGGAGGTACACGCCTGTAATTCAGGATCTGTGAAAGCGTACTGCAGAATTTACTTCTTAACCAAGTATATAAGCGAGTTAACCTGTGCCGCAGTTAAACCTTAACTGCAGGAGCTCGTAAATAACATCCAGTTTATGCTCGCGAGTAAATTCGAGTGTTCGTAAAATCCTCTCATTACTTTTTGAAGGGTTTTAACGCTCCTATTGCGTCTGAATTGGTTGCTTTATATATTATACCTATATGTATACACATATATATTTATATATGTGTGTTTCTTGCGTATATATATTTATACACGCGATACACGTTTCTAATAATCGATTAACAAATAATATATTACCGGTAGGTACATATATGTATATTATAGGTATATATTCTAATATGATATTTCATTAACCCAAACTCGCATGGTATATAGTATAATATACCTATACGTATACATGTTATAATTTCTAACAGACTTTTATGATGTATTCAAATTTCTAATCCGATTACTATTATCGTCTGCCAACAAGAGCTTCTATAACATTTAATATTACGAGGCAGTTTGGTTTGTAAGACGAAGGGAAAACACAGACGTGTCTAGAGTGGATTATAATATTACAGACGTCGTAGGTATATATAGGTATATATAATATATATATATATGTCTGCATCTGCACCAGCCACGACGATCTAATTATATTTTTTAATTACAAACTCTAGTTCGTTCATCTCTTGTCGTATTTATATCAATCGATTCTTTCGAATTTCTACAATTTTGTTAATTTTTGTTTATTTTTTTTTTCTGATTTCTGATTTGTTTTCTACCACGAAGAATTTGCGCAGGCGAGTTCATAACGTAGGTGTAATACAAATGTACATATATTATATATACATATGCCTAGCGGAGTAGGTACTTTATTCATACTTGCCGGGCAACCTTGTATGGTTATCTTTAGTGCAAGTCTATTGGCTGAGCAAGGATATACCCATAGGTATAAGGCGGTAAAACGCGTGGTGCAGTAAAAAGATGAAGTGAACGATAACTGGTCGTTGGTAAATCGAGATTTCAAGTGTCACATTATTAGCGCCTCGAGTTATTATAAAATTGGCAACACGTTTAATAAAGTTTTAAAAAAATAAAAAAAAAAGTATAATTATTCATTTTTACCTTATATATTTTATTATTTTATATAGTACCTATTATATTCACGGATATCCGCGCGCTTCTAATTATGTAATTGTATTTTTCAACACATACACTCAGAAAAAGGTCTTGTTGACACAACCAAAATTTGGTTATCATATGCACAATCACATTTTTTGTTCAGTCAATCTAATTTTTTGTTCAGTCAACCAAAAATTTCGTTGGAATAACCAAAATTTTGTTGGGAAAACCAAATTTTGTTGGGACAACCAAAATTTTGGCTATTCCAACAAAATTTTTAGTTGACTGAACAAAAAATGTGATTGTGCATATATAATAACCCAAATTTTTGTTGTGTCAACAAGACCTTTTTCTGAGTGTATATATGTATGGTATATACATGCAAGTATATATATATACACAAGGTACAGGTATGGCTTTTAAAGATCTTAATTCCGCGGACCACTTTTGCAGTCAAGGTCTCTCGCGCGCGGAATCTTGGAAGGAAAAAAGTTATTCCTTTTACGTTTGTGACCATGTCAGTCCTTCTATATAAACCCTTCTTTTTTTTTCTTCTTCTTCTTTTTTTTTTACCCCTTTTACACTACACTCAATGATATCTTTGTGCTCGCTAAGAAGAAGAAGAAGAAGACGAAGAAGAGAGAAGAGAGAAGTTGAGCAGCCCGAAGCCAGAGCGAAGATTCGCTACATGTATAATGCCAGCCTTTTCTCGCCTCCGTCTTGTAAACTCAGCCCCTTGTTTGCATCAGCATCACGATTTATTACCTCTGACGATACATACACAGACCCACACACACACTCTTATACATAGATAAGCGCGAATTGGTTAAAGAGTAACAGAACTCGAGCTCAATGGAAGAAGGAATCACAGGGAGAGATCGCTTGACCTTTACTTTTCACGATTGTATAACTAATTACCGATGAATTTCAAATTTTTAAGAATTTTTTGTTGTTGAAAATATATAGCTAATCTCTGAAGCTATGGTTATCATGTATCGCACCTATATGCAGTGAATTAAAAAAGATAACAGAAAGCAGGCCGAAAGAAGACGAGAGAAAAAAAAAAAAAAAAAATAAATAAAAAATCCAATTAGTTAATTTTCGCAAATGCTCAGGATTAATATTATATACCCAAGGAATGGAGCGATTGGCCAGTGATTACGGAGCATTATATTCACCTCTGTATCTTAAGGAGTAGGCATTTTAAAATTTTTTGTATTCTGCGTGATTTTGTGTGTGTGTGTGTGTGTGTGTTTTTTTTTTATTGTATTCCAATTTTATTTTTTTTTCGGTTTTTCCGTTGTTTTTTTTTTATTTTTTTCAAATGAAGACATTACTGCAAGGAGGAGCTGAGGGTAGACTGTACGGTATTTTTACGAGCTAGCTCGTAAAGTTAACGAGGAGCGAGAACCAAGGAATTGCTCTACAGGCTTCGAACTCGGCAATGTGGTATATACATACCTTGCACTTATTTTACTTACCTGTCTTTCGAAAACACACGCTTTGTAATACTCTGTATTAATCCCCTTATTCATCGACGCCTTTTACCTTATAACACATCACACGCATCATGGTACACGTGTAATGTATGAACATACACTCAGAAAAAGGTCTTGTTGACACAACCAAAATTTGGGTTATTGTATGCACAATCACATTTTTTGTTCAGTATAAACCAAAAATTTTGTTGGAATAGCCAGAATTTTGGTTGTTCCAACAAAATTTGGTTTTCCCAACAAAATTTTGGTTATCCGAACGAAATTTTTGGTTGACTGAACAAAAAATTTGATTGACTGAACAAAAAAATGTGATTGTGCATATAATAACCAAAATTGTATCTTATTCGCATACCTATACATTTTTGATAATTATAGACCTACAATAATAATAATTATTATTATTTAGTATAAAAAAAATTGAATAAAAATTGCAGAATCCCCAGCTGCAGATCTATACTTCTTATAAGATTAAATTGTATTTAACGATCAAGAGAGTATAATTAAACGGATATAGTTATATATATATGTTTGTATATGTATGTATGTATAATTGTTTCACCGCAGAACATGTACAAAGAAAATAGTTACAGCGGTGTTTGACACACCTGACTAAGTTCGTCTGATTAATTTGCCTTTTTTTTCTTCTTCTTCTTCTTCTTCTTCTTTTTTTCGCAAAAACACCTGTGCTCATATATATTCACTATAAACAAAACGCTAATGATAAATGAATTTCTTTTAATTATTCTTTTTTACGACGTCTCTATGCCCATGATACGTAGGTACCCATTTGATATAATTTTTAATTGACTAGTTAGTGCTAAAAAAATTAGCCATATATTTTATTGTATCACATACTAATTGATATTTATTCATGTTTTTTTTTTTTTTTGTCTTATCTCTTATTAATTTCTCGCTTGTTATATATTTCTAAGCAAATGTTTTCCGAGGTAATATATATATATATATATATATTATAATAGGACGAAGTCACTACAGTTATAATACAAGTATGAAATACACGCGAGAGTTCGATGATCATCCCGCCTATACCTACACATAATGTATACTTTCAATTTTATTATAAAGCTATCAGTAAAAGTCATGTTCGATCAGTGGTTGTAAATCTATCGGTAGAACGACTAATTTAACAGATATATTTCCATGATCGCGTCAAGGTACATTAATTTAGCAATAATATGAGCCTTGTATAACCGTGGATGAGATATTCCGATAAGTTATCTCTATACCCACACCATGTTACGTTCTTCTCGCACGTGTCGTCGTCTCCACATATTATCATCTCGTAATATATGCCCGAGGTGTTTGTAATCGATTCCTATTTATCTTCGAACATAAATAACCGCGAATAGTTATATAGGTACATACTATACAACATATTTCGCGGATTGGTTCATATATACGCGAAATATTGATATTATTTTCTTATAGACACCGAGAGAATCGCATATGATAATAGTTGTCAATAAGTGATCAGCGCTGCACCAGGTGATCTTGGCGCATATCAAAGATATATACATATAGAATATATTTAAATGATAAGCACATATGTATGTGTGGGTATATAATTAAGGCGAATATAATATCTACAATATTAAGGTGTGCGGGATATTTTATATGAGAGGTTTAAACCGCACGTCAATCTGTATAGAAAGATATCGCGCTCTGTTTGTACATATGCGTAATTAGACATTTAATACTTGGAGCTATAAGAATTGGTATAATGTCTCATCCATCACGTACGGCTTTATTTGTGTCACTTTGAGCAGAATTCGATTATTTTTAGACGTGATATTATACACCCGCCTTTTACAGGCTGTAAAATACGGTTTGGAATTTTTTTTTATTTTTTTTTTTCAAGTACCTATAATCGACGAAACATATAAGCGAGCCTATATTACTTACCCAAGAGCTTTGTGACCACAGCTCCTTGCTGGTTAAGGGATAGCACGTGATTTGCTAAATCATTGTAGTGACGAAGGGCGCCCAAACCGTGTGACAATTCCAAAAGTCTTTGCCGCGATGTTACACCGCCTTGATTAACACCCCCACTATTTGCGAAGGGACTTGGTGCCGCTGATCCACCGCAGCCGATTCCTACACCTGAAAATTATAAGAAATTATATAAATTTTTATCATCTTTTAGAAAACCAGAGCAAAATTCTTATTAAACGGTTTTATTGAGCTACGGGGATAGTTGGATGTTATTTGTAGCGCTAAAAAGTCTCAAGTGTGTATTATAGCGGTGGTACTGTTCGGTGGAAAGGTAATTGAGGGGTTGGACACAACCCCGTATTAGCTAGCAGAGTTATGCGACTCGTGCGATTCCATACTTGCGACGATTCTTATAACCCTGAAAAATAGATAACTGGCATCTTATATCTACCTCGAGAACTATAAGCCCTGGGATTCCTGTGGAAGAGTGTCTTGTAATCGATAGAGCGACAACCTTATCCTTTCGCAACTAGTTTGGATACAACACAAAACGTGACGGAAATAAGAAGAGGAAAAAAATCATGGATTTTAGGGTGTTTTTCAAACAATGATGCAGCCTCCTTCACATTTCTGAATCACGTTTTCACGGAATTTATGAATATTAAGTCACACGGAAAAAACAGTGCTGTCGAACTTACTCTGTGAGCAGTAAATATATGGACAGCACTTTTTTGCAGTAGAAATCATCACAATTCTAGTATTGGGTACATTGGAGCAAGTGGCAATTGGACAGCACTTTTTTGCAGTAGAAATCATCACAATTGTGGTAACATTCACTCGTATAGACATTTAATAATGCCACTTATGCTCCATAATGTACCCAATACTAGAATTGTGATAATTTCTACTGCAAAAAAGTGCTGTCCATGCATATATTCACTGCTCATAGAGTAACTTCGACAGCACTGTTTTTTGCGTGCACGTTGTTACCCTTATTCCGATCGATACTTCGAACCGCTTAAGACTCAGAGGGATAAGCTTATGGCTGAAGATTACAGGGATTAAGTTGTTCGAAGAAAACTGCTTTCCAAGATCTGATAAGATTTTTTACCTTCCATCAACTTTGTGATGAGAAAAGCGTGTTGGTTTTGAGTGAAATATGCGACTCGTATCCAAAAAATAGGTCGGAAGGGTCCGGATGATGGTTACGAAAAATTTCCACCTCTCGTTAAACTTATATTCTAATATTTCCCTGATAATTAGGTGGATTTCTAATTGGTGATGAAAAGTGGCGTGAAAAATGGTGTTTTTACGTCTCGTCTCGTGTCTGTTTGTGGCTAATGATCAGCATGCGCAGAGTGAAGAAAAGTTGGGATTTGTGATCGATAATAATATCTATTCGCGATCTTTGAGTGTAATTAAAACGACAATACAAATGGTTCGCGTTGCAGTATAAGAATTGCAGAACGTAATTTGTTAGCTGCATTCATTAACCTTCCTTATTGAATATTGACAAAGGCTGAGATAAACATTCAACTCACTAAGCAGAACTGCAGAGAGAATTGAATGAAAAGGAAGACTGAGAATTTAAAAGATAATGATTCTTTCTGTTTCGTACCTTATGGCTTATGCTGCCACTGGGTGCAATAGCTTTCATTATCTATGTGTGTGTGTGTGGGTGGGTGTGTGTGTGTAGCGTTTCTGTATATGTTTTTGACTAACGTAAGTAAGTAGGTATGTATTACGCCGGTTATGTAACAGCTTTTACATACATTATGGGATCAGGAATTTCCTTATAAATTCCTATAGATTGCACATATATATATTATTATTCTACGATGTACAGTTCCTTATCGATACTCCTTCTAACACCGAATATAATTACACACATTCACGCATCGACACATAAAAGTTTAATAATCTTTTGTTCACATACCATTTTAAATAGTTTCGTTCTCGCGTGTGCGTCGAATAAATCTACGACTAAATTAGCCAATTTCTATAATAAACCGTCGTTTTAGAAACTCCGAATCTCGTTGACGAACGACGACAACAACTTTTCGTCCGAATACATTCCGCGTTCACTCATATATATCATATCGCGAATCTTGCGAACTATCATATGAAATCGGGGAAATTTTTATCTCTAAGAAATTGCATGATATGCTTGTGATTCTAAAATCGGCGACTAGTCTAGATCCTCGATTCCTGCAATACTATACGATTCGCGAGGTAGTTAGGTATAATTACGTTGCCAATGGCTACGGACGCCACAACTAACATTTTTCAAACGTTACGATTTCCGATTGTTAAACCCAACGATTTACGACTCGATAAGCCTTAGGGACGATAAAATTAAATCCGGGTAAGCGAAGTCAAGAGAATTCTCAGAGTTTAAAATCCTATCCCTGGAGCAGCTATATAGCTGCAGCTACTTCACTTTAATACACCCTGAGGCAGCGCTGCGCTGCTGATGCGAAGCTACAGCGTTTCATCTTTTTGCTTCATCTCTAATTCTAAATACAATAAAATAAGAGAATTACAACGATTAGATGGTAACTTTATCCATCTATCGTTCGTTACATTACTTATCTAGGTATAACCCTTGTATCTAATTATCCAACTGACAGTTGACAGCGTAAGGTATAACTTTCCTAGATCTTAACACTTGTAATTATTGACTGCGTGAAATTGCTGCTCTGATTACCACCTACTTAGGTGTGTGTTTCACGCCATGCGAGATATATGTATAACGCGCGACCGGTTGTCTACAATATAATTATAATGAATTATCCGAATTCGTTTTCTGATACTCTAAACGAAAAAAAAAAAAAAAAAAAAAAAGTGAGAATTCGCTCATGTATAGAAATTAAGGCACTGATACTGTTTAATACGTGAGACACAACTGTCAACCACATTGCTAGATAACATCGCATTGAGGTGATATTAAATTACAGTGTTTGACTCGAGTGCAGGAATAAGAAGAAAGAGAAGGAAGAGAAGGAAGAGAACTCTCTTCGTCTTAATACGAACATGTGTTCGCAGGTTCGTTGGTGCTGTTCAAACTGCAGCCTACAGCGATCTGGAATCTCCCCTACTATTACTTTGCCCTTGTTTATATCGCGGCAAGGATCTCACCTTATCTTTTATTCTTCTAAACGGCGATGATACCTGCGCATACCGTAACTAATTTATTATTCATTAATCGTTAGCGCATCTGGTCTCATATGGTATGCAGATTAAAAACCAAGCCCCCATCGGGATATTGTGATGATAACTTTACAAGCATATAACTCTTTCGCTGGTAGTTGGTACACTCTCTTCTTTAACCTTTTATTAAAATTATGGACAATTAAGGGTCTGGTATATGGGGAATTAAAATGATGTTATAGTATGTTCGAAGATTGTTAGCCGAGGCATCCGCTTCTCTCCCACTGCTGCTGTAGAGTTTCTTGTTACAGTAAAGAAGAAGAAGAAGAAGAAGAAGGAGGAGGAGGAAGAGGAGGTGGAGGAGGAGGTGGAGGAGGAGAAGAAGAAGATGTTCGTCGAAGAAGTGGCAATGCCTCTTATATGCCTGGGATAGCTAATGAGACAAGTGAGCTATCGTCGGAAAGCTCTGAACGAGACCTCGGCGAAGGCGCCAAGAAAATAAATGTGGTCGGTTTCGTACCTAAAGGACGAAGAAGTTATACAGTGGCGGGACCGGTTTTAAACCAAACCGAGATACTATAAGTTTCCATATATATCAGCTACTATTGCTACTATTCGGAGACACAAATGTATATGGAAAAACTACCTCGCTGCATTCACTAAACTGACGGACTTAAAAACGAATAGCCGAGGATATAACAGTAGGGTACGAAGGAGTCCCCGAAGAAATCTTTTAATGAGAATTCTTCAAGTCTGTATATCGTAGAGACTTTCAATGTCTTTTGACCAATTAATTTCCGGCTTTCTTGAATCCTTGATCGTTGATCGCCGACGGCCTCTATATAAGTCCGATTCCCAATCCGCGAGTCAATAATGATTGAAATCGTGGTTATAGTTGAGATTAAGGTAATGAAAAAGGGATTCTGTTCCACATTCGTGTATATGGTTTGTGTCTCCATGTCCCTATATAGACATACGGTTTGGCCCTTGATTGCGCAGGTGTAGAAACATGAATCGTCAGATCCGTAATCTTTGATCAATGATCTAACCGTGCAATTGAGAGTCAGGTATCGTCACACCTGTGTGATCATTATTCGGCATTTTGAACAGTCTACTTCACGATATTTGATGCTCCGATTATCGTCGCGTTCTATAATTCATTCGCCAGTTTGTTAGTTGAACAATCATCCCCGACTTCAGCACGAGTCTTCGGGGAATGACAAGTTGGAAATTAACTTACGGTCATAAATAATGTCCAAGAAAGTTTTGACATTTGGAGTTCTTGAGTTAACGTCTTTCCGTCAAAGCTCTAGCTAAATAGCTAGTTTCTCGTTTCTCTATGCTGTTAATTGTCGGTATTTTTAAGTGTGTGTATATATACATATATACGTGGAGTTGTTTAAACTAGACAGTAGTTTGTTGTGAATGAACCTTTGTTGTTAACCATGTCATACAAAGCACGTGCAACGCGTCTCCATCAGGTACAATATCCACTTGCTGGTCCGTCTCATCATGCTTTTAGACCGCAGTGCGAGCTGTTAAACATATCGTCGAAAGCACAAGGAGCACAAAGACGTGACTCGAAAAGGAGAACCAGTGGCAGAACAATTCATCTCGCGCCTTAAGGCGTCGAAAGGAACGTATAGTAGTAGTAAAGACCCGAAGCTGAGGCGCGGGTTGTTGCGCTAACGCGAAGTGAAAACCTCTTCGTGGTGTTAGTGCAGCGCAAAAGACCTCCGCCATTGCAACCTCCACCGTTACTGATCGCTGGAATGTTGCCGTGCCTTATTCATATTTGGAAAAATTTATGATTTCGGACTTGACGAGCCGAAGATCAAGGTCAACAATGCGACGAGAAAATATTTGTTGGGATAAATTAATGACCTATATCTGCATTGTCTATATAGGATATGAAAAGGGAATATTGACGATGGAAGAAGAAGAGGAAGAAGAAGCCCTGTTGCGTCATGGTAACTGATCTCGTTGGTAACAAGGTATCCGTATAGGTGCATATGGGTATATATAGTATATATATACATATATGTATGCAGTGCAAGGACCAGAAAGATTTTCGTTCCATCTAACGTAACATGGTGACGTGTGGCCGATTGTTGAACCCGTGTTCCTGACCGCTTAACAATGAGGAACGGGACGAGACGCCGCGGACAATGTCCTTTGGGAATCGAGATTTTCTGGAACGGTTAAAGAAAGGACGTATCCTCTTCGTAGAGGAGTGGGTACGCTGCAGACCCCGAAGACTCTCGCGGTTAGGGAAATACTTTTTTCTCCACCTTGTTACCGAACGAGAAAATTGATAAGCCGTACCCGTACCCATACTTCGGACACAACACGGAAGCGGATCAAGGTTCACTCCAGACATTGAATTAGTGACCCTATATAAAACTCTGATCCGAAGGAATTGGAACAAAAACTTGAGGTTCGACTTGGCTATTCAGAGATCCGGAGGCGCTTATAGATCTCGTTACTCTTTGTTATACGAGGATGATGTTAAACGACCCTCGTCACGGTCCTTGACTCTTGGAACACGACGTCCTGCAGTCCTTGATTAATGCATTTGACGTATAAACAAAGAGACCGAGAAGGTGTTCCGCGATCAGTTTCGTCTCCTCCTTCGGTTTATGATCCTGGTCTTTGTCGTCGAGACCCCGATAATTGAAATAACCAATTGATATAAATTAACGATAATTAACTGAGACTGACCATCGAGTAAAGCCGATGGCGGTATCACGTTGATCTGATGATGCGCCGTCGGCGGTTGTTGCGGGGGGTGCGAAGGGTGCGGAGGAGAGGGAGGTTCCCATGGACGATTAACGGTGACGCCATTGCTCGGAGTCGGTATTCCTTCATCGCCGCAACATTTGACGGTGTTGTTGTTTGTCAGGTTAGATTTGGCCCCTAGTTTAATGCTAGTGGTATTAGAAGACAGTGATGAGAACCCAGAACTCGGGTTTGTGGTACCAGTGGTATTGTTGATAATAGTCTCTACGACAACCATATTGTCGTTTGTTGATCCAGGTTTAGTATTGCCGGTGGGCGTAGCGACGTTTCCACCGATCATCATCACTCGCCGGATAACTTGTCTCAGATTCTCTTCGTGGCTGCAGTATAGATGCCGATTTCTTTGTCTTCAGAAGTCTGCAGCAGCACCAGCAGCACAGAAGAGTCCTTCCTCTTCCATATAATATGAGCTCCGTTCATATAAAGTCTCTCACTTTGCACTCACTGTACTTATAAATCGCGACCAAGTATCGCACTCCTTAAATGTCAATCCTTTAATAGTAGCTCATCACAGTGCAGCTATATATCGCCCGGTGATCATTACTCTCATCTCTTTATGTACTGCACCGATACGCGCAGCCACGCGCGCACACACACACACACTCACACATATGTACGACACACACTGGCAATTATTACAACGATGATGACTATGATGATGATGACAATGATGATGGTGATGATGATGATGATGGTGGTGGTGGTGGTGATGGATTTAATGTCCGATTAAGAGGAACTCCATAGATCCGGGAAATAGCATCCCATCGCAATATATGTACATACAGTTGACAATCGTGCGGTTATAACCGTTTATGAAATGTAACTGCGATGTTAGTTGTGGAGTTGTAAGAAAACTAGCCACCCTGTCTCCCAGAACTTTGGGTATATATGTTATCTATAGTGTATAGTATCTATGAACCGCTGCTCGCACTGCGCCGGATTCGAGCAGATTGGCTTCCGTTTCGAAGCTCGAAGCGCGCCCAGACTACCTTTCCCCCACCTGCTGGTTGTGGTGGTGGTGCTGCTGCTGGTGCTGCTGCCGCCGCTGCTGCTCCTGCTCCTGCTGCTCATTCTAAAGGTGAGATCAAGATTTAAGGCATTCGAACGGCTACCGCGCCGGACTTGCCCGCGAGGTCGGGCTTGATGCGCAGTGGGGCGCAGGAGCGCACACCAGCGACCAGAACCACTCGCGTTTCCCGCACACTGCCTTAGGGGGAATCCCCCGCGGGGTGGGGAAAAGAAAAGAGAGAATTAGAGGAAGAAAGAAAGAAAGGAAGGAAGGCAGCGCGGCTCAGTTAGAGGCTAGAACGAGGTGTACACCACTCCACATAACGTTAAAACCACCGGTGCGCAACCCCCATTGCGCATCGTACAGTCGAGCCTCGCTACGCCCCCCGCCCACCCACCATTACCGGCCAATCGACCAATTGGATAACGTCATGGCGCCCATTCGCGCCTGGTTACACACCTTCGTGACTTTGGCTTCGGTATAGGGTCACCATCTTCGGGTTCAACAATTGGTAACACATTGCCACGCGACCTTTGCCCCTTCTCAATGTGCCTCCAGGCACACTTTTCCTATTTCATATGGTGGAGAGATATTTGGGGGGATCGGTGCACAAGTCATAAATTACTCTGCGAGATGTACGAAAATTGATACACCTACCGTTCTCTGGGTATTCGGCGCTCTTCAAATTCGCTATTTTCAAATTCGTCAGAATTCTTCATCTCTGTGTTCAGCTATCCGCTCTCCGCTATCTAGTTGTGTTGATCTAACGACATGCCAGAGTATATTGTATATCGCGTGCAGCCAGCTCGTTTTTGCGATACGTTCGCCAGGATTACCTATTCACTTCTTCGTTTTATACCTCTGCTACCTACCTGCGTGTAATATCATGGGCGGAGGTCAGCTATTGTTATTTCATGATTGTGATTTTGAGGTAATTGCTTCGCTTATCGTCAGCAGGGAATAAGCTGACTTCACTTCTCCCACCACTATGATAGTTTTTCACATCAGTAATATCACTGGATCACTTAGATTTTTATTTTATTCCAGAGGGATCGAACCACTCTGTATACGTGCTAGACACTCGATTATACTTTCGAATATATTTTTGCAACGTTTTTAACTCTGCAATGAGGAGCACGTACTAGCTTATAAGGCACCTGTACAATAATTATGACAGCTAACCATGGCTAAATACAGAAGATATTTGCAATATACATATTTGTACAGTTGAAAACGCCTATTACACAAACTTAATGATAATTCTTTTGGTTTCCAGTATAAGAGTGGAAATAACTTGAACTCTACAGCAGTAGCTGAAGTAATTAATTGAGTTACACTGAAAGTTTCTTTTTACACGGCAACGTGGTATTATTACATTTTTATACTGTGCCTAAAGTAACTATATAATCGAAGTTCGATTCTCTATACGTATATAGCCTGAACTCTTTTGCACTAAAATCGGATTGTCTTGTGCAGACTGTAACCCAAAATGTTTAGAAGACCATAAAAATCAAATTTACTGACTTCTGGGTACAAAAGAAGGTGCGAATCCGATGAGGACATTTTTTTAAATTGATTTTTAAGGCACGTATGTCATATTTGTGAAGATAATCCATCTTTTTCTTAGCGCAGTTGATTGGTTCAGGGATAATTATTCTTCTTCTATTCTGTAGAAGCTCTTTTACGGTTTAGACACATATTTATTATGTATACCTAACATGGCAAATTCTTATTGATGCAGATCGCTGCAGGAGTGGGAATAATTGACGAGACTTGATTCTATACGACGTATGCTGCCAGAGTATTTATAAAGTGAATAAAAATTATCGTATGCACTGGCATAAGTGCTGCAGCGCATTATATACCTACTACCTACCTATACCTTATCCCGAAAGCATGTATGCATATTATTATTCGAGTTTCACAATCTGAGAAACTGTGCTGCAGCAAAAGCCTCAAGTGCACTCTGCGCGTGATGAAAATTACCTGGTGCAAATGCTCGCGTGTTATTCATTAAGTGACATTGCGGAATAGTAGGACGTATTTTGCTTTAGCCGACTTAACCAGCCACAGCTAGCTATGATATTTTATGCCTTATTATTAATAATGTATACGGCTCTCTGTCTCGCGAAGAATCTCTTTTATTCTGTCTTCATTTCAGGCGAAGCACAGTAAAGTTGAGGAATATATGGTTCGGATAATCGATCTTTCGATCATGTAGGCAGGTACACGCATCCTTGTGATAATAATAAAGGCACCCTCATAGGCTCGCCTTTGAAATATCACCCTCGACAATTTCTCTCTTGACCTCAATAAAACGTCGAGACTCAAGACCCGAGCTCTGAATCTTGCATTTCAAGGGTTAATTATACAAATTATACAAATTAGCTTTGCTATCGCGTCAATAATCACAGTCAGGCACCACCGCGGCGGGCGAACTTGCGATGGTATAGGTATAATAGGTGTATAGAATCGTGGCTAGAATTATATGCGTAGAAAAGCGGAGGTCGCTATATTCTCGTGGCCACAACGCACGGCTTTTGCAAATATCGGTGTATATAATATAGTATACGTATTGGGAACCTTAGAACCTCGATACGCCAACTAGTGGCAGAAAATAGAACTACTCAAAGAAGGCTACAGTAACCAATGAGAGGGCTTAGAACCTCGATACGCCAACTAAGTGACGAAAATCGAACTACTCAAAGAAGGCTAAAATTTCAAAGCCACGCCCATTCCAAGGATCCCAATATAATTCTCATAAAAATACGGATTACACATCGCGAAACTCTCTGCCTAATAATTAATTCGAGCATTTAATGAATTCCGAAGAAATATGTAGGTAGTGTCCCTTAGAATAAGGTAGAAAAGAAATCCTTGCGGAAGGATATAGCGTTATAAAACGCATTTTATAAGGTAGTGGAAATATACACGATTTTTTATATGAATTGGTATTACTCAGCGGGGTTTTATGATAAAAAATTTCGCGCTATGGTAGTTTATAGGAAATTGAATTCTCCGCAAAAAGTGTCCTCGGAATTATATTCATAAATTCATTAGTTTAGCCGTGACAAGCGTTCAAAGGTAACTTTCATAACTAGCTTGTAACTTGTATACCTTTGAATTTACAGACTTGGTTCTAAGGACATTTCTTATAGAGAATTTAAGTTTCTACCACATGGTGCTCTGCGAAATGTCGCATCATAATACCCGGCTGAGTAATGCGAATTCAAAACAACAGATTCATGTGATTCCCATGTTATTTCAATTGGAAGACTTATATAATTGATCAAGCCAAATTCTAACGTATTTTCAGGAGGAAGGGACGTGAAAGAATACTAATTTTTCCCTGAAATGAGAAATCCCTATATTCGTGATTTCTATGTATTCGAATATCCTTCAGATGACGAATATATATCGTCTATTATATCATAAATCGCATTTTCATCAAGCGTCAGTTTTGTTCATTATAGGGTATAAATATGCTGCACGTAGGTAGACGTATGTACATATACGAAGTGTTTTAATATACATAGGATATAGGTACCTATACGATAGGCCTATACCGTCTACCCACGACCATCTAGAATCTAGATATATCCTCAAAGATACGCGAAGAAGCAGGTGGATAGAAAATGGTGCGCTGATGATAAATCATGCGCCAAGCGAATGAATCAGCTAAATTGGTGCTCACTGCAGCATGGGTAGGTACGAGGCGGTTCTCACCATACTATTACTTCTACATATATATATATATATATATCGACGACGCGGGGGGCCCCCTGAGCTAACGATAACCATTAACATAAGTAATACATACATAAGGTGCATGTATACATATATACATATATATATATATAAGGTATATATACTATATATCGGCGGGTCATGCACACGGGTGAATGTTGCGTATGGATTGAACGTCGCATGTACATATATTAGTAACCCATGTGTACCTATAGATGTGTACATGTAAATATGTACCCATATGTATACGTAGAATACCGCGTGGGAGAAAAGGACGACCCGCGGGCCGTCGTCACGCAAGAATGCGCACGCGCGTCGGTAGCCATTGGTCTATTGATTCTCAGAGTGCGTGGGCGTCTCGCAATGACTTTACCTATACACCTTTATTACAGGTTAATATACCTACCTGGCCTACCTATTCTACGTACTGTTACGCTACCTGTGTATGCGGTGGGTGCTCATAGCGAGGATAATATACCTAGGTGATACTTTTGCGAAGTGGAGAAGAATGTTCTTTGTCGGTTCAGAAACGAAATTAAACCACTACATGAAATTTAGAACTGTAATGGAACTATAATCTTGTTCAATTCCCGCGGTTTTACTTCTTTTATATCGCGTGTCTAATGGCACATGAATACGATTTTGGTGACATAGGTGAGGCGTTTGTTAATTGTTTGAAAAAAAAATTAAAAAAAAAAAAAAAAAAAAAAATGTAATGTACTCAAAACTCAAATTTCATACACTTATTCACGATTCTGATTACTCCAAACATTTTGTTTTATTAATCATACACGCGGGTACAGGTACACAGAAAAGAAGGTTAACTTGAGCCAAGAAAATTATTCTTGATTCAAAATAATTTTTCAGTCCAAAAATGAAGACCGAAATTTTCTCGGATCAAATGAAAATTTTTGGACCGCACAATTGTCTTGAATCAAGTTAACCTTTCTTTCTGTGTATGGATAAATTCAGCGAAATGCAGCTACTCGCACATATGTACTTCCCACAACTACGCCTTTACAGCTATCTATTCAAAAGTCTAATAAAATTATTCTACACCTATACAGAACCTGTCACACCTTCTCGTATATAGGCACATATTAACATATACCCAAAGTACTGCACCCTGTGCGATATACACATGTCTGGATATATCCTTCCACTTCCATACAGGTAGATATGATATATACCTATACAATATACGGTAGCTCGAACGGTAGCACAAACGGTAGCAGAACCGCATATAAGGTACCTTTATACATAAGTGTCGAGACATGATGGGTAGGTATAGTATTATGTACCCATATAGATATATATATATATATATACAGTGTCGGTTCGATGTTAATATACCACAGGTAGCCAGGCGGCTCGCTGTCTTCACCCTTCGGAAAGCATTATTTCATATTTACCTACATGTGCGCAGAAATTGACTAAAATCATAATCGTGTCTCTCTTGATTCGATTCCATAAAATAACAAGACTTTACTATTTCGGAGTAGGAAGTTCCACTATTTTATAATGCCGGATATTATATGAGGTTGAAGTTCGTAACGCCACTGCAACAAACTAATGGGACAAAATTCCTAATTTCATGACTTGAATTGTTAAAAAATAGCAAAATACGTGCATCATTTCCCGGGTTGAGTAAAGACACCTCTTATACCTCGTCTATCTAGCACACGCAAAAAACAGTGCTGTCGAATTCACTCTGTGAGCAGTAAATATATGGACAGCACTTTTTTGCAGTAGAAATTATCACAATTCTGGTAGCATTCACTCATATGGACATTGAAGGACACATGCTCCAATGTACCCAATACTAGAATTGTGATAATTTCTACTGCAAAAAATTGCTGTCCATATATTCACTGCTCACAGAGTAAATTCGACAGCACTGTTTTTTGCGTGCGCAACTTTAACAACATTTTACTTTTGAGTCATGAAGTAGTGAATTTTTCGGAAAATTCTGTTACGTTAACGTTACACACTTCAACTTCATCGGATATTTAAAGTTTCGAATTTTAAAAGTCCTGAACGGTCAAAATTCCGAACTTGAATATCACCGATTGAAATTAACCACTTGAAATTCACGCATGTATTAATTCAGTGTTTAATAATTCGGGCTGTACCTAATGACTATAATGATCGTATGGAAACCAATACAAGTATGGTCATAAATTATTCGTCTTGAGATTTACTTTTTTGAAAAGAAGTTTACAAAGTTCTATCAATTATTTACGACATCGAAATTATCAATTGAAGCAGATAAAACGGGTTTCCGTAAAGAGGGTCTAGATTAGAATGAGCTATTTTTTGTTTTCACATCCTGAAAAATAGAACGAAATTTTCGAATTTTTTGGCCTCTGGAGGTTTGGACTTCAGGAGTTTTGAGATCTCTGCATCTTTTTCCATCTCTGAATTCTCACCGAAAATTGTGCTTACTCTTATAATAATTCTACTAAAAAGACTAACGAAATTTCACTCGATATAGTTCGATATTATAATTCTTGTAAATAATAATAAATTTAGTAGAATCACATCGGGTGAAAGAAATATAAATAAAAAATAATCGTAAACCATACCTAGTACTTATAATATCTCAATCTTTGTAGGTATACTGTCTATAAAAGTTAGTATGCATATCGGCACACACATAAATATATCCCGTCTACCCATACCTGCGTTAATGACAACGCGTAGGCCAAGACCGAGGTTAGGATATACATATTCGCCGTGTGTAGGTACCTACCTGGCGGAGGAAGTCCCGAGTAGGAAGTGAGGTCCGTTCAGGTGGGGAACGGTCCCTTTCTATTGGTCAAAAAGCCCCGAGGCTCGCACGCCCACGAATGCCTAAAGATAACGCGATATTTTTTACCTGGTTACAGGTATTATAGAGGTATTGAACTATAGAAGTATAAAACACACTACACACCCTGCCATATCACTTACCTATGTGCTTATATATACCAATTTTACTCCTCGTTTTCAATACGTGTCTGCACAGAAAAAAAAAGGTTACTCTCTAAATTTTTTGGAGTGAAAAATTCATTCCTTTTTTTGGGCTGGTGCTGTTTTCAATCCAAGGAAGTGAAGATTCACTCTGATTGGAGTGAAATTCACTCCATTTAGAGTTAAATTTCACTCTTTTTTCTTGGAGTGGTGCAATTTTCACTCCAAGAAGATTTTTTCTTGGAGTGGTGCGCAATTTTCACTCCAAGAAATGAAGAGAGTAACTTGTTACTGTGAAATTTTCCAAATTTTCTTGGCTCGAGAAAAATTTTGATTTGATCCGAGAAAATTTCGGTCTTCATTTTTGGACCGCAAAATTATCTTGAATCAAGTTAAACTTTCTTTCTGTGTATATGAACGTAACGCGTTTGTTTCTATTTATTATTTTTTGCCTATTTCAAGTTTAGTTCGTTTGACTATCTATTGCCACTGTTTATTTTCTGCTTATATACTGGCGCCACTATATACTATAATTCAGCCATTTTGTCTGCAACCGAACGATTACCTCTGCACGCAATGGACGACTATGATATATACTTATATTTATTTATTTTTTTATCAGAGATGTGGTATAGAAATCGATTTTTATTTTAGCAAATTATTATCACAGAGTCGTTATACGCAGATATGCAGAGCAATTAGCTCGGGTTGATTAAAACCCCTTTTCAAAATCCCTTCCTATTCAATTTGGTTAAAAATTTTCATCAATTTTCCACGATTGATATATATTTTAAGAATACATATTATAATATACCTAATGAGACGCGGATATACGCGTCCGAGAAAATAATTCTAATTATATACCACCAAAGGTTAATATTTATTAAGTAAACTAAATGAATTTTAAACGCGATACACGTTATGATAAGTTAGACACGTGTATATATATATATTTTTATTTATAATAAATATGAGAAATATTTTTCTACTTGTTTTATATAAATAGATCGAACATTTCATATTATCGTAATAATAAAACTGCATCTGAGCTGCAGTATAAATTGAGATAATTCAATTTAGGAAAATATCAGCCGTTGTATAAAATTATCTGTAATATTATATTAGTTTTCATTTTTTTGAAAAAAATGAAAAAATTCTAACTTTCTTTCTTTCTTTCTTTCTTTGATGTTATTTTTGTGTATAAAATTTTAAGTTTCCTTTAATATTATGATAGTAGGTTGAATTTATTTTGATAGGTAGGATTAGGATAGTATGGTTGAATTATAGCTGCCTAATAATGAATTTGATGATGCAGTTAAGAGCTGACAGAATAAATTAAATATTGTAAGGCGCAAAACCGATCCAACAATGCGTTCTTATATTGGCTGATACTGTCTAGTACTTTTGACGTCGTAAAAACCATTCATATAAAATTGATATCCTTTCAAGTTTCAATTTCGATCACTTATAGCGATTACTATAATAAACCAAACAACGAATTTTCTTATATCAAAAGCTCGTCGTTTATATTATGGAAGAAAAAAAAAAAATAAAGAATAAAATAAAGAATAAAAGAAAAAAATTTTAAAAATACATAAAAACTTGACAAATGATTCATAAAAGTTTAATTACCTTCGGGCTGTAAATCCAATATACCTACAGCTATATGTGTATGTTAATACTAATTTAATTTTGTGTATATTATACCCTGATATGTACATACTACTCAGCTGTCGAACTTTCCCTAAAAAGAGGAAAGAAAATATTGAAAAATAGATTATTATGGGTACCTACATATATACATTATGTATACATCGTAATTGTTATAATTACTTACATTTCGTGAACCGCTCAAATTGAGCCAGGAATTACGACGTTTTGCTTTTACTCGGCAAATTTTCAATTTCAAAACTTTATTTTAACATAATTTGAAGCTTTTCGCGTAAATCGATAAAGAAAAAAAAGTTATACGATCTTTTGATTTAAAGGGACCAGTACAGCGACTTTTCGAGAAATTATTATAGTGCGAAATCAATTTATTTGATAACCAAAGTTCATTTCACATAAAAATATTTTTCTTTTTCAAAATCATGTGTCGTAAGGATTTTAGAACACCGTTGGACCAATTCAGGTAATCTTGGATTCATTTTCTTCAGAAAACAAATCCTCATCATGTGAATGTAGGAATTTAAAAATAAAAAATTATGTCATAAGTTATGATCAATTTACCAAATTTGCAAAAATTAGTATCACTCATTTCTTAAATAACTTGGCCACAACGAAAATTTTTCAAAATTCCTACATTCACATGATGAGGATTTGTTTTCTGAAGAAAATGAATCCAAGATGACCTAAATCGGTCCAACGGTGCTCTGAAATCCTTACGACACATGATTTTGAAAAAGAAAAATATTTTGATGTGAAATGAACATTGGTTATCAAATAAATTGATTTCGGACTATGATAATTTCTCGAAAAGTCGCTGTACTTGTCCCCTTAAGAAATTCTAAACGGTCGTATGATGGCGCATACGACCTTATGCCATTAGACACACGATACGTGTATCTATATATTTATAATAGCTACAGTCTGCAACTGCATAATCAACTGTATACGTCCACTAAAAAGTGTACATATTTCCAATATCTACCCTATACGTATAAGTATAGTATGACAATATTCGAGGCGAAAAGTTAGCTACAGGGATTGTTTTAGCAACAGTTTATAGCCGGAGTAATGTAGTAAAAAAAAAAAAAAAAAAAAAAAAAATTATGAAAATATTAATAATACAAGTTATTTTTATTATCCGCATAATCCTGCAGTACTAAGTAGGTATAAGAGGACATTAGCTTCTTGAGCCACATCACTCAATTTTTTATTTTATTTTATTAATAAATATGTAGTATATACATATGTGCGTATGTTATAACAGCAAACTGTTATTTATTGTTCTAATAAAATTTTGAAAAATAAATTTCTTTTTCTTGACGCTGTTCTCTTCGAGCTTATCTGTTTTCGTATACCTAAATGTACATACAAAGAAAAAAAGTTTAACTTGAGCCAAGAAAATTATTCTTGATTCAATATAATTTTGCGGTCCAAAAATGAAGACCGAAATTTTCTCGTATCAAATCAAAATTTTTCTCGAACCAAGAAAATTTGAAATGAGATCCAAATCTCTGTATGAGATATGATCTCCGCGATTCTGAGCGACTTTTAGATAATTCCTTAACCCTTACATCCTCCGCATCTTTCCTTATATTTCATCGCAGTAAACGGTGAAAAGAGTCGCGACGATACATCGTACGTTATATTGTATAATATACGTATGTCAAGAAAAAAAAAACGGAAGAAGAAAAATTAATTTCTTTGTCGTTATATCCGGTGACAGAGGTGCATATATATTTTATATCCCCATATATACATACATATGCATAAAATGTTTAAGTCACGGATCGTTCAAGGTAGATATAAAATAGTATATCTTGTAATCGCTATACGCTCAGTTAACTTTATATACCTACATCTTATTTTATTACTGCGGTAGTACCTATATATGTACCTATACTCCTTAATTGACCACTTTTATATCTCGCTCATATAATCAGAACGGAAACGTATTTCATTCAACAGATTCAACAGATTTTTTTTTTTTATATTCTTTTATTCTATCTTTTATTGAATTCAATCAATTTTTAATTATTCAAATTTGATCGATGATTAATTGAAATTTGTCCAACCAACAATATAATATTATCAAAATTAAACGAGGTCTATGACCAAATGATCGATTTAGTATTATCCTCGTGGTGAGTCTGACTATACTGCGCTCAGCTAGACAGGTGAAATATAGAAATGATTGAATCAAAAAACGTTGTAAAAAAAGAGGGTTCAAAAAAAGAGAATTGGGAAGTTATGTGTGTCTCTATACGGTATATGCATGTAGAGCGATCAGCGTGAGAGGGTTGACTACGTCAACTTTTACTTTTCTTTTCTTTTCTTTTATTTTATTTTCTTTTCTTTTTTACATGTATCTCGAGGTTATAATCATACAAGTAGCAGACGTTACGTTACAGTCGGCAAGACCGGAAGGGTTCCATATTCAAAACGTCAACAGTCAATGACGACAGTCGTTAAAAGCAATTTCTTACTTTGTTTCTTTCTCCTTTCTCCCATACCCCATAGCAGCAGCAGTAGCAGCAGCAGCAGCAGCTAGTTGTAATAGTAATAAAAGTCTGAAGGGTAATTTTCGGTCTTTACTAATTATACATATGTACACATACGTATCGACAACACGATCATGCGTCGTATCCATACACATAAAAATCAAAAATCAAACTCTTTTATGGACTGAACATATCGACAGCCATAAAATGCCAAAAAATTGCAGGAACTTTTGACGGACACCAAAATTTGCAATTTATATACATAGTTTCACTTTCCCTATATTCATAAAAGGATCGATAAAGGTACACATCATTCGTTGAATGAAATACAATTTTTTAGACGGTTCCAAATTTTCGAGTGACCCTTCAAAGTATTTTTATTAGTTACGAATGTATCTTTGTTTTTTTTTTCTTCTTCAAATTTCTAGCCCGTACCATTATCGATATCTGTATCATCGTTGGTAGCTAGTGAGTTGGGTAGGGTAGGGGGTGTATATATGCGGTACAGTATATATATATCTATAAGGTTGCAGAGCCGCAACCACCTGTGCGCATACCTAATTCTATATAATAAAGTCTCATGCATATGAATTTAGTTATAGCTATAAGCTAGGAGTCTGCCACTTATCATAGAATCTATCGGACTACAACCCTTTGGATACGCATAATAAATGCTCTGGGTCTGGTCTGTCTCATATATGTATATATATATATGCGTACAGCAACGAAAACGACACGTACAAGCCATGCCATGCCATGCCACGACACGGTAACCATACCTTATACCTTCGGTAAGGTAGGTGTATAGCATAGAGATAAAAGGCAGCCAACAACGACTCCAACCCCTGTGGTAGTCTATTCGGTTAGCTAATATCCGTGGCGACTTCTTATGGCCTTTTTAATAACGCGCCCGGATAAGGCGTTGGACAGATGTGCGCGCTAAGACGTTTCTTCTTGGCTCATATGTCCATATTGCTACACATATTCCGTCCATCCATCTCTGCTTGTATCCTGATGTAGCAGCTATACTACCTCAGAAAAAAGGAGCGAAGAAAAGGCTTCGGCTAACTGGGGTGGTCGCATCACCACTGTGCGTCTAGTCTCTGTATATATGGATGTGCGATGCGCTTCGAATGCGCGTAGGACTAAACGCTGAAGAGAAATAAAAAGAAGAGCGCGGTAGAGATATGCGATCGGGTAAAAGGCGCAAGGGAACACCTGTGCCAACTGGGGCGCGTCCGAGCAGACGGACGAACGTACTAAGTTAAGGAAAGGCGAACGGGTGGACAAAACAGGTGGGACCATAGCGAGCAACGTGGTGCCGGGATTCTTGCATCGGTTTGACTTAATTCATGAGTTACTATACCGTAGGTATAATTTAAGTGTGATGTGTGTGCGATTAAGTGAGCTTGTGTCGCCCCTCTTTTGTATATTCGCTCTTTTGCGCTCTTAGCACGTGATAATAGAGAAGTAAGTTGTACACACTGTACAGGGTGATTCAGATTGACCCTGGGATATTCTCTGTAAAAATTTAGGACTAAATTTCCTTTGCCAAAAATTCGAGGGACCAATACTTTCCGAGCTACGAAAGATCTAAGTTGACTAATCGCAGAGCGTAGCGATCACACAGACTGGGTACCGCTCAGGCTTCCACTCATCATGCGCGGTGTAGGCCCAGTCTGCGATCGGTCAACTAAGCTAAGATCTTTCGTAACTCGGAAACTATTGGTCCCACGAATTTTTGGTAAAGGAAATTTAGCCTTGGAATACCGTGAGGAATCTACCCTCAAAATTATCGCATGCACAATTTGAAACAGCCTGTATATAGAAGTGAGGAAGCGCAACTGCCGTACGGGTTAAGCTGGAGAAATAAGGTAAAAACGTTTCGGCTTTAGCTCGCGGGCTCGGTTAGGTGGATATAATACCTATATGCAAATACGTGTGTTATAGGTACTTATATCATGCCGAAATCTAAAGGACCATGTTAAGTAGGTCATACATACTTTGTCAGCAGAAAATTTAAGTGTATATACAGTATATATGTACCTACTACACATATTTATCGAAATTTCGCGGTCTAACCGCGTGATGAAATTTCGTCGAATGATACGGACGTTAACATACTATATATTACTTAAATTGGGTAATGGATATCCACGCGAAAAATACACCCTACGATGTTACTTCCGGCAATATACATATATGTATATAAATAGGGGAGACTGCTGCAGGGCAAAGATAGGCACTTGAGCTAAAAATTGATGAACTTATTTTTAGTTTTTTTACCCTCAAAAATCTTTTCTTTGAAAAAGAACAAAAAATTGAAAAATGTTATCAATTTTCAACTAAGATGCCCAAGCTTCGTCCAGCGGTCTTCTCGACCTTGTATACAACGCGATGATCAGAGACAGGCTATAATATTCAGTCTTGTTTATTGCGCAGGTGGAGACTGAACCCGATTACGATTAGTGAAAGTTGATCTAATTCAATTAATTAAAAATCAATTTTAGTATTACCATTAATTATCATTTTCTTAGGCCGTTTTAATCGATCGTATAGACCAAAGAAAACCACGGAAGTTTAATTTCGATTTTTCGATTACCGTGTCATGATGAATTATCGAACTAATTCTTGAATCAGGTGTTTTTACGGCGTTAATTGTTCTATTCTTAGCTGCAACCTGCACCCTATAAATGTCACGGGGTTAATTCAGGTCGGTTTGAATGGTGGGGTTGTGTGGATGTACTATGTGTATATACTTATATATATATATATATAATAGCTAGTAGGAGGAAGTGCATCGTTTCTCAAGATGCTACGTCATTGGCATCTTCCTACCCTCGTTAGCACTGAATTATTCACTTTACGTCCGTTTAGTGAGGAAGGAGCCTACTGCCTAAGCCAGAGGGCGGAGTGAACCCGGCTTTGATACCCTTCGGCAATATATAGGTACCCAATACATCGAAGAAGAAGAAGAATAATATGTATTAGGTATACGTATAAAGGTTTCACACGTGTGTAAGGGTACAATATACATGCATATAGAAAGATATACCTATGTATATTTTTTGGGCTTCTGGCTCTGACCGCACAGCAATGAATCGCCTAATGGTAAAGTATATAGGGCTATGTATATATATATATATATATATATGTATATACAGCTTTTGGTAGAAACATGATGTTCAGAATTCTGTAACGGGCGTTTAAGGCGTAAAGATCTTTAGAAACGGATGATTGGTGCGATTGTTTTTTTTTGTTTTTTTTTCGCTTTCTTTATCTTCTTTTTTTCTTATATAGATTAAAAGAATGCTCAGGTAGCACGCTGCAGAATCGTTTTATTCTCACTATAATATCGTGTCCCATCATGAAAGTGGGCAGATTTTATCACTTGCTTTCTACGCGATTCTACACTTAATTTTGCTGAAATTTTTACCCACTGCAGTTACCAAGCAATGAAATTTCAAACTGCTACTTCTCCCACATGAGATTTGGAAATCGTTTTATATTTGGCGAAGAAGGTCGTGTTGCCTCGATGAGTGAGAACCAAAGAAATTTCGGATTTCCGAAGTTTTAATGTTCTAAATTTTAACGTTTTTGAAAATTCGAGACTGTCTTAAACGAATTTGAATTTGAAAAGAAGTTAAAAAATTCTGAACTTCAACAAATTTCAGTCGAAATCGATCGACTTGTTTGAAAGTTATTCGACGGACTGCATTGAATGAGTAGCTTATAAATGAATGTATCCAGCTTTCATGGGACACAATGCCCTATATATATGTACTATACCTCATTATACATACTATATATCGTATATCAGTGAATATCAAAACGAGGCATACCATCATGTATCCTATATCCATGTGGGTCTGCGCTGCACTGTGCAGCATGCGCATATAATGCAGCATCCCATTACGTCTACCTGCCCAAAAGGCACATAGTTGTTATATCTGGTTCGTTGGGTGATCATGTTTTCGTCAGGATTTCGTTCCAGTAGCCGGTTTCGTACCTACCTACCCGGCAAAATTCCACTCACGAGGAAACAATACGAGAGAGATGAAAGGATCTGGCTGATGCTGCTGCTACAGCAGCATCACCACCACCAGCTATCTTTATGCCGATGAGAAAGAAAATGAGACTATACGCGATCATTAACACGGTGAGTTGATATTTTATATCGGGGTATAATAATTTCTTTCTATTTTTTTCTTCTTTCTTTATTCATCTGCACCTTTTTTTTTTTTTTTTTTTTTTTTTTTTCTTCTTCTTTCACCTTTTAACTTCAGCCTCTCTTCACTGATGTTCTATACACTTTTCTTCGAAGTGCAACTATACCATAGAAAAACTGAGTCCATTATAGTATACCTTGCGAAATATTATGGGAAACCGCATTTTACGAAATTGTATAATAATTTTCATTTTCATTTCCTTTTTCTTTTTCTTTTTCTTTCATTCTCTTTCATTCAACTAACCGCGCGGCTACTGCGCTGCTGATGAATTTTTTCCGCCCTTCGGTATATATGTACTATACAGGTATAGAGAGATCCCATTCTAAATTCTAATCGGTGAAATCTAATCCGATTTTATGCCCTTTCTTGACCTAACTTACCGTCGATAATTTCCCTATAGATGGTATAAAATCGAATACTATACCTATCTCGACAGGATACCTAGAAGTTTATTTTTTCTCTCTCCTTTTTTTTTCTTTTTTTTTTTCTTCTTCATCAACCTATTACGGATCGTTTATAATACTACGAGATCGCACGCTCAGGACGTTAACTGTATATACCTCGCTACAACTTCCGTTTCGCATTTTATATGTCTCGTGTTCCTGACACGCTTCAGTCGGAGACGAACGGACAGACTATATAATCTCTATAACAGATCGCAGAATTTCTTTATCCTTGATTTATGGCTAATTACATTTTGCCAAAGTATGTATTCAGCCAATTTAGTCTTCCGGGCCAGGTTGAAGTTCAGGAACTCTCAAAGTTCCGGAAATTAGATTTCCAAAAGACTCCGAAAGCCAAAGAGATCAGAAATTTTAGTCTATTTCTCTCAGGATGTGAAAACAAAGAATAGTTCATTCAGCTGATCGAGACCCTCGCTTTACGGAAAACCATTTTATCTACTTCAATCGATAACTTAAATTTTTAAGTTTCGGAAGTTTAGCCTCTCGGATCTTCAGCTTTTGGAATTTTGAACCTCCGCTATTCTTCATATTCAAATTCGGAATCTTTACCGTTCGAGATTCTTAAAACTCGCAACTTCAACCCGGCCTCTAATTTCGGTCTCACTGAATAAAAATTACCGAATGTATGCACAGTAGCTGCTTATGGAGGTTCTATTTTATTATGATAAACAGGGTCTGAAAAAGAAGAAGAAGAAGAAGAAAAAAAAAATCAATCTTCACGTCTCGGTTTTAGGGGAAATGTAGAATTCTTATTGGACATTCTTAGCTCGTTCATTCCGACTCCCGTGGGATCCGTACCTTGAATAATTTCCTCAATAGAATACTTCATGGTTAACTTGGTGCTCAGAAAGAGTGTCTTTTTAGAGCGGCAAGCAGGTCTTGGATGTTCTATAATATGACAATTCATTGTCACACTCTACACGTTATACGCCTTCTATTATAATCGCACGCATTCGTATTCCTATCGCAGGTTAAACGATTAGTCTAGATCGTAAAAAGAAAACATAAATAAGAAAACACTTATAAACCGCTGCACGCAGATAGCTGGCCTTCTTTCAATCAATCTTCTCAATAATTCCGTGAAATTAGAAGCACTCGGCTATACATATACCTACCCTAAATTCCTGTGCAACTTTATTGTACGGACCTAAAACGGTCTCTATGAACCATAAATTTTAGACTCTAGATTATAGACTCCAGATTTTAGATTCTAGATTCTGCAGCTTCGATGCACTTGAATTGGGCAACCCGGGGCTAACCCTCGGTAACCAACACCTCCGCGCGACAGCCGACTGATACTTTTCAAGCTACCTGCAATTAAAGCCTTCTGAATGATTTCACGGTATTCTCTGACCCCTGAATTTCATATTTTTTTTTACCCCGTATAGATTTTGGACGAAATTTTTCCAAGATTTTTCCCATGTAGGCATATAAGTTCGATAGTAAATCGGTCAGCAGAGTTCACATGGCATAATATTCGAGGCGCAGGCAGCGCGGCGGTTTCTTCCGAAGTGGTAAATTACGGGCTTTATAGTTTCGTTCATTGTATATAGAAGAAGAATAAGAATAAGAAAGAAGAAAGTATTGCCAACATCCTGCTGCTGCTATTGCTGTTGTTGCTGCTGCTGCTGCTGCTGCTGCCAAAACGAAGTTCTCGAAGTAATCGTGTCGATTACCTAAGAATTATGCCTTCCTTTTTGAACATATAATTACATTTTCACGCTTTACAATTAGCCTGCACTCAGGTATACCTACACACCTGGTTTATTTCGTACCTGTATACAAGTTTTGCGGTATCTTAGTAGGTATATATGAAAAATATAGGTATGTTATACATATATATACCCGCATAACAGACAATGGGTATCATAATATAGGTACAATTCTCTTCATTCAAATCGGTGACCATAATATGCTTTTAGGATTGTTTGAACCTGGGCCCAGGGCACCGTTTCCGTTCAGATTTATCATTTCCTATAATTACTTGACCTGTAATCTAGAAATTATTAAATTATACCCCAGGAGTCGAACTACCTTGACCAAAGTTTTGAAAGCAAACTTGGGTAATCGCTGTATGCAATGTATATGCATATAGGTGTACTACGCATGTATGTATACCAATACACGTTATTGTTATCCAGTTATTATCAGCGCGCACAATTTCGACGGAGACTAACAATTTCACTATAAATTGAAATCCCTATCTTCTTCGTACGATCTTTAATTCAGTTTCGGTTTCTTTTTTGTTCTCATACCATCGTCACACCGTATTCCCCTCATTGTGAAGAAAAAAAAGTCACTTTAGGAAACGATAGTCATTATTTAAAGGGATATTATAAGCGCAGAATTTTTGCATTTCGTGGACTGACGAATGCATCGTTTTGAATTACTCTTCTGATCTCTCTCCGCACGGGGACTATGTGCACACTGTTAAAAATTATTGTAAATTTACAACACATTTATACTACACTCAGAAAAATAACAACCAAAATTTGGTTAATATATGCACAATCACATATTTTGTTCAGTCAATCAAATTTTTTGTTCAGTCAACCAAAATTTTGTTGGGACAACCAAAATTTTGGCTATTCCAACAAAATTTTTGGTTGACTGAACAACAAATGTGATTGTGCATATAATAACCCAAATTTTGGTTGTGTCAACGAGACCTTTTTCTGAGTGTACACAAAAGTTTTGTAAAATTACAACTGTGGCGTAGTAAAGTGGAATTTACAAATAAGTTCTTGATTTTACTGAACTTTCATATAGGAGAAACACAAAATTTTATTTGAATTCGTTAAATTGTTTAGTAAATTTGAAGTATTTGTTAAATTAATTTTAAGGAAATATATGTCTTCTGAATTTACTACTCTGTATCTGCATCAATACTTCCAATACAGTGTAGGAAGTTACACACAGAAATTTTTAACAGTGGCACAGTATCAATGGTGTTTTACCGTTTCTTTGGTGAATTGAAAAAACCGCAATATACCTCGCTTTCTCACGCGGGCAGAATGCGCAAGAACCATGATGCACACGCACTGGCGTCCTATACTGCGCATGCAGTTGGTCAAGAACGGTATAGACATCGCAGACAAAGGGGAGAAAGAAGAGAATCGAGGAAAATAAAAAAGCGGAGAAAATAAGAAAAAGCAGAAAGAGTGGTCCCACCGTGGTCAAAAATATTTCTATACGTACCTAAGCGGTGTATCATCGATTAATGTGATTATACTCAAGAAAATTGTTATTTACTAGCGTGTGGTCCGGAGCTATGGCCTTGCCGAAACCAGAAAACCGCAACAATCGAGTATAATCAAAAACCATTCACAATGTCAGTCGTTATATTCTGACCTGTAGAATAAGATCGCGTGTCTAATGGCATAAGGTCGTAAGCACCATTACATTACGATCGTTTTGCATTTTTTAAATCAAAAGATCGTATAATTTCGTTTCTATAGGCATATTTTCGCGAAATGTCTAAAAATATGTTTAAAAAAAGAGTTGAAATTAAAAAATTGGCCAATTCAAAGCAGAACGTCGTAAGTTCTGGCGCATACGCGGACTTTTTGGACCTAACTATCAACGGAAAATAATCACGTCAACTGATTCCTGCAGAAGGTCGTAATAAAGGTTGTCAAATTCTTAATTTTGAATTATCGATATGCGGTTTCATCGTTTCCAATATAGAGAATTACGGCATAAAGAAAAACTGATGTACGACCTTATGCCACATTAGACTTAGGCGAGATGATATGTAGTATAAGTACACAGAAAGCAAGGTTGACTTGATTCAAGATAATTTTGCGGTACAAAAATGAAGACCGAAATTTTCTCGGATCAAATCAAAAATTTTCTCGAACCACACTCAGAAAAAGGTCTTGTTGACACAACCAAAATTTAGCTTATTATATGCACAATCACATTTTTTGTTCAGTCAACCAAAAATTTTGTTGAAATAGCCAAAATTTTGGTTGTTCCAACAAAATTTGGTTTTCCCAACAAAATCTTGGTTATCCGAATGAAATTTTTGGTTGACTGAACAAAAAAATTTGATTGACTGAACAAAAAAATGTGATTGTGCATATAATAACCAAATTTTGGTTGTGTCAACAAGACCTTTTTCTGAGTGTGGTTCGAGAAAATTTTTGATTTGATCCGAGAAAATTTCGGTCTTCATTTTTGGACCGCAAAATTATCTTGAATCAAGAATAATTTTCTTGGCTTACGTTGACCTTTTTTTCTGTGTATAACTGTTAAACGGTGCTACAGCGCGCAGTGTATGAGAATATAGGCTGATATAGGTGTACATATATGTACATATGCATATAGGTATATACCTATACTATATTATCGTCTCTATGTTAAATTACATACTATTGCTAAATTTATCGCCGTAAGTAATCTGCGGACTTTGTGTATAATAAACAGCTAATCAGATATGTATATGGGGTATAGTTTATATACCGCGATTTAAACGCGCAGTTCAAGACTGAAGACAATAAAGAAAGCAGAAGAAAAAAAAAAAAAAAAACATCTGATTTCAACAATGAGAGGAAGTGAAGGTCCAATGATCGCGGCTTCCTTTCTTCATCTACTAGTATGTACATATCAACTATACTATACATATATAATAATCTACCTGACATCAATTGCACTGATATGAAATTATAATTACTCTCTTCTCTCATCTGTTATCTCTTCATTTTTCATTTTTCATTATGCTTAGGGCTTGCTTGATTGTACACTCAGAAAATGGTCTTGTTGACACAACCAAAATTTGGGTTATAAAAGGCACAATCACATTTTTTGTTCAGTCAACCAAAAATTTTGTTGGAATAGCCAAAATTTTGGTTTTTCCAACAAAATTTTGGTTATCCGAACGAAATTTTTGGTTGACTGAACAAAAAATTTGATTAACTGAACAAAAAATGTGATTGTGCACATAATACCCAAATTTTGGTTGTGTCAACAAGACCTTTTTCTCAGTGTAGGTGTAATTCTTCATATTATATTCGCCGTTTGAAATACGCGATGTATATTCGCGAATTATATGCGACTACATATATATAGATATATTATATAAATAAGTGTTAGTAGATTGTGGAGGTTAGAGAACTACGAAGAGTGAAATAGTATGATAAACGAGGAGCGAAAGAGAGCCAGTCAGCCAGCCGCGGGGATGGTAATAGACGGGGAGGAGTACCAGCTGGCGTCAGAGTGACACGATCTAAAATTAGAGCGCGTGTTGCGTGTCCACCGTCGCATGCTCATATCGAACGCCCCCTTCCGGCTTCACCTTATTTTCATAACTTCTTTCAATTTTTTTTTTTTTTTTTTCTACTTTTTTTTTCATCATTTTTCTTTTTTTTTTTCTTCTCTTTCCGCACTTTAACCGGAGAGAAACCGTGAGAAGGAAATCAATAAGGTAAGTATATATAACGCATGTATTCATTCATTCATATATTATACATGTATATGTATAATATACAGACAGAAACTATCACGAGGCACCTCGGATGAAAATTGATGAAAAAAAAAAGTTTTCGTTTATTTTTTTCGTCTTCAAAAATCATTTGAAAATTGTAAACAAAAAAAAAAAAAAAAAAAAAAAAAAAAAGAGAAACATTTTTATCAATGCGAAGAAATTCCGAGGCGCTCTGCACTTTGGACCCCCGGTTTGCGAACGAGTTGAAATTTCCAGATTTTTAAGCCACTTTATTAAGACAAAGAAAATTTCTCGTGCCGTTCAACTCATCCTGGTATATATCCTCAACGTTTTGGTATATAATTATTTAAAGAGTAAAGAGAGAACCTATATCTTTGAAGTGAAATAGGGAGAAAGAGAGAGAGAGAGAGAGAGAGAAAAAAAAAAAAAACACGTACACAATGTATGTATACCTAAATGATTTGAGGATTAAGAAACGAAAATAAATAATATAATATATTATAAATAAAAGTATAAGTGAGTTGGGATTAATTACAAGGTAGATTTACTCCGCCTATATAGTGTAGTATATAAGACCATTGATTAAAACTTACTTAGTAAAGAGAAATTACAAGTTCAATCGTTGAGGGTTGCAGCTAAGATCTCGAGATTATCGCTACCATTAATTAGCACCGTAATTATTATTATGATATGCGAAATTTCGCGGTCGATTAATATTATTATCATTATTATTATTTTTGTGTAGGTATTATATATAGTTACTCGCGAACGATTTCTAAACCCTCGAATATCAAGAAAACGTCTATAATTTAAATGTATATACCTACTCGGTTTTATATATGACCGGTAGAAAAACCCAAAACGACGAACTATTATACATACGAATAATATCTATAACGATATCGCTTTATGTCACGTAAACAACATCTGATCGTATGCAACTAAACTAACCATACGGTATTTTAAAATTGTAGTTCTAGAAATTTAAACCTTTGCTATTTGCTACACGTTGTTATTTAGATGATTACTATACTGATTATATGGTATATTTTGGTATATTCATAGGTACTACCTATATATAATAATCTGCGAATATATATAAATATATTTTTGCCGATTGTATGCTGATTCATTTAAATTTTTTTACCATATATTTAAATATATAAATTAAAAGTCGAATTATTTTTGCTTGCATAAGAAGGAAAGAAATCTCCTCCTATTTTATCATTCTCGTGATTAATTTATAAATGAAATGACAATTTCAAAGATCTTTATATAAGATTAAATGACGCGCCGCACAACGCGAGGTATGCACCTCGCTCTACGGGATACCTATATGTACCCATGTAGCACGTTGAACACGCGTATGAAAGATAAGAAGCGTATGAAATCTGATGTGTAACTTCTGCACCCTTCGGTGTGAACGCACCTGCTTAAATCGGGCAGAGACCACTCTCTTTTTAAGCATATTATACTGCATATATATATATATATACAGTTTGGTAGCCAGACGTATATATAACGTACGCAGACCAGATAACTTGAATGCTATGTGCTGCTGCTGCTGCTGATGGTGAACCTTTCACGGCTTATCTCAACACATCAAACCCGTTCGAGACTGAACCGACAAGGTAATTGCGTCCCTATGGCTTCGATAAGTCGACGTTCAAACCTTCGGGCTATTGTAGTTTGTTACGATAATGAAAAGAGACGCGATAAAGTTCATTGATCGATGGGCAAAATCTGGATTTTAATTGAATGAACTTTTGATGATGATGATCTTTAGCTTTCGGAATTTTTAATCCTTATGGTGTTCTTCGTTTGAAAGTTTTTCATATCGGCTATACACTCAGAAAAAGGTCTTGTTGACACAACCAAAATTTGGGTTACTATATGCACAATCACATTTTTTGTTCAGTCAACCAAAAATTTTGTTGGAATAGCCAAAATTTTTGGTTATCCGAACGAAATTTTTGGTTGACTGAACAAAAAATTTGATTGAACTGAACAAAAAATTTGATTGTGCACATAATACCCAAATTTTGGTTGGGTCAACAAGACCTTTTTCTGAGTGTAGTGTGCAGACTTCCGGGAAAATACTTTTTTCAAAAACTTTAAGTCGGTATAGGTACCTAAATATCAAAATTCAGGAGTTTTGATCGCTCTGGAGTTTTAAGTTTCGGAACTTCAACCCGGTCCCCACCCCATGGCGTTTGAAATGATAAACAAAGGGTTCTTAAGATGCTTTATGCGCAGAGCCTAAGGCGTGGTAGACATAGAATTACGATGATAAACTTTGGTGCAATATGTCAGCCTTAAAGGGCATCAGCAGCAGCAGCAGCAGCAGCAGCAGCAGCCGCGTTGGTTTGCACCGGGTGCTGCAGGAGCAGCGAAGGCTGTAGCCTATACTACAAGGGCAAATAAATTTTAAAGGTAAAGGGTTTTGGAGGTAGGTACCAAATGATACCCCTTAGCCAGTTTGGTGGTGGTGGTGTTGGAGGATCCCTCTTTCCGTGCAATGTTACGTCAAAGAGTTATTATAACCGTTGAGAAACATATCGGGTGCACCAAGCCACCGTACCTACTATACGCGAAGCAGTAAAATTAGTGTTAGGTGTATATGTATATGTAGGTGGATATGTGAAAAAAAAAAAAAAAAAAAAAAAAAATTAAAAAAAAGTGACAAAAAAAAAAAAAAAAAAAAGAAGAATGAGAGAAAATGTGAATAAAGTAAAAGTAAAAAAAGGAGTAAATATATAGAAAAAAAAAAAAAAAAATCGAACCTAAGCCTGTAACACGTGCATCGACGCAGGAGCTACTGTATAGGCTGGTGCACTATAAACAGTGGAAATTCGATACGGGTCAGGGTTATAATCTTGCAGTCCATGGCGAGTCTTACACGCCAAGTTAGTGAAGACGCTAATTCGTCTTGATGTCAACTCGATTTGGGGGTGAATAATAGAAGGAAGAAAAAGAATAAAGAAAATAAAAATAAAAATAGATATTTTCTATCGTGTGGGGATACGGTCGATATACGATGTCAGAAATGAAGAAGGGAGAACCTGCGGAGTGCAGCTCTGCTATATACGGACCTCGTCTTCTCGCTGCATCTTATGAGGTTTAAGGAAGCGGAAAATTAAGATTGAATTTTTTTTTTTTGTTTTTTTGTTTTTTTTTTTCTATTTTCGGTATTTGTACACACATAGGGGGCTGGACTCAGGTTCCAAATTTGAATATTACCGACTCACTGCAGTTTCGAGAAATGGTATTTCTACGAAAGTCTATATAGGCGATTTTTTAAGTTTGAAATCGTCTCAAACAAATCGGGAATTTGTACAGTTCGGATCAATAGTTCGGGCTAGTTTCCTATAACGAGGAGATTTCTCCGAAACGAAACGAAACAAGAAAATAAAAATAAATCATCGTTTCTCCTCATACAAGTATTACGAAGCCCAGTTCGACGGATGGTCGAGTACCTATGTATTCTGCAATCTGTAAAAGCGATCCTATATGGAATAATAATCGTTAAATCTTAATGACCGTGCCCTCATCGGAGTAAGAGATATACGGTTGTTTTCGAAGTATATGGTATAAGAAAATAGCGAAGTAGTTATACAGGTATACATACAAATACAGAAATACACACACATATGCCTAAGTGATGTAGAACGAGAAAAAAGGATTAAAGAGAAAAGTAGGAAGGGGGTTGATTGGTAACCCGTTCATCCGTTCAATTAAATCTGACGCGTGCGCTAAATCTCCGTATCTACCTGAACCTGCAGAGCCAGACTTTATATTACCGGGTTACCGCCTTCGCCAACTTAGCGATATGGGTATAGGTGAATATAGGTATTCTACCTGATAGCTATATACATGTGTGAGTATAATAATGTAGGTATGCACCATATGTATTTAACCGAGAGGTGCACATCAGAGCTAGCGCGCATCTGCGCCGCCGACGAAAGAGAACCGTCGAGGAGCCGAATAACCGAGCTGAGGCAACTTGCAGGCTTGCCACTATATATTTACATATTTACTTGTGCTAAGAACTGCGCCATATTGCGTGATAAGGATCTTGCAGTAGCACCGGCTGGTAAAGATAAAATCAAAACTCTGCCTTTCTTCTTTCTTACCCTTCCCTTACCTTACCTTACCCTTCCCTTTCCTTGTTCTTTCGCCGAGGGAATTAACCACCGATACACCATAGAAAACAGACTCGTACATACATGGGTATACCTACACGTAAATAAGTATTGTATATGTGGCTCTGGAACCACCTTACAATAATATCACCATCTGTACCTCATTAGCTTAAGCGGTACAAACGTATATTCGTGCGGTCCCAAAAACCTCGCGCTGTTGCTGTTGCACTACTTGCCCACCTTTATTTTATACCCATATTATACGGGCTATTACTCTCCGTATCCGCATCAAAACTTAAGGTGGTGGATATAATTATATCAATATAGTTTCATCGTAGATGATATTTTTTGTGGGGCCAGTTTGAAATTTCGAACGGTCGAAAATTACCAATTTGTTTGAGACGATTTGGAATTGTTATAGAAACATTGAAGTTTAAAACATGAAAACTCTTGAAGAACGTCAAGACCCCCGCGAAAGTCCAAAGATCTGGAAATTTCGGTACAGTTCGGATTTTGAACCTCCGGTGTTCTTCGTTTAAAAGTTTTTTTTAAATGTGAGTTGCGGATATTCAAATTCGGAAGTTCAACCCCGGCGCCTGTTTTTATTAAGTACCTATATACGTTCATAGACTCAGGTATTAAGGAATAAGAAGAAGAAGAAGTAGCGAGAGATGAGTTGAAATAGATGAGGAAGAAGGCGTATAGTAGGTAGGTAGGTATAGCTAGTGTAGAAAGTTGATTAACATTTTCTCATACTATAACAATAGACGTTTACTCAAAACTCACGCTCTGCCACTCATCCATCGTATAGTAGATCGTTGCGGTTGAATATCCACGCTTGCGTGAGAAATTACACTAACTGTTTCTTTACACCTATTAACGATCGAGATATATCTACGTACGTAGATGTATACATGTATATGCGTATCTGTGTTTCTATAGCACAAGTCCTATACGCTGATCCGGCAAAGATTGATTAAAATTTATCCATTATGAAAAAGTAACGTAGTTCATATTACGTTCCGGTATACGAACGCAAAACTCATCAGTACAAAACCTCACAAGTATATAGCTACATATAGAGATAGAATTTTTATTTTTTATTCTTTTCATCGAAAAATGAATTATTTTATTTTAACTCGAATCGCACAGGTATATGGATTGTGGAATTTTTCTTATATATACATTAGGCCGGAGTGAAAAAGGTCGATTTTCGCGGATCGTATTCTAATAGTGCGGGAAAGTTATGTCTTGGCATCACTCAAAACTGTGCCAAAGGAAAAAATTTACAATAGATATCTTCTGTTCTGGCAAACGCCCCAAAGTTTTGAATTTTTTAACACGGGGTTTAAATGGAGAAACAAGGCAAAAAGACAAATTAGCACTGAAAAATTCATAAAAACTCACTGGGTCGGCCGATTTCAGTCTTCCTACGCTTATTCGAAGTGGAAAGGATATAGCTTTCGTTTGACGTTTTGAAATTCAGAATATCTTTCTTAGTTTCAAAGATACACGCGTTTGAAAATCGAGTTTTTCCCGAAAAAACGCTATTTTTCAATTTTGTATCTTCTAAAGTAAGTAAGATATTTCGAATTTCAACACGTCAAACGAAAGCTACATTTTTCCCGCCTCGAATAAGCGTAGGAAGACTGAAATCGGCCGACCCAGAGAGTTTTTACGAATTTTTCAGTGCCAATTTGTCTTTTTGCCTTTTTTCTCCATTTAAACCCCGTGTTAAAAAATTCAAAACTTTGGGGCGTTTGCCAGAACAGAAGATATCTATTGTAAATTTTTTCCTTTGGCACAGTTTTGAGTGATGCCAAGACATAACTTTCCCGCACTATTAGAATACGATCCGCGAAAATTGACCTTTTTCACTCCGGCCTAATATACATACAGTATAATAAATCCCTTCGGCGTATTATTATTATCTCACTTATATATGTGAAGCATCGGATATAGTTTTTACGTTCTTATTTATTTTTTTATTTTTTATTTTTTATTTTTTGTCATTGTTCTCGTTTTTTTGAAATTTTTTTTTATTCTACTTGTTTTTCTGCGAATGGAATAATTTAACCGTATACCTACCTATACAGTACAGAAGATTATACTTTAGCATCGAAATCTGAAGCATACTACATACCTGCGTAACTCTTCGGCTCGCACGCGAACAATTGCCTACGGGTATATCTTGAGACTTGAGGAGCGAACCGCATGTCACGTCATTTTAAAGGTAATTCGCTCTCCTACGCCGTTCCGGATCCTTTTAATATTTTATTCAAGATTTAAATAATTTTCAACCTATGCACAGCGATGGGATTTATTCGCGATCGCAATTTATATGAACGAAAAGTATATAACTGTGATATTTTATTATGCGTATTCTATTAGCGGATATAGAATTATTTCATCGGAATTTATATTCGATGTACAAAAATGGTCGGAATATGAATGTATTATATAGTTGAGATAAAAATGAAAAAAAAAAAAAAAAAACTAAAAATAAAATAAAAAAAAAAGAGAAGAGAAGAAATGAATGAATGAATTCTTTTATTAAATCGTGGCATAAATTTCCTTTCAAATAATTTCTAAGATTGGAGTCTACCTCATTTCAAAGGTATATACATATAGAGCCTGAAATTATGTTTCTAAAATGAAAGTGAGGCTCGTAGTCGTCGCGTCTTCGCGCGAGCAAAAGAATAATGCATGTCGTACAATGAGACGAAGAAGAAGAAGAAGAAGGAGAAAATAATGTAAGTATAGGCATAGGTATGTACGCAGATGAGACAAACGCGACTTGTTGCCACCCACGCAGAAGCGGGAGCAAAAGCAAAAGCAAAAGCAAAGGCAAAGGCAAAAGCAAAGGCAGAAGCAGGGGCAGAGACAGGACACGACTACGATGATAGGTAAAGTACAACAATGGGTGGCAAGGTACAATAAGAAAGGAGTATTGAAAGTCAAATGAGACTTCGGGTGTTTCTATTGCGCGCCCACATCCGCTGCCTTTCAAATGGGCTCCCCAAACACGTTACGCAAATTAATCTCCTGTTAACACGCGTTTATCGCTTGACCAGCCTCCCCCGAGCCCCGAAAGAGTCTCACTATTGCATAGGATCATTTTAATGGTGATTTATCGCTAGAGATGACAACGAAGGCACGGCGTTATAATTGTTCAACATCGCTCTGTGACAAGTACAAGTAGCTTTTATGTTACGTATATATGTATAGTATATGCGTGTATGTGAAAGATACCGATAGAAAAATTATTATTAACGTTCAAGTGGGACATGTTATGCACACGTATCGCGTGTCTAATGGTATAAATATCTGTAAGCGTTATTATACGACCGTTTGACATTTCCGAATCAAAAGATCGTATCATTTTTAAACCTAAAAATATGTTGAAAAGAGGGTTGAAATTGAAAATTTCCCAAGTAACAGCAGAAGTCAGAACGTCATGTACTCAGAAAAAAGTCTTGTTGACACAACCAAAATTTGTGTTATTATATGCACAATCACATTTTTTTTGTTCAGTCAACCAAAAATTTTGTTGGAATAGCCAAAATTTTGATTGTAGCAACAAAATTTGGTTTTCCCAACAAAATTTTGGTCATCCAAACGAAATTTTTGGTTGACTGAACAAAAAATTTGATTGTACATATAATAACCAAATTTTGGTTGTTATTTTTCTGAGTGTGGGTCCTGCCGCATAGCATACAAATTTTGCGAAAAAAAAACTTAGAGAATTACTCATTTAACAATTAAAAGCAAAATGTCGTATCCGCCTTTAAACATATAAAACAAAAAGTCGGAATTAAACAAACGGAAAACTTGAAAGCAGCAGGTCGTCTGTTATGAGGTACACTGTTAAAAATTTCTGTGTGAAACTTCCTATACATTTGGAATTGTGTTGGAAGTTTTTTGGCAGATACATGAGTAGTAAATTTACAAGACATTTCCTGTAAAATCAATTCACAAATACTTCAAATTTACTAAACAATTATTAGAAAATTCAAATACAATTTTGTGTGTTTCCTATGAAGGTTCAGTAAAATCAAGAATTTATTTGTAAATTTACAGAACAAGCTTAGCAATTTACTTTTGCTACGCCACATTTGTAATTTTCCAATAGGTACTTTTGTTTAGTAAGGCATGTTGTAAATTCACAATCATTTTTAACAGTGTAGATACGCCTGTTGAGCATTGATTTTTTTTGTCGCTGCAAGAGCCTAGAAGCAGAAGGCCGTATTCGCCGACATATACGACTTTTTGCTTTTGGGTTCTAAAATTCTAAATTTCGAATTATTCGTGTGTTTTCATCATTTTCATAGCGAATTACGGCATAAGACCTTGTGGCATTTGATAATGCGTGTTTTTTATACCATCTTTACAATTATAGTCAGGCATTGTAAAGGCGTCTGATAATAAATCCATTAACAGGTTTTGAATTACTCTATGTCGCAGTAAAATGTAATTAATTACACCGCGACTATATATCGGCGATGCTTTTGTCGTATGAATTTCGGTCATTTTTCAAACTTCTAAACCTAAACGCGACTGCTTTTTCTTCCGGACTTTCATAGTCTGCTGTACAATGATCTGTCATGATTTTGATCGAGTATAAATATCTGTTATAAAACTCCCTATAAAAGCGAACTCTAAAATTTTGAGAATTCAATTCTTTCTAATTTTTTTTTTTTTTTTTTCTTTTTTATTTTCTATTTTAGGACAAATTTTTCACTAGATAGCTAATTTTTTTTTTGCTCAACGAGATTATCTTCTATAAATCTAGTCAATATACCTACTTACCTCGTGTATAGATTCGAAATGATTTAACGCTTTTTTTTTATTTTTTAAATTCATTACACGCGGAGGTATAATATATTACACACGCTCTCAGCAAGTCAATTAAAATATCCCATCGCGTTTTTTTTTTTAAGCTGACGATAATTACTTCGCGTGTGTTTAAGACTATAAAGGACCGATAATAATATAATGTAGATATTTGAAAGAAACAGTAGCTATACATAAATGTATATACGCACATATACATTTATTCACGTATATACGTATAGTACATATATTTATGTATATATATAGGAAAATGAGCAATGGTTGACTGTCGACAGCCGTGGTGCATAAATTACCTCCTAATTTATAACTGCTCGTTAAAAATCTATTGATTCATACGAATCATCTACGTATTTATGTATGTAGGTACTAAGATCTTCGATCTTCTCTCTTTCTATAATATTTTCGACGTATATATAGGAATGCATCGTCTATACTCTATACTCTAGGAAATTATACGAATGTATGAATATATGTACGTGCGCGATTATTATAAAACACTTAAAGCCACGCCTATTCGGAGAATTTTAAATGGTTTTTTTTTTTCTTTTCTCGACTCATTGATTCTTCTTCAATACTGATTATTATATTACGACAGAAAAAAACACCCAGTGATTCACACCGAGAATTATATAGAATTTTCATTATTCTTATATTAGGTGTGAAACTGCAATGACTCAATAAATGATTCCGCTTTTTTTTACAATTAGTTAATAATAGGATCGAAATAGTTCATTTCATTAATCATATGACGAAGAATATCGTTCGATAAAACTCTAAACTCAATAAAAATCGCATTTATGTATATAAATTGACTGAAATTCATTCAAATATCTTACCGATGCGGTAATTTCGCTTATCTACAGAGCGTGAACCTTCCGAGATTGTCCAACTCTGCATATAGTTAGTAAATACCGGGGATTTCCCTTCTAATAAGACGCTTATACTTCAAAGTCGTCAATCTATGTTACGCATAGTCCGCGTTCGCGTTTTCAACTTTCAACATTTTCAATCTTGTATGTCTATACTCTATGGTTGAGGAAAACAACTATAACTGTATAACCTGTTCCAATTTCTTCCTGTCACCGGGAAATTAATATATATTAATAATAAAAGCAATAAATAAAATTATCCATCGATTTGATATAACCAGAATAAAAAAATACGGATTCGACTACACCCTCCCTCTCATGATAAGGTAACCATAAAACAAAATCTCGTATGTGTAACAATGAGCAAACACAGTCTAGCCTCAAACCCGAAAGATCTTAATCGGAGTAAATTTTCGCAATAGTTTAAAGAAATCAACAATTTATATCGATAATTAGTTTGCCGAAAAGAGACACTGATCTATCTAGTCAATTACGGGATACTAGAGTCTGTTTACAACAAGATTTATAGGTTAGGGTTAACCCCTTGTTTCGCGCAAGTTATGAAAACACGGTATTGCGACAGATAACACAATGCATACAATATACACCTTGAACAAAGAGAGTTTAATGCGAACAGCTGAGTCTAGTAAACGTGTCATGAATATGAAATTCGATTGCGCAAACATGACCGAATTCTTATTAAAGTTTGAGTTCAGATAAAGTTTACAAGCTTTTAGGTTAATTTTTCGTTGTTGTTTTTCTATATTTTTCTTATATTTCTCATCGAATCTTATTCTCATCATTTTTATTATCTTTTATTTTCCAGTGATATGAAGAGAGGAGTGAGACTGTGATCTGGGAAGGAGTTTTGGTATTAATCAGCAACAATCGGGCGAACAAAATTCAACCTCATGCCATCGGCAACTGGTAATGAATATATTTACTCGAAAAATTGTGTGACCAGATATACAAGTTATGGTAAAACGCAATTATACAGTAAATTTTGCTGAAATTTGTTCAACAGTTGTCGAGCCATGAAGCAATGAAATTTCATACTGCTACCCCTCCCAAATTTCATTTAAAGGGTTGTTTGTTTATTTGGTGAAAAAGGTCGTTGCCTCGATGAGTGAGAACCACAGAAATTTCAACTAAATCGCATAAACCGTTGACGAGATATAGCCGCTTGTTTATTAAATCCCTAGAAATTTTTTTTTCCTATTTTTTTTTCTTCTTCTTTTCTTTATTTTATTTTATTTTTTTCTTTTTTGTCGCTAATTCGATACCGGATCTGTAAATTTTTTTGTTTGAATTTTTAGTTGAAATCGGTCGAAGTTTTAATTCATTCAACTATATCGATTGAAATGTTGAATTTATTAAGCAAACGCGGTAATAAAGGTGGTGCTAAAACTGTAGGGCTGCTGAAGGGAGGGGCTATGCCCAGTAATGAAGAGTGTGGAATCCGGGATGTTTGGGGGCACAACTTGGAAGAAGAATTCCGTACCATTCGCCAAGTTGTGCAACAATTTCAATACGTCGCAATGGATACGGAATTTCCTGGCGTTGTTGCCAGACCCATTGGTACGTTACCCTGGTAGTAGATTATTAGCATTGGTATTACAACTTGGATTGTAATCTCTGAAAAATTAGCTAATGAATAAAGAAAGAGAGAGAAAGAGAGAGAAATTTATTGGAATAATTTTGTATAGGGGAGTTCAGAACCAGCGCTGATTACCAGTATCAATTGTTAAGATGTAACGTTGATCTACTGAGAATCATACAACTTGGTTTAACGTTTCTTGACGAGTCGGGAAACACGCCGGGTGGAAGCTACACAACGTGGCAATTCAACTTCAAATTCAACCTGCAGTTAGTGTGCCAAATATTATATTCTGAGGATTATTGTTTTGCCCAGTTTTTAAACTTTTCTTCATATTCGTGTTGTTGTTTTTATCTTCAGGGAGGATATGTACGCGCAGGACAGTATAGACATGCTACAAAACAGCGGAATACAGTTCAAGAAACACGAAGAGGAGGGTATAGACCCACTGGATTTTGCCGAGCTTCTTATGACCTCTGGAATAGTTCTTGTAGACGATATTAAATGGCTGTCTTTTCACTCTGGATACGATTTTGGATATTTACTAAAATTATTGACCGATCAAAACCTGCCGCAAGAAGAAAGTGAATTCTTTGAACTACTCAGGATATATTTTCCCACCGTTTATGACGTCAAGGTGAGACTTTCAGCCATTTGTATTCACTCTTAAACAATTTCTTGAAATCTTTCTCGGAATTGGAATATTCATGTGTAAACTTGGCTTTTTTACAGTATCTCATGAAATCGTGCAAGAACTTGAAAGGTGGATTACAAGAAGTGGCCGAGCAGCTGGAACTGCAACGTGTTGGACCGCAGCATCAGGCCGGATCAGATTCGCTGCTAACCGGGATGGTATTTTTCAAAATGCGAGAGGTATTACAAGTTTATAGATTATCGAAGAAATTAACTTGATGAAACAGTAGAATTATAAATTTCATGCCTTTTTTTCTTCTTTCATCTTCCAGATGTTTTTCGAAGACAATATAGACGACGCTAAATATTGCGGTCATCTCTACGGACTCGGTACATCGTTTGTGGTGAATGGTTCAGGCGGATATCTGGACAGCAACGGAGACAATTCATCGTCTTCCTAATAACTGATAGAAGAAAAATCGTCGTCTCTGTTGTAGATCGTTTATCAGATTATTTGATATCGGTGAAAGAGATCGGGAAATTAAAGCGACGAATAAGTGCAGAGTAGATACTGTCTCTATTTTGTGCTATTGGACAATGATAAAAGCTCTATGCAATGCCCAGGAAAAAAAAAAACTTTTAACATCGTACACACAGGATTTTTACACCCAGATTACGATACAGATTTGATAACTAGACGCTCAAAGTGTCGTCGTATGTTAAAAAGAAACTAAGATACGAAAAGAAATTGAAAAAAAAAAAAAAACAAAAGATTTTAGGTACCGTTTGTTGAAATTTAAACATTGTTAACACAGTTTGTTCGAATTAAGAAAAAAAATTGTTTTTCAAAATAAAAATAATAATAATAATAATGAAAAGACAATTTCCGATGCAAAGATGAACGAATATCTGTGAAAAACTGTTAAATTATTTTCTCAGCTTATCGAAGTTGTGAAAATATGCTATAATATTGAATTTTTCATTATTTTCTTAGATTTCGCATGTAGAAATACAAACTGAGTATTATATTTGTTTCGTCTTGACTTTCGGCTTTATCTTTTCTAAATTAGGCACACACGTCGGCGCATAACCAATTGTTTAAATCAATACTTGATGATCGGTATATATTCAATCGCTTAATTTAATGTATCCAGAGATTATATATATTTACACATTAAATCTGACCGAATGTATATTATGTATCTTGTACTTGCTAATATAGAATATAGCGAGTACAACTTGTAAGTGAAAATATCCAATTGGACGTGAACTGACGACGAGTTAATTAATACATACTATTGTAGATTTAATTAGTATCGTATACTGTAAGCTCGATGGGAATAAATAATTTTGTTTTTCAAATATGCTCATCATATTCATTCATAAAACAATCTTATAACTCTTTTTCCCGTTTATCTGCAATCAAGCATTTCGACATCTATAGATTTTGAGACTGCAGAGTTTGCTTCAACCCCTTGCAAATCAGCTTCCACTTATCGAAATCGGAGTTTATCATATATGAATGGAAAGGTCTTTAAACATTCTTGATTATAGTATGAGTTTAGTTAAGCTATTCCGGGATTTACTGCCTCAAAAACCCTGTTGAACTCAAAAATCCTCTCGTTTGCGTTAATACAGCTTTTTTTTTTTTTTTTTTTTTTTTTAAAGACTGTACAGTAGGGTGCTTTTTTTGAAACGACTAAATTTTTTTTTTCCCAACTCCGCATTGAAAATCTTGTTGTAGACGTCGAAAAGGGAATCCTGTCCAATTTTTAGCTCTTCATTCCAATTCCAGCATTCGCGCTTTTCTTTTTAAGTTTTCCCATATGCTAAAAGCATGTAAACATTACGACTTTTTCTTTCGCTGCGCAAAACTCAGCCGCATTTCAATGGATTGTTCTCATCCAAGATTCATTTTACAGAGAATTTAGTGTTCTTGAAAAGTGCCATTGGTAGTTTGGCTGTGGTTTCAGCCGCCGCACTTGTGTGAGCCTCCAAAGTCGATTTTATGCGTAATTCTTCTTTCTCCCTGTGGGCGAATAAACAGTTGGACTTGGAGAAAAAAACTTAGGAACAATTTTGTAGGAAATTTATTTCTCTACAAAAAAAAAAAAAAAAATCCAGTACATAAAGTCTCTTAAGCCAGTATTTCAAAAGATATAAGAACTTTGATTTTTTTTAAATATAAAATTCCAACAAAATGTCAAGTTCAATATTTTCAAGTCAGTCAAACTATCTTGGGCACTTTTGAAGAACACTAAATTCTCTGTAAAATGAGTCTTGGATGAGAACAATCCATTGAAATGCGTCTGAGTTGTACGCGACTAAAGAAAAAGTCGTAATGTTCACATATGAAGGATTCTTTCTCAAGTGGGCCACCCATTTTCGTCGTGGCCTCGAATTAATTTCGTTACTTCCTCCAATGATTACCCTCCTTTTCAGGAGTTTTGCTGAATTTTTGCAGATTTTTAGCACTGAGATATACGAAATATCTGGATAATCTGTTTATTTTACGTATTTATAAATTACTGATAATGAAAGAAAAATAAAAATACATGAAAGTTATGTTTTTTCATCAGCTTTCCAGTAAAAATATTTTCAATTTTAATAGAATGACAGTTAGGGCTAAAAATGCCAAAAAAACCCAGAAAAAATGCGAAAAAAGGTGGTTTCAAGTTTTCGGGCCGCCATGATTTTGATGAAAAAATTTGAGAAAGACTCTCTCATTGCTCAGAGTTTACTGTGCAAATCTTATTATGGGACCGCCATCCTTCCTAAAGCGTTCCAAGTTGTCATACGAACAAAAACAATCATTGGGCTATCTTCGGATGTTTTTTTTCTTAGGAAGGAGTGGCGGTCCCATAATAAAATTTACACAGTAAACTCTCAGCAATGAGAGACTCTTTCTCGAATTTTTTCATCAAAATCAAAACGGCCCGAAAACTTGAAACCACCTTTTTTCGCATTTTTTCTGGGTTTTTTTGGCATTTTTAGCCCCAACTGTCATTCTATTAGACTGAAAATACTTTTACTGGAAAGCTGATGAAAAAACATAACTTTCATGTATTTTTATTTTTCTTTCATTATCAGTAATTTATAAATACGTAAAATAAACAGATTATCCAGATATTTCGTATATCTCAGTGCTAAAAATCTGCAAAAATTCAGCAAAACTCCTAAAAAGTAGGGTAATCATTGGAGGAAATAATCAAATTAATTCGAGACCACGACGAAAATGGGTGGCCCACTTGAGAAAGAATCCTTCATATGCTTTTAGCATGGGAAAACTTAAAACGAAAAGCGCGAGTACTGGAATCGAAATTAAGAGCTAAAAATTGGACAGGATTCCCCTTTCGACGTCTACAACAAGATTTTCATTGGGGAGTTGCAAAAAAAAAAAAAAAATAGTCGTTTCAAAAAAAGTACCCTACTATACAGGTGTTTCATTTCGGGCTGATTGACTTCTCTGACTTCGCAGATTCTCTACGAAAGAGTTAATTTTTATCTCTAAAACTAGCAATTCTACAAACAGATGGATATCATATACCGTGATTTTTTGTGGATGCGGCCCGGTAGGAATACCAACCAAAAACTCATTGGCAGCAGTTTAGTAACTCACTAGATGTTTCCAATAAAATCACTAGAAATCACTAGATTTTTAGTTACAAAAAATCACTGTATATATGTAAATTCCGCAATTTGTTAATAATAACTAAAGACGTGCTTTTAGACAATTTCATTAATAATGTCTATTCATCGTGTCTTTCCAGCCTACATGCAATTAGTTCTACAGCGTGATTCCCAAGTCGCGGAAAAGATTTCACATGCAGATTCCTTGTCGAAATCTAAGAATAAAGTTCCTTATCAAAAACTTCGAGGGAGCGGTCGTTCCTGAGTTATGAAAGGTTTAGTCCACCCAATAAGACGGCCGTAAAGTGACGTGCTCAGTCTCGTAACAATTCTGTAAAAGTGATGGTGCCCGCGTCGTATGAACTTTGCCTGAGATTTCGGTTTCTTATTCCGTAATTTTTGGTATTTACGTCGTCCGGTCGGTCATTCTCGTGCCCTACGTCGTTCGCCCCGTAGTTGACGTTGTCCAGGTGGTCAAACTGGTGATTTACATTCCCCAGGTCATTTGCTTCGTAGCGTTCGTTATCCAGGTCGTCAGGCTAGTGATTTCCGTACCCCAGGACTTTTGCCCCGTGGTTGACCTTGTTCAGGTGGTCAAACTTGTGACTTACGTTACTCAGGTCGTCCGCTTCGTAGTTTTCACTATCTTTGTCATCGGGTGGTTGATTTTCGTCCTCCAGGTCCTTCGCCACGTAGTCTACGTTGTCCAGGTAGTCGAACTGGTGACTTACATTCCCTAGGTCTTTTGCTTCGTTAATCAGGTCGTCCGCTTCGTAGTTTTCACTATCTTTGACATCGGGTTATTGATTTCCGTCCTCCAAGACTTTCGCCACGTAGTTTACGTTGACCAGGTAGTCAAACTGGTGGTTTACATTCCCTAGGTCTTTTGCTTCGTTACTCAGGTCATCCGCTTCGTAGTTTTCACTATCTTTGTCGTCGGGTTGTTGATTTTCGTCCTCCAGGACTTTCGCCACGTAGTTGACGTTTTCCAGGTGGTCAAACTGGTGATATACATTCCCTAGGTCGTCCGCTTCATAGTTTTCGCTATCGTTGTCATCGGGTTGTTGATTTCCGTGCTCCTAGACTTTCGCCCCGTAGTTGACCTTGTCTAGGTGGTCAAACTTGTGACTTACGTTACTCAGGTCATCCGCTTTATAGTTTTCGCTATCGTTGTCATCGGGTTGTTGATTTCCGTCCTCCAGGACTTTCGCCACGTAGTTTACGTTGTCCAGGTGGTCAAACTTGTGACTTACATTAACCAGATCTTTTGCTTTGTAGCGTTTGTTATCTAGGTCGTCAGGCTAGTGATTTCCGCTAAGCGGAAAGATGAAAAAACTCGATTTCTAAAAACTGAATTCACTAATTGACAAGTTAATTAATTAATTAATTAATTAATGTTAGGTGTTCTCAATGTCACGGGCTCGCCGGAACTGCTTCTGGCTAGAATGCGCTGCCAAATTGAGGTTTGGAATTGTTTTTCACGTTGCAGTTGAAGTTGCTTGTCAATTAGGGAATTCAGTTTTTAGAAATCGAGTTTCTTCATCATTCCGTTTAGCGGATATCGCTAGCCTGACGACCTAGATAACGAACGCTACGGAGCAAAAGATCTGGGGAATGTCAGTCACCTGTTTGACCACCTGGACAACGTAAACTACGTAGCGAAAGTCCTCGAAAACGGAAATCAACAACCCGACGACAACGAAAGCGAAAACTATGAAGCAAAAGAGCTAGGGAATGTTAGTCCCCAGTTTGACTACCTGGACAACGTAAACTATGTGGCGAAAGTCCTGGAGGACGGAAATCAACAACCCGATGACAACGATAACGAAAACTATGAAGCGGATGACCTGAGTAACGTAAGTCACAAGTTTGACCACCTAGACAAGGTCAACTACGGGGCGAAAGTCTAGGAGTACGGAAATCAACAACCCGATGACAACGATAGCGAAAACTATGAAGCGGACGACCTAGGGAATGTAAGTCACAAGTTTGACCACCTGGACAACGTAAACTACGTGGCGAAAGTCCTGGAGGACGGAAATCAACAACCCGATGACAACGATAACGAAAACTATGAAGCGGACGACCTAGGGAATGTAAGTCACAAGTTTGACCACCTGGACAACGTGAACTACGTGGCGAAAGTCCTGGAGGACGAAAATCAACAACCCGATGACAAAGATAGTGAAAACTACGAAGCGGACGACCTGAGTAACAAAGCAAAAGACCTGGTGAATGTAAGTCACCAGTTTGACCACCTGGACAACATCAACTACGGGGCGAATGACGTAGGGCACGAGAATGACCGACCGGACGACGTAAATACCAAAAATTACGGAATAAGAAACCGAAATCTCAGGCAAAGTTCATACGACGCGGGCACCATCACTTTTACAGAATTGCTACAAAACTGAGAACGTCACTTTACGGCCGTCTTATTGGGTGGACTAAACCTTCCATAACTCAGGAACGACCGCTCCCTCGAAGTTTTTGATAACGAACTTTATTCTTAGATTTCGACAAGGAATCTGCATGTGAAATCTTTTCCGCGACTTGGGAATCACGCTGTATAATAGTAATTAAACGTTTACCGAAGAAGCTGTAACACGAATTTTATCCATCAAGTAGTATGTGTCATAGATTCGAATAATTTAAGGTAGTAATTAGTCCGTATAGGAGCTTCTTAATACGATATCCATTAGTCATTACATATGTATATGTACAGATGTTTTGCGTGGGTTGTAATCGCCGTATTTAGAGCTGTGTCACAGTTCCACTTGCTCGAGGCTGACTTTATCTCCTTATCAATAAATCGATATAGTAAAGTCTTCTGTTATCCCCGTTACGCACTGGCTATAAAGCAAATAAGTTTTTTTTCTTTGTTTTTTTTTTTTTGTTTTTTGTTTTTTTCATTTTTTTACGTTAAATAAATATTTTGCAAAAAATAATGAGGAGATTTGTTCTTTCAATCAGTTTGTATATCTACTAAATTGAAAATCCTTTATTCTTACGAACAGGAAAGAATAAGATAGAAAAAAAAATCGAAGATCGCGTAATAATTCGTAAGATCTCTGCTGCTGCACTTTTTCGTAATTTTTTTTTTTTTTTTTTTTCTTCTTTTGTCAACGAGATATAAATTTTAGATAGTTACATTATTTTGTGACCCAAATCCCTTATACCGCGCGTGTAAAGATAAGGTAGGTGTAACATCAACAATTATAAATGCTCCTAGAATTAGAGTTGTAAAAAATACAAAACGTAATTTTCAATGAATTTCATTCTCTCGATAATGATAATTAGAATCTGTACATTAATCTAAAGATATGATGTCAACAAATTTCTGATGTCTAAATAATACTCGTTATCAAAATCGTATTAGTTGCAAATTCTAACGTAAGTTTCGTAGAATTAAGAGAAGGAGAAAAAAAGAACATATAAAATAATGAACCGTACATTCATTCTCAGGAAACTATCGCATCAGTTACTCAATGAGTAATCCAAATGGTATTTTTGAATTCATGCGACACAGCTGTGATGCACGTATCCGTATATAGACAACTTTAACTCGTTATCAAAGAACCGCCCTTTTCTTTCTAAGGTATACATTTTTTAGAGACAGTCTTACGCCCGGGACTAATCTGCTTCTTAACTATACGAATCTCGGAGTCGTAAAGGCTGGTATAGCGAATCAAAAACTCGTGTATGGGTGGGTATATAGATATGGAACATCGTATACATACATACAGGAACATCGTATACACATCTATAAAGATAAAAACCGAGAGTTGTTATCACTGTGATATCAGTAGTACTAGTTATCATTATTCGTTACTTTAACTACGGCTCAGTTGTTTTCTGGGCGAGTTTGTAATTAGTTATCGTTCTGCCGTAGCTGCGGATCCCCGAAATAAAAAAAAAATAAAAAAAAAAAAATGGGGCTGATCGTAACTACGCGTACGGTTGTGCACCTAGTTTTCATCGTATATTTCATCGTCGGTATTTCCCTCGGCCAAAGTGATGACGAAACTTTTGAGAGTGCGTTTAAATTGGAACCTTCGTCTCCCGAGGGAAACGGAGACGCCCTCAACCCTGAGAGTCCGTCTAAATACACCGAAGGGTCGCTCGCACCCTCTGAGTTAGCAGATTTAAACGGTGGGGAACTCCCCCCGGTTCCGGATGGACAGAATAGCGAAGAAGCTTTAGGGACCGAAGGGAACAGGGAGAAAATTGCGGAACCGGAAGTTCCGAACGAAACAACGGACGTGGATGGCGAGGTGAGGCCCGAAGATTTGGAACCCGAAATCACACTCGCGAGGGGCAGTTTTACTGATAATGCAGGTTCGAAAAGTGGAAAATACATCAGCTATGGTGAGCAATTGATTTCTTATCATTGGGCGTGACCGTCTTTTCACACTCGATCTTTTATTTCGAATTTCATCGGTTTATTTTCATTTCTTTTCGGAATTGTGTCGTCTGGAAAAAAAATTCAGAAACCTTTTTGACTCATGCGTATTAAATTAGCACCTCGACGCTTGTTATATGTTGAAAATTTTTCACCGAAAGTCAGAACAGGCTTGAAATATTTTCGCTTTCTTCCACATACGCGTTGATATAAAAGTCATGATTATAAAAGTTGATATTTTCGATATTCTAGATGACATCTTCTTTTTTTTTGTCTTTACGGTAAATTTAAGTAATTTTTGATAAAAATAGTATAGTCTTGAATTTGATCGCGCGTCAATTTCGATTCTTTTATCATATCTTATCGTGCTTATCAGTTACTCACTCACTGACATGGATCCACTATGATTCATTATTTGCAACACACCTCGCTTCTCTACCTTTTTTTTTTTTTTTTTTTAATGAAAATTAATCGTATAGTAGCTAAGGGATTACGATTTTCTATTATCTTGCGAACCTCGCGCGCGATTCGTCATTCTATAAGTACATTCAATTTCTGAGAATATAAAATGCTAAATGATTGAAAGGATGCCAATTGTCGGAAATAAAATCAACTAATTATTCTCTAACGATTATTGCCCCCTTATTTTATATCAATATCGAAGAAATTTTATCAGATAAATTGAAAAATTTATATAGTCATTCTAACTTCACGATGCAAATGTATTTTCAAAATTATTCAAAAATCAAAGATCTTATACGCTCTGCGTAAGATAATTTCATGGTGCACCATCATCAGGGTCCAAAAAAAAAAAAAAAAATTAAAAAAAAAAAAAAATACTTTTATACCTTTATCTCGGAAAGAAAAATGGGTCAATTTACTCCGCCCATAGGTACACCGTGTAGCGTCTGTATTATACTGTTCTAAATGCTATATTTTATCATCCTTTCTTTCACGAACTGAAGCTCTTTATTTTACATCAGAAAATAGCTCAAGCACCATTTTTTTACATAAGAACGAAGTGATTATCGTTCGTTTCAATCGCGTTTGGGAAAAAAAAAAAAAAAAAACAACGACGCGATTCTGTCTAGAAAATATTATATAAGCCGATGATAAAAGTCAGCATTATATTGTATCGCGCTTATTTCATCTTCAAGAAATTAACGGACCATGCATGATACGATAAATGCGTGTATAATAATGATGAATCCATGGACTCAAACTCTGTTCTCTTTTTCATTTATCGAACACAGATTCCACCGATCCAGAGGCTTACAGATACGCGCCTGCCTCAGGCGGTGTCGCTAATTACGTTATCACAGAAGCCAGACTTGCCGCTATTAGATCGCAATTCATGTACTGGTACTTTGACAAGGGTGGAGACCAAAACAGGGGTGATTACCAACCGGATATACACGCGTCGACTAGTAGAATTCACAAGAATTTCAACTTTCAATTACCGTTTTTCGGATTCAGATTCAATTACACTCAGGTGAGTTTCACACACTATGTATAGTGTTCTGTCTTCATCGTTCTGTAAATAAATTACCACCATCCGTGACTCAGTCTTCTTCCTTTCCCGAAGAAAATTCTCCCTCTTCTGAATGCACAGATATTTTGGAAACGACTCAAGGATTCCGAAATTAGATCCAGAAATATTTTCGCATAACATACAGTCTTCGTTTTCTTCCAGGTTTCCATGAACGGTTTTCTCGAGTTCAGTGACCCACCCGAACACTACACATACCCATTAGTTTTCCCCGTAAAAGATTGGCCGACAAAGAACGACCCAAGTTTCATAGGGATTTTCTTCAGCAAATGTAGAATAGGAATGGTGAGACCAACGGATGCCGATCAAAGAGAGCCTGGTGTCTATTTCCGGTATAACGCACTGCATAAAAATTCAAGTTCTATTAAGATTTTCCTCAAATTTCGCTGCACACTCATCATCCCCTCTTACAATTTTTCTCTAGACAAGAAAGAGACTTGCAAAAGCGAACGGATCAGTTCGGTGTCGAAGTGCGCGAAAGAGTGAAATGGGACATTCGCCAGGGTGTCGTAGGCTCTGAAACTTTCGATCCAAAACACGCGGTAATAATAACCTGGAAGAACATGTCCTTCGCTGGAGGAATCGACAACTCGCTATACCACACCAACACTTTTCAAATGGTTTTGGCTACCGATGAAGTATTCACGTACGCAATGTTCAACTATCTAGAACTGAACTGGAACAGTCACACAGAAGCTGGCGGTGATACTACCCGAGGTGACGGGGGAGTTCCTGCCTTTGTAAGTTCGCAGTTAATTAATTATCAAGTCAATAGGTATGAGGTTCAAGTACGAGAATGAACATGGACAATAATCCCTGTCTTCCAAAGGTTGGTTTCAATGCCGGCAACGGTACCCAGAGCTACGAGTATCAGCCCTATTCACAAATGTCAACGCTTCGTGACCTGACTGCGAGAGGTTGGGCGAATGGTTTTCCTGGACGACATATATTCAGGATAGACGAGAGGATAATGTTGGGAAATTGCAACAAGGATATTGGCAAGTATCTTAGCTTTTGCATGAGAAGATGTCACGAAATCCACTGAATTACTGACCTCGATGATACCATTTTTATAGCCGGGACGCATCTGCCTCTTGTATTTGCACCTGAGAGTGGAAACATGCTTGGAGGAACAGTGGTGAATATAACTGGCCCCTGTTTCGAACCGAATGACAAAGTTAGGTGCATATTCGACATGGATCAAGTGATTGGTACCGTAATTGACACGAACAGAGCGATTTGCATTCAGCCATCGATGCAAGCGGAAGGATATGTTCGGTTTGAAGTAGCCATTGGAAACGGCAGGTTCAACTGGAAAGGAAAATACTTCGTTGGTAAGAATAGTATAATATACACAAAAGCTTTATTTATTCTTCTTACAGTTTTCGAGACATGGACTTGCAGCGCAGTGTGCATCACTGATCTAAATGTTAATCTTGCGAATTTCTGATCCTCAGAAACTCCGGCCACGGCTCAAGAGAAAATATTCTTCTCTACTAACGCCGTTCATGAAAGAGATCCGGCAGAGATTCACATAACTTGGAACCAGTACAATTTGACCAGCAACTTGAACGCAGGTGTGCAAATCTCGCTGTGGGGATATCGGGAGACTACCATTCGACCTGAACTATTGTACATCGATATATTAGAGGAAGGCACCACCAACACAGGTTCATACACTATCACCCCATCAAATTACAGAAACCGAGAAAATCCGCTCTTCAACAACATGCACTTCGGCTTCATCAGGATCAACCTTACCAATCCATCTCAGTATTCCGGATTACAAATTTCCCCGTAAGTATATGCAAGGGAATTTATAAAACGCAACAGTTATGATTCATCTTTTATAATCTCTACAACGAATGCTCATAATTATTTGATAATTTCTTTCCAGAGTACTATGGAGCAGACCGATACCTCTGGGCTGGTACTTCGGACCTCAATGGGAAAGAATTTGGGGAACCAGATGGCCGCAAAGACTGTGCGATAATTGGATAATGAACGACAGGTACCTGAAGAATTTTGCAGCTGAAGTAGCGCTCTGTCCTTGCACACTGGAGCACGCGTTGAACGACAAGGGTCGCTACATGCCAGATTTTGATTGCGACAAAGACTCGAACCCGGAATGCTTCTATCACAGAGGTGCGATACACTGCGTTAAAACCGGGGCTCCAAGGTAAGTGAAAAGCTTAAAATTCTCTGATTCCTGAATCCGAACAGCTTGGAATGAACAATTTTTTGAAACAGCTTGGACGGTTCAGAGCAGCAATGTTGCTACGACAAAAACGGCTACGTAATGTTGACCTACGATCAACAGTGGGGTTCTCGACCGGGTAGGTCTCACAATTTGGGTTTCTTGCCGTGGAACGAGGCTAACAAAGTTCCAACTCTCTCGCATTGGTTCCACGACAAAGTTCCCATGTATTTATGCTGTCTGTGGCAAGAGGAGCAGGCGGTTGGTTGCGAGACGTTTAGATTTGAGAGAAGACCTTCCCAAGATTGTGTCGCTTATCAAGCTCCATCGGTAGCAACCGTATTCGGGGATCCCCATTTCATAACATTCGACGATTTGGAATACACGTTCAACGGGAAAGGCGAGTTCGTATTAGTCCGCGTGGACAGCCTCAGAGATAAGCTGGATGTCCAAGGAAGATTTGAACAAATGTCCAGCAACCTTTACGGGGATGTTAACGCGACCCAGCTCACCTCTATTGCTGGTAAGAATGAGAGTTCAAGATACTTTGATTTGCATATTTGAAGACTTTGCAGGCGCTCAAAGCTGTGTCTGTTATTTTCCATATTATTAGCAAGAGGCAACAATTCAGCAACTATAGAAGTCAGAATGCGACCAAAGCACGCAAGGTGGCGTTATCACATGGACGTATTCGCCGATGGAAAGCGAATTTATTTCGACAGAACATCACTGAAGTACCAACACTTTCCTGGCGTTACTGTATACACGCCTAACTACATATTGAACCAGAGCGAAGTTGTTATTATGTTCCAAACTGGGGCTGGAGTCGAAATTATTGCTAACCAGGAATTTATGACCGCCAGGGTCTACCTGCCTTGGACATACATGGTGCGAACTGTTAATTAAACAAGAATATCGTTTTTGGTGACGAAGTATATAATAACGCCGATTTTTTTTTCCGCAGAACAAAACGAGAGGATTGTTGGGTAACTGGAGTTACGATATACTCGATGATTTCACGAATCCTGACGGGACAATGGCGACTGTTACAAACTTGAACAACTTCGAAGCTGTTCATAGGGATTTTGCCATTAATTGGATTCTCGAAGATCGAGAGAACCCGCTCAAAGGTGCCGCCTTGTTCACCAGAGAATTTGGCAGGACTGCGAGCTACTATGCAAACATTTCGTTTGTGCCCGAGTACCGGAGAAGTCCGGAAGAATTTTTGGCGCCTGAGCAGTAAGCCCTTGGTCTATAAAATTTAAAAATGATCCCATACACGCGGAGTTCGTTTCTTTTTATAACTTACAAGCTTATTTACAGATCGGGGGTTATGATTAAAGCCACCGAGTTATGCGGTGAGACCTACCAGTGCCGTTACGATTACGGATTGACCCTTAACAGAGATCTCGCACATTTCACCAAAAATTATTACGATACCGTGACGCAGATAAAAGCAGTGAATAACAAACGCAGTGAGTACTTTTCGAACGCTGTTTTAGAATTTTACAAGAATTAACAAAGTCTGAATTTTGAATTTTTCTATTCTTGCCTCAGCAATAACTTGTGGAATATTGGAAACCCCGCGATTCGGAAGAAAGAGTAACTTCTTCTTCACACCTCCCAACAAAGTAACATTTGAGTGCAATCAGAATTTCATACTAATCGGAGACCAACGTCGTACCTGTATGGCAGACGGTACTTGGGATCTTCCGCAATATGGATACACGGAATGTCTTCGTAAGTATTCGCCTTTCTATCATTGTCGCAAAAAAATTCTCTTAAAATCATTCATTAATCAGTTGACCACACTTTTTCATCCTGCTAACCGTCTGGAAGCTTTCACGAATACATCAGGTGTGCAAAATGTAGTTATCACGTGTTAGGGTAGATAGAAAAGTCACTGTGATATGACCGATGGACCGTCTATCCGGTTGTTTTGAGTTTGAATTTGATCCCTGTATGCGATATATGCATTAGGTCACATCGAGTACACCCAACGAACAGCGTGGACTGTCATTGGAATAATATTGGCGGTACTAGTTCCGGCGATTATCGTTGGTGCCGTGATATTAGTTTGTATAAGAAGAAACTCGTCGTCGGACGGTTCGGCTAAATCATGGCGATTCTCTGATCGTGGGTTTGGACTAGACGACGATTCGCCTCTTTCTCGGCAAAGCACACCTTTGAAATTGGGAGAAAGGGCTATATCGCCGACCAGTGAATCTGGCACGGATTCAACAGGCACTAGGAAACGAAGGACCTATGACAAGGTCTATCGCACAAACGAACCACTACCTGATAAACCTTACACAGAATTTGAGAACAAGGTCTGGAACCTTGAGGACGATCCTGACGTTAGAAATAGCACTGCCATTTACGCCGAACCAGTCAGAAAGGCTGGAAGTCCGAGCAAAGAAAGCGACGTATGATGAGAATGTGTTATTCATAAGTCATATGGGGGAAAAAAGTGCTAGAGACCTTTTAGTTCGAAGGGTTATTTCTTTTTTCTGTTTTCTTTTTTCAACAGGAATATAATTGCATTTCATTAGGCGCTGTCAGACAGTTGTTGCTTGTGGAATAGAAATCTGGTATTTATTAATTAGTATTATATGAAGAAAAAATAGTTTCCTGCGAGATGCAGATTTTGTCTCTTGAATATTTTTTTTCTTGTTTTTACTAAGATCCATCAATTCTTTTTATACAATTTCATTACATGCTGCGTAGTATAGTACATATCATGCATAGATATCTTGTCCAGATTGAGAAAACCGGAGAAAGTTTATATTTTATAATTGATAATTGATAATTGATAATTATATTATTAGGTAGGAATAATTGTATCATATTGAAAGTATTACTATGTAAATTTAATATGTTATAATAAAAATAATTATACAATTTTATATTACCAGGAAATTTCTATTCCACAATAGCATAAATATGTCGTGAAAATTTCGGTAAAATTATTGAACGCAGATGAATTATTGTAAAACCATAAATCACAGTGGAATGGAAATTTCGAAATGAGTCTATAAATGAAATTTCCATTTCTCAAAAACCATCCGAACACACATCCCATAATAAATTTTTAAACAGTTTACTCATCTCCTCGTAATCGAGTTCTCAAAGATTGGACACCTACACGCAGTGTTATGAAAATTGTAATTAAATTTTCTTTAATTACTCATTACTTTCGTAATGTGTAATTTAATTTTTATTTAATTACACATTATTTTGGTAATGTGTAATTAAATCGAGTTTAATTACACATTACCAAAGTATTGTGTAATTAAATGAAGTTCAATTACACATTACTTTGATAATGTGTAATTAAATAAAGTTCAATTACACATTACTTTGGTATATATATATATACATATACATTGATAGATGTATATGATATACATCTATCAATGTATATTTATGTACATAATATGTATTACATGAATTGTAATGTATAATTGAATTTTCATTTAATTACACATTACTTTGGTAATGTGTAATTAAACTTTATCTAATTACCCATTACTTTGGTAATGTGTAATTAAACTTCATTACCAAAGTAATGGGTAATTAAACATTACACATTACCAAAGTAATGGGTAATTAAATGAGTAATTCCATTACAAATGTAATTAGTGACTCGCAACACTGCCTACACGAATAATCAGTTCATTTCTAAACTGTATAAAAACTACGGTATAAAATAATGGCATAATTCGTGATAAGAATTATAACATTAATCAAGAAATTATAGGGAGCGTACAGCTTGTTAAGATTAAACATTCATCAATCATGAAGCCATTCTAAACTCTCGGTACCAAAATTTATAATTTCCAAGTTCTACTTTTCAACAAATCTCTATCATTATTATCATCATACAAAACTGTAGATGGCTGTTTACCTGGAGAATAATAATCGATAAGAGATAATCAGTTCGGTCTCGAGATATCTGGAGAAAATAATTACAGGAGTCGGATAACTACATTTTGCACCGTAAAATAGCGCACGAACGATGTGATAATTATGTGTCTGAATTTTAAACACTACCTAGATTCTCATAATTTATATTAATCAATTCTAACACTTGTTATTGATCACATATAACAGGTCAGCAAGAGTACAGTTCAAGACAAGCCGGTATAACTGCAGGCATAATATTTGTCGTGATAATACCATTACTTTTGGTGATAGTCTGTATTGCCTACCGACTATTTCAGAAGTGGAAGACTGAACGAGACGAGGAAGAGGCACTTGAAAAGTAAGTTCTAACGATTTTTGTTCATTTTTTAGTTTTCAATACGGTATATATGGCCATGGTGAGAATCTAATACACGTATTCCATTGATTTCGTAGACTACGCAATGCGGAAACGCAAAAAATAGCTCAGATGAGACAAGAACCCGAAAAGGCTGAGCGGGAAGAAGAAGAGGAGGAGGATGAGGGCGAGGAAGATGAGGACGATGATCCAGCCCCAAAATCGTCTCCTTACGCAAGTAAATCTACAGAGATTAATTGAGAAACAGAAAAGAAGCTTCTAGAAATGAAAGAAATGAGGAAAGTTATAGCCACCCATTTATGAGTGGGCTTGTCATTTATTATAAAATTATGTTTTTGGCATCTATTCATCTCGTTATTTGTCCCAAAATGTTACAATCGGGTTTGACCACACATATGATAAAGATAATCCAAACCATATGTATATTTAGGTACCACACTGTAGTGGAAACAAAATAGTTGATAAGTCACGATACTAATAGTACAATACATTTAAATCATTATATCATCTAGAAGCGGTGCATTTAAGTGCTGATTCACATTTTTTTTTTTTTTTTTCGGGTTTATTATTAGATCGATAATGAGAAACTGCATTCATGACCGAATCTTTGATTTTCTATTTACGATTATTATATCATAGTAAGTGAAAGAAGGCTCCATATTTATCACCCAATACACATATATTGCTATTCTGTTTTTCATTAATTTATCAAAATACTTGAAGGGCTTGATTTTGTGTTTTTTATTTTTATTTTCTTTTTATTTCTCACTATTCTGCAATAACTACTATAATTAGCGATTTTTGAATGAGAACAAATTATTCCAAGTGCGAACAGAGGCGATCATAATTATAGCGTAGTATATTATGTATTGAATTCTAAATATCAGACAGAAATATCAGAAACACTTGTGTACCTTATTATAGAGAGTATATATATATATATATAATTAATTTTTTACTAAATCGTCAATCGAATATATCTTTTTCGCAATTTCTTTTTCTTATGGATATATATCGAAGTTTCAATTCCGCGTCACCCATTTGGGTATCATGTTAGAAAATATTTAGGATATCTCAATGCTGTAATATTGTAGGGAAAGAATTTATGTTTTGCGTTGATCTTTAAAGAAAATAATCCTTATAGTATAAATGTTATAAATAATTTTTTTGTATATATAATATATGTGACAAGATATACAAGATAAATAGATAGTAAATCTTATAATTTGTACTTTTGATTATTCTTAATAATAAAAAGATTATGGAAATATTATAATTATCCACTCATTGACTCAATGGTATAATGAATATAGGCCCCTTTGATGTAATAACATGCGAAATTGTTAGACTTTCAGATAACCGTATTATTATGGACTGACATAACGTGATAACAGAATTAATCATTCAAGAATTACAATCATATGCGCAAAATGCATAAGGGTGTCGAAAACTTGAATCAGAAAATTCTCAAATTCTTGGAGTATTAAATTATATGACTTAGCACCTGATGACAGGCAACCAAACATACACAAGTTTCGCACTTGCGCTGTTCTCGAAGCAGGTGCCCCGAGGAAATAGAATGGGGGCACGGCCGAGTGGTAACAGTAGGTATAATCGAGGCAGAGATAGTATTTCACTCTACCGCAATTCTCCGCAGGGGGTGAAACGTCCTTATGGAGCAGTCGGTCCCGTGTTTTAGTTCCGATCCAAGTGGGGTATAGGGCTGGGGGCGCTGACGGTTGACCGACACCGGGTGGGAGTCGACGCTGGACGACGCCGAATCCATGACGCCATTTTTTTCTATGGTATAGCATTGTTGAAGTGAACTTGTGAAAAAATCTGAAGCATTGGATCTCTGAAATTTTACTTATGCTTTGAGTAAAATATTTCTAAACTTGATATATTTAATCTTAACAGTGAATTCTATTATAATATTGACAAGAAAAGTTTGTATTTAAGCTACATTCAGAAATCGTATTAGTATAAAACTTGTAGGTTAGTCACGTAATTCTAGCTTTCCACGTTCGATATTAGATATATTATTGACTGTCAAATTAGAATTTTGTATATCGTATATCATTAATATTTACGTAAAAATGAAATGTAAATAGTTTTTCAAGATATCGAAATTTCAATGAATCAATTTAATTCTAATGTTATATTCTAAATTTAAAGTATTCTATAATATTTTACTATTTACAATATTTCAATATCAAGATCATCGTACCCAAATGTAATAAATGAATAACACTGTACACAAAAAAATGATAATAAATTTGTTAATTCAGTGAACAATTGACTTTTTGACTATACCGATTATCACGTGATCCGCAGCATCCTTAAAATAATTTTCAAATAAGGCGGTCGAATGACAAGTAGCAGCCGACATGTCGCCATATTCGTCCCCCAACCCGTCGTCGGTCAACCATCAGCGCCCCCAGCCCTATACCCCACTTGGATCGGAACTAAAACGCGGGTCCAAAATTTAACATGGCAGGTTTACCCCCCTGATTCTCCGCGCTGAAAACGTTGGTATACATACGCGGGCGAAAACAAAGCCTAGTTTAATATAGAAATACGTAATTTTACAAAACCACAGTTTCGCGTTATGCTGATTTCCCCATAAATCATATCAACTGCTGACATCTATAAACCGCCTCCGAATGAAAATCTACAAGGAATCAGACCAACTCTCATCCACGAACAAAAACATTTCACAAAGTTTGAAGCAATATTGAGGGGGTCAGAGTTTTGGTCGGGTCGATTTCACGTGGATTGCCCCATATACATTTGCTGTTATTAAAGCAGTGTGTACTGCAATCTTATTTATTTGCCGTATTTCACAACTTGGTTGGTTTATATTTGGTTAATAATCCGATACATTAGAATGAATCCATGTGGATGCCGTTATCTTTCTTGCGTAAGTACACGCACTTTTTTCTTACTTAATAATCAACAGCGAGCAAAGTTCGATCGGTACATATTCAAACAGTCGAATTAGTTGAGCGAGAACAACAGAGTAAACGCCATGTTTCGTTTCGCGGTGATTTCTAATTTGGTTTTTGCCATTGTGCTGGCCCAGACAGAGCCTACGTGCGAGTTTGATGTGTGCTCTAACGTGTGTTACATTGGAGGTGTTTTAACGGAGGTGACTGAACAGGGACATTGTGATACCCTGAGAATTAAAGATCTGGATTTGGTATCAATAAAGCCTGGGGCCTTCAAAAATCTCTCGATTGAATCATTGTGGATCATTGATGGGAACCGAATTTCAACTTTAGAATCCGGATCGTTTACTGGCCTGCCAAGATTACGAACCCTCTCTCTCAGTCACAACATTGTTAGGCTGATCCCAAATTTATTTCGAGAATTGTCTCATCTGAACAATTTGTACTTGAGACATAATAACATCACCGAAATACCAGATGGGATTTTCAACGGACTGTCTGAACTGATTTTCCTATACCTGCAAAAAAACAAGATTTCCACGGTAACTAAGGATGCATTTTCTGGACTTCCATACTTGTCACGTTTATATTTTGACGAAAACGAAATAGTTAGCGTTGCGTCCGAGTCATTTGAAAACCTTGGGAACTTGCGTCATCTCAGTTTGAGATCTAACAGAATAACGGAAATAAAGGCAAACACTTTCAAAGGTTTGACTAATCTTGAGCATTTACATATTGGGAACAACAGACTGACGTCTGTACCGAGAGAAACATTCCGAGGATTGCTGAAACTGGAGAGATTGTATCTTGCCAGAAATCAAATTGCTCGAATCGAATCAAACGCTTTCATTGAACTGAGTCATCTAGAAATGCTGGACCTTAGTGACAACAAGATTACTGATCTCCAAGCCGGTGCATTCGAAGGACTCTCGGCTATGAAAGATCTTTACTTGTATCACAACAAGATTCGCACGTTATCACCTGGATTATTCGCTGGAGTTGGCGAGTTGGAGTATTTGCATATATCTAATAATACTCTGCAGACTGCGATTAATCCAACTGATCTTCAGTTGCCGAGTGCTGCTACAGTCTACATCAGAAATTAATAGATGCAGCAGCATATTGTTTTGCGATCCGCACGGTTTGTGTTACGGGTCCAAAATTCATGTTATTACTAGATGAATTTATGAATGTAGCATGAAAGTATGTGCTGGAATCTCTGAATAAAAGATTTATAAATACAAATACCTATATATGTACCTGTAATCGTGCTCCATACATTTTCTTTCCCACTGTATAAGACTTTCATGTATTCAGAAGTCAGCGAATCTCCTGGTTTTTCAGTTATGAATTTATGGTCGACAGCCTTGAGCTGAATAGGTGAGGATTTGATTGCGCATTCTGGAAGTACTAGATCATTGCCTTGAAAAAATTTGTCGAATGTGTGAACTTATCGCGCCTGCACACACAGATAATTCATTGAATCGTCCAATGCCAATATGTCCATACCATATTAATATCTGACTGTATTAATTGTTCGCGATCTGTATGTTAATTTATTATTAATTATTAATTATTAATTAATTTATTATTATTTAATTAATTTATTTTTTTATTTTAATTTGTAGAGAAACTAATGAAGCGGCCCTATGCGAAATCGGGATTGCGCCAGCTCATGAGATTAATTAAAATACTATTTTGCTTATCCGTTGCAGGGTTCATTTTGATATTTTTCAAATTTTCAAATAATGGCGGTTGGCATGACGCGTCCTGAAAGTATATGAGATCGCTAGAGATCACTAACCGGTATTTCCTTAGTGACCTCACATTTTCACGCTACACTTTCGTGATTGGTTGATCAAACTCGCGTGACATGAGAACGCGAAAAGTGCGTAAACTCACCCGAAAACCGTGATATGCGCCGTATAAAGTCTTTATACCACAGTAGTATTGATTCTTAGTTCGAAGTTCGCGACAGAACGCGCCATAACCTCATTCTCCGTCGTTGTATCAAGTACAAATCTCAACAGGCGTCAAAGTGACTTTTTGTGCCAGTGTCGAAAAAAATATGGTATGGGGCGAGCTCCGTAAACCGTGTTTGACTCGAATAATGATTTCAAAACTCACTTCCGGCTCGCCTTTAGCTCGTACTGAAATCATTATCGACGCTGAGAAACACTTGGTTTACGGGCATGCCACATAATATACTATATTTTCATCTGGAACTAAATTTCATCTCGCGTCCATTCATCATAATGAAATTGCTTATCTGCGGATTTCACAACTTGGAGGGTTTAAATTTGGTTAATATTCCGATACACTAGTCTAGAATAAATCCATGTGGATGCAATTATGCACTTTGTTTTCACTCAATAATTAACAATGACCAAAGTTCAAATGATCTGCCTGATATATATGTAAATCTATAGGAGGAGCATTTAGAATTAATGATATCACCCTGATTCTCTCCCTTCTTCGCAACATGCCACCTTTCGTCGCGTTGATTCTCGCCCCATCCATCCTTGACTTCTGATGTTATATAATTTGCGAATCACCCTAGTCGTTACATTTTTCAACAGTAGAATTAGTTGTGTGAAAGCAACAGAGTAAACGCCATGTTTCATTTCATCACAGTGATTTCTAACTTGGTTTTTGCCATTGTGCTGGCCCAGACAGAGCCTACGTGCAAGATTCTGGATGGCTGTAATGTGTGTCACATTGAAGGTGTATTAACGGAAGTGACTGAACAGAGACAGTCTGATAGCTTAAAAATTGAAGATCTGAATTTGGTATCAATAAAGCCTGGGGCCTTCAAAAATCTTTCAATTACATCATTGTGGATCTCGAATCAGAGCCAAATTTCAACTTTGGAAATCGGATCGTTCAGTGGCTTGCCAAGATTGACGACCTTATTTCTTGATTGGAACGTTGTTAGGCTGATCCCTAATTTATTCCGAGAATTGTCTCAGCTGGACGATTTGTACTTGAGAGAAAACCAGATCACCGAAATACCAGATTGGACTTTCAACGGACTGTCTCAACTGACGTGGTTATACCTGGAAAACAACAAGATTTCCACGATAACTAAGGATGCGTTTTCTGGACTTCCAAACTTGTCACGCTTATTTTTGGACGAAAACGAAATAGCTAGCATTGCGTCTGAGTCATTTGAAAACCTTGGAAAATTGGTTGTTCTTAGTTTGAGATCCAACAGAATAACGGTAATAAAGGCTAACACTTTCAAAGGTTTGACTGATATTGAACATTTACATATTGGAGACAACAAATTGACGTCTGTACCGAGAGAAGCATTCCGAGGATTGCTGAAACTGGAGGGATTGTATCTTGGAAAAAATCAAATTGCTCGAATCGAATCAAACACTTTCATTGAACTGAGTCGTCTAGAAAGGCTGGAACTGAATGGAAACGAGATTACTGATCTCCAACCCGGTGCATTTGAAGGACTCTCGGCTGTGAAAGATCTTGACTTGTCACACAACAAAATTCACACGTTGTCAGCTGGATTATTCGCTGGACTTAACGGATTGGAGTCTTTGTATATGGCTAATAATACTTTGACTGCAATCAATCCAACTGATCTTCAGTTGCCAAGTAATGCTACAGTCCACTTCGAAGATGCAGACTAGATGCAGCAGCATATTGTTTTCCAATCTGCACGGGTTGTGTTACTCATCTAAAATCCACCTTGTTACTAGATCAATTTATGAATGTAGCATAAAAGTATGTGCCGGAATTTCATCCTCGAGAATCTCGGAATAAAAGATTTATGAACACAAGTACCCATACCTGTAATTGTGCTCCATACGTTTTCTTTCCCACTCTTTCAGACTTTTATGTATTTAACAGTCAGCGAATATTCTGGTTTTCCAATTATGAATTTATGGTCGACAGCTTCGAGCTGAATAGGTAAGAATTCGATGGGGCATTCTGGAAGTACGTCGCATTCCCTTGCAAAATTTGTCAAAAATATGAACTGATCGCGCCTGCTCACGCAGATAATTTTATCGAATCGCGCAATACCAATATGTTCGTACCATAATATATCTGACAGTGTTAATTGTTTGCAATCTGTATGTTAATTTGCGCTGATAAGTTGATAAGTTGAATACGATATATATGGCTCAGGATCCTCGAGTTACGATTCACTGGGGAAATATGATCATTCTCCACAATATTTTTTCACATTAATTTTAGTCACAAACGACGGGATGAACGGAATATAACGGTACAAGTCGAGTTATTTCGTTCTTGCAAATGTCTAGATAAAATGAGGCTTCATTATCGGCTTTATATAATATGGTTAAGCAGTGGCGGTAAGATGTAGGTTTTGAAATTGTTTTTTTTTTTTTGATTGATTAAATTTTTTATAATCATATTTTTTAATGTTCATATGATTTTCTTAATAGTCAAAATATAAATCGGAAAATAAATGTGTCAAATTCGAAATTTTGAATTCTAAGAAAAAAAAAAAAAAAAACACTGAAAATGACAATGAATTTATTTTCTACTTTCGAACCAAGATCAAGAATTTTTAATTATTTAATCTCATGATCATCTTTGTTACACAGTAGATGGAAAACATCGAAGTGATGTTTTCGGATGATCACTCAAAACGCGAAACATTTCGGGTATGGAAACGTACCTATTTTTAATAACGCACTCTCTTAAAAGAAATCAGTGGGAAATCAGTGGAATTTCACTGATTTACCAATGGATCTCACTGATTGCCCAGTGAAATCTTACTGATTCAACCAGTAAACATAGAAGTGGGGATAATTCACTGATTCAACCATTGAATTCCACTGATTGAACCAGTCAGAACCACTCAGAACATAACCAATATAATTATACTTACGCGCATGCGCGCGCACAGCTGATCGAGGTTCACTGGTTAACTCAGTGAGCCCGGACTCACTGGTTGAATCAGTGAAATTCCACTGATTTCTTTTAAGAGAGCAGAGATTATCGAAGAGACGTCGGTCGTTGCTTCAGCGAAGGCTTATCATCGGCAAAAATAGATGACCTATACGATCTCTGATAAAATTTGTGTCAAACGGAGCACAGAATATTGGTTTCAGAATTTATTCGAAGAAGCATCTGCTAAAATTCGGGAGTAAACCGTTAATACGTGAACTAGAATTTAAGAAAACAATATAGGTATAAACAGCGATCGTTGTATATTATTGTTCGTAACTGTTGACACTCGTTATCAGATTTTTTTCATCAAAATAAAATGAGAGATATAGAGAAAACCAGCCTTGTTATTATAATGACACTCGTCGGATATTGCCTGCTTTCCGCACTTGTATCACAATATACTATTATTGGTCTGAGTCCTCTAGAAACGTTATGTCTTCTAATGTCAGGGGGTCAGTAATGAGGGGGTCAGAGTTCTGGTCGGGTCGATTTCACGTGGAATGCTCCATATACATTTGCTCTTATTGAAGCAGTGTGTACTGCAATCTTAATTATTTGCCGCATTTCGCAACTTGGTGGGTTTATATTTGGTTAATAATCCGATACATTAGAATGAACCCACGTGGATGCCGTTATATCTTTCTTGCGTAATAACACGCACTTTTTTCTCACTGAATAATCAACAGCGACCAAAGTTCGAATGATCTCCCTGATATATGGTAATCCGGGTGGTAATGTATACAAGGAGCATCTAGAAATGATGTCACCCTGATTCTCTCCCTCCCTCGCCACATGCCACGTTTCGTCGTGTTGGTCCTCGCCCCTTCCTTAACTTCTGATGTTACTTAATTCGCGAATTGCCCTAATCATTACATCTTCCAACAACAGAATTAGTTGAGCGAGAACAACAGAGTAAACGCCATGTTTCGTTTCACGGTGATTTTCAACTTGGTTCTTGCCATTGCGTTGGCCCAGACAGAGCAAACGTGCAAGATTGTGAGTGGCTGTAATGTGTGTCATGTTGGAGGTATTTTAACGGAGGTGACTGAACAGAGACAGTACGATCGCCTGATGATTGAAGATCTGAATTTGGTATCAATAAAGCCTGGGGCCTTCAAAAATCTCTCGATTAAAACATTGTGGATCACGTGGCGTAGCCGACTTTCAACTTTAGAATCCGGATCGTTTACTGGCCTGCCAAGATTAACCCGCTTCCTTCTCAGTAACAACGCTATTAGGCTGATCCCAAATTTATTCCGAGAAGTGTCTCAGCTGGACACTTTATACTTAAACAATAATCAAATCACCGAAATACCAGATGGGACTTTCAACGGACTATCTCAACTGACGACGCTACACCTGGAAAGAAACAAGATTTCCACGATAACCAAGACTACATTTTCTGCACTTCAAAACTTGTCATCTTTATCTTTAGATGAGAACGAAATAGTTAGCATTGCGTCCGAGTCATTTGAAAACCTTGGGGAATTGTATAGTCTTAATTTGAACTCTAACAGAATAACGGAAATAAAGGCTAACACTTTCAAAGGTTTGACTGATCTTAGAATTTTGAATCTTGATGACAACAGACTGACGTCTGTGCCTAGAGAAGCATTCCGAGGATTGCTGGAATTGGAGAGATTGGATATTAGACAAAACCAAATTGCTCGAATTGAATCAAACGCTTTCATTGGTCTGAGTCATCTAGAAGTGCTGAACCTCGGTGTCAACGAAATAACTGATCTCCAACCAGGTGCATTCGAAGGACTCTCGGCTGTGAAGGATCTTTACTTAAGTTACAACAAAATCCACACGTTATCACCTGGATTATTCGCTGGACTTAACGGATTGGAGTCTTTGTATATGGCTAATAATACTTTGACTGCAATCAATTCAACTGATCTTCAGTTGCCAAGTGGTGCTACAGTCTACTTCGAAGATGACTAGATGCAGCAGTATATTGTTTTGCGATCCGCACGGTTTGTGTTACTAGCCAAAAATCCATGTTTTTAGTTTTTAGTAGATGAATTTATAAATCTAGCATGCATGGCAATAGTATGTGCTGGAATCTCACAATAAAAGATTTATGAATACAAATACCTATACCTGTAATCGTGCTCCATAAGTTCTTTTCCCACTGTATTGTATGACTTTCATCGATTCAGCAGTCAGCGAATCTTCTGGTTTTTCAGTTATGAATTTATGATCGATGCAGCCTTGAGCTTGATAGGTAAGAATTCGATCGCGCATTCTGGAAGTAGTACATCATTATCTTGACAAATTTGTGAAATGTACGAACTGATCGCGGCCACCCGAATAGATAATTCATTGAATCGCTCAATGTTAATTGTTTGCAATCTGTATGTTAATTTGCAGTAATGAGTTGATAAATTCAATATGACATGTGGTTCAGGATCCTTAAATAAACGATACAATGGGAAAGCGTAAGCATACTCCACAATATTTCTTTTCCATAATTTTAGGCATGAATTTTGTCCTCATAAATTCGTTCACGCGACTTCTGTTTTGTATATTTTAATAGCTCACTCTTCTAGAAATATTTCAGGCCTTTTACGAATAAGAAATTCGATGAATTGTGGATTACACACCGCTGAAAGAGGGAAAATTACAACTTAGAGGGTTTATGTTTGGTTAATTATCCGATACATTAGAATAAATCTGTGTGAATACCGTTATCTTTCTTGCCTAAGTACACGCACTTTTTCTTTCATTTAACAATCAATATAGCGGCCAAAGTTCAAATGATCTCTCTAATACATGTAAATATATTATACAGATCTATACAAATCTATATCCACAAATGATATCATTCTGATTCTCCCCCTTCCTCGCCACATGCCATAGCGGTCAGACATAGATTTTCAAATTGAATTTTTTGATTCATCAGATTCTCAATAAATTTGATATGATTTATCATTATTGTTATTTTTTAATAAGCTATCTGCAACTACATTAGAAAATAAAAATGTCGAATTGAATATTTTTAACATAAAAAAAAAAAAAAAAAACTGAAAACGATAACGAATTTATTTTCTAATTTTGAACCTATTACATTAGGAATTTTTAATTTATACGTCAACGGGAATTTAAGAAAACGATGTAGGTAATATAAACAGTTCGTTGTATTATTGTTCGTAACTGTTTATAGTACTCATTATAAAAGTTTGTCGAGGAAATAAAATGTGGGATACAGTGCAAAACAGCCACGTTATCTAGAAGAACCAACGGTATAACTTGAAAACTCAATTATTCGTTCATTGTGACAGGTTTCAACTTCTTGTGGTTCCCTTTATGTAATCATCAATCAGAAGCATTACTATGTACTGCCATGCTATCTTTAATCATATCAGGATACGGTCAGTTTATCTTACTTTCCTTACGTTTTTTTACTCATCTCAAAACTATGTTTTTCGAGTTATCCCGTTATGCCCCCGACCACCACAATTGAGGTAAAAATGAGAGCCCAACTCTGAATCCCTTTTCATTAAATTTGTTTTAGCGATCAGAGTTCAACATGTTAGCTTCAGACCACACATATACAACCACTCATCGATCCCCACATTTTGAACCAAAGTGACAGAATTCTGCCAATTCAAATGATAGTCAGAATACAAGCATCGGTTCAAAAAATCCCTACAACGTTACGCGATAGGGAAATAGAGAGAAAGAGAAGGAAGGGATAGTCTCCTTTTTTTTCTTCTCCTTCTTTTCCACAGGCTTATAGACTCGCAAGGGAAGTAGGCAAAGAGATAGTCTCTCTCTCTTCTGGAGCTAACGATAATCCGAGGAATTCTATATCACGTTTGCGAAACTCGCCGCTCTCCTACTCGGGAATGATGATTCGATGTGTATCCAATAATAATCCTTCGTTGATGAGAGCTAGAAGAATTACACTACACTGCGAATATATTATATGTATGGACCCCATACTTGGGGCAGATTTTAATAGCACTTCACTTTCGCTGCAGCACATTTCAATGATATTATACGTGTATTCTACACGAGGGGTTGAATTAGGAGATATCTTCACTTCATTCATATTTTGATATGATACCTATATGATACGATCTTCGGCACTGGCACTGTAGTCGAGTCACTGACGCGCGATCATCAACCGTCAACTCGTTCGAAAATCCTACAATCAATGAGAAGAGGCGTTTACGCGTTCGTCAAGCTTTTCGAAGACGGTGAACCACTGTCATGGCGGCCTGCCAAGGCTTGTAAACAAACTGCGCTGATTTGCAAATTTTTATTTCTCACCAATTCCGCGATTTTACAGATGCAGCATATACTTATAGCGATATTTTTTCTTAACGCGTATAGGGAATCGAGCAATAGAACTTCTGACCGCGATAAACGAACAAAAATTTGACCTCCACCCCTAGACCTACATCTCAACCGATATAATTGTTAAACAATCGAATCTCGCGGCGAATTCACTGAGTTTAATCAACACACGAATTACCTGGATTCACACCACGCCCGTATACTTGTTTAGAGACAAATTAGCTCTCCACCTATTATTCCGATCGCGTAAAGAGAGTGAGCGCGGACCTGTTGCATCCCTTGCTAAAAAGACTCCTTGCAAGCGCCGGAGGGGGTCTTAGAATGTATTACACGGACCGCCGCGAATTAGCCACGATACAATCGTCAGCTCTATGGTTAATCAGGCGTCATAAGCAAGTGATGCATTTATAATTTATGCGGATTATCGATTTAGGATGAATAAACTATCGATGAAACTAGATATTTATCCAAACAATTTTGGGACTGGTATTCTAAACGATTTTTATGTTACAAAGCCGAATTGTATAGCTAATGGACTTACTAATAAACTCATCTTGTGGTTAATCACCACGTTATTCAAAATTATTCTTATTACAGCTCTTCAAGGACTGCTCTCTAAATTTTCTAAATTTGAATCAGTGAATAGTCACTGATTGGTCAGTAGTTTTCACTGATTCAGATTTAGAGAGTGTTATTTATTTTTATCTGTACCGAAAAAAAAAGTACGGATTTTGCAGAATATTTTTACAATACAATATACTTATCGCAATAAAGATCACCTCCAACAATTGTTGGTTGATTTTTCTCATATCCCAGATAGGTGAAGGTGGGGCAGAATGGCCGGATGGGGCTAAATGGCCGCCAAAAAAAAAATTGACTTACTCGCATTTTCGCATCAAGGGGGATCGTATGAGACGCCTTGCAACGCGATTCCGCTGAAAGTGCTCAAAAAATTTTAGGGTGGGGCTGAACGGCCACCCTAATAAAAGTAGGGAAATTGCATTTTCACGTCGAAGTGAGTGAGATAAAACTATATGCAGCGTGGTTCCACTGAAAACGATGCAAAACTGAAAGGGTGGGGCAAAGTCGCCTACACTGAGAAAAAAATATAATTGAATTAACGAAATATTTTTTTCAATAGTCGCAATTAAATATTTATTCGGAACAAATAAATTCCAATTGGTGTGATTAAATATCATATGAAATTAACCGATTTTCACTCACTTCGACTTGAAAATGCAATTTTGCTACTTTTATTATCGTGGCCGTTTAGCCCCACCATGAAAATTTTTGAGCACTTTCAGCGGAATCGCGTTGCATGGCGTCTCATATGATCCCCCTTGATGCGAAAATGCCAGTGAGTCAATTTTTTTTTTGGCGGCCATTTAGCCCCATCCGGCCATTCTGCCCCACTTTCCCCTATTTGATTATATATCCAGTGTTATAGATTGAATCATTTAATTACCAGCTATTACAAGGCCTTCATACTCTACCCAGTAAATAAATAAATGAATCATTACGTTTTTTCGTCTCAACTATTCTTATTCAGTTTCTCATATTTGACTACACATTCATTTCAACGGTAGGTTCCCGGCTACTGTTACCCCTCGAATTTACGTATTTCTAGTTCGAATAGGCACCTGCTTTGAGGGCAGCACAAGTCAGGGTTGAAACACTGGTTGTAATCTCAATCGCAATAAGTATGAAAGTATTGTAAAGCCAACATAATTCTTAATCGTCTCTTTTGTAACCTGGTGGCGCCAGCAACTGGGGTGCGATTCGATAACTTTTATCACTGCTATAACACTGTCGATAGATGTCGCATAAGAGTGATACGTGTAGACTCTCTTATGATATCTATCGACAGTGATAGCAGTGATAGAAGTTATGGAATCGCACCCCTGAGCTGACAAGTGGCGCCATCGAAAATGAAAGTGTAAAAACGAGCATGTGATAAGAGAATGTAAACCCTGGTGGAAATTTCTACTTCTACGAATTTTTATGAATTTTTAGAGAAATTGGAACGTTTCATAGTTCTTTATGAAAAAATTGTAGATGTGCGTCATTTCTCATAAAAAATTGTAGATTTTCTCAGCATTTTATGGAAAATTATAGATTTTGGCAGATCATCATAAAAAATTGTAAATTCTCGTATCTTTCCAGAAAAATTCGTAGTTTTCGTAAATCATATTATGAAAAAACTACAATTTCTTATGAAATGCTACGAAATGTTCCAATTTCCCTAATTGGTCATAAATATTCCTAGAATAATTTCCACCAGGGAACCGGCAAGGTAAACGGCTTCGTCTTATCAGGATACAGTTATCTAGTTGTGATCTGGATGAAGCACTGAAAAAAAAGTTTTTTTCCACCTAGTAAACTTTTGTCTCCAGTAAAGAAACTCGTATTCTTGTTGTAAGAATACCAAAGTTTATTTCCCACAGCAATACGTATACTGACTGTAACAAAATTTCGTATCCCTCTGAGCATAATACCAAATTATAAATACAACGGACTTAACCTCACTTTATTGGCATAGTGAATATTTGTTGCAGAGATGATAAGTCCCGTTCTTGCAACTTTTCGCGTACGAAAGAATCCATATAATTTTTTAATTAACACGTGAAATATTTCTCCAACGATACGATTAGGCAATTCACAAACTAACACCTGCTTTTAACCTCCAAGGCTGCGAAAAAGGAGGGAAATGATGGCGCCACCATTACGATTGCTATGGTAACATACGGTGTGGTTTTCGCCTCAGCATTATATTTGGTATTGCTGTGGGAACAATACCCGTATCCCTCCAGTAAGAATACGTATACTTACTGCAAGAATACTCGCTCAAAAATACTTTGTATCCTCGGAGGAAAAATACTTTTTTTTCAGTGAGGTTGTCAAAATTAAAATTGTGATGAGTTTAAATCACTCCTTAGTCTTTCCGTCCACCAATAATAATGGTCAAAGTGATATTATTCATTGAATTGAAGAACTTGTTTCTGGACAATAATAATATTACCGCTATAGATGAGACTTATACATTTTACGGACTTTCGAAGCTGGAATACTTGAAGCTGCAGATAAATAAAATATAGCTAGCGTTGCATCAGGGTCTTTTGCAAACCTTGAGGAATTATTACGGCGCTTTATTTGAACTTTAACAATTTTACAGAAATCAAACCAAACACTTTTCGAGAATTGCAGAATCTGAATTTCCTGTGTCTGGGGTGGAATAGGATTGCCACAATTCACTCGAATGATTTCATTATGATCTGAACTCCTTGTCGACTCTAAACCTTAACCGCAACAAAATTTCTGATTTCTTTACTTCTGATTCAATCCGGAGGCTGCCACAGCTGAAAACTTTGCTGTTGAATGACAACAAGGTCAACCGTGTACGGAATGAATCTTTCAACGAGATACCTGAGTTGAAGCACTTGAATCTAAGAGGGGAAATCATATCTCCGCCATAAGTCGTACTACATTTCGCGGACTCACGAAGTTGGAAACTATAAGCCCAGCGAAAAATAAAATAACTAGCACTGCATCTGGGTATTTCGAGGACCTTGGAAAACTGTGTTATTCATTTCAGTACAACAATATAATAGAAATGAAACCCTTCAAGATTTACACATGGTTCGAAATAGCCTGACGTCTCTTGAGCGAGAAGCATTCCACGGATTGCCGGCACTAAAGGTCAGCGCGCACCATGCCGAAGCGAAGCGAAACCACGTTTCATTAGCATGCTTTTCTTATGTTCTTTATGGAAGTATGCACGCACACTCCTAAGAAAGCATGTTAATGACAACTTCGTTTCGCTTCGCTTCAGCATAGTGCGCGTTGAGCTTAAAGCGCCTGTTTCTTGAAGATCATAGGATTGCTGTAATCCATTCAAACGCTTTTATTGGTCTGAGTCGTCTGGAAACGTTATGTCTTCTAATGTCTTCCAACCTGCATGTCTTTAAAGTTCACTCGAAACTGAAACTTTTTTTTTACGATCAACAGTTTTCGCGTTATGCTGATTTCCCCCTACATCATATCAACTGCCGACATCTTAACGCCTTCGTCTGAAAATCTATAAGAAATCAGACATACTCGCATCAACGAACAAAAACATTTCACAAAGTTTGAATCAATTCTGAGGGGGTCAGAGTTTTGGTCGAGTCGATTTCGCGTGGACTGTCCCATATATATTGGCTATTATTAAAGCAGTTTGTACTGCAGTCTTATTCGCAGCTTGGAGGGTCGACATTTCGGTGATAATCCGATACATTAGAATAAATCCATGTGGATGTAGTTATCTTTCTTGCGTAATAACACGCACTCTTTTCTCACTCAATAATCAACAGCGACCAAAGTTCGAATGATCTCCCCAATACAAGGGGTATCTAGAAATGATGTCACCCTGATTCTCTCCCTTCCTCGCCACATATGCCACGTTTCGTCGTGTTGGTCCTCGCCCCTTCTTTCACTTCTGATGTCACATAATTTGCGAATCGCCCCAGTCGTTACATTTTCCAACAGTCGAATTAGTTGAGAGAGAACAACAGAGTAAACGCCATGTTTCGTTTCGCGGTGATTTCTAACTTGGTTTTTGCCATCGTGCTGGCCCAGACAGAGTCTACGTGCAAGATTCGGGATGGCTGTAATGTGTGTCACATTAACGGTGTTTTAACGGAGGTGACTGAACAGAGACAGTTCGATCGCCTGAAAATTGAAGATCTGAATTTGGTATCAATAAAACCTGGGGCCTTCAAAAATCTCTCGATTAAAGAATTGTGGATCATTCATCGCAGCCAAATTTCAACTTTAGAATCCGGATCGTTTACTGGCCTGCCAAGATTAACCCGCTTTCTTCTCAGTAACACCGCTGTTAGGCTGATCCCAAATTTATTCCGAGAATTGTCTCAGCTGGACGATTTATACTTGAACAATAATCAAATCACCGAAATACCAGATGGGACTTTCAACGGACTATCTCAATTGACGAATCTAAACCTAGAAAGAAACAAGATTTCCACGATAACTAAGGCTACATTTTCTGGACTTCCAAACTTCTCATCTTTATCTTTAGATGAGAATGAAATAAATAGCATTGCGTCCGTGTCATTTGAAAACCTTGGAGCATTGTATAGTCTTCGTTTGAACTCTAACAGAATAACGGAAATAAAGGCCAACACTTTCAAAGGTTTGACTGATCTTGAGATTTTGAATCTTGATGACAACAGATTGACGTCTGTGCCTAGAGAAGCATTCCGAGGATTGCTGAAATTGGAGAGATTGGATATTAAACGAAACCAAATTGCTCGAATTGAATTAAACGCTTTCATTGGTCTGAGTCATCTAGAAGTGCTGAACCTCAGTGACAACGAGATAACTGATCTCCAACCACACGGAGAAAAATATACCCTAATGGTTACTGTTCTCACCGCAATCGGTATTATTAAAACCAAAAAAGGCACGAAACACGAATAAATGCGGAGAGAATAGGGATGCTAATATTTCTCACAGCTTTCGTTACGGTCTTCCACAGTAACCGAAAGGACCGTAACCATTACGCTCCTGATAGCGATCGTTTCGGTGTGGACCGCCGGTAACGCTGCGCGCATAGTTGCCATTACGTTAGCGCCACCGTAGTCAAATAAGCAATAAACGAAACGTCATTTCATGCGCTTTGCTTGTTGATCTAAGTTGATCAAAGTTTTGTGTCATTGTTGATCAATGTATTCCTGAACTCACGAAAGGTGCTGTTACTTGATTTAATGACATGCATTTAGATACGACAATAATGAGTATTTTAATTAATATAATTGTAAGTTATTAATTTATATGGTGTCCACATTTTCATACAATTAAAGAATGGTTGGACAAATTTCAATCAAACGTTTAATATATTCAAACCGAGGTATGATCAGTTATGTAAAACTATCAAATTGTAAAGAAATGTATTACGAGAAAAATATTTTTCATGAATATTTCTTGTGTCAGCATAATTTTCATTTGTGTATGTCATATTTGGGATAGAAAACATTTTTCTTTGCCTCTTTTTCACTCATTAAATCAGTAACTGCAATTTACGCAAAATTATCTCTTCACTAGTAAGCAAAATAAATAAATTAGAAATCTTCTATCAAAAAAATTCAGAAAAATTACAGTTTTACAAGAATTTCTAAGTGAATTTCACTTGTTTTATGCATTTTAATAGCTGAAAACTTCCGTATTCATATTAATTTACGTGAAAATATTCAACAAATATTTAAAATCAGTCAGGTCAAGATACAATAGTTTCCTCTTGAGAATTTATTATTACAACAATACATGTCTGATAACTAAACTTAAAAAAGATTCTCCGGTGATTTCGGGACACCCTGTATATTATTTGCAGATATACGTAATAATTTATTGGATTATAATAATTATTTTTCATACAATTTTTAAATTTAATAATCAGTAGCTCTTATGAGGTCTCGATTGTTCAGAATAAAGAAATATAAAACTTTGTCAAATAAGACGAAAAATTCATCAATTTATTCAATAATGTTCACTTCGTTCATAACTAAAAATTGATTTGTACTGCATAACATAAATTATGCATGCTTATTCTTTTCCAATATTAGTACTGTGTTCATTGTGGTCCACTTATGCGTATAATGGTCGATACGGTACGCGCTGCATTAGCAGCTGCCAAAGAACTTGGCAATCGCTGTCAGAACTGTAATAGTTACGGTCCCGAGCCGTAATTATTATGGTTTTAACCTTTACTGTGACAAACTGTAATAGGCGCGGCGAGAACCGTAATCATTCAGGTCCTCTCAGCTTTCAACGCCATTAGACGCAATTTTGTTTCTCTAAATGCGCTGAACGCGGTCAGAACAGTGACTATTACGGTGAGAACGTGAAACGTTGTGGTATTTTTTTCTCCGTGCAGGTGCATTCGAAGGACTCTCGTCTGTGGAGGATCTTCACTTGAGTTACAACAAAATCCACACGTTAGCACCTGGATTATTCGCTGGACTTGGCGGATTGGAGTCTTTGTATATGGCTAATAATACTTTGACTGCAATCAATTCAACTGATCTTCAGTTGCCAAGTGGTGCTACAGTCTACTTCGAAGATGACTAGATGCAGCAGTATATTGTTTTTCGATCCGCACGGTTTGTGTTACTAGCCCAAAAATCCATGTTTTCAGTTTTTCGTAGATGAATTTATAAATATAGCATGCATGTGCTGGAATCTCTGAATAAAAGATTTATGAATACAAATACCTATACCTGTAATCGTGCCCCATAAGTTCTTTCCCATTGTATTGTATGACTTTCATCGATTCAGCAGTCAGCGGATCTTCTGGTTTCTCAGTTATGAATTTATGGTAGATGCAGCCTTGAGCTTGATAGGTAAGAATTCGATCGCGCATTCTGGAAGTAATACATCATTATCTTGACAAATTTGTGAAATGTACGAACTGATCGCGGCTATGCGAATAGATAATTCATTGAATCGCTAAATGTTAATTGTTTGCAATCTGTATGTTAATTTGCAGTAATGAGTTGATAAATTCAATATGACATATGGTTCAGGATCCTTAAATAAACGATACAATGGGAAAGCGTAAGCATACTCCACAATATTTCTTTTCCATAATTTTAGGCATGAATTTTGTCCTCATAAATTCATTCACGCGACTTCTGTTTTGTCAGGCCTTTCACGAATGAGAAATTCGATGAATTGTGGATTACACACCGCTGAAAGAGGGGAAATTACGAAACTGAAAACTTCACGCCTAGCGCAAAATGAAATAACTGTCATTGCATCTGGGTCTTTTGAGAACCTTGGGAAATTTATGAGGCTGAATCTAGCGGGCGAAACTAGCGGGCGGGACTGGCTGGGGCTGACTAGTTTGGGGACGTGACTGTACCACGCTCGACACTGTGCGGCGCGCGTGGCGCGTCTACGTTAATAATCAAATTTTCCATATCTGGCTGCTACTTTGACACGCATCGCGAAGAAGACTTGACAATTTACACAATTATTCCTTACATCGAGACGAACAAATCGACATATAATACATCCCGGTGACGGCTTTCATTGATTAGAAAAAAAATTAGATTCGCAACTCGAGTGTTGTCGTGCGTGGCGAGTCTATGTTATTCTCGAAAAAATAAACTAATGCCGTCACCGGGATGAATCCAACGCCTATCGATTCGTATCGATCTATAAAATATTCGGCTAAATTGGCAAACCCCTATCTTCATGCGTGTTCAACCCCTCATCCAATAAATATGAACATTTACGTTTTTCGACGAATTTCAATCTTCCGTGATTAAAAAAAAAACACGCATGAAGATAGGGGTTTGCCAATTTAGCCGAATATTTTATAGATCGATACGAATCGATTGGCGTTGGATTCATCCCGGTGACGGCCTTTGTTCATTTTTTAAAAATCACGGAAGGTTAAAATTGGTCCAAAAACGTAAATATTATCATATATGGGATGAGGGGTTGAACACGCATGAAGATAGGGGTTTGCAAATTTAGCCGAATATTCTATAGATCGATACGAATCGATCGGCGTTGGATTCATCCCGGTGACGGCCTTTGTTCATTTTTTAAAAATCACGGAAGATTAAAATTGGTCCAAAAACGTAAATATTATCATATATGGGATGAGGGGTTGAACACGCATGAAGATAGGGGTTTGCAAATTTAGCCGAATATTCTATAGATCGATACGAATCGATAGGCGTCAGATTCATCCCGGTGACGGCCTTTGTTCATTTTTTAAAAATCACGGAAGATTAAAATTGGTCCAAAAACGTAAATATTATCATATATGGGATGAGGGGTTGAACACGCATGAAGATAGGGGTTTGCCAATTTAGCCGAATATTCTATAGATCGATACGAATCGATAGGCGTTGGATTCATCCCGGTGACGGCCTTAGTTAATTTTTTCGAGAATAACATAGACTCGCCACGCACGACAACACTCGAGTTGCGAATCTAATTTTTTTTCTAATCAATGAAAGCCGTCACCGGGATGTATTATATGTCGATTTGTTCGTCTCGATGTAAGGAATAAATGTGTAAATTGTCAAGTCTTCTTCGCGATGCGTGTCAAAGTAGCAGCCAGATATGGAAAATTTGATTATTAACGTAGACGCGCCACGCGCGCCGCACAGTGTCGAGCGTGGTACAGTCACGTCCACAAACTAGTCAGCCCCAGCCAGTCCCGCCCGCTAGTTTCGCCCGCTAGATTCAGCCTCATGGAAATTTCCTGTTAGTCATGTGAAATTCAATAATATAACATGAAATGAAACCCAATACTTTTGAAGGCTCAACTAGTCTTGAAGATTTATAGACGAGTCGAAATAGCCTAAAGTCTCTTCCGCGAGAAGCATTTCGCGGATTGCCGGCACTGAAGCGCCTGTTTCTTGAAGAAAATAGTATTACTGGGATCCGATCAAACGCTTTTATTGGTCTGAGTCGTCTGGAAATGTTAACTCTTAGCGGCAATGAGATTTCTCATCTCCAAGCTGGCGCATTCGGAGGACTTTCGGCTGTGAAAGATCTTTACTTGTCTCATAACACGGCTCTGTATATATGGCGGATAACACATTGACTGTAGTTGATCCAATTGACGTTCGGTTGTCAAGTTCCGCTGCAGTCTATTTCTCTACTTACACCGAGGTAGATGATTCTTATTTCTTACTACTAAGCGGAGCTTCGAAACCAGAGAAATTTGTTTTGAGCTAGGATTAGTGAATGAGAGCATCTCTCGCTTATACGGATGACGTATTTTGTTATCTGGAACTAAATTTTAAACTGCAGCAAAATGTTATTTCCCAAGTTGCACCGTTGTTGTTAGTGCTTGATAATAATCCATCTTACAGCATAATATACTGATATGCATCTATGAATATGTAGCATCAATAAAAATTATTGGCAAATACATTTGCTATTATTTGAGGAGAATATCAGTCTAGTCGAGTCAGTTTTTTTTTATGTCATTGGCTTGTCTCCTCCACCAATACCTGCGTCTTTATCATAATGAAATCGTTTACTTGCCGGATTTTTAACTTGAAGGGTTTACATTTCGGTAATAATCCGATACATTAGAATAAATCCACGTAGATGCCGTTATCTTTCTTGCGTAAGTATACACGCACCTTTTTCTCACTCAATAATCAACAGTGACCAAAGTTCAAATGATCTGCCTGATATATGTTAATCTATACGAGAGGCATCTAGAATTAATGATGTCACCCTGATTCTTTCCCTCCCTCGCCACATGCCGTACGTATCGTCGCGTTGGTTCTCACCCCTTCCTTCACTTCTGATGTTACATAATAATTTGCGAATCGCTCCAGTCGTTACATATTCAAACACTCGAATCAGTTGAGCGAGAACAACAGAGTAAACGCCATGTTTCGTTTCGCGGTTATTTCCAACTTGGTTTTTGCCATTGTGCTGGCCCAGACAGAGCCTACGTGCAAGATTCTTGATGGCTGTAATGTGTGTCACATTGGAGGTGTTTTGACGGATGTGACTGAACAGCGACCGTATGATCGCCTGAAAATTGAAGACCTGAATTTGGTATCAATAAAGCCTGGGGCCTTCAAAAATCTCTCGATTGAATCATTGTGGATCATTGATGGGAACCGAATTTCAACTTTAGAATCCGGATCATTTACTGGCCTGCCAAGATTAACCCGCTTCCTTCTCAGTCACAACGTTGTTAGGCTGATCCCAAATTTATTCCGAGAATTGTTTCAGCTGGACGATTTATACTTGAACAATAATCAAATCACCGAAATACCAGACGGGACTTTCAACGGACTATCTCAACTGACGAAGCTATACTTGGAAAACAACAATCTTACTACGATAACCAAAGCTAGATTTTCTGGACTTCGAAACTTGTCACGTTTATACTTAGATGAGAACGAAATAGTTAGCATTGCGTCCGAGTCATTTGAAAACCTTGGAGAATTGCATAGTCTTCGTTTGAGCTCTAACAGAATCACGGAAATAAAGGCCAACACTTTCAAAGGTTTGACTAATCTTGAGGATTTAAATCTTGATGACAACAAACTGACGTCTCTGCTTAGAGAAGCCTTCCGGGGATTGCTGAAACTGGAAAGATTGAATCTCAGCAGAAATCAAATTGCTCGAATTGAATCGAACGCTTTCGTCGGACTGAGTCATCTAGAAGTGCTGTACCTCAATCACAATGAGATAACTGATCTCCAACCCGGTGCATTTGAAGGACTTTCGGCTGTGGAGAATCTTTACTTGTCTTACAACAAAATTCACACGTTATCACCTGGATTATTCGCTGGACTTGGCGAGTTGGAGTCTTTGTTTATGGCTAATAATACTTTGACTGCAATCAATCAAACTGATCTTCGGTTGCCAAGTGGTGCTACAGTCTACTTAAAGTTAGAAGATGACTAAATGCAACAGCATATTGTTTTTCGATCCGCACGGTTTGTGTTACTAATCCAAAAGTCGTGTTTTTACTAGATGAATTCGTGAATGTAGCATGCAAGTATGTGCTGGAATCTCTGAATAAAAGATTTATGAATACAAATACCTATACCTGTAATCGTGCTCCATAAGTTCTTTTCCCACTGTACTGTATGACTTCATTGATTCAGCCGTCAGCGAATCTTCTGGTTTTTCAGTTATGAATTTATGGTCGATGCAGCCTTGAGCTTGATAGGTAAGAATTCGATCGCGCATTCTGGAAGTAGTACATCATTATCTTGACAAATTTGTGAAATGTACGAACTGATCGCGGCTACCCGAATAGATAATTAATTGAATCGCTTAATGTCAATTGTTTGCAATCTGTATGTTAATTTGCAGTAATGAGTTGATAAATTCAATATGATACAGTAGACCAGGAGTCGGCCACGCCGGCCACGCCGGCTCGCCGAGCCAGCCCGGCTCTAAGTGTCAATTAGTGCGGCCGTAAATCCCCTCGGTCTACCTGAAAACGGTCAGTCGTCCTTACCTAGAAATGCAATGGTAGGGGCAGCGTTCAGGAGAAATAAAAGGAACTAAGGGGTGTGCGGTCTATTTGGGACGGCAACAACTGCGTTAGACTGTCTAGGTCTGTTCATACCTGCATATCCCCACTCATACCTACCAAAATCCAAGAAATGGCGTTAAAAGGATTAGTGCCGGTGACCGAGTTAAGTGGATTAAAAGCTTAGACTCTTTCGACTAATGAGTGTGCCGACCACTGCAGTAGACTCTCAAAAGTTGGACGTTCGAAAGTTGCAAAGCCTTCGCCTCACGCGCTCGGGCGCTTCCCCCACTCCCGGCCGCCTGGTCGTCTTCTGTTCTGGGCGAAACGTAAACATAGTGGCCAGTGGCAGAGAGAACGGAGGAGTGGGGGCCTCAGAAAGTTGCACATTGCCAGGAATTGGGTACTCCTACAGCCCCTTGGCTGTGCAACTTTTGAGAGACTACTGTATAAGGTTCAGTATCCTAAAATAAACGATTCAATGGGGAAGCGTAAGCATACTCCACAATATTTCTTTACCATAATTTTAGGCATGAAATTTGTCCTCATAAATTCATTCACGCGACTTCTGTTTTATATATTTCAATAGCTCAATCTTCTAGAAATATTCCAGGCCTTTTACGAATGAGAAATTCGATGAATTGTGGATCACACACTGCTGAAAGAGGTGAAATTAGAACTTGGAGGGTTTATGTTTGGTTAATTATCCGATACATAGAATAAATCTGTGCGAATGCCGTTATCATTTTTACGTATAAGTATGCGCACTTTTTTTTCATTTAACAATCAATAGCGGCCAAAGTTCAAATGATCTCTCTAATATATGTAAATCTATACAGATCTATTAATCTATTAATACAAATCTATATCCACAAATGATGTAACCCTGATTCTCTCCCCTTCCTCGCCTTTCTTGCGTAAGTACACGCACTTTTTTCTTACTTAATAATCAACAGCGAGCAAAGTTCGATCGGTACATATTCAAACAGTCGAATTAGTTGAGCGAGAACAACAGAGTAAACGCCATGTTTCGTTTCGCGGTGATTTCTAACTTGGTTTTTGCCATCGTGCTGGCCCAGACAGAGCCTACGTGCAAGATTCAGGGTGGCTGTAACGTGTGTCACATTGGAGGTGTTCTAACGGAGGTGACTGAACTGAGACAGTATGATCGCCTGGAAATTGAAGATCTGAATTTGGTATCAATAAAGCCTGGGGCCTTCAAAAATCTCTCGATTAAATCATTGTGGATGACGTGGCGAAGCCGAATTTCAACTTTAGAATCCGGATCATTCACTGGCTATACCATAAAGCTTGTGGAATTCATATCGTACCTGGGCGCAAAGATGATTGCTTTTCAGACCTTCGCTGATGTCCCGAGCTCCGTATCTTCGCCCCTCATAGTCAAAGAATTGTATAATTCAGTTTACAGGTGTCGAAATCTGTAGTGAGTTAAAACCATTTTGAATGTTGAACCACGGGCTATCATCAATTCTTTGAACTCTCTATACACTTTTTCATCACATATGTTTAGTGATGAGCAAAAGCAAGACCAAGACCAAGACTATGGTAGTCTTGGTCTTGGTCTTGGTCTTGCGCACCCAGTCTTGGTATTGGTCTTGATAAGTCGCATTGGTCTCGGTCTCGGTCTTGGTCTTGGACACTCAGTCTTGGTCTTGGTCTTGGTCTTGCACACTCAGAATATTTTTACAAGAGTCTTGCAGTCTTGCTTCTCTTCACCCTACTGCAATTCATGGCTCATTAACACGTATTTAATATCTTTCGCAAGTAACGAGAGCAAGTGGCTTTCAACTAGTTACACAATGTAAATAGTAGAACAAAATATAAAATTACTTGACTGATCACGTGGTACATACTTAAATATCTATTTTTCATACCAGACCTATTATTTATGTCCAGCCAAAGTATTGTTTGTAGTCTTGCCTGAATATTAGAAATTGGGAGTATTTAAAACTCAAGAACTTGAAATGCTAATGAGGTGTAATGATTATCTTGAAACCAATGTATACAAACTCTCTTCTTTATTCTTTACCTATTTCAAACATTACACAAGTGTATAGCAAAACTGCAAGAGTCTTGGAGTTCGGTCTTGTTCTTGCTCGAGTCTTGCAGGTTGTGTCTTGGTCTTGGTCTTGGTCTTGCGCACACAATCTTGGTCTTGGTCTTGATGAGTCACATGCGATCTTGCTCTTGGTCTTGGTCTTGCAAAAATGCAAGACCAAGACCAAGACCAAGACCAAGACCAAGACCAAGACCAAGACCAAGACCAAGACCAAGACCGCAAGACCAATACCAATTTCGCTCATCACTACATATGTTTCGTTCCTTATCTTCGTCTCATTCCGAGAATTCTGATTTTCCGTTATCACTGTCGATACATTTCCTGATTGATTCAAACTGTTGCAAGTATGATTATCATGGGGATAGGTGAAAATGAGAGTTTGAATTGAACGAGACCTTTTCATGAAAACTGACGCAGAGGATTCGCAGATATGTGTCAATTTTATAGATCACGTTGAAAACCACCAGTTGCCAGACTGGTGGAAATCAAATTCTCATCGTGTTGCCACAGACCTATTTCCACCGAATTTATCCGTTCTGTAGAAACGTACGAACGATTCTTGGTAAATTGGATTTCTGAGGAACGATTCGTCGTCTGAGTATGATTTCCAGGTAATTCGATATAATGTTTCTCTTGACGGGCATTAAAGGCTGAAGTCCGAATGATACCTCCTTGCATGTGGGCTTGTAGCATGTATAAATAGTTCGGATAAGAAAGCGAATGGGTGCGTAAGCGCGAGTTAGTCATGTTCCGTTTCGCCGTGATTGCAAATTTCTTTTTGGCTGTGGCGCTGGCCAAGGTGAAGTTGGGGGAGGAGGATCCAGATCCTCTGGTTTGTTACAATCAAAGTGTTTCAACTTACGTGAATAACAAATACAGGCTGGAAATCGGGAGCTTAAATTCGGAATCAATTGTACCTGGCGCCTTCAGAAATCCTACAATTCGAGGTTTACGACTATGTCATAGAAATCAATTCGCAATTTTACAACCTGGAGTGTTCGCCGGACTGCCGAAATTGGAAATTCTGTATCTTGAGAGTAACGTTGTTAAGCTGACTCCTGACTTATTTCAAGAACTGTCTAATCTGAACGAGTTGAGCATTAGTACCGCCGAGATCCATCACATACCAAATGCGACTTTCAACGGGCTATCTGAATTGAAGATTTTGTTTCTGAGCTATAACTATATTACCGCTATAAATAAGACTACATTTTACGGACTTTCGAAGTTGGAACACTTGGACCTGTCGTCAAATGGAATAGCTAGCCTTGCATCCGAGTCTTTTGCACACCTTGGGAAATTGAGAACTCTTCGCTTGCACCACAACAAATTAACGGAAATAAAGCCTAAGACTTTCCAGGGATTACAGAAACTTGCTTTTTTGAGTCTTGGGTTCAATAAGATCGTAAGAATCGAATCAAGTGTTTTTGGGGATTTGAGTTCTTTGAAAAATATATATCTTCGGGGAAACGAAATTTTTGATTTCTATTTTTCTGATTCAAATGGAGAGTTGCTGCCGCAGGAGAGTTTGCATTTGTCCGGAAACAAGATTAGCCACATACGAGATGGGTCTTTCAACGAGCTACCTGAGTTGAAGATATTGGACCTGACCTCCAATGATATTTCCGCTATAAATCAGACCACATTTCACGGAATTTCGAAGCTGGAATCGTTGACCCTGGAGGGGAATAAAATAGCTAGCGTTGCAACCGAGTCTTTTACAAACCTTGCGAAATTGACCGATCTTAGTTTCCGCTTCAACGCATTGACGGAAATCAAACCCAACACTTTTCGAGAATTGCCGAATCTCCGTCGTCTGGATCTTGCGCATAATAGGATTGCCGCAATTCACTCGACCGCTTTCATTGAGCTGAATTCCTTGTCGGCGTTAACCCTTAGCTTCAACAAAATTTCTGATTTCTTTTTTTCTGATTCAATCGGGAGGCTGCCACAGCTGGAAGCCTTGCTGTTAAGTGACAACAAGATTAACCACATACGAGATGGGTCTTTCAACGGGCTACCTCAGTTGAATAGATTATTCTTGAACGACAATGATATTTCCGCTATAAATCGTACCACATTTCGCGGACTTACGAGGTTGGAATATTTAGACCTAATGCAAAATAAAATAACTAGCATAGCATCTTGGTCCTTTGAGACCCTCCGGATATTGCGTACTATTGATTTGAGGCTCAACAAAATAACAGAAATAAAACCCAATACTTTTGAAGACTTAACTAATCTTAAAAGTTTATACATGAGTCGAAACAGCCTGACGTCTGTACCGAGAGAAGCATTCCGAGGATTGCTGAAACTGGAGGAATTGTATCTTGACAGAAATCAAATTGCTCGAATCGAATCAAACACTTTCATTGAACTGAGTCATTTAGAAGTGCTGGACCTTCATGGCAACGAGATTACTGATCTCCAACCCGGTGCATTTGAAGGACTCTCGGCTGTGAGGGATCTTGACTTGTCTCAAAACAAAATTCACATGCTATCAACTGGGTTATTTGCTGGACTTGCCAAATTGGAGTCTCTGTATATGGCTGATAACACATTGACTATAGTTGATGCCATCGACGTTGGGTTGCCAAGTTCTGCTGCAGTCTACTTCTCTACCCGTGAAAAAATATGTAAGATCTAACTGGATCAAATTATATCTAATTTGATCTAATTTGATCCACTTAGATCTAAATTATGGGAAAAATTAGATCTGCTTGGATCTCAGGAGATCTATCTAGATCTACGTAAACCTGCTTAGATCTAAAAAAAATTTCACAGGTCTGTGCGTATTAGATCCAAGCAAATCCAGTCAGATCTGAAGCGATCTAAGAAGATATCACTACGTCTGCGTACATCTACTTAGTTCTAATGTTATATCTAATTAGATCGCGTTAGATCATTTTAGATCTCATGAGATCTCATGAGTTTCTCCATGATTGTTTTTATTACCTCATTAATTTTCAGGTTCTAATAGAGGAAATCGAAGTTACCAAATATTAAATAATCTTCAACATTGTTAAAAAGTTCTTAGTTTCCATGACCGATGTTAGGTGAGTCGGTAGCGGGCAGAGTTGGCGAGCACACGGTTCACGGATCGATCCCCGGTCGGGATCAAGTTTTTTTTTTTTTTTTCTTCGGGCCGATACTAGTATATATAATTATATAAAACTATATAAAATTACATATGGCCAAAACTCATATATAATTTTATATAGTAATTTATATATAATTTTGTATAATTATATAAAAAAAAAAAAAAATAGATCTAGTTGGATCTAAATAGATCTAGTTAAATCTAAATAGATCTAGTTAGATCTAAATAGATCTAGTTAGATCTATCCCAAAATTTAGATCTACGTTGATCTCATGCTTTAGATCTACTTAGATCTAAAATATTTTTTCACGGGTAATGACACCGAGGAACATGGTTTTTACTACCCTGAGTAACTTTGAAACCATAGTACTTTTCGATACTAGTGCGAAAGTGTTGATTCTCGGATGAGTGTGAAGTTTTTCGCCCGAGCGAAGCGAGGGTGACAATCACACGAGTCGAGAATCATCTTTCGCATGTGTATCGAACTTCATTTTTCAACACAGCGCGCGTTAAGTTGAATTTTATGCACGCGAAGCGTGCGCAAAATCGAACTTTGCGCACGCCGTGTGGAAAAAGATATTTGTTTTGAGCTAAAATTAGTGAATAAGAGCATCTCTCGCTTGTACGGATGAAGTATTTTGTTACCTATAGCCGTCTTTCTTTAGCGAAACGATATGGATTTGGTTGAAGAAATTCGATTTCCCTGTGCAACTGCAGCAAAATGTTATTTCCCAATTTTCACCGTTATTGTTAGTGCTTGATAATAATATGCAGTATCTTATACAGCTACTGATACATCTATGAATATGTAGCAATAATAAAAATCATTTGCAAACACATTTGCTATTATTAAATGTGCGTACAGTCTTATTTATATCGGGTTACCCTGTCCTCCTCCACCAGCTGATACCTGCACCTCTATCCTATAATAAAATCCTTCATTTACCGGATTTTACAACTTGGAGGGTTGACATTCGATTCGAATAAGTTCAGCGAGAACAACAGAATGAACACCATGTTCCGATTCGCGGTGATTTCTAACTTGGTCTTTGCCATCGTGCTGACCCAGAGAGAGCTAACGTCATCGAGGGGCTATTTACTTCAATTTTGGGTGTACGAGTGATTTCCGACTTCCATAGACTTCCATTGACTACCAATGACTACAAATGACAACCAATGACTACCAATGACTACCAATGAATACCAATGACTACCAATGACTACCAATGACTACCAATGACTTCCAATGACTTCCAATGACTCCACAGTGACTTCCAGAAGACTACATGTGACTCCATAGTGACTTCCATTGACTTCCAAGGACTTCCATTGACTACCAATGACTTCCAAAGACTACCAATGACTTTCAATGACTCCATAGTGACTTCCAGAAGACTGCATGTGACTTAATAGTGACTTCCAAGGACTTCCATTGACTACCAATGACTTCCAAACACAATCAATGACTACCAATGACTTCCAAAGACTTCCATTGACTACCAAAGACTACTATAGACTTCCAAAGACTTCCAAAGACTTCCGAGACCCGTGTACATAGGACTTCCCAAGTGAATAGCCCGTCGGCTAACGTTCACTATATTCAGGTTGGCTGTACTGTGTGTTATATTGGGGGGTCAATTTTTAATTTATTTTGTCCGGTCTGACGTGGAATGACTCTGATGAGGATTCATTTTCTTAATCTGATATTAGAAATGCTATACCACCACTACGTTACGCGATAGGGAAATAGAGAGAAAGAGAAGGAAGGGATAGTCTCCTTCTTCTTCTTCTCTTCTACTGGCCTAGACTCGTGAAGGAAGTAGGAAGTAGGCAAAGAGATGGTCTCCTTCTCTTCCGGAGCTAACGATAAACCAAGGAATTCTATATCACGTTTGCGAAACTTACCGCTCTGCAATACCTATCTCCCGGTACACGGTAATGATGATCCAATCTGTATCCAATAATAATCCTTCGGTAATGAGAGCTAGAAAAATTACACTATAGACTGCGAATATATTATATGTATGGACACCATACTTGGGGCAGATTTTAATAGCACTTCACTTTCGCTGCAGCACATTTCAATGATATTATATGTGTATTCTACACGAGGGGTTGAATTAGGAGAAATCTTCACTTCATTCATACTTTGATATGATGCCCATAATACGATCTTCGGCACTGGCACTGTAGTCGAGTCACTGACGCGACGATCATCAACCGTCAACTCGTTCGAAAATCCTACAACCAATGAGAAGAGGCGTTTACGCGTTCGTCAAGCTTTTCGAAGACGGTGAACGACTGTCATGGCGGCCTGCCAAGGCTTGTAAACAAACTGCCCTGATTTGCAAATTTTTATTTCTCACCGATTCCGCGATTTTACAGATGCAGCATATACTTATAGCGATATTTTTATTAACGCGTATAGGCAAACGAGCAATAGAACTTCTGATCGCGATAAACGAACAAAAATTTGACCTCCACTCCCAGACCTACATCTCAACCGATATAATTATTAAACAATCGAATCTCGCGACGAATTCACTGTGTTTAATCAACACACGAATTACCTGAACTCACACCACGCCCGTATAGTTGTTTAGAGACAAATTAGCTCTTTATTCACTCCTCAACTGTAATCGCCACTTTATTGACCTGAAACGCGGGCTTAATGTAGCATATTATTCCCTCTCATACTTTTTTCCCGCAAATTTTTTTTTTTTTTTTTCTTCATTTGCGGGAAATAATGTACATTATTCCCGCAAATCTGGATTTTGCCGTAAATCAGATCTGAATTTTGCGGGAAATAATGTACATTATTCCCGCAAATCTGGATTTGCGGGAAATAATGTATATTATTTCCCGCAAAATTTGTATGGATTTATTATTTTTGTAATTTTTTTTTTCATGTTTTTTCGATAAAAAAATTTTCAAATTTTTTTCCAAAATTTTTTTTTTCAATTTTTCTTTTTAAATTTTCCAAATTTTTTGTTTTTTCTTCATATTTCGTTTTTTGAACTCTTTCTTTCTTCATTATACATACATTAAATTCTAAAGTCAATGAAGTTTTAACAGGTGAGTGGGGGCGGGGCGCCGGGGGTTCCGCCTGAATTAGTCAAAATTGTTCATCTAGTTTTTATTTTCCTGAAAAAATTTCAAGTTTTTTTTTATGGGGGGGGCTCTGCCCCCACCTCCTCGCTTCGCTCAGGCAGTAAACCCATCCTCGGGAATTTCGTTCGGGCAGTAAACTCACCCTCGGGAATAATCTTCGACTTTATTCCCTAGTTGCATAATGTACTATTACACTGAGAGACTCTTCGTGTCAATAAATGGTAAAACTATATCAAAGTTTAGTATGGTAGGGTTCGAAAGTAGGGAAGACCGGGCGTACGTTTCAAAAATTCATATGGTGCATACTAATGGGTAAAACTGATATTTTCCTTTCAATAAGTGAAAAAGGTGTTTCAATGTTTAATGAACAACATAGTAATATTCGGAACGCACCATATCAAAGTTAGATAGCGACTTGACAAACACGGTTAGTATGGTGAATATGAAAGTTTGAAATAATCGTCTCCAGTCGTCACGAAGAATATCAGTTTTTCGTACGGACCATATGAAAAGTCATGACTTGCCGGTGAAAAAAGAAGGGAGTGAGCCGAGGCTATCACCAACACCAGTATCATCAGGAAGTAGAGGTCACACGCACTGAAAGGACATACATATCGGGTATACTATACATGTACACAAATATACACAAGTTACATAGGAGTATCGCGCAACACACTTATAAATTAGACCGAGAGACTTATACCTATACATTTACAATATACAAACGTAATACAATTACGTGCGGGAAAATTTCAGAAACTTCTATATATACCAAGCTGGTAATAATCCACTGCTTGTGAGAAAGGACTTGGAGGGTTCTTTTCTAAATAACTCGTTAAAGAATCATTCTTTTGGAAAACTGCATTTGCAAAGTAGACTTTATTTTGGAAAGGTAATTTTATAACTTGAAAAAAAAAAAAAAAATCCAATTAATTTTTTAATTATGTATTATTTTTCAATTGAAACATGTATGGGCATCACAGCAAACATGATGGTAGAAAATTTTGAAAATTTGGATCTTCAGATTTTATCCTAGAAAAAATTCAACAAACGCTTCAAGCTCTTTAAGACGTTTGTTTAGGAGAAAATTGGATTAGAAAAATTGACAAATTAACATGTGTTCTTATGGGCAAAAGTGGAAAAAAAATTATATCTGTGTTAAAAATGACGGAAAAAATCTGAAACTCTTTAGGTCAACGGGGAAAAATATCTGATTCTCGCCTAATCATTTTTGCATTGATTAGGTAGCTCGTTTTCGAAAAATGAAATAATTTTTCCCGAGTATTGAGAATAAAAATCACTCCGCGCCAATTTGAAGTTAGCTGATATGGAGTGAATTGCCCATATACATCCCTATTCCTCAAACATGAATACTTTCAATTGAGGAAGTGTTCAGAATGAAATATTTTCTACTTTTAAATAAATTCAGATAATTTGGGAGTATATAAAATTTTAGCACTATTAGAGTCTAGATATACTATAATAACTTTTATTCTGAAAAGATGATCTAATTTTTTTTCTAATCTTTGAATTTTTGTATTTATGACATAATTTTAAATGTTACAAATAAACTAATCATAAAGAATCGAAGGTATCAGAAATAGAACTTTTTATAATTAGAATTGTCTTCATTTTTAGAATTCAACATTTTCGTCGTTTGAAAAAAGAAATAGGAAAAGTCATACATAGGTAATCCTAAAAATATAGCCAATTACAGAGATATACAAATCTCCACATTCACACGGCACATGGCAAGCGAATTGGCAGGATTTTTCCTTCGGCTGTTTCCGAAACAGAGCGGGGCCTCGTGCGTTCTCGGTGAAGATCGTAGTCGCTCGGGAGATTCAGGAAATATTTTCATACGCACCATACGAAAAATTGAGACTCTCCGTTTCAATTTCTAATATCCTTTGCAGTTTCACGGCTGCTTGATATCAATGTTGATATTGACCATGTTAATTTCTGGAATATGCTTCTCGAATGATGACAGTCACTGTGTTTATAAGTGAGACGACTTTGTAGGAAATTTTACTATGGAGAATATCGATTTTTCGTATGGAAGATTTCTGACATACAACGTTCTAATATTTCATATTGACCATACTAATATCTCGTATTTTCTTGTTAAAATCTGCTATGGCAATATGAAACTTCAGTATAACGTTACGAATAACTAGTGTATTTTGCGCTGTCTTCCCTACTTTCGAACCCTACCATACTAAACTTTGATATAGTTTTACCATTTATTGACACGAAGAGTCTCTCAGTGTATCTATTATTCCGATCGCGTAAAGAGAGTGAGCGCGGACCTGTTGCATCCCTTGCTAAAAAGACAACTCACAGTTCCCTGAGCGTCGGAGGGGAGGGGGTGGGGGGTCGTAGAATGTATTACACGGACTGCCGCGAATTAGCCTCGATACAATCGTCAGCTCTAGGGTAAATCAGGCGCCATAATCGAATGATGCATTTATAATTTATGCGGATTATCGATTAGATATTTATCCACAGAATTTTGGGATTGGTATTCTGAACGATTTCTATTTTACAAAGCCAAATTGTAGCTAATGCGGACTTACTAATAAACTAATCTTGTGGCTAATCACCACTTTATTCGAAATTATATTCTTATTACAGCTCTTCACCGACTGTTATTTATTTTTACCTGTACAAAAAAAAAAAAAAAAAAAATTGTACATACAGGGTGGTCCATTTAACTCTGTCATCTCGAATAATTTGGTTATTATCGATTATACAGGAAAATGTCATATGGAAAAGTTGTTGCATCTGAAGGGGGAAAATGAGTTTTGAAAGTGAATGTCATCTGAAGGTCATATTTTATGAGATTTCGGCCGTTGCGATGTTTTTTTAAATGGGACAACCTATTTTTTTTCTCACTACAAGGAAGGTGGCACCGAAACGCATCCAACCATGTGCAACAACATGACCTTCGGATGACTTTCAGCCCCAAAATTGATGATCAAATGATGGAATCGCCTGGCCCTGCCTATGATTTTTGGAGCAACACTTGCACACGCATTCATGATACGTTTCTTAAATGAATGGACTAATGAATTTGAATAAATAAAACAATGAAATGGAAGAAAAATTGGAAAATAAAAAAATTATAAAAAAATGTAGTCCCCAAAATTCAGTAAATTGTGGGGCCGAAGGTCATTCGAAGGTCATGTTGTTGCACATGGTTGGATGCGTTTCGATGCCACCTTCCTTGCAATGAGAAAAAAAATAGGTAGTCCCATTTAAAAAAACATCGCAACGGCCGAAATCTCATAAAATATGACCTTCAGATGACATTCACTTTCAAAACTCATTTTCCCCCTTCAGATGCAACAACTTTTCCATATGACATTTTCCTGTATAATCGATAATAACCAAATTATTCGAGATGACAGAGTTAAATGGACCACCCTGTATTTTACAGAATATTTTTACAATATAATATGCTTATCGTAATAAAGATCACCTCCAACGATTTGTTAGTTAATTTTTCTCATATTCCCAATATTTCATTATATATCCGGTGTTATAGATTGAATCTTCTAATTACGAGCTATTACAAGGCCTTCATACTCTACCCGGTAAATAAATAAATGAATCATTACGTTTTTTCGTCTCAACTATTCTTATTCAGTCTCTCATATTTTACTAGACATTCATTTCAACGAATAAGGTTCCCGGCTACTGTTACCACTCGAACTTACGTATCCCTAGTTCGGCTAGGCACCTGCTTTGAGGGCAGCACAAGTCAGGGTTGAAATCTCAATCCGAATAAGTATGAACGTATTGTATAGCAAACATAATTCTTAATCGTCTCTCTTGAAACCTGATGGCGCTAGCAACTGAGCTGACAAGTGGCGCCATCGAAAATGAAAGTATAAAAACGAGCACGTGATAAGAGAATGTAAACAGCCAAGGTAAAACGACTACACGTCTTATCAGGATACAGTTATCTAGTTATGATCTGGATGAAGAGTCGTCAGAATTAAAATTGTGATGAGTTTAATCACTCGTTAGTCTTTCCGTCCACCAATAATAATAATGGTCAAAGTGATATTATTCGATCTCAAAGAATCATCGAACTGAGTTTGTAACACTAACTGCATCTACATGACCAGCTATGGATCCTGACGAAATAATTTATAACTCATTTTACCATTCTTTAAGGGTAAGAAACAAAAACTTTGTACTAATCCGTCTAATTGATTATTGCTCTTTCTCGCTCTCTCTTTCTCTCTCTTTCTTCTTTTAATCAATTAAACATTTCATTTATAACAAATACCTACTTATTTACAGAACGAATTCAGAAAAAAATATGAATTTGCGTTATCAAAGTGTTGGACTATATGCGTACCCTGTGGCAACACATTACGCGGTTTACAAATAACGGACAACTTTGTTGGTAATTTGAAAAAAAAAAACTCTTTCTCTCTTCCTCGTTTCTTAATCGTGGAATCATAGCTTACATATCTGTGTTCTAACTTTTATTCTCTCATCTGATAATGATAACGACGATTGTTTTAATGCTTCAGACGATCATATATTAAAACCGCACCTGGAATTACACGAGCATTTCACATCTACTAGAGGGGGAAATTCTTTGTTGTATAAATTGAACGGCATGACTTTAGAACTGATAAAAAATAACGAAAATAATGAATTATTGGATAATAATGGTCGGCATAAAGCCAGGGTCTTGTCCGTTGAAAGAGGATACAACAAGGAATTTCAAATGTACTTAATACTAGTTCTGGATAAGCCGTTACTTCCTGAATATTGTTTACCGCTTGATTTACCGGACGATGATGTCAACTTAAATCTCAACATCACTTCTTACAAGGAGTAAGTTCTAGCAAAATCGAAACTCCAGAATAAGGAGAGAGTTTTAATGAGCCAAGCTCACCCAAACTCACCTCTTTTTTACAGAGCTTCAAATTTCTTGGAACAGTTATCAGACAGAGTGAAAGCTCCGCTAGAAAAGCTGGACTCAAAATTGCGCAATATTGAATTAGGAAATTTCAACAACTCCGAAGAGCTTAGTTCGACGCTTAAAGATCTGACTCGTCATTACTGGGCAATAATGATGAGGAAACATTCACTCCACTTACAACGAGATGCAAGATTTCAAAAGCTGCTTACCACCGCTCTAGAAGTATTCATAATGCACTGTTTGCACGAAAAGATATACTCGTTTCTTAGCACCGAACTTGATCAGGAAGATTCAATGGTTAACAACAAAATGGTCCAGCTAGTCGACGCTGGGGTAACTCCCGACCAACTGGGCGCAGATGAATCCTTGGCTATATCTTTACCAGCTGCAATAGTTGAACTTGCTACGCTTGACGCTCGGGAAGGACCACTGGAGAAATTACTCTGTTTAAGAAGCACCCTCGACCTCATTGTTGCAGAAGTCAAAGGAGCCCTGGCAGAGGTGCAGACAAAGACTGAACAGAACTGTGGAGATAACGATAGTAGAGTTCGATCATTTCCCCAGTCTCCGTCCACGAATGATTTGATACCCTTGCTTTTATACGTAATCATAAGATCTCGTTCTAGACGACTAGTCACTGATTTACACTACATAAAAGATTTTCTTTGGTCTGTATCGCCGCAAGATGGATTGTCGTATAGTTTAGTTACGTTTCAAAAGGCTGTGGCCACTTTGTACAGAATTGATATAAGCCAATTGCCGGATAGGAGTGATAAAGTTAAAACTGAATTACCGATAAGTGAATTATTGGGCGTCATGTCTAGTTCAGATGAAAATATCACCCCGTTAGATAGACAAATGCATCAGTTGGCTAATATGTTGGAAAAATGTACGCAGGATTGATTAGTTTATAATTATTAATAAGTTTAGGCCATCACTTGGTTGTGATATCGACATTGAAATACCGTGAATTAGTTTTATTAATAATTGTGCCATGTTGTAATTAATTTTTGAGATAACTGCAGCAGCTTAATGTATAGAAATGAACTCTTGTTATATTTATTCAAGTGAATCACATGTATCCTCAGCTGTAGAGATATCTGATAAGCCTGGCAACTAATATTTACATGTTAGCTGTGTTATTACGTAAAGTATGAAGTTTGTACAAGTTTACCAATTTTTTTCTTTCTTCTGTATATTATGATTATGATAATAAAGCATTTTACAGTCTGAATCATTATCGCAAAATTTAAAATTTATTGAGCTGAAAATCGAACCGTTTCTTTGTTACATGTTTCCTTACAAGTCTATACGTAGTATTTACAAATGTATAAAATACAGAGATAGTATAGAAAAGGGATTGACTTTTGAGAAGTGCCAAAGACTTGCTGAGCAAGTCCGATTTCTCGACGATATCGTTCATTAGGAAATTTGCTTTTCCCTTTTCGATGCATATTTGGAGTAGTGTGCAGTCACTGATGGTATAGAACTGCTATACCAAGGTGATGCCCTCCTGTGGGCTGAGGTAGTGCGAGATGAATTCAAAGAATCAGATATTCTTGATGTAAATATTGCTTCTTCTCCGTTCCCAGACTCAATTTATCATCGAAAGTCTCACTGTTACAGTTACTCTCGGAATTAAGAAAGGGAACGGAGATCAGCGTCTTGCGGCCTCGCTGCGAACGTATGTTATTTTGATACTGGTCATAACCGGCCCATATCTTGCACACCTCGGTCCCTCCCGTCAGTCAATATTTCTCGCAAGATCTTTCAGAGAAGCGAGTTCTTTGAAGCTCTGTATGCTCCTCGATTTTTGAGACATCTCAACTGCAGGCTCCACTATTGCGGAATCGTTAACATCTCCGCGTCTTTCTGAAAGCTTATGGAAGGTACCATGCTCCGGATGTGTGTTCACCGGTGTGTTCCTTTTGAACTTGATTGTGAACAGTGCAATCAAAGCGACCGTCGTTAGAGCGAGTAAAACTGCTATAACTGCGATAGCTGGACCAGAAATTCCCCTCGGCCTCTCGAAATCGTTCGCCGTAAATCTCATCGGGGAAATTTCGTTCCAGTTCACCCATGTGCCATTCCATCTGGCAGGGTCAGCTCTTAGGTCTATGTCAACGTTGCTGGCCGGAATAGCCGTGAGTCGATATCTCATGAGGGCTTCTTCGAGTGTGGCTAGAATCAGAGGTCTTGTCTTTGCGAGATTTACCAATTCGCAAGGATCCTCCTTGATGTTAAATAGACACGGTGACTCCAGCGGGTTGCAGGTGACCTGTAAAAAGCGTAATGCATAATGCGTTTATACACATGGAAAATCTCGAGCCACAAGTTCAATTACCTTGTCTTCTTCCCGCACGTTGCAATTCAGCACAGCTTTCGTCCTCATCGATTGTATCTCAACAGCAGTGAGCATTCTAGTGGTCATTTTCCCCCGGTCCAACTGCCCTTCTCTCATCTTTATCACCTCTTTTACTTGTCTGGCTGTTATCACCCCGGCCAGTGCTACTCCAGCTTTACTCTTCAGCACGATTTCTGGATCATAAATTGCCAACGTTCCACCGTTGATATCAATATCAGGTCTTCCTGTCTCTCCGTACCATTCATCACCCGATCTCGTTGTGCCAATGATGTACTTAAAATCGCCCCTTCGAATAGCTGCGTAATTATCTATGTCATCGATGTTCACTACTATCTCTGAACGTGGACTGGGCTTGTCACTACGCAACGCTGACCACATGTTGATACCATCGATTTTCCCGAGGTCATCAGTGTCCATTCCTTCATCAGAAAACTTCATTATAGCGTTTGATGAAAGAGGCTTATGATACGAGTTTACATGAAATCAAATGAAACACTCTTACCAGCAGCCGCGTAGAGGGTGGGTAACCAATCAGACATGTATATGAGCTGATTGGAGACTCTGTTCGTTTCTTCTATCAAAGGACTCCATATTGCTGCTACTCCACGAACCCCACCTTCCCAGGGACTTTCTTTGATCTGAAAGGAAAATCGGTTGCTCAAAACCAAAATGAATTAACTTCTGAGTGATCGATGTTGTCCACGTACCCCACGCATTGGGTAATTGCTTCCTCTGTTGCTGTGAATTCCCATTGTTGGAGCACCGTTGTCAGACATGAAGAGAATTATGCTGTTCTCCAGCATTCCTCTTCGTCTGAGGGCTGACATCACATCACCTACGCTCTGGTCGAGCTTGGACACCATGGCTGAACGAAAGTTCAGAGTTTATAGTTTTTAGTACAGATTTATTCCTCGAAGGGACTTTGGAAGCGGAATTAGTAACTCACCGGCATAAATCCTTCTTTCGGGATCTGTGATGTGGGTGAATTTTGCAATCTCTTCATCGGGCGCCTGGAAAGGTGCATCTGCATTGCCTGTGTGTGGAGCAAGGTGTGCAAGGTACATGAACATGGGGTCGTCAGGGTTGTGGGTTTCGATGAGCTTGACCGCTTCTTCGGTGAAAAGATCGGTTGAATACTTTCCAGCGGTGTCCCAAGCGACGGACATGTTCCTCCGCATGTCAAACCCTTTGACGGTACCACCCTGCGGAAATGAGATCGTCACATAGACAGCAGATTCTCGGTTTTCGCACTCATAAACAGCAGAGCATTCTGTCAATTTGACATTAGGAACGAGGGAAATTACCGTGGCCTGAACCTCGTGGCTGTAATAATCCTGGAGACCGTTCCAATACCCGAAATGGGAATCAAAGCCGCGACGTGTTGGGGTGAAATCCACCCGGTGGTATCCCAAATGCCATTTGCCAATCGCGTGAGTCTTGTATCCTACATCTCTGAGATACTGTATAGCAAAGAAAGTAAACTTGATGTGTAATAAGAACATTTTTTAGGGCTGAGGCTGGAAGATTCTGTACCTCTGGTAGCAGCTTCTCCTTGAGTGGCAATCCTCGAGGTTCTGTTTCGAAGATAACGGAATGCTGCATTCCAAGGTGAATGGGATATTTTCCAGTCATTAGAGCGGATCTACTGGGTGTGCAGAGCGCAGGTACGTAATGGCTGTTGAGTATGACACCGTTGTAGGCTAAAGCGTCGATATTTGGTGTTGGAATTTGATTTGAACCGTGGAAACTGACGTCATTCCATCCCTGATAACAAGTCAAAGAATTATAAAGCCTGACATACGTCATGGGATATTTGAGCTTTCTTTCTATCTACCATATCGTCGGCTAGAATTATTATGATGTGAGGTTTTTGCTGCCCATTTAACGTCTCCGATCTCCTATTCCTCGTCATGTGAGACATTCCACTGGGGCTTGCTTCTATGAATGAAAATAGGGCCAAGATTGTGGCTAGCCATAACCACGAGGCACACATCTCGAAGTGATCTGGAATTCAAATGAGTTCTTGATAAACAGGAAGCATTTTTATATCGTACATTCGATTGTCTGTCTTGATGTAATGAGATTTTTCATATGCGGAATTTGAGCGGCGTTACCGGTTCGAATGGTAAGTCATTATAAGAATGGCAAAGCATAAAGACCCGAGTTCTGATCTAATCCGTTGATAAATTACCTGTAGGTAAGGATTAACGTTATGGTGAACAGGTTCGCTCGTTGGGATTGTCCTTGACGAAACGATCACACTTTTGCCTGTGTATAATTTTCTTTAGATCTCACTTTCAGTCGCGGCGTATTCGAAAGAGTATATAGGAAATAGTTATTTCATATATGATTACAACGGCCTTAATTAACTGATACCGTAATTGGTTCTTGATATTGTAATAACACGTATCAATTTAAGTACGAGCTATATGAAATGAAGCGGTGCGAATGACTAGCCGTTTATCGTCAACAAATATAAACTGGTTCGATGAAAAAAAGGAGAAGTTGGCCATGAGATGATCGAGAATAACAGGATGCAGTACCATAGAATTGAATATTTTCAAAGGGAATGTATGGGATTACGGTACATTCCAATACTTCCAATATATCGGATAGAATAGGTGTCTATAAGTTAGATGAAATTTTCTTAGTAATGGAAGGTCGATGCCTTGCAAAGAAGATGAAGAAAACGTGCCTGGCCACAGTAATGTAAAAACGGCGAAGATAATCGGCGATCTATACGGTGGACGAACAAGATGAAGAGAAAAAGTTTCACTGATATTCACCATCGCATTATTTTGCAGGCGTTTTTTTTTTTTTCTTTTTTTCGTCACGGCTTCACTTGTTAGACGATTATTCACAGTCTTAATATGAGATTTGAACCATTTATCAAAAATTCATCACCTGTCGTGTTAATTATCACTTTTTATCACTAACAGGAACACGTTGCTTATAGAGGAGAGCTTGGTTTTGAGAAATGACTCATTTGTGCATCGTTTTAATTTTTGTAAATCAGCGAGGAATCGATTTCTAAAATTCAAAAAAGCGGTTTAAACGTAACTGTGTCGTTATAATCGATTCGACTACTTTCCAAGATCAAATGAATAGCCGAGCGTTAAGCTATAGAAAACAGTATTCCGGATTTTAATTTGTGGTTTAGCGATGCCTTTTTACTCTTACTTTCATTGTACAGACTTTAATGCTCCGAGTTGTTATGAGTTTCTGGAACTTTTTGATAATTGCGAAAGTTAATTAAATAGGATCGGCACAAAGAAGAGCAATCGAGAAGAAAATGGGTATCGAACGGTCAGGAGAGAGCAGAAATTACCTGCGGCTTTCCGATAAATAAAATAAAGAACCGAGAATTAGATATATATGATGGATTTGGTTGTTTATCGTATGACTGCAGACAATTTTGATATTCCATTTACCCGGACACGGACCGTTTATTTATCTTGAATTTTTTATGTATACGCGAATGAACACGACGATATCCATAGGAATATGATAACTTATGCGTATTTAGAATGCAGGAGCATGCCTCGTTTATGTAAGAGGGTTGCTCGTGAGAATTGATGAAATCGAAAAATACTCGAGATGGAATAAAATATAAGGACATGAAACTGAACGACTACTCATCGTCGCCCCGTAGTACGTCAGCCAATATGGGCTAATAAATTGTGCAAATTGTTGAAAAAAAAAAAAAAAAAACCAATGAACTCTGTACAATGAATTGTGTCAACATATTTTTACAAAATTATCTACTGCAGCTGAGTGTGAAAAATGAGAATGTTATACATGCGGAAAAAGTTAGAAGAAAGTGAAGGTAAGGAAAGTTCGTCGAGATTTGTTTGATGAAAAAATAAAATAAAGTAGAAGGAGAGAGATTGCAGAGGGGTGGGGGACTCGGCAAAAAGTAAACTTCATTTGACCCTAACGATCCTAGATATCCCCCAAGTGTGATAATCACCAGGTGACCAGGTCGCAGAGGTAAGAAAAAAAAGGCGATAAAATACTCACGAGAAATGTAAGGCAATTGTGAACCAGTCCCGCGGGTTCCTCTTCCAAGTCGCTGATTGTCCGCGAGCGACTGTCAGGACCTGCAATTTCCGAAGTTACTTTAGCCACAACCTTCTCGTCGAATGTTCAATTGCTTTGGGAACGACCTCGAGTGGGGGCGTCTGTATGAAGGTACGAAGCAAAACCGGGATATTTACTTCATAGACTTTTTTTTTCTAGGGGACAAATATCATGAGAAAAGGAAAAATGATGAGTAATTTTATAGCTCAAAGATACGAGATGAAAATGTCTATGGATCTTAATTTCTTGCAAATCAAGAAATATTTTATCGACTCGGTCTTCTCATTGCTGACTACTTCTTTTTTCAAACATACAATTGCAAATTCATCATTTTCCAATATCCCCCCCGAGTAAAAATCATTTTATAGAATCATATAGAATTATATAGAATTGTTCTATATAATTCTATAGAAATATCGGCCCGATAGAAATATATGGGGCTTTCCAGCCATTATCACCCACGTCTGACCTCGACATTTTTTGTTTTGCTCAATTTTTTGATATGTTGTAGTACTATATTGAAAGATCATCTGTGATTTTTTTTTTAATTTTCCAACAAACCGTTTTTTTTTTCATAAATAATACCAACTCTGAAAAGAATACATCCTTCAAAAATTCTGAAAAAAATCACCGATATTCTACATCTGAAACTCGATTTTTTGATACCCTTCCGATCGTGGACGGTTGAGATCTTCTATTTTTTCAACCAATATCAAGATTCAAGAATCGTTATTCAACACATCATAAAATTTTTTCTTTGACCTTGGCTGTTCTTACACCATGAGAGAGGGAAATGTTGTGGAGTAGTGGGTAGTAATTCTTCATTCTTTCGCTCTACTTTTAGGTTATGTTATAAGCACATGTCTTCACAGCCTAGGTTGGTTTTCCGCACTCACTTAGTATTGCGTTCTGATGTTTCACTATGCAGTTAACTGAGTTTATCTAGTCTTTTCTCTGTATGATTACACTATTTTTCTGTGATTCTCGCCTATGGGCTGTTTAATACTTAGTTCTTAGTACCTTCTATCATTTTGCTTCTAAGTTTATAGCTTCGTTCCTAGAACACCTTCTATTATGATGTTTTGTTTCTTTGTACAGATTTAATAAATGTTATTGTTCTGAGGAGGGCCCCCACTTAGGGCCGAAACGTCAAAATATTGACTTATCAATTAAGACCTACATTTCCAAGAAATCTTCCACTCGTTATTCAACACACACAATCCTTGTGGGCTGATAGCATTCATTTTTTATGGAAAAAAAAGACAATCCAACAAACGATTTCACTAGTCCGATAATCACGAACAAACAAATAAACGATTGATAAAAAAAAAAAAAAAAAAAAACGGAAAAGTTGAAATTCTCCGGCCTATTCACATAGGTGCGGATGTCTAACACGACAAATTGAACTCTGAAGTAAGAACTATTTTAACACGATGCGATCAATCCATTGTTTTCGCCCGGCACCTCGAGTACAGTTGTGTGCTTTTATATTAATGGCCTGAGAATCTAAAAATTTGATCGGTACCGCGTCACTAAGGTTCCCATATTATAGGGTAGACGCACAGAGACAAAAAATTGCTCAGAATAACGAAAAATTAGGATAATTTTGATGTTGAATGTATGGATTAATTGAATGAAAATTATTGTCAATCCCAGTCGAAAAAGGATAAAATTATGGAAAACTTGGCATCATTTCTAGACAGTTTTGGTTGAAAGAAGCCCGTAATTCGATGATTCTCATCGTGTAAACTTTAACGCGTCAATTTAATCATAGCGAAAAATTAAAATCAATACATTTTTTTCTAAAATTGAGGATTTTTTTCTCTGTGCGGGCAGGGACTGGTGAAATCGTATTTCGGATTGTGTTTTTTTTTTTTTTTCATCAAAAATAAATGCCCTCAGCCCACAATTGTGTGTTGAATAATGATTCTTGAATCTTGATATTGGTTGAAAAAATAGAAGATCTCAACCGTCCACGATCGGAAGGGTATCAAAAAATCGAGTTTCAGACGTAGAATATCGGTGATTTTTTTCAGAATTTTTGAAGGATGTATTCTTTTCAGAGTTGGTATTATTTATGAAAAAAAAAACGGTTTGTTGGAAAATTAAAAAAAAAATCACAGATGATCTTTCAATATAGTACTACAACATATCAAAAAATTGAGCAAAACAAAAAATGTCGAGGTCAGACGTGGGCGATAATGGATGGAAAGCCCCATATAGAATTCTATATAATTCTATATAATTTTATAAAATTCTATGAAATTCTACATATTTCTATCGGGCAATATTTCTATAGAATTATATATACTTCTATAAGATTATATATAATTCTGTAAAATTGTATATAATTTTATAAAATTATACTGAAACCGGCCCTATATAATTCTATATAATTATGTAAAATCATTTTTACTCGGGCCCTCAAAATTTCAAAAAGTTTCGATAAACTAGGTGACCTGTATCCTGTTTCTTCCACGCTTTGCAGATATATGTAAGTAATTGAATAATTAGGCGCAGAATGGATGGTCCTTTCAGTTTAATATTGACGGAATTTTTTTTCCTTATTAGATCGCATAATATCGCATTTATGAAGCTAATGCTGTCAAAAATCGATAGTAGAATTATTGTATCTAATTCAGAATCGTAGTACCTGTCTACACGTAATTTGTATCAGATTCGCCGAAGTGAGTGAATGTTTCTAGTCAGTGGATAATACGGTATTCAACAGTGTCTAATTGGCAATTAGCAGGAGTAGAAGCTGCAATAATAAAACCTTGAATGGACCAGTGGTTACGGACTTACAAATCGTAGCATCGACTAATCAGTCAAGCGTTAATAGTTACAGGTATATGCGTTTGCATATACTTAATAAAATCGTAGTATATTTTATCCGTTTATTAACACTGCAGCAGTATTTAATAAAGGCGAATAGAAATATCGAAAGATTTAAGATAATTATTGCAACGATGTAGGTAGAAGTGAGAAGATAGGAATCGATCCGGAAAAACTTGCAGTTTAGTTTTCAATCAAATCTCGAACAAGATTGACGTCGTATTTCGTACTACCCTGATTGGGGATCTATATCGTAATTGAAACTCGTCTCATTACATAACTGTATAATATATAGGTATACACTTGGTTGATTTTAACAGAAGAAACTTTGTCGAAAAATGTTTCAAACTTTCAAAGGAAGTAAAAACGATCAGTTCTCGAAATATTTTATTTCGAATAGGTGAATAAATTGGTAGACAGTAATTAATTGTACAGAAGAATTATTAATTACATAATTTCATCGGATAAATAATGATCATGTTACCTATATCTATAGGGAGGAAAAAAAAAAGTGAACAGTTGAATAAAAGATCCGTTTCAATTGATTTAGGTCATATATATAGGTACTATATTCAGAGTGAGACAAACATTATTTGTTAATCTGTCTTGATTAAGGCTGGACGAGAAGTGTTCTTAATAAGTCAAAGAACAAAGGTATTTTTTTTTTTTTTTTCACTGACAATCGAGTTCTATGAAGTATTAGCTAACGATTATAAGACCTTCAATGAATTGGATACTAGATTTAGATCTGTCATCCAGATACGCGTCACCGATTGCTAAGTCAGATGATTAGGGAAGTATGCATTGTCATTATAGAAAAAATAAAAAATTGATAAATAGAAGGAAATGGATCCTTGTTCAGTATTTTTTTTTTTTTTTTTTTTTTTTTTTTGCAAATCAGGTAGAAGTTTCCTCGATTTGTAATGTGTGTGTGTTTTTTTTTACCATATGAAAACTCTGATGCCACCAAATATCCGGGGTAAGTCTTAATTGAAATTCATTACTTTGGTTTCCACGGTTACGTCACGTTGGGAATATAGGTATCCAGCGATTACTGCGAACACACATCGTATAGTACGATATATTACACGTGTACCCATTTTGGCGATAGGATAAAATAAGATTATAATTATATTCATAAGCTTTGAGCAATCGAATATTTTCTATAAATTTTGATTGGAAGGAATTTAAAAAAGATATTTTTAACCAGTGGAAAGGCAATTTTAGTTCCAACATAGAAACTACCAGATGAATTAATTCCAAAATTCAACCATATCGAAGTTGGAGCAAACCCGATCGATTAAGATCATAGTTACTCAAATCTGTTGATCCGTTCTCTATAGTTATCATAAATTAAAATTTTCTTTTTGAAATTGTTTTCTTCGAATAACTCGAAAACTATTCGACCGATCAAATCCAAACTTTGCATCGATTCATATAACGATTGAATAAAATACGTCTATTGGTTGTCGAAATATCGTTGGACAAAAATTTGATCATACAATGGAGATGAGATGATTTTCCGGATGTCAAAACGCGGAGATGTGATGAAAACTCAAATTTCCATTTTTCGGGCGATGATGATAATAACTTCCTTCCATTTTTAAATGGGAATTTGAAGAAATTCTTCCAATGGCAATGAAACCCAAGTCCGATCTATAAATTATAGTATAATTTTTTAGTGCCAGTAGAAAGCGTGAGAGAAGTTTCGTTATTATTTTTTTTTTTTTTCAATTTTCCATTTCCTATTCTTGCACAGAAGTTTGTTGTGGGGGGTGAAAGAGTGCAGATGAAATAAATTAATTCACTGAGTAGATTATTGTACAAACTTTTTTGAATTGGAAAACCATGTAAATACATGCGGGCGAAACATCTGCGGAGGATGGCGAATATCTACGTCCGGCATATTTTAGCGATCTTTTTATTCTTTCAAACTTATACCTCGCGCGATTCGTGAACAGAAAACGCACAAGGTTAGCTTATCTGTATATATAGCTATAGCTGTGTGTATTGTCTCTCAAAAGATTCGCTCCATTGGTCATCCGTGCAGAATTTTCTTAGGAGTAAAACAATCGTTACGGGAACTCCCCGCAGGAAATTGCGGATACTTTAATATTTCAGCCGTTTGTATACCCCATTCTGTCTTATCCCTTAGTTTTATTCAACCAAATGAAATCCCCTTGAAGAAGAAGAAGAAGAAGAAGAAGAAGAAAAAGAAAATCACACCTTTTAGCATACCAGCTCTGAATCTTCGATTTCATCAATTTTAACTAACATAAGATTTCGCGATTTTCATTATTCATACATTTTCATCGTCGCTACACCTCGAGTTGTGACAGTTTTAATAAATTCATTAAAAAGAGGTGAATTTTCTCTATCTACCTAATAGTCAACGATCTCGTTTCATCCCTCGATGAAATAAACATGAAATAAATTAACTTCCAGCCGCTGCTGCAAAGAGACAAGAGCCTCCCGTGGTTCGTTAAAATCTAATTGTTCAAAGCAATCCAAAAAAGTCTCGCTTCAATATAATTCTTTCATATCTGAGCTACGTAGGTTTAAATATCGCTTCACCTAGTTATTATACTTACCTACTATATCTACCGTCCGTCAAATTGCCTGACGATATAATTACTTCACGAAAGATTAGGGCAGAAATGAAGAGCCGCCGATGTTCGCTCGTGCGGAATTTCCATCAGACTCAATTTCGGTTCCTTTCGGTGTCTCGCATTTTTGACATTACTCTATGCGCAGGAAATATTATATGACACATAAGTTCATCATCACTCATTATGAAATATAGTGATTTTATTTACGACATACTATGTCTGTGTAGAAAATTGAACTACAGAAGCGGGATGAAAATAAAAAAAAGTTGGATCTTTGCAGCTGCAGGTCCCAAGAGACTCTGAAACAAAATCACTTCGATAAAAGTGAAGCGAAATCGGGTTGGCCGGATCAGATTTTCCTTGTGAATTGTTGAGAGGCGTCTTTTTCCGAGTTCGATAACTCTTTTCAATTCTATATACCTACCACTTCATATGCTCACCTGTAGAAAATACAGACTATCGTTTCGAACACGTTTTTCAATTTTTTGAGTCGAGTCAAAGTTCCAAATTTCAAAAGTCCCGAACGGTGAAAATTCCGAATTTGAATATTACTGACACACAGTTTTTAGAACGGGTATTCTGCCGGAAGTCTACATAGCCGATTTCGAAAAGTTTGAAACGAAGAACACCGGAGGTTCCAAATTCCGAAAGCTAAAGATCCGAAAGGCCAAAACTCCGAGACTTAAAATTCACGTAGGTATACCTAGGTATAATTCAGTGTTCAATAATTCGGGCTGTATTGATCGTATCGAAACCAAGAAGTGGTCAAATTAGTCATGTTGAGATTTTCTTTTTAGAAAAAAAAAGTTTCAAAATCCTATCAATTATTTATGACATCATTAAGGCCCATCCCTAGTCGCCCACCTCCTTTTGGCGAAATGTGTTACATTTCGATTATTATCCGAGCCCAGGCGTCAAAAACGCAAAAAAGGCCAACTTAGCGCAAATTCTATTTCAATTCCGAACACATACGTCCAAAAAAAATTTCGTTTCGTGTGAAAATAGAGTCTAAATACCGATTTTACATTGTGTCGAATTCGTAAACATTCGTAAACATTCGACACAATGTAAAATCGGTATTTAGACTCTATTTTCACACGAAACGAAATTTTTTTTGGACGTATGTGTTCGGAATTGAAATAGAATTTGCGCTAAGTTGGCCTTTTTTGCGTTTTTGACGCCTGGGCTCGGATAATAATCAAAATGTAACACATTTCGCCAAAAGGAGGTGGGCGACTAGGGATGGGCCTTAAGTTATCGATTAAAGTAGATAAGATGGGTCTCCGTAAAGAGGGTCTCGATTAGAATGAACTATTTTTTGTCCTTGCATTCTGAGAAATAGACTGAAATTTTCGAATTTCTCAGCTTTCGGAGGTCTGGAATTTCGGAGTTTTTAACTGTCTGCATTCCGACCTTTTGGAATTTCAATGTTCCGAAGAAGCTCAACGTTTCTGAAAATTTGAAATCGTCAAATTGAAGAATTTGAAATCAAATTGAAGAAGAAATACCATTTGACAACTTTAAAACACCCGTCACCTGTTGCTAGGATCCGAAGCTCATTCCTGATGGAATTTTATATACGTTATATATTCGGTCAAAAGTTATTAATATAATATAATACCTTGATCAATAATACCATCGATTGCATTGAATAAATCCTGTTTCGTATAGTGAATTGCGTAAAGATACGTCAAGAAAACGTCACGACGAATATTGGTCGACTTCTTTATTACTTTTTTTATTTTATTTCTCTTTGTTATCGTATGTATAATTATTTTAATGGCAAAGTGTCGCTCTAGTTATTTGTGTAAACAAATTCTGTGTACGTATTTAACAACTATGTCAATACAGTCGAAAAATTTGTGCTCCTATGTATCAAGGTCGAATACATCATCTGTTTTTTAAAAGTAAGTAAATGTTTGATCGAACTAGGACGTAAATTATTGATGTAGTATAATAAATTATGAACAAATTAATTATTGAGCGAGAAAAACAGTGACGATTTTTTCAGCTTATTCCAATTCTTGACTAATCCGATGACTAACAACCTCTTTAACGAAGGACTTGATAGGCAATGGGCAAGCCCTAATTGTCCTGAAGTTACATGTTTGTCAAAAAAATTTTAAATGTCCAAAAAATTAATAGGATATGTGGTATTCCACGTGAACCGGACCAGTTTTTGGCCTGAAGTCATCGAATTTGACACCAATGCGGATTCAGATTCCTTGTTACTATATGAGATGCCCCCAACAGTTACAGAGCTTGAAAATAATTGGTTCAATTTATATCGCTGTCATAATTATGCCAAAAATTTAATTACCACATTTTCAACTCCACTTATCTCAGCCATGTATGAACAAAATCATAACTTCCCACAGTGCATTCTACGCGCATAAATAAGCTCCTTCGAAATATGTAGCACTTCAATTATTTTCGGAATTCTTGAACATGTAAAACTTTGAAAATATGCGATTTCTTTATTCTTCTACCGAAGGGTCACACCAATTGCCCTGAAAGAACTCCGCACAAACCTTATGGAAACTGGCTTTCGGCGAAAAATTCCAAAAAAATTCAGGATGGTAGTTCTTGAGGTCCTGATTAATAGTTACCATTGGCACAATGCGCGGAAATCAATTTTACAGAAGTTAGGAGGGTTTAAAGGTCACGATTTTTAGCCATATTGTATTAGTTCAGAAGTCTCTGCGATCCTTCATGCATAACATCAGGCGTACAGTCGATCGACGAGTGATCATCAAGCGTGTATATGTATACAATATGGCTAAAAATCGTGACCTTTAAACCCTCCTAACTTCTGTAAAATTGATTTCCGCGCATTGTGCCAATGGTAACTATTAATCAGGACCTCAAGAACTACCATCCTGAATTATTTTGGAATTTTTCGCCGAAAGCCAGTTTCCATAAGGTTTGTGAGGGGTTCTTTCACCGAAATTACTTCGAGGTGGCACTAAGAAGTGATCAAAATTTCAGCCTACCGTTTTTCTTCTTTTTTTTTTAAAAAAACCGGCGAAGCATGTAAAACTTGGAAAATATGTGTTGTTATTTTTTTTCTACTCGAAGGGTCACACGGATTGCCTTGAAATTTTCACCGAAATTACTTCAAAGTGTCACAAAGAAGTGATAAAATTTCCAGCCTCCCGTTTTTTACTTTATTTTTGCCAAAAACCAGCTCGGTTCACGTGGAATACCCCATATATCTCTATAGGATAATTTTTTTCTCACTTGTCATTTTAGACACATAATTCAAAGAATAAAACTTAAAATGTCAATTTCACCACGTTTCCCATCGTTTTTTGAAAATCTTATTTTTTTTCTGAAAGTTCAGGAAATTTCCGATGAAAATCATGTCCAACAATTTTTCGCTCGTTTACCTCCAAGTTATCATTATCGAGATAATTTCATTCTTAACATCGAAATGCACAAATAATGACACAAGACCCTCAAATTTTATTCAAACCGTAACTGTGCCTTGGAGGTAAACGAGTAGAAAATTTTCAGACATGACTTTCATCGGAAATTTTCTGAACTTTCAGAAAAAAAAAAGATTTTCAAAAAACGATGGGAAACGTGGTGGAATTGACATTTTGAGTTTTATTTTTTGAATTACGCGTCAAAAGTGATAAGTGAGAAAAAGTGATCAACATTTTTGAAAAATTCAGAAAATTTCCGATCAACGACCGACGGTGTTTTTAATTTTGTTTTGAGGAATTTCTGAACCGCGAACGCGGCGCGCAGACGTGAATCGGCGTGCCTGGCGACGCACGACTAGACGTTTTATTCTTTTCCCCCGGCCCAGGGATGTTCTCCATGAATTTTTTTTTTTTCGGATTGAAGGGAAAGGAGATTCAGGTATCTCAAAAAAATTATCTCCATGAATTTCTCTGAGTCTCGCGGAAATGGAAGCGAAATTAAAAAAAAAAAAAAAAAAAAATTACGACAAAAAATTGGAAGAACTCTTTTTTTCAAAAATGTAATTTTTTGTATGAAAGTGCATTCCTTTACGAACAAAATGATTCCAGGATCAGTCCGCTCCGATGAATACTTTCGGAGATATGGGTTTTCAGACATAGCGGTGCAATAGCGGTTTACAAAAATTCACATAGCTCTAACTCCGCCATTTTTGAAAAATTTTCAAAATCCTTGAAGTGGTATTTTTTTGTTTCCATAGTACTAAAGATATTTTAAATGGCGCAAAGCTCTGCCGAAAAGAAAGATTCAGATATACCAAACAATTGTTGTAAGCGAATGACTGTCGGATTGGTCCTGATGTTACCTGGCTATATGAGAACTGAGTGGCTGGCAACTCTGGGAATCAGTGAGAAAAATCTAAAAGAAATCACAAGAACTCCTTGGAAATCGATAACACTGAGCATTTGTTTCTAAACAAAACCAATACGTGGAAATCGCGGAAATCGAGATTCCTCTTGCATTCACTTGAGCCGTTGAAATAGGAAGTTGCCAGCCCCTCGATGAAAATTCACCTAACCTGGGTAAATGCGGTTGTGGTCCATGATAATTTATAGTACGGAACGGATTTTATGATGTTCAACTATAGCTAGTAACTTTTATTTTAGATAAGAGTCTTGACCAATCTATAGTCGATTTAGTCCGATACACGGAGAAAAAAAAAACAGTTAGCTGTGCTGCGTAGGACATTAATCTAGTCAATATAGTATTTATAAGCATACATTTTCAATCTAACCTCACTTTTTACTGTCACGACAGCAATACAGTGCTCCCTCACTAATTTTCACGGATCCGGGGTATAAAAATATTAGCGAGGGCCCCCCACTATGTCCATGGGCGGAGTGCATGATGCGTACACAGACGTATAGTTACGGCGCATCGTTATGCGCCGACCCGAACAGCCAGGCTATAGTGGGGGACCTACTCCCCTCCGACGGCGGAGAGGTAAAATGTTAGAGAGGTTAAAATTAGTGAGGGAGCACTGTAGTTACTTCCGTCACAGCAGTGAGTACTGTTAGAACTATAGTGAAAACTGATTTGCACATCACGGAAAAAGGCAAATACTATATCGACTAGATTAATGTCCTGCGCAGCACAGCTCACTGTTTTTTTTTTCTCCGTGTAGTGACTACTGACTCGACTACTCGACTATATCTACTACTGAAGTTTGAGTGTTATTATCAGAATGTACAAGTTTTATTTCACTTCAGTCCGTCTATTAATTTTTATCAGAACATTTAAAAAAGCATTACTTTTTATAGGATAAAATTTTGATTATGTCTAATTATCTTTTGTGGAAATATTACATACGTACGATTGTCCGGTCAAAAATCTTCAGGAATTGAGGGGTCTGCAGGTTCTCAGTATTGATTCGATGATAAATAGATTCTGGAATCGATTTCAAACAATCGGTTTCAAATTTGATATGAACATAAAATAAAATTAGTCAATTCGGAAATCACCACATACGCTAGAATTCATCGGATGTGAAGCTGAACTATTGTGGAATTATAATATATGTATAGGTATATAGTACAGTTAAACGGATAAGCTAAATGGAAAATTGGTCTTCTGCCGATATGAGATACGCTTAATTGGGTACGTTTTAATTCTTCAATATCCCAACATCCAGCAAATATTATTCGCATATCGCTTAAAAACCTTGAATGAGTGTTCATCATAATTGTGTCAAATTTGTGATTATTTGTACGTCGAGGCACTCGTATATCTAGTATGTACCTACTACACTTATTCGAGGTTCCGAATTTTGCCCTCGTTTAACAGCTGCAGAAACAAACATTGCCAATTTCTGCTCCTATATAAGCCGATCGCTGTTCCTCGAAAGCAAGCATACAGCATTCAACATGTGCGGCAAACTCATCGTATTATTCGCGATCGTCGCTCTGGTGCAGGCGGGATCTATTACTAGTTATTTCGACACCCTACAGCAGAAGGCGGCAAGTAGGAATTCCAGTTCCAGTACCAACAATGTGAGTATAATACTTGATTTGAAATTAAATTGGTGAAAAATTGGAAACTCATAATTGGAACAACAATTGAATCAACTAACTTAATAACTAGACTTGAACTAGACGAATAGTTTTTCATGTCTGTTTCGCTAATTCTGAAAGGTTTTAACTTTTGTTCTGTTGTTTTTGTTGAGAATCAATGTCATTATGTTCGTTTTTTCTTCTTCTGAACTATACTAATTGCGATGTCATGCACTCATGAGCAATTAACCCTAACGAAATAATAATTTGTTCACGAGCTAATACCTACACCCTTGTTCAATCAAACTTGTCAATTATAATTTTCATCAATGCAGTTCATACAGCTTTAATTTTTCATGTAATTACAGGATAGTGCAGAAAATGTAATGTCATTACAACAGTTGACGAGTTACTCTAATAAAATGAAACCCAAACCACCGATGGCGGGTAATAATAGTGATTCTGAGGAATCTGATTTTTTCCAAAGCATCCAGAAGATAATGGGAAGTAAGAGTTCCAGTTCCAGTGCCACCAATGTGAGTATAATACTTGATTTGTAATTGAATGAGTGAGAAACTGGAAACTAGTAATTGGAACAACAATTGAATCTTAAAAACTAGACTTGAACTAAACGAATAGTTTTCATGTCTTCTTCGCTAATTCTTTAAGGCTTCAACTTTCTTGTAGTTGTTTTTGTTTAGAATCAATGTCATTATGCTCGGTTTTTTCTTCTGAACTATACTAATTGCGATGTCATGCACTTGAGCGAGTTATCCTCAACGAAATAATAATTTGATCACGAGCTAATACCTACACCCTTGTTCAATCAAACTTTTTAATTATACTTTTCATCAATGCAGTTCATACAGCTTTACTTTTTCATGTAATTACAGAATTCTGCAGAAAATGTAATGTCAATCCAAAAAATGACGGGTTACTATCAGGCAATGAAAGATAAAATACCGAGCAAAACACCGATGGAAGGTGGCACTGAGGATTCTGACAAATCATAATTGCGAACGTGAATATAATAATTTGAAAGAACCCTTTGACACGATACGATCAAGCAATCGAATACTGGATATCTGTCGAAGCACACCAATCAGAATACTTATCATGCATGTTAAAAATCATATAGTAATAAAAGTGAATAAGATAAATATAGTTCATTATAATAATAATATTTATGCATTGATCAGTAATATAAAAATATTGTATTCTGTCTTCTCATGATAATTATATGTTATACCTATGATAATAAAATAAAGCCTAATTGTATACAATTATATGAAGCTGTTTTGATCATTCAAACATATCCAACCAATGAAGTATAATAGTTGATGCAAAAATGTAGGAGAAAGATGTTTCGTTCGAAGGAACGAGTCACTTACACAGTAAAGAAGAATAACTTAGGCCAAGCATTTTTTTTTAACAACCGACAATCTCTCGAGCGAAGTTAAAATTCTCTGGAACCAAGAAAATTTTCATGATTCAAGAAAGATTTTACTTGGTCTCAGAGAATTTCACTTCGCTCGAGAGATTGTCGGTTGTTCAAAAAAAAAAAAAAAAAATGCTTGGCCCAAAAAAAAAAAAAAATGCTTGGCCCAAATTATTCTTTTTTACTGTGTAGTTACTAATCGCGTGACTGCAGTTCTCGAAGAGCAATAATTTGGTTGTAGAAAACTATTGAGATTTATTACTGAGGATCTCGAGACTTTTTTTTTTTCTTTTCAATCGGAAAAATTCTAATGAAGACCATATTATTATGGTCTACATAAAATAAGAAGACCATATTATTATGGAAACCACGACGAGACTGAAATTTGCAGTAGATCACAATAGTTATTGCATACTCTAAGTTTCCGGAGAATTAACTATAATTTAAAGAAATGAACTATGTCGATTCATTCTGGTATGGTGGTCGTTAGTGTATACACGGACTGAAACATGGACATTTGCGTCGCAAATCATGCGGCGTATGATAAGTTGAGTCATGGCCGGCAAGTATAGTGTGGAGCGAAGGAGATGACCACACACGAGATTTTCCGTGTGTGGTTTTACCACACAGGAAATTCGATCACTGCCAACCAAAATTTATCGATTCAAACTACAAATTTTATACTACAAACAAAATCGCGAGTCGACAGAAGTTCAATTTTCGTCCATGAGACTTGAGAGGGCAACCTTTGCAATGATTGAATTAAAAATCTAAAAAAAAAAAAAAAAAATTTGTCAACTTTTATTACCTCCCCCCCCCCCCGTCGGCGAACTGTTCCACACACGGGATATCGATAACTTGCCGGCCATGAGTTGAGTCCTTGATAGTCTGAATCAATATTATGACTCAATAGTCATACCTGCTGATTAAAGAGGTTCAATAAAACAATTAGCTCTGAAACGGGACGCATTATCGGTTCACAAAACTGTAATAAAAATTAATAATAAATATGAATAAAAACTCCACCGTTCTCGAGTTACGACGCATTTTCTAAAAACTGACTTTCCGCACAAAAAGTTGAATAACTTGACGAAAAAAAATCGCAGATTTAAAGAAAAAAAAAAAAAAAAACCGACTCATGGCTTAATATCGCCTTTTTCGATGTCCCATTGGAAAAGAGTTTCTAAATGTATTTCCCAGAAAATTACACGCGAATTTACGAAAGTATGAAAATCGAAAACAAAAATGGTCATGTTAAACATTATCTAACTAGTGGAAAATTTAAAAATGGAGCAAAATGAAGCTCCTTCCTTCCACTTTCAAATGGCACCTTGATCATTCAGCTACGATTTTTTTTGACCAAGATATTCATTCGTCTGTCTCGATCGAAAATTCGGAAGGTGATCCCTAACTTATGGACGGTACTGTATGTTGACGAATAATTTTGTTGCCTAACATTTATGATGAAAAAAATTTTCATAAAATATGCAGCTAGTTCATTTATGTGGAATAGGGTTCTGGGCCATGATCTTATAATCACCAGCAAGTCGAAATGCTTAAAGGGGTATAACAGTGAAAAATTATTGAAATATGTGACCGAGACATTTTATTGCAGCTCACATGCCAACTTAACTGACAACTTGGCTAGTTATCTTTTGTTTTAAATTCCACAATGGGATTTCTGTTTCAATATCGTATACCAATAATACATTTGTTGTTAGGCTGTAAAAAAATTATGAAATTATATATTTTATGAAAATTTGTCAAATGTCATGCTGAAATTTTCATAATTTCGTAACTGTCTAGACAAAATTGTAACACTCTCATCCCTATCATTGAATTGTCCGACTGTAAAATTATCTAGCGATGACTGTTATTCACTCTTTTGAACTTGTTCTGTTGTGACTATAGATGAATTATTACACTTCGATTATTTCTAAATCCTCGACCATTCCGCCGCCATGCCTGCGGGCAAGCATTGCAGGCGTCGGTCGGTAAACCCTGAACCCCCTCTGATAAAGGTAACGTCAACTTTCCAACCATAGGTGCCTATATCAAAAATTTTAGGTAAGGGTCCAACCTATCACCACCCGGCGGGGTGACTTAGTTAGTGGCAACACCCTGTATATAGTGGTAATGGTGAGTCTTAAGGCTGAAACACACTAGTGGACAGCACCGCACGGCGCCACACCGAAAACAGTGGTGCATCGTCTTTTTTCTGTAGTTTCGTATAAAAGTGTGCATGATTTTCATTATAAAATACGATGCACTACTGTTTTCAGTGCGGCGCCGTGCGGTGCTGTGCACTACTGTCGGCGCAAAAAGGTTTGGCCCCTCTGTTTGAGCGATCATAACTTCTACAGGAAAATTGATAGAGCATCGAGTCTAGAAAGATCGGAAAGCGACAAGTTTTCTGCGTCTAATGGTTGTTCGCAAATTTCCGTGTAAAAATCGTGAAAGCCGTTATGATCTCCGAAAAGTTAAAAAAACGTAGTTTTTCGGAGTCCATCGCCGTACACGGAGAGAAAAATACAAGAAAAATGACTGTGCTCGATACTGCAAACGAGGCGCAAACTGCTTGTCTATGGGATTTTTATAATGAAAGTTGTCAATTTTTGATATACAACACAACAAAATTTATGTAACAGCACTGTAAAATTCTCCAGTCCATGAACTTTTTTACGTTTTTTTTTTTTTTTTTAGGTTTTATTTTAGCTAACAGTTTGCGCCTGATTACGGAAAAGCACCGTAATTTTTATTGAATTTTCCGCGCAAAAATTGATGAAATTTTCTCTCCGTGTACGTCAACTTCAACTCGTCAACGTTGATCTGAAATGAGTGTAAAAAATCTGGAAAAATTTAGAAATATTCCCTGAACATTGACGAACATGATAGAGTTTGGTAAATCCAAAAATATTCACAAACCTGGACACCACGTGCAAAAAGGTCCAATAGTGCGATTTGGGGAACGGATCGGTACGGACGAACCTGAGCCGGCTCAAAATTATCGTCAGAATATACACTTTTTGATTCCGTAATCAGTTTTTGGTTCGCAATAGCGGACTTCCAGTAATCGACGAATATCGCAGCTAGGACACAGGCGGCCCCGCGCAAATTTGAAAAATTGTTGACGTCGATTACTGGAAGTCCGCTATTGTGAACCAAAACTGATTACGGAATCAAAAAGTGTATATCCTGACGATAATTTTGAGCCGGCTCAGGTTCGTCCGTACCGATCCGTTCCCCAAATCGCAGCATTGGACCTTTTTGCACCTGGTGTCCAGGTTTGTGAATATTTTTGGATTTACCAAACTCTATCATGTTCGTCAATGTTCAGGGAATATTTCTAAATTTTTCCAGATTTTTTACACTCATTTCAGATCAACGGTGACGAGTTGAAGTTGACGTACGGCAATGGACTCCGAAAAACTACGTTTTTTTAACTTTTCGGAGATCATAACGGCTTTCACGATTTTTACACGGAAATTTGCGAACAACCATTAGACGCAGAAAACTTGGCGCTTTCCGATCTTTCTAGACTCGATGCTCTACCAATTTTCCTGTAGAAGTTATGAACACTCAAACAGAGAGGCCAAACCTTTTTGCGCCGACAGTAGTGGTGTGTTTCAGCCTTTAGAATATGCGAAAATGGTTGACTCGATGACTGAGATACTGTAATTATCTTATCATGCCTCTCAATGCCAATTTGTTCAACCTATACGAACGTATCCGAAAAACAAATCAACCATGAACGTTTCGAAGGGAAGGTCGCTCTCATCATCGGAGCTAGTTCTGGAATCGGTATTAGGGCAATTGTCGAGGACTACGTCAAGAAGGGTGAAAGGATCGTTCATTGGCGAGGCGTATTGATAAAATGAACGAATATTCAGAAAGCTTATAAGGAGCCAAGGGGCCAGCTAGTTTGACGTCACGAAGAAAGAAGCCCTGATGAACCTGCAGGACATAAATCCGTCCTAAAAAATATCCTACGGACGTCCTCGCGTCCTAAAAATTGTCTCGCTGACGTCTTTACGTCCTATCAAGGGCCTCGCGGACTATGGTTTACCTTGAGGGTGAAGGTAAATGCCGGATAGTGAAAAAGGGTTTTTAATTCTAAGTGCCGTAGCTCCACAACTCTTTCACGAGCACCGATTATTAGACCGCCTTCTCAGGCATTAATTCCCTTTGTCTTTTGAGAATCGGGCATGTAGCGTTACAAAGGGTAAAATCACTCTTATGCTTATCGTTCTGGCGTAGTAGCCATCATAGATGAACTGTTTTGTAAACCTAGTCTTGTTCTGGACTTCATTAAGAGAACTTGTTCTTTTCAAATATAATTGATTTTCTTTAAACCATTTTATTTGAACCTTGAGTCGCTTTGTTTCCTTCGGGAATCTACTTCCTTTTTGTTGTAACTAAGTTTTACATCATTAGAAAAGAAGAGCGTGTATTAGAATTGGAAGGAAGCATTTTCTCTCCTTGGCTTGAATTATTATTTTGGTTCGCATATTCGCATATCGCTTAAAAACCTTGAATGAGTGTTCATCATAATTGTGTCAAATTCGTTATTATTTGTACGTCGAGGCACTCGTATATCTAGCACGTACTACACTCATCCGAGGTTCCGAATTTTGCCCTCGTTTAACAGCTGTAGAAACAAACATTGCCAATTTCTGCTCCTATATAAGCCGCTCGCTGTTCCTCGAAAGCAAGCATACAGTATTCAACATGTTCGGCAAACTCATCGTATTATTCGTGATCGTCGCTCTGGTGCAGGCGGGATCTATTACTAGTTATTTCGACACCCTACAGCAGAAGGCGGGAAGTAAGAATTCCAATCCCAGTACCACCAATGTGAGTATAATACTTGATTTGAAATTGAGTTGGTGAAAAATTGGAAACTCATAATTGGAACAACAATTGAATCAACTAACTTAAAAACTAGACTTGAACTAGACGAATAGTTTTTCATGTCTTTTTCGCTAATTCTGAAAGGTTTCAACTTTTGTTCTGTTGTTTTTGTTGAGAATCAATGTCATTACGTTCGTTTTTTCTTCTTCTGAACTATACTAATTGCGATGTCATGCACTCATGAGCAAATTACCCTTAACGAAATAATAATTTGATCACGAGCTAATACCTACACCCTTGTTCAATCAAACTTGTCAATTATAATTTTCATCAATGCAGTTCATACAGCTTTACTTTTTCATGTAATTACAGAATACTGCAGAAAATGGAATGCCATTGCAAAAGTGGACGGGTTACTATCAGGAAATGAAAGACAAAGTACCGAGCAAAATACCGAAGGGAGATGGCAATGGTGATTCTGCCAGAGGAATATAGTTGCGAACGTGAATATCATGATTTGAAAGAACCCTTTGACACGATACGATCAAGCAATCGAACACCGGATATCTGCTGACACCGAGATCGCTAGGAGCTGGTCAGACCCGAAGCTCACCTATCAGAATACTTAGCATGCATGTTAAAAATCATATACTAGTAATAAAAGTGAATAAGATAAATATAGTTCCTCATAATAATAATATTTATGCATTGATCAATAATAGAAAAATATTGTACTCTGCTCCTCATGATAATTCTATGTCATACCTATGATAATAAAATAAAGTCGAATTGTATACAATTATATGAAGCTGTTTTGATCATTCAAACATATCCGACCAATGAATCATAATAATTGATGCGAAAATGGAGGAGAAAGATTCTTCGTTCGAAGGAACGAGTCACTTAGTTACTAATCGCGTGACTGCAGTTCTCGAAGATCAACAATTCGGTTGTAGAAAACTATTGAGATTTATCACTTAGGATTTAGAGACTTTTTTTTCTTCCAATCGGAAAAATTCTAATGAAGACCATATTATCATTACGACGAGACTGAAATCTCCAGTAGATTACAATTAGTTATTGCATACTCTAAGTGTCCGGAGACTATCATTCAAAGAAATTAACTGTGTCAATTCATTCTGGTATGATGGTCGTTAGTGTATCGGACTGAAACATGGACATTCGCGACGCAATAATTATTGACTCCTTGATAGTTTGAATATTGAGTCATACCTGCAGTTGATTAAAGAGATTCAATAAAACAGTTAGCTCTGAAACGGGACGCATTATCGGTTCAAAGAACTGCAATAAAAATCAATAAGAAAAATTAATAAAAACCCTACCGTTCTCAAGTTACGTTATGAATTTCGTCGCTTAAGCACATGTATTGACTTTGAGTTAGTGAGTGAGCACACGGGCTCACTAACACTTGTAAGGTAAGACTTACGTCTTTTATACCTATTATTTTATTGGTTATATTTAATTAAATACAACTAGTCTAGTGGGTATAAGCCCCCGGATTGGCAGCCAGTAGGCTCGGGTTCGATTCCCGAGACGCCGGATAAATTTTTCTCGTCAAAAATTTTAAGTTTTCTATCTTAAAATCGTTCTCAAGTTACGACGCATTTTCTAAAAACTATAACTTTCCGCACAAATAGTTGAATAACTTGACGAAAAAAAATCGCAGATTTAAAAAAAAAAAAACAAAAAAAAACCGACTTACAGCTTGATTTCGCCTCTTGAAGTCCTATTGGAAAAGAGTTTCTACAAGTATTTCCCACAAAATTACCCGCGAATTTATGAAAGTATGACAATTGAAAACAAAAATGGTCATGTTAAACATTATCTAGCGAGTGGAAAATTTAAAAATGGAGCAAAATGAAGCTGCTTCTTTTCACTTTCAAATGCCACCTTGATCATTCAGCTAAGATTTTTTTTTTACTATGGAGGGTAGAGGTAAGGAGGACCAACTCCGTGTATAAAAAGTGTCCGTGAAATCGAGTTAATTAGATGGCGCTGCTGTAACAAAATTCCCGAATTTCAAAACAAACGCGCCCTATGGTATACTTCACTTTATTGGTGATCCTGATCACCAAGGTTCAGTCTTGCGATTGGCTACCCGCAATTTTTATCAGTTTTTTTATCAACATTTGGAGGGTTCCCAGGGGAATTTTGGCTGGGAACCCATCTGGGATGTGGGTCTCCCAATAAGACCCATCCCAGACAGCATCAAAGTTCAAAAGATATCCATAGCACATCCATGCGGGACGTCGGTATGTTCATGGGACATCCATAGGACATATTTTGAAGTTTGATGCTGTCTGGGATGTGGGATGTGGGTATCCCGATAGGACCCCCCGCACGGAAATATATATATGCGAAAAATACATGCGAACATAGATGTGACATATTTTTTTTTTGCGCCTTTTTATAATTTTTATAAGTTTGACATAAATGTCGGATATTGGTCGGATATATGTCAACATAAATGTCGCGGCATGTATGTCGACATAGATGTCGACATAGATGTCAACACGATTTGATATAAATGTCGGATATATGTCAACATACATGCCGCAACATTTATGACCAGCAATTCACTCGGTTTAGAGTGCGATTTGACTCTCTTGGAGTGAATTTGTTCACTCTAATAATAAAAGTGAAAATTTTCCCTCTAATTTATCGAGTGACTTTCATTCCGCTTCAGGTTATTTATTTTTTTTTTTTTAATTGAATTTTTTTTTTCATTATTTTTTTTTCTTTCTTTCTTTCGAAAAAGTGAAAAGTCACTCTATTTAGAGTTGCACGATTTTCACTTTTGCAAAGAGTGGATTTTCACTCTTATCGAGTGAAATTCCACTCCGGGGAAATTTAGAGAGATATACGCTAGAATTCATTTATTCATAAATTTATTCTGAAAATGAAGACACATATGTTGATAAACAATATTATCGCCTAAAATACATATATACCTAATGAGCCTAATAAATGAAAGTTCCCATAAAGGCCAACGCGCACTACACCGCTGCGATCGGCACCGAAGTTTCATTATCATGCTTTTCTTATGTTTTTTGTGGAAGTATGCACGCACACTCCTAAGAAAGCATGTTAATGAAACTTCGGTGCCGATCGCAGCGGTGTAGTGCGCGTGGGCCTCAAGACGAATTTATTGCACGACATTCTACCATTGAAATTTATTATTCATATATCTTTTGAATGATGTATTATACGTCACGTAAATTAACTGACGATAAGCTAAATGGAAAATAGGTCTTCTGCCGATATGAGTTGCGCTTGATTGGGTACGTTTTAATTCTTCAATTTCCTAACATCAAGTAAATATTATTCGCATATCGCTCAAAAACCTTGAATGAGTGTTCATCATAATCGTGTCAAATTCGTTATTATTTGTACGTCGAGGCACTCGTATATCTAGCACGAACTACACTTATCCGAGGTGCCGAATTTCGCCCTCGTTTAACAGCTGTAGAAACAAACATTGCCAATTTCTGCTCCTATATAAGCCGCTCGCTGTTCCTCGAAAGCAAGCATACAGTATTCAACATGTTCGGCAGACTCATCGTATTATTCGTGATCGTCGCTCTGGTGCAGGCGGGATCTATTACTAGTTATTTCGACACCCTACAGCAGAAGGCGGGAAGTAAGAATTCCAATCCCAGTACCACCAATGTGAGTATAATACTTGATTTGAAATTGAGTTGGTGAAAAATTGGAAACTCATAATTGGAACAACAATTGAATCAACTAACTTAAAAACTAGACTTGAACTAGACGAATAGTTTTTCATGTCTTTTTCGCTAATTCTGAAAGGTTTCAACTTTTGTTATGTTGTTTTTGTTGAGAATCAATGTCATTACGTTCGTTTTTTCTTCTTCTGAACTATACTAATTGCAATGTCATGCACTCATGAGCAAAATACCCTTAACGAAATAATAATTTGATCACGAGCTAATACCTACACCCTTGTTCAATCAAACTTGTCAATTATAATTTTCATCAATGCAGTTCATACAGCTTTACTTTTTCATGTAATTACAGAATACTGCAGAAAATGGAATGTCATTACAACAGTTGACGAGTTACTCTGATAAAATGAAATCCAAACCACCGATGGCGGGTAATAATAGTGATGCTGAGGAATCTGATTTTTTCCAAAGCATCCAGAAGATAATGGGAAGTAAGGGTTCCAGTTCCAATGCCACCAATGTGAGTATAATACTTGATTTGTAATTGAATGAGTGAGAAACTGGAAACTAGCAATTGGAACAACAATTGAATCTTAAAAACTAGACTTGAACTAAACGAATAGTTTTCATGTCTTCTTCGCTAATCTTGAAGGTTTTAACTTATTTTTCTTGTTTTTTTTCTTTAGAATCAATGTCATTATGCTCGTTTTATTCTTCTGAACTATACTAATTGCGATGCCATGCACTTGAGCGAATTATCCTTAGCGAAATAATAATTTTATCATCAGCTAATACCTACACTTGTTCAATCAAACTTTTCAATTATAATTTTCATCAATGCAGTTCATACAGCTTTACTTTTTCATGTAATTACAGAATTCTGCAGAAAATGTAATGCCAATCCAAAAAATGACGGGTTACTATCAGGCAATGAAAGACAAAATACCGAGCAAAACACCGATGGAAGGTGGCACTGAGGATTCTGACAAATCATAATTGCGAACGTGAATATAATAATTTGAAAGAACCCTTTGACACGATACGATCAAGCAATCGAATACTGGATATCTGCCGAAGCTCACCAATCAGAATACTTATCATACATGTTAAAAATCATATAGTAATAAAAGTATGAATAAGATAAATATAGTTCATTATAATAATAATATTTATGCATTGATCAGTAATATAAAAATATTGTATTCTGTCTTCTCATGATAATTATATGTTATACCTATGATAATAAAATAAAGCCTAATTGTATACAATTATATGAAGCTGTTTTGATCATTCAAACATATCCAACCAATGAAGTATAATAATTGATGCAAAAATGTAGGAGAAAGATGTTTCGTTCGAAGGAACGAGTCACTTAGTTACTAATCGCGTGACTGCAGTTCTCGAAGAGCAACAATTCGGTTGTAGAAAACTATTGAGATTTATCACTAATTAGGATCTCGAGACTTTTTTCTTCTCTTCAATTGGAAATTTTGTAATGAAGACCATATCATTACGACTAGACCGAAATTTCCAGTAGATCGCAATCGTTAATGTATAACTATAAGTTTCCGGTGAATCTATAGTTTTAAATAATTGACCATGTCGATTTATTCTAGAGTGATAGTCGTGAGTGTACTGCTAGTAGACTTGAAATTTTTGACGAGAAAAATTTATCCGGAGTCCCGCGAATCGAACCTGGGCCTACTGGCTGCCAATCGTGAGTTCGCATTATACACGGACTGAAATATGAACATTCGCGACTGTTGGCGACGCATATCATGCGGTGTATGATAAGTTGAGGCCAAGGAGTAGAAGGAGACTTATCTTCAAAACCGAAAATGGGGCTACGTAATAGGTGGCACTGTTGCGAGCGCAGAACCCCGAACACCGAACTTCCTGCAAAACGCTTGCACGCGCACTCCAAGGCATCATAAGACGTCACTGACTGTATGGTAAATTTTCCCACTCACCGGAAGACAGCGGTCTCACCCTGCTAATGGTGCCGTCCCATGTAGGCCCGGATCGCCGGAATCCGGAATCACGAAACGGAACGCACACGAAATCTAGTGGATTTCCGAATCCGTTCCGGGTCTTGAAAAACCCTGCCGTCCCATGTACCAAAACTGCACGGAACGACGGAACGGAGCCGATCCATATTTGTGCTATTCGGCTTTATTTGTCTGTTTAGATACAATTTTTGTATCAATATATGTCATTTATTTAATTAGCTTCTATGTAAGATCAAATTCTGTAACTATAATTGATTATTTCATCAAATAAAAGTTGAGAGTCCGGCATTCCGTTCCGGAATTTGGGTACATGGGACGCAGGGAAATGCAAATAGACGGAACGGAACACGGAACTTGTGTATACTTCTACATGAACATAACCCTGCAAATTGTAGAAAGACGCGTGTGTAGATACAAATTTGATCATGGATCCTCAAATGTGTCTATTAATGATGATTCGGTTATTCAAGACTTCCAAAAGTGCATCAATTTCTCAAAGCAAAATTATTTACGACTATAATTTGCGAATACCGGACGGATCCACCATTCCGTAAAAATACGACCGAATGAAATTAGCGGAACGCGGATTCTAGTGACTTTTCCATCCATTCCGTTCCGTGATTCCGGATTCCGGCGATTCGGGCCTACATGGGACGGCACCATAACAGTGCCATATATTATGTGCAAAATTCGACCCACTTTTTCGATACAGCGTGCATAGGGAGATAGGTTTCTTTCTACTCCATGGTTGAGGCCTTGATAGTCCGAATATCAAAGAGATTCAATCAAACAATCATATATGAAACGGGACGCATTATCGGTTCACAAAACTGCGATAAAAATTCAATTTCATATACTTTGTACGTCATTCAATTGTGTACACCTACTGATGATTGGGTGAAACTTTTTGTTTCGGGATCATCCATCGCTATTTTACTGTATAATTATACGTATATACCCCTTAGAGCATACCCCGGCACACTCATTAGTCGAAAGAGTCTAAGCTGTAAATCCACTTAACCCGTTCACCGGCAGTAATCCTTTTAACGCCATTTCTTGGATTTTGGTAGGTATGAGTGGGGATATGCAAGTATGAAAAGACCTGGACGGTCTAACGCAGTTGTTGCCGTCCCAAATAGACCGCATACCCCTTAGTTCCTTTTATTTCTCCTGAACGCTGCCCCTACCATCGCACTTCCAGGTAAGGACGAGTGACCGTTTTCAGGTAGACCGAGGGGATTTCGGGTTGCACTAATTGTCACTTAGAGCTGGGCTTGCTCCGAAGAGCACAGCGAGGTCGGGGTATGGCCTAGACACATAAAATTGTATACGCCATACGGCCCAAAAAGTAATTTCTGACGAATTTCATTATAATTTCATTATAAACTCAAATTCGTCGGAAAATACTTCATCGGCCTAGTGACATAATGTACTAGTATACAATTGGATAGGGTTCTGGCAGGGATCTAGTCACGAGAGCAAGTCGAAAGGCCTCAAAGGATATGGAAATCTTTATTCAAGAACAGTTCTATATAAATAGATCAGCTTACGTCTTAACCGATTGCTATCCTTTGAGGGCTAAGGCACAACCCCCGTATTTTGTTCTCTCACTCACTCGTTCACTCCACACTCACGCGTCCCTTATTCTCTTTTCATTCATTTATGACTTAGTCTTAGGTTTACCTCCCCACGAATGAAAAGTCAGTGGACAGTCTCAACGTGAAGCCTACCATGCGACGTAAATTTATGTTTTCTCGCTATTCTATTCACTATCTATACTTAACCAGCTCTTTACACGGAAAGAAATTTTTCGCGTATATCACTATGCCAGTATGGGCGTGAAGGCCATGCTGTATGGTATCGACGATTTTCGTTCATTTTAATAGTTCGGTTAACAGACTTTTATTCAGAAGTTTTTTGTATATTCACCAAAAATGGCAAATATTTTCTATATTCACTAAAAATAGGTTTGGCGGCGGCCGCCCGCGCGATTTCAGTCCTTTTTTCACCGCACAATTAAAATTATAAATATTGGTTGTAGAGTTTGGGGAGGTAAGGCTTTTTTGTAGGAAATTTTCTGCTCTTTTAGGATCTTTTTTGCGATTTTGAATATCTCAAATGGTTTTTGAGATATTCGCAAAAAACCGAACTCCCCCTCTTTTTTTTAATAAATTGTTTATAACTTTTGCAATTTTTTTCGGCCCTTTTTGGGACCCTTTCGAAAAGTTTCTAAATGCCTTTCCGAAACAAATGACACCTTGCCCATCATTTTTGGTGAATATACAAAAAACTTCTGAATAAAAGTCTGTTGACCGAACTATTAACCCCCACGAAAAAAATATATATGTTCGGATATATGCATGGAATATATCCTAGCATATATGAAATTATATATGCTAGGATATACTCAAATTTGCCCAAAGATATATCCTAGCACATATGTCAAGATCATATATTCTGGCATATATTCTAGCATATATTCTGGCATATATACTCCAGCATATATTTTTATCATATATTCTAGCATATATTCTAGCATATATTCTGGCATATATTCTGGCATATATTCCGGCATATATACTCTAGCATATATTCCAGCATATATTCCGGTATATATTCCAGCATATATTCTGGCATATATTCCAGCATATATTCTGGCATATATTCTACCATATATTCTAGTATACATATATATTGCTAGGATAAAAAAAGCCAAAAATTCATCATATGATTACGTGAAAAAATTAGCGGCAAATTTCTTTTTAAATTTTTATTTTATATATAAGACATAACGATACAAATTTTTCAAGTAAAAAATATCTATATTAAATATCTGACTTTTCCGGTTTGTTTGAAACCTCCTAACATTTTGAGATTTTCCGGTAATGTAGCCAACATGTTATAACGTGCGTTGGCAATAATATTACCGTCATTTACACTCAATTCAATTTCTTCAATTTCTTGATCGTCAGTATTATTAACAGCCGATGATGAAGGCCCGGAGACATAATTCTTTCAGGCGCCTCAATTTTCCTCTCCAACATTTTAATTGAACCTAAAACAATGATGTATAATTAACTACCGAATTCATTATGCAAAAATGTATAATTTGAATGAATTGATAATTTTTATAATACAATAGGCTCTCATCGAACACTTTAATCACTATTGCGTGGAAACATTTCCAGCCACCTGGTGCCATTTTCTTTGTATCGTGCCATTCAACCAAATCAAAATCCTTAATGTGTTGAATATCGATCCCTGGCGTCGTCTTCTTGTCATCTCTTCCACCTACCCATTTAACTAATACCCACATTTTTTAATGACCAAATAATTAATTAATTGATTATTTATCAAACCCGTTCACCTCCGCCAGCCCTATATGTTTTGACAATCAACAATTGAAGACGAGCAAATCCTGACTCTGTGACAACGCTAAATTGAAAAATAAAAAACCCTCGTCGGTATTAGCGTTATCACAGAGTCAAGATTTGCTCGTCTTCAATTGTTGATTGTCAAAACATATAGGGCTGGCAGAGGTGAACGGGTTTAATAAATAATCAATTAATTAATTATTTGGTCATTAAAAAATGTGGTTATTAGTTAAATGGGTACGTGGAAGAGATGCCAAGAAGACGACGCCTGGGATCGATATTCATCACATTAAAGATTTTGATTTGGTTGAATGGCACGATACGAAGAAAATGGCACCAGGTGGCTGGAAATGTTTCCACGCAATAGTGATTAAAGTGTCCGGTAAGAGCCTATTAATTATTTGGTCATTAAAAAATGTGGTTATTAGTTAAATGGGTAGGTGGAAGAGATGACAAGAAGACGACGCCTGGGATCGATATTCATCACATTAAAGATTTTGATTTGGTTGAATGGCACGATACGAAGAAAATGGCACCAGGTGGCTGGAAATGTTTCCACGCAATAGTGATTAAAGTGTCCGGTAAGAGCCTATTGTATTATAAAAATTATCAATTCATTCAAATTATACATTTTTGCATAATGAATTCGGTAGTTAATTATACATCATTGTTTTAGGTTCAATTAAAATGTTGGAGAGGAAAATTGAGGCACCTGAAAGAATTATGTCTCCGGGCCTTCATCATCGGCTGTTAATGATACTGACGATCAAGAAATTGAAGAAATTGAATTGAGTGTAAATAACGGTAATATTATTGCCAACGCACGTTATAACATGTTGGCTACATTACCGGAAAACCTCAAAATGTTAGGAGGTTTCAAACAAACCGGAAAAGTCAGATATTTAATATAGATATTTTTTACTTGAAAAATTTGTATCGTTATGTCTTATATATAAAATAAATATTTTAAAAAGAAATTTGCCGCTAATTTTTCAACGTAATCATATGATGAATTTTTGGCTTTTTTTATCCTAGCAATATATATACTAGAATATATGGTAGAATATATGCCAGAATATATGCTGGAATATATGCCAGAATATATGCTGGAATATATGCCGGAATATATGCTGGAATATATGCTAGAGTATATGCTAGAGTATATATGCCAGAATATATGCTAGAATATATACTAGAATATATGATAAAAATATATGCTGGAGTATATATGCCGGAATATATGCTAGAATATATGCCAGAATATATGATCTTGACATATATGCTAGGATATATCTTTTGGCAAATTTGAGTATATCCTAGCATATATGATTTCATATATGCTAGGATATATGCATGGAATATATCCTAGCATATATATTTTTTTCGTGGGGGAAAATGAATGAAAATCGTCGACACCATACAGCATGGCCTTCACGCCCATATTGGCATAGTGATATACGCGCGAAATTTCTTTCCGTGTACGTTCCCGCGCATTTACTATACAGATCTTATGCTATCTTAAAATAAAAGTTTGCAGACCTTCTGATGCTAGATTTATTGTAACATTTATACCATTAAAATGTATAATTTATTTCTTGAATTACGTATTCGTCAGATAATAATTAACTTACCATAAAGCTATAACCGTTATTGAATGAGAAATCAGTCTTCGGCCGATATGAGATCCACTCAATTGGGTGGGTTTACAATTTTCAATGTTAATACATGGAGTAAATATTTTTTGCATATTTCTTCAACCTTGCATTAGTGTTATTCATGCATGACTTAGTCAAGTCTTCCATTGCACGATTATTTAACCTAATTTTATTTTGTGATTATTTGTATGGAAAGGCTATCGTGGGCCTGAAAAATACTTGACATTATTCATACTTGCATATTTGGCCATCATTTAACATTTGTATAAATACAGTCTGTCAATTTCTGCCACTATAAAAGCCGATCGCTGTTCTTCGAAAGCAAGTAGATAGTTATCAAGATGTCAGGCAAACTCATCGTATTCTTTGTGATAATTGCTCTGTCACAGGCGGCAGAGCGAAAATTCTTCTCTCATCTTATGGGAAGTAACAGTTCCAGTACCAGTTCCAGTACCACCAATGTTAGTATAATACTTGATTTGTAGTTAAATGGTTAAAAATTGAAAACTAGATTAACGGTGAAATATTTTTAAAATATGTGACTAAGGAATTTTCAGGCAGTCAAATTCGACGAATGGTCCTAAGGTTTTCTTCGCTTAATCTCTAGGATTTTGATAATGCTTGTTTTGCTTGTAGTCCTAAATACTGATTGAGCTGTCATGCACTTGAAAGAATCATCCTTAAAGTAGCTATAATTTCTACCCGAGCTACACTTAACCTTTGTTCAATGAAATTCAATGCAGTTCATATTATAGAGTGACGTTTTATTTAATTACAGAATACCAATACACACTCTGAGTCTATAGTGGAAAAGATTGTTACTTTCATAAAAGGAATAAAATCCAAAATACCGGGGATGCATCCTGATGAAGATCCGAGTACGACTTCCAGTACAGAATCGAATACGGGTGGCCCTACAAAACCGAATATGAGTACCACTACAAAACCAGCTACCCATACCACTACAAGACCGGACACCCATGCCACTACAGAACTGAATACTGATACCACTACAAAACTGACCACCCATACCACTACAAGACCGACTACCGATACCACTACAGAAGTGAATACGGGGGACCCTTCAGAACCGTATACGGATGTCCCCACAAGACCGGAAACTCATACCACTACAAGACCGAATACCGATACCACTACAAAACCGGACACCCATACCACTACAGAACCGAATATTGATACCACTACGAAACCGAGTAGCGATACCACGACAGAAGTGAATACGGGGGACCCTTCAGAACCGTGTACGGATTTCCCCACAAAACCGGAAACCCACACCACTACAAAACCAAGTACCGATACCACTACGAAACCGAGTAGCGATACCACGACAGAAGTGAATACGGGGGACCCTTCAGAACCGTGTACGGATTTCCCCACAGAACCGGAAACCCATACCACTACGAAACTGAGTAGCGATACCACGACAGAAGTGAATACGGGGGACCCTTCAGAACCGTTTACGGATTTCCCCACAGAACCGGAAACCCATACCACTACAAAACCGAGTACCGATACCACTACAGAAGTGAATACGGGGGACCCTTCAGAATCGTGTGCGGATTTCCCAACAGAACCGGAAACCCATACCAGTACAAAACCGAGTACCGATACCACTACAGAAGTGAATACGGGGGACCCTTCAGAATCGTGTGCGGATTTCCCAACAGAACCGGAAACCCATACCACTACAAAACCGAGTACCGATACCACTACAGAAGTGAATACGGGGGACCCTTCAGAACCGTGTACGGATTTCCCCACAGAACCGGAAACCCACACCACTACAAAACCGAATACCGATACCACTACGAAATCGAGTACCGATACCACTACAAAACTGAATACGGGGGAGACTTCAGAACCGCATACGAGGGGCGCTACTGAACCGTGTATGGATTTCGATGAATATTGTGACGAATAATAATTGCGAACGTGAACATCATGATGTGAAACGACCCTTCGACACTTGGCAGAATCGAACGCTGGATATTCGCCGACGCCAAGATCGCTAGAAGCTGGTTAGATCTGAACCCCACCGATTAGAATGCTTAGCATGCGTGTTAACAATTATAGTGATATTATACAAGTGAATAAGATAAATATAGTTGCTTACAATAATAATAATAATATTTATGCATGATCAATCCAACAACAATATCGTAAGTATCTTTTCGTGGTAATTTATTATGTGTTGTACCTATAATAATAAAAAGAAAAATATAATTATTAGACTGTTTCAAATGAAAAAAAGTTTTTTTTTTTCTACTTCCCACCGATGGAGCAGTTCAGGGCAGATATAGCAAAGAATTTGCACCAAAGCAGGTGCAAAAATGATTTTTTTTGAGCTGGCGCCGAGCATTTTTCTTTTTTCCATTGATTTAACATAGGAATTTTCCTAATTTTTTTTCAATTACGAATTTCATGATCGAAAATCATGTTCATTCTTTGGCGACCATTCGAGAGAGATGTTAAATACCAGCTATAGATGTTATTGACGATCGTTGCATGAAAATAAACAAAATTGTAGCTATTCTTTCCCATAAAATAGTCAAATTAAGGAATAAAATATGGATCTTATAATGTTTGTTTCCATGCAACGATGGTCATAACATCAAAAGCTGGTATTTAACATCTCTCTCAAATTGTTGCTAAAGAATAAAGATGATATTCGATAATAAAATTCGCTATTGAAAAAAAATTAGGAAAATTCCTATGTTAAATCAATGGAAAAAAGAAAAATGCTCGGCGCCAGCTCAAAAAAAATTATTTCTGCACCTGCTTCGGTGCAAATTCTTTCTTATATCTGCCCCGAACTGCTTCATCGGTGGGAAGTAAAAAAATAAAAACTTCGTTTCATTTGAAACAGTCTAATAATTATATACAATTACAAAAACCCGTTTTGATCATTCAAACATATTCAACCAATAAAGTATAATGATGAATGAAAATAGTGGAAAAATTTTCCGTTCGAACGGACAAGTCACTAAATTCACTCTGTAGGTGATTGCAATTCTGGAAAAATGATAATTCGGTCATAGAAGACTGTCGACATTTATCACTTAAGATTTCGAGTTTTTCTGTTTTTTTTTTCCAATCATATACAGAAGCAATTCATTTCCAATTGAAATGAAAAACTACCTAATCATCTTCTTCGTGCTCGTCGCTCTAGCACAACGGTTTTCTCAAGATAGCAATTATCAGAGCTTATCCGACCTGATAGCTGGTGGTGTGGTAAGTAGAGAAACTTGAGTAGGGGAGACCGGGAACAAAAGTAACAATTTTTACTTGTACCCCATACCTTGGGGACGAAAGTAACATCTGTTTCTTACGGGATTTTTTTTAAGAAAACAGATATAAATCAGTACAGAAACTTCACTCAATTTTATAGGCTTTCACACAATTGATTATAACGAAGCAAAATTACTGATTAGTCCCACATGTAAAATTTGCGAGATACTGATAGTCCGAATTGTCCCTTCGTTAGAGTTCGAAATTCAGCATGACTTGCTGTTGAGTGAAGGTAATTGTCACTCGTCATTCCAATCATGCTGCGAATACATTGTATATCATACATGAAACCAAAGAAGAAGTCATCTTTTGTATGATTCAGAAGACTCTTTGACACTTCGACAATTTTTTTTGGGTAAATAGGAAAAATGAAGGAAGTTGGCACGTACTCAAAACATACATCTCTACATTTGAATGAAACACATTTCGGGTAACAGAAAGAAAGTATTTGTTCATTTTACTTTTTCCACAGTAAGGGATTAGTACAAACACTCGTTTTATATGACTATTTTAATATGTAATTTTAGCGGATCGATGCTACAGCAAATATTGAATCTGTTGATGCAGGGATCAATCAATCAATCCTTTATTAACTTACAGCCTTGATAGGCAAGTAGAGTTGATGCAGGGATCTCCTCAGCACGCCAGCTCTCCAACCGGGCGTATCGTCAGTTCACAGACCTACAAGATGAATTTAATGTATATCTCAATTCATATACATACTACACATGAATAGAAGCAAAGTAAAAATGAGGAGAACACTGCATTCTATGTCTTTTCTACCTGAACATGCGGTGGAGTGCCTAAGGCGTAGACGATGGCGTTGGCTAGATCCTCTGGAACCAGCGTTGGTAAAGCTTTATAAACCGCGGTGGCAATTTCTTTGTTTGATGCAGCCGTGATGATATCTGTCTCAACTGTTCCTGGGCTGATGCTCTATGAAAGAAGATGTATCGTGTTATTATCAGTTCTCATGGTGCACGATGATCATAAGGGAAAATAATGTTCAAAAATTCGTCACTACTATTTGATTCCCGGAGAAATAAAGTACCGTTGGCCATAGGTATAAAAAAAAATTGATGTGGAAAGAAACAAATTTTTGCACTTTATTAAAATTATCATTAATAGAAAATGAGTATAGAACCTCGATGAAACAATTACGATCAACATCCTCGAATATGTTATGCATTGAGCGTGACTTGACAAAAACTTTAAATTTCGACGATGTAATTGAAACTTTTGCGAAAGTAACGATCAGGAAAAAAATTCTTGAATGAAGAGGCCGCAGTCAAACACTGTTCGTCTAGTCTATTCGTTTTCCTCTTCATACGCTAGTTTTACGAAATGAACCCATGTGCAGGGGTCCACTGGGTAACTGAAGCCCCCAGCCTTACAATTCTCAATCCGGCGTTGTGCCTACTCACCGTTATTTTTATTTTCGTGTTCGCTTTGATTAACTCCTTCCTCGTCACCTCGGTCATTGCAGTAAGCGCGAATTTGCTGCTTGGATACAAACTTAACTGGTCGCTTTGGGCGAACAGATAGTGACCTAAAACGCTACAAAAAAATTCGAAACTAAATAACTGAAAGATTTGAACGATGCGTGTCTGATATCGCATACTGCGTACCATTTTAGCATTCACACGACAAAGATCATCATATATGAATACATCCTGCATAGGCGTGTCAACGAACCTGTTAACGTTGAAGATGTGACCGTCAACTTGACGTGCCTTCATAGACCGCACAGCTTCCCTGGTGCTGATAGCGACAGCTAAGACATTGACGTCCAATACTCGGCGAAACCCTTCCGTATCTCCGTCTGCAAATGACGAAGGTGTTAGAAGTCTCGGCGAGATAATTGCGATAGAATAGGAGAAATGTTTTTAGGATGAAATAATTCTTATCTACTTTGGTGCTACCGTGCTACGTTGGTGCAAAAAAGTGATTCCAAATGAACCGAAATTGTTCAAATGCTTTTACAAAATCTGCCATTCAAAACTGTGCCATTCCAGGTGGACAGTTTCGTTTTGCTCTCACAAGTTTTAAATCTCACTCACCACTAAGGCTCGCAAAGTGTAGCACCCCGGCGTTATTAACGAGGACGTCGACGCCACCCAGGTTCTCCTTTATCCATTCGAAGACCGCGAGGATGTCCTCTTCCTTGGACAGATCGCATTGCCTTGCGTAGAGCTTCCCTTTCGCGTCTTTCAATTTTTCATTGATTTTTTCGATATCATTCACTCGTCTCGCTACTCCAACGACTTGGAGACCTTCTCGGACGAGAGCCTCGACCGTTGCAGCACCGATACCAGCACTGGCCCCAGTAACCAACGCGACTTTTCCAACCCAACGATCCATTCTGATTGCTACACAACACTTTAGTCCGAACTCCACAGACTGAACTTATCAACTGACTGCTCGTAGTTGAGATACGTAAGATGCGAGGTGATGACGTAACTTCGTACTATGAGTCGACGGAAAATTAGATGTCGGTCTAACAATGATACGACTCACTCACGAGCTTATATATCGCGTATGTGTGAACCTTGGGTAGCAGTGGATGCTGATGGGTGTTCAAGGTTCCGCTGCCGCTCGAAACTCACGTAAACATGCCTTGGTCGAGGTATATTTATAGCATTCGGTTATCGTTCCTAGAGCGTACGTGGAATCTGAACTGGAGGGGGGCTCCTGATATCAGATGAGAAAGGGGGGGGGGGGGGGGGGGAGGCAAAGCTTGAATTCCTACAAAATATAACTAAATTAGTTACTAAACATTAGGGTGCTTCATTTTGGACGAACATTCTGCATAACTCACATACCTTCGTTGATATCTGGAAAACGGCTGAAGCTAGAAAAAATACGTCTTAACAAAATTATCGCCCAGAACTTACAGTCGAGAAAATAGAGGGAATTAAATATTGAATATTCATAGAAAATTACTTTTGAGGTTGACACAGGTGAAACCGCTCGAGTTACACTGAAATCACACGGGGCACTTTTGAAGAATGATCAATTCCCTACATGTTGATCGGCACCACAAGACGATATCACCAAGTGCAGCTGAGCGTTGGATAATTGAAAAAAAAGTCGTTAGATTTACATGCTTTTTGAATGGGAAAATTTCCAAATGGTTCAGGTCGGTCTTAGAATTTAAATTAAGAGTTCAAACTTGGAGGGAATTCTTTTGCGTACATACAACAATATTTCGACGATGGAGCAAAAACAAAATGTTCGTCGAAAACTAAGCACCGTATACTTAACATACTAATACCACGAATTGATAATAGGCAACTGACACGCGTGGAAAGAAGATGTAGTCGTCATTCTCTGACAAAAAATTGTTTACATACTTGCTTCCGCACATACACACACACACCCACAGATTTCCGCCTAGAAATGAAATAGTTGGAAGTGATTCTCTACACCCGTAGAGGGAAAAGTTAAAAATTTGTAATATATTTTAGGACATGAGTATTATTACATTTATGGCTCACGATTTCAATATCAGATTTTCACAGGAGTTTGGGAAATATTTTTCAATCAAACAGTCTTCTTCGGTCTGTTTCTCCCCATTTCACCTCGAATGATGAATTCAGTTATCTGAAGATTGAAAAATGCAGATCATCGTGAATGTTTGAAATTGTTTGAGTAGCGTGTAAGCATTTGTCTCTTTGCTGACTCATGACTTTTATTCCGACCACGTCGTAGGAAATTGAAAGTCACACACGCTGTGTTCATTCGTGAGCGGTTAGGATCTCAAACTCATCGTGAGTTACAGATATATCATACGTGAAGATTACGGGTGACCTCTCAACGAAATTACTTAACGTTACCTTATCATGTTATAGCTGCACAAGCAGCGCGTGTCCTCGCGACTCGCAAGTTTATCAATTTAAGATGGTGCCCTACACAATTCGACCTGTTCTACAAACATTGGCCTGAACGGTGCCATTAGTCAGAACATCTCCATATGGGCCCCAAAAACGGGAAACCGGGCTCTGTAGCGCAACTCTATTGGCAATTTTGAACACGTACCCGTGCAGAAATTGTATCAAGGCTCCGATCGGGACCTAATTATTTGGCCCGAATAATAATGAGGCCCTGATGCGGAAAAATAATAAGGGCCTCATAAGGTATGTAACATTTGGTTTATAAGGGCCTTGTAAGGAATATTGATCGGGCCCTCATTTTATAGCCTGAAAGAGACCCGAGGAATCTCCCTAACGGAGCCCTAGTACTTTGCGATGATCGGAGCCCCTCATTTATTTTCGTAAAATTAGAAAGTAACAATAGTAGAAAAACAAAAAAAGAGATTCGACCGCAATTTTATCGTCAGTTAACGCGTCCTACACGCTCACATCGATGAAATTGCATTATAAACTTACTGAAAAAACCGCCGCATTATTCGTCCCCGCCGGGACTTGAACCCACGTCCGCTCGGTTACCAGTCGCACGCCCTAACCACTACGCCAAACTATCATATGGCATATGACCCAACACTCTCTTACTTGTTCATTGCCTATCAAAGTGTCAAGTTATTACTCGAAATATTTCAATGTCATCAAAATTTCGCATTTGCAGGACTAGATCAAAGTTCTTGCAGATATTATTACGATTGATTACTGAATATTATATCATGCATTTTTCGTTCACGCTGTCATGTATTCATCCGAAAGAAATATGACATTTTTTGATGACACTATTTTTCATGATACTCAAATTCCTATGCTCATTTCCACAATAATTAGTTAATCCGTTAATGTCTTATCGCACTTGCGGGCATGTACGAAAAGCCCCGACTAGGCCCTCATCATTCTTCCTTCCCTATTGAAAAACTCCAATAGGATCCCATCAAGATGACAAAAACCGCATAGAAACCAATAGAAACCAAATATAAACCCAATAAATATTCATTGGTTTCTATTGGTTTCTATGCGGTTTTTGTCGTCTTGATGGGATCCTATTGGAGTTTTTCAATAGGGTTCCTGCCGCATTCCAGTTTGAAACTAAGGCATCCTCGAGAAGCCCCGACTAGGCCCTGATCATTTTTCCTTTCTACAGTCTCGCATTCCCAAACTAAGGCGTCCTCGAGGAGCCCCGACTAGACCCTCATCATTTTTCCTCCCTGCAGCCTTCCATTTTGAAACTATGGCATCCTCGAAAAGCCCCGACTAGGCCCTCATCATTTTTCTTCCTTGCAGCCTTCCATTTTGAAACAAAGGCATCCTCGAGAAGCCCCGACTAGGCCCTGATCATTTTCCCTTTCTACAGTCTCGCATTCCCAAACTAAGGCGTCCTCGAGGAGCCCCGACTAGGCCCTCATCATTTTTCTTCCTTGCAGCCTTCCATTTTGAAACAAAGGCATTCTCGAGAAGCCCCGACTAGGCCCCTATGATTTCTCCTTTCTACAGTCCCGCATTTCGAAACTGGGGCATCCTCGAGAAGCCCTGACTGGGGCCTCGTCGGGCTTCGAGAAGGATTCCATTCTCAAGGGATCCTCAGCTCAGCCTTATAGGGGCCTTATGTTGCACAAGGCCATCCTTAACAAATTTCTGCACGGGTAGGTCCCAACCATGTTCGTTTCACAGGGCGCAGTGACCGCAATGACCGAGGTAACGCAACTGTACCGTTCGTTCACTCTGCGATATAAATTGTTGTCACATTTGTGAACTTACATCTACCCTTTTATTCTACATTTCACTGAAGTGAATCATTTCAATTGAATTCAAATTCAGTATTTCAATACAGCTATGTTATGTATTCATTCAAATTCACAACTACATTCTGCAACAGACAATCTTATATCATGTCATATAGCTGTATCATGTTATAGCTGCACAAGCAGCGTGTGTCCTCGCAACTCGCAAGTTTATTAATTTCGTGCCGGAACGCGATAAGCGTTCGACGCTGTTACAATATACTAGTTGAAAATATCAACTGATAAACAAACTTATCGCAGTCTCGAGTGATTGAGTTCTAATCAAAATCAAATACCATTTAATAATTTTTTATATCATTGAGTTGATTTCAGTCACAGCAACTTGTATGAATACCCTGCGGAAAATTAAATTCACGATGAAGTCAAACCATCCGATAGAAATAGAAAATTTTCAATCAAGAGACTCGGTAGAGTACCACGGACTGCAAATTTTTTTTTTTTTCTCTCTTTTTTTTTTGCGAGTGAACGAGCACAAGGCTCTTTAATTTTTCTGTTGTAAACTTATGGTGTACAGAAGACATGTACTTGGCAACTGTATGTCATTTCAATCCTTTTGTACGTAGACATTTTTCTTTTTATTCTTTCGTTTTGGGTAGGGACCACATTATATTGCACTTGGCGAAAGATTTTTGCACCATAAATGAAAAATGAAGTGTTAAAAAATGAAGTTCGATACACACACTCGTCCGAGAATCAACACTTTCACTCTAGTATCGAAAAGTACTTTTGCGTCTTTTGTTTTCCACAAAATTTTTTGTTAATACTTACCGTTCACGATTTATGGCTCATTTGATGAACAGGTTTTTCTATTTCGGCCAATAACCCTTCTAATATTGGATTAATCGATAAAATGCTTATGTTCATTTTTGAAGATCAATCAATTCCCCACAACTTTTGTTTGAAACTTATTTTTCTAATGTTCATACCTTTCGAGTTATAGGACGTTTAATGTTGGACTACCGGGTGCAAGGTCTAAAATGACGAGTATGCATACCCGCATGGAAATATTTATATGCGAAAAATATATGCGACATATATCGACTGCTCCTAAGAGAAAGAACGTAACTCGTGAGTCCTGCTAGTAAGAACCTATCTCGCGAGACCATATAGTCCGACTATAGAGAAAATTAAAAAATACAATTAAAAAACATTTACACGGAAAGAAATCGTATGAAGCTCTCAACTATATGATTCTGATTGGCAATTTAGTGGTAATGCAAGCAGATTTTATTTATGGCATAACAAAGTCATTTGCTGCGTGAACAAAGTGACATTATAACCTTGACTATACAAATATTGCTAAGCCAATATCGTTACTCTTATCATACGAATATAGAATATAACAGCGTTAGCCATATACGTTTGGTTGTCGAAACTACACTCAGTGACAAAATTAACGGGCCACTCAAGTTTCCCGGAAAAAACACCGTTTTTCAAAATGGTATTACTCGATGAAAAAATATTCGTAAAAAATGGCCAAGGGAACATTTTACAGGTTGAAACGTCATCTTCGAGCTCGTGTCCGAAAATTTCACCTGCGATTGTTTTTCGCCTGTTGGCGCAGGTTTAAATGCAGAGCTGCAAAATAAAAAAAAATCTGACATTTTCAAACTTGGCTGCGAGGGTGAAAAAAAATCGCTAAAAATTTTCAGGGTAATGGTTGTGTAGCCCCAGGTCTGCTCTTCAAAACTGTTCTTCAAATTTTTGTCTACGACTTTTTTTCACCGGGTTATTGAATTTTTAGTAAGTATAGACCATTTTGGCGTTACCCAGGACGCACCACGTGGGGGTACGTTCTTCAAGCACCCCATGTGTTTGTGTGTGTGTTGTAGGGCTGTACGGTTTAACCAGCTTAACCGGCCAAAACGGTTAACCTGGTTAATTAGCCGATGGCTTAGCCGGTTAACCGGCCAAGTTGGCCAGACGTTCAACCGGTCAACCGGCCAACACGGTTAACTCGGATAACCGGCCAATGGCTTAATTAACGGTTGAATCGGCCGAAAACTTTTTCAATATTTTAAAATTTCCAAATTTTCGAAAATTTCAAAAATTCAAAATATTCAAAAATGTTTAAAATGTTTAAAATGTCGAAAATTTTGAAAAAGCTTTTGGCCGATTCAACCGTTAACCGCAGTTGAATGGTTAACCGTCTTGGCCGGTTAGCCGGTTAACCGGTTAAGCCATTGGCCCGATTATCTGAGTCAACCGTTTTGGCCGGTTGCCCGGTTAAACGTCTGGCCAACTTGGCCGGTTAACCGGTTAAGCCATCGGCTAATTAACCAGGTTAACCGTTTTGGCCGGTTAAGCTGGTTAAACCGTACAGCCCTACAACACACACACAAACACATGGGGTGCTTGAAGAACGTACCCCCACGTGGTGCGTTCTGGGTAACGCCAAAATTGTCTATACTTACTAAAAATTCAATAACCCGGTGAAAAAAAGTCGTAGACAAAAATTTGAAGAACAGTTTTGAAGAGCAGACCTGGGGCTACACAACCATTACCCTGAAAATTTTTAGCGATTTTTTTTCACCCCCGCAGCCAAGTTTGAAAATGTCGGATTTTTTTTTATTTTGCAGCTCTTCATTTAAACCTGCGCCAACAGGTGAAAAACAATCGCAGGTGAAATTTTCGGACACGAGCTCGAAGATGACGTTTCAACCTCTAAAATGCTCCCTTGGCCATTTTTTACGAATATTTTTTCATCGAGTAATACCGTTTTGAAAAACGGTGTTTTTTCCGGGAAACTTGAGTGGCCCGTTAATTTTGTCACTGAGTGTATATCAGGTGCAATCTTACGGTATGCTCAATCTGGCTATACGATATGACTGGTATAGTCCGCGCAAAAATCTCTGCGAACAAATAAGTTGTGGCGCTGCAGGCGTTTAGCGACCCGCGCTCCGAGGCAGGCTGCCGGCCGGACTTACGCGCGACGCCACAGCGTGGCGCCAAGTCAACCTCGGCTCTCGCGATAACATTGCTACCAGCGCTGAATATAGACCCCAGCATTCGGCCACTCGACACTGTACTTCGTCCATCGATCTCGATCAATCGGACTCCATCTCCGTCATTACCCGACAGGGCACAATACAAGTGTACGGTTCTACCTGAATAAACAGCTACGTTTAACGAACAGCCGTTGATCTTTTTACTGGCAGCACCTACCCTAGGGTAGGGATGGGCATTGAAAGCTAATATATCGATATTCTGAGATCGATATATCGCAAACCATCGATACAATATCCTGATATATCAGAAAGAAAATAGTGATATCACTACATATCGTATCGAAGTATCGAATTTCTCAAAAACGCTAAGAAATATCTAAACGGTTCATGTAACCATGAGCAATTGCAATTTAAACTATTAATTTAGCATTTTGGGCCTTGTTCGAGTGTGTCAAGGCCATACATGTATGATGGATTCCACGCGGAGCGGACCAAAAAAAGACCTCGATGTCCCATTCCACAACAAACGTGATTCGATGGGAAATTTTCCGAGCTTTTCGAAAAAAAAATACGAGAAAGATCCTAAAAATGACATAAGTGGATTAAAATAGAGTTTTGGATTGGAAAATGATTTTTCGACATGTTTTCCGATAGTCACGGGCAAGATCATGTACTGAGGTGAAGAAGAGTGAAGAATACTACAAATCACCACCCCATTACTTTTTTCATATGACATACCGTTTCTAAGATATTTGCCTCCGCAAAGACATTCAGAGCGTAAGAAATGGAAAACTGAAACAGCTCGTACACCATAGGTAACAAAAGCTACATATGTCGTATATACGTAAAAAAATGCTAATTCTAAGGGTACTAAAGGTCATACAAAAATGAGAAAAAACCGTGACATCTATGTCTTTTTTGGTCCGCCCCGCATGAAATTCATCATACACGCTTTCCGTAAAGTGCTAGTTCTATTTTCAACTAATTTTCCTACTAAGTCTTGGGTTAGGTAAATTAATAACAAGTATTTCTGATTGCAATTAGTACTTTCATTTCCATCTCTGTTTTCAAAATTATAATATTATTTAATATTTAACATTAATATTTCATTTGAGGAGGGGCTCAATCAATCGAGTCGAGTCAGTGAATTTAAATTTTTCTTTGGCCTGACGTTTCGGCAGTGATGTGCTGCCCTCATCAGAGGCTTATTAAAATTTGTGATAAGTGAAAAAAACATGGTGTCAAAGACCACCATTATCACGATACACGATGAGCCAAGTGTCATCATGTGCTGGTGAAGACGTTTAATGATCATTAATTTAATCATTAAACGTCTTCACCAGCACATGATGACACTTGGCTCATCGTGTATCGTGATAATGGTGGTCTTTGACACCATGTTTTTTTCACTTATCACAAATTTTAATAAGCCTCTGATGAGGGCAGCACATCACTGCCGAAACGTCAGGCCAAAGAAAAATTTAAATTCACTGACTCGACTCGATTGATTGAGCTCCTCCTCAAATAAGTACCAGTTCGAGTGATAGCTTCATGATGATGAATTAATATTTCATATTTGATATCCAATATTTATTATTATAATATTGAATATTTGTTACGATTACGATAATATTATTTAATATTTTTCCTCACACGAAGTCCACTCGACCGCTGGCCACGAAACGCCAGAAAAGAATGCGTTCCGAAATATCGAATATCAGAAGATATCGGAAGAAAAACATCGATATATTGTAATACACCTCACTCCGTAATTCGATTCAATATATCGATGTATCGAATCCTCAATATCGATATACAGAATATCGTATCGATATCGCCCATCCCTACCCTAGGGTACATGCCACCCCTACTCCCGACTCGCCTCCCCGCAGAGCAGCAGACGCCAGAACAAGACATATAAAAAAAAAACATGAAAAAAAAAACATAAAAAAAAAACAAAAAAACGTATCACTATTACTGAGATCCATCGAGAATGGTGGCATACGGCAGCTCATACAGTATGGTTGTATCAACCATACTGCATTTTCTTCGTACACATCAGGATCAAGCAGACTTGACTAAACATGTGACTTGAACGTGAAAAGAAAAATGCTTACGATAGGCACTCTCCAACCAACCAGATTCGTATATTTGGAGTAATAATACGGTATGCTAGTTGCTATTTCAACCATGAAATATAGTTACATCCAGCATAATTATGCCTGAATCCCCTGAACATTTTTTTCCGTGTAGTAACTTCGGATGGCTCCTGGATTGACAAGTAATTATTAATTATGAAAAAGTAATTATTGAAATGAGAGAATAGGAAACGGGAATATTTGTTAAAAAGATATTTCAAATTTATTTTCACAAACAACGTGCCACAAGAGAAAATTCGAAATTTTAAATTTTATCAGATTTTCGAGCCTTTTGAAGGCGGCATTCGATCATATTCGATTATTCCTCTTTATCTTCGTTACCCTCTTCGGAGGCATACAAAGAAGCTTGTAAGGCCGGCGTCCCATGTTCCGGAATAAATACGGACGGAACGGTCGATAGCCAATGGCTAACGATTTTCTGTTGGATCCGTCATTGATGATTGGATACCCAAGCGTTCCGTTCGGATGTATTCCAGACCATGGAACGCCGGCCTAAGGCATCAATGAACTAATTTAAATTAAAAAAAAAAAAATATTAAGTCTGTTGATCCAGGGATCTCTTCAGCAAATCACCTCTCCAACCGGGCGTATCGTCAGTTCACAGACCTACAAGATAAATTTAATGTATATCTCAATTCATATACATAATACACATGAATAGAAGCAAGGTAAAAATGAGGAGAACCCTGCATTCTATCTTTTTTACCTGAACATGCGGTGGAGTGCCTAAGGCGTAGACGATGGCGTTGGCTAGATCCTCTGGAACCAGTGTTGGATTGGCTTTATAAAACTCGGTGGAGATTTCTTTGTTTGATACAACCGTGACGAGGTCTGTCTCAACTAATCCTGGGCTGATGCTCTACGAACGAAGATGTATCGTGTTATTATCAATTCTCATGATGCATGATGATCATATGGGAAAATATTGTTAAAAAGATTCATCAATACTATTCGAGTCCGGGAGAAATAAAGTACCGTTAGCCATAGGTCTAGAAAAAAAAATTGATGTGAAAAAAAACATGTTCTTGCACTTTAGTAAATTGCGGAGGTGGAAGAGGATTTTCAAAATTATCATTAATGGAAAATAAGTACATAGAACTGCGATGAAACAATTAAGATCAACATCCTTGAGTATGTCATGCATTGAGCGCGACTTGACAAGAACTTTAAATCTTGACGATGTAATTGAAACTTTTGCGAAAGGAACGACAAGGAGAAAAATTTTCCGAATGACAAAGCCGCAAACAAACACGATCGTCTATTCTATTCATTTTCCTCTTTATAAGCTAGTTTTACGAAATGAGCACGTGTGGGGGTCCACTGGGTCCACTGGGTCCACTGGGTAACTGTAGCCCCAGCTTTACAATTCTTAATCCGGTGTTGTGCCCACTCACCGTTATTTTTATCTTCGTGTTCGCTTTGATTAACTCCTTCCTCGTCACCTCGGTCATTGCAGTAACTGCGAATTTACTGCTTGGATACAAACTTGCCCGGTCGCTATCGGAGATAAGATAGTGACCTGCAACGCTGCACAAAAATTCGGAACTAAATAACTGAAAGATTTGAACGTTGCGTATCTGATATCGCATACTGCGTACCATTTTAGCGTTCACACGACAAAGATCATCATATAAATACATCCAGGGGTGTGTCAACGAACCTGTTAATGTTGATGATGTGACCGTCAACTTGACGTGCCTTCATGGATCGCACAGCTTCCCTGGTGCTGATAGCGACAGCTAAGACATTGACGTCCAATATATGGCGAAACCCTTCCGTATCTCCGTCTGCAAATTACATCTAGGCGTTAGAAGTCTCGGCGAGATAATTGCGATAGGATAGGAGAAATGTTTCTAAGATAAAATAATTCTTATCTACTTAGGAATAAGTCGATCGACGTTGGTACGAAAAAGTTATTCCAAATAAACCGAAATTGTTTAAATGCTTTTACAAAACTGTGCCAATTCAGGGGAACAGTTTGGTTTTGCTCTCACAAGTTCGAATCTCACTCACCACTAAGGCTCGCGGAGTGTAGCACCCCGGCGTTATTAACGAGGACGTCGACGCCACCCAGGTTTTCCTTTATCCATTCGAAGACGGCGAGGATGTCCTCTTCCTTGGATAGATCGCATTGCCTCGCGTAGAGCTTCCCTTTTGCGTCTTTCAATTTTTCATTGATTTTCTCGATATTATTCATTCGTCTCGCTACTCCAACGACTTGGAGACCTTCTCGGACGAGAGCCTCGACCGTTGCAGCACCGATACCACCACTGGCCCCAGTAACCAACGCGACTTTCCCAACCCAACGATCCATTCTGTTTGCTACACAACACTTTTAGTCCGAACTCCACAGACTGAACTTATCAACTGACTGCCCGTAGTTGAGATATGTAGGATGCGAGGTGATGACGTAACTTTTTACTATGAGTCGACGGAAAATTAGATATCGGTCTAACAATGATACGACTCACTCACGAGCTAATATTATCGCGTATGTGTGAACCTTGGGTAGCAGTGGATGCTGATGGGTGTTCAAGGTTCCAGCTACCGCTTGAAACTCACGTAAGCATGCCTTGGTCGAGGTATATTTATAGCATTCGATTATCGTTCCTAGAGCGTACCTAGAATCTAAACTGGAGGGGGGCTCCTGATATCGAATTCGGTGGGGGGGGGGGGGGGGGGGGGGGGGGGGGGAAGGAGGCAAAGCACGAATTCCTACAAAATAAAACTAAATTAATTACTAAACATTAGGGTGCTTCATTTTGGACGAACATTCTGCATAACTCACATATATATCTTCGTTGATATCTGAAAAACGGCTGAAGCTAGAAAAAATATGTCTTAACACAATTATCGCCCAGAACTTACAGTTTAGAAGATAGACGGAATTGAATATTGAATATTCATAGAAAATTACTTTTGAGGATGACACAGGTGAAACCGCTCGAGTTACACTGAAATCACACGGGGCACTTTTGAAGGAAGATCAATTCCGTAGATGTTGATCTGCATCGCAAGACGATATCACAAGTGCAGCTGAGCATTGGATTATTGAAAAAAAAGTCGGTAGATTTACATGCTTTTTAAATGGCAAAATTTCCAAACGGTTCAAAGTCGGTCTTAGAATTTAAATTAAGGGCTCAAACTTGAAGAGAATTTCTTTTTGAGTTACTATATATACAACAATATTTCGACGATGGAGCGAAAAAAAAAACAATGTTCGTCCAAAACGAAGCACCCTACTAAAGATACTAATGCTACAAATTTATCATAGGCAAGTGGCACGCGTGGAACGGAGATATAATCCTCATTTTCTGAGAAAAAATTGATTACATGCATCCGCACATACACAGACGCACCCACAGATGTCCGCCTGGAAATGAAATGGTTGGAAGTGATTCTCTACACCCATAGAGGAAAAAGTTAAAAATTGGGAATATATTTTTGGACAATATTATTACATTTATGGCTCACGATTTGAATATCAGATTTTCACAGAAGTTTTGGAAATATTTTTCAATCAAACAGTCTTCTTCGGTCTGTTTCTCCCCATTTCACCTCGAATAATGAATTCAGTTATCTGAAGATTGAAAAATGCAGATCATCGTGAATGTTTGAAAGTGTTTGAGTAGCGTGTGAGCATTTGTCTCTTTGCTGACTCATGACTTTTATTCCGATTATTATTTATTTTACTCATCGTGAGTTACAGATACATCATACGTGAAGATTACGGGAGACCTCTCAACGAAGTTACTTAACGCATAGATATAAGGTTAGTAGATTGGACAAGCTGCGAAAATTCGGAGTCATATGGCAGTATGTCACAAAGTAATAGCGACAACGAATCCTGCCATCTATGTTTTGATGATAAAATAGAACATTTATCGATATAGCAAACAAATTTATGCGTGTGCTAAAATCAGCCAAATCTTTTGTCGGTAAAATGGTAAAATGCTACAAATTTCTTAACAATATAAATCACCACTTGGCTTTATTTTGAATCCTGACCTTTAGACCTATGACGCGCTGACGTTACACTGCGGCTATACACAGGGTGTCTTTTAATTAGTCATACAAACCTACATAGGGCAATTCCTCTTTGATAAATGAAATAAAAAGTGATTTTTCGGAAAAAAATATGAAAAACTCAAAATAAAAACTTGGAAAAATGAAAAAATAAAAAAATCAGGATAGGTACTAAGTTTAAAGTTTTTTTTTTTTTTTTTTTTCAATTTTTTACATTTTTTTTTACGCGGAACATCGTTTTCTATTTCATAGAGGAATCGCCCTATGTAGGTTTGTATGGCTAATTGAAAGACGCCCTGTAGTGTATCCCCACAAATGCAATACGCTCTGTAGGCTAACGACTGATATTATTTTCTCATGACGTGAACGGGGTAGTTGTCATTCTTTTTCGATTTTCTTTATTTTATTAATGATTGTTCATTTCACGTTTAAAATGTTGTGAAATCGCGTGATAAATCTGTATTTATCAAAATTAATCAGTAAACAAGGTTCAGAAAAAGAATGTTGACTCTGATCCCCTGAAACGTACACGAAAATACAATGCTGAAGTTTAAAATCTCTGCAATTTAACGACCACTACAGTCTTATCTTTCTTATGTGGTTATTCGTCTTTGTTCTCAGAGTCCCAGTAAACACAAAGATCAATTACGTAACGGTTAGGGGAAGATGGCCCAAAGTGGATACCCCGGGCAAAGCGAATTTGGTGAATATCTCGGTGTCTGAAGTCGGCTGCTTATTGTCATATATATTGCATCATCTTAGGTTAAAATATCAGTCAAAAACAGTGGCAAATGAGCTCAGACGCGTTGGTGCGAAAGCTACGCAAAAGATTAAACAAAACACTTTGAATTTTTAAAATTTTCCGAAGGTATGTATTGCGATGTATTTCACTTAATTATTGCTCTGGTCTAATTATCGTATTTTTTATGTTAAACGGCGTCCTTTTCTCGAGAAAAACACCATATGCCGATTTGTTTTTAATCAAATATATTCAAAGAAATTAATCATATTTGTTCTCAATGTGCTGCCGGGCAAAGTGAACCGGGCAAAGTGGATAGATATCCACTCAATGAGAAGAACAAAGATAGCAGAGGCGCAGCAGGAAAATACGAAGACTGCGTGGCCATTGTGTGTAACGAAACCTACTCTGGAATAGGCGGCAAGCCTATTGAAAATTGGATCCAGTGCAACATGTGTAAGCATTAGGGACATGAGAAATGCACTATGTATGGCGAAAAAGGTGCATTCGTTAAAAAAAAAAACACTGGTATTCACTTTGCCCGGGCTCACGGGCAAAGTGAATAATTTTCCATTTTTTACTTTATGTTATTGTTTCGCTATAGCATTAATAATTTCACAACTTCTATCGATGTTTTGCATAGTTCATTGAACAACTTGAGAAAATCAGTTGTTGTTCACTTAATTTTTCGCTTTTTTTCCAAAAATATCCGCCGCTGAACATTAACCTATCCACTTTGGGCCATCTTCCCCTACATACAGTGGCGTAGCTACACTTTCAGCGCCCTGGAGCAAAATTCTTTAAGTGCCACCTCATACGGATATTTGTTCAGTTATCATAATCAGTTATTATTAGTGTCCGACCGAAACACGATTTTCAGCCGAAACCGAAACCGTAACTGAATATTTGGCTCCTTCCCTGCTTAAAAAGCCGGATAGAAACCGGATAGAAACCGGATCGGCAGTGTGTCCGGTTCTATACGTAATTTGGGTCCGGTAGACCTCCGGGCTTGTCCGGAATTCGTCCGGGATTCTGGTCGTGTCCCTATCTGGTGCTATGCGGGCTCATTCTGCCATTTTCGCGAATGTCTAGATAGGCTTCCTATATGGTTATATCCGGAAAGTAACCCCGCCCTAGGCATTTTTCCTGTATGGTTCTATCCGGATCCATTTTCAAAAAATTGAAGCTTTTTTTTTTTCTTTTCTTTTTCTTTTTTTTTTTCGTTTTGTTTTTCGTATTTTTTTTCGTTTTTTTTTTTCTTTTTTTTTTTCGTTTTTTGTTCTTTTTTTGTTCTTTATTTTTGTCGTTTTTTTTTCTTTTTTTTTTCTTTTGTTTTTTTTTTCTTCTCAAGTACATAGATGAAATTTTCCGCCTCTATATATACTCACCAACTCCTATAAGTGGTACTCGCGAGAATATCGAAAGCGGTGGTCGCCGCCTTACGAGAAAATGTTGAAGTAATGTACATTACATGGAAACCGGATAGGTACAGACAGAGCTCCGATTCCAACTTTGAAAATCTTTGTCCGTATCTATCCGGTTTCGGTCACGCAAATCCATAGCGTGATTATATTTACATCAAATCTTCAAAATTGGAATCAGGGCTCTGTCCGTATCTATCCGGTTTCGGTCCCGCGAATCATAACGTGATTATCAAATGATACGGCACGAAATCGGATAGAGCCCCAATTCCAACTTGGAATATTAGCTGTATTGATAATCACGTTGTGAATTGCCGGATCCAAACCGGATAGGTATGGACAGAAGCCCCGAATCCAACTTGGAAAATTTGATGTGAATAAAAATTTTTTTTTTCATTTTTCTTCTTCGTTTCCCTTTTTATTATCTAGTAAGTCCAGGAAACAAGAAACAGAGTCACAAAATGCGAGAGAAGATTCCTGTAGCGAATGTTGGAAAAATTATCATAAAATGAAGAAAACCGGCGACTGGATCAGATGTAAAAAGTGCAATAATTTTCCGGGCAGTTGTGCAACAATTTTGGAAGACTAGATGCCCGAAAAAGGCATTTAAAACCGTATGGCATTCCTCCCGCACTACTGCGGCATCTCTCCCATAGGGTGTGGGAGAGACGCCGCTTTTCACTGTTTTTTGTTGACGTTTATTTTATATGAACATAAAAGTTTATCAATTTTTTGTTCTTGCCACATTCTAGTACATAGTTTGAAGAATACGTCACTGTTAAATACGTTTGTTAATATCTATTTTTGTAGAAGTTATGAATTTTCTCCAAAAAGTGCGGCATCTCTCCGCACTTTACCCTACATCAAATCTTCAAAATTGGAATCAGGGCTCTGTCCGTATCTATCCGGTTTCGGTCCCGCGAATCATAACGTGATTATCAAATGATACGGCACGAAATCGGATAGAGCCCCAATTCCAACTTGGAATATTAGCTGTATTGATAATCACGTTGTGAATTGCCGGATCCAAACCGGATAGGTATGGACAGAAGCCCCGAATCCAACTTGGAAAATTTGATGTGAATAATCACGTTATAAATTGGCGGATCCAAACCGGATAGGTACGGACAGAAGCCCCGATTCCAACTTAGAATAACCGGATCGAAACCGGATAGGTACGGACAGAAACCCCGAATCCAACTTGGAAAATTTTATGTGAATAATCACGTTATGAATTGCGGGATCGAAACCGGATGGGTACGGACAGTGCCCTGATTCTAACTCAGAATTTCCGGATCGAAACCGGATAGGTACGGACAGAAACCCCGAATCTGACTTGGAAAATTTGATATGAATAATCAGGTTATGAATTGCGGGATCGAAACCGGATAGGTACGGACAGAAGCCCCGAACCCAACTTGGAAAATCTGATGTGAATAATCACGTTATGAATTGCGGGATCGAAACCGGATAGGTACGGACAGAGACCCGATTCCAACTTAGAATTGCCGGATCCAAACCGAATAGAAACGTACACAGTCCCAAAACCGATTCGGGTGACGGATACTTTCCGAATGAAGCCAGATAGATAACCGAGCCTACGGATGTTCGTTCCGACGAATTACGGACACAAACGTATAGGATTCGGACAGGACTTTCGTGACCGATGAAATACGGATAGAAACGGATGGAACGTCTATCCGGAATCCTATCCGAAAATCTGTCCGGTTCTATCGTTTCCTATCGGTCATTTTAAGCAGGGTTTTCTAGTTTCGGCCGAAACCGTAACCGAAATCGAAACTTATGCAGTTGAGTTAAAATTTTGCTAAATTCTCATTATATGCTAAAATCTAGTGTTTTTCTTAGCTTATTAAAAAATTATTGGATTAGATTAAGGTGGTTCTTCACCTACAGTCCCACCAAACGTGGGTTTCAGAGCAGATTTTGAATACTTCTCGATGGGGAAAAAATCTGAAAAAAATCAAGCATGTCGAAGATCCTCGGGAGATTGATTTTGCATAATAATAATGCAAAAAAGTTATTAACAAATTGATGGAAAAAAAAAACTGTTCAAGAAATTAGCCGATGACCCAACTTTTTTTTTTAGGTGAAAATAATTTTTTAATTTTTCTGAATACGTATGAATTTTTTCAGAATTTTGATTTTTTTCAAAATCTGCTCTGGAACCCACGTTTGGTGGGACTGTAGGTGAAGAACCACCTTAAGGCGGTTGATCTGGTTAAGGAATTATCAAACAGATATCGCGTCACTAATGCCATAAGGTCGTAAGCGCCAAAAAATAATTTTTTTTACGGATATACCCAAACGATGTTATATGGCACGAAAAAAATTTTGCCACCAAAAACATGAAATTTTTTTATTTTGGCGCTTACGACCTTATGACATTAGTGACGCGATATCGTTAAAAAAATTGTATACAGTTATCAGTTCCTACAAAGGCACCTCTTGAAATTTCCAGTCCTCAGGATACCTTGTTCGTGAGGAATAAATAAAAACAGATTTTCTAAATTAACGTGGTCCCTTATGGGTTCAGTGTTCGTTCCATCTATACACATGAAATTTGCAAGCATTAACAAACAGTTTCGTAAGAAACTTCCACAATAATTGATGAAGAAATATCTAAGGAACGTTATATATAAAAAAAAAAAAAAAAAAAAAAAAAAAAAAAAAAATTAAAAAAAAAGGTATCCTGAAATTTTAAGAAGTGCCTTTGTAGATATGGATAACTGTATACAATTTTTTTTAACGATATCTATTTGTTAATTCCTTAACCAGATAAACCTGCTCAAATAAAACTTCAATTCATTAGGAAATCACTTTATTTCATTACACAAGATTATCAAGAAAGAAGCCCGTATAGAACTACAACTTATATCAATTTTCAAGTTTTTACTCTTACGACAGTGCCCGACACGATACGAACGCTAGTTTTGGCCGAGCCAAAGTTTCGGCCAATTTGTGGCCGAAACCGAAACTGAGGCCGAAACCAGCATTTTCGGCCGAAACCGAAACCGAATATTCAGTCGGACACTAGTTATTATATAAATTGACAAAAATTCGGACCAAAAAAAAACAAGAAAAATCATTTCCGAGGCGCCCCCTAGACCCCGGCGCCCTGGAGCAACTGCTCCCTCCGCTCCCCGACGCTACGCCACTGGTTACATACCTGGTACGTAGTAATAGATAGACGCGAAGACCGCAATACTCACCATTAGCGTTATTTGATAGTGTCACCGTATGATATGATATTGTTTTCTTACTGATCTATTTTCTTTCCGCTGTAAAATGTTTTTTTTTTTTTTTTTTCTTGTTGAGGAAAAACCCTACTGAATTTTTTACTAAAATAGTATATTGTGTACCAAGGAGGCAAAGAAGGTCTTTTAACGCCGAGCGTAAATTTGCAATACGAGTCGTAGACGAGTCAAAGACGAGTATTACAAATACGCTCGGCGTAAAAGACCTTCGCCTCCTTGGTGCACACGATATTTTATACAACAAGAGCATGTTTTACAAGTTCATGCTCGATCCGGTACACAAAGCCGACGGACTGCAACACGCATAGCAACGCACAACGACGCGTTGTTACGCATAACAACGCGTACGTCAGAGACCACTGTTAACTCCTAGGACATAAAAAGTAGCTCGATTTTGCTCCTAGGAGCTAAAAGTAAACCATGCGCATGCGCACTCGCAAGCCTGCTCAGCTGTCACTAAAACCCCCACTTTGTGTACCGAGATCGAGCATGAAAAACGCGTAAAACATGCTTGCGTTGTATAAAATAGTACATTATGTCACTAGGCCGATTAAGTATTTTCAGACGAATTTGAGTTTATAATCCGAGCCGAAGGCGAGGATTATGATGAAATTCGTCAGAAAATACTTTTTCGGCCGTATGGCATACAGAATTTTATGTGTCCAGGCCAAAAACCGCGTTTAAACCGAGCGAAGCGAGGTTAAAATCGCGGTTTTACGGCCTATGACACATAAATATTATATACATAAATATTATTTTATGTGTCATAGGCCGTAAAACCGCGATTTTAACCTCGCTTCGCTCGGTTCAAACGCGGTTTTTGGCCTGGACACATAAAATTCTGTATGCCATACGGCCGAAAAAGTATTTTCTGACGAATTTCATCATAATCCTCGCCTTCGGCTCGGATTATAAACTCAAATTCGTCGGAAAATACTTAATCGGCCTAGTGACATAATGTACTATTCTGACGAATTTCATCATAATCCTCACCTTCGGCTCGGATTATAAACTCAAATTCGTCGGAAAATACTTAATCGGCCTAGTGACATAATGTACTGTTTTACGATTCCTCAGTATCTATCTTGTGATAGATTTCATGAATATCAGAATTGCAAACAAATCGAATTTTTCACCGCATATGCCGCAGCTCAACTCTTCATAACATTTCACGTTGATAAGGTAGCACTGGATAATGCAAAAATGTTGAAAATCTGATGGTAACATTGGATATCTAGATTATCGATCAATTTATGCAAATCAATTATTAGAATGCAATCCTGTTGATAAAACAGAGTTCTGAAGTGAAATACACAGAAATACTCTTTTCGATGGCCGCGCCGCCTACATTCATGGTACGACACTGTTTCTAGCAGACGTCTTGTAGAATCTACTAACCTTATATCTATGATGAAACCAAAGAAGAAGTCATCTTTTGTATGATTCAGGAGACACTTTGACACTTCGACAATTTTTTTTGGGTAAATAGGAAAAATGAAGGAAGTTGGCACGTACTCAAAACATACATCTCTACATTTGAATGAAACACATTTCGGGTAACAGAAAGAAAGTATTTGTTCATTTTACTTTTTCCACAGTAAGGGATTAGTACAAACACTCGTTTTATATGACTATTTTAATATATAATTTTAGCGGATCGATGCTACAGCAAATATTGAATCTGTTGATGCAGGGATCAATCAATCAATCAAGGCCGGCGACTTACGAAATTTCAGGGTGTGGAGTAGCTCAGGTGACGGGCGGCGGGGGGGGGGGGGGGGGGGGGGGGGCGGGCACTCACAATATTTTTGCTCAAAGTTTTATTAAGTAGTTTTTCCGAAGTGCGATAGCCGAGTATAATTGTTTTTCAGGATAAACGTATTCATATCAATATATGGTCCAGATTTGATTCTGCTAGGGGGCTCGCAAGTGTTGATTATAGGGGAATATACTATGGTTATTTTCGGAAAATTTTGCCTACTTGTTTTTATCAAAAGATTTTCAAAATCCATTACAAAATTTTAATTTTGAAACAAGGCCTTCAGGGTGTGGAATATCCACACAGTGGGCATTCAGGGTGTGGAGTGCTCCACACCATCCACGCAAAAGTCGCCAGCGCTGCAATCAATCCTTTATTAACTTACAGCCTTGATAGGCAAGTAGAGTTGATGCAGGGATCTCCTCAGCACGCCAGCTCTCCAACCGGGCGTATCGTCAGTTCACAGACCTACAAGATAAATTTAATGTATATCTCAATTCATATACATACTACACATGAATAGAAGCAAAGTAAAAATGAGGAGAACACTGCATTCTATGTCTTTTCTACCTGAACATGCGGTGGAGTGCCTAAGGCGTAGACGATGGCGTTGGCTAGATCCTCTGGAACCAGCGTTGGTAAAGATTTATAAACCGCGGTGGCAACTTCTTTGTTTGATGCAGCCGTGATGATATCTGTCTCAACTGTTCCTGGGCTGATGCTCTATGAAAGAAGATGTATCGTGTTATTATCAGTTCTCATGGTGCACGATGATCATGAGGGAAAATAATGTTCAAAAATTCATCACTACTATTTGATTCCCGGAGAAATAAAGTACCGTTGGCCATAGGTATAAAAAAAAATTGATGTGGAAAGAAACAAATTTTTGCACTTTATTAAAATTATCATTAATAGAAAATGAGTATAGAACCTCGATGAAACAATTACGATCAACATCCTCGAATATGTTATGCATTGAGCGTGACTTGACAAAAACTTTAAATTTCGACGATGTAATTGAAACTTTTGCGAAAGAAACGATCAGGAAAAAAATTCTTGAATGAAGAGGCCGCAATCAAACACTGTTCGTCTAGTCTATTAATTTTCCTCTTCATACGCTAGTTTTACGAAATGAACCCATGTGCAGGGGTCCACTGGGTAACTGAAGCCCCCAGCCTTACAATTCTCAATCCGGCGTTGTGCCTACTCACCGTTATTTTTATTTTCGTGTTCGCTTTGATTAACTCCTTCCTCGTCACCTCGGTCATTGCGGTAACTGCAAATTTGCTGCTTGGATACAAACTTAACTGGTCGCTTTGGGTGAACAGATAGTGACCTAAAACGCTGCAAAAAAATTCGGAACTAAATAACTGAAAGATTTGAACGATGCGTGTCTGATATCGCAAATGCGTACCATTTTAGCACTCACACAACAAAGATCATCATATATGAATACATCCATAGGCGTGTCAACGAACCTGTTAATGTTGAAGATGTGACCGTCAACTTGACGTGCCTTCATAGACCGCACAGCTTCCCTGGTGCTGATAGCGACAGCTAAGACATTGACGTCCAATACTTGGCGAAACCCTTCCGTATCTCCGTCTGCAAACGACGTAGGCATAATTAAAAGTCTCGGCGAAATAATTGCTATACAATAGGAGAAATGTTTCTAAGATGAAATAATTCTTATCTATTTATGGATGAGTCGAGCGACGTTGGTACAAAAAAGTTATTCCAAATGAACCGAAATGGTTCAAATGCTTTCACAAAATCTGCCATTCGAAACTGTGCCATTTCAGGGGAACAGTTCCGTTTTGCTCTCACAAGTTTCAAATCTCACTCACCACTAAGGCTCGCGAAGTGTAGCACCCCCGCGTTATTAACGAGGACGTCGACACCACCCAGGTTCTCCTTTATCCATTCGAAGACCGCGAGGATGTCCTCTTCCTTGGATAGATCACATTGCCTCGCGTAGAGCTTCCCTTTCGCGTCTTTCAATTTTTCATTGATTTTTTCGATATCATTCACTCGTCTCGCTACTCCAACGACTTGGAGACCTTCTCGGACGAGAGCCTCGACCGTTGCAGCACCGATACCAGCACTGGCCCCAGTAACCAACGCGACTTTTCCAACCCAACGATCCATTCTGATTGCTATACAACACTTTTAGTCCGAACTCCACAGACTGAACTTATCAACTGACTGCTCGTAGTTGAGATATGTAAAATGCGAGGTGATGACGTAACTTTGTACTATGGGTCGACGGAAAATTAGATGTCGGTCTAACAATGATACGACTCACTCACGAGCTTATATATCGCGTATGTGTGAACCTTGGGTAGCAGTGGATGCTGATGGGTGTTCAAGGTTCCGCTGCCGCTCGAAACTCGCACGTAAGCATGCCTTGGTCGAGGTATATTTATAGCATTCGGTTATCGAGCCTAGAGCGTACGTGGAATCTGAACTGGAGGGGGGCTCCTGATATCAGATGGGGAAGGGGGGGGGGGGGGGGGGGGGGGGGGGGGGCAAAGCACGAATTCCTACAAAATATAACTAAATTAGTTACTAAACATTAGGGTGCTTCATTTTGGACGAACATTTTGCATAACTCACATATCTTCGTTGATATCTGGAAAACGGCTGAAGCTAGAAAAAATACGTCTTAACAAAATTATCGCCCTGAACTTACAGTTTAGAAGATAGAGGGAATTGAATATTGAATATTCATAGAAAATTATTTTTGAGGTTGACACAGGTGAAACCGCTCGAGTTACACTGAAATCACACGGGGCACTTTTGAAGAATGATCAATTCCCTACATGTTGATCGGCACCACAAGACGATTTCACCAAGTCAGTGCCGTCTTTGGGCACGGGCCCACGGGGCTCGGGCCCGGGGCCCCGGCTCTCAGGGGGCCCCGGCACTCGACGGCAAAATTGATTCAGATTATCCAAAATACAACTTTGGAAGTATTTTCAGTGATAAATTATCAAATTGTTTTGAACCTATTTTTGTATATTTTTTAGTGTCCGACCGAATCTTCGGTTTCGGTTTCGGTAATGCTGGTTTAGGCGGCCGAAACTGGCCGAAACCGAAACCGAAGTTTCGGTCGGACACTAATATTTTTGTATCCGTCATAATTGCCCGTTATAATGCGAATTGCGTAACAAGATGACACAGACGAAATTGAATAATCTCTCTCTTCTCAGTATTGAGTCTATTTTTGTGGTGAATAATTGATTTTAAGGAAGTAATCACTGATTTTGCGGCAAAAAAATGTGGAACAAAAGGACGTAACAGGTAAAAATATTCAAGCATGATAAAACTTGAACTGCAAATTCGTGTTTTTGTTATTAACTAGGTATAAGTAAAAAAAAAAAAAAAAAAAAAAAAATACTACTGCGGCGGCCTCGGAAGATATTGTGGCCCAGGGCCCCTCGGTCCCTAAAGACGGCACTGCACCAAGTGCAGCTGAGCGTTGGATAATTGAAAAAAAAAGTCGTTAGATTTACATGCTTTTTGAATGGGAAAATTTCAAAACGGTTCAGGTCGGTCTTAGAATTTAAATTAAGGGTTCAAACTTGGAGGGAATTCTTTTGCGTACATAGAACAATATTTCGACGATGGAGCAAAAACAAAATGTTCGTCTAAAACTAAGCACCCTACTTAACATACTAATACCACGAATTGATAATAGGCAAGTGACACGCGTGGAAAGAAGATGTAGTCGTCATTCTCTGACAAAAAATTGATTACATACTTGCTTCCACACATACACACACGCACCCACAGATGTCCGCCTAGAAATGAAATGGTTGGAAGTGATTCTCTACACCCATAGAGGGAAAAGTTAAAAATTTGGAATATATTTTTGGACATGAGTATTATTACATTTATGGCTCACGATTTCAATATCAGATTTTCACAGGAGTTTGGGAAATATTTTTCAATCAAACAGTCTTCCTCGGTCTGTTTCTCCCCATTTCACCTCGAATAATGAATTCAGTTATCTGAAGATTGAAAAATGCAGATCATCGTGAATGTTTGAAAGTGTTTGAGTAGCGTGTGAGGATTTGTCTCTTTGCTGACTCATGACTTTTATTCCGATTACGTCGTATGAAATTGAAAGTCACACAGGCTGTGTTCATTCGTGAGCGTTTAGGATCTCAAACTGATCGTGAGTTATAGATGCATCATACGTGAAGATTACGGGAGACCTCTCAACGAAGTTACTGAACGATATCTTATCATGTTATAGTTTCACAAGCAGCGCTTGTCCTCGCGACTCGCAAGTTCATCAATTCAACGTGGTGCCATACCCAATTCGAGCTGTTTTACAAACATTGGCCTGAACGGTGCTATTAGTCAGAACATCTCTAACCGGGCCGTAAAAACGGAAAACCGGGCTCTGTAGCGTAACTTTATTGGCGATTTTGAACACGTAGGTCCCAAACATGTTCGTTTCACAGTACGCAGTGATCGCAATTACCGAGGTAACGCAATTGTACCGTTCGTTCACTCTGCAATATAAATTGTTGTCACATTTGTGAACTTACATCCACCCTTTTATTCTATATTCCACTGAAATAAATCATTTCAATTGAATTAAAATTCAGTATTTCAATACAGCTATGTTAGGTATTCATTCAAACCCACAACTACATACTCCCACAGACAATCTTGTATCATGTTATATAGCTGTATCATGTTATAGCTGCACAAGCAGCGTGTGTCCACGCAACTCGTAAGTTTATTAATTTCGTGCCGGAATGCGATAAGCGTTCGACAGCTGTTACAACAGGTATACTAGTTGAAAATATCAACTGATAGAAAAACTTATCGCAGTCTCGAGCGATTGAGTTCTAATCAAAATCAAATACCATTTAATAATTTTTTATGTCATTGAGTTGATTTCAGTCACAGCAACTTGTATGAATACCTTGCGGAAAATGAAATTCACGATGAAGTCAAACCATCCGATAGAAATGGAAAATTTACAATATGTCATACCCAGAATTCTATTTGAAGTCACGAATAAAGAAATGAAAATAATATTTCGGCTGATAAAGATTCGGTTTCACCGATTTCTAATTATTGAGTATATTGTTTGTGTTCTATAATTAAACATACATGCCAGACAGCTGACTTCACATATTATGATCCAGATTTTCCCAGCCATGGTGAAGTGCGTCGATGTACTCAATTCACACTTGGAGGCATTTTTTAAACCTAAAAGAATCGAGCTTTCGGACCTTTTTTTGGGCAGGTTCTGTGATAACATTATGGGAAATTTCATATAGCTTTCGCCTCAACAGGAAGGCGTGATGATTCAAAAGACTCGTTAATATCTGCTAATTATGCATAATGTAGACTAGTTTAGGTAGATTAGGAGACGGGAAGACGTTGGCTGGAGAATCAAACGAATACAGAAAGGTATATCAATATGTTTGTATGTGAGACCTAAAAACGTTTTGTGTTATAGATGGAGAAACTTCATTCGTGCAAGGGCCTGCATTCGGCAGAGCATTAGTATAAAGACTCGTCAAATCTAACTATGTAAATATTCTATGGATTATAAAATACGAAAACTGTACGAAATTTGAGTAGCGATGAATGGCCTCAGCTGTGATGCGAGGTCAGTGCTTGGAAGAAATGTTGAATCAGGTCATGTCACAGATTTATTCAAGCAATCAGTTCTCCAACCGGGCGAATTATCAGCTCACATACCTGCAAGACAAATTACATCGTGTAGAGAAAAATCAATTCGTGGTGAAAAAACGAGATGCAATGAGAAGGAACATCTCCGAAGCTATTTTCCTCACCTGAACATGCGGCGGAGTGCCTAAGGCATAGACTATGGCATTTGCCAAATCCTCCGAATTCAATGACGGGTAGGTTTTGTAAACCTGTTCGGAAATTGCTTCGTTTGTAGTAGCCGCGATTATGTCTGTCTTAACGAGTCCTGGGCTGATGCTCTGTAATCGACGATGTATCACGTTATTCACTATTTTCACGATGTATATTTTCGTACTATAACTTGTAGCATTTTCCACTTTTAAAAAATAGTATATTTGCACAATATACTTTTGAGACGTTTTTAGAAGAATTCTTTATTGCCCGCTTCTTCAATAAGCTAATATTAGGGTGGTCGTTAAAAATTAAATTTCATCAGACGCCCCCTGAAAAGTTTTATTTTTGTCTAAAAACACGCGTGCAATTTTTTTTTTTTTTTTTTAAATGAAAAGAACACGTGCCGCAAGACGATCATAGATTTTGTTTTTTAACCTGTAGTTTTTTGGAAATGTCTTACCTAATGTGCAGATTTGACGAAGAACCCATCGAAAAAAGATAAAAATTTGAAATTTTGAAATTTCGATGGGTTATTCGTCAAATCTACACATTATGTAAGACATATCCAAAAAACTGCAGGTTGAAAAACAAAATGTTTGATCGTCTTGCGGCACGTGTTCTTTTCATTAAAAAAAAAAAAAAAAAATTGTACGCATGTTTTTAGACGAAAAGGAAACTTTTCAAGGGGCGTCTGATGAAATTTAATTTTTAACGACCACCCTAATATATATATATATATATATATATATATATATATATATATACTAGGGGGGCTCTGCCCCCCTGCGCGCTTCGCGCGCCAACCCCCCGCGTCTTGTATACGTAAAAACAACGGAAATTTTGAACAGATCTTTCAACAGATTACATACGATTACAATTACATACACAATTTATAAATAGGGCATTTTCATAAAATTATCAAAAAAAAAAAAAGGAATTTAAGGTTGCTCTATTTGAAATATTTAGAGAATGAGATATAACGTCAATTAGTTAATTATAGGTGTATTCTTTTGACTTTGCGATCACTAATCGAAATGATGTTGAAATTATTATGTTAAATTGCGATTGCAAATAAACATTGATATATATTATAACTGTATGATATTATTTACTTAGTTTGATCATTTTTATAGTTTCTAATCAATTAATTAATCATCTACTTATTTACTGATTTTTCAATTTATCATAAAATAAACATTAAGGTGCTTTCCTAGGCAATTCCACCAGTCCTGAAAACATCGTGAAAAAATGTGATATTAAACGGAATATCTCTGCCTGGGCACCGAAATCAATGAAACAAAATACGTCGCGCAATTCTATGTGCGACTCCGAACATGTACAGCCCAAAAAATGTTCGTTTTGCGCGAAAATAGAGAAGATATCCATGAAACACGTTTCTAAAACCGTTTTTCATGGATATCTTCTCTATTTTCGCGCAAAACGAACATTTTTTGGGCTGTACATGTTCGGAGTCGCACATAGAATTGCGCGACGTATTTTGTTTCATTGATTTCGGTGACCGGGCAGAGATATTCCGTTTAATAGCACCTTCTGCACGCGTTTATTACAATGTTGTGGATTGGGTAGGAAAGGCCCTTAACATACATTATAATTGTATTATCATAATAGTATTTATTTTACAAAGAGTAGAAGTGATTCTTAATAATTTAAAAATTATTTACTATTTATTATTTATTACTATCAGTGGATAATCCTGATCTATACAGATCTATTATTTACTTAGTGTGATCATTTTTATAGTTTCTAATTAATTAATTGCTTAATTAATTAATTAATTAATTAATTAGTTTTGTTAAAATAATAAAATAATTAAGTAAGTTAAAATGTGATTATTTGTTAAAATTATTATGTTAAATTGCGATCGCAAATAAACATTGATGTATATTATAACTGTATGATATTATCTACTTATCTATCTATATTTACTGATTTTTCAATTTACTATAAAATAAAGATTAACATATATTATAATTGTATTATCATAATAGTATTTATTTTACAAAGAGTAGGAGTGATTCTTAATAATTTCAAGATTATTCACTATTTATTATTCATTACTATCAGTGGATAATCCTGATCTACTATATCTAATATAGATCTATAGCGTAAAAAAAAGGACACTTAACTGACCTCACTGCTCGGCTTATATGTCATACACGATCGGCTATCCAGTTATAATATTAATCAGTGGTTGTTTCCTTTATATTTCACTATACACAGAGCGAATCTGAATGAATTTGGTTTTCCGGATGGTGAAGCAATTCGGTTTTTTCTTTAAACCGACAACCTATCTACCTTACACCTGTGACCTTAAAAATCTATGGAAAACCCAAGAATTCTGGGGAAAACCCCGGACCTTTGACCTTTCACCCTGAAAATCTATGGGGAAAACCTAGGAATTCTGGGGAAAACCCAGGACCTTTGGCCTTTGGACCTTTGACCTTGAAAATCGATGGGAAAAACCCAGGAGCTCTTACCTTTGACCTTGAAAATCGATGGGGAAAACCCAGGAAATTTGGGAAAACCCAGGAGCTTTGACCTTTGACCTTGAAAATCTATGGGGAAAACCCTGGAAATCTGGGGAAAACCCAGGACCTTTGACCTTTGACCTTTGACCTTGAAAATCTATGGGGGAACAAAAGAACAAAGAAACAAAAGAACAAAGGAATTCTAGGGAAAACCCAGGAATTCTGGGAAAAACCCGGAAACAAAGGAACAAAGAAACAAAAGAACAAAGAAACAAAAGAACAACGAAACAAAAGAACAACGAAACAAAGGAATTCTGGGAAAAACCCAGAAACAAAAGAATGTCTTTTGTTTCTTTGCTCTTTTGTTTCTGGGTTTTTCCCAGAATTCCTTTGTTTCGTTGTTCTTTTGTTTCGTTGTTCTTTTGTTTCTGGGTTTTTCCCAGAATTCCTTTGTTTCGTTGTTCTTTTGTTTCGTTGCTCTTTTGTTTCTGGGTTTTTCCCAGAATTCCTTTGTTTCGTTGTTCTTTTGTTTCTGGGTTTTTCCCAGAATTCCTTTGTTTCGTTGTTCTTTTGTTTCTTTGCTGACACGGCGACGGCCGTGGCGAGAGATTTTTATAATAAAGAGAGATTTGTTTCGTTGTTCTTTTGTTTCTGGGTTTTTCCCAGAATTCCTTTGTTTCGTTGTTCTTTTGTTTCTTTGCTGACACGGCGACGGCCGCGGCGAGAGATTTTTATAATATAGAGAGATATATATATATCTATATATCCTTCTATATTATATAATTCAATCGCCGCCGCCGCCGTGTCGGATTCCAAGGCCTCCTCGACCCCGCTCGGCTCCACCCCCCCCCCCCCCCCCCCCCCCCGCTCCCCTCTTGCCCTGGGCCTCCTCGACCACGCTCGAATCGGCCGAAGATAGCCGAAGATAGCCGAGGATAGCCGAGGGGAGCCCAAAATGTCTGACACGGCGGCGGCGGCGGCGGCGATATATCTTAATAATGTCTACACACGACTTCAAGAGATACGAAGCCGAGGACCTGGACTACGAGAAATACTCAGTGAACAACCTGGACAACGAGAACTACGAAGCCGAAGACCTGGACACTGGAAATACTTAGCGAACGACCTGGGCAACGAGAACTACGAAGCCGAGGACCTGGACTACGAGAAATACTTAGTGAGTGACCTGGACTAAGAGAACTACGAAGCCCAGGACCCGGACTACGAGAAATACTCACTGAACGACCTGGACAACGAGAACTACGAAGCCGAGGACCTGGACTACTAGAAATACTTGGCGAACGACCTGGAGTACGAGACCTGGACTACGAGAAATACTTAGCAAGTGATCTGGACTAAGAGAACTACGAAGCCCAGGACCCGGACTACGAGAAATACTCACTGAACGACCTGGACAACGAGAACTACGAAGCCGAGGACCTGGACTACTAAAAATACTTGGCGAAGGACCTGGACAACGAGGAATACGAAGAACATAAAATCCACGGATTATTTGGGTTTTAGAAACAACTGATACAAATTAGAATATTGGGGGTTGGCGCGCGCAGCGCGCAGGGGGGCAGAGCCCCCCTAGTATATATATATATATATATCTACATATATATATATATATATATATATATATATATATATATATATATATATATATATATATATTAGACCGGTTCAAAAAAATCGACTATTCTTTTTTTTTCAATTTTCGCATTGAAATACTTTCGGGGGGCTGAAAAAAGATGCCTGTTAAAAGCGGAGCTCTTAATATTAAGATTTAGAGGTCGCTCATCGCGGATTTCTATTTCCCATTTGAATAGCATAGGAATTTTTTTTTTTTTTTCTTCAGAATTTCATAGCTCACAAACCAATGAACAAATCCAAATGACTCTTACATATTTTGATAGGGGATTGAACACTCTAAAAAATGTATCTATCATTGTGGAAAAAAAATCACAAAAAAAAATAGTTAACTCAACTATACATTGAACTTTGAGCTTGAATAACTTTGGAAGGAGTCAATTTATCAAAAAATGATAAGAAAAGCTTTTTGTAGAGTGTTCAATTTCCTATGAAAATATGTTTGAGTCATTTGGATTTGTTCATTGATTTGTGAGATACAAAATTATTAAAAAAAAAAAAAAAATGTCCTATGCTATTCAAATGGAAAATAGAAATCCGCGATGAGCGACCTCTAAATCTTAATATTAAGAGCTCCGCTTTCAGCAGGCATCTTTTTTCAGCCCCCCGAAAGTATTTCAATGCGAAAATTCAAAAAAAAAGAATAGTCGATTTTTTTGAACCGGTCTAATATATATATATATATATATATTAGACTGTTTCAAATGAAACGAAGTTTTTTTTTTTTTACTTCCCACCGATGAAGCAGTTCCGGGCAGATATAAGAAAGAATTTGCACCGAAGCAGGTGCAGAATAGTGTTTTTCGATACAAGAGCGCAAAGCAGCAATTCGCGCACGAGTGTGAAGGCCCGAAACGAGCCCGAAGGCGAGCCGGCAGGCGAGCCGAAGGTAGCGAGTGAGGCGCCTTCACACGAGTAAGGGATTGCTGCTTTGGGCTCATGTATCAAACTCTATTTTTCTTAACAAATACAACGAAAGATCCTCGCTGCGAGCCGTCTGCATGCACGAAAGCAGGTTTGAGCGTACCCGTGCGGGGAAAACATTCGCGCATCGCAAGCGATGCGGGAAAAACCTTCGCACACCGCTACACTGAAAAGAGATTGAGAGCCTGGCGCTCGCACGGAAGAGCCTCGCAGTCGTAGAAGTAGGACGACTGGACTCGGAGAGTTGTGCGCGGCCCACGCTCGCAGAACGAGAAGGCGAGCATCTCAGAGTGAGTTACAGGTGATCTCACATTATGGTAGTGTAGGGCTCTATCCGTCTGAGAACGCGTGTATTGCAGAAATAGGCCTGCGTACCGTGCGATGACCACGCGCGCAGAGTAGCTACGATCGCGGCACGATGAGTATTCTTAAATGACAGCGCTCTGAAAGTGGGATGCTCTGTCGCGCGCAGAGTGAGCGTGTGACCGTGCTGCTTCAAAATGGCTGTGCGAGCGCCAGGCTCGCAATCTTCTTTCAGTGTAGCGGTGTGCAAAATTTTTCGCGCACTGCTAGCGGTGTGCGAAATTTTTCTCGCACACGGGTGCGCGAAAGTCTGCTTTCGGTGCATGTAGACGGTGCGCAAACGAGGACTTTCGGTGCATGTGTTAAGAAAATAATTTTTTTTGAGCTGGCGCCGAGCATTTTTCTTTTTTCCATTGATTTAACATAGGAATTACCCTAATTTTTTTTCAATAGCGAATTTTATGATCGAATATCATCTTTATTCTTGGACGACAATTTGAGAGAGATGTTAAATACTAGCTCTAGATGTTATGACCATCGTTGCATGGAAACAAACACTATAAGATCCATATTTTATTCTTTAATTTTGAGTATTTCATGGGAAAGAATGGCTACAATTTTCTTTATTTCCATGCAACGATCGTCAATAACATCTATAGCTGGTATTTAACATCTCTCTCGAATGGTTGCCAAAGAATGAACATGATTTTCGATCATGAAATTCGATATTGAAAAAAAATTAGGGAAATTCCTATGTTAAATCAATGGAAAAAAGAAAAATGCTCGGCGCCAGCTCAAATAAAATCATTTTGGCACCTGCTTTGGTGCAAATTCTTTGCTATATCTGCCCTGAACTTCTCCATCGGTGGGAACTAAAAAAAAAAAAACTTCTTTTTATTTGAAACAGTCTAATATATACAGGGTGACCCAAGACCCCCGGACCGGAAGGAATGGGTGAATTCCTCGTTGGATTTTGAGACGAAATTTCCTTTTCGAAAACTTCGTCCGATCAACAGTGTCCAAGTTATTAAAGATAAAGAGTAGCCAATCAGCGCCTCGCTTTAGGTCCGTGCCAGTGCCGGGTCAATAGTGAACGGCGGGCAGGGCCCGTGGTTTATTTTACATTTGGCTACTTTCTTCTTCACTTTACGATCGACACGTATTATTATTATTATTATTATAAACCACGGGCCCTGCCCGCCGTTCACTATTGACCCGGCACTGGCACGGACCTAAAGCGAGGCGCTGATTGGCTACTCTTTATCTTTAATAACTTGGACACCGTTGATCGGACGAAGTTTTCGAAAAGGAAATTTCGTCTCAAAATCCAACGAGGAATTCACCCATTCCTTCCGGTCCGGGGGTCTTGGGTCACCCTGTATATATATATATATATATATATATATATATATGCCGTTTATAAGCACAAAAAAGAACGTTTGAAGAACAAGTTATTGGATCTACTTCCTTATATTCGCTAGTTTTTAATTAAACTCACCACTGAGGCTAGCAGGATGCGACAATCCGGCGTTATTAACGAGGACGTCGACGCCACCCAGGTTCTCTTTTATCCATTCGAAGACCGCGAGGATGTCTTCCTCCTTAGATACGTCGCATTGCCTCGCATAGAGCTTTCCTTTTGCGTTTTTCAATTTTTCCGCAATTTTTTCTATCTTATCCACTCGCCTTGCCACTCCGACGACTTGAAGACCCTCCTGGACCAGAGCCTCGACCGTTGCAGCACCGATACCAGCGCTGGCTCCCGTAACTAACGCGACTTTTCCAACCCAACGATCCATTCTAACTTCCGCAACACTTATCTTGCCTTCACATTGCGCACATGAATGAGTCGTGTGCGCACAGTAACGAGTCGTGTTCTAAACCGCACCTAGTGTGGTGCTGCACCAGAATTCGCTATTTTTCGCTAGCACCTGACTGAGTCATGTGCAGAACCGTAACCAGTCGGGTTTAAATCTTTCCGTGTGGTAACTCACAACTTTACAACTTACACAATTACTAACAATATTATCTAACGTATACCTGACAAAACGAGAGCCAGAGGAAAGAGCGGAGGAAAGAGACAGTGAGGGAGCCTAGGAAGGGACATCTTCGGTAACTAGCAGGTGAAGGAACAGGCCATATTTAAATTAGGCAAGCGAGGGTGCGATTTTGAGTTATGAGGGGAGAGAATCCCAGTGGCGAGTACCGGCCACCGCGAATGAGTTGCGGAAGGTGTCGGTGCGAATTCGCGGAGTAACAAAATCGCTCCTAGGAGCTTGTGATGGGCGAACGGCGGTGGAATTGGACTCACGGACGACGAAGAGTTCACGTAGATAGGCGGGTCGACCAGAACACAGGATGACGAAAATTTGGCAGAGAAGGAAATAGAGCCTCCGGTTTCTGACTCGAAGCCAGCCGAGCTCCCTTACGAAAGGGCGTTATGTGCGCGTCACGTGGAACACCACAAACAAAACGGACACACACAGTAAAAAAGAATAACTTGGGCCAAGCATTTTTTCTTGGGCCAAGCACTTTTTTTTGAACAACCGACAATCTCTCGAGCGAAGTAAAATTCTCTGAGACCAAGTAAAATTTTTCTTGAATCATGAAAATTTTCTTGGTTCCAGAGAATTTCACTTCGCTCGAGAGATTGTTAGTTGTTCAAAACGGTTCGAAAAAAAATGCTTGGCCCGAGTTATTCTTTTTTACTGTGCAGGTGTTCAGAAGCCGCTGAAGTTTAGTATCCAGACCGGATGGAAGATCAGCGAAGGCAACGCAACAATAATCGAACTAGGTTGTCAGTAGCCCATTGGCACGCTCTATAAAAAAATATCGAGACTTATTGATAAGTCGATGATAAAATATAATATCGCGTAGGTTTATTGCCAAGGAAGATACGGGGATTAGCAGGGAAAAATGACAGTTCGGATATGCTCTCTAAAAATAAAACAGTGGATTTTCACTGATTCGCAGTGCATATCCACTATTTGCCTCAGCTATAAGTATACCACTAACAATTAGTGAATACACACTGTTTCAACTAGTGATATGGCAACACTAATTGAAATAGTGAAATTCACTGTGGCAATTATTCATTTCAATAACTACTATTCTAAACAGTGATATTCACTTTTGATTTCAGTCAAAAATTTTTGAAATATTTATAGAAATGAGTAGCTAAATATACCAATGAAGCAATCAGCAGCAATCTGCTTGGATAAATTTATTAAAATTTGCAGGATAATTGTACTATAATAATATATACGCAATAGGTTATGGTTTATATAATTATGAAAGGAAAAGACACATCATGGTGGCTGCATCGACTCTACTGTTGGGTAGAGGGAATGTGCAGATATACTGCAGAGATGATCCTGTGAAGTATGATCTTAATTAAACTCGGTTGAGACGAGCCAACTGTATTATTATCGGAGTAATTTTACTCGCGAGAAAATATTCTCACGTCCGTCATCTGTCGGGCAGACGCATATTTATCAATAGAATAACGTAAACACTAATGTAAAAGTGAAAATCACTATCATCAAGTAACTAGTGCAAAGTTATTACTTCACATCGGAAAATACTGAGTAAATAGTGATATTCAAACCACTGTAACAGGAAGTGAAAATTTCACTAATTTATTTTGAAATTTACTGCTATTACAGTGAGTTAGTGTGTCACTGTGACAAACAGTGAAAATTTCACTGTTTCATTTTTAGAGAGTGGAGTAATTTGCTTTACGGCACTGAATTTTATTTTCCGATTACTGGGAAGTGCGGAACCTGATGTAATCAAAGAGTCTTATTTCATCCTGTATAATCCCAGTGTCGAAGTTATAGAAAACTTAGGTATACAATTTCCATTGGGAATGAGAGACACAAAATGAGAAATCATCTTTTTTTTTTCATTCATGCGGATCGCAACAACTTCTATGGACCATTCATTAGGTAGACCTGCAGTTTGAGAACATCAGAAAAATGGAGGAGGTTGGTTGGAAAATAATACGGGAACAAAAGGGGAATTAGTCATTAACAAACACTATGTACGTTTTTTATCCGGACATCCCATTGACGGAGGAAATCTATCGAAATCTATCATCTCATTCAGGAGCCGTGATTATTCCACGGGCTGTACTGTATAAATACAACCACATGCCATCTGTTTCAGGTTTCTCAAGTAGCCTTCGAGTCCATATCATTAAAGAATGGATCATCCCGAAAAAACCAGAAATTCTGCAGCATTTTATGCGCGTTTTTTATCAGGCGTTCTTTCAATGATCCAAAGATTCGCGCAACACTAAACGTATAAGTTATGAGCGCGTGTCTTGTATATACGCATCGATATCACGCATATAATTACCATAAATTTGCATCAAATTGTGGTTTTGTAAATAGTCGTGGATTGTGTTATGTAACTTTTAATATCACCAAGCGCTGGTCATTCGCAAGCGAATCCTAATCCACGCACGCGTCTAACATAAACCGTCTATACGCCAATTGATAGGATTATTATCCTGTGTTTGTATACAGCAAATGCTTGTGTACTCGAATCTCACACCCCAACGCCATTGCTGATTTTTATTTCTACCTTACAAAAATATCTTCAGAATTGATTTTACCGAAAAAAAATCGATGTGCAGTAAAGTACAATTGCAGTGCGTGCAACAGCCATATTTACATGGAATTTGTTTGCTTGTTAGATATGAAGCAGCTAATTCCGTATTCCAATCCGCAGGTTCTTCCAGCCGTCTGGAAGTACGACGAATCTAACACCTATATGTAAGGCTTTCTTAAACCTGAAGGAATGAAACTTTCACATTATTTCCTGTTTAATACTTATACTACTACATCTATTAGAAACTACTGATACCAAGAAGAATATCATTTTTTGTTCGATGCAAGAGCCTCGTCAACATCTGCGGATTATAGGTACGCGGTCAACTGCTCCAGTCAGACCAGGAGAAAGGAGACAGTTACTCGAAGGATAAAATTGGTACAGAAATGTATAGAAATACATTTGATCTAAACACATTTTGTGTCATAGATAGTCTTTATTCGTATAAGTCCGTGCATGTGGCAAGGCATTAGTATAAACACTCGTCAAATAGAACTATATGAACAATCTATGAATTAGAGAATACGAAAACTATACGAAATGCGAGTTGCGATGAATGAACTCAGATGTGATGCGAGGTCAGTGCTTGAAGCGAATGTTGAATCGGGTCATGTCACAGATTCATTTATGATATCAGTTCTCCAACCGGACGTATTATCAGCTCACAAACCTGCAAGATAAATTCACGTGGTATGGAGAAAAATCAATTAGTAGTGAAAAAATGAAATGCAATTGAGGCGGGATTTCCCAAGCTATTTTTTTTTACCTGAACATGCGGTGGAGTGCCTAAGGCATAGGTGACGGCATTCGCCACATCCTCTGAATTCAATGTAGGATAGGCTTTGAAAATCTCTTCAGCGATTGTTTCGCCTACAGCAGCCGCAACTATTTCTGTCTTAACGAATCCTGGGCTGATGCTCTGCAATTTACGATGTATTGCGTCATTGACTATTCTCACTTTTTATGTTTTTGTACTATGACCTGCAGCGTTTCTCACTTTTTTAGCATATATATTTTGTGCCCACTAACCGTTATTTTTATCTTGGTGTTTGCTTTGATTAACTCCTTCCTCGTTACCTCGGTCATGGCGGTCACTGCGAACTTGCTGCTTGGATACAAACTGTACTGGTCGCTCGGATTAAAGAGGTAGTGACCTAAAACGCTGCGAAAAAATTCACGACTGAATGCTAACTAAAAAATTCGAACGATATACGTATCTGATATCGCATACTGCTTGCCATTTTAGCGTTCACACGACAAAGATCATTATATAAATACATCCAGAGGTGTGTCAACGAACCTGTTAATGTTGATGATGTGACCGTCAACTTGACGTCCCTTCATGGATCGCACAGCTTCCCTGGTGCTGATAGCGACAGCTAAGACATTGACGTCCAATACATGGCGAAACCCTTCCGTATCTCCGTCTGCAAATTACGTCTAGGCGTTAGAAGTCTCGGCGAGATAATTGCGATAGGATAGGAGAAATGTTTCTAAGATAAAATAATTCTTATCTATACTTATGAATAAGTCGATCGACGTTGGTACGAAAAAGTTATTCCAAATAAACCGAAATTGTTTAAATGCTTTTACAAAACTGTGCCAATTCAGGGGAACAGTTTGGTTTTGCTCTCGCAAGTTCGAATCTCACTCACCACTAAGGCTCGCAGAGTGTAGCACCCCGGCGTTATTAACGAGGACGTCGACGCCACCCAGGTTCTCCTTTATCCATTCGAAGACCGCGAGGATGTCCTCTTCCTTGGATAGATCGCATTGCCTCGCGTAGAGCTTCCCTTTTGCGTCTTTCAATTTTTCATTGATTTTCTCGATATTATTCACTCGTCTCGCTACTCCAACGACTTGGAGACCTTCTCGGACGAGAGCCTCGACCGTTGCAGCACCGATACCAGAACTAGCCCCAGTAACCAACGCGACTTTTCCAACCCAACGATCCATTCTGATTGTTACACAACACTTTTCGTCCGCACTTTACAGACTGAACTCATCAACTGACTGATCGTAGTTGAGATATGTAGGATGCGCGGTGATGACGTAACTTTGTACTATGATCAGTCGATGAAAAATCAGATGTCGGTCTAACAGTGATACGACTTACCAATGAGCTAATATATTGCGTACGTGTGAGCCTTGGGCAGCAGTGGGTGCTAATGAGTGCTCAAGGTTCCATCAACTGGACACCATCACGCACTTTAAATATCAACAATTTATTAGACTCTACTTATACACGTCTTCGCTCTTTGCTCGCTAATTTCCAACTGACCTGCCTTCTAACTACCCCTGACCCTCAAGCACTCATAAACACATTCTATCTCTTTATTATAATACAGGTACCTAATACCTACAATGTATTTTTTTCTTCCTGGGGATTCTCGCAGATTTCTGGCTCGGGAATTAGGTACCGGAAAAAGCCAGATGAGTGGCACGCGTGGAGAGAAGAAGATAATCGTCATTCTGTGACAAAATAGTACTTTTTGATACTAGTGCGAAAGTGTTGATTTTCGGATAAGTGTGAAGTTTTTCGCCCGAGCGAAGCGAGGGTGACAATCACACGAGTCGAGAATCATCTTTTGCACGTGTATCGAACTTCATTTTTCAACACAGCGCGCGTTAAGTCGAATTTCATGCACGCGAAGCGTGCGCAATATCGAACTTTGCGCACGCCGTGTGGAAAAATTGATTACATATTTGCAGCTGCACGTTCACACACGCGCCCACAGACGTCCATGCAAAATTGGTTGGAAGTAATTACCTACACCTATAAAAACGTAGAGATCTAGTGAAAACTCAATTTTCCATTTTCGGGATGATTATGATAACTTTCTTCAATTTTAAGTGAAAAGTTAAAACTTGGCAACCGCAATTTTTGGACAGTATTATTATACACAGGTATATAGCTCACCATTTGAATATCAGATTATTACAGAAGTTTGGGAATCGTGAACGTGAAAAAGGGTTTGAGTAGGATGTAAGCATGTTGTATCTTTACTTACTTATCACTTCTATTCCGATCACTTTGATATATAGTTGCAAGTCACACATGACGTGCTCATCGGTTAGAATCTCACACTCATCATGACTTGCAGATACATGAAGGTTACGGAAGACCTCTAAAAAAAAGCGTACACTGTTAAAAATGATTGTGAATTTACAACATGCCTTACTAAACAAAAGTATTGGAAAATTACAGATGTGGTGTAGCAAAAGTAAATTACTAAGCTTGTTCTGTAAATTTACAAATAAATTCTTGATTTTACTGAACCTTCATAGGAAAAACACCAAATTGTATTTGAATTTTCTAATAATTGTTTAGTAAATTTGAAGTATTTGCGAATTGATTTTACAGGAAATGTCTTGTAAATTCACTACTCATGTATCTGCCAAAAAACTTCCAATACAATTCCAAATGTATAGGAAGTTTCACACAGAAATTTTTAACAGTGTAGCAAGTGATCGAGTACTACAAGACTATTGAATTTTCTATTCTTCTGTTGTAAACTTTTTTTTTTTTTTTGGGGGGGGGGGGGGGGGGGGGGGGGGGGGTAGTGACCACACTATTTGTACTTGGCGAAGGGTTTTTGCACCAGAGGTATACCCGTATATGATATTATATTTTTCTATTGTACTTGGCGCGAGACTCTACCGAGTCTCTTAATGAAGATCATCAAACAGATTTTTACGCACTTCTTATCGAAATTATTTAGTAGCATTTTATAAAGTCAAGTTGCACAGGCATCGTGCGTCCTCACAACTCGCGCAAGTTTATCAATTCAAGGTCAAAATGCGGCACGCATTCGACAGCTGTAACAATACACTACTAAGAATATCAACTGGCAGATAAACTTATCGTAGTCTCGAACAATTAGGTTCCAATCGCAATGAAATACCACTTTATCATCTCCTATATCATTAAATAGATTTCAATCAAAGTAAATCGTATCAATACCCTGCGGGAAATGAAATTCACGATGAAATCAGACTATCCGATAGAAAGAGAAGATTCTCCAATGAGTCATACCCGAAATTCTTTGAGGTCATGAATGAAGAAATGAAAATAATACTAATTCGGCTAATAAAGATTCGGATTCACCGATTTCTAATTATCGAGTATTATTTGTGGTCTATAATTAATCATATACGTGCGAGACAGCTGACTTTACATATCCCAATCCAGATTTTCCCAGCCATCGTGAAGAACGTCGATGTACTTGGTTCACACTTGGAGGCATTTTTTGAACCTAAAAGAATCCAGCTTCCGGACCTTCTTTTGGGCAGATTCTATGATAACAATATTACGGGAAATTTATAGCTTTCGCCTTCGCCTCAACGGGACGGAGTAATTATTCAAGAGACTCGTAAACATCCGCTAATTATGCACAACGTAAACTAGTTTAGGTATAGATTAGGAGACGGGAAGCAGTTGGATGGAGAATAAAACAAGTACAGAAAGGTATATGAATATTGAATATGTTTGTAGGCGAGACCTAAAAACGTTTTGTGTGATCATGGATGGAGAGTCTTTATTCGTATAACGGTATAAGGCCCTTCATGGGCGCTTAAAATTTTTAGTTGCGATGAGGAAACTCAGACGTGATGCAAGGTCAGTGCTCCGAGTAAATGTTGAATCGGGTCATGTCACAGATTCATTTAAGCTATCACTTCTCCAACCGGACGTATTATCAGCTCACAGATCTGAAAGACAAATTACATCGTTTGGAGAAAAATCAATTTGTAGTGAAAAAACGAGTTGCAATCAAGGCGGAATCTCCGAAGCTATTTCCTTTACCTGAACATGGGGTGGAGTGCCTAAGGCATAGATGATGGCATTCGCCACATCTTCTGAATTCAACGACGGGTGGGCTTTGTAAATCTCTTCAGAAACTGCTTCGCCTACAGCAGCCGTGATTATTTCTGTCTTAACGAACCCTGGGCTAATGCTCTGTAATTAACGATGTATCGCATTACGTACTATTTTCACAATGTATACCTTTGGACTATAGCCTGCAGCGTTTCTCGTTTAAAAAAAATATATTTCGTACCTACTCACCGTTATTTTTATCTTCGTGTTCGCTTTGATTAACTCCTTCCTCGTTACTTCGGTCATTGCTGTTACTGCAAACTTGCTGCTCGGGTACAAACTGAATTGGTCACTCACGTTGAACAGGTAGTGACCCAAAACACTGCGAAAATATTTTCAGGACCAAATGAATGAAATATTCGAACTACATACGTAACTGACATCGTATATTGCGTAAATCTTATCATTCACACACGCAAAAAACAGTGCTGTCGAATTTACTCTGTGAGCAGTAAATATATGGACAGCACTTTTTTGCAGTAGAAATTATCACAATTGTGGTATCATTCAATCGTATAGACATTGAATGCCACTTGCTCCAATGTACCCAATACTAGAATTGTGATAATTTCTACTGAAAAAAAGTGCTGTTCATATATTCACTGCTCATAGAGTAAATTCGACAGCACTGTTTTTTGCGTGCACGACAAAGATCATTATATAAATACATCCAGATGAGGTACGCCAACAAACCTGTTGACGTTGAAGATGTGACCGTCAACTTGACGCGCCTTCATGGATCGTACAGCTTCCCTAGTGTGCAAAGCAACACCTAATACGTTCACGTCGAGTATACGGCGAAACCCTTCCGTATCTCCATCTGTCATCAAAGAGTTCATAATGAGTCGTAAAAAATTCTTGATGAGTAAATTACGATACGATAAGCAAAAAGATGCCACCTCAGCAAAATTACTCTTGCCTTAAACCATAAATTTGTCGATTGACGACATAACAGAACAGAAAAACGATTTCGAATAGATACAACAGGACATTGTTGATGGCTTCCATACAATCACTCCAACATAGTGTATGCCTATTATTTAAATTGTTGTAGTCAAACAGAGTAGTCACGGTATGAACGGCAATTGAACATCTCCGGTGGCCTTCAACTCGGTAGATTAGCTGTGCATATACTCCGTTCACCGAGAGAACGACACGCTTTCAACTAGCGCGATAGCTACAGCGCCAACGCGATCGAGGCGGAGTGAGAGAGAGAGAGAGAGAGAGAGAGAGGACGGAGATCGTTCACTAGGTGAATGGAGTATATATAGCATTTAAACTTTAAAGCGAGAAACAACGTTAAAAAAAGAAATCAGGCATTTTTGACCAGGTTCAATTTTCACTTACCACTAAGGTTCGCGGGGTGCATCACCCCGGCGTTGTTAACGAGGACGTCGACGCCACCCAGGTTCTCTTTTATCCATTCGAAGACCGCGAGGATGTCTTCCTCCTTAGATACGTCGCATTGCCTCGCATAGAGCTTTCCTTTTGCGTTTTTCAGTTTTTCCGCAATTTTCTCTATCTTATCCACTCGCCTTGCCACTCCGACGACTTGAAGACCTTCCTGGACCAGAGCCTCGACCGTTGCAGCACCGATACCAGCGCTGGCTCCTGTAACTAACGCGACTTTTCCAACCCAACGATCCATTATATTTGCTACAACAGTTATCTTGTCTTCACTCCACAGACTCTGCTCACCAACTAACTGCAATGACTCTGCTAGACTGCATTTTTGCACACGTTGTCCCAACCGCGATAAGTAACTAGCCAGTAGATTCTGTGCCAGTATAATAAAAGCTATTTTCATTATTCAATTCTAATTCTAATTTCAAATTATACACATTTATGATAATTTATTCCAAATGTGGGGTAATTTGTTAAACGATATTTAACTCCTATACGTTTTTGTTTGTTTGTTCTTTTATTAGATCGTCTCATTCAAGTTACACAATTTTCTTTATAGTTAAAATCTGGAAAGTCCAATTTATTATTGAACTCGCATGCGAGCAGCCTCTCTATTCGAATATAATTCTCAACGCTATGTTGACGAAGTATACTCTGTCATCACATCCGGAAAAGATTTTCTCTACAGCGGCAGTGATCATTTAGTTACGTGGAAAAAGACTTTTGGCCTCTATAATCGTGATATCCACCTAAATATTTTCACCAACAGGGCGGATCGTCAACTCGGTAACCTGTGGACAATAATTTGAATGAGAGTCTGATTCAAATTGGCGAAGAATTTTGAGATCGATAAATGAGAGAGAAACATGTTTGACAGAGATTTTTTACCTGAACATTTTCAGGAGTACTCAGAATGTAGAGAACTGCGTTAGCGATATCTTTGGGCTTAAGATGTGGAACCGATTTGAAATAGGCATCAGCATTTGACGTACCAGCAGCACTTATACTGGATCCCGGCCGGAACAGACTTTCCGAAATAAGGCACGCCATCACATTTCCCGATCAGGCCCCAGGTAGACACAAGGCAACCCTTGTTGAATTTCTACTCGGGTATATGACATGATATAAGATTGTCTGTTGCAGTATGTAGTTGTGAGTTTGAATGAATACATAACATAGCTGTATTGAAATACTGAATTTGAATTCAATTGAAATGATTCACTTCAGTGAAATGTAGAATAAAAGGGTAGATGTAAGTTCACAAATGTGACAACAATTTATATCGCGGAGTGAACGAACGGTACAGTTGCGTTACCTCGGTCATTGCGATCACTGCACCCTGTGAAACGAACATGCTTGGGACCTACGTGTTCAAAATTGCCAATAGACTTGCGCTACAGAGCCAGATTTCCCGTTTTTGGGGCCCGGTTAGAGATGGTCTGACTAATAGCACCCGAACGGGCCAATGTTTGTAAAACAGCTCGAATTGGGTATGGCACCACGTTGAATTGATAAACTTGCGAGTCGCGAGGACAAGCGCTGCTTGTGAAACTATAACATGATAAGATAACGTTAAGTAACTTCGTTGAGAGGTCTCCCGTAATCTTCACGTATGATGTATCTATAACTCACGATCAGTTTGAGATCCTAAACGCTCACGAATGAACACAGCCTGTGTGACTTTCAATTTCATACGACGTAATCGGAATAAAAGTCATGAGTCAGCAAAGAGACAAATCCTCACACGCTACTCAAACACTTTCAAACATTCACGATGATCTGCATTTTTCAATCTTCAGATAACTGAATTCATTATTCGAGGTGAAATGGGGAGAAACAGAGCGAGGAAGACTGTTTGATTGAAAAATATTTCCCAAACTCCTGTGAAAATCTGATATTGAAATCGTGAGCCATAAATGTAATAATACTCATGTCCAAAAATATATTCCAAATTTTTAACTTTTCCCTCTATGGGTGTAGAGAATCACTTCCAACCATTTCATTTCTAGGCGGACATCTGTGGGTGCGTGTGTGTATGTGTGGAAGCAAGTATGTAATCAATTTTTTGTCAGAGAATGACGACTACATCTTCTTTCCACGCGTGTCACTTGCCTATTATCAATTCGTGGTATTAGTATGTTAAGTAGGGTGCTTAGTTTTAGACGAACATTTTGTTTTTGCTCCATCGTCGAAATATTGTTCTATGTACGCAAAAGAATTCCCTCCAAGTTTGAACCCTTAATTTAAATTCTAAGACCGACCTGAACCGTTTTGAAATTTTCCCATTCAAAAAGCATGTAAATCTAACGACTTTTTTTTCAATTATCCAACGCTCAGCTGCACTTGGTGCAGTGCCGTCTTTAGGGACCGAGGGGCCCTGGGCCACAATATCTTCCGAGGCCGCCGCAGTAGTATTTTTTTTTTTTTTTTTTTGTTACTTATACCTAGTTAATAACAAAAACACGAATTTGCAGTTCAAGTTTTATCATGCTTGAATATTTTTAACTGTTACGTCCTTTTCTTCCACATTTTTTTGCCGCAAAATCAGTGATTACTTCCTTAAAATCAATTATTCACCACAAAAATAGACTCAATACTGAGAAGAGAGAGATTATTCAATTTCGTCTGTGTCATCTTGTTACGCAATTCGCATTATAACGGGCAATTATGACGGATACAAAAATATTAGTGTCCGACCGAAACTTCGGTTTCGGTTTCGGCCAGTTTCGGCCGCCTAAACCAGCATTACCGAAACCGAAACCGAAGTTTCGGTCGGACACTAAAAAATATACAAAAATAGGTTCAAAACAATTTGATAATTTATCACTGAAAATACTTCCAAAGTTGTATTTTGGATAATCTGAATCAATTTTGCCGTCGAGTGCCGGGGCCCCCTGAGAGCCGGGGCCCCGGGCCCGAGCCCCGTGGGCCCGTGCCCAAAGACGGCACTGACTTGGTGAAATCGTCTTGTGGTGCCGATCAACATGTACGGAATTGATCATTCTTCAAAAGTGCCCCGTGTGATTTCAGTGTAACTCGTGCTTTGCCCCCCCCCCCCCCCCCCCCCTTTCCCATCTGATATCAGGAGCCCCCCTCCAGTTCAGATTCCACGTACGCTCTAGGCTCGATAACCGAATGCTATAAATATACCTCGACCAAGGCATGCTTACGTGCGAGTTTCGAGCGGCAGCGGAACCTTGAACACCCATCAGCATCCACTGCTACCCAAGGTTCACACATACGCGATATATAAGCTCGTGAGTGAGTCGCATCATTGTTAGACCGACATCTAATTTTTCGTCGACTCATAGTACAAAGTTACGTCATCACCTCGCATCTTACATATTTCAACTACGAGCAGTCAGTTGATAAGTTCAGTCTGTGGAGTTCGGACTAAAAGTGTTGTGTAGCAATCAGAATGGATCGTTGGGTTGGAAAAGTCGCGTTGGTTACTGGGGCCAGTGCTGGTATCGGTGCTGCAACGGTCGAGGCTCTCGTCCGAGAAGGTCTCCAAGTCGTTGGAGTAGCGAGACGAGTGAATGATATCGAAAAAATCAATGAAAAATTGAAAGACGCGAAAGGGAAGCTCTACGCGAGGCAATGTGATCTATCCAAGGAAGAGGACATCCTCGCGGTCTTCGAATGGATAAAGGAGAACCTGGGTGGCGTCGACGTGCTCGTTAATAACGCGGGCGGGCTACACTTCGCGAGCCTTAGTGGTGAGTGAGATTTGAAACTTGTGAGAGCAAAATGGAACTGTTCCCCTGAAATGGCACAGTTTCGAATGGCAGATTTTGTGAAAGCATTTGAACCATTTCGGTTCATTTGGAATAACTTTTTTGTACCAACGTCGCTCGACTCATCCATAAATAGATAAGAATTATTTCATCTTAGAAACATTTCTCCTATTGTATCGCAATTATTTCGCCGAGACTTTTAATTATGCCTACGTCGTTTGCAGACGGAGATACGGAAGGGTTTCGCCGAGTATTGGACGTCAATGTCTTAGCTGTCGCTATCAGCACCAGGGAAGCTGTGCGGTCTATGAAGGCACGTCAAGTTGACGGTCACATCTTCAACATTAACAGGTTCGTTGACACGCCTATGGATGTATTCATATATGATGATCTTTGTTGTGTGAGTGCTAAAATGGTACGCATTTGCGATATCAGACACGCATCGTTCAAATCTTTCAGTTATTTAGTTCCGAATTTTTTTGCAGCGTTTTAGGTCACTATCTGTTCATCCAAAGCGACCAGTTAAGTTTGTATCCAAGCAGCAAATTTGCAGTTACCGCAATGACCGAGGTAACGAGGAAGGAGTTAATCAAAGCGAACACGAAAATAAAAATAACGGTGAGTAGGCACAACGCCGGATTGAGAATTGTAAGGCTGGGGGCTTCAGTTACCCAGTGGACCCCTGCACATGGGTTCATTTCGTAAAACTAGCGTATGAAGAGGAAAATTAATAGACTAGACGAACAGTGTTTGATTGCGGCCTCTTCATTCAAGAATTTTTTTCCTGATCGTTTCTTTCGCAAAAGTTTCAATTACATCGTCGAAATTTAAAGTTTTTGTCAAGTCACGCTCAATGCATAACATATTCGAGGATGTTGATCGTAATTGTTTCATCGAGGTTCTGTACTCATTTTCTATTAATGATAATTTTAATAAAGTGCAAAAATTTGTTTCTTTCCACATCAATTTTTTTTTATACCTATGGCCAACGGTACTTTATTTCTCCGGGAATCAAATAGTAGTGACGAATTTTTGAACATTATTTTCCCTTATGATCATCGTGCACCATGAGAACTGATAATAACACGATACATCTTCTTTCATAGAGCATCAGCCCAGGAACAGTTGAGACAGATATCATCACGGCTGCATCAAACAAAGAAATTGCCACCGCGGTTTATAAAGCTTTACCAACGCTGGTTCCAGAGGATCTAGCCAACGCCATCGTCTACGCCTTAGGCACTCCACCGCATGTTCAGGTAGAAAAGACATAGAATGCAGTGTTCTCCTCATTTTTACTTTGCTTCTATTCATGTGTAGTATGTATATGAATTGAGATATACATTAAATTCATCTTGTAGGTCTGTGAACTGACGATACGCCCGGTTGGAGAGCTGGCGTGCTGAGGAGATCCCTGCATCAACTCTACTTGCCTATCAAGGCTGTAAGTTAATAAAGGATTGATTGATTGATCACTGCATCAACAGATTCAATATTTGCTGTAGCATCGATCCGCTAAAATTACATATTAAAATAGTCATATAAAACGAGTGTTTGTACTAATCCCTTACTGTGGAAAAAGTAAAATGAACAAATACTTTCTTTCTGTTACCCGAAATGTGTTTCATTCAAATGTAGAGATGTATGTTTTGAGTACGTGCCAACTTCCTTCATTTTTCCTATTTACCCAAAAAAAATTGTCGAAGTGTCAAAGAGTCTCCTGAATCATACAAAAGATGACTTCTTCTTTGGTTTCATGTATGATATACAATGTATTCGCAGCATGATTGGAATGACGCCTGACAATTACCTTCACTCAACAGCAAGTCATGCTGAATTTCGAACTCTAACGAAGGGACAATTCGGACTATCAGTATCTCGCAAATTTGACATGTGGGACTAATCAGTAATTTTGCTTCGTTATAATCAATTGTGTGAAAGCCTGTAAAATTGAGTGAAGTTTCTGTACTGATTTATATCTGTTTTCTTAAAAAAAATCCCGTAAGAAACAGATGTTACTTTCGTCCCCAAGGTATGGGGTACAAGTAAAAATTGTTACTTTTGTTCCCGGTCTCCCCTACTCAAGTTTCTCTACTTACCACACCACCAGCTATCAGGTCGGATAAGCTCTGATAATTGCTCTCTTGAGAAAACCGTTGTGCTAGAGCGACGAGCACGAAGAAGATGATTAGATAGTTTTTCATTTCAATTGGAAATGAATTGCTTCTGTATATGATTGGAAAAAAAAAAAAAACAGAAAAACTCGAAATCTTAAGTGATAAATGTCGACAGTCTTCTATGACCGAATTATCATTTTTCCAGAATTGCAATCACCTACAGAGTGAATTTAGTGACTTGTCCGTTCGAACGGAAAATTTTTCCACTATTTTCATTCATCATTATACTTTATTGGTTGAATATGTTTGAATGATCAAAACGGGTTTTTCTAATTGTATATAATTATGTTTTTCTTTTTATTATTATAGGTACAACACATAATAAATTACCACGAAAAGATACTTACGATATTGTTGTTGGATTGATCATGCATAAATATTATTATTATTATTGTAAGCAACTATATTTATCTTATTCACTTGTATAATATCACTATAATTGTTAACACGCATGCTAAGCATTCTAATCGGTGGGGTTCAGATCTAACCAGCTTCTAGCGATCTTGGCGTCTTGCTGTTACTGCAAACTTGCTGCTCGGGTACAAACTGAATTGGTCACTCACGTTGAACAGGTAGTGACCCAAAACACTGCGAAAATATTTTCAGGACCAAATGAATGAAATATTCGAACTACATACGTAACTGACATCGTATATTGCGTAAATCTTATCATTCACACACGCAAAAACAGTGCTGTCGAATTTACTCTGTGAGCAGTAAATATATGGACAGCACTTTTTTGCAGTAGAAATTATCACAATTGTGGTATCATTCACTCGTATAGACATTGAATGCCACTTGCTCCAATGTACCCAATACTAGAATTGTGATAATTTCTACTGAAAAAAAAAAGTGCTGTTCATATATTCACTGCTCATAGAGTAAATTCGACAGCACTGTTTTTTGCGTGCACACGCAAAAAAAAAAAGCTGTAAAATTTACTATGTGAGCAGTGAATATATGGACAGCACTTTTTTGCAGTAGAAATTATCACAATTGTGGTGACATTCACTCATGTAGACATTGAAGGCCACTTGCTCCAATGTACCCAATACTGCAATTGTGATAATTTCTACTGCAAAAAAGTGCTGTCCATATATTCACTGCTCACATAGTAAATTTTACAGCTTTTTTTTTTGCGTGCACGACAAAGATCATTATATAAATACATCCAGATGAGGTACGCCAACAAACCTGTTGACGTTGAAGATGTGACCGTCAACTTGACGCGCCTTCATGGATCGTACAGCTTCCCTAGTGTGCAAAGCAACACCTAATACGTTCACGTCGAGTATACGGCGAAACCCTTCCGTATCTCCATCTGTCATCAAAGAGTTCATAATGAGTCGTAAAAAATTCTTGATGAGTAAATTACGATACGATAAGCAAAAAGATGCTACCTCAGCAAAATTACTCTTGCCTTAAACCATAAATTTGTCGATTGACGACATAACAGAACAGAAAAACGATTTCGAATAGATACAACAGGACATTGTTGATGGCTTCCATACAATCACTCCAACATAGTGTATGCCTATTATTTAAATTGTTGTAGTCAAACAGAGTAGTCACGGTATGAACGGCAATTGAACATCTCCGGTGGCCTTCAACTCGGTAGATTAGCTGTGCATATACTCCGTTCACCGAGAGAACGACACGCTTTCAACTAGCGCGATAGCTACAGCGCCAACGCGATCGAGGCGGAGTGAGAGAGAGAGAGAGAGAGAGAGAGAGAGAGAGAGAGAGGACGGAGATCGTTCACTAGGTGAATGGAGTATATATAGCATTTAAACTTTAAAGCGAGAAACAACGTTAAAAAAAGAAATCAGGCATTTTTGACCAGGTTCAATTTTCACTTACCACTAAGGTTCGCGGGGTGCATCACCCCGGCGTTGTTAACGAGGACGTCGACGCCACCCAGGTTCTCTTTTATCCATTCGAAGACCGCGAGGATGTCTTCCTCCTTAGATACGTCGCATTGCCTCGCATAGAGCTTTCCTTTTGCGTTTTTCAGTTTTTCCGCAATTTTCTCTATCTTATCCACTCGCCTTGCCACTCCGACGACTTGAAGACCTTCCTGGACCAGAGCCTCGACCGTTGCAGCACCGATACCAGCGCTGGCTCCTGTAACTAACGCGACTTTTCCAACCCAACGATCCATTATATTTGCTACAACAGTTATCTTGTCTTCACTCCACAGACTCTGCTCACCAACTAACTGCAATGACTCTGCTAGACTGCATTTTTGCACACGTTGTCCCAACCGCGATAAGTAACTAGCCAGTAGATTCTGTGCCAGTATAATAAAAGCTATTTTCATTATTCAATTCTAATTCTAATTTCAAATTATACACATTTATGATAATTTATTCCAAATGTGGGGTAATTTGTTAAACGATATTTAACTCCTATACGTTTTTGTTTGTTTGTTCTTTTATTAGATCGTCTCATTCAAGTTACACAATTTTCTTTATAGTTAAAATCTGGAAAGTCCAATTTATTATTGAACTCGCATGCGAGCAGCCTCTCTATTCGAATATAATTCTCAACGCTATGTTGACGAAGTATACTCTGTCATCACATCCGGAAAAGATTTTCTCTACAGCGGCAGTGATCATTTAGTTACGTGGAAAAAGACTTTTGGCCTCTATAATCGTGATATCCACCTAAATATTTTCACCAACAGGGCGGATCGTCAACTCGGTAACCTGTGGACAATAATTTGAATGAGAGTCTGATTCAAATTGGCGAAGAATTTTGAGATCGATAAATGAGAGAGAAACATGTTTGACAGAGATTTTTTACCTGAACATTTTCAGGAGTACTCAGAATGTAGAGAACTGCGTTAGCGATATCTTTGGGCTTAAGATGTGGAACCGATTTGAAATAGGCATCAGCATTTGACGTACCAGCAGCACTTATACTGGATCCCGGCCGGAACAGACTTTCCGAAATAAGGCACGCCATCACATTTCCCGATCAGGCCCCAGGTAGACACAAGGCAACCCTTGTTGAATTTCTACTCGGGTATATGACATGATATAAGATTGTCTGTTGCAGTATGTAGTTGTGAGTTTGAATGAATACATAACATAGCTGTATTGAAATACTGAATTTGAATTCAATTGAAATGATTCACTTCAGTGAAATGTAGAATAAAAGGGTAGATGTAAGTTCACAAATGTGACAACAATTTATATCGCGGAGTGAACGAACGGTACAGTTGCGTTACCTCGGTCATTGCGATCACTGCACCCTGTGAAACGAACATGCTTGGGACCTACGTGTTCAAAATTGCCAATAGACTTGCGCTACAGAGCCAGATTTCCCGTTTTTGGGGCCCGGTTAGAGATGGTCTGACTAATAGCACCCGAACGGGCCAATGTTTGTAAAACAGCTCGAATTGGGTATGGCACCACGTTGAATTGATAAACTTGCGAGTCGCGAGGACAAGCGCTGCTTGTGAAACTATAACATGATAAGATAACGTTAAGTAACTTCGTTGAGAGGTCTCCCGTAATCTTCACGTATGATGTATCTATAACTCACGATCAGTTTGAGATCCTAAACGCTCACGAATGAACACAGCCTGTGTGACTTTCAATTTCATACGACGTAATCGGAATAAAAGTCATGAGTCAGCAAAGAGACAAATCCTCACACGCTACTCAAACACTTTCAAACATTCACGATGATCTGCATTTTTCAATCTTCAGATAACTGAATTCATTATTCGAGGTGAAATGGGGAGAAACAGAGCGAGGAAGACTGTTTGATTGAAAAATATTTCCCAAACTCCTGTGAAAATCTGATATTGAAATCGTGAGCCATAAATGTAATAATACTCATGTCCAAAAATATATTCCAAATTTTTAACTTTTCCCTCTATGGGTGTAGAGAATCACTTCCAACCATTTCATTTCTAGGCGGACATCTGTGGGTGCGTGTGTGTATGTGTGGAAGCAAGTATGTAATCAATTTTTTGTCAGAGAATGACGACTACATCTTCTTTCCACGCGTGTCACTTGCCTATTATCAATTCGTGGTATTAGTATGTTAAGTAGGGTGCTTAGTTTTAGACGAACATTTTGTTTTTGCTCCATCGTCGAAATATTGTTCTATGTACGCAAAAGAATTCCCTCCAAGTTTGAACCCTTAATTTAAATTCTAAGACCGACCTGAACCGTTTTGAAATTTTCCCATTCAAAAAGCATGTAAATCTAACGACTTTTTTTTCAATTATCCAACGCTCAGCTGCACTTGGTGCAGTGCCGTCTTTAGGGACCGAGGGGCCCTGGGCCACAATATCTTCCGAGGCCGCCGCAGTAGTATTTTTTTTTTTTTTTTTTTGTTACTTATACCTAGTTAATAACAAAAACACGAATTTGCAGTTCAAGTTTTATCATGCTTGAATATTTTTAACTGTTACGTCCTTTTCTTCCACATTTTTTTGCCGCAAAATCAGTGATTACTTCCTTAAAATCAATTATTCACCACAAAAATAGACTCAATACTGAGAAGAGAGAGATTATTCAATTTCGTCTGTGTCATCTTGTTACGCAATTCGCATTATAACGGGCAATTATGACGGATACAAAAATATTAGTGTCCGACCGAAACTTCGGTTTCGGTTTCGGCCAGTTTCGGCCGCCTAAACCAGCATTACCGAAACCGAAACCGAAGTTTCGGTCGGACACTAAAAAATATACAAAAATAGGTTCAAAACAATTTGATAATTTATCACTGAAAATACTTCCAAAGTTGTATTTTGGATAATCTGAATCAATTTTGCCGTCGAGTGCCGGGGCCCCCTGAGAGCCGGGGCCCCGGGCCCGAGCCCCGTGGGCCCGTGCCCAAAGACGGCACTGACTTGGTGAAATCGTCTTGTGGTGCCGATCAACATGTACGGAATTGATCATTCTTCAAAAGTGCCCCGTGTGATTTCAGTGTAACTCGTGCTTTGCCCCCCCCCCCCCCCCCCCCCCTTTCCCATCTGATATCAGGAGCCCCCCTCCAGTTCAGATTCCACGTACGCTCTAGGCTCGATAACCGAATGCTATAAATATACCTCGACCAAGGCATGCTTACGTGCGAGTTTCGAGCGGCAGCGGAACCTTGAACACCCATCAGCATCCACTGCTACCCAAGGTTCACACATACGCGATATATAAGCTCGTGAGTGAGTCGCATCATTGTTAGACCGACATCTAATTTTTCGTCGACTCATAGTACAAAGTTACGTCATCACCTCGCATCTTACATATTTCAACTACGAGCAGTCAGTTGATAAGTTCAGTCTGTGGAGTTCGGACTAAAAGTGTTGTGTAGCAATCAGAATGGATCGTTGGGTTGGAAAAGTCGCGTTGGTTACTGGGGCCAGTGCTGGTATCGGTGCTGCAACGGTCGAGGCTCTCGTCCGAGAAGGTCTCCAAGTCGTTGGAGTAGCGAGACGAGTGAATGATATCGAAAAAATCAATGAAAAATTGAAAGACGCGAAAGGGAAGCTCTACGCGAGGCAATGTGATCTATCCAAGGAAGAGGACATCCTCGCGGTCTTCGAATGGATAAAGGAGAACCTGGGTGGCGTCGACGTGCTCGTTAATAACGCGGGCGGGCTACACTTCGCGAGCCTTAGTGGTGAGTGAGATTTGAAACTTGTGAGAGCAAAATGGAACTGTTCCCCTGAAATGGCACAGTTTCGAATGGCAGATTTTGTGAAAGCATTTGAACCATTTCGGTTCATTTGGAATAACTTTTTTGTACCAACGTCGCTCGACTCATCCATAAATAGATAAGAATTATTTCATCTTAGAAACATTTCTCCTATTGTATCGCAATTATTTCGCCGAGACTTTTAATTATGCCTACGTCGTTTGCAGACGGAGATACGGAAGGGTTTCGCCGAGTATTGGACGTCAATGTCTTAGCTGTCGCTATCAGCACCAGGGAAGCTGTGCGGTCTATGAAGGCACGTCAAGTTGACGGTCACATCTTCAACATTAACAGGTTCGTTGACACGCCTATGGATGTATTCATATATGATGATCTTTGTTGTGTGAGTGCTAAAATGGTACGCATTTGCGATATCAGACACGCATCGTTCAAATCTTTCAGTTATTTAGTTCCGAATTTTTTTGCAGCGTTTTAGGTCACTATCTGTTCATCCAAAGCGACCAGTTAAGTTTGTATCCAAGCAGCAAATTTGCAGTTACCGCAATGACCGAGGTAACGAGGAAGGAGTTAATCAAAGCGAACACGAAAATAAAAATAACGGTGAGTAGGCACAACGCCGGATTGAGAATTGTAAGGCTGGGGGCTTCAGTTACCCAGTGGACCCCTGCACATGGGTTCATTTCGTAAAACTAGCGTATGAAGAGGAAAATTAATAGACTAGACGAACAGTGTTTGATTGCGGCCTCTTCATTCAAGAATTTTTTTCCTGATCGTTTCTTTCGCAAAAGTTTCAATTACATCGTCGAAATTTAAAGTTTTTGTCAAGTCACGCTCAATGCATAACATATTCGAGGATGTTGATCGTAATTGTTTCATCGAGGTTCTGTACTCATTTTCTATTAATGATAATTTTAATAAAGTGCAAAAATTTGTTTCTTTCCACATCAATTTTTTTTTATACCTATGGCCAACGGTACTTTATTTCTCCGGGAATCAAATAGTAGTGACGAATTTTTGAACATTATTTTCCCTTATGATCATCGTGCACCATGAGAACTGATAATAACACGATACATCTTCTTTCATAGAGCATCAGCCCAGGAACAGTTGAGACAGATATCATCACGGCTGCATCAAACAAAGAAATTGCCACCGCGGTTTATAAAGCTTTACCAACGCTGGTTCCAGAGGATCTAGCCAACGCCATCGTCTACGCCTTAGGCACTCCACCGCATGTTCAGGTAGAAAAGACATAGAATGCAGTGTTCTCCTCATTTTTACTTTGCTTCTATTCATGTGTAGTATGTATATGAATTGAGATATACATTAAATTCATCTTGTAGGTCTGTGAACTGACGATACGCCCGGTTGGAGAGCTGGCGTGCTGAGGAGATCCCTGCATCAACTCTACTTGCCTATCAAGGCTGTAAGTTAATAAAGGATTGATTGATTGATCACTGCATCAACAGATTCAATATTTGCTGTAGCATCGATCCGCTAAAATTACATATTAAAATAGTCATATAAAACGAGTGTTTGTACTAATCCCTTACTGTGGAAAAAGTAAAATGAACAAATACTTTCTTTCTGTTACCCGAAATGTGTTTCATTCAAATGTAGAGATGTATGTTTTGAGTACGTGCCAACTTCCTTCATTTTTCCTATTTACCCAAAAAAAATTGTCGAAGTGTCAAAGAGTCTCCTGAATCATACAAAAGATGACTTCTTCTTTGGTTTCATGTATGATATACAATGTATTCGCAGCATGATTGGAATGACGCCTGACAATTACCTTCACTCAACAGCAAGTCATGCTGAATTTCGAACTCTAACGAAGGGACAATTCGGACTATCAGTATCTCGCAAATTTGACATGTGGGACTAATCAGTAATTTTGCTTCGTTATAATCAATTGTGTGAAAGCCTGTAAAATTGAGTGAAGTTTCTGTACTGATTTATATCTGTTTTCTTAAAAAAAATCCCGTAAGAAACAGATGTTACTTTCGTCCCCAAGGTATGGGGTACAAGTAAAAATTGTTACTTTTGTTCCCGGTCTCCCCTACTCAAGTTTCTCTACTTACCACACCACCAGCTATCAGGTCGGATAAGCTCTGATAATTGCTCTCTTGAGAAAACCGTTGTGCTAGAGCGACGAGCACGAAGAAGATGATTAGATAGTTTTTCATTTCAATTGGAAATGAATTGCTTCTGTATATGATTGGAAAAAAAAAAAAAACAGAAAAACTCGAAATCTTAAGTGATAAATGTCGACAGTCTTCTATGACCGAATTATCATTTTTCCAGAATTGCAATCACCTACAGAGTGAATTTAGTGACTTGTCCGTTCGAACGGAAAATTTTTCCACTATTTTCATTCATCATTATACTTTATTGGTTGAATATGTTTGAATGATCAAAACGGGTTTTTCTAATTGTATATAATTATGTTTTTCTTTTTATTATTATAGGTACAACACATAATAAATTACCACGAAAAGATACTTACGATATTGTTGTTGGATTGATCATGCATAAATATTATTATTATTATTGTAAGCAACTATATTTATCTTATTCACTTGTATAATATCACTATAATTGTTAACACGCATGCTAAGCATTCTAATCGGTGGGGTTCAGATCTAACCAGCTTCTAGCGATCTTGGCGTCTTGCTGTTACTGCAAACTTGCTGCTCGGGTACAAACTGAATTGGTCACTCACGTTGAACAGGTAGTGACCCAAAACACTGCGAAAATATTTTCAGGACCAAATGAATGAAATATTCGAACTACATACGTAACTGACATCGTATATTGCGTAAATCTTATCATTCACACACGCAAAAACAGTGCTGTCGAATTTACTCTGTGAGCAGTAAATATATGGACAGCACTTTTTTGCAGTAGAAATTATCACAATTGTGGTATCATTCACTCGTATAGACATTGAATGCCACTTGCTCCAATGTACCCAATACTAGAATTGTGATAATTTCTACTGAAAAAAAAAAGTGCTGTTCATATATTCACTGCTCATAGAGTAAATTCGACAGCACTGTTTTTTGCGTGCACACGCAAAAAAAAAAAGCTGTAAAATTTACTATGTGAGCAGTGAATATATGGACAGCACTTTTTTGCAGTAGAAATTATCACAATTGTGGTGACATTCACTCATGTAGACATTGAAGGCCACTTGCTCCAATGTACCCAATACTGCAATTGTGATAATTTCTACTGCAAAAAAGTGCTGTCCATATATTCACTGCTCACATAGTAAATTTTACAGCTTTTTTTTTTGCGTGCACGACAAAGATCATTATATAAATACATCCAGATGAGGTACGCCAACAAACCTGTTGACGTTGAAGATGTGACCGTCAACTTGACGCGCCTTCATGGATCGTACAGCTTCCCTAGTGTGCAAAGCAACACCTAATACGTTCACGTCGAGTATACGGCGAAACCCTTCCGTATCTCCATCTGTCATCAAAGAGTTCATAATGAGTCGTAAAAAATTCTTGATGAGTAAATTACGATACGATAAGCAAAAAGATGCTACCTCAGCAAAATTACTCTTGCCTTAAACCATAAATTTGTCGATTGACGACATAACAGAACAGAAAAACGATTTCGAATAGATACAACAGGACATTGTTGATGGCTTCCATACAATCACTCCAACATAGTGTATGCCTATTATTTAAATTGTTGTAGTCAAACAGAGTAGTCACGGTATGAACGGCAATTGAACATCTCCGGTGGCCTTCAACTCGGTAGATTAGCTGTGCATATACTCCGTTCACCGAGAGAACGACACGCTTTCAACTAGCGCGATAGCTACAGCGCCAACGCGATCGAGGCGGAGTGAGAGAGAGAGAGAGAGAGAGAGAGAGGACGGAGATCGTTCACTAGGTGAATGGAGTATATATAGCATTTAAACTTTAAAGCGAGAAACAACGTTAAAAAAAGAAATCAGGCATTTTTGACCAGGTTCAATTTTCACTTACCACTAAGGTTCGCGGGGTGCATCACCCCGGCGTTGTTAACGAGGACGTCGACGCCACCCAGGTTCTCTTTTATCCATTCGAAGACCGCGAGGATGTCTTCCTCCTTAGATACGTCGCATTGCCTCGCATAGAGCTTTCCTTTTGCGTTTTTCAGTTTTTCCGCAATTTTCTCTATCTTATCCACTCGCCTTGCCACTCCGACGACTTGAAGACCTTCCTGGACCAGAGCCTCGACCGTTGCAGCACCGATACCAGCGCTGGCTCCTGTAACTAACGCGACTTTTCCAACCCAACGATCCATTATATTTGCTACAACAGTTATCTTGTCTTCACTCCACAGACTCTGCTCACCAACTAACTGCAATGACTCTGCTAGACTGCATTTTTGCACACGTTGTCCCAACCGCGATAAGTAACTAGCCAGTAGATTCTGTGCCAGTATAATAAAAGCTATTTTCATTATTCAATTCTAATTCTAATTTCAAATTATACACATTTATGATAATTTATTCCAAATGTGGGGTAATTTGTTAAACGATATTTAACTCCTATACGTTTTTGTTTGTTTGTTCTTTTATTAGATCGTCTCATTCAAGTTACACAATTTTCTTTATAGTTAAAATCTGGAAAGTCCAATTTATTATTGAACTCGCATGCGAGCAGCCTCTCTATTCGAATATAATTCTCAACGCTATGTTGACGAAGTATACTCTGTCATCACATCCGGAAAAGATTTTCTCTACAGCGGCAGTGATCATTTAGTTACGTGGAAAAAGACTTTTGGCCTCTATAATCGTGATATCCACCTAAATATTTTCACCAACAGGGCGGATCGTCAACTCGGTAACCTGTGGACAATAATTTGAATGAGAGTCTGATTCAAATTGGCGAAGAATTTTGAGATCGATAAATGAGAGAGAAACATGTTTGACAGAGATTTTTTACCTGAACATTTTCAGGAGTACTCAGAATGTAGAGAACTGCGTTAGCGATATCTTTGGGCTTAAGATGTGGAACCGATTTGAAATAGGCATCAGCATTTGACGTACCAGCAGCATTCAGGATATTTGTTTCGACATTTCCTGGACTCACGCTCTAAACAGCAGATTCAATTAATCAGAAACTCTCTTCATAACATCAGCCTTGCAATTATTTTATTCAGTAAAAAATTTTTAATTGTTTGCTCCGAAAATTGTCACCTCACCGTAATTTTAATTCCAGTGCCGGCAGCTACGAGCTCCTTTCTCACAGTCTCGGTCATGGCAGTGATGGCGAATTTACTGGATGTGTACAAGCTGGAACTTTCCTCGGTGGGCATCCAATGTCCGTTTATGCTACAGATGAGCAATAAAAAATTAACGAAGCTTCATCGAGGCGTGAACTGAGATTAAATTAGTGGCAAAATAACTGAAATTAAGACAGTTTTTGGTGATCTTTTTCAGGGACAATTCGATGTTCACAAATGTTGAGCAAACGTCTCGAAGTCGACCCTCCTATTTCATTTAATATTCGCACATTATTCAATTCTATTACCTGTTTATATTGATAATATGACCAGCTATTCCACGTCCCCTCATCGAAGCCACTGCCGCTTTAATAGCTATGGCTGTGGCCAATACATTCACGTCGAGAATCTTCCGAAAATTTTTGATGTCCTCGTCTGAGGGTGAATAGTAAGTAATCATTATGGATCGGGGATGAAACTATTTGAAACATAACACAGCTCTCTCACTTTCTCGAATCACTTACCTATAATTGCTGTGCCACTATAAACACCGGCGTTATTCACGAGGATGTCGACTCCTCCAAATTCGGTTTTCACCCATTCGAAGGCATTGAGTAGGTCATCTTCTTTGGTAACGTCACACTGTCTTGGATACAGCTTCCCTTTCGCTCCCTCAAGACTTGCCGATAATTTTTCCAACTTATCTAAACGCCTGGCTAATCCAACGACAAATAAACCTTCCTTGGCTAAGGACTCGGCAATACCAGCACCGATTCCTGTACTCGCACCGGTTACGATGGCAACTTTTCCCACCCAACGATCCATGACTCTCGTTATCCGTGGTTCGAAAAATACTATTCAACGTCGGATGCTGTTATTATGATCTATTACGTTATGATCATAGTAGCGTAACGAGGACATGGCCCCACACGATAAAAAGCCTAGTCGGTATCAAAAGCAAAATGTGTTTTCGAACACAAAAAATTAGTCTCGAAGACAGATTGAAAAATTTTTAATGAATTTTTGAGTTAAGCTATCATAAGATCTCTGTAAAAAAAATCTCGTTCTCATATCACGAAATTTATAGGTATAGGTATAGTGAAATATGTGATCATTGCATCGGTCCAATCAGAATTTGGAAAGTAAAGAATTTCGTTTTAATTCGATGATTTAAATCAGGGACAGAAAAACTTAGTTCAGATTTTTTTTTACATATTTCAAGTACATAGCTTTACGCAACGCAATTTCCGAGTGGCTATAGAGTGTAGTCGTTTCTTATCTGTATCGCTCGGTAATTAGTATGATAACGAAGCTTATGGACTTTTATAGATAAGATTTGTGTTGAGAAAAATAATAACAAAAAGTCATGTGATTTTAATGACGAGGATTAATGCCAGGTAAAGTATATTTTGAATGCGTGCAACAAGTATACATAAAGTTTTTTAATTCACGATAAATCGGCATGTCCCAGACTCACTTCCGCTTAATGTAGTTCACCAACTGGGCGAATCGATAGCTCAGTCACCTGTGAATAAGAAATATTAATATACGTTAGAATAGCCAGTCTGATATAAAAAGGCGAAAATTTTTGAGGGTGATAAATGTGTGAGAAATAAGTCTGACAGAGATCGTTTACCTGAACATCTTCCGGAGAACCCAGAATGTAGAGAATCGCGTTGGCGATATCTTTTGGCTTAAGATGTGGAATGGCATCGAAGAAGGTCTCGTAGTTAGATACTCCCGAAGCTCTCATAATGTCCGATATCACGTATCCTGGACTTACGCTCTGCAGAAAAAGAAACAAATAATTAATTTTATGCATGTGATTTGGGATAGGTAAATTACGATTTTTTTAAAAACTTCTTACCGTGATTTTTATTCTGGTACCTGCAGCCACCAGCTCCTGTCTCAATGTCTCGGTCATAGCAGTGATGCTGAATTTACTGGGCGAGTACAAACTGGCGTTTTGATTAGGTGGGAGCCAATGTCCGTCAACGCTGTACGAAGCGATAAAATATGTTGTTAAAACCGATCATGAAACGAGTAAAAAAGGTTCATTTACATTCTTGATCGCTCTAAGAAATGAAAATTCTATTTCCCATTAATTACCTGTTTATAATTATAATGTGACCGGCGACGTCACGGCTTCGCATCGAAGCCACGGCCTGTTTAACAGATATGGCCGTTGCCAAGACGTTCACGTTCAACATGTTCCTAAAGCCCTCGATGTCTTCCTCTGATAAAATGTAAGAAATAATAATAAGTGGGGGATGAAATCCTTTGAAAATCATCATTCTGAAATTGCTTACCGATGATTGGCTTGTTACTATAGACACCGGCGTTGTTCACGAGGATGTCCACTCCTCCGAATTCGGTTTTCACCCATTCGAAGGCATTAAGTAGATCATCGTCTTTGGTGATGTCACACTGCCTTGGATAAAACTTTCCTTTCGCACCCTCAAGACTTGCCGATAATTCTTCCAGCTTATCCAAACGCCTGGCTAATCCAACGACCAACAAACCTTCATTGGTTAAGGACTCGGCAATCCCAGCACCGATTCCTGTACTTGCACCGGTTACAATGGCAACTTTTCCCACCCAACGATCCATGTTGCTTTTACCCTTGCGGAGACACTCTGACAAATATCGCGTTAGCTACCGAAAATATATGGCATTTCAGATAATGATGCTGCTTACGTAATTATCATATACGTATCGCCCTCTGACCTCTTCGTGATGAGATATCATGTTTACTTCAGATTTACACAACTTTCACTCATTTCATTCATTCATACCTATTTACCTGAATGTGTACAATATTGAAGAAAAATTTGACAGTAATAAAGTTTTAATGGTGCTCAGAGAAATTTCTTTATTCGACAGTTCTAAATTACTGCACAGTCAGATTTCCTAAAAACACACAGCCTTAATAGACTGCTCATAGTGATCTGATCAAAGAACTGTTACTAAGACTTTATGACTATATTAAGTCCTCAATAATCAAGATAAAAAATGATAAATCATAAGTTTCTGTTTTCGTGTGATCGCATCTGGATTCATGAGCCAAGATTTTCGTTGAAAAAATGTGTGCGTCTTTGAACTTCAGCTGATTAAATTGCTTCGATTGAGCAGTGACCTCGTTCATAAATCATTAATACTGACCGAATACGATTCTCTAGATGTGAATCGTGATCAAGCTCAAAGTTCATTCTGATATTTTAACTTTATTTATCTTGTTTATTTAAGATGTAGGTATGTGGACATCAGCTTCACAATTTTAAACACAGCCAAAACAACTCGCAATACTTTACTATAGTATATCACTTTATTAAAACGAATATAAATAATTTTTGATTGAACTATGGAGTCCTGTCTTGAGGAGTTATTATATACCGATATACCTGCATTGGCCCCAGTTGCTACAGCGATCTTTCCTTCCTGACGATCCAAGCACGTCTACGATTTAAAAACGACTGAATAACTTTCATGTGTCACACCTGTTGCATGTCGCGATAAGGGAGACAATGAAAACACTTCGAATATGTATGAAGAATATTGTTGGGTTGAAACAATATTTATAACATTCATAGTACTACTACTCCGGAAATGGTAGTTTCAATTAGGTTGATGAAATTTCGTTAAATTTCTGCCGATTAGAAGGTTTCGTTAAGAGGACGAATGGTCAACTCGGTCACCTATAACATATCAAAAGAAGTTCGAGAGCTGTCATTACTCACTGCGATTTAATTACAACGTGACAGTACAAGTATTATTCCAAATGCAGTGATATACTATTAGCCAATTATAAATTGGACAAATTCATTCGTAGATGAAAATGAGTTTCATATTATTCACGGACCTGGACGTTATGTCGAGTTCCCAAAACGAAGAGAACAGCGTCCGCAACATCTTTTGGGTCCAGGTATGGGAATACTTCAAAGATTTTGTCGGCAATAGCCAATTTCGATACGTGAAAGATTTCTGTTTTGACAACTCCTGGACTGATACTCTGTAAATAAATCACATTATCATAATCAGAAACATATGTTATGTCCTTCGTAGCTTGGTGCGGATAAAATTTGTGAAACATGTTTAGATATGAAGACTCTACTACCGTTATTTTAATCTTGTTGTTAGCTTCAGAGGCAAGTTCTTTTCGCACAGTTTCCGTCAGTGCTGTAACAGCGAATTTACTAGCTGTATACAAGCTGATAGGCGTTAACCCGGAGGGATGTTGATGTCCAGTAATGCTATGTTACGAGAAAAGTGATAATCAGTATACAGATATAGAATATGATACTTTTGTCATTTAAAAAATTACCTGTTTATGTTGATGATGTAACCAGCAACGTCACGGCTCTTCATCGAGGCTACAGCTTCTCGAATAGATATGGCCATCGCCAAGACGTTGACGTCCAGAATATTACGGAAGGAGTCGGTGTCGTCGTCTGAAAATATTCGATTGGAGAACGAAAAGTGTAGGAATATCTTCGTACAGAAAAATTGACCCTTATTCCCCGGGCTGCTTACCTGTGATCTTCTTGTTTCCAAGGACACCAGCATTATTAACAAGGATGTCGACGCCACCCAGTTCGGTCGTTACCCATTTGAAGGCATTGAGGAGGTCTTCTTCCTTCGTGACGTCACATTGCCTGGCATAAAACTTCCCCCTGGCTTCTTTCAAGCTTGCTGATAATTTTTCCAGCCTTTCCACACGCCTGGCCAATCCAACGACCAAAATACCCGCCTTGACGAGTTCCTCGGCAATTGCAGTACCGATTCCAGCACTAGCTCCGGTTACGACGGCGACCTTTCCTTCCCAACGATCCATGTTAGTCCGTGTATTAAATACGAATGCCGAGTCTCATCAATATTCCGTATGTTAAAAATATTGGCATTGAGAGTTAAGGCCGAGGCCCACCAGCCGGAAGCGAACGGCAGCGATCGGCCGAAAACAGTGATTCACATCCAAAACACCGACGAAATCTAACTTTAACGCCAGATTTGGTCGATGTATCGGATGTGAACCACTGTTTTTGGCGGTTCGCCGCCGTCCGCTTTAAAGGTCAAGTGCACTATATGCCGAAGCGAGGCGAACCGAAGTTTTCACTAACTTGCTTTCTTATGAGTGTGCGTGCATACTTCCATAAGAAACATAAAAAAAGCATGTTGATGAAACTTCGGCATAGTGCGCGTTGACCTTTAAAAGGCCGACGCCCACTACACCGCACCGAACCGAACCGAACCGATCGGCACCGATTAAGCGATCCGCACCGAATTTTACTGTTCACATGCTTCTTTTTATGAGTGCGCTCACTGGTCGAATTCGTCAGTCAAGTCCATTTCTTAATTGATGTGTTTGGAAGGTTGACCGTTGAATGTTTCACATTCGTGAAGACGATTCTCAAAATGTTGAAGAGTGGTCAATAGTACATCTCGAGGAACATTATGACACGCAGCTCTTATTCTGTAACGACCGAGCAGCCTCCGCGCAGTGTACATCGGGTAACAATATAATTATATAATTTTTTACAGCCTTACAACAAATATATTATTGGTATACGATATTGAAATAGAAATCCCATTGTTGAATTTGAAAAAGATAATTAGTCAAGTTGTAGGTATAAGCTCTCATGTCACAACTGTTGTGAGGTGTGATTGGGGAAACAATGAAAACACTTTGAATAACTTCAGAAAATGTTCTTTACTTGCAACAATATTCACAATATTTGTAGTAAAACTCCAAAAATAGTAGTTTCAATTGGGCTGATGGAACGAACTTGTTTCTGCCGATTAAAAGGCTTCGTTGAGAGGGCGAATAGTCAACTCGGTCACCTGTAAAATGTAGAAAGAAAATGTTCAATGTTAACAAAAATTTGAGCTATTGATACTCGCTGCTATATTAATTCTCAATTCGAGAGTACTAAGAATCGTTTCAAATCCAGTGATTTTTTATCAGACAATTATATATTGGAGAAATTCATTTGTAGGTAGAAATGATAGTTGGATATTATATTCGGACCTGGACCTCATGGCGAGTTTTTAAAAGGTAAGAAACAGCGTCCGCGATATCCTTGGGGTCGAGGTATGGGTGTTCTTCAAAAAACTTTTCACCAAACGGTATGTTCGATGCCTGCATGATTTCCGTTTTGACAACTCCTGGACTGAGGCTCTGTGAAAAATCAAATTTGCAATCAAAAGCCTGGTTTTGTCCTTTGTGGCTTTGTGTGAATAAAGAATTGTAAAATAAATTTGGATGTGAAAAACTGGAGTAGTACCGTTATTTTAATTTTGTTGTTGGTTTCAGAGGCAAGTTCCTTTCGCACGGTTTCCGTCAGCGCAGTAACAGCGAATTTACTAGCCACATACAAGCTGATAGGAGCAGCTCCGGAGGGAATGTTATGACCAGCACCACTACGTAACGAAAAAAGTCAATATCAGTACAGATCTGAACAATGATGACTCTGTCACTTAAAAATTACCTATTTATGTTGATTATGTAACCAGCAACGTCACGGCTCTTCATCGAGGCAACAGCCTGTCGAATAGATATGGCCATTGCCAAGACGTTGACGTCAAGGATATTGCGGAAGGAGTCGATATCGTCGTCTGAAAATATTCGATTGGAGAACAAAGAGAGTAGGAATATCTTCGGGAAAAAAAATCAACCTTTGTTCGCCGGGCTGCTTACCTATGATCTTCTTGTTTCCAATGATACCAGCATTATTAACAAGGATGTCGACGCCACCCAGTTCGGTCGTTACCCATTTGAAGGCATTGAGAAGGTCTTCTTCCTTCGTGACGTCACATTGCCTTGCATAAAGCTTCCCCTTGGCTTCTTTCAAGCTTGCTGATAATTTTTCCAGCCTTTCCACACGCCTGGCCAATCCAACGACCAAAATACCTGCCTTGACGAGTTCCTCGGCAATCGCAACACCAATTCCAGCACTAGCTCCGGTCACGACGGCGACCTTTCCTTCCCAACGATCCATGTTAGTCCGTGTATTGGATACGAATGCCTAGTTTTATCAATAGTTCGGGATTCAAAAAAATTGAAATTGAAAGTCATTCTAATGCAAGATAATTACAGTATCTCAGTCGTCGAATCAAACATCTTCGCATTTAAACGACCGATCGTTAACACTACGACATATTTATCTACTATAGATAGTTAATTCTGGTGACATGGTCTGTTAACTTCAAAGTATATATATATATATTTCAAATATTCCGCTTAAATATTAATTGTTGATGCGTTGAATAAAGATTTTGATGTTGCTTCACGTTACATAAATTAGGAGAAAAAAAATCACTATCTTGCTATTATAACATAAATAAAAATCTTGACTATACCGAGTTCACGATAATTGCAATCTTATCACTAAGTAAGATTAAAAGTCTCCGATAATGAATTCGGTAACCGAAACGGTCTGCAATCTTCCAGTATTACACATTTAGCAGATTATATTCTCATAATATTATGTAGAAAATATTTATTAGATCAATGATTATTTTTGTTAAATATTTCGTTAATTTTCTTATGCACGCGATATCGAATGATGGAAAATATTTTTGTAAATTATTGAGGGAAACGTAAATCTCTGTAATATTTACAGAATATCATTGGAATACTATTTCGAATATTGTTGAGAAGATTATTCTTATAAATATCTTAACAAACGTTAACTTAATGTTAAAAAATACTAGTGTCCAAAATGTTTTTCAACAATCTTTGAAGAATTGTAGAAATTGTAACTGAAGACTTGAAGACTTGAAGACTTGAAGACTCGGAAACGTCGACATTCTCGTGAACAGAATCGGTTTCGCTTGATGAATGCAATTTGAAAAAAACAACTGATATTCAAAAGTAATTACGAGTCGCTTGAGAACTATTCACATATATTTCTACTCAAATGACAAGAAAAGGTTCGAAAATATTGTAATTGAATTGAACGACTTCGATTATTAGCATTCAGATTTCAATTTTATTAAGACATTGAGTGAGAGACAATTTATTGGATTCTATTAATAATAGTTACAATACCCGAGAAAAAATGATCATATATGATCAGATATGGATCATATATGACTAGTCTTGTATGATTCATACCAGAAAAATGGCCATCTATGATCATACCAGATCGTACATGATCATACCAGATCATACATGAACATACCACATCGTACATGATCATACCAGATCATACATAATTACATATGACGAGATATGGATCATATATAATGAGTCTTGTATGATTCATACCAGAAAAATGGCCATCTATGAGTAGACCAAATCGTACATGATCATACCAGATCATACATGATCATACTAGATCGTACATGCTCATACCAGATCGTACATGATCAAATGGGAATTTGATTTGACTGGCCCATGCATGTATGACCCATACAAGATACCCATGTATGATCATACATGCTTTCTAAATATGGATCAGTGAATAAATCACTGAAAATCAGTGAATAGTCACTAGATTCTACATGGTCATGTATAATAGTATATAAGATCCTTCACGATCATATATAAAGTTATGTATGATCATATATAATCATACATCAATGTACGTCTGATCTACATGGTCATGTATAATGGTATATAAGATCATGTACGATCATATATAAAGTTATGTATGATCATATATAATCATACATCAATGTACGTCTGATCTACGTGGTCATGTATAATGGTATATAAGATTATGTACGATCATATATAAAGTTATGTATGATCATATATAATCATACATCAATGTACGTCTGATCTACATGGTCATGTATAATGGTATATAAGATCATGTACGATCATATATAAAGTTATGTATGATCATATATAATCATACATCAATGTACGTCTGATCTAAGTGGTCATGTATAATGGTATATAAGATTATGTACGATCATATATAAAGTTATGTATGATCATATATAATCATACATCAATGTACATCTGATCTACATGGTCATGTATGATGGTATATAAGATCATGTACGATCATATATAATGTTATGTATGGTCATATATAATCATACATCAATGTACGTCTGATCTACATGGTCATGTATAATGGTATATAAGATCATGTACGATCATATATAAAGTTATGTACGGTCATATATAATCATATATGGATTCATATATGACCATATGTAATCATGTATAATGTGTTACATGATTATACATACGTCAGGCATGAATCAGATATGTTCATGTATTAACATATCTGAACATAGCTGGATCATGCCTGACTCATATATAAACATTTTTTCTCGGGTAGTCATCGTAAATGTATGTAAATTATCGTTTTGATCGATTAGATGATTCTCCGGCTCAGACCGGTAGCAATTAGGCTTCGCCGATTGGACGAATCGTCTACTCCGTTACCTAAATTAATCAAATTTTACAATAAAAAGGTTTACAATAAAAAGATCGTTTCGGAGAATCACGAATTCGATTGGTTAATACAACGAAAGGAATTATCATTTTTTTTTTGCTCACCTGGACCTTATGCGGGGTTCCTAAAACGTAGAGAGTGGCGTCAGCGATATCCTCGGGACGCAGGTGAGAGGCTATTTCATACAATGCCTCACTGTAACCCGATGTCCCTATTATTCCGGTTTTGACAAGGCCCGGACTGATGCTCTGCAAAAATGAAAGGAATTAATACAAACCTAGCAACATACTTTTTTTTATATTAATAAATGTGTATAAAAAGTTTAAATCCTTACCGTTATTTTAATCTTATTGTTTCCCTCAGCCGCAAGCTCCTTTCGCACGGTATCAGTCAGTGCAGTATGGCCCATTTACAGGGCGCGTACAAACTGCTTGGGAAGGAAGCAGGGGGCAAGACATGTCCAATAACACTGTTGAACGATAAAAACCATGCTTGAAATAATTGCCCATGTTTGTCATCACGATGAGCGTTGATATACAATTTTTTATTTACAATGCCGTTTATCATGATGAAATTTGAAATCAGCTGGACAGAAAAATCACCAGTTAATGTTGATGATGTAACCAGCAGTGTCACGGCTCTTCATCGAAGCCACAGCCTCCCGAATGCATATGGCAGTTGCCAAGACATTTACGTCCAGAATGTTGCGGAAGGAGTTGATATCGTCGTCTGAGAAAATTCAGTGATAATTTCGAAGGAGAGAAGAATCCCTTCGAAAAAAGCAACTGCCACTTGCTTCTCGAGTCACTCACCTATAATCTTACTGTTTATAGCGACACCAGCATTGTTCACGAGGATGTCGATGCCTCCCAATTCGGTCTTCACCCATTCGAATGTATTGAGAAGGTCCTCTTCTTTCCCGACGTCACACTTCCTGGCATGAAGCTTTCCCTTGGCTTCCTTCAAACTTGCTGCTAATTTTTCCAGCTTTTCCAAATGTCTGGCTAGTCCAACGACCAAGACACCCGCCTTGACGAGTTCCTCGGCAATTGCAGCACCGATACCTTCACTAGCTCCAGTCACGATAGCGACCTTTCCTTCCCAGCGATCCATGATCGTTCGTGTCTTGAGGACCAATGAACATACTCACCAATCATTATCTGGGTTCAATAGACGTGCATGCTGTGGTAAGAATAACACATGTGCAGTATTAGGTCAATTGATAAGAAAATTTCGGCGATTCATCATGAACACTGCAAGATAGGTGTATAATTCTGGAGTAGATTTTGATCACGCCTTTACCGTTCCATCACCATTAGGCTAGAAAAATGAGTCTCAAGGTGAAGATATCCACAATAACAAGCAGCTAATAACATTCTATTCTAAAGTTAGATAGTTCGGTACCAAGCGATTATACTCGCCAATTTTAAGTTCCAATACCGATTTTCGGCTAGGGTAGAAACAGTATATCGTGAAGAGACGTTGGGAATGACTAGAGCACGATGGAAAATATGAATTTTATTTTACAAATTTTGTACATCGAAGAGAATAATTACAGAATAACTCAAAATAGCTCCGAAATATATTATCTTGTCACGACAGGAAGTTTCAATATTCGTCGTGCTCAGGTGTTATCATGGCGATTAGTAGGTCTCGCCTATAGGACGAATCGTCAACTCCGTCACCTAAGTTTATAAAAAGTTCGAAACAACGTTTGTGAATAAAAATCGTATAAATAGCTATAGAAAACAATTGTAAATTATTTACGGACCTGAACCTTATGCGGAGTCCCCAAAACATAGAGAACAGCGTCAACAATATCCTTGGATTCGAGATGCGGAGTTACTCTATAGTATTCGGGTCCTTCAGAAGATCCTGACGCTTCGAACATTTCTGTTTCAACCGTTCCCGGACTGAGACTCTATCGAAAGAAAAAAAAAAAATGAAATTTGAGTAAAAGCTAAGGTCTTCGATCCCCTTCGGTTTCGTGGGGATAAAATTTGCCGAAAAAATTCGTTCAAGGAACTTGAATCTCACCGTTATTTTAATCTTGTTGTTAACATCAGTGGCCAGCTCCTTTCGTACCGTTTCCGTCATTGCAGTAACCGCGTACTTACTAGACGTGTACAAGCTGACCACAACTTGTTCCGGATTTGGTATTAGATGCCCAAGTATACTGGACAATGAGAGAATCCAAGATCAGTAAAATTACTCACATCTGGATGGTGGAACCTCTTTTTTTTCTGAAATTACCTGTTTACGTTGATAATGTGACCAGCTACGTCACGGCTCTTCATCGAGGCAACCGCTTCTCGAATAGCTATGGCCGTGGCCAAGACATTTACTTCCAAAATTTTGCGGAAGGAGTCGATATCGTCGTCTGGAAGAACCCAGTTGAAGAACCAAAAAAATGTTGGACCAATTCGAGGAAAAATCACTCACCTATGATTTTGCTAATTGTAAGGACACCGGCGTTGTTCACAAGGATATCGACGCCCCCCAATTCAGCGTTTACCCATTTGAAGGCATCAAGAAGGTCCCTTTCCTTCCTGACGTCACACTGCCTGGCATAAAGCTTTCCCTTTGCTTTCTTCAAGCTTGAAGATAATTTTTCAAGCCTTTCCAAACGCCTGGCCAATCCAACGACCAAAAGACCCGACTTTACAAGTTCCTCGACAATTGCAGCACCGATTCCAGCACTCGCTCCAGTTACGATAGCGACTTTTCCTTCCCAACGATCCATACTTGCTTGGTGTATTCAAGACGACTGTAAAAACTCAACAATCTTACGTTCAATGCACGAGAGTTGGAAATCATGATTTGATGTCACGGTATCTCTGTTTTAGGCTATCTACCCACAACAACACGCACAGAGATACGTGCACTAAGGTAAAAATAGATAAGGTCAACTGAGATATATTCAAACGAACGATACATCCAATCGAACGTAGAGCTCTTATCAAGACGCTTCGTCTAATCGACGAGATTAAAACGAGTCTAAAGAATTCATCATGGATTTTGAAAGTACACTGTAAAAAATTTGGTGTCAAAATCGACACCATTTTAACACCGAAAGAAGTCCATAGAAGTCCACCTCGTTTTCGGTGTCAGTGGACAGTGTGAGAAAGTGGGTGTTGAAGTGGTGTGCTGTGGTGTAACATTGTAATTTTTGAGACAACACCATTGTAATTCTAACAACATTGCCGGAGTATTCCATACACTTTGTTGGTGTTGTTATTGACACCAACATTCTTAAGGGGGGAGTTTACCCAATCAGTTACCGATTTGTCTATTTTCTCCGAAACGGGGTAATCAATCGACTTGTTCTTTCGGCAGCCTATGTTTGACGAGTAATGAGTTCGAACTGGTACGTTTGATCGGATGAAATCGTGATTTTTTTTATTTTTTTCGACCTAAAAGTATTGACGTACTATTTATTGCGACTTATATCAAAGCCCACGCATCAAAAATGCAAAATCGACTCCCTGAGCCCGATTCTGTGAGAAATTCTGAACATAACCATCCCAAAACATCTTTGTTTTCGACAACGATGAAGGTGGAAGTTGTATTCCACGTTTTATGGTAATTTTCGCGATTGTCAGAGCCTGGGGGCGGCCATTGCCGCTACAGCTGCTGATATAACGCGGTGGTTCCCAGAACGCCCGTGAGATGTCGCCACGCGCCCATCTAAACTTCACCCTTTTACTATAGTATAGCATACTTTTACGGTGACATCTCACGGGTGTTCTGGGAACCATGGCATTATATCAGCAGCTGTAGCAGCTGTAGCGGCAATGGCCGCCCCCAGTCTCTGACAATCGCGAAAATTACCACAAAAACGTGGAATACAACTTCCATCTTCATCGCGTTCGAAAACAAAGATGTTATGGGATGGTTATGTTCAGAATTTCTCACAGAATCGGGCTCAGGGAGTCGATTTTGCATTTTTGATGCGTGGGCTTTGATATAGTTCGCAATAAATGGCACGCCAACACTTTTCGATCGAAAAAAATAAAAAAATCCCGATTTCATCCGATCAAACGTACCAGTTCGAACTCATTACTCGTCAAACATCGGTTGCCGAAATGACAAGTCGATTGATTACCCCGTTCCAGAGAAAATAGACAAATCGGTAACCGATTGGGTGAACCCCGCCCCTTAAACAACAACTCCAAACTGATTTACACCGCAATTTTTTTACAGTGTATCTTTTTGAGTCTGTATTTTTATTTCTCAGCTCAGGAAGTCGGTTCACCTACACAGTTGAATTTGATAGATATTGTCATACGTCCACACTCTTCCATCCACGGGACTATAACTCTACGTATCGTTCTGGATACTTCCACGACAGACCATGCACATGAATCCCCACACTGAAAAGAGATTGAGAGCCTGGCGCTCGCACGAAAGAGCCTCGCCGTCGTAGAAGTAGGACGACTGGACTCGGAGAGTTGTGCGCGGCCCACGCTCGCAGAACGAGAAGGCGAGCGTCTCAGAGTGAGTTACAGGTGATCTCACATGTATGGTAGTGTAGGGCTCTATCCGTCTGAGAACGCGTGGATTGCAGAAAGCGGGATAGGCCTGCCTACCGTGCGGTGACCACGCGCGCAGAGTAGCTACGATCGTGGCACGATGAGTATTCTTAAATGACGGCGCTCTGAAAGTGGGATGCTCTGTCGCGCGCAGAGTGAGCGTGTGACCGTGCTGCTTCCAAAAGGTTGTGCGAGTGCCAGGCTCGCCATCTTCTTTCAGTGCAGTAATGCAGCAGTATAGCTGGTGATGGATGCAGTACAAGCGTAGATAAAAATGACATAACTAATAAAAATTGAGTAAGATAGCAGACGGGGTCATCTTCTCTTTAACCTGCCTTGATTGAACAGCTACTGACTTCGTTCACGATCTTGTTTAGATACCAGAAATGTGTCAGTTATTGTCTTAGAAATTCGGCTTCTTTTGTATAGAATTCCTAAATTATACTATAGACTCACTCAGGATATGGAAAGGAACAAAGAATAAGAGGAGAATAAAGTAAGACGTAGTATAGTGTGGGAGTATATTGTCTTGTTGCATCGAGTGTTAACAATTTTTTATTTGATTAAAGTTCGGTGTTTCGATAAAGTCGATTACTTTCCAATCTTTACTAATTAGAAAGATTCGTCAATGGGACGAATTGTCAGCTCTGTCACCTGCATACATGAAGTTGAGAAAAAAATAAGATTAGAATTGAAAGACATTCGAAAAATCGAAAATATTTCAACGAAATTTATCTGTCAAAATAAAAATATTCTTAGTGGGATTCCTGATAAAAACTAGTTAAAATTGGTATAATGCAGACCTGAACTTTAGATGCAGTTCCAAGAACGTAGAGAACGGCGTCAGCGATGTCATTGGCTTCAAGGCACGGCTTTGTGTCGTACATTTTCACAGAACCACCTGCCGGCACGGTAATTTCTGTTCTGACAGTACCCGGACTGATACTCTGTGAAAAAAAAAAAAAAAAATGAATAAACTGAAGCCTAGGATATGCTTCTTGAAACTGTGCTAATGAAATTCGTCGAAAAACATTTCCATAAATAACTGGAAAATCCATACCGTTATCTTTATCTTATTGTTGGTCTCGGATGCAAGCTCCTTCCTCACGGTTTCGGTCAATGCTCTGAGAGCGAACTTACTGGGCGAGTAAACGCTGTTTGTGATACCGGTCAGGTAATGTCCAGCGACACTGTTCAATAATAGAGTTAAGCATAATAAGTTACATGCTACTAACTTCATAACACCTTACAGGCATCAATTTTTCTTTGGTTACGATGCACCCTTACGGAAAATACACTCAATTCTTGAGTGTAAACACTGAATTTTTAGTGTAAACACTGAATTTTGAGTGTAAAACTCTTAAATTGGGAGTTGACTTTCAAATTTCGAGTGTTGAACTCCCAAATTAAGAGTTAACTCCCGAATTTCGAGTGTCGAACTCCCAAATTAAGATTTGACACCCAAATTTCGAGTATCGAACTTGCGTTGCTGTTGATTATTGAGTGAGAAAAAAGTGCGTGTACTTACGCAAGAAAGATAACGGCATCCACATAGATTCATTCCCATGTGTCTGATTATTACCCAAATGTAAACCTTCAAAGTTATGAAATCCGGCAAACAAGCGATTACATTATGATCACGATACAGGTATCGGTGGAGAAGGACGTCCAGGACAAAGATTTATGAATAAGACTGCAGTACACACAGGGGCAGATTTATTGGATCAGCCGCCCTAGGCTTCAGAAAATTTACCGCCCTTTTTTACAGTACAAAAGCGGGATAGGTGACTTAGTAAGCACGTATTAACAATTCAGTAAAATCGACGAATTGTTTTGTCAATATTTTTTTTTCCACCGTTTCATTTTCGTGCAGATGAAATTCGCCGCCCCAAAAAAAATGTTGAATCTCAAATTTAGCGCCCCTCCAATATCTGGCGCCCTAGGCTCTAGCCTACTTAGCCTAGTGCTAAATTCGCCGCTGAGTACACACCTCGGCACACACTGCTTTAACAATAGCAAATGTATTTGCAAACAATTTCGACCCAGTGTGACCGGCGTTTTACTACCAACTAAATATATCATGTAAGTCAATGGTCACTGATCTTTTTTGTGCAATCTTCGGATAAACGCCATAACTTGACTTACCTATACTTATACCGTTATTCCGCCCATCCTCTCAATAATAGTTCATTGATAATGTGAACCGAAGATGCACACGTATGAAGATCATCGCACGCTCATAAGAACATTTTTTCTTCTGCATATTTCGCGAGTAGAATCGACCGAATCAAGATGTGGAAGTCTGGATTCATTGTTGGGGTTGGGCGGAAACGAATTTTTTTCGATAGGTACGTGAAAATCGATGGGATATCAGCAAACCAGCTTCTAAATACGTGGATCGAGTTCATGAACTAATAGCGGCGCCCGTTAAAAATGAATTTCAATCAGAACACGAATAGCGGGTGAAATACAGGGTTTGGGGGAAAATAATCGATTCTTTACCTCAAAACTGACACCGCAATGAAATAGTTGGAAATCTATTTTCCACGTAGAATCGCGAATAAAGGTATTACCCCATTTAAAATAATGAAAATAACTGATAAATATTATATAAAAAAAAATACAGAAGGAGATTAAGAGCTTACTAACAATGAAATTAAATCTTAGCCTCAGAGTGACTTTATTACAAATAAAACGAGAGTATATTGCTTTGTTACATAACGAGTATAGTTAATTATTAATAGTATATCGTCTATAGTAGAAGATTTGTTCCGCCCTTGGTGGTTAGAAATTTTCGCCAATCGAACGAATCGTCAGCTCCGTCACCTATATTCATAAAACATTAAAAATGAAGTTTTAAGATTGAAGTTCATTCAAAATATCGTTTTTTTTTTTGTTTTTTTTTTCCAAACATAAATATGAGACCGAAATTTTTCTGACGAATCAAATATTCTCGGTGGGATTTCTGATAGAAATTAGTTATAACTGATATTTTCCTGCAGACCTGGACTTTGGGTCCGGTTCCAAGAACGTAGAGAACGGCGTCAGCGACGTCGTTGGCTTCAAGGCACGGCGCTTCGTCGTACATTTTCGAAGAGCCTCCTCCTGCCTCGGCAATTCCTGTTCTCACAAGTCCTGGACTGATACTCTGGAACAGTGTTGTGAAAATTGTAATTAAATTTTTTTTAATTACTCATTACTTTCGTAATGTGTAATTGAATTTTTATTTAATTACACATTACTTTGGTAATGTGTAATTAAACTTTATTTATTAACTTCATTTAACTTCATCTAATTACACATTACTTTGGTAATGTGTAATTAAACTTTATTTATTAACTTTATTTAACTTCATCTAATTACACATTACTTTGGTAATGTGTAATTAAACTTTATTTATTAACTTTATTTAACTTCATCTAATTACACATTACTTTGGTAATGTGTAATTAAACTCGATTTAATTACACATTACCAAAGTAATGGGTAATTAAATGAGTAATTCCATTACAAATGTAATTAGTGACTCGAAACACTGCTCTGGAATAATGAAATAAATGAACGGAAGTATAGGATATCTTCCTTGAAACTGTGCGAATTAAATTTACCGATGAACATTTTCATAAATGAATGAAAAATCCTTACCGTTATCTTTATCTTATTATTGGCCTCGGCTGCGAGCTCCTTTCGCACGGTTTCAGTCAATGCCCTGAGAGCAAACTTACTAGACGGATACAAACTGCGTGCAATATTTCCGATCAGTTGATGTCCAAGAACACTGTTCGACAGTAAGAAGCACAATAAGCACACAATTCCGGCTTTTATACATCTTGATGCAATAAATTTCAACATCTCTATGATTAGGAAATTACCTGTTAATGGTGACGATGTAACCGGGGACATCACGGCTCTTCATCGAGGCCACAGCTTCACGAACGGATATGGCAGTCGCCAAGATATTTACCTCCAAAATATTGCGGAAGGAGTCGATATCATCGTCTGAAATAAATTCGGAGAGTCGTGAATTTGATCTAGGAAAAATGATTGGTGCGTGCTTTCTGGATTGCTTACCTATGATTCTGCTGTGTTTACTGACACCAGCGTTGCTCACGAGGATGTCGACGCCTCCGAATTCATCGTTTACCCATTTAAACGCATTGAGAATGTCTTCCTCCTTGCTGAGGTCACACTGCCTTGCGTAAAACTTACCCTTGGCTTTCCCAAAGGTTGCCGATAATTTTTCCATCCTTTCGAAACGCCTAGCCAGTCCGATGACCACAACGCCTGCATTGACGAGTCTCTCGGTAATAGCAGCACCGATTCCGGAACTTGCTCCAGTCACGATGGCGATCTTTCCTTCCCAACGATCCATGTTCATCCGTATATTGGAAACGAATAAACGTGTGCACCAGTTTTCTTGCTTGATAGCCTAGCATTTTATGATCTGATAATATAATCACGGTATCATAATCCTATATTGAATGATCCACGTAGTTAAATATTTCATAATTATTTACATATCGTGGTGCGATGTTGAGTAATGATAGTTTTATTAATGTCTATGTCATAAACTCTTTGATTATATAGCGTTGATACATGATATTAATTTTAGCGTGTGTTTCTTATAATTAATTAATTCCCTCTCGTTCTTCTCTCATTATGTCTGTCAGTGTCACAATCGCGTATATATTGGAGTAGTAATCGGCTAACAAACTGAGTCCATGGATTTTGACACGAATAAAATGAATTTATCCTTCACTCCGAAAATGCGGTTCTATTATATAGTTATCACGAGTGACATTTCATCAACAGTTCAAATCAACAACGTGATCTTCTACACTACAGCTCGACGACATCCACGCCCATTAAATACCGAAAAAAAGTCACCGTTGGTTTTTTTAAACGTACCAACTATATGGAATCAAGAAAGAAATACAAGACATTTTTTTATTTAGAAATTCCAAAACTGGAAGAACTGGACGGACTCGTTCCAACGGTCTATGACGGTATTATATTTGATCTGTCATCGTCCTGACTCGTAATATCGATAGAACCCGAAATCGTGAGCCTAGAAATCGCCCGCTATCATATCGTCACTACACTCACTATATCTATTGTATATCTTCTCGTTAATGTTGTACGATATGTCCGAACAATATGTTTGTGAAGTCTGCTTTTCTGGCTCCTATGAATAAATCTTCATCTCCCATAATACGTCTACTGGTAAGTTGATTATCTGCTACGGCATATCGATTTGAGTGACAATGAAAAACTCGCAATAGTTGTTCAGAATATTATTTTATTATGATCCATGTGTACAATCACCATAGTGTAACTGTCGAATTCCTTCAAATCAATGATACTGTGCCTCCTAGACCTGCTTGTTAGACAGGATCGTTAGTGAGACGAATCCTCAGCTCCGTCACCTGAATCAATAGAATTTTGTCTGTTAGAAGAAGTTTGAATATTGGAGATTACTGCAGGATTTGTGCGACTCGTCATTTTTGCTGGGCGAATGTGGAACTTTAGATGAATGTTCTTAAAATTATGGTTCTGGAATAAGCTCAAATTCAGTGGCATTTTGTGTTGGAGACGAATTAACAAATCCATCAATTATTATCAGCGAAAGCATTAAAAGTAGTGATGATAAGATTATCACACCGTTTCAGTGATAAATCTTATTCCAGTCCAGTCGGATTAGGAAAAAAAGTGGAAAACGGACATACGTGCTATTCTTTTTTTTTTTTTTTTTTAATTGCTCCTGCGTGACATAAAGATGAAGAAACGAACTATTCACAGTCTTGAAAAGTGGCGCAACATTTGTTAATTAAGAGATTGAAGAAAATTGAGGCATTTTGCGATACATTTTCACGAATATATCTCCGTTTCAACGTGAATTTCGAGGAAAATTATTAGCATGTTTTTTGATCGGGATAAAATTTCCTACAAAATAAGACTAGTTGGATGGTCGAAAACTCAAAATTCAATCTACAGCGAGCGTGAATTTGTAAAAATTGGACTGTTTTTTTTTTTCAATCTTTTGTAATGACTTAAAAATTTAATAGATAATCCTAACAATCCTGAGAATGAATGTTCATGCAAATATAAAAAGTGTGCGAAACACGGTTATGGCTGATCCAACAGTCTTCGAGATCTTAATTTTTGAAAAATTTTCAGCGCCTTAATTGCAAATCACGCCATTGAAAAGCTAAATTTTTTCATCGATCGAAAATTTTTGTGCACATACTTTGAAGTGTGCAGTATCGTTTGAAACTTCAAAAATATGAAAAATAGTATATTGGATTCGTTCGTTTTACACAAATCGGGCTGCACTGGACCGCACTGAACCAATCGCATTGAAGCTTAGACTAGTATTCACCAATCGAAAACTCCCAGTGCAGTCCAGTGCAGCCCGATTTTTGTTTTCTGAGAATGGTTCTAGCGAAGCAAATGAGTTGGCGTTGGCCGTCGCTGAACCACCTCTCGGTTTGTTCCACCTCTCGAGTCTAGGGACTTGAAAGTAAAGTGAAGACTATGACATCACTAAGTTCGACTTCCCGGAGGCTGTCCTAAATCTCCGCGTCCGAGTACTGTTCGAAGGGGTCCAAGTTCTCGCGCAGACGCACCGAGAACAAAATCGGCTCCTTAGGGAAGATCGAGATGCGGGTATGCAGCTCTTGCAACCCTATCGACTTCGTGTCAGTCCCATCCAATACTATTTGACCCTCGAGTCGGTCTCCGGTCAAACGAAACAACGCAAAGATGATTTGCCAGCCCCAGTTCGTGACCTGCAAGTCTCGCCTTGCATCATTCAAGAATATCGGTGCTCTCCGCCTGTAGATGTTTGTCAAGAAATCACGACATCTTTTAGTTCATAGCTTAACTGAATTATTTCCTTTTATGCTAAGATAAGAGAAATGAAACTTCCGAAAAAAAAAAAAGAAACAAAAAACAAAAACATGTGTTAGGTATAACTCTAATTTTTTTAGGTATGTCACCGTATCTAGGAGTGGACGGCTTGTACCATGTAGTCGAAGCAAGCGTCTTGTTGGCTACATGAGGTCAACGGGTTCAAACGAGGGGAAAAGATGGCGTGACTCGGGATATGAGCTGTGATAAAGGATAACACAGTCGCAATCGGCGATATGGAGATCAAGACTCGCTTGCCAGGCTTTATCTCAGTACACTGAGAGACTTTTGCCGGCAAAGATTCTTGAAATTGCTACCAGATTTTACGATTTTTGTTCCCAATCCACACGGAAAGAATTTTTTTGCTAATATCACTATGCTGTATGGGTGTTGACGCCATACTGTATGGTAACGAGGATTTGTATTCGTTTAAAAATTGTATGTAGGGGAACGCGGGGCAAAACGGGCACCAAATCAAAAAAAAATAATGTGGTCGGAAATGATTTTTTATAAAATATGGCGACGTATTTTGGATCAATAATGACACACAAAAAAATGAATTTTTTTTTTTCATTTATTTTTGTTCATTTTTTTTTTTTTTTTTGTGTTATTATTGATCCAAAATACGTCACCATATTTCATAAAAAATCGTTTCCAACCCCATTTTTTTTTTTTTTTTTTTGATTTGGTGTCCGTTTTGCCCCGCGTTCCCCTATAGAGGATTTGACCAAGATTTTACTATGTTGGATATTGAGTACCCGTGCAGAAATTGAAAAATGGCGCTCGTCAGATCCAGCCCAGTTTTGCTGGTTTCTGGCCAGTTAATGGGCTGGACAACTGCCGAGTTCCGGACTAGGCATGTAACGCAAAGTTGTCCAGTACCTGACCTGGCAAACTGACGAGTTTCTGGCCAGTAAACTCGCTAGTTTCTGGCCAGAAACTCGCTTGTTTCTAGCTCGTAAACTCGTTAGTTTCTAGACGCGAAACCCTGTTCCTAGTGTGGAAAAAAACCCAAAAAACACACGTATGTGTGAATATTCAATATTCAATTTCACATTATATAACTCTCCACGTATATCAACAAGCATTGCCAGTTCGCTAAGAAAAACGCCATCCGATTTTTTGACCTAACCGGGATTTGAACCCAAGTCCGCTCGCATTCGCTGTATTACTAGTCGCACGATCTACCTACTACGCCAAACCACCCCATGATAATTGGTCTCATATTTTCCTATTTGTTGAAACTTATGATCAAGCTGTCAAACTAAGAGCTCATAGACATTTCAATCTCACCAATCAGTATCATGATTGACCAGTTTCAAGGCGACATCATTATTTTATGATACGGGGTCCATAATATTATACGGCGTGTTAACTGGCACTCTGGCAAGTAAATTTAAAAGCAACCTGGCCAGTACCAAGTCCGGCTTTGCCGAGTTCACTCTGGCCAGTAAATCCAAGAGAATGCTGGCCAGCACCACGTCCGGCTTTACCCACTTTACCGAGTTCGCTGTGGCGAGTAAATTCAAGAGAATGCTGGCCAGCACCAAGTCTGGCTTTGCCGAGTTCACTCTGGCCAGTAAATCCAAGAAAATGCTGGCCAGCACCAAGTCCGGCTTGGCCGAGTTCGCTCTGGCCAGTAGTATCTGGCCAGTACCAGGTCCGGCTTTGCCCAGCTTGCTCTGGTCAGAAAACCCACGACTGGCGCTGGCCAGAAGTCTGGCAAACTGGTCAAATTTCTGCACGGGTAGTATAATCACGAAGCGCTCTAACGATCTCACACAGGAAGTATTTTGTCACTGCATGACCAGAAGAGTGCTGGATATCCTTACATGCGATCGTCATTGTGGCTGGACAGACGACGTGCCGATACGGAATTTCGACAAAAGACGAGGAGAAACAGGTTAGCAGACGTGAGCTTATCGATACGTAAATGCAATTGCCCTGATAATGAAGTGAAACGGATTGAAAATTTTGTTAAGGGGACCCTATATAGTCGATTTTTACTGAAATTAAGAATTTGATCAAATATCGTAGAAACGGTGCTATGAAACCGCGATGTGGCTATTCGCACGGTTCCGTGACTCCGATAGAGACACGGGAAATTTTTCCGTGACTCGCTGCAGAGTCGAAAATTGCCCAAAATTTCTGTGTCTCTGTTGAAGTCACCGGAAAATTAAAATTAATAATTATTGAATAATAAATAAATTAATTAATCGCCTTCGGCTCGTGCTGCAACCTCACACGCGTCAGAAAAAGTTTTTTTGTAACACATGCATGATTTCTGTGTTTTTTTTACCTAAAAATACGGCCAAAAGTAGCCGTTTATTGACCGCTTAAAAAAAGCGGGCAATAATGGATTCGTTATTGCCCGCTTCTTCAATAAGCGGGCAATAATGGATTTTTTATTGCCCGCTTCTTCAATAAGCGGGCAATAATGGATTCTTTATTGCCCGCTTCTTGAATAATATATATATATTATATATATATATATGCCGCTTATAGGCACAAAAAACGCAGAAATCAATACATGCGTTACAAAAAATATGGTGTGTACCAAGGGCTAAGTGGGCTTTTTGACCTCGTGTGGTTGCAGTACTCGTCTTCGGCTCGCGGATGCACTCGTCTTCGACTCGTGCTCCCTCGCCTTCGACTAGTACTGCAAACTCCACACTCGGTCTAAAAAAGCCCACTTTACGCCCTTGCTACACAATATACTATACCGCACACGTAATGTACTATTAACTGCGTACTTAGAACGATTACGAAATGGCATAGAAAGAGAAAGGAAAAACATCCACAAGCTCGACGAAAACAAGTGCCTGAGTTAAAAAAAAGTTCTTAGGTTTCTATAGTGCATTGCGAAGTTTTGAAAAAAATCTACCAATTAGCCGGAAATTTACGAATTCCCTTGCCGAGATTCAAAAATGAAAATTTATCGAAAAAAACAATCTGATAATCAATTATTTTCCTCGAAAATTTTATAACCAGGCCCTCATCTAACAGGTCATCGATGGGGTTCGACTTCACCTAATTTCATCTCAGCTTTGCTGATTTTTCAGATTTCCTCACAAATATATATCCTACAACTCGACCAGCGTTACATCGCAACACGGTTCTCCTTCACCAAAAGCATAGATTTTGCTACAACTTCAGCACGAGCTCAAGGAAGTCTCCCCGTTAATAATGGCATCGTATCACGTACGTATTTCGATTATTCCAAAACCCCTCCCGCTCTGTGAGGATCGACACGAACAGTTGGACGTCTATTTTCAGAATAATTCCCAATTTACGATCGAGGAGAATATACTCAAGGGTAAAAAGGTCCCCTATCCTGAAGACTACGCCAGTCTCGGAGAATTCATACTTCGCAGACTGGAAGGCGACCCAGATGTGGAGGGCCAGGTAATAATTGCAGCAGTAATTGCACGATGTCAAGCATGTGCCACATACCCGTATAATAGATTAGAAAAATATTGCGAAAAAAGAGAGCAGTGCGTTGCAAAATAAGTCGATACTTCTATCAGTATTAAAAAGCTCTGGTGGAATGTGTCACGATCCGAACTGCGTTTCAGATCGATGCTGTCACCAATGAAGCGTATACTTACGAAAAGATGAGGGAACGTAGTGTGAGGTGTGCCTTGTGGATGCAGTCGCAGGGATTGCGTGCGAAGGACATCGTCGCACTCTGTTTCGATAATCACTTGGATTCTGCGATGCCCTGCTTTGCAGCCCTGTATCTCGGTGCCGTATTCTCCTCTATGGCCATGCCAGTGGATGCAGGTAAATCAGCCTTAAGAATGTCATACATCACCTGTTATAACGGAAACTTTCCTTGTAGATGACTGTGCCCAATTATTGAACATTATCAAACCGAAAATGGTGTTCGTCAGTGAAGGTTCAACTGCGTTTGTTACGGAAGCTGCCCAAAAGCTACAACTTGATGTGAAGACAATAGTTTTCGGTCGTGTTCCGGGCTTCCTCGAGTTTGATAGCATTATCGCTGAGCCGGGGATCGACGAGATCGAAAAATTCGTTTGCACACCGATCAAATCTTCGAACGAGAGTGCTGCAATATACTTCTCTTCCGGGACGACAGGTTATCCTAAAGGTATTGTCTTGAGCCATAGAACTCTCACCCTGCTAATGACCGATGCAGGAGTGCTTGGTATGACCAAAAAAGTTTGCTTCAAATATGGACACCCTAATGCGTTATTAGCGACACAACACCTCCTCACGACTCTGTGGCTGAAGATACCTAGAATACTACTGCCGCCATTCGATGAGTACACAGCATGTGCCCTGATAGAAAAATACAAAGTAAGTGATCACCAAGCGGATTGAATGATGCCCGAATATTTTACCCACAGAATTAGATTCACTGTGCCATAATGCCTACTCTTTATCAGGCACAATGAGTTTCTCTCACTACCCACATGATTGACAAATTGGTGAAATGCGATGCTGCGGTCATGTATGGTCTATCCTCCCTGAGTGACGTCATCTACACTGGAAGCCTTCTGTCCATAGCCTCTCACAGAGCGTTCAATAAGCTCATTCCAAACGCTCAGATCATTTCGGTGTACGGAATGACGGAAACCGCTAGTACCATATTAATGCAGTCGTCAAAATCTCAACCTGGCTCGTGCGGTGAAATCGTACAAAATGCTCAGGTGAAGATAATCGATCGTGATACGGGACGAATACTAGGAGCAAATCAAGAGGGCGAATTATTGTTGAAAACGGCTTCCATGATGACTTGCTATTATAATAATCCACTGGCTACAACCCAGATCATGGACAAAGATGGTACGTTGGCATGGCAATACAGCTACTTTGATATACCGACGTCATTGATTGAACAGCGATTTGCATCCACAAAACGCATACAGCTACAGTTCGCTTGTTCGTTCAAGGTTGGATTCACTCCGGAGACGTTGGTTATTACGACAAGAGTGGTCAGATTTTTCTAACTGGCAGACTTAAGGATGTACTGAGGTACGCGGACTTCGAAATTTCACCATCAGAGTTCGAGGATGTGATCCTGTCTCATTCTGGAGTCAAGGGGGTGGCTGTCGTGGGGCAGCTCCAGCCCAACGGCGACGATCTTCCTATTGCCTTTGTGGTCAGAACCGGGAGTTCCTCTTATACTGGCGATCAGGTGATTTTCTTCAAGCAATAATTCTCAGTTATTTCAGGTCTGAATGTAGGAAGTTGAAATTTTCAAAAGAATTCTCTATTCATTTGTGGAAATTATCCGTTCAACAATACCCGTATAAAAATCGCCGGGGGGTGATTTTGATTTTGATATCCTTATCCAGCTATTCCCTTTCAAATCTATTGACTAAAGCTATATAATAACACTACGTTGACTGAGAAAAAAATATACCGTGCGATTGTGTGGAAATTACAGGTTCCAAGCGCGCAGGCGCTGATTTATTCGAATATCACTGGCCGACAAAATCGCGCTTAGCAACTCCACCAACTTTTCAGTAATATCCCTAGTTCTGTCCCCTGCTAGATTCTGAGCGGTTTCAAGTTCGGACCTAGACATATGCTGCTTAACCAGGATTCTAGTAGTTTGGGGTGCTTGAATGGGAATCTACAATACGGACACAAGATATTTCACTCCACGATCAGACATGACATTTAAATTCTATAACGAATTCACGCCCGTTCAATTTGTAACCTCAACAATTAGCTAAACCTAAGAGAGCATAAAACACATACTTTATCGATACTTCAATTGAATACTTACTGATGAAATGTTTCTCTCCCACAATAGCAGCATTCCATAACCATTTTGTTTCTTTTATAATTCTTTTGATTTTTTCAGTACTATTCACGTGTTGACTGTCTTCGTTTTACCGCGTCATAATTCATAATGCACTTTCGCAGCGCGCAGCCATCTTCAAATGTGTCAAATCCCTACAAACGAATGGCTTCCAAAGGTTATTTTCATCTAAAATTCGCACCCAGCATTCTTATTTGAGTATTGTGCACCGATTCTTCGATGACCATTTCTTCTAAGTGGAATTTTTGGTTTTCAGATAATTGCCCGAAGAATTCCACGTTCATATATGGGTCATTCTTTTACAAACCGAACACTTTTAAAACTTGACATTTTAAAATCGTCTGAAGTTTTTTTTACAACTTACATACATCAAATTACTTCACACGTATTTCAGGATTTTGCTGGAAATATTTTTTTTTTTTTGAAAATATCCGCACATGAATTTTTGATAATTTGCTGGATTTTCTCCCATCTTCTCCTACTTGAAATTCATTATCTCCAGTTGTACTGATCGGATCAAGGTCGGCCTGGTTTCATTTTACACTCTGTTACGTGAGCTTTCAAAGTGTATTTAAAAAAAAAAATTTATTGTAAACAAATTATAATTATTAACAATTTGATTATTTAAATAGTCTAAACATGCCCTTCCCCCACCTTGAATCCATTTTGAAAAATACGATTTTGTTCATTATTCTCTCATCTACAAGATCCATCTTTGCAAAAAGTGGGGTCCCCGTTAGATCGGAAGATATTAAATATTTCCGAGCGCAAGTCACGCAGCGCGCTCTGCGTGCAATCAAAATCTCACACTCTTGCACCTATTTTCACTTTTTATTTAATATCTTCCGATCTAACGGTGACCCCACTTTTTGAAAAGATGGATCTTGTAGATGAGAGAATAATGAACAAAATCGTATTTTTCAAAATGGATTCAAGGTGGGGGAAGGGCATGTTTAGACTATTTAAATAATCAAATTGTTAATAATTATAATTTGTTTACAATAAAATTTTTTTTTTAAATACACTTTGAAAGCTCACGTAACAGAGTGTAAAATGAAACCAGGCCGACCTTGATCTGATCAGTACAACTGGAGATAATGAATTTCAAGTAGGAGAAGATGGGAGAAAATCCAGCAAATTATCAAAAATTCATGTGCGGATATTTAAAAAAAAAAAATATTTCCAGCAAAATCCTGAAATACGTGTGAAGTAATTTGATGTATGTAAGTTGTAAAAAAAATTTCAGACGATTTTAAAATGTCAAGTTTTAAAAGGGTTCGGTTTGTAAAAGAATTACCCATATTCATCAATGAATGACAGATAAATCGATTTAGTTCATCATTTATTCGCACGAAAAAATTGACATTCATTCAGGTGACTTAGGATAGATGAATCTGTCAGTTGTTGCATGAATTTATTCTATAATGCTATATTATACAGAAATAACTTATGCGGTAATCTTATTGCTGATAATATGGTTGAACAGATAATTCGAATCTTCAGATCGCGCAGCTATTGCAATACCATTTTTCATTCATAACGAGTTTTCAATCGCATCTTGCAATCACAGGGTTTCGTTGAGCGGGCGAATCGTCAACTCCGTCACCTAGATTTACGAAATGTTCATGATTAGAATGATTTCACTGTAGGAGGAGACTGCATCAGCTTACGTCACTCGTCGTTATGTTTGTTGAACAAAAATCAAACTTGATCGTGTACGTATACATTGGAGTGGTCCTTATTTCGACGAATTTTGAAACCAAATTTGCTAAATTTGCCAAATTTAAAATTGATTCAACAATTTTTACCGGAGTTATAAAAAAAAATAACTGGTTGAAAAAATTACATTTCGGAATTTTGGGCCACTTGTTTAATGTTAAAATTAGGAACTCAAATTTTGCAACAAAAATTTTCTATATATTGGCAAGGTATTTAGCGGGCGCGTAACATTCGTTTTGAAATTCATCGAAATAAGGACCACCATGTAACAAAGATAGAACTTGTGAATCGGTTGCTGACCTGGACTTTATGCGGAGTTCCCAAAACGTAGAGAACCCCATCGGCAATATCCTTAGTGTCGAGACTCGGTACACTAACAAAGTCAGTATTAGGTATACCTGCTGCGTCAAAGATTTCTGTTCTGACCACTCCCGGACTGATGCTCTAAAAATATCAAATCAAGTAAATAAGCTTTGTCGCATGATCTTCCACGATTTTGAACCGATTAAATTCGATAGATCAATTCCTAATCCTACCGTTATTTTAATCTTATTATTGACGTCGGTTGCAAGCTCCTTTCGTACGGTTTCCGTCAGTGCAGTAATAGCGAATTTACTAGCCGAGCACAAGCTGGTCTTAGCGTCATTCGGACTTGGCACCTGATGCCCGAAAATACTATTCGATCAAAGAAACCACGATTAGAGCTGATGTGATTATTGGTTCGTAGCATAAATTTGTCTAGAATTTCGAACCATCGATTAATAATAACGTTCACTCTACACAAATGTAAAAAATCACAAGAAATTACCCGTTTATGTTGATGATGTGACCAACAACGTCACGGCTCTTCATTGAAGCCACCGCCTTGCGGATAGTTATGGCCGTCGCCAATACATTTATGTCCAAGATGTTACGGAAGGACTCAATGTCATCGTCTGAAAAAAAAAATCAGCTGAGGTAGGTACCGAGAGAGTTGTGAAATTGTTTAAAAATAAAACAAAAATTGGCACTTGTTCCCTGATTCGCTTACCTATGAGGTGGACCGATTTAAAGATACCAGCATTGTTCACGAGGATATCGACTCCTCCTAATTCAGCGTTCACCCATTCGAAGGCATCGAGAAGGTCCTTTTCCTTTGAGACGTCACACTGCCTTGCATAAAGTTTTCCCTTAGCATTCTTCCAGCTTGCGGATAATTGCTCCAGCTTTTCCAAACGCCTGGCTAGTCCGACTACCAAAAGACCAGCCTTGACCAATTCTTCGGCAATTGTAGCACCGATTCCAGCACTGGCTCCCGTTACGATAGCAACTTTTCCTTCCCAACGATCCATTTCTGCGCAGGTATGAAAGACGAATGAACAAACTCACTGTGTAAGTACTGCTGATAGATTCAATAATCCGGCACTAAGAACCATGATAAGATAATCTTAGTGTGTCCCGGTGTGACATGGACCAATCAGCGTTTTTGATGATTCAACGCTCACACCTTGTTGCGTGATGCTGCTTCATATGAATTAACTGCGGTCATTGGGCAATGTTGGACTAAGTCATTCTGGGCCCGAGGTCTAATTTGACTTCAGAGCCCCCACCTACTTTGCCAATAATTTTGAATAATCGCATCAAAGAATCCATTAGGATGTGGAAAATGAGGTGTAAACAGGGTGCCGTATATCGGTAATTATCTAAAATGACGAAAGTCAATCCAAAAAATTGTGTGATGAGGAGCTAAAGTCTATTTATACGTTATGTTGTAATACTCGAATGGAATAATTTTCTGGCCAGTTCTCTAGAAAAATATTTGTTCAATTCATAAAAATCGAGAATTTTAAGAAAGTGCTAACCAGCTATCTATGCGTTGTCACGTTCAACGATCGATTAGACCAACGGCTACGTAGAAAAACCGGCTATGTATATCGAGTTATGCTTGAGTAAACGGCTGTCTCGAACTTTGTTTGGAAAACCGGCTAGTCCGCGTTCGCGTTTCTCCTCGCCGCAAATGAAGTTGATAGCACTTTCGGACTGAATTCATAGAAATTCTGCAAAACTGAAAATTATGAATGGCAAGTCTATTGCACAGAAATCGTTTTCCATTCGTTATTATAGCATCAATCGAGAAAGGTGGTTCTTCCATGCAGTCGTCGAGACAGTAGGATTGGCAAAGCCAAGGCTACGGCAGATTAACGACAGAAACCTTTTTCAGGCAACAATCCATTTTTGCCTGCAGTAGATGCGCCCCGTCAGCAACAAGACTGCATGAATATCGATGTCTGACTCGTCTGAAACTACCAGAACCTATTCTAGAATACTTTCTGCTTCTTCGGACTGTTGAATTATCTTCTTCCAAGTCAACTGTGCTCGGTGTGTATCGGCGATATTCAAGGGGTCTACTTTTTTCGCTGTTATAAATACATTTCAACCTTCCCACAAATCACGTCTAACGATGGGTTCTACGCTACGTGGTTACGGATTTGGTGATAATCAGGAACCTCAAAATAGCATTGAAGGATATAATTACTTTTTCATATACAGTTTTGACAATAATCGTGATAAAACTTCAGAACCAAGACTTTTTCATAAAACCCATTTACACTCGGACTCAGATCTGCTCGTTAGATAGTCTCGCCAATGGGACGAATCGTCAACTCTGTCACCTGGATATAAAAGAAGTTTCATAATCAGAAGATGTTTGAGTTTGAATATAGGAGTCGACTTTTTTTTGTTTTAATCATCTTTTTTCATTCAGACAAAGATGTAAAAATCAGGTAATCGTGGATCAGAGCAATTGATCGTGCCTATAGAGAGAAACTTATAGATCGGATACTGACCTGGACCTTATGCGGAGTCCCCAAAGCGTGAAGAACGGCGTCAGCAATATCCTTGGAGTCAAGGTGTGGCATCGTGTCGAAAAAAATCTACGCCACCAGGTACGCCTGCTGCTTCGATGATTTCTGTTTTGACAGCACCCGGACTAATACTCTGAAAAAATGTAAATCGAGTAAAATTTTAGTCGGGTTATCATCCTGGATTTAGTGCCACTGAAACTTTTCAAATTAATTGATCCAACCCTCACCGTTATTTTGATCTTGTTGTTCACATCGATGGCAAGCTCTTTCCGCACGGTTTCCGTCAACGTAGTGATGGCGTATTTACTATCCGTGTACAAGCTAGCTTGAACGTCATTTGGATTCGGTATTGCATGCCCGCATGAATGCTATTCAGTAGGAGAAGCCACAATTGGTACAATTGTACACATCATTCAGTTAGAATACATATTGTACACGTGTACTTTATTCGAAATAACAAAATACGGTTTCTATATCAGACAAGACTTATCAGTAAAGAGATTTCATTATTGCGATTAGATTTTACGCTGGGGCGTGAAATAGGCATGAATGTAAAAAAATAATTGCTCGATAACTTGTTACATAGGTATGGGTAATTCCGCGTCATTTCAGCCACGAAAAAACAAAAATAAAATCCTCACAAAATTATAATAAATCGGTCTATAGATGATACGAACAAATTGACGGAATTTCAATTGTTTTTCAAATTCCTTTTGACGAAATACGTAAATTTTTTCACTTTTCATTCAAACAGCGATATCTCGAGAACGGTTAATCGTAACGACACTATCAAAAGACATTAATCTGCGATTTTTCAAGACCTACAAGGATGAAATTCATTCAAATTTAGCTGAGTAATTCTGACCCACATTTTAGGGAAAAATCATCGGAAATTTTCTTTTTTCGAGGGAACGATGCTCAATGTCGTCACCGACATAATATCCTCGAATTCCGCGGTATGTAAAGATCGAGTTTTTAATATTTTTGTTTTTTCATGATAGTACTTGAATTTTTTACGTGAAATGCCCCATATATATCTTTCTGATATGATGATCACACAACATTGGGAGGGACATTGAACAATTTAAAACAATATTGCGCAACAATTATTTACAATGTTATTTATATCAATGTTTCATCTAACTTTATCAGGAGTCAATAAATATCTCTAATTTATACTCATGACATCTCCAATCTCGTTCCTACATCGTGACCGTATCATAATTTATCCATCATCGCCCTGGATAATCGTCAAATCAACTTCGTTCGGTACACAATATCTCAGCGATATTTGAGACGTATATTTTTTTATCTCCAATGAATGATTTACCTTCTCAAATAATTCACGTCTGACGATAACTTGAGGATAAGGGTAAGGGTGACAATGATTCGACTCAGAATAGCTTTCAACAATATTATTTTTTTTTTTTTTTTTATAGACAATATTCACAATAATTGTGGTACGACTGTGTAATAAACGATCGTTCTGATTGCAGAAATGCAGGTTTTGTGGCACATATCAGCAGCTTAATACTTGTCGCCTGTCGGACGAATCGTCAACTCTGTCACCTGAATTTGAAAAGAAAAAGAAAATGATGTGAGAATATCGAAGATGATTCTTTTTGTAGTTGATTTGTAAAAAAAACATATAAGGGCACTTCTACAAAACTCGGGTAACTTGATGTGTTCATGTGTAATTTGGACAGCCATCGAATATATTTAATCATTCTTACCGATAAACGATACAGACAAACAAGTACTATAAGGACATAATAACAAATATTGTGAATTAGATTGAAATCATCTGAAAAATCGTCCTTACTTGTCTGAAACGTCAGTCCCTTGTCGTGTCACCATTACATATTTTCACATTAAGATGATCATATTTTTCAAACTATTAGGTTTACACAGCTGCTTTTAGTTTTAATATATGTGAGGATACTGTATAAAGTATAAATAATCCATAGAATTTAAATTCAAATAAATGAATAACAATATTTTCCTAGTTGAAGTAGCGTACTCAACATTGGGCATCAGTCCCTTGTCGTATATGAAATTTTAAAATGCGCGGTATTTTACAAGGTTCAGAACCTAAAGATCTGTTTGACATCAACCAATCACTTGGAGTTAATGGTAGATGTCGGTCTTCGCGAGTCAGCCGATTTGAATTCAGTGGTAGTGCCGTGCTTGTGTCGAGAACACGTGTTGGGACAGTCAACATCTCAGTCCCTTGGTGAGTAGTTTTGTTGTAATTTATTGTTAGTTGTTTTTGATCATATTTTATTTCAATGTCTTTTGTGCGGCTCAAATTGTATGAGAAGTAGATAAACAGTATCTCGTTTTAATCAAAAGATATAGTTCGTTTTACATGAAAATCATCAGTCCCTTGTCATCAGTCCCTTGACAGTAAAAGTGACAAGGGACTGACGTAACGACAAGGGACTGATGAACACACTAAGCAACTCATGTCAAGCAAGTGTTTTATCATGGCAACAAATTTTATTGTTCTATTACAATATATTAATTGTTATAGGACAAGATGCCGCACGGAAAAAATAAAAAATTGACGAGAGCAGAAATTTTGCAAAAAAAAAGAGAAGCTGCTAAGGCTCGGTTGATTAAAATTAAAAGTGATCCTATAAAATTAGCCGAATATAAAGAGAAGGAAAGGTTGAAGTACCTAAAAAAGAAGGAAAAGGGACAGAGGAAATGTATTCAATCCATGACTTCTCGTGAGCGACGGAAGACTCGAAAGAGTTGGAAAAAATACTCATCTGATTACAGGAAAACACAGGCAATGATCAACATAACTAATACTTATGTCAGGAAAAATACACCACCTACATCCGATGACGAAGAGCATGCCCCTGTGCTTGTGGAAAGGGGTGCTCCAGATCCTAATAATCCCCAGCAAAATATTATTGAAGATCGGAGACAGAAAGAGGCTAGAGAACGAGGTCGAAGGCAGAGAAGATTAAGACTTAAAGAGATTAAGAAGAAGAATGAAACTATTTCGAAATTAAAATCAAAGATTAATTGTCAACGACAGAAGTATAGAAGATTAAAAGACAAAATGAACAAGAAAAAGAATACTCTTACACCTAAAAGTAAAATTGAACTGATGGCAGAAGACCACAACCAAAAGAAAGAACTGGTCAAGAAAGCTCTGTTTGGCGAAGTGATACAAACACAAATTCTGGAAAATCTTTCTCAATCAAAAACTTACACAGACAGAGCAAATCTTAAACGAGTTATCGGCGGTAAAATAGTCGACAAATATAAACTGTGGAGGTTTAAGAATAAAGGTATCACATACAAAACAATGGGCCATAACAAAGGAGGGTCAATTGCTAAGAAAACTAAACTGAGGGTACAAGATATAGTTCATAGTTTTTATGAAGATGACAGTAATAGTCGTCAAGCGGCTGGCAAGAAGGAGTATGTCACCCGTAATAGCGTAAAAAAACAGAAGCGTTATCTCTCAGATTCGTTAAAAAATCTGCACGTAAAGTTTCGGCAATCGGAGAAAATCACGATTGGGTACGCTCTATTCTGTCGTCTACGTCCATTTTGGGTCGTCCCACCTAAACTTTCGGACCGGGACACATGTGCGTGTATGATACATGAAAATATTGATTTAAAGCTTTCTGCCTTGTTTAATGTTAAAATCCTTGCTTGCAGTAACTTCCAAACTTTACTACAAATACTGTGTTGCGATCGCTATTCTAAAAGATGCTTGGAAAGAACTTGTGATGATTGCTCACTAAAAACATTACCTTATGAGGAATTCGACAACAGTAAGAATATACTGTTCAAACAATGGGTTCACACGAAAGATTCGTTTATAGACTTGAAAACCAAAAAAGAACGCTTTGTCATGAAGTATAAAAAAGAGCCGAAGGAAATGAAACCTCGAGACATGATACTGCAATTGGAAGATGACCTTCAACGTTTTTTCCTACACGAGAGGAACATTGTTCACCAATATAAAGCTATCAAGTCATTAAAACAATCACTGACAATAAAGGATGCCATTATACATATGGATTTCTCAGAGAATTACGCTGCAAAATGTAATCGAGAAATCCAAGCTTTCCATTTTGGTGGTTCCCGCGCTCAAATTTCTCTGCACACGGTTGTTGTGTATACCAAAGATTCCACTGTTTCTCACTGCACGGTTTCGTCAAATTTGTCCCACGATGCCGCAGCAATTTGGGCACATTTACAACCAATACTGGCATCCTTACCTTCAACGGTTGAAAATCTACACTTCTTGAGTGACGGCCCTGTTACTCAATATAGAAACAAAACTATGTTTTTCATTCTCGGTTGTAAAGTAGAAGAGTTCTATCCGAATATTATGACATTTTCCTGGAACTACCATGAGGCAGGTCATGGGAAAGGGGCGCCGGATGGTGTAGGTGCAACCTGTAAACGGACTGCAGACCAACCCTGACGACTTTTGCGCAAGGTTGTGAGAAGGTTTATATACCGATATTAAACGGTATATTTCCGGATTTACCACGGGTAATCACTTCAGAAATACAGTATGTTTGCGCCTTTCTGCATACCGTATTTTACCGGCACTTCTACCGTATTCACGGGTACTGAACACAGTTTTCATACGGTATGAACACCGTTACCGTACCCTGTGTGAACCGACAAATTTCCTGGTCCCTTCAAAAAATTAGGTTTGACCGCAGTATGTGTACCGTAGTTCGACGGTTTCGATACCGTATTCTCACCACATGCATACCGTATTCTCACCATATCCATACCGTATTCTCACCACATCCATACCGTATTTTCACCACATTCATACCGTATTCTTACCACATTCATACCGTATTCTCACCACATTCACACCACATCAATACCCTATTCGAACCGCATCCATACCTGAAAAAAAAATTCAATAAAAAAAATCGGGAAGTGTGAGACAGCGACGCCTTGGCGGCAGAAGACATGTAGCGAATTTCATTGAGAAATAGAGCTCTTCAGCAGATCTCAACCAACGTCGGGATATCATGATTTCTAAAGGAGATTCCCTATTTGCCTTCGTACCAAAGCGTCGCTCTTTTCTGAGCAAGACATATATCGGACTATTCTGTACATGGTATTTATTGATGACAGGAAATTACAATAATTCACTTTCTTCGCTAATGAGTAATTTAATTAAAAATGTAATTGGTGAGTTGCAACACTAGTTGGGAACAACTGCATTTTCCCGTCCATAGTATCACGGTCTTCCATGCCTCGCATGACGAAATAATATCGTTGGAGGCGGCCTCGATAATTCAGCAGCCGCATACTCGGTGCGTTTCGAGTACATTTGCCCTCTCACATCATCCATGGTACCTGCTTAGTTTCAATAAACGATTTCACCCGATTTTCAATAATATTAAGATTTAATAATCCATCAGAACACGTTATAAGACCTTCCGTGGTGACTGGAACGAGCTCGGTACTTTGACGCTTTCTTCCGGGATCACCACATGTCCCGTTGTATCGCTCGTCTCCAGCACACACTCCTTCGATGTAGTCACCAACCTTCTGAAAATTACTAACACGCTGCGGAATGTACCTACTATTTTCTAGGTTATGTCTCTAACTTTTCATCGTATTCCAACGCGGGTATATCGAGGCATTGTACAACGGCTTTACGTAACATCAGAGATGAGCGCTACATACACACGAGAGTCAAGGAAGTTTCACCAATTTTTTTGACGACTGATTTCAACACAAAGCTGAGTAACTATGCTAATACGTGCGAACGAGTATACCGCTTTGACAGGTCAACGCATGGCGGAGCGAACGCCGCGACGCTTATCGTCCTGCTGGAGAACTACCATAACGGTATTAACGTATTTCATGAGTCATAAATTTCATATACTTTTGTTTCGCTGAATTAGTAGGATTTTTATATAAATAATCTATAATATTAAAGTACGAAATTTTGTCCCGTCTGTCCCCGAAATTTTTCAGGATATAATATGTCTCATCATGTGTGTCCACGACATTGTTGTTGTTGTTGTTATTGTTGTTATCGTTGTTCTTATTTTTATGATTATTGTTATTGTCATTGTTGTTATTATCATTATTATTTGTACGAATGTCACGATTTTTTTGCAGAGCACTATAGCTTGACTGTACATGCTGCGTGCTTTTTACTGTCATGCTATTTGACTTCGGACTTTGATGTTATATATGATTCGATGATGATATTATTATCAAGATGGTTCCAGAGTTGATTCATGAGTTTTTAAGATTAGAAAAAAAAAGTATAGTAGGGACAGTAATAATAACACCGGTTCTCACGATACTTTATTTATTTATTTTTTCATTATTAATTTTAAAAAAATTGCAAATGTGTCGGCCACGGCCTCTTTCCGCGACCGCTCCCTGTGCTACCTTCGCCACCACTCTCTGGCGCTGTTGCCGGCCCTCGTCCCTCTGTACGCTGTTAAAAAAATCTAATACTCTAATAAATATTTTACGAAACCTAGCCAGAATTATTGAGAATGACCTTGCGATTATGTATAGATGCGAATTCACACCAAGGGTTTCTTATTTCGCCTGCATCTTTTCGATATTGGGAGGTACCGTGTATCCCCCACCACGAAAAAAAAGTAGAACAGTTTTCCCAGCAGATGGCCCAGCAGATGGCAATTATATTTTAGCCATCGAAGGAGACGGACGTGAATTCATTTTCGGTGCGAATTTCTACCCGCCTGCACCTCCCGGCTGATAACCAAGTTTTTTGCGATTGAGGAATCAAACATATTCGAATAACAGGGCTATTAGTGGTCAAGCTCCCTAAAAAATATGATTATAGGACTGATAAAGATTGAAAAATATGACCTAAAAATGAGCGAAATATCCTCATTGTATGACAGAAAATTGATTCAAATATGACGAAGAAGAGCGAACAATGAATGTAACAAAAACTGAGTCAAAACTATCGTGAGACAGATAAAGAAAAAGGAAAATTGAAGTAAGGATTGGTAGTTAACCCTTTCAGTCACAGTGGGACCGCTACGGTCCTACCCTACAAGTATAAAAACCCAATGCCGGATTCGTAATCAGTGACCCCAAAAACCTTCAGATACCAATTTTCATCAAAATCGGTGCACACCAAAAATGCATGACTGAAAGGGTTAACGTATCGTTTGCTTCAGGGTAAAGGTGGGTAGCCCCGACCAGCGGGTACGTCCGTTCGTCTCAAGTTTTGGACACTTACGCACAAATGAATTTGAAAAATAAAAAGTGAAAATTAGGGCAACGATCTTGGTCATATTTTCGCAATACAACCTGACTGGAAAAATATTACCAATCCGACAAAAAGTGACCGACTAACAGCCCTGAATCAAATATACTCGAATAAATATTGCACTGTCATAATATTCTGCGTTGATTTGTTTTTTTAGGGTTACTTCGATAATACCTACTACAATTTCCAATTGCTCAATGAATCAATTTTTTTCCAAATTGTCGAATGAATAAACTTGTATTCATTCATTGTATGGATAATAAACCAGTGACTCCAGCAGAAGTTCATGTACGCAACGCGAGCGTGTGTTGGTCGAACTGTAGTGTGGACATCGTTCGGTTTCGTTGCGATGGCACGGTATAGGTAGCAGGACGTTTTGGCGCCGCTGTTTTGGCGCCGCCGTTTGGGCGCCACCGTTTTGGCGCAGGACATTTTGGCGTCGGACGTTTGGGCGCAGGACGTTTTGGCGGTGGACGTTTTGGCTGTGGCTCCCGAAAGGTTAGAACAGGTTAGAATAGGTTAGGCCACCCCATTAATTCTACACACGCACATACAGATGCGAAATACCCAGAAGGTAGATGTGGCTCCCTAAAGGTTAGAATAGGTTAGAATAGGTTAGAATAGGTTAGAATCGGTTAGAACAGGTTAGAATCACTGAACTCTATAATATACTGGAAAGCGCGGGTCTTTGAGTCGTGTAGCGACCAGCGGTGAGAAAGAGATAGTTGTGGTCGGAGTGGGATGCACTTGTCTAATGTACAGGAACTATCTCGCATGAAAACATTGACCGTTAGAGAAGAAACTGGTGTGTTTAGTGCACTGAACTCGATGTTTGTGGCTCAGGCAGTAGATATGCGTGCGACACGAGCGAACACACTCCGATCACAACTATCTCTTTCTCACCGGCCCCCACTCCCATCGCGCGCGTTCCAGTATGTTATAGAGTTCAGTGCCCGGGAAAAACGAATTAGATCTGGCCATATATAATAAGATCTGGCCAGATCTTTAAATTGTCTCTATCTGACGAGATCTGGTCAGTTATAATCAGATCTTACCAGATATAACACGACGAAAAAACAGATCACAACTGATCAGATCTGGCCAGATCTGATTAGATCTCGCCAGATCTTTAAATTGTCTCTATCTGACAAGATATGGCCAGATATAATCAGATCTGTTACTTGAAAAGAGTAATTATTATTGAGTTGTCGGGTAATTCTGGAATCAAATAAATTATAATTTATCTTTTTTTTTTTTTTTTTTACACCTTAAGTATCTTTCGTGATTAATTATAAAAAAAAATTTTGTTAATCGAAAGCTTCTTGAAAATACCTATTATACATCAATGAAATTTTAAGAAATGTGTAATGAATAAATTTTCTCAATAAATAAATAATAAGAATTTTAGACCTATTGTTATTTGTGCTTTTCGATAGGGGCCATTCAACAAATACGTTCGCTTTTTTGGACGATTTGAGACCCCCCCCCCCCCCCCCCCTATATAACAATGGTTCGTTTGACTAGACCCCCCCAAAATAATACGTCACAAATCTCGACCCCCCCCCCCCCCCCGGCCTTTATTGCCTTTTTTGGTCTATCGATCCATAATTCGATCTATTTCTAAGATTTGCCTTTCGATGTCACTTGGCATTAAATAGAGATAAAAGAGATATTTAAAAGCAGTCCTTTATTTCTCACTTCACTTTAACAAAATTCTCGTGCCAAAACACGAATTCTATACATAAAAACCGAACGTCACATTTTGCCCCCCCCCCCCCCCCCCCCCCCCCCCGCGCGACTTGTAACGTCACATCAACCTCGACCCCCTCCCCCCCCTAAAAGCGAACGTATTTGTTGAATGGCCCCATAGCTATGCATGACTCTATAGAGCATACCCCGGCACACTCATTAGTCGAAAGAGTCTAAGCTGTAAATCCATTTAACCCGTTCACCGGCACTAATCCTTTTAAAGCCATTTCTTGGATTTTGGTAGGTATGAGTGGGAATATGCAGGTTTGCAGTTGTTGCCGTCCCAAATAGACCGCACACCCCTTAGTTTCTTTTATTTCTCCTGAACGCTGCCCCTACCATCGCACTTCCAGGTAAGGACGGGTGACCGTTTTCAGGTAGACCGAGAGGATTTCGGGTCGCACTAATTGTCACTTAGAGCTGGGCCTGCTCCGAAGAGCACAGTGAGGCCGGGGTATGCTATAGAGTATACATAATAAAATCTGATTGGATCTGATGCTGTTGACAGCCCAGATATAGATGGCCGGATATAACTAGATCCAATCATATCTGGTTAAGTTTTCAGCCCAGATATAGTAATATCCGGCCAGATCTGATCAGATATAACTAGATCCGAGCATGTCTAAAATGTCATATCTGATCAGATATAATTAGATCTGACCAGATATAATTAGATCCGACCAGATATAATTATATCTGGTCAGATCTAATTCGTTTTTCCCGGGTGGTTAGAATAGGTTAGAACAGGTTAGAATAGGTTAGGCCACCCCACTAATCCTACGCACACACACAGATGCGAAATACCCAGAAGGTGGCTGTGGCTCCCGAAAGTTAAGAATAGGTTAGAACAGGTTAGAATAGGTTAGGCCACCCCACTAATCCTACACACACACACACACACACACACACACACACACAGATGCGAAATACCCGGAAGGTGGCTAAACTCACGTTTATGCAACCGGGCATCAGTGTGCTATCCGTTTTCAATTGAACAACGCAAAACCAACTCATAACCGAGCGAGCGTAGCGAGTGAGGAACAACACAAAAACCACTGACAACCGAGCGAGCGTAGCGAGTGAGGGACAACGCAAAACCAATCGAGTGAGCGAGCGAAGCGAGCGAACGAGAAAAAATATCAGCTTGTATATATAAATTTATAATTAAATATGATATAAATTTATTATTATTTATTCATTTTCATTCACGTTATTTTCACATGATAAATATTATTTTTATACTGATAATCAAATTGCTGTTTGAAATTATTGCAGTACAGAATCCCAATATACCCAAAATATTTTCCACATTTTTTTTTACAACATTGTTCAGGATTTCATTCCAAGGCGTGTACAGTGTTATACGCTTTATACGCTTAGGTGTGTTATACGTTTATGAATTATCCCAAAAATATCTAGATCCTTTGGAAAAATAACTTGTGAGCAGAAATACCGTCATCAAGAGACTCGGTAGAGTCTCGCGCCAAGTACATTAAAAAAAATTTTTTTCAAGCGCGAGACTCAACGAGTCTATATACCCGAGAGGCAACTACCCTAACCTATACCGCGAATTAGTATCTTCGTTTTCTTTAATTTCACAAAATATACGAATTAAAACTAATTTAATCCAGGATGTGGGCATGAAAAGCTTTCATTTGAGCCCTAGATCGATTAAATCGGTGTCCGGAGTGCTGAGATATAATTAACTACAGATTCTGATACCCCGTTTCCTCGTATAATAAAATTCATCTTGGTCTTCAGACCAAGATTCGTTCACACTAAAACCATTCCCATAAAATCACATTTCGTCGCTAAACGCAGGACGTATGTTGTAGCTTATACACAGAACATACGTCCTTACGCATCTGGGAACATAACATAGAAGGGAAAATCCACACAAAAATTCAGACTAAGATTCATCCCATTCAAACCATTCCCATAAAATCACATAATAGAAGGGAAAATCCACACAAAAGTTGTATCGAGTGGTGTAAGTACGAGAGTCATGACGTAGTCAGCGCTGGTATCGCAGACAGAAACCGTCTGCAACACTAGCAGACGCGTGTTGTCATTCACACTAAAACCATTCCCATAAAATCACATAGAAGGGAAAATCTACACAAAAGTTGTATAGAGTGGCGTTAGTACGACAGTCACAACGTAGTCAGCGCCAGTATCGCAGACAGAAACTGTCTGCTGGACTAGCAGACGCGTGTTGTCATTTCATGTTTTTAAATCCAAATAAAAGAAATAAAAGAGAGTACGAGCAATGCTTAATAAAAACTAGTGAATACCCACTAAAAGCCCCTTGAGTACAAAAACCTTACGCCAACTACATTAATGTGATAGTCACCAATAAAAATGTTTCGATAGGTTGATCTTAAATCCTACGATCTCGAGCTTTTGAGGTTATGCGAATCGACTGACGTGAAAATTCATGCTGATAAATAAAATAACAATCGTGAACGGATGATTTTACGATTAGGTTTACCTTACATGACACAAGATTATCAGATGACTATTAACTGACTATTACCTCTACATTTTGTTCACTTATACATTGTAGATTTGGCCGATTTTCATTTATGAATGCAATTATCGAAGGAAACGTTTTTTTTTTTTAGGAATTCCAATTATTTAGCACGTTACCGCCTGAGGAAGTCTGACAATAGAAAATCAAGAGAAAATGTTGAAGTTGAAAAATATCAGGATAGCATGATTTGATATAAGGACGGCATGGAGCCAGACCAAGAAAGCCGAGTTCAAGCGTTGCATTGCTACGAATTTCACTTTAAGCTCTATGTTAGGCTCATCTTTAAAGGCTCGACTGCTCAGACCCAAATTGTGCGTCAACGTTATGCGTTGGATTCCGACGAGTTCTATAGTCTATGTCGGTATCCTCTAGTCCAAACGAGATTGTAAGTCGACGTTGTGCGTTGGACTCCGATAGGCTTTATTCTACACTCCACGACAACGTAGTGCTTTGACCTTCGGTGAAGATAATTTTTTAATCCATTTTTTACAAGCAGCTTAGACCCTCCGCTCGGAACGATCTCAATCAAATTCAGATTAGTGCTATCACGACAAATGGTTGGAATGAAAATACTTATTCAATATTAAAGAAATGATCAATAGACTTCCTCTTTCTCAGATGATAGAGATTTGTATTTAATCATGAAAATTATAAAAACCATTTATTTCTCATTTATATTTATTTATTCATTGCACAACCTTTTTTATGGATTGTTTAATTTTGTAGCGGGTCACTGTATGAGAAGAGAGGATGATGAGAGAAAACGCTGAAGTTGCAAAATAACGAGACAGTGTGATTTGATACAAGAAACGGATAGAGTCAGACGAATAGAGCAGAATGCAAGTGTTTGACTTCAAAATCTTCCATTTTATGCTCTACGCTAGTCTTGCATCAATAAGCTCAATCGGCTCAATTCTATGGATTTCGATACTTTCTGTTCAGACCTGAATTCAAAGTTGACGTTATGAGTACGGGACGAGTACATGTTCTTTCTGCAGAGGACCTAGCTGCATTAAAAAAAAAACTACCTGAGAATTGCAATACATATATCTCATATTTATATATATTCAATCATGAGCAGCAACTATAACCCTGCGTGCAAGTGACTCCGCCATTGCCGGTCCCAGGCCTAGATGAGACAGGAGGAGGGCTGCGCGCAGGGTTACACGTTCAGGCATATAGAATTATACCGGATTTTAACGAAACAATTCGTGGAACTTAATAGAAGAACACATGTTACGTCTGTCCACAAAAATTCAAGGCTCACAGAAAAGTATGAGCGTACGTGTATATTATAACACTATTTTCATTCATTTAAAATTATACTACTACATTTAATATTGCTGCTTTTTGAGGAATTCGGATGATACAAAAGGCATCATCGTATACATGCATTGAGATGTTCATAGGAACAATTGACAGAATGCTGACAACTGAGCAAGCCTCGCGAGCGAGGATACAGGAAATCCCAATCGAGCGAGCGTAGCGAGTGAGCAAAATTATTAGATAGTCGAGCAAAATTGTACAAAAAGTGGTGATATCAACCCCAAAAAGCACCCCTGGTGCAAAAACCTTTCGCCAAGTACATTAATGTGGTCACTACCCCCCAAAAAATCCACCAACCAAAATTCCTCCTTAACAAAAGTGGTACCATCAAAATGTCTACTTACAAAAGGATTGAAATCAGATACAATTGCCAAGTACATATCTTTTGTATAACAAAAGTTTACAACAGAAGAACAGAAAACTGAATAGTCTTGTATCGTTCACTCGCTACGCTCGCTCACTCGATCGGCTCTTGATAATTAGAGGGAAAAAAATCAGTAAAAAAAAAAAATTTAGGAAGTGGTACTTGGCGGGCCATTATATCAATATGTATCGAACAAATGATACATAGACCGAAGTGAAAACTCTTTTACTTACTCATAAATGGCCCGCAAGTACCACGTACTAAATTTTTTTTTTTTACTGATTTTTTTCCCTGTAATTATCAAGAGCCGATCGAGTGAGCGAGCGTAGCGAGTGAACGATACAAGACTATTCAGTTTTCTGTTCTTCTGTTGTAAACTTTTGTTATACAGAAGATATGTACTTGGCAATTGTATCTGATTTCAATCCTTTTGTAAGTAGACATTTTGATGGTACCACTTTTGTTAAGGAGGAATTTTGGTTGGTGGATTTTTTGGGGGGTAGTGACCACATTAATGTACTTGGCGAAAGGTTTTTGCACCAGGGGTGCTTTTTGGGGTTGATATAACTAACGTACATAGTACCGTATTTTTGGTAAAAAAATACCGTCGTACAACTGGATACATACGGTATTTTTGGAGTAAAAATACCGTCATGGAACTCGATACATACCGTATGTTTCGAGAAAAAACACCGTTTATATATGATTTACATACGTGACTCATACTCTGTTCGTGCGTACCTCATCTGCCATTACGACTGTGAACATTCCGCTTCAATACCGTATTATTAGTGATTACCTACGGTGTATAGACGGTATGCATCCGAGCTCAAAAATACGGTATTTATTCCTACAACACACAGTTTTACTACGGTGCGGTTACTCTGTTTATACCAATACCACGTGTTCACGGTTGATATACCGACGTTATACGTTGGTCAAAAGCCGTCAGGGAAGTAATAGCTCAAAGAGGCGATATAACGAGTTTGCCGGAATTCGTTGACATTCTTCGTGAAAAATGTCCAGCGATAAACATTTCCGTTATTGAAGATGCCGGCATACAGAAAATGAAAGACTTGATCAACGAGAATCAGAGCGGAATGATTCCCTTTAAAGGAACACTCATGGTGCACCAAGTCGTCGGTAACATGTATCAATCAAATCGACTTGTTATGAAATCACTAAGCTGCTTTTGTGATTCTAATGCATGTGACCATTACAAGTTGGGCACTATAGAATACAAAAAAAAAACGAATCATCCTAACGCTGCAGCTTCTATTTTTACGGATTCTGAGAATGAAGCACCAGAAGAAAGTATAAGTGAGGATCTCAGACACAAACTACGAGTCAGTTACAGTAGCGGAGATTACGTTTTGGTCAAATTTCCTCTGAGGAAAAAGGAATACCGGTATGCTGCAATATGTTCAAACTTTGACGAGGATGAAGGAGAACTGACAGTAACATTTCTTAAAGTGTGCCATGATAATGGGACCCTTTTTAAATTAGATGAAAATGATGTAGCGGATATATCTCTTAAACAGGTGATAGAGAAACTGCCAGTTCCTAACTTGAATGTTAGGGGAAATCGTGTGTTATATAAATTCAAGAAAGCTGTCAATGTCTTTGAAAAGTAACTTGTAATTCGTTTGTTGTTGAAGTTACATGGCCATGTGAAAAAATCCTATTATTTAGTATTATTGGAACATTGACTGATTGTTATAAGACTGCACAGTTTTTAATTTATGTCAAATAGCTTTACATGACAGCTTTTCGTTAGTTACTAAAAGAGATTTATTCTCGTTCTGGTTTTTAAGATTGAAGTAGGCTTAAGTTTGTTTTTGTTATTTAAATTTTATATTTGAAAGTACTACTTGGTAAGACTGCAAAGATTATAATTTATAGCATAGAAGGCTGTTTTTATTTTTAGTAGAGATTTATTTTGATTCATATTCATTTGAAAGTACTCTATTGTAGCAGGTAAGGATGAATGTAAGGAAAAAACTGATTAAAATAAAAAATACCGTACTGAAATAATAATTATACTCGAATCCAGGTGCAATTTCGTTGACTTACTTCAAATTCATTATAAAACAATGGCATTAGTAATAAAGTAATTCATTTTTTGATAAAATTGTTGTGTTTCGTCAGTACTTTGATATACTCGTCAGTCCCTTGGAGCTAAATTTTACAAAAACCTCAATTTCTCCTCAAATACTTTATAAAGTGACTGTTCCTTTTCCACACAGTATAACCAGCCCATAGTCCATCAAAAGCGTTATAAAGAAACATAATATGAGATAAAAAACATGTAATTCAAATTCAGCTGTTAAGTTACCCGAGTTTTGTAGAAGTGCCCATAAATAACACTTAATCCCATTATATATTACATTGGATGCATCAGATTGATTTTATCCGGATCTTCCATCGTCACATATCTTGGTTCATCGAACACAAAATTTCAAAGCTCTCGTTTGAAATGCATCAATCATGTTTGTGAACTTTGCCTTTTGGTACCCACCTAGATTTACATTTTCAATTTCTTCCAATGAGTAATACGATCCTACGCAGTAGTCAGGAGAACAATTAAAGAACCTCACAGTAGTTTTCAAGAATTTTAATCAGATGTAGTATTAACATTCACAATAGTCGTCGTATAACGTGTGTAACCGATCGTTCTGATGGATCCGACGACTTGAGGCTCTCATCGGCAGCCTACTTAGTCTTGGCCGATAGGCATGATCGTCAACTCTGTGACCTATATTTATTGAATGTCGAAAAAAGGGTTTACGATTAAAAGTCGTTCGTATATGGGAAATAATTGTCTTCCTTGCATATTGTTTTGTCCGTGGGCGGAAAATTTAACTTCGGATAAATGAGCTGCACATTTTCAGTGACTAATATATTTAAAAACAAATCCTGTGAGCAGGACGAGTCCAATGGTCTTGTAAATGATCGCTAACCTGGACTTTATGCGGCGTTCCTAGAACGTAGAGAACGGCGTCAGCAATATCCTTAGAGTCGATGTAAGGGTTCACGTTATAAAATTCCGCAGAGTAGCCTGCTGCCGCTGCTATTTCTGTTTTGACAGTGCCCGGGCTGATGCTCTGCAAGATTCACCGTAGGTAAGCCTAGTAGTATCCTCCTCAACATTTGTGTGCAACAAGTGTGTATGATAAAATTATGTACAGAATTCAAACCCTTACCGTGATTTTAATCTTATTGTCAGTCTCAGCTGCAAGCTCTTTTCGCACCGTTTCCGTCAGTGCAGTAACGGCGAATTTACTAGCAGTGTACAAGCTGAATGGTACAGGTATGGTGGGGTAGTAATGCCCAAGAATACTATTGACCAACCAAAATTATGTTCGGCATAACTTTACATTTTTGTAATCATGAGACGGGTGCATATTATATGATTGAGCTGTGTATATATTATATAGTGTAACTAAACGAATGCGGTTTGAAGTTGTCCAGAATTCCGGACAACCGCAGACCGATTTCGTACATCATACTCAAGTTTGGAATCGAACAGACTGAAAAAGATCACCTGTTAATATTGATGATGTGGCCAGCAACGTCACGGCTCTTCATCGAAGCCACTGCTTCTCGAATAGATATGGCAGTTGCCAAGACATTGACGTCCAATATCTTGCGGAAAGAGTCGATATCGTCGTCTGAGATGAAGAGAGGGTGGTGAATTTTTCTTGACAAATAACAATTCGATCTTGTCCCCCGGATCACTTACCTATAAGTTTCTTGTTACGACCGACACCAGCGTTGTTCACGAGGATATCGACGCCTCCGAATTCAGCGGTTACCCATTTCAAGGCATCAAGGAGGTCCTTTTCCTTCTCGACATCACACTGCCTCGTATGAAGCTTTCCCTTTGCGTTCTTCAAGCTTGCAGACAATTGCTCCAGCTTCTCCAAACGCCTAGCTAATCCGATGACCACAAGACCTGCCTTGACAAGTTCCTCGGTAATCGCAGCACCGATTCCAGCACTCGCTCCGGTTACGATAGCGACCTTTCCTTCCCAACGATCCATATTTGAATGTGCTGAAGACGGACGAACATAAGCCCACCAATTATTATCAGCTAAAGCGTTGAAAGTAATGATAAGATTATCACACCGTTCCAGTGATAAATCTGCTGATCCGTGCCTTTCGATAAGGGGTTGGGGGTACTTATTAGTATATTATGTGGCATGCCCGTAAACCAAGTGTTTTTCGGCGAGAATAATGATTTCAGGACGAGCTAAAGGCGAGCCGGAAGCGAGTTCTGAAATCATTATTCGAGTCAAAAACGGTTTACGGGTGCGCCCCATACTGTATTTTTTTCGAAATAGGCATGAAAAGTCACTTTGACGCCTGTTGAGATTCACTAGACGAAGAGTGAGGTTATGGTGCGATCTGTCGCACACTTCGAACCGCGCATCGAAACTGCCGTATAAAGTCTTTATAGGGCAGTTCTGAAATCAACCGTATAAAGTGACACTTTGTGGATCGAAAACAGGCGTCAAAAAGTGACTTTTCAATGCCCTTGCCGAAAAAAAAAAATTATTAGTTTAATAGTTAATTTAGTTCCTGATAGGAGCTTTTTTTTTTTTTATTAAAACTTATATTTTGTATAAACAGTAAACTAGTTTTTTTTTTTTATAGTAAGTTAATAAAGTAAATTTTAAATAAGTTTTAATAAAGTAAATTATCAGAGACCTCCATTTTGTTGATTTAAAAAAAAAAAAAAAAATGCTTCGATTAGGAAATAGATTAACTATTAAACTGCAATGTTCATACTCAGTAACAATTCTCTATAGAAGATAAATCGACTCTTTACCGCTTCTGATGTTCGTAATTGAAACTAAAACAAATCTTGATTTGTTCGCTGTTCAATTGAGTGATGATAATTAGAAGACCAATCAGCAGCTATATCTAAGTCACGCGACGTTATGTTCATCTAAAAATCGCACCCTTATGTGAGTATTGTGCGCCGATTCTTCGATGACCATCACTTATGAGTGGAATCTTTGGTTTTCGGATAATTGCCCGAAGAATTCCACGCTCATGTTCATCAATGAATGACAGATAAATCGATATAGTTCAGATCATTTATTTGCACGAAAAAATTGACATTCATTCAGGTGACTTAGGATAGAGTAATCTTTCAGTTGCACGAATTTATTCTATAATGCTATGTACAGAAATAACTTATGTGCTAATCTTATTGCTGACTATATGGTTAAACAGATAATTCGAATCTTCAGATCGCGCAGCTATTGCAATACCATTGTTCATTCACAACGAGTTTTCAATCGCTTCTAGCAATCACATGGTTTCGTTGAGTGGGCGAATCGTCAACTCCGTCACCTAGATTTACAAAATGTTCATGATTAGAATGATTTCACTGTAGGAGGGGACTGCAGTTTACGTCACTCATCTTTATGTTTGTTGAACAAAAACCAAACCTGATCGTGTATGTATACATTGGAGTGGTCCTTATTTCGATGAACTTTGAAACCAAATATTTGCTGAATTTGCCAAATTTAAATTTAATTCATCAATTTTTACCGGAGTTGTAAAAATAAGTAAGAGGTTAAAAAAAATTCCTGTATTTTCCATTCAAAGCTTGCGGAATTTCGGGCTTCGTTTTAATGTTAAAATTAGGGACACAAATTTTGCAAGAATTTTCTGCTATATATTTGCAAGGTATCCAGGGGGCGCGTAACAATCATTTCAAAATTGATCGAAATACGGACCACCCTAATGTGCTACATAGATAGAACTTGTGAATCGGTTGCTGACCTGGACTTTAGGTGGAGTCCCCAAAACGTAGAGAACCCCATCAGCAATATCCTTAGTTTCGAGTATCGGTATACCAGCAAAGTCGGTATCAGGTATACTTGCTGCTTCGAAGATTTCTGATCTAACAAAACCCGGACTGATGCTCTAAAAATATAAAGTTCAAGTAAAAGCTCTGTCACATGATCTTCCTCCTCCTCGAGTTTTGAGTCGATGAAATTCAGCAAATGAATTCTCAATCCTACCGTTATTTTAATCTTATTATTGACGTCGGTTGCAAGCTCTTTTCGCACGGTTTCCGTCAGTGCAGTAATGGCGAATTTACTAGCCGGGCATAAGCTTCCCTTAGCGTCCTTCGGATTTGGCAGATAATGCCCAAAAACACTATTCGATCAAAGAAACCACGATTAAGAGCTGATGTTATTTTTGGTTCGTAGCATAAATTTGTCCAGAATTTCGAGTTATTGAATAATAATAGCGTCCACTCTACACAAATATAGAAAATAATATGAAATTACCCGTTTATGTTGATTATATGACCAGCAACGTCACGGCGTTTCATTGAAGCCACCGCCTGTCGAATAGCTATAGCCGTCGCCAAGACATTTATGTCCAGAATGTTACGGAAGGACTTAATGTCGTCGTCTGCGAAAAAAAAAAAAATCACCTGGGGTCGGTACCGAGAGAGTTGTGAATTTATTTGAAAAGAAAAAGAAAAATTTAAGCACTTGTTTCCTGATTCGCTTACCTATGAGGAGAACCGATTTGTAGATACCAGCATTGTTCACAAGGATGTCGACTCCTCCCAATTCAGCGTTCACCCATTCGAAGGCATCGAGAAGGTCCTTTTCCTTCGAAACGTCACACTGCCTCGCATAAAGCTTTCCCTTAGCATTCTTCCAGCTTGCGGATAATTGCTCCAGCTTTTCCAAACGCCTGGCTAGTCCGACGACCAAAAGACCAGCCTTGACCAATTCTTTGGCAATTGTAGCACCGATTCCGGCACTGGCACCCGTCACAATAGCAACTTTTCCCTCCCAACGATCCATTTCTGAACAGGTATCAAAGACGAATGAACAAACTCACTGAGTACTTATATAGGTTCAATAATCTGGCACTAAGAACCATGATAAGATAATCTCAGTGTCCCCGGTGTGGCAAGGTCAAATCAGCGGTTTTGACGATTCAACGCTTACATCTTGTTGCGTAATGTTGCCTCATGGGAATTTGCTGCGGTCGTGGGACAATGTTGAATTAAGTCATTCTGGGCCCGGGGTCTAATTTGACTTCAGAGCCTCCACCTACTTTGCCAATGATTTCGAATAATCGCATCAAAGAATCCATTAGGACGTGGAAAATGAGATGTAAACAGGGTAACGTGTATCGGTAATTATCTAAAATGACGAAAGTCAATCCAAAAAACTGTGTGATAATTTTCTGGCCGGTTCTCGAGAAAAATATTTATATTCAAGTCATAAAAATTGAAAATTTTAAGAAAGTGTCTACCAGCTGATATCATATGCGTTGTCACGTTCAACGATCGATTAGACCGACGGCTGCGTGAAAAAACCGGCTATATGGAGTTATGCTTGAGTGAACGGCTATCTCAAACTTTGTTGGGAAAACCTACTATTTCGCGTTCGCATTTCTTTTCGCCGCAAATTGAGTTGATAGCACTGTCGGACTGAATTCAAAACTCTGCAAAACTGAAAATTATGAATTGCAAGTCTACTGCACAGAAATCGTTTTCCATTCGTTACTCGAGCATAAATCAAGAAAGCTGGTTTTTCCACGCAGCCGTCGAGACAGTATGATTGGCGAAGCCAAGGCTACGGCCGATTTACGAGATAAACCTTTTTCATAATAGGGGCATGAAATGGGCCTTCTTTCATGCTTGTCGGGGAAAATCGGCGTGGGGAAAATCGCTTGTGTCGAACTACGACGAGAGCGGGAGGGAAAGTACTTTTCCTCCCGCTGCAGCGGGGAGAAAAGTAGTTTTCATAACACAGGCATGAAATGGGCCTTCTTTCATGCTTGTCGAGAGGGGGGGGAAATCACGTGTTTCGACCGTGAGTACCGAATATCCAACAGCGGGAGGGAATGTACATATTTGTTTATGACGATATCGGTTTTTTATCCAAAGTCACGATTAATTGAAGTTGAACAAATGTAATGATTCGTTGATTTTTCGAAAATTCATAACGCGAAGGCGGATTGAGATGAAGGTCTGAAAATTGGTGAATGTTTCTCATTATTCGACAACTATCATATAAAAAAAAATTGGGGAAATCAAAAATGTCGAGGGTCAGCGACCAGGTCAGTTGGCATGGAAAAGCCCATATATATAATATATATATTATATATATCCCTTTTCCGTTCGACGCGCATCAAAGAAGGCCTATTTCGTGCCCTTATTATGAAAAATACAGTGTGCAACTAGGGGGGGATGTCCATTTCTACCTCGGGTGAGACGTTTTTAGCACTCGTCGTCGTCTCGGGCACCTTCGGCGCCCTCTACTACGACTCGTGCAAACGTCTCACCCTCGCTAGAAATGGCCATTTTCCCCCACTAGTTGCACAATATACTATTTCACGCAACAATCCATTTTGCCTGCAGTAGAAGCGGACTGTACTAAAAGTTAAAGATTAACTTACTGAATTCGTTATCGGAAACTGATGATAATTTTAGTATCGAGAATAACGAAACTGGTGCTTTAGTAGGGTAAGGTTGCTATCGACGGAACCCCTGAGCATAAAAAGTACATTTTCATGTCAGACATGCAAGATCAATGGTGGATCTTTTCATTGAAACCTTTTCTACAAAACGTTCACACGTAGAGAAATTTATCGTTAATTGTCGACTCAGCAAAACCGATTTTGTATTTTTTGCATTCAGTCCATCCATGGCAACCCCTTTTCATGAATGGACCACTCGGTTTTCTTCGTTGGACCACCGAAATAATGAACTTAAAACAGTTTAATGACTTGATATTATTGGTGTCAATAATGAATCGATAAACTATGGGTAGATCGTTATGTAAACAGCAGTCTTAAAAGTTATATCATACAAAATCGCATTTATATTAGTACGTTATCTAATCTTGGATATCAGTTTAAAAGTATAAGATAAAATTCTTTGATTTTACACGCGTCTGTGCATATCAAAACAATATCTTATATCCAGCTATCGAAGCATGCAAGGCAAATTTACCCCAATAAATGGATAAGGGTTCGAACACATTCGCAAAATCATGAAAAATAAGATCAGAGAAGGCAAATTTTTGTTTTACTAGATTTCAGCACGCCTTTTGTAACCGAGTGACTCTTTTCGACATTTTTTCAACTCTTCTCGACTACTGTCGGCGCAAAAAGGTTTGGCCCCTCTGTTCGAGTGATCATAACTTCTACAGGGAAATTGGTAGAGCATCGAGTCTAGAAAGATCGGAAAGCGCCAAGTTTTCTGCGTCTAATGGTCGTTCGCAAATTTCCGTGTAAAAATCGTCAAAGCCGTTATGATCTCCAAAAAGTTAAAAAACGTAGTTTTTCGGAGTCCATCGCCATACGTCAACTTCAACTCGTCACCATTTATCTGAAATGAGTGTAAAAAATCTTGAAAAATTTAGAACTATTCTCTGAACATTGACGAACATGATAGAGTTTGGTAAATCCAAAAATATTCACAAACCTGGACACCAGATGCAAAAAGGTCCAATGGTGCGATTTGGGGAACGGATCGGTACGGACGAACCTGAGCCGGCTCAAAATTATCGTCAGGATATACACTTTTTGATTCCGTAATCAGTTTTTGGTTCGCAATAGCGGACTTCTAGTAATCGACGTCAACAATTTTTCAAATTTGAGCGGGGCCGCGTGTGTCCCAGCCGCGATATTCTTCGCTGCATTTACATTGTTATATCAGTGGCCCTGAGTAACAATAGAGTCTGCGACGGGCGCGGCGGAAGGGAAATGCAGCGACGAATATCGCAGCTAGGACACAGGCGGCCCCGCGCAAATTCGAAAAATTGTTGACGTCGATTACTGGAAGTCCGCTATTGCGAACCAAAAACTGATTACTGAATCAAAAAGTGTATATCCCGACGATAATTCTGAGCCGGCTTAGGTTCGTCCGTACCGATCCGTTCCCCAAATCGCACCATTGGACCTTTTTGCACCTGGCGTCCAGGTTTGTGAATATTTTTGGATTTACCAAACTCTATCATGTTCGTCAATGTTCAGGGAATATTTCTAAATTTTTCAAGATTTTTTACACTCATTTCAGATAAACGGTGACGAGTTGAAGTCGACGTACGGCGATGGACTCCGAAAAACTACGTTTTTAACTTTTCGGAGATCATAACGGCTGTCACGATTTTTGCACGGAAATTTGCGAACGACCATTAGACGCAGAAAACTTGGCGCTTTCCGATCTTTCTAGACTCGATGCTCTACCAATTTTCCTGTAGAAGTTATGATCACTCAAACAGAGGGGCCAAACCTTTTTGCGCCGACAGTAGTATATTGTAACAGCTGTCGAACGCTTATCGCATTCCGGCACGAAATTGATGAACTTGCGAATCGCGAGGACACACGCTGCTTGTGCAGCTATAACACGATACAGCTATATGACATGATATAAGATTGTCTGTGGGAGTATGTAGTTGTGGGTGTGAATGAATATATAACATAGCTGTATTAAAATACTGAATTTGAATTCAGTTGAAATGATTCATTTCAGTAGAATATAGAATAAAAGGGTGGATGCAAGTTCACAAATGTGACAACAATTTATATTGCAGAGTAAACGAACGGTACAGTTGCGTTACCTTGGTCATTGCGATCACTGTGCACTGTGAAACGAACATGTTTGAGACCTACGTGTTCAAAATCGCCAATAGAGTTGCGCTACAGAGCCCGGCTTCCCGTTTTTGGGGCCCGTATAGAGATGTTCTGACTAATTGCACGTCGTTCAGGCCAATGTTTGTAGAACAGGTCGAATTATGTAGGGCACCACCTTAAATTGATAAACTTGCGAGTCGTGAGGACACGCGCTGCTTGTGAAACTATAACATGATAAGATAACGTTAAGTAATTTCGTTGAGAGGTCTCCCGTAATCTTCACGTATGATGTATCTGTAACTCACGATGAGTTTGAGATCCTAAACCGCTCACGAATGAACACAGCGTGTGTGACTTTCAATTTCATACGACGTAATCGGAATAAAAATCATGAGTCAGCAAAGAGCCAAATACTCTCACGCTACTCCAACACTTTCAAACATTCACGATGATCTGCATTTTTCAATCTTCAGATAACTGAATTCATCATTCGAGGTGAAATGGGGAGAAACAGACCGAAGAAGACTGTTTGATTGAAAAATATTTCCCAAACTGCTGTGAAAATCTGATATTCAAATCGTGAGCCATAAATGTAATAATATACTGTCCAAAAATATATTCCCAATTTTTAACTTTTCCCTCCATGGGTCTAGAGAATCACTTCCAACCATTTCATTTCCAGGTGGACGTCTGTAGGTGCGTGTGCGTATGCACAGATGCAAGGGTGTAATCAATTTTTTGTCAGAGAATGAGGATCACATCTTCTTTCCACGCGTGCCACTTGCCTATTATGAATTCGTAGCATTAGTATGTTTAGTAGGGTGCTTCGTTTTGGACGAACACTCTTTTTTTTTTTTTGCTCCATCGTCGAAATATTGTTGTATGTATTCAAAAAGGAATTCTCTCCAAGTTTGAGCCCTTGATTTAAATTCTAAGACCGACCTGAACCATTTTCAAATTTTTCCATTCCAAAAGCATGTAAATCTACCGACTTTTTTTCAATTATCTAATGCTCAGCTGCATTTTGTGATATCATCTTGTGACGCAGATCAACGTGTAGGGAATTTGATCATTCTTAAAAAGTGCCCCTGGTGATTTTAGTGTAACTCGAGTTGTTTCACCCGTATCAACCTCAAAAGTAATTTTCTATAAATATGCAAGTCCCTCCATCTTCTAAACTGTAAGTTCTAGGCGATAATTTTGTTAGGACATATTTTTTTGTAGCTTCAGCCGTTTTCCAGTTATCAACGAAGATATGTGAGTTTCTGCTATCTTATGCAGAATGTTCATCCAAAATGAAGCACCCTAATGTTTAGTAATTAATAGAACAGTTTTTCAATAGTTTTAAGTTTTATTTTGTAGGAATTCGTGCTTTACCTCCTCCTCCTCCTCCTCCTCCTCCTCCCCATCTGATATCAGGAGACCCCCTCCAGATCAGATTCTAGATACGCTCTAGAAACGATAATCGAATGCTATAAATATATATACCTCGACCAAGGCATGCTTACGTGAATTTCGAGCGGCAGCTGGAACATTGAGCACCTATCAGCATCCACTGCTACCCAAGGTTCACACATACGCGATATATTAGCTCGTGAGTGAGTCGTATCATTATTAGACGGACATCTAATTTTCTGTCGACTCATAGTACAAAGTTACATCATCACCTCGCATCCTACATATCTCAACTACGAGCAGTCAGTTGATAAGTTCAGTCTGTGGAGTTCGGACTAAAAGTGTTGGGTAGCAATCAGAATGGATCGTTGGGTTGGAAAAGTCGCGTTGGTTACTGGGGCCAGTGCTGGTATCGGTGCTGCAACGGTCGAGGCTCTCGTCCGAGAAGGCCTCCAAGTCGTTGGAGTAGCGAGACGAGTGAATGATATCGAAAAAATCAATGAAAAATTGAAAGACGCAAAAGGGAAGCTCTATGCAAGGCAATGCGATCTATCCAAGGAAGAGGACATCCTCGCGGTCTTCGAATGGATAAAGGAGAACCTGGGAGGCGTCGACGTCCTCGTTAATAACGCCGGGGTGATACACCCCGCGAGCCTTAGTGGTGAGTGAGATTCGAACTTGTGAGAGCAAAACCAAACTGTTCCCCTGAAGTGGCACAGTTTTGTAAAAGCATTTAAACAATTTTCGGTTTATTTGGAATAACTTTTTCGTACCAACGTCGATCGACTTATTCATAAGTATAGATAAGAATTATTTTATCTTAGAAACATTTCTCCTATTCTATCGCAATTATCTCGCCGAGACTTCTAACGCCTAGACGTAATTTGCAGACGGAGATACGGAAGGGTTTCGCCATGTATTGGACGTCAATGTCTTAGCTGTCGCTATCAGCACCAGGGAAGCTGTGCGATCCATGAAGGCACGTCAAGTTGACGGTCACATCATCAACATCAATAGGTGAGTTGACGTACCTCTAGATGTATTCATATGATGGTCTTTGTCATGCGAATGCTAAGGAGGTATAAGCAGTATACATTACGATATCAGTTACGTATCGTTTGAATACTTCAGTCGTATACATAGTCCAGAACTTTGTTGCAGCGTATTAGGTCACTACCTCTTCAATCCTGGCGAAGAGTACAGTTTGTATCCAAGTAGCAAATTTGCAGTTACCGCAATGACCGAGGTAACGAGAAAGGAGTTGATCAAAGCGAACACGAAGATAAAAATAACGGTGAGTGGGCACAAAATATATTTGTTTTAAAGTGGAAAACGTTACAAGTTATAGTACAAAAATATACATCGTGAAAATAGTCAATCACGCGATACATCGTCGATTACAGAGCATCAGCCCAGGACTCGTTAAGACAGACATAATCGCGGCTAATATAAACGAAGCAATTTCCGAACAGATTTACAAAGCCCACCCGCCATTGAATTCGGAGGATTTGGCAAATGCCATAATCTATGCCTTAGGCACTCCGCCGCATGTTCAGGTGAGGAAAATAGCTTTGGAGATTTTCCTTTAATGGCATCTCGTTTTTTCAACACTAATTGATTTTTCTCTACACGATGTAATTTGTCTTGCAGGTATGTGAGCTGATAATTCGCCCGGTTGGAGAAGTGATTGCTTGAATGAATCTGTGACATGACCTGATTCAGCATTTCTTCCAAGCACTGACCTCGCATCACAGCTGAGGCCATTCATCGCTACTCAAATTTAGTACAGTTTTCGTATTTTGTAATCCATAGAATATTTACATAGTTAGATTTGACGAGTCTTTATACTAATGCATTGCCGAATGCAGGCCCTTACACGAATAAAGTTTCTCCATTCATGACACAAAACGTTTTTAGGTCTCATACGTACAAACATATTTTAAGTTTGTCTATCGGTTGATATTTTCAACTACTGTCGGCGCAAAAAGGTTTGGCCCCGCTGTTCGAGTGATCATAACTTCTACAGGGAAATTGGTAGAGCATCGAGTCTGGAAAGATCGGAAAGCCGTTATGATCTCCGAAAAGTTAAAAAACGTAGTTTTTCGGGGTCCATCGCCATACGTCAACTTCAACTCGTCACCATTTATCTGAAATGAGTGTAAAAAATCTAGAAAAATTTAGAAATATTCTCTGAACATTGACGAACATGATAGAGTTTGGTAAATCCAAAAATATTCACAAACCTGGACACCAGATGCAAAAAGGTCCAATGGTGCGATTTGGGGAACGGATCGGTACGGACGAACCTGAGCCGGCTCAAAATTATCGTCAGGATATACACTTTTTGATTCCGTAATCAGTTTTTGGTTCGCAATAGCGGACTTCTAGTAATCGGCGTCAACAATTTTTCAAATTTCAGTGATGATCACTGTGAAACACGCGCGTGGTCCTCCTTATAACGAGACTTTTATCCATTTTCGAACCTTTCAACGATTATTTTTTCTCTCACGCGCGTCAGCACCGTGAGTAACGGTGAGCATCACCGTTTTGTTCTCTCCGTGTAGGACACAGGCGGCCCCGCGCAAATTCGAAAAATTGTTGATGTCGATTACTGGAAGTCCGCTATTGCGAACCAAAAACTGATTACGGAATCAAAAAGTGTATATCCTGACGATAATTCTGAGCCGGCTTAGGTTCGTCCGTACCGATCCGTTCCCCAAATCGCACCATTGGACCTTTTTGCACCTGGCGTCCAGGTTTGTGAATATTTTTGGATTTACCAAACTCTATCATGTTCGTCAATGTTCAGGGAATATTTCTAAATTTTTCAAGATTTTTTACACTCATTTCAGATAAACGGTGACGAGTTGAAGTCGACGTACGGCGATGGACTCCGAAAAACTACGTTTTTTAACTTTTCGGAGATCATAACGGCTTTCACGATTTTTACACGGAAATTTGCGAACGACCATTAGACGCAGAAAACTTGGCGCTTTCCGATCTTTCTAGACTCGATGCTCTACCAATTTCCCTGTAGAAGTTATGATCACTCAAACAGAGGGGCCAAACCTTTTTGCGCCGACAGTAGTGCACTCAATTTTAACTGAAAAGAACTCTTTCTACCAACGCGTTTTTGAAATATTCAACTGGTCCAGCGGTTGCACTGGTCCATCGATAGCAACCTTACCCTAAATAGCTTGTTGATCATCTGAGCTAACGAACTTCTGAAGATATGATTAAATTCCTGGAAACAATTGGAACATTTCACCATCTTCATTTTATGCACTTAGTTCTGAGACACCCCGTAAATCCCGTTTCATCTTCCGCAATCCTGACCCGTAGTATCAAGTTGTCAATTTGGAAATCGTCCCAAATCCTCATTTCATCCACCGTTAGCAACAAGACTGCATGAATATCGATGTCTGACTCGCCTAAAACTACCAGAACGTATTCCAAAATCCTTTCTCCTTCTTCGGACTTTTGAATTACCTTCTTCCAAGTCAACTGTGCTGTGCTCGGTATGTATCGACGACATTTAAGGGGTCTACTTTTTTCGCTCTTATAAATAAATTTCGACCTTCTCAAATATCACGTCTAACGATGGGTTGTACGCAACGTGGTTACGGATTGGGTGACAGTCAAGGACCTCAAAATAGCTTTGAGAAATGTGATTTTATTTTTTATATACAATTTTTACAATAATCGTGATACAACTTCAGAACTCAGATTTTTTAATGAAACCCCATTACACTCGGGCTCATATTTGCTCGTTAGATTGTCTCGCCAATGGGACGAATCGTCAACTCTGTCACCTGGATATAAAAGAAGTTTCATAATTAGAAGATGTTTGAGTTTTAATATAGGAGTCGACTTTTTTTTTTTTTGTTTTAATCATCTTTTTTCATTCAGACAAAGATGTAAAAATCAGCTAATCGTGAATCAGAGCAATTGATCGTGCCTATATAATAGAGAAAAACTTGTAGATCGGATACTGACCTGGACCTTATGCGGAGTCCCCAAAGCGTAAAGAACGGCGTCAGCAATATCCTTGGAGTCAAGGTGTGGCATCGTGTCGAAAAGATCTACGCCACCAGGTACGCCTGCTGCTTCGATGATTTCTGTTTTGACAGCACCCGGACTAATACTCTGAAAAAATGTAAATCGAGTAAAATTTTAGTCGGGTTATCATCCTGGATTTAGTGCCACTGAAACTTTTCAAATTAATTGATCCAACCCTCACCGTTATTTTGATCTTGTTGTTCACATCGATGGCAAGCTCTTTCCGCACGGTTTCCGTCAACGCAGTGATGGCGTATTTACTAGCCGTGTACAAGCTAGCTTGAACGTCATTTGGATTCGGTATTGCATGCCCATGAATGCTATTCAGTATAGGAGAAGCCACAATTGGTACAATTGTACACATCATTCAGTTAGAATACATATTATACAATTGTGCTTTATGTAGGCACGTGTAATTTTTCATTCGTAGCCTAAATTTATCCAAATTTGCGGAACATTGAACAATGATAGCCTATACTATACACAAATCTGGAAAATGACAAATAGTCGTTATATAAAATCACCTGTTTATGTTGATTATGTGACCAGCAACGTTACGGCTTTTCATCAAAGTGACCGCTCTTCGAATACCTATAGCCGTCGCCAATACATTAACGTCTAGAATCTTACGGAAGGACTCGATTTCATCGTCTGCAAGAAAATAAGTAGTGAAGTAATTCGGAAACAAGAAATGGCAGCTGTTTTCCCATTCGCTTACCTATGATGTGACTTTGTGCAATGACACCAGCGTTGTTCACGAGGATATCTACACCTCCGAATTTAGCGGTTACCCATTCGAAGGCATCAAGAAGGTCCTTTTCTTTTGCAACATCACACTTCCTCGTATGAAGCTTTCCCCTTGCATTCTTCAAGCTTGCGGATAACTGCTCCAGCTTCTCCAAACGCCTGGCTAATCCGATGACCACAAGACCCGCCTTGACGAGTTCCTCCGCAATCGCAGCACCGATTCCAGAACTCGCTCCAGTTACGATGGCAACCTTTCCTTCCCAACGATCCATGTTTTACAGTGTATTTTATACTCATTATCAAACTGACCGTTTATCCGTCGGTTAAATAGTCTAGTATTGAAGACCACGATAAGATAACCATGGTATCTTGGTATCGAATTGATGAAATAGCACTTTCAGAGAATTCGTGAAATACACCTTATGGTGCAATGTCACGTGGTCACAAACGCCAAAAGCCAAAATCCATCAGTCGATCTTTAAGCCGTTGATGAATATCATTCAATCAGAAGTGAGATAGTGTAGATATATCTATTGAAAACTCGTTGTTGATATTTTCATTATTTCATCCCTCATCGGCCTCGATCATTGCAATCCCGTGTAAAAAAAAACATCGTCTATCTAGATCTACGAAGGACGTCTATGACAAGTCTGCCTACTGGGACGATCGTAGACGTGAATATAGACATGTCGATTATGACAAACGTCTACAGCCCGTTTACGTAGATCCACGTAGATCTACGTAGATCTACATCCCGTTTGTGTAGATCCACGTAGATCTACGCAGATCTACGTAAACGGGCTGTAGACGTTTGTCACAATCGACATGTCTATATTCACGTCTACGATCGTCCCAGTAGGCAGACTTGTCATAGACGTCCTTCGTAGATCTATCGTAGATCTAGATAGACGATTTTTTTTTTACACGGGATGTAGGTCATATGTCCATTAAGCTGGTCGTTATTTGGGGGTTTGAATGATCCCGTGAAAAAATATTTTAGATCTAACTGGATCAAATTATATCTAATTTGATCTAATTTGATCCACTTAGATCTAAATTATGGGAAAAATTAGATCTGCTTGGATCTCAGGAGATCTATCTAGATCTACGTAAACCTGCTTAGATCTAAAAAAAATTTCACAGGTCTGTGCGTATTAGATCCAAGCAAATCCAGTCAGATCTGAAGCGATCTAAGAAGATATCACTACGTCTGCTTAGATCTACTTAGTTCTCATGTTATATCTAATTAGATCGCGTTAGATCATTTTAGATCTCATGAGATCTCATGAGTTTCTCCATGATTGTTTTTATTACCTCATTAATTTTCATGTTCTAATAGAGGAAATCGAAGTTACCAAATATTAAATAATCTTTAACATTGTTAAAAAGTTCATAGGTTCCATAACCGATGTTAGGTGAGTCGGTAGCGGGCAGAGTTGGCGAGCACACGGTTCACGGATCGATCCCCGGTCGGGATCAAGTTTTTTTTTTTTTTTTTTCTCCGGGCCGATACTAGTATATATAATTATATAAAACTATATAAAATTACATATGGCCAAAACTCATATATAATTTTATATAGTAATTTATATATAATTTTATATAATTATATAAAAAAAAAAAATAGATCTAGTTGGATCTAAATAGATCTAGTTAAATCTAAATAGATCTAGTTAGATCTAAATAGATCTAGTTAGATCTATCCCAAAATTTAGATCTACGTTGATCTCATGCTTTAGATCTACTTAGATCTAAAATATTTTTTCACGGGATATATCTTCCTGATATGATGATCATACAAAAATTGAAGGGACATTGAACAATTTAAAACAATATTCCGCAACAACTATTTTATGATGTTATTTATATCAGTGTTTTATCTCACCAGGCGCGGATTTAGGGGGGGGGTCACAGGGGTCATGACCCCCCCCCTGCGTCCCAAATTAACGGAAAAAAAACTAAAATGTCCAATTTCGATTCATAATTTTCGGTGTATTTTGACATTGTTTTTGTGCCTGAACTCCAGACGGAACCGTGACCCCCCCCAAATCGAAAGTCTAGATCCGCGCCTGTATCTCACTCTATCAGAAGTCCATAAATATCCCTAATTTATACTTATGACATCTCCAATTTCGTTCCTACATCGTAACCCTATCATAATTTATCCATCATCGCCCTGAATAATCGGCAAATCAACCTCGCTTGGTATACAATATCTCAGCGATATTTGAGACGTATATTTTTTTATCTCCAACAAATAATTTACCTTCTCAAATAATTCACGTCTGACAATAAGTTAAGGGTAAGGGTAAAGGTGACAATGACAAAACTCAGAATAGCTTTCGACAATACTATTTTCTTTACAGACAATATTTACAATAATTGTGGTACAAACCTGAACCTTGTTCCGAGTTCCCAATACGTAAAGAACAGCGTCAGCGATATCCTTTGCATCCAGGCAAGGCATGTCTGCGAATAAATCAAAGCTACCAGTAAACCTTGCAGCATCTAATTTATTCGCACGAAAAAATTGACATTCATTCAGGTGACTTAGGATAGAGTAATCTTTCAGTTGCACGAATTTATTCTATAATGCTATATACAGAAATAACTTATGCGGTAATCTTATTGCTGACAATATGGTTGAACAGATAATTCGAATGTTCAGATCGCGTAGCTATTGCAATACCATTTTTCATTCATAACGAGTTTTCAATCGCTTCTGGCAATCACATGATTTCGTTGAGTGGGCGAATCGTCAACTCCGTCACCTAGATTTACAAAATGTTCATGATTAGAATGATTTCACTGTTGGAGGGGACTGCAGTTTACGTCATTCATCTTTATGTTTGTTGAACAAAAACCAAACTTGATCGTGTATGTACATTAGGGTGCTTTTTTTAAAACGACTATTTTTTTTTTTTTTTTGCAACTCCCCATTGAAAATCTTGTTGTAGACGTCGAAAGGGGAATCCTGTCCAATTTTTAGCTCTGAATTCCGATTCTAGTACTCGCGCTTTTCTTTTCAAGTTTTTCCATGCTAAAAGCATGTGAACATTACGACTTTTTCTTTAGTCGCGCACAACTCAGCCGCATTTCAATGGATTGTTCTTATCCAAGACTCATTTGACAGAGAATTTAGTGTTCTTCAAAAGTGCCCAAGATAGTTTGACTGACTTTATGTACTAGACTTTTTTTGTAGAGAAATAAATTTCCTACAAAATTGTTCCGAATTTTTTTTCTCCAAGTCCAACTGTTTATTCGCCGACAGCGAGAAAGAAGAATTATGCATAAAATCGACTTTGGAGGCTCACACAAGTGCGGCGGTTGAAACCATACACGGAGAAAACGGAATGGAAAAAGATAGTAAGAAGAATTAGATAGTAAGAAGTAAGATAGAATTCCTATAAAATATAGTAAAACGAAGACGTCGAGACCAGTTTCGTAAAAAATACTAAATTTTTTGAAACTTTTTACTACATTTTAGTACTTATTAATACATTTTTGACGATTTTTACTATTTTGTTGACGATTTTTACTATGCTGGGCAGTAATAAATATCATAACCGCGGAACTGGTTTTCATTTTACTATATTTATAGGACTTATTACTATCTTTTTTTCGCCGTGCAGCCAAACTACTAATGGCACTTTTGAAGAACACTAAATTCTCTGTGAAATGAATCTTGGATGAGAACAATCCATTGAAATGCGGCTGAGTTTTGCGCGGCGAAAGAAAAAATCGTAATGTTTACATGGTTTTGGCATGGAAAAACTTAAAAAGAAAATCGCAAGTGCTGGAATTGGAATAAAGAGCTAAAAATTGGGGAAATCAAAAATGTCGAGAGTCAGCGACCAGGTCAGTTGGCATGGAAAAGCCCATATATATAATATATGGGCACTTCTACAAAACTCGGGTAACTTAACAGCTGAATTTGAATTACATGTTTTTTATCTCATATTATGTTTCTTTATAACGCTTTTGATGGACTATGGGCTGGTTATACTGTGTGGAAAAGGAACAGTCACTTTATAAAGTATTTGAGGAGAAATTGAGGTTTTTGTAAAATTTAGCTCCAAGGGACTGACGAGTATATCAAAGTACTGACGAAACACAACAATTTTATCAAAAAATGAATTACTTTATTACTAATGCCATTGTTTTATAATGAATTTGAAGTAAGTCAACGAAATTGCACCTGGATTCGAGTATAATTATTATTTCAGTACGGTATTTTTTATTTTAATCAGTTTTTTCCTTACATTCATCCTTACCTGCTACAATAGAGTACTTTCAAATGAATATGAATCAAAATAAATCTCTACTAAAAATAAAAACAGCCTTCTATGCTATAAATTATAATCTTTGCAGTCTTACCAAGTAGTACTTTCAAATATAAAATTTAAATAACAAAAACAAACTTAAGCCTACTTCAATCTTAAAAACCAGAACGAGAATAAATCTCTTTTAGTAACTAACGAAAAGCTGTCATGTAAAGCTATTTGACATAAATTAAAAACTGTGCAGTCTTATAACAATCAGTCAATGTTCCAATAATACTAAATAATAGGATTTTTTCACATGGCCATGTAACTTCAACAACAAACGAATTACAAGTTACTTTTCAAAGACATTGACAGCTTTCTTGAATTTATATAACACACGATTTCCCCTAACATTCAAGTTAGGAACTGGCAGTTTCTCTATCACCTGTTTAAGAGATATATCCGCTACATCATTTTCATCTAATTTAAAAAGGGTCCCATTATCATGGCACACTTTAAGAAATGTTACTGTCAGTTCTCCTTCATCCTCGTCAAAGTTTGAACATATTGCAGCATACCGGTATTCCTTTTTCCTCAGAGGAAATTTGACCAAAACGTAATCTCCGCTACTGTAACTGACTCGTAGTTTGTGTCTGAGATCCTCACTTATACTTTCTTCTGGTGCTTCATTCTCAGAATCCGTAAAAATAGAAGCTGCAGCGTTAGGATGATTCGTTTTTTTTTTGTATTCTATAGTGCCCAACTTGTAATGGTCACATGCATTAGAATCACAAAAGCAGCTTAGTGATTTCATAACAAGTCGATTTGATTGATACATGTTACCGACGACTTGGTGCACCATGAGTGTTCCTTTAAAGGGAATCATTCCGCTCTGATTCTCGTTGATCAAGTCTTTCATTTTCTGTATGCCGGCATCTTCAATAACGGAAATGTTTATCGCTGGACATTTTTCACGAAGAATGTCAACGAATTCCGGCAAACTCGTTATATCGCCTCTTTGAGCTATTACTTGGTCTGCAGTCCGTTTACAGGTTGCACCTACACCATCCGGCGCCCCTTTCCCATGACCTGCCTCATGGTAGTTCCAGGAAAATGTCATAATATTCGGATAGAACTCTTCTACTTTACAACCGAGAATGAAAAACATAGTTTTGTTTCTATATTGAGTAACAGGGCCGTCACTCAAGAAGTGTAGATTTTCAACCGTTGAAGGTAAGGATGCCAGTATTGGTTGTAAATGTGCCCAAATTGCTGCGGCATCGTGGGACAAATTTGACGAAACCGTGCAGTGAGAAACAGTGGAATCTTTGGTATACACAACAACCGTGTGCAGAGAAATTTGAGCGCGGGAACCACCAAAATGGAAAGCTTGGATTTCTCGATTACATTTTGCAGCGTAATTCTCTGAGAAATCCATATGTATAATGGCATCCTTTATTGTCAGTGATTGTTTTAATGACTTGATAGCTTTATATTGGTGAACAATGTTCCTCTCGTGTAGGAAAAAACGTTGAAGGTCATCTTCCAATTGCAGTATCATGTCTCGAGGTTTCATTTCCTTCGGCTCTTTTTTATACTTCATGACAAAGCGTTCTTTTTTGGTTTTCAAGTCTATAAACGAATCTTTCGTGTGAACCCATTGTTTGAACAGTATATTCTTACTGTTGTCGAATTCCTCATAAGGTAATGTTTTTAGTGAGCAATCATCACAAGTTCTTTCCAAGCATCTTTTAGAATAGCGATCGCAACACAGTATTTGTAGTAAAGTTTGGAAGTTACTGCAAGCAAGGATTTTAACATTAAACAAGGCAGAAAGCTTTAAATCAATATTTTCATGTATCATACACGCACATGTGTCCCGGTCCGAAAGTTTAGGTGGGACGACCCAAAATGGACGTAGACGACAGAATAGAGCGTACCCAATCGTGATTTTCTCCGATTGCCGAAACTTTACGTGCAGATTTTTTAACGAATCTGAGAGATAACGCTTCTGTTTTTTTACGCTATTACGGGTGACATACTCCTTCTTGCCAGCCGCTTGACGACTATTACTGTCATCTTCATAAAAACTATGAACTATATCTTGTACCCTCAGTTTAGTTTTCTTAGCAATTGACCCTCCTTTGTTATGGCCCATTGTTTTGTATGTGATACCTTTATTCTTAAACCTCCACAGTTTATATTTGTCGACTATTTTACCGCCGATAACTCGTTTAAGATTTGCTCTGTCTGTGTAAGTTTTTGATTGAGAAAGATTTTCCAGAATTTGTGTTTGTATCACTTCGCCAAACAGAGCTTTCTTGACCAGTTCTTTCTTTTGGTTGTGGTCTTCTGCCATCAGTTCAATTTTACTTTTAGGTGTAAGAGTATTCTTTTTCTTGTTCATTTTGTCTTTTAATCTTCTATACTTCTGTCGTTGACAATTAATCTTTGATTTTAATTTCGAAATAGTTTCATTCTTCTTCTTAATCTCTTTAAGTCTTAATCTTCTCTGCCTTCGACCTCGTTCTCTAGCCTCTTTCTGTCTCCGATCTTCAATAATATTTTGCTGGGGATTATTAGGATCTGGAGCACCCCTTTCCACAAGCACAGGGGCATGCTCTTCGTCATCGGATGTAGGTGGTGTATTTTTCCTGACATAAGTATTAGTTATGTTGATCATTGCCTGTGTTTTCCTGTAATCAGATGAGTATTTTTTCCAACTCTTTCGAGTCTTCCGTCGCTCACGAGAAGTCATGGATTGAATACATTTCCTCTGTCCCTTTTCCTTCTTTTTTAGGTACTTCAACCTTTCCTTCTCTTTATATTCGGCTAATTTTATAGGATCACTTTTAATTTTAATCAACCGAGCCTTAGCAGCTTCTCTTTTTTTTTGCAAAATTTCTGCTCTCGTCAATTTTTTATTTTTTCCGTGCGGCATCTTGTCCTATAACAATTAATATATTGTAATAGAACAATAAAATTTGTTGCCATGATAAAACACTTGCTTGACATGAGTTGCTTAGTGTGTTCATCAGTCCCTTGTCGTTACGTCAGTCCCTTGTCACTTTTACTGTCAAGGGACTGATGACAAGGGACTGATGATTTTCATGTAAAACGAACTATATCTTTTGATTAAAACGAGATACTGTTTATCTACTTCTCATACAATTTGAGCCGCACAAAAGACATTGAAATAAAATATGATCAAAAACAACTAACAATAAATTACAACAAAACTACTCACCAAGGGACTGAGATGTTGACTGTCCCAACACGTGTTCTCGACACAAGCACGGCACTACCACTGAATTCAAATCGGCTGACTCGCGAAGACCGACATCTACCATTAACTCCAAGTGATTGGTTGATGTCAAACAGATCTTTAGGTTCTGAACCTTGTAAAATACCGCGCATTTTAAAATTTCATATACGACAAGGGACTGATGCCCAATGTTGAGTACGCTACTTCAACTAGGAAAATATTGTTATTCATTTATTTGAATTTAAATTCTATGGATTATTTATACTTTATACAGTATCCTCACATATATTAAAACTAAAAGCAGCTGTGTAAACCTAATAGTTTGAAAAATATGATCATCTTAATGTGAAAATATGTAATGGTGACACGACAAGGGACTGACGTTTCAGACAAGTAAGGACGATTTTTCAGATGATTTCAATCTAATTCACAATATTTGTTATTATGTCCTTATAGTACTTGTTTGTCTGTATCGTTTATCGGTAAGAATGATTAAATATATTCGATGGCTGTCCAAATTACACATGAACACATCAAGTTACCCGAGTTTTGTAGAAGTGCCCATATGCACATATGCACTATTGATATTTTAAAAAACGATTTATCGCGAAAAAAAAAAAAAAAAAATTCAAAAAACTTGAAACAAAACTACTAAAAAAAAAATCCAAAAAACTTAAAACAAAAATACTAAAAAAAAAAAAAAAAATCCAAAAAACTTAAAACAAAACTACTGAAAAAAAAAAAAAATCCAAAAAACTTGAAACAAAAATACTAAAAAAAAAAAAAGAACTTGAAACTGACCAATCTTTATTTTATTTTTTTTCTTCAAAAAATCATTTTCTATTTCAAAGAGGAATTGCCCTATGTAGGTTTGTATGACTAATTGAGAGACACCCGTATAGTGAAGCATGCGCAAACATACGTGTTACGTAGTATTGGAATATTCATTTCAGAACTTTATATCAATTTTTGCTGAATATTGTACCCGGAATCAGTGTTGCGAGTCATTTATCACATTAAAAAAAAAAAATTTTAATAAAAATATATTTATTGAACGATATTTCTGTATCCATATTTTCTTATCAGGGCCCTGACAGGCCCTCATGAAAATTCCCGTCAGGGCGACCATGATTTCGCCCGGCCAACCAGCCCGTCTAGTTACCGGCTAGCGCCCGGACAGTTTTCCGAATTTGAGGCCGCCACGATTAGGCCCGTCAGGGGCCCTGACGGGAGCCGGGCGTGCCCTGACAAATTTCCACACGGGTTGCTATCGACGGACCCCCTGAGCATAAAAAGTACATTTTCATGTCAGACATGCAAGATCAATGGTGGATCTTTTCATTGAAACCTTTTCTACAAAACGTTCACACGTAGAGAAATTTATCGTTAATTGTCGACTCAGCAAAACCGATTTTGTATTTTTTGCATTCAGTCCATCCATGGCAACCCCTTTTCATGAATGGACCACTCGGTTTTCTTCGTTGGACCACCGAAATAATGAACTTAAAACAGTTTAATGACTTGATATTATTGGTGTCAATAATGAATCGATAAACTATGGGTAGATCGTTATGTAAACAGCAGTCTTAAAAGTTATATCATACAAAATCGCATTTATATTAGTACGTTATCTAATCTTGGATATCACTTTAAAAGTATAAGATAAAATTCTTTGATTTTACACGCGTCTGTGCATATCAAGACAATATCTTATATCCAGCTATCGAAGCATGCAAGGCAAATTTACCCCAATAAATGGATAAGGGTTCGAACACATTCGCAAAATCATGAAAAATAAGATCAGAGAAGGCAAATTTTTGTTTTACTAGATTTCAGCACGCCTTTTGTAACCGAGTGACTCTTTTCGACATTTTTTCAACTCTTCTCGACTACTGTCGGCGCAAAAAGGTTTGGCCCCTCTGTTCGAGTGATCATAACTTCTACAGGGAAATTGGTAGAGCATCGAGTCTAGAAAGATCGGAAAGCGCCAAGTTTTCTGCGTCTAATGGTCGTTCGCAAATTTCCGTGTAAAAATCGTGAAAGCCGTTATGATCTCCAAAAAGTTAAAAAACGTAGTTTTCCGGAGTCCATCGCCATACGTCAACTTCAACTCGTCACCATTTATCTGAAATGAGTGTAAAAAATCTAGAAAAATTTAGAAATATTCTCTGAACATTGACGAACATGATAGAGTTTGGTAAATCCAAAAATATTCACAAACCTGGACACCAGATGCAAAAAGGTCCAATGGTGCGATTTGGGGAACGGATCGGTACGGACGAACCTAAGCCGGCTCAGAATTATCGTCAGGATATACACTTTTTGATTCCGTAATCAGTTTTTGGTTCGCAATAGCGGACTTCTAGTAATCGACGTCAACAATTTTTCAAATTTGAGCGGGGCCGCGTGTGTCCCAGCCGCGATATTCTTCGCTGCATTTACATTGTTATATCAGTGGCCCTGAGTAACAATAGAGTCTGCGACGGGCGCGGCGGAAGGGAAATGCAGCGACGAATATCGCAGCTAGGACACAGGCGGCCCCGCGCAAATTCGAAAAATTGTTGACGTCGATTACTGGAAGTCCGCTATTGCGAACCAAAAACTGATTACGGAATCAAAAAGTGTATATCCTGACGATAATTCTGAGCCGGCTTAGGTTCGTCCGTACCGATCCGTTCCCCAAATCGCACCATTGGACCTTTTTGCACCTGGCGTCCAGGTTTGTGAATATTTTTGGATTTACCAAACTCTATCATGTTCGTCAATGTTCAGGGAATATTTCTAAATTTTTCAAGATTTTTTACACTCATTTCAGATAAACGGTGACGAGTTGAAGTCGACGTACGGCGATGGACTCCGAAAAACTACGTTTTTTAACTTTTCGGAGATCATAACGGCTTTCACGATTTTTACACGGAAATTTGCGAACGACCATTAGACGCAGAAAACTTGGCGCTTTCCGATCTTTCTAGACTCGATGCTCTACCAATTTTCCTGTAGAAGTTATGATCACTCAAACAGAGGGGCCAAACCTTTTTGCGCTGACAGTAGTAGGGGAACCCGGGGCAAATTGAACCATGAAAAGTTTAAAGTGATGAAACAATTTATTTTCACAATCAATTCTTTCGTAAATAATTTTGAGATGCGCTTTGATGTTTAATAAACAACAATCGATTATAAGAATTAGTCATTTTAAGTAAATATTATTATTAAAAACAATTATAATGAATGAGTCAAAAAGGTTCAGTTTGCCCCAGGACTGGGGTAAATTGAACTTGAGTCGGGGCAAATCGAATTTATGCAGAAAAATATTAGAAAATAGTTACTTACCAAATTTAAATTGTTTTGTTTGAAATAGTACAATATTCTATTGTAGTTATATATTAAAATCTGTTCCAAATGTAGAAGAAATTTCATTTAATTAATTAATGACAACTTATAACCCTTCTTGTGTCAGACAGGCAGGAATTTGAACGATGCGCATCTTTTACGCGCAACCTCCTTCAAAACCATTGTCTCACAGACAGTCATTTTACCCCGACCAATTTGCCCCAAAGCTATATTTTCAAAATAATATTTATTTCAACCGATATAACTAATACTTTCAATATTGTTATAATTTTTGATGAATAGTTTAATGATTGCAGAAGTCGATAAAATAAATTTTAATCTAAAAACTTCATGAGAAGTACATGTAAACTAAGAATTAAAATCACGAAAATTATGGTTAGAGAGCACCAAAATATTCTTTTCGCTCTTTTTTCTCAGGAATACGAAAATTTTAAAACCCAACGATTTCTTTATTATCGCGATGATATTAGACTTCTTCATTTTTATTTTCACGTGTTTACATTTACCCATGTCAGAATAATTACAGAAATTCAATTTACCCCGGTCTCCCCTATATTGTAACAGCTGTCGAACGCTTATCGCATTCCGGCACGAAATTGATGAACTTGCGAATCGCGAGGACACACGCTGCTTGTGCAGCTATAACACGATACAGCTATATGACATGATATAAGATTGTCTGTGGGAGTATGTAGTTGTGGGTGTGAATGAATATATAACACAGCTGTATTAAAATACTGAATTTGAATTCAGTTGAAATGATTCATTTCAGTAGAATATAGAATAAAAGGGTGGATGCAAGTTCACAAATGTGACAACAATTTATATTGCAGAGTAAACGAACGGTACAGTTGCGTTACCTTGGTCATTGCGATCACTGTGCACTGTGAAACGAACATGTTTGAGACCACGTGTTCAAAATCGCCAATAGAGTTGCGCTACAGAGCCCGGATTCCCGTTTTTGGGGCCCGTATAAAGATGTTCTGACTAATTGCACGTCGTTCAGGCCAATGTTTGTAGAACAGGTCAAATTATGCAGGGCACCACCTTAAATTGATAAACTTGCGAGTCGTGAGGACACGCGCTGCTTGTGAAACTATAACATGATAAGATAACGTTAAGTAATTTCGTTGAGAGGTCTCCCGTAATCTTCACGTATGATCTATCTGTAACTCACGATGAGTTTGAGATCCTAAACCGCTCACGAATGAACACAGCGTGTGTGACTTTCAATTTCATACGACGTAATCGGAATAAAAATCATGAGTCAGCAAAGAGCCAAATACTCTCACGCTACTCCAACACTTTCAAACATTCACGATGATCTGCATTTTTCAATCTTCAGATAACTGAATTCATCATTCGAGGTGAAATGGGGAGAAACAGACCGAAGAAGACTGTTTGATTGAAAAATATTTCCCAAACTTCTGTGAAAATCTGATATTCAAATCGTGAGCCATAAATGTAATAATATACTGTCCAAAAATATATTCCCAATTTTTAACTTTTCCCTCTATGGGTCTAGAGAATCACTTCCAACCATTTCATTTCCAGGTGGACGTCTGTAGGTGCGTGTGTGTATGCACAGATGCAAGGGTGTAATCAATTTTTTGTCAGAGAATGAGGATCACATCTTCTTTCCACGCGTGCCACTTGCCTATTATGAATTCGTAGCATTAGTATGTTTAGTAGGGTGCTTCGTTTTGGACGAACACTCTTTTTTTTTTTTTTGCTCCATCGTCGAAATATTGTTGTATGTATTCAAAAAGGAATTCTCTCCAAGTTTGAGCCCTTGATTTAAATTCTAAGACCGACCTGAACCATTTTCAAATTTTTCCATTCCAAAAGCATGTAAATCTACCGACTTTTTTTCAATTATCTAATGCTCAGCTGCATTTTGTGATATCATCTTGTGACGCAGATCAACGTGTAGGGAATTGATCATTCTTAAAAAGTGCCCCTGGTGATTTCAGTGTAACAGCGTAACTCGAGTTGTTTCACCCGTATCAACCTCAAAAGTAATTTTCTATAAATATGCAAGTCCCTCCATCTTCTAAACTGTAAGTTCTAGGCGATAATTTTGTTAGGACATATTTTTTTGTAGCTTCAGCCGTTTTCCAGTTATCAACGAAGATATGTGAGTTTGTGCTGTCTTATGCAGAATGTTCGTCCAAAATGAAGCACCCTAATGTTTAGTAATTAATAGAACAGTTTTTCAATAGTTTTAAGTTTTATTTTGTAGGAATTCGTGCTTTACCTCCTCCTCCTCCTCCTCCTCCTCCCCATCTGATATCAGGAGACCCCCTCCAGATCAGATTCTAGATACGCTCTAGAAACGATAATCGAATGCTATAAATATATATACCTCGACCAAGGCATGCTTACGTGAATTTCGAGCGGCAGCTGGAACATTGAGCACCTATCAGCATCCACTGCTACCCAAGGTTCACACATACGCGATATATTAGCTCGTGAGTGAGTCGTATCATTATTAGACGGACATCTAATTTTCTGTCGACTCATAGTACAAAGTTACATCATCACCTCGCATCCTACATATCTCAACTACGAGCAGTCAGTTGATAAGTTCAGTCTGTGGAGTTCGGACTAAAAGTGTTGGGTAGCAATCAGAATGGATCGTTGGGTTGGAAAAGTCGCGTTGGTTACTGGGGCCAGTGCTGGTATCGGTGCTGCAACGGTCGAGGCTCTCGTCCGAGAAGGCCTCCAAGTCGTTGGAGTAGCGAGACGAGTGAATGATATCGAAAAAATCAATGAAAAATTGAAAGACGCAAAAGGGAAGCTCTATGCAAGGCAATGCGATCTATCCAAGGAAGAGGACATCCTCGCGGTCTTCGAATGGATAAAGGAGAACCTGGGAGGCGTCGACGTCCTCGTTAATAACGCCGGGGTGATACACTCCGTGAGACTTAGTGGTGAGTGAGATTCGAACTTGTGAGAGCAGAACCAAACTGTTCCCCTGAAGTGGCACAGTTTTGTAAAAGCATTTAAACAATTTTCGGTTTATTTGGAATAACTTTTTCGTACCAACGTCGATCGACTTATTCATAAGTAGATAAGAATTATTTTATCTTAGAAACATTTCTCCTATCCTATCGCAATTATCTCGCCTAGACTTCTAACGCCTAGACGTAATTTGCAGAAGGAGATACGGAAGGGTTTCGCCATGTATTGGACGTCAATGTCTTAGCTGTCGCTATCAGCACCAGGGAAGCTGTGCGATCCATGAAGGCACGTCAAGTTGACGGTCACATCATCAACATCAACAGGTGCGTTGACGTACCTCTAGATGTATTCATATGATGGTCTTTGTCATGCGAATGCTAAGGAGGTATAAGCAGTATACATTACGATATCAGTTACGTATCGTTTGAATACTTCAGTCGTATACATAGTCCAGAACTTTTTTTGCAGCGTAGTAGGTCACTACCTCTTCAATCCGAGCGACCAGTACAGTTTGTATCCAAGTAGCAAATTTGCAGTTACCGCAATGACCGAGGTAACGAGGAAGGAGTTGATCAAAGCGAACACGAAGATAAAAATAACGGTGAGTGGGCACAAAATATATTTGTTTTAAAGTGGAAAATGTTACAAGTTATAGTACAAAAATATACATCGTGAAAATAGTCAATCACGCGATACATCGTCGATTACAGAGCATCAGCCCAGGACTCGTTAAGACAGACATATTCGCGGCTACTATAAACGAAGCAGCTTCCGAACAGGTTTACAAAGCCCACCCGTCATTGAATTCGGAGGATTTGGCAAATGCCATAATCTATGCCTTAGGCACTCCGCCGCATGTTCAGGTGAGGAAAATAGCTTTGGAGATTTTCCTTCAATGGCATCTCGTTTTTTCAACACTAATTGATTTTTCTCTTCACGATGTAATTTGTCTTGCAGGTATGTGAGCTGATAATTCGCCCGGTTGGAGAAGTGATTGCTTGAATGAATCTGTGACATGACCTGATTCAGCATTTCTTCCAAGCACTGACCTCGCATCACAGCTGAGGCCATTCATCGCTACTCAAATTTCGTACAGTTTTCGTATTTTGTAATCCATAGAATATTTACATAGTTAGATTTGACGAGTCTTTATACTAATGCATTGCCGAATGCAGGCCCTTACACGAATAAAGTTTCTCCATTCATGACACAAAACGTTTTTAGGTCTCATACGTACAAACATATTTTAAGTTTGTCCATCGGTTGATATTTTCAACTACTGTCGGCGCAAAAAGGTTTAGCCCCTCTGTTCGAGTGATCATAACTTCTACAGGGAAATTGGTAGAGCATCGAGTCTGGAAAGATTGGAAAGTGCCAAGTTTTCTGCGTCTAATGGTCGTTCGCAAATTTCCGTGTAAAAATCGTGAAAGCCGTTATGATCTCCGAAAAGTTAAAAAACGTAGTTTTTCGGAGTCCATCGCCATACGTCAACTTCAACTCGTCACCATTTATCTGAAATGAGTGTAAAAAATCTTGAAAAATTTAGAAATATTCTCTGAACATTGACGAACATGATAGAGTTTGGTAAATCCAAAAATATTCACAAACCTGGACACCAGATGCAAAAAGGTCCAATGGTGCGATTTGGGGAACGGATCGGTACGGACGAACCTCAGCCGGCTCAAAATTATCGTCAGGATATACACTTTTTGATTCCGTAATCAGTTTTTGGTTCGCAATAGCGGACTTCTAGTAATCGACGTCAACAATTTTTCAAATTTGAGCGGGGCCGCGTGTGTCCCAGCCGCGATATTCTTCGCTGCATTTACATTGTTATATCAGTGGCCCTGAGTAACAATAGAGTCTGCGACGGGCGCGGCGGAAGGGAAATGCAGCGACGAATATCGCAGCTAGGACACAGGCGGCCCACAATGGGACAGAACTACCCAAAACGCGCGCATAATACGAAAAAAAAAAAAAAAAAAAACATTTCAATTTCGTGTTACCCTAGGTATAAGAGATGTTCCAATAACAGAAAAATCAATGGTAGACAATAAAAAAGGAATCCCTTGATCATGTTCCAGTAGGCTAAAGTCGCCTTTTCGTGGTAAAGAATTTCGCAATAATCTCACTCTCAGTTCTTAAGGGGAGGCACCGGTGAGTTTTCAGCCTAGTGATATTCGAATGGTCGAATGGAGAACGACATATTTTTAAACCTAATTTTCGATGAGGAATCCGATAGCGCACTCAGAAAAAATCAGAAAAATCATTTTCCACCATTTTCAATTTTTTTTTTTGGTTCTATAGCACGCCCAGCTGAATCCATGCGTAAAGTTGTTCGAAATCATTTCAGGAGCCTGCAGAAAAAATTTCAGCTGAAAATACGAAAACCTGTGGGAGAAGTTCAATTTTTAGTGCGTTGCGGTCGCTCGCGCAATCCGCCCGCTCGGCGCTGAGTCGTTCATACAAGGCGGGCAGCGTGGCGGCTATCTTGAAAATAGGGTCAGATCAAAACAAATGACAAAAAAACATGAAAATGAGTTGTTTGATCACTCAGTTTGTTGTGCTTATTCGGGAAGTCGTGCTTGGGATTTTTGGGCAAAAAATAAAGAAAAATGCCTCGTGGAAAACGGGCAACATTTTTTCGTGAACTCGCCGCTAAAAGATGGAAAATAGATGAAAATAAGGCGATGGCGGACAGCCCCCAATTGAATGGTACATGGGCACAAGAACAAAATGAGGTAGTCGATACACTGGAATCTCCAGCAAGCAATACAAATATTTTACACAGTTCAATCGGAAAAACGATTCGTATTTCTAAAAAATTCGATCTTCTAGCTGATAAAAAATATGACGATCTACAACCTCAAAATGAATGTAAGTACATCTTACTAGATGTTTCACAGCTGTCTACCATATTGACAAAAACAAAATGTGCCGATTGCAATGAATCTTCACTCAGACTTAATTTATCCGGCGAAAAGCACGGCTTCGCACATAAAATAATTTTGAATTGTGAAAATTGTGGATTGATTGGTTTAGAGAGTGAAAAATCACGAATTCATACGTCGAAGAGAATCGAAAATTCTGATTCAGAAAGACCACGATTTGATGTCAATTTACGCTTGAGCACAGCTTTCACGTATATGGGCAAGGGCTACGCCGCCATAGAACAGTTTGCGATGATTATGAATATGCAACTATTTTCAGAAAGCTCTTTCGATGATTGTCAAAAAATACTCGAAATCGGTATAGATAAATCGACCCAAATAATTTTAGACGAATGTCGGCTTCTTGCGAAAGAAGCCCACAAAAAACTGATTTCTGAACAAATTAGAAATGACGAAAACTCAGAGGGCGAATTGAGTGAGACTGAGAATGCTGAAGAATTTCAAAATGAAAACAGTGAAGCTAACCAACCGGACAATAATTGTCAAAATTCAGGTAACGATGAAGTAACTAATGAAAACGAGAGAGTTGCCGGAAATTCAGAAAAAAATTGCGATGATGTTGAACGAAGAGACGAAGAAAAAAATGCATGTCTGAATATTGGAGTAAGTTACGATGGATCTTGGCCTACCCGTGGTCACAAATCAAAACATGGTTTCGGGAGTGTGATTGATTTACTGAGCGGGTTTGTGTTAGATTTCGAAATCGTGTCCAAGTTTTGCCAAGCATGTGCTTACGCAGTCAACGAATTGGGCGAAGATTCACCGGATTTTTTTTTCTGGTCGGAAGGTCATGCTTCACAGTGCCCAATAAATCACTCAGGATCTTCTGGAGCAATGGAGACATCGGTAGCTGAAATAATATGGAAGCGATCAGTAAATTATGGATACCGCTTCACGACGATGCTTTCAGACGGAGACGCCAAGACTTTCAACCATCTATCTACCCTAAATATTTATGGGTCCGAATATCAACTAACGAAAGAGGAGTGTATCAATCACGTAGGAAAGCGGTAAATTAGACTTTGATATAAAACATATTCAATATAATATATAGTGTATGATCCTCAAAAATTGTAGTGAGTGAAAAAAAATAAAAATAAAAAGATGGTCGTGAATAAATACAGAACTGTATTACATATTGTGAATAATTTCTGGGTAGCCCTTCTGAAATTATGTTCTTACATGAATAAATATAAATGATAGATATACTTTATCGTGATTTTCATCGAAACAAATAAGTAAATAAATAACGTGAAAAAATTACATAAATATATATACGTCTCTATGTATAGAGAAATAAAAAAATCGAAATAATGAAAATATAATCTCTAAGTAATTTTCATTATTTATTGTATTGTATACAGATTGTATAATGGTATTACAACGGTGGTAAAAGAAGAAAAATCCCGTAAAGTTACTCTCGGAGGTAAAAAGCATGGTCAGCTGAAAGAGGCGACTATCAAAAAGCTCGCGGCCTATTACAAGAAAGCCATATACAGGAATAAAGGTGATATTCAGGTAAAAATGACTCAATACATATTTGCTTTCTATTTTGTACACGTATGTATTATATAAATTATTTTGAATCAAAATAGGCTATGAAAGATGCGATTTATGCATCTATTTATCATGCAGTTTCTACGGATGAAGATCCTCAGCATTCAAAATGTCCTCAAGGTTCGTCGTCGTGGTGCTTTTACCAATCGGCAATAGCGAAGCACAAACTACCAGGTTCCCACAAAGAAAATGTAAGAACGCCACTAAACAAACTTTGTTTTGAAAAACTGGTTCCATTGTACGAAAGATTAACTGATGAAGCATTACTTAGACGTTGTGCTAGATGCCTAACTCAGAATGCAAACGAAAGTTTGCACAGTGTGGTTTGGAGTAAATGCGCGAAAGAAGTATTCACGTCTAAATCGCGGGTAAAATCTGCGGCTTCTATCGCTGTTTCGGAATATAATCTTGGAGTAAAACGAAGTGTAGCAGAAATTCTGAAACAAGTAAGCTTAGAGATGGGACAAAACACATTATTGATATCGCGGAAAATAGATGATCGCAAGCTCAAGAGAGGCGTACAAAAAAAGTCAGAAGCATTTCAAAATGCTCGGAGGATAATAGCTTCAGCTGAAAGTCGGAGAGAGAAGGTTTTTCTCGAGAGTGAAGGAGTAATGTATGGTGCAGGGATGTTCTGAATTGTATAATATTATTATAGGCATACTCAATATTAGTTTATAGTCATAATTGTATAAGAATATTACATACATAAGTATTTAAATTGGTACATACCAGTATTGTACTCTGTATTATAGACTGCATATCGCTGTTTTGGTTAATATAATATTCTATATTGCGCATACAAAAATGAAACTTTCTTTATAAAATACTTTTATGAAAATATGCTTGAGAATATCATTTGCGAAAGTAAAATGGCCATCTAGGGCCATAAAATGAGGAAAAGAATCATAATTATCGAGATAGTCGCCGTGCCGCGCCCGTTGCCCGCCCTCTATGAACGACTCAGCGCCGGGCGGGCGGATTGCGCGGGCGACCGCAACGTACTAAAAATTGAACTTCTCCCACAGGTTTTCGTATTTTTAGCTGAAATTTTTTCTGCAGGCTCCTGAAATGATTTCGAACAACTTTACGCATGGATTCAGCTAGGTGTGCTATAGAACCAGAATTAAAAATCGATAACCAAAAAAAAATTTTCAAAATCGTGGAAAATGATTTTTCTGATTTTTTCTGAGTGCGCTATCGGATTCCTCGTCAAAAACTAGGTTTAAAAAAATTTCGTTCTCCATTCGACCATTCGAATATCACTAGGCTGAAAACTCACCGGTGCCTCCCCTTAATTCGTTCAAAAGCGAATAACTCGACTAATTCTTCATGTATCAACTTCGTTTTAGTCTCAAATTTTACTATACACTGAGAGAAATATCTAGTTCCCCCAACCCAAATCGCCGAGTGAAATAAGGCATCAACATTTTTTTTTTGGTTCAACAGACGTTTTGAAATTCAGTAGCAGTTACTGAAAATTTCGGTGAACGTAACTATACCAGCGAACTATTCAAACAAAGTACTTCTAACTGAACCATCTTTACTAAGTAAAATTGGTTCGAGTGACATTGCATTAGAGTTGAAGTAACCCTTCGTTTTTCGAGAAATCGTGTATTATGAACGAGATTATAAAGTAGCGCTGACTGATAAGTTAGTGTTAACTCAACTCGATTTTATCGTGATGGAATTTCGCTGCGCGAAAAAAATTAATTTAGAATGTTACAATAAATTTATTTCATTGTAGGATGCGCTGAGCAACACCTATTATTTGTAATCAATCGTATATTGATACAAAGTAACGATTTACAGATTAGAAAAACTTCGCATTATTTTGGGCGGGATTCGATCCGGGGTCGCACGCATTCGCATTCGCTCGCATTACTAGTCGCACGCTCTACCGACTACGCTAAACTATCTATTGAAATAATGTATCACTTTTTCCTATTTATTTTGAAATTAGCATTTGTCTCAATGATATCAACGTTTTAATGCAGCTAAGATATCTCAACTAAGCATCTGTTTCCTAGAATTCCAAAAGTTCTCGTTGACTGTAACACTCACAGTAAGAATGTAATAATATCTATAAAAATCTAGTGTCTGTTACTCGCGAGTAACTTTTGTTCAGTGAAAGTGAAAAATTATGTTGCTTGGGCTGAAAATTATAGTTGATGCCTTAGTAAGTTGACTTTGCAAAAGTATAAGATATAAGCATGTTGTTTGAGTACACTTGGAATTATAAAAACTAGTCCATTTAATCAAATGAGTAAAGTTAAATAGTTAGTTAATCTTTAATAGAAAATAGAGTTCCATCAACTAAAAATATAGTTCCCGAGTCGAAATTTTAGCCCTCCTTCGAATGCTCCTGAACCTATTTCTTTTGTATCGCGCAAGCCGCCACCCTCCGTTGAACCTACCAGGCCCTATTTGCAAAATTCAGTGTTGTCGGTGAACCTCCTTTCACTCCACTTCACCCTCCGATGGCCCTCCTAGACCTCTTTCAGATCGCAAATATCTCGCGGACATGAACCTACGTAGCCTTATTTGAATCCGAAGACCCCTGTCTTCACCCTACGTAGCCTCCTTTGGATCCAAAGTCTCCTACTCTGACCCTACATAGCCTACTTTGGATCCAATGCTGGCCAAGAACAATAGGACCAAAAACTTTGGATCCAAATGAGGCTATGTAGGGTCAAGGCAGGTGACTGAATTCAAAGGAGGTTACGTAGGGTCAATGCAGTAATCTGGATTCTGGGATATGTTTTTTTGTAACTCTACCAGTTCTTTCAACTCCGGTTCTTAGTTTATTATATTCATAACTCTGTGGTTCGCACGAAAATACGTAATCCACAGATTCGTAAGCGTGCGCCCAACGCTCAAGCCTTGACAACTCAAAGGCCCCTATCAGGATCAGTTGTGGATCCCACAATAATAGGTGTCTATATCATTGCTCAATCGGTTCACCGGATTTGTAAAATATGGAATATATACGTACACTGTCAGAGAAAAAAAATGTTCCAGGAGATCCACTAAAAGTTTTACGGTAATTTCAACACTGTTTTTAGTTCATACGACGGAAATGGAATTTTCCACTTCAAGTAAATTTATGTTTTAAATAAAAAAAAGTGTCGAAATGAACATATACATTTTTGTGGACCTCCTGGACCATTTTTTTTTTTTTTTTTTTTCTAACGAATTGTCATATTTCATTCGGATAAACAGATAACCGCGTAAACGAAAAATGCATAATATAATATTTAGTAATTAATGGTAATAATATATGCAAGAACTTCAATCTAGTCAAATTTCAAATGCCACGACGGAAGTGGAATTTTCCACTTCAAGTAAATTCATGTTTTAAATAAAAAAAAGTGTCGAAATGAATATATACATTTTTGTGGACCTCCTGGACCATTTTTTTTTTTTCTAACGAAATGTCATATTTCATTCGGATAAACAGATAACCGCGTAAACGAAAAATGCACAATATAATATTTAGTAATTAATGGTAATAATATATGCAAAAACTTCAATCTAGTCAAATTCCAAATGCCAATACTCAAATGCCAAATTTTGATAACATTGAAATATTTCGAGTTATAACTTGACACTTTGATGGGCCTCGAACAAGTAGTAGAGTATTGAATCTAATGCCATATGATAGATTAGCGTAGTGGTTAGGGCGTGCGACTAGTAACCGAGCGGACGTGGGTTCAAATCCCGGCGGGGACGAAAAATGCGGCGATCTTTTCAGTGCGTGCATAATGCGATTTTAACAACATAATAATGCGTAGGTTGGGTCATCTGACAATAATAACCGTCAATTATCGTATTTTTGTTTTTTTTTCTACTATTATTAATTAATAATTTTCTGCCTCGCTAGCGCCCGGTTGAAATTTCTGCTAAAGAAGGAGGGTCTGTAGGGTCTACGCGAGATTCGATTCAGGCCGAGAGGAGGCTCTGTAGGCCCTACGAGCGATTCGGTTCAGGCCGAAAGAAGGGTCTGTAGGGTCTACGCAAGATCGATTTAGGCCGAAAGCAGGGTCTGTAGGACTGGTGTAACATCTGCAATAGGCCCAAAGGAGAGTCCGGAGGATTCGTTTGTACCCTCCATAACCTCCTTTGAATCCAAATGTTCAGTTTCTGCCACTTTTGTAGGTTCAAGTGGAGTCTAACATTAAACGTACCGAACCTCCTTTGACTCCTCGATACTCCCAAGATTTGACAACTCTCGACGAGACTACGAGGTTTAAAGGAGGTTCAAAGCAGGCCTAAAATTTTGACTCGGGTGCGGACTGTCAAAAAATAACTATATACGCCTGAGAATCAATTCCCAAAAATTCCGTAAATCCTCTATCCTTCTATTAAACCTTCATCTTACGACGATAAAATTATGACTCATGCGTGAAAATGAATCCCTCATTTTTTCGTTATTTGCTTAGGAGCTCCCGTCTATCCCAGTTATCAGAATTTAGCAAAAGCCAAGTCACTCTGCTATCCGCAGGGGATTACGATAACAGAGCAGGAAGCTGTTGTAGAATTGCAAAGTCTACTAGACCACACAGCTTCTAGACTCCTATTGAGCCTATCATCGAAGGAATTTCCATCAGAAGTGAATCTACTTTATAAGTGGGGGTTTGATGGAAGTTCCGGTCACAATGAATTCAAACAAGTATTTGAAAATGATTCCGGTTCCGATACTTCCGTAGTTATAACTACAGTAGTCCCTCTTCGAATCATTTCGAAAAGTGATAGCTCAACCGTATGGGAAAATCAGGCCGCGTCGTCTACTCGGTAATAACTGTATTAATCGCAAATGTTGGACTATGTCTGACTACATACTGATGTGTATATCATTTTTGTATATGTTACTACAGATATTGTAGGCCCATACGCATATCATACGAGAAAGAATCCAAAGAAGGAATCAATAGAGAATATGACCGCGTGCGCTCCGAAATTTCACGACTTACGCCAGCAAATGTAATTCACAACGATAATCCCGTCAAGGTCGAGCACCAATTGTTTATTACAATGGTCGATGGCAAAGTCATCAATACATTACAGGGGAATAACGCAACCTCGGTATGTTATGTAGATTATTCCTAGAGTATTTTACTGCAGTCTTTTAGACTAATTATTTTTATATCCTGATTGGTTCCTCAAGAAGGAAGTTTCATGTCTATCTTTGTCGATGTCAGTGATTCACACCACAGTGAATATAGGCACAAATTGAAAATTTACCGAACGGTAACAAAAAATAATAATAATAATAACAATCAAAATCAATGTACAGATGGAATCATGAAGATGTAGAAAATTCTTTGAGGTTACACATTCAAAATGCAGTGTTTTTTTCACTTTTCACAGAGATGTTACATTTGCAAATGTGGGCCTAATCAAATGAATGATCTAGAGAATAAAAATCATGAGATCGGTGCTGATAAGAGTGAGGTCCTCAAGTACGGACTTTCGCCCCTACATGCTAGGATTAAGTTTTTCGAATTTATTTTGCATCTCTCCTATAGGTATTTTTTTACTTTTATGGACTTATTGACGCTGAACATATAGATGTTTCGGATATACCTGCCATTTTATTAATTTTCAGGCTTCATTTGCCAGAAAATCTCAGGAAAAAGGGTGCAAGAAAAAGTTCGGAAGAGAAAAAAATTATCGAGGCCCGAAAGAAAGACATACAAAACAATTTCCGACAGCGATTAGGTCTACTAGTTGATGTACCGAAGCCAGGTGACTAACAGTCCGCTAAAATGTGAGGTGTGCAATACCAATTGTCTTTCATTCATTCCAATTACTCAGGTTTTGGATCGTCAAACGATGGGAATACCGCGCGAAGGTTTTTTGAGCAAGAAGAAATTTCGTCAGAAATAACCGGTATAGATCGTACGCTCATTCATCGTCTTTCAATCATCCTTACGGCTATAAATACATCAAAACAGCTGGATGCTAAGAAGTTTCATTCGTATGCGATCGACACTGTCAAAATTCTCGAAGACAAATATAAATGGTGGCCTATGTCTCCGACTGTACATAAAGTACTCATTCGTGGTGCAGAAGTGGTGTCCCACGCGATTTTACCTCTGGGTATGTTTGATCAAAAATGTTACGAATGTGTACTTTGAATCAAAAAGTATGCTTATCGATTTATAGGTCAACTAACTGAGGAGGCATTGGAACATCGAAATAAGGATTTTAAAATGTTCAGGAGCCAATTTGCGAGAAAAAGCTCTCGAATCCTGAACTTGACAGATGTGTTCAATCGCTTTTTTCTAACTTCTGACCCTTACATCACACACCTGAGGTCTTCAGCAACAAAACCGGTAAAACACCGCGCACTACCTGATGAAGTAAGGGCAATGCTGAAGGATAATTCACAATTGAGATTGGCAGAAAATAAACATATTATCCAAGAAGAACAGCTGAACGAAGAAGAAGAGATCGGAAGCGAGGACGAAGACATTTAAGAAGTAGAAATTGTGATTTTCTTTCGTTTCAACGAAATCATAAAAATAATGTACAGCTTTTTTTTTCAATTACATATTGTATGTACATAGCCTCACTTTTGAACATATATTATATATATTTATAATAAAAATACATAATATCGACGGTTGCGTGGAATAACCGGCTATCTCAGAGTCCGGTTGAAAAAGCGGCTATCTCAGATTTCGGTTGAAAAAGCGGCTATCTCAGAATCCATTCGAAAAAGCGACCTGTGCCTATATGAATAATATAGGCAACAGGCGCTTTTTCGAATGGATTCTGAGATAGCCGCTTTTTCAACCGGATTCTGAGATAGCCGCTTTTTCAACCGGACTCTGAGATAGCCGGTTATTCCACGCAGCCGTCGATATGTGATCACATGATATGTCATTATCCAACTCAGGTTTATTACATATTCAAATAGATATAACTTTCCAACGAAGTTTTACATCAATGACAACAAGGACTCAATTTCAAGCTTCAATTTTCAGCTTCAATTTCCGTCTTTGATCATGCTTCTAACGTACATACTTCCCGAGATATAGCCATTTAAACATTATGCGCGCGTTTTGGGTAGTTCTGTCCCATTGTGCGGCCCCGAGCAAATTCGAAAAATTGTTGACGTCGATTACTGGAAGTCCGCTATTGCGAACCAAAAACTGATTACGGAATCAAAAAGTGTATATCCTGACGATAATTCTGAGCCGGCTTAGGTTCGTCCGTACCGATCCGTTCCCCAAATCGCACCATTGGACCTTTTTGCACCTGGCGTCCAGGTTTGTGAATATTTTTGGATTTACCAAACTCTATCATGTTCGTCAATGTTCAGGGAATATTTCTAAATTTTTCAAGATTTTTTACACTCATTTCAGATAAACGGTGACGAGTTGAAGTCGACGTACGGCGATGGACTCCGAAAAACTACGTTTTTTAACTTTTCGGAGATCATAACGGCTTTCACGATTTTTACACGGAAATTTGCGAACGACCATTAGACGCAGAAAACTTGGCGCTTTCCGATCTTTCTAGACTCGATGCTCTACCAATTTCCCTGTAGAAGTTATGATCACTCAAACAGAGGGGCCAAACCTTTTTGCGCCGACAGTAGTGCACTCAATTTTAACTGAAAAGAACTCTTTCTACCAACGCGTTTTTGAAATATTCAACTGGTCCAGCGGTTGCACTGGTCCATCGATAGCAACCTTACCCTAAATAGCTTGTTGATCATCTGAGCTAACGAACTTCTGAAGATATGATTAAATTCCTGGAAACAATTGGAACATTTCACCATCTTCATTTTATGCACTTAGTTCTGAGACACCCCGTAAATCCCGTTTCATCTTCCGCAATCCTGACCCGTAGTATCAAGTTGTCAATTTGGAAATCGTCCCAAATCCTCATTTCATCCACCGTTAGCAACAAGACTGCATGAATATCGATGTCTGACTCGCCTAAAACTACCAGAACGTATTCCAAAATCCTTTCTCCTTCTTCGGACTTTTGAATTACCTTCTTCCAAGTCAACTGTGCTGTGCTCGGTATGTATCGACGACATTTAAGGGGTCTACTTTTTTCGCTCTTATAAATAAATTTCGACCTTCTCAAATATCACGTCTAACGATGGGTTGTACGCAACGTGGTTACGGATTGGGTGACAGTCAAGGACCTCAAAATAGCTTTGAGAAATGTGATTTTATTTTTTATATACAATTTTTACAATAATCGTGATACAACTTCAGAACTCAGATTTTTTAATGAAACCCCATTACACTCGGGCTCATATTTGCTCGTTAGATTGTCTCGCCAATGGGACGAATCGTCAACTCTGTCACCTGGATATAAAAGAAGTTTCATAATTAGAAGATGTTTGAGTTTTAATATAGGAGTCGACTTTTTTTTTTTTGTTTTAATCATCTTTTTTCATTCAGACAAAGATGTAAAAATCAGCTAATCGTGAATCAGAGCAATTGATCGTGCCTATATAATAGAGAAAAACTTGTAGATCGGATACTGACCTGGACCTTATGCGGAGTCCCCAAAGCGTAAAGAACGGCGTCAGCAATATCCTTGGAGTCAAGGTGTGGCATCGTGTCGAAAAGATCTACGCCACCAGGTACGCCTGCTGCTTCGATGATTTCTGTTTTGACAGCACCCGGACTAATACTCTGAAAAAATGTAAATCGAGTAAAATTTTAGTCGGGTTATCATCCTGGATTTAGTGCCACTGAAACTTTTCAAATTAATTGATCCAACCCTCACCGTTATTTTGATCTTGTTGTTCACATCGATGGCAAGCTCTTTCCGCACGGTTTCCGTCAACGCAGTGATGGCGTATTTACTAGCCGTGTACAAGCTAGCTTGAACGTCATTTGGATTCGGTATTGCATGCCCATGAATGCTATTCAGTATAGGAGAAGCCACAATTGGTACAATTGTACACATCATTCAGTTAGAATACATATTATACAATTGTGCTTTATGTAGGCACGTGTAATTTTTCATTCGTAGCCTAAATTTATCCAAATTTGCGAATCATTGAACAATGATAGCCTATACTATACACAAATCTGGAAAATGACAAATAGTCGTTATATAAAATCACCTGTTTATGTTGATTATGTGACCAGCAACGTTACGGCTTTTCATCAAAGTGACCGCTCTTCGAATACCTATAGCCGTCGCCAATACATTAACGTCTAGAATCTTACGGAAGGACTCGATTTCATCGTCTGCAAGAAAATAAGTAGTGAAGTAATTCGGAAACAAGAAATGACAGCTGTTTTCCCATTCGCTTACCTATGATGTGACTTTGTGCAATGACACCAGCGTTGTTCACGAGGATATCTACACCTCCGAATTTAGCGGTTACCCATTCGAAGGCATCAAGAAGGTCCTTTTCTTTTGCAACATCACACTTCCTCGTATGAAGCTTTCCCCTTGCATTCTTCAAGCTTGCGGATAACTGCTCCAGCTTCTCCAAACGCCTGGCTAATCCGATGACCACAAGACCCGCCTTGACGAGTTCCTCCGCAATCGCAGCACCGATTCCAGAACTCGCTCCAGTTACGATGGCAACCTTTCCTTCCCAACGATCCATGTTTTACAGTGTATTTTATACTCATTATCAAACTGACCGTTTATCCGTCGGTTAAATAGTCTAGCATTGAAGACCACGATAAGATAACGATGGATAACGATAAGATAACATGGTATCTTAATATCGAATTGATAAAATCGCACTTTCCGAGAATCCATGGAATACACCTTATGGTGCAATGTCACGTGGTCACAAACGCCAATAGCCAACATCCATCAGTCGATCTTCAAGCTGTTGATGAATATTATTCAATCAGAAGTGAGATAGTGTAGATATATCTATTGAAAACTCGTTGTTGATATTGTCATTATTTCATTCCTCATCGGCCTCCATCATTGCAATGTAGGTCATATGTCCATTAAGCTGGTCGTTATTTGGGGGGTCTTTGAACGAGTTTTTATTCTGCCACCCCCCAAAACGGGTTCAAATCAATGAAAAGAAGCCTCGTAATTAATTCAGATTTTCATTCTAATATTTGAACCTTAATCACAGAGGATGAATTTTCCTATTTAAAATACATACGTTTTTGCTATATTTTCAGTAAATACACTCAGCAACAAAATTAACGGCGCACCTGGCACTCGGCGAAATTTTGCCGATTTTCAAAACGCTGTAACTCAATGAAAAATTGTCGAAAAAAATCATTCAGTGAAGCATTTTGAAGGTTGAAACTTCATCTTTGAGATGGTTTTATAAAAAATTTCCTACGGCCATTTTTGACTTCATGGCGTAGGTTTGAGTGCCGGGTTGCGGAACGTCAGAAAAAACAAGTTTTTCAAAGTTCTGTCCGGGGCGTTAAAAAAATCGCAGAGAACTTTCGAGATAGCCATTTTGTAGCCTGAAATCTCCTCTTCGAAATGGTTTCTAGAAATTTGTTGAGCGATTTTTTTTCACCGAGTTATTCAACTTTTGGTGAAGCAATCCGCGTCATTTCAGCCATGAAAAAAAGAAGAACAAAAATCCTCACAAAATTATAACAAATCGGGCTAGATGATACGAACAAATTGACCAAACTTGAAATCTTTTCAAATTCCTTCGGACGAAATACATAGGTACGTTAGTTTTTTCATTTTTCATTTAAACAGTGATATTTCGAGAACGGTTAATATTGTAACGACAATATTAAAAAACGATAATCGGCAGTTCTTCAAGACCTACAAGGATGAAATTTATTTAGATCTAGCTGAGTTACTCTGACCAACATTTTCTGGCAAAATGATCGAAAATGTTCTTTTTTCAAGGGAACGACGCTCGATGTCATCACTGACATAATATCCTCGAATTCTGCGGTATTGAAAGATCGAGGTTTGAATATTTTTGTTTCCTCGCATGGTATTCGATTTTTTTAAGCGGAATGCCCCGCAAAAATTGCAGGGACATTGAACAATTTAAAACAATATTCCCCAACAACTATTTTATGATGTTATTTATATCAGTGTTTTATCTCACTTTATCAGAAGTCCATAAATATCTCTAATTTATACTCGTGCACTGAAAAAAAAGTTTTTTTCCACCTAGTAAACTTTTGTCTCCAGTAAAGAAACTCGTATTCTTGTTGTAAGAATACCAAAGTTTATTTCCCACAGCAATACGTATACTGACTGTAACAAAATTTCGTATCCCTCTGAGCATAATACCAAATTCTGAATACAACGGACTTAACCTCACTTTATTGGCATAGTGAATATTTGTTGCAGAGATGATAAGTCCCGTTCTTGCAACTTTTCGCATACCCAAGAATCCTTATAATTTTTTAATTAACACGTAAAATATTTCTCCAACGATACGATTAGGCAATTCACAAACTAACACCTGCTTTTAACCTCCAAGACTGCGAAAAAGGAGGGAAATGATGGCGCCACCATTACGATTGCCATGGTAACATACAGTGTGATTTTCGCCTCAGCATTATATTTGGTATTGCTGTGGGAAAAATACCCGTATCCCTCCAGTAAGAATACGTATACTTACTGCAAGAATACTCGCTCAAAAATACTTTGTATCCTCGGAGGAAAAATACTTTTTTTTCAGTGTGACATCTCCAATTTCGTTCCTACATCGTAACTCTATCATAATTTATCCATCATCGCCCTGAATAATCGGCAAATCAACCTCGCTCGGTATAAAATATCTCGGCAATATTTGAGACGTATATTTTTTTATCTCCAATAAATAATTTACCTTCTCAAATAATTCACCTCTGACAATAAGTTAAGGGTAAGGGTAAAGGTGACAATGACGAAACTCAGAATAGCTTTCGACAATATTATTTTCTTTAAGACAATATTTACAATAATTGTGGTACAACTGTGTGATAAACGATCGTTCTGTTGCAGAAATGCAAATCCTGTGGCACATATATCAGCAGCTTAATACGTGTCGCCAGCTGGACGAATCGTCAACTCTGTCACCTGAATTTGAAAAGTAGAAAAAAATGATGTTAGAATATCGAAGATGATTCTTTTGGTAGATGATAAAAAAAAAAATTCAGACAAAGTTCAACCTCAGATAACAGCTGCATATCTAACTATCAACGATTGAAAATATTGATGGTGAAATGTATTGAATGTATAAAGTAACAAATCCAGCGGCCCTTCATCTAAGAATTGTAGATTTTCGGAATTATTCGCGTAGTATGGGAAAGAGTTGGAAATTATATTGACGTACCTGAACCTTGTTCCGAGTTCCCAATACGTAGAGAACAGCGTCAGCGATATCCTTTGCATCCAGGCAAGGCCCATCTTCGAATATATCGGGGCTACCAGTAAACCCTGCAGCCTCGGCGATCTCTGTACGAACACCACCCGGACTGATGCTCTATAAAATTATTAAGTCAATAGAGAAAATCTTCTCAACTCCACGTCGATAAAATTCTTCGAATAAATTCACCTCAAGGATTAGAACTTTACCGTTATTTTGATCTTATTGTTAGCCTCGGCTGCGAGCTCCTTTCGCACAGTTTCGGTCAGAGCAGTAAGGGCGAATTTACTAGACGGATATATGCCAAGTGACAGGGACTCAGGGGGCAAATAATGTCCAGCGATACTATATGGAACACGAGAACAACGATTAGTGATAAAATTGATTAAAATTAATTCATGTAACTGTTCGTGTGTAGCCTCGAATTTTCTATAATTAAACACTATTGAACAATGATCACTTCGTTATAAAATCACCTGTTGATGTTGATGATGTAACCATCAACGTCACGGCTCTTCATCGAAGCTACCGCCTCCCGAATAGTTATGGCTGTCGCCAAGACATTGACGTCCAGAATTTTGCGGAAGGTCTCGATATCGGTGTCTGAAATAAATTTATGTGAAAATCGGAGGAGTGGAATGAATTTATTTGAGAAAAAAATTGCACTTGTCTTCCGATTCACTGACCTATAATTTTGCCAAACATAACAACACCAGCGTTGTTCACGAGGATGTCGACGCCTCCCAATTCTGCGTTTATCCATTTGAAGGCATCGAGAAGATCCGTTTCCTTTCTGACGTCACATTGCTTCGCATAAAGCTTTCCCTTTGCTTCTTTCAAGCTTTTTGATAAATTCTCTAGCCTCTCCAAACGCCTGGCAAGTCCGACGACAACCACACCTGCATTGACGAGGTGCTCAGCAATTGCAGCACCGATTCCTGCACTCGCTCCGGTTACAACTGCGACTTTTCCTTCCCAACGATCCATGTTTGTCAGAGTATGAAAGGCGACTACACAGCTTGATAGTTTAATTGACTGAAGAGCCTATCTCATAAAACCATGATTAGATTAGAAACAGTGCCGGATTAGCCACGTAGCAAGAGTTAGCAAATGCTACGGGTCCCGCGTCTTGGGGGGGCCTCGTACCTTCAATTTTACAAACTTTTGACGGAAAATTCATTAGAATTGTGCTTCCCAAATGTAGAAATAGTGTTACGCATTTACTTGAGTTTGATGATCGCACCAACTACAGCGGAGAACGTTCTTTTTGAACATTGAAGCGCATTAAAAATGAGTTAAGGTCCATCCCTAGGAATGGGCTTTAAGGCAAACAATGGGATAAGAACGGCTGAATGACCTCACTTTAATGAACATAGAAAACGATTTACTTAGAAACATTAATTTGACTAGTGTTATCTCTAAATTTGCCTACAATAAATCACCAAAGGTTTTTTTTTTTTTTTTTTTTTTTTGTAAACGTGCTGTAGTATTTCATATCCTAAACTTTAATACCTAAAGCAGACCAAGCGCCTCTTGTTCGCATTTGCTACAGGCCCCATGCTGTCTTAATCCGGGACTGATTAGCAGCACGGTCGTATCAAGGCCAAGCTGATAAAATGGCATGACTCTGACAATTTCTCAGCTTCTCAACAATCCAACGCTTCGCAACAACTGTATCAACGTTCCAGTAGAATTTCTCCTGTATATACGGCAAAAAGGGGGGGAAAAAAAAAAAACACAAAAATGAAATTGAAATTGTTGTCATCGAATCCATTTTTATGATCGGTCATTTACTTTGCGACAGCTTCGCTAACTGCAGTGAGATATAAAAATTATATTTATAGCACATGACAGCGTGAAATTTATTCCTGAGAAAAAAAAAAAAGTTTCAGCAGGATTGAAAAGAAGCGTAAAGGATAAGCGGAGAAAAAGGTTTAATTTAGCAACGACACGCATACATATAGAGCTGTTATCGTCTATCGAATAAAGATTCGATAGACGTTTCACCTCTGATGCTGTATACTGATTCAGCCTGAGTGCTCGAAAATCTTTAAAATTTGTTTTGCTTCAGGGGTGAGAAAAGCTCGACTTACTTTTAACCGATAATTGAATTTTCCCTTAAGGAATTGAATTCCGCAGGTTATCCGTCGCTATTAATTCTCGTAATATATACCATGTCAATTTCACTTCCAGGACATCGTCGTGTCGTAGAACGGATTTAAACTCGTCAACACCCCACTTAAAGAAATCAATTACTTCTTTGGTGGTAGTTTTCCCTACTATCCTCAACCTGCGAGCTTTTTTCATTCCCTTTTCTTTTTCCCATCTTTTTCTCGTCATATCACACCATATGTATATTTATAGTAAAGAGCCAATACCCTTACCGAAAAAAAGTACTGAAAAGTACTGTTAGTACAGCAGTACTTAAAGTACTTAAAGTACTGCTGTATGTTATTTCGCGAGTACCGCGCAATATTGTGAGTACAGGGCAGTACTGTCAGTACGGTACAGTACTTGCAGTTCTCGTAGTACTTAGTATCACTACTAGTACTAGTACTTAGCATCAGTACTAGTACTAGTACTTAACATCACTACTAGTACTAGTACTTAGCATCACCACTAGTACTAGTACTTAGCATCACCACTAGTACTAGTACTTAGTATCGCTACTAATTCTAGTACTCAGTACACGCGGTACAAGTACTAAGTACACGCGGTACGAGTACTAAGTACACGTGGTACAAGTACTAAGTACACGCAGTACTACCACTAAGTACACACAGTACTAGTACTGAGTTCACGCAGTACTGCAAACTGTGTACTAAGTACTCGGATCCTGTGTATACTAAGTACTGAAATCCAGTACTTTTTTTTTGGTAAGGGTACCATCAGTAATTCCCGACGATTCCTGACAATTGTTCGATAATCTAAAAATTTCGTTCTATAAAAGGCTTGAGCTACTCTCTCTCTATGGAAAAGCTCAAAGTTTTCGATATAATGAAATTTGTTTACATCCAACACGCGGAGTATTCTGGTCCGAGAAGTATGCGATAAACTGAAGCAATCAAAGCTTTCTTTTATCGAAGGTAAAACACTGAACTGAGTTCATACCTCGGAATAATTAAATCCAACAGTTTTTGAATCGCATCGTGTAGGTATAGGCATATAAATTAGTGAAGTATGCCTGGAATGAATTTCCATTTGAATCCTAAATCGCTTTCTAGCTTCTACCGCCCCTTCCTTGCTTTTAGATTGAGTTCACTTTATGCCACGGGTAGGTATAATTCCGCTTGAAAACTCTGATCAGATTTACCCTGATTAAAAATTTTTTCGACTCAAACATATATATAAGCGCGGCCGGACGTGTTTATATATTACGTATTACAAGTGCGTATGGTATATAAAGAATGCGAGTATTATAGGTAAAAAAAACGATAATGAATTTGAACTCCCGAAACTTGTTCAGCCTCCTTATATTATTACCTCGAGCAGTATTTTTTACACACCTGCGATTTTATTTTTATTAAAAAAATTTCCAACGCGAATTAAAGTCTTCGGGCAAACTGCTCGCGCGCTCGGCAAAAGGCAGACTCTCACTTTTTTCGAGGGAGATAAGTTTCGAACAAGGGGTTTCAAACTGCCTCAAACCCTTCCAGACTTTCTTATTTAAATGTATCGGAAAGTAGGAATTAACGGGATCTTTGAAATTATATTTTATGATCAACAGAGACGAATACTTACTTCATCATAATATTATACATATATGTACACGGCCTAAACGAAACTTCTTCAAAGATTCTTGTCCCTAAAAGCTTTTCATTTTTTTTTTTTTTTTTTTTTTTTTTTCTCTCTTTCTTTCTCTCCCACGTTTATTCCGATTCTGATTATATTATTTCTTATTTTATATCCATATACGATTTCGAAAATGAATATATTATGTGTCAAAGACTTAGATTTCAGTCTCAGTCATGAAATAAGCGGTTTAACGGGGTCATGCTGCATGATAAATTTTTATCGAAAAATGGGTAATGTCAAAGGTAAGATCCTGCGCTGGTAGCTAGCCAAATTCTTGATGCGTTTTAGAGAACAGCGAACAAATATGTCTCGCAAAACTTTTACCGCTTTTAGTAGAGCCCAGAGCGACAGATAGCAAATAGTGTAGCCTGCGATAAACGACGACTATATTTATCTCAGCTTTTCCTTTTTTCGGTAAAAAAAAATTTTTTCAACGTTGAATAATCCATATATGCAGATAAGATCGAATGAATATATCTAAATAATGTTATAGATAAGGAAATATAAATATACTACTTCGTTTATTGAATTTGTTTAAAATTATTGGTAAAAAGTATAATATTTCCAGCGAAATTTTGTGATGAATAAATTTCGTATCAATTAGTTCATCGCAGTTGGTATAATTATTCCTGAAAATTAAGTTAACATAATACTCAAAAGAAGTTCGCATTGGAATCTTGATGTTTTAACAAACGGAATAACGTTGTTATTTTCATTACCAAATCATGGGAATAAAGGACATGAGGTATATATTGGATTTACCAACCGAGGTGTAAGATTGACGTGAAATCAATTAATTTCAATTAATTCCGCACAATAGACCGCGCTCGGCATAATATAATTGGCATGCAATAATTTTCACAAATTTCATCTCCTCGATTTTCTCTTTCGGGACTCAACTCCCTCTCGATCAAAACCATCCGTGAAGGATAATCACTATCAGCATCTGTATATGTATGTATTGAAATTGAATATACAAAGAGAAATAACAGAAAAAATTTATCACAAGAATTGAACACTGTGCTTCATTTTCCAATAAAATTTATTCATCTGCTACGTTTCATACGCGAGAAGATTGTATGCTCAGCTCGTAATTCTCGTCACGTATTTTACCTCAAATCAGGATTTCTAACTCGTGGAATCCTTTTGCTGCAGGCACCAGGATGCAGTTTTCCTTTCTATGTACATACTCATTTTTACCGTGGGGTGAAAAGGGTATTTTCCCTTTCTGTAAATTCGAAATAGTATCAAACGAATTCAGAATTTCGATCGCTCGGATCTTTAAAAACTCTAAACTCCAAAAATTCGAGTCGAAATTCAACCTATCATTTTAAGACCATTAGAGATGAAAATTATGGCCCGCATATGTCTAGCGGGAGACAAGGTACCCAGCAGAATCGAAGAACCTACAAAAATGTATATTCCAAGCTTTAAACTTTTTCCAATAATGGATTTGCGGTTACAAAGCGACCTCATGACCGCAAACCCCATTCACCTATGTCACGATCATCATTATTTATATTGGTCACATTTATCTACGAACTACCACCCTGATATGTACAATAAGGGGATGAAATAAAAATCTATAATTCTAAAAGAAAAATCCATTTCTATTTAATCAAACATATTAGACCGGTTCAAAAAAATCGACTATTCTTTTTTTTTTTTTCAATTTTCGCATTGAAATACTTTCGAAGGGCTGAAAAAAGATGCCTGTTAAAAGCGGAGCTCTTAATATTAAGATTTAGAGGTCGCTCATCATCGCGGATTTCTATTTTCCATTTGAATAGCATAGGAAATTTTTTTTTTTTTTTTTATATAATTCTGTAGCTCACAAACCAATGAACAAATCCAAATGACTCATACATATTTTCATAGGAAATTGAACTCTCTACAAAAAGTTTCTCTTAGCATTTTTTGATAAATTGACTCCTTCCAAAGTTATTCAAGCTCAAAGTTCAATTTATAGTTAAGTGAACTATTTTTTTTTTTTTTTTGTGATTTTTTTTCCACAATGATAGATACATTTTTTAGAGTGTTCAATCCCCTATCAAAATATGTAAGAGTCATTTGGATTTGTTCATTGGTTTGTGAGCTACGAAATTCTGAAGAAAAAAAAAAAAAATTCCTTATGCTATTTAAATGGAAAATAGAAATCCGCGATGAGCGACCTCTAAATCTTAATATTAAGAGCTTCGCTTTTAACAGGCATCTTTTTTCACCCCATCGAAAGTGTTTCAATGCGAAAATTAAAAAAAAAAAGAATATTCAATTTTTTTACTTACACCTTATACAGTATAACCATCCAGTTCACGCGTCGCATTGTACTGCATATTAAACTAATCTGTGCTGAGTCTGATGCTCCTGCATCCTGACATACACCTGTATATATACGTATACAGTGAAGATTTCCTTGGAATTTAGACCCTGCGAGGCGGCCGAGCTGAATATCCTCGCATAAACCATGGCTGGAATCTATCCTTGGGGCGTTCAAATTTAGGTGGGATTAATTCCATGATTGGACCCTGCAGGATGAGAGGTGATTTGAGTGAAGCCATAACTGATTGTACTATACTGCACAGCGATAAATCAAATTTTCCATAAAGCTCGTGTTTATATAAATTTAGCGAAATAAAAATTGTGCTTGAAAATTTTTACCATGTCCGTTGTAATCAGGACGTGGATGAAGGTGTGAGAAGGGTTGAGCCCTGTATCTCTTGAAACGGAAGCTTTTTTTACTGAACGAAATTCTATAGCCAGATAAAAAAAAAAAAAAAAAAAAAAAAAAAAAAAAAAAAAAAGAATTGATATCTGTATGCTACAGTGATTGTATGATAGGTATGGGGAATGGGGATTGAAACTTCAAATATACCTATACTCAGGCCCATATAGAATCTGGTAAAGATTGAGCATAGGATAAGGGAGTTATCTGAAATAACGTACTTTACATCGCATGTGTTACCATATTGTCGTCCAAAACTTCTCTAAGCAAAAACTAACAGTGGGTCAACGTTCTTTCAGATTATATAGAATACTATACGTATATCTGCAACAAAAAAAAAAATTGATAAATCTTCAATGAAAGTGAGAGGCTAAAAAAACGGGGTGCCTAAAGCTTTAGGAGATTAATCGACCTTCTGCATACGATGATAATAGAGAAAAAAAATTAGAAAGAACATTTTTTAGCAGTTTTTAACAGATGGATATAAATTCGTTCCTAATTTTTGTATAAATATCGGTGCTTTGACTCCGAAACTAGAGAACTTGAAGCAACGGTTTCCGTTTTCTATAAAAGTATCCAAAAAGTTTCTTCCTACGTTTCTACTGCCGGGGGAATCCCCTATCGACTTGGACAACAATGCCAATCTCTTTGCGGATGAGATGGTAATGCAAACAGCTATACATCTATGTAGGTATGTTCATACATATAGGGGAGAGGCGGGCAAAATGGGCACCCTAAGAAATTAAGGCTTCAAATACAGGTTTGAATCGATGGATCTTCGAATTTTGTCCGAAAAACGATAACCTGATCAAATCCGAGTGTTGAACGCCCTCGCCTGAAAAGTTCCAAAATTGCGGGCAAAATGGGCACCCCAAAAATTTGTCGAAATTTTTCAAAATCGAAAAAAGGTTTTAAATTCATTTTCGCATTCACTTGAGAATACTTGAACATGAAATTAGCTATGTTCAGGAGGTTTTCTAGAGCAGGTAAATCTTGTAATTCAGAACGTTTTTTAATTTTGAGAAGGTTATAGGTACAAACGAAAATTGGGGGGTGCCCATTTTAATTTGCCCCCCACTTCCTGAGTTATCGAGATATATTGTTGATTTGGTGTTTGAAGTTTGCTATAGTAAGTAAATAATGAAATTCAGAACATTTCACAATTTTGACTAAATTAAGAAAAATTTTCAGGGGTGCCCATTTTGCCCGATAGTGCCCATTTTGCCCGCCTCTCCCCTACATATACAGAGAGGGTGACCCAACGGCCTACATACATATATGGCCTATGTATTATACATGTAGGCTTGTATGTATTTATGTACAAGGTGTGGCAACGGATTTCTGACAAAACTTTGATCTTTTATATACTATTTCGAGATTTTAGGCAAAAAAGGATCTACATTTTTTTTACTTTATTTCTATTTCTCAATTATCAAAAAAGTCTGCGACTTTCAATCGGTTGAAAAAACTGTTTATTTGCTCTTCAGCATCACTTGGAAAAACAAAAATAGGGATGGACACGTGCGGGAGAAAATAAGGTGGCGAAAAGCACTGGGGGCCTTTTAAAGCGCGACTTGCAAAGCAAATTTTGCATTATCACACTTTTTCCTCTTCCCTCTACACTTTCCTTTTTTCATTTTTCTTTTTTCCCCCTTTCGTTTTTTTTTTTTTTTTTTTTTTTTTTTTCTTCTTCTTTGCGGTTTACTCTCCGCTGCCTTTTATTTGCCTTATTTTATCATATTTCGTCTATGTCGCGTATATATCCCTCGTGGCTAAAAGGTAACATCAGTTTAAATCTGTCGACACTTTGAGTTGGAGTCGCGAGACGAGGCGAACCCGAGGTTTGGGGAAGTTCTGCTCGGTCTTGAAAAAGTAAAGAAGAAGTGTGAAAAAAGGTTAACAAAAAATAAGGGAATTATACTCAAACCTCAGAGAACTGGAAACACTTTATATCTGTATATATATACACAGTTTGGAGAAAAAATGATAAACCTAATTCGTTCTTTTTATTTTATATATTTATTTTTTTCTTCTATATGTATAATTAAAAATTCTTTACTGTATCACCTCTGCGAAGATAAAAATCTACATATCTTCACATAGGTATACATGTGCCGAGGTATTGCTATAGATGATAAATAATATCAACAAAACGCAAGCTCGTTCTATAACGCCTACTTATGCGCCGACATTTCTGAAAACGAGCTTTCTACCGTATCGCTATACGTGTAATTATGTATGTATTTATGTATACACAATCACTAATGACTAGCTTCTATATATATCTACGCGAATTGCTACGGGAGTTTATTTAGCCTCACGAATGGCACAGCCCCTATACCTACCTACCTACCTACGATATCGTGTAATCTCTGTGCGCAAGCACCAGCTATACTATACTACTCGTACCAAGATTATCAAATTCTACAGAATGTTGACTGTGCAGTGGATTCGTTCGCGGTTAGCAAATCCTGCGTATATGTATGTATACTACGGATGATAACCGTCGCTAACAATAAGGGAGGCGCGTGATTACATCTACAGAAATGAGAAATTTCAGAGTCAGACAGAAGAAGGATCCTCGCAGCTAGATTGAAATTGCCTTTCATCCAAGTCTTGGTATTCAGAAAATTCTTAAAAAAAAAAAAATAAAAATAAAAAAATACCAACATTTTTGGTCACTCAGAGTTTAAACTCAACAGCAATAATCTTCACTTGCGTATAATACGAATATACGTTTAAGCTTCCTCAAAATAGTCAGGGAATCGATTTGCGTCAAAAAGCTGGACAATCGATGGTCTGGAATTTTTTTTTTAATATTATTTAGGATGTGAGGAAGTGCAGTGTTGTGAAAATTGTAATTAAATTTTTTTTAATTACTCATTACTTTCGTAATGTGTAATTGAATTTTTATTTAATTACACATTACTTTGGTAATGTGTAATTAAATGAAATGTGTAATTAAACTTCATTTAATTACACATTACCAAAGTAATGTGTAATTAAACTCGATTTAATTACACATTACTTTGGTAACTTTACTTAATTACTATTAAACTTTATTTAATTACACATTACTTTTGTAATGTGTAATTAAACTTCATTTAATTACCCATTACTTTGGTAATGGGTAAACTCGATTTAATTACACATTACCAAAGTAATGGGTAATTAAATGAAGTTTAATTACACATTACCAAAGTAATGTGTAATTAAATGAAGTTTAATTACACATTACCAAAGTAATGGGTAATTAAATGAGTAATTTCATTACAAATGTAATTAGTGACTCGCAACACTGAGGAAGTCAATATCGTGTTGTTCTAATATGAGATATATACTTACCCGATCTACGGCAAAAGATATATCTTATCAGAAAACTATAAGAATAACGCGGCTGTAAATATGTTCAAAACACATGGGTGCCATAAAACGGAAATAACAGACCTGCCAGAATTATTATAGCTGCATCGGTGTTTGTACGATTATGAATCACAGTGATATTGAATGAACCTTGTATAGTTATACGGTATTCGCTATGTGAATTCGGATGGAGGTGATAGCCGAAGCTATGGCAGCGCCAATGGTGGCGATAAATAGCATTTACAGGGGACAAATTCGGCACTTATTTATTGGCTAGTTTTCGAATTGTATATATACGCGTCACGAAATTCTAACTAATCAGACCATTTCCCGCCGCCCCTGTTTTTGCAATTTTTCGTCACTTGTGGCGCTACATGTAGACATGCACATAGCGAATAATATGCAGAAGATGCTTTTTCACATACTGCCGTTTTTTCTCCCAGGACTAATTCCCTTTTTTCGCATCGAGAGTGTTTGATTCGCGATTAGAACGTCTGGCAAGACTCGAGATTCAGATTAGACGTTATTCGGAATTGTAACTTTTGATTAAAACGAGCATAGAGAGAGAAAAAGAGAAAGAAGGATGAAAATCAGGAGAGACTGACGTTTACACGTGCACAATAGATATGAAGACAGAAAGAGAGAGCGAGAAAGAACGAACGAGAGAGAATGCGAGGAAGATGAAATGAGAGCTTTAGGGAGGAAAAAAGGGGTGAGGGTTGAACGAGAAGCCAGAGAGGTACTTCAAGATGGCATCATCAGCGATATTCACGACCGCTTTCTTGCAAACCCAATAACCTACATTCTAGGATACCTTCAGGAACAAGAGATATATGATTCCTTCAAAAATTTAGGACAGGCTGGGCTTAATGAAACGAACTTTAATCATATTTTCAATTTTTTTGTTTTTTTTTTTAATTTTTCAATTTTTTAATTATATTTATGAATCAATTGTAATAATTACAAGACTACATAATTATGGCCTGTATTCATTTTTTGAGAATTAAATTCTCATTTCGATTACGACGGCGCATGCATATATATAGCGATATGGAAATTTGGTGTTTGCCTAAAGTTGCGGGAAAGGCTATAACCCGAATTGTGATTGTAACGTTTGGCGAAGTTTGTCGCGGGCCCGGGGTCGAGTTTGTCTGGCTAATATTATAGGTAATCTACGATAATGTAATTTCAAAAGGTTGAAATAATTGAAATTTGTTACAAAATACTAAATTATATCAAATAATTATACTAGACTGTAGAAATTTTAATTATACGTATTCATTAAACATTTGAGGGAAAAAAATTAATCTAAAGAATTTAATCACCAAATTACTCGAACCTCGATGCTTCCGTCCATCTCTATTGTGCGGTTCACTTCCGGACAATTAAAAAAAAAAAAAAAAAAAAAAAAGAAAAGATTTTATAAAACAACGCGATATTCTATTCAGAAAAATACTTGGGTAAAAATATTTAATTAAAAATGATTACGTGGCTACGATATAATCTAAATGAATTTTTCATCGAACAAAAGTAGTACCTACATATTTTTTATTTTTTCCTTCATTTATTCGGTAGATAAATTAATTGAAAAAAAAAATAAATTGTCCACAACTTTTATGGACACCCCGCGCTATTGTAATATATACACAGAAAGAAAGGTTGACTTGATTCAAGATAATTTTGCGGTCCAAAAAATGAAGACCGAAATTTTCTCGGATCAAATCAAAATTTGGAAAAAATTTTCTTGGCTCGAGAAAAATTTTGATTTGATCCGAGAAAATTTCGGTCTTCATTTTTGGACCGTAAAATTATCTTGAATCAAGAATAATTTTCTTGGCTCAAGTTGACCTTTTTTTCTGTGTACTAATGCAACGAATTGCACTTGGCAAAAAATTCGACTGTTATATATAATACGATATAGTAAACACGTAGTAAATTATTGATTAGCGTGATACGATCAGCTAATTGCCGCAGTTTCAAACAGGTAATTGAAAAGATCTACTTTAAACGTTATACCTACCCGGGAGGGTGGAGGACTAGTTTGAGTGTTTTAGGTACCTACAAACTTCCAAAAGTTGATGGGTACCTACTACCGTTGCACTGCAGGGGAATTTAATAGTTAGCCTGAGTGCAGAGCGCGTAGGGTTCATAAAGTGTATAGTAATTCGGTAAATTTCAACTACGACCCTATACCTACCTACCTACCTACATACCTACGTCCTGTATACCAAATAGCTTGGGCAGAGCTTTTGAAACGGGAATTAGAGTCACGAGGGAATAGAAATTTATTGAAAATTTATCTGAATGACAATTATTACGCAGAGACAGAAAAAGACAAGTATAGTTATTAGGGTGTGCCAGAAAAAAAAAAAAAAAAAAAAATTATTTTTATTTCTCGTTTCCCATGTAAAAAATGATTGCTTTCATGAATTTTGAGAAACGTCGTCGAAGGGGGGCTCTGACAAAAAATGTTCAAAGGTGTCTCAGTCGACCAGAAATCATAGTGATTGAGGCACCTGGTAGACTCAATTGATCGAAATCCCCTTTCGCGAGGTGAAATTTCACAGCAAGTTTAATGAAATCATAAGGTGGTACGGGGAATACACTAATAAAAAATGCTGTTTCTAGAAGAAAATTAAAAAAAAGAAACAGAAGTACGTGTTCATAGCTTAATTTTCAACAATTCTTGTTCCTTTTTCTACTTATTATACACCACATGCACGGAGAGAAAAGAATAGTAATATTTACCATTCCAACATAGTAACCAGACTTATTTCTTATGAAATCGTAAATGATACTATGTCAAATAGGATTCATTACTATTTTTCTGGTAACCATTACTATGCTACATGGTAAATAAGCAAATGTAATGTTTGAAAATCTACGTTACCATGTAACATAGTAATGGTTACTATGTTACATTGTGAATATTACTATTCTTTTCTCTCCGTGTGCTGAAACAGCTGAATGTCATGTAATATTTCAATTGCCGAAAGGGGAATGCTGATAATCAAATTTAAAAGGTGCCTCATCAGTATGACTTCTGGTCGAGTGAGACACTACTTCGCATTTTTTTTCTCAGTGCCCTTCTTTAGCGAGGATTCTTATTTCATAAAAATCACTTTGATTTTTCATGTGGGAGATTAAAAAACAAAAAAAAAAGTGTTTTCTGGCACACCATAATAGTTATACGTGACACCGGAAGACTTTGGTTGAATAAATAAAAACTCGATTCGTATATATAGTATATAAATACTCCTGAGTCCTGCGGCCGTGTAAAAGGAGATATTCTTATCATAATCCATAAAACATGTCGTATCTGTATGTTTTTAAGGATCTTCTTCTTCTTCTCCTTATTATTCTTCTTCGTCTTCTTCTTCTTCTTCTTCTTCTTATTCTTTTTCTTCTTCCTCTTTCAGCCATCGCGCCACTATATACAAGCTTCTGATCTCTCCAGGATTACACCCACACCATACCACGTGTCACTTTGCTCCTTCTTTCGGAATTGTCGTCAGATAATATGGCCCTCACGCAATCCCAGACGCAATTATAACCGCAATTTCTGAATGAAGTATATACTGCGTTTCCGCAAGCCCTTGATTATCTGAATTAAATTTATTCGGGAAAATTGATAAAGCAGAAGGTGAATCGATCTTTTTTTTTTTTTTTTTTCGAAAACGAATTTTGGGGATTTTGGAATCTGACCTGAATAATTATATTATTATTATAGTTCGATTATTATTGAAGGTGAATCTTTGTTCTTTTTTTCTATCAAAAATAAAAATAAAAATCGAATTTTCGAACGGTAGTATATATCAGAGGAGTTTGTAGAAGGGAAACGGCGACGCCCCCGCATCCTCAACAGCTGTCCGGCACCGAGCGTCAGTGCGCGTCGTGGCGCGGCCACGTGCTTTTCGCGACTTCGGAGGAACTCGACGCGGAGGAAACTGGAGACACTTGAAATCCGAGGCTTGACTCTGCCGGAGAAATTGTGATATGGGGATTTGACGCGGTTGACTGCTGATTCCCAATTTATTATTGATTTATATATAATATGTCGACGCCGCACGTACTCATATAATTCCAAATTAATTACCGAAATTGAGTGCGAGATCGTTTATCTCCGTACAGTGAATATCGATTTTTTATATTTATTCATTTTCATCGATTAAACCGTGCGAATAAAAATCCAAGTGAATCCAAAATACATAATAAGGATATTTTTTCATTGTAAGGGCGCAGAATCATTATGGTGACTAATAATAATTAATCATAATTATTTCATCGACTTTTTGCAAGCAGGTAAGAAAAATTCTGTGCTCTGTAATATTTTTAGGGGATGAGGGGGATGATTTTTATTATCTTCAAAATCCGTTTTACTTTACTTTGTTTTATTTTATTTTTAGTTTCGTTGAAAAAAAAAAAAAAAAAAAAAAGTGGATTGAAAATGAAAAAGACGAGCTTTTTGCATTTTTACAGAGTGAAAATAATTGTAATATGATCCTGGTGACTAAATATTGTATTGAGACAACTACTCGCGTTTAAATGATATATATACGCGGTAATAAAATGAAGAGGAAACTTGAGAGTCTTGGATATAGTAAAAACACGAAAAGACTTTCGGAAATAATTGGCAGCCTTATTTTACAAAGGTGTTTAAATGTCAGGGACGTGTCTGTATATTCAATTTTTTATCTCGTTGTTCAACGATGTTTTGCGCAATACCGCCGTTGATGATTATCTTTATAGAATGTGGGTTTATCAGCGAGGGGAGTTGAGTGGATTTGAATATAATGAAGTTGAGGTATAATAATCTATGGGAAAGTTAGATTTTTAAAACGTATATAAAAGCGTAATAAAACGTTGTGAAAAAAATAATAATTGAAAAAAATAAAAAAAAATAAAAAAAAGTACGATCAAAGCTGTTTACATCAACTTCATATTATATTAAATTATCGGAGAAAAAGAGGGTAAAAAAAAAAAAAAAAAAAAAAAAAAAAAAAGTGAAAATGTATTAAATCGGATTATATTTGTTAAAAATTAATGTCAAAGGTATATATATACAGGGTGGTCCATTTTAATTGATGCAGGCGAATATCTCGAAAACTAACAATTATAAAAGAAAAAGTTTTATACAAAACTTGAAGGGTTTCGAGGGGGAAAGATAATGCTGATATGTGTTGACTTGTGGACTTCGCCAATTCCGAGATTTCGCAAGCAACTTCGGATTTTAGATAGGGAACACATGTTTTGGTTTCGGGCATCTGATAGTGCGATGAAAGACTCATTCAAACACGCAAGCAAAAAAAAATTGGAAAAAAAAAATTTTGCAAAAAAAAATTGGAATAAAAAATTTCGCGAATTTTTTTTTTTTTTTTTTTTTTTTGCAAAAGATTGCTTTTTTGACCCTAGCTTTCGAACACATTCATTGTTCATCACTCTAGCTCAAAATTTTTCTCGCCAATTTTGAAATTGGAAAGATTGTATGTACCAGATTAGTGAAAAAAAAATCGTAGATCAATAACGCAGAGTGATGAACAATGAATGTGTTCGAAAGCTAGGGACAAAAAAGCACAATCTTTTGCAAGAGAAGAAAAAAAAATCGCGAAATTTTTTTTTTGCAATATTTTTTTTTCCAATTTTTTTTTGCAAAATTTTTTTTTTCCAATTTTTTTTGCTTGCGTGGTTGAATGAGTCTTTGATCGCGCTATCAGATGCCCTCAACCAAAACATGTATTCCCTATCTAAAATCCGAAGTTGCTTGCGAAATCTCGGAATTGGCGAAATCCACAAGTCAACACATATCAGCATTATCTTTCCCCCTCGAAACCCTTCAAGTTTTGTATAAAACTTTTTCTTTTATAATTGTTAGTTTTCGAGATATTCGCCTGCATCAATTAAAATGGACCACCCTGTATATATATATATATATATATATATATATATATATATCGACAGCCTAATAACATAGTCACGTAAGCGCCAAAAAAAAAAATTTTCGCAAACTGACAGACGTTTCTCCAAAAAAATTTTGGCGTCTATTAGAAATTGTTTGAAAAATAGGCCATTTTTGGCGCTTACGGGATTATGTTATTAAGCTGTCGATATATACAGGGTGTCCCAGAATTCGCGACGAATAATTTACAGGGTAAATCTTGATCAAAAACGGGATCGAAATTTCCTTAGCCGTTTTTTCCGGTAATGCTTAGATTTCTCGTTATAATTATTTCTAATTATTTCATATCCAGCCAACGACGCGCGGCTTATGAACGGCCGTTCGTCGATGTGATTACCGCTCGGTTGTATGCGTGTCTCCCAGCCTATTGTCGCCGCGAAACAAAGTGCACACAACCAAGCGGCGAGCACACCGACAAGCGCCCGTTCTTAAATCGCACGTTATTGACTGAAATTAAAATAATTATAACAAGAAATCTAAGCATTACCGGAAAAAACGCCTAAGGAAATTTCGATCCCGTTTTCAATCAAGATTTACTCTGTAAATTATTCGTCGCGAATTCTGGGACACCCTGTATACTGTAAAATTTAATGGAAAATTTAATGGAAAAATTTGATTACTATTTTCTTTCAACATTTTTCGACCACTTTATTATTTCCTTATTAATTTTATCATTATTAACAAATTTCTTTAGTTTTTATACTCATATACTATATCCTGCACTTGAAATTCAACTCACAGATATTAAATTCTCAAGTTCTACGTATGTATATACATAAGACCGAAAGCCAGGAAAGAAAAAAAATTTCCTTTGAACGAAATGATCGGTAGAATGAAAAGAGAGAAGAAAAAAAAAAAAAAAAAAAAAAAAAAAAAAAAAAAAAAAAAAAAAAATCGACAGCTACCAGCTATACATATATAGGGATGAAATTGCTTTTTGGCGTCAACCTTAAATATGGGGATGATTACGACTGTCTGCCGATAACAAACGGACAATCAAACACAAGACCGTTTCTTAAGATCTTACATCTGATCTTCGACGAGTATATATACTGGGTGGCAAGTTTTTTTACAATATAGATGCGTGGAAAGTCGGTTTTACATTCTTGGAAAAAAAAATGTAAGTAAATTTTTGTGAACCTTTTTTTGGAATATTGAATCAGCGTTTCTATTTTATTTTTTTTTTTTTTTTTTTTTTTTTTACTTATACGTTCTGATTCTCAAGTGTGTGAAAAAAAAAAAAAAAGAATTTATTACAGCATTTAACGAAGTCTAGTTATGGAATCTAACTGTTTTTATTCGCGGAAAGCATTAATGGGTTTTTATAGAAATTTTTTGTATAAGTAAAAACAAGGGAAAAAAAAACACCCCGTGTAGTTCGTCCCATTGAATGCGGTGAACGAAAAAGCACGAGTCGATTTATTTTTAGAAGAAGAGAAAGAGAGGAGGGATGGAAAGAGATAGAGAAAGATCGTGGCTCATTGATGAGAAAATAATTCGGGAAAAGTTGTCTGCGGTTTTGTTAAAATTGTATAAGAATAAGAAAAAAAGTAAAAGGCAAATATAACGCGCGGGCAAGTTTCTAGGATCCAATTTAATCTCGATTTGAAATTACGCTACCTACCGAAATAAAGTCTAAACACTTGAATAGCGCGGATAAAAAATTGGCGAAAAATACCTCTGCAATATGGATTCAAATGCAACGAGTATAAAAAAAAAAAAAAGCTCTTTTTCGTCTAAGAAGAGTTTGAAGCTATTTATCACGCTGTCGAATGCCGCAGGGGTAGAATAGTGTTCAGTTTTAAAGTGGTGCTTTTTGGCGAACTTTTACCTCGTCTTCGACTTTCTCTCTCTCTCTCTCTCTCTCTCTCTCTCTCATTGTCGGATAGTTAACTGAAAATTGTTCTCGAAATGACCTATGAGCAAAAAAAAAAAAAAAAAAAAAAAAAAAAATGAACGGAAATACTTTTTCAACTGATCGAACTTGCGAGCAGAAATTTTCATTAAAATTTTTACAAACAAGAAAAATAAATATTTACGATACAGGGCGATTCTCTTTAGTCTTTACTCCCACGTACCTACCTACCTACGTACCCGCTGGTCATTTTATAGTCATAAATGTTGATGAGATTAGACGGAACTGGAAATGTAATCAACTTACAACTATCGAGTTAGCCGCTACTCTTGTTCGATAATCCTCTTTAGAATATAACGAACAAGTTTAATTAACTGCCCTGGTCCACCGATTGGTAGGTATAGGTAGGTATGTGTACAACTATGAACGACACCTCGTCTTTGGATCGTGATGAAAAAAATTCGCGGATGATATCCCGTATTCTTTTTTTTTTTTCAATTTTCGCATTGAAATACTTTCGCGGTGGGGGGGGGGGGGGGGGGGGGGGGAAAGATGCCTGTTAAAAGCGGAGCTCTTAATATTAAGATTTAGAGGTCGCTCATCGCGGATTTCTATTTTTCATTTGAATGGCATAGGAAATTTTTTTTTTTTTTTTTATATAATTTTGTAGCTCACAAACCAATGAACAAATCCAAATGACTCATACATATTTTTATAGGAAATTGAACACTCTACAAAAAACTTGTCTTATCATTTTTTGATAAATTGACTCCTTCCAAAGTTATTCAAGCTCAAAGTTCAATTTATAGTTGAGTCAACTATTTTTTTTTTTTTTTTTTGTGATTTTTTTTCCACAATGATAGATACATTTTTTAAAGTGTTTAATCCCCTATGAAAATATGTAAGAGTCATTTGGATTTGTTCATTGGTTTGTGAGCTACGAAATTCTGAAGAAAAAAAAAATAAAAATCCTACATGCTATTTAAATGGAAAATAGAAATCCGCGATGAGCGACCTCTAAATCTTAATATTAAGAGCTACGCTTTTAACAGGCATCTTTTTTCACCCCCTCGAAAGTATTTCAATGCAAAAATTGAAAAAAAAAAAAGAAAGAATAGTCGATTTTTTTGAACCGGTCTAATATATATATAGTATATGAAAAAAACAATATAAGAGGGTAAATTTTCATTTGGAAAGGAACGTTTATATGTATACGTATATATCTCACATATCATATGTCGTTTCAATATATCCAGCGCACGAAAGACAATTCTGCCTTACAGGAATTTCGCGAATATTTGCGATTTAAAGTAGTATATCAGGTATAATATATGAAAAATAAATAAAGAAAATACAAAAAATTTCATAAAAATCGTATAAAAGATGCGACGAATTAAAACTGCTTTCATGTTACAGCTTTGTCAGAATCCCGCGGTATGACGAATTTTCACTTAGCGTCTACTCCTTTTTTTTTTCTTTCCTTCTTTTGCTTTTTTTTTTTTTTTTTATTTTTTTATTTTTTTTTTTTTTTTGAGGGATCCAGACTTTTCGAGACAGGTTTTTCATGCAGTGTAATAAACATAGCGCGACTTACCCTGCCGTATAATTAATTCCAGATTTTCCTTTTAGCCTCACAATTGTAGTCATTATAGCCGCATACAGAAAGAATAAGAGGAAAAACGACAAGATCTGACGAACTCTTTCGTATACCTACAGGTTTTATTATTTTTCAAATTATCGTATTCTCTCATTTTATTTTCTCACCTAACAATATAAAAGCCGAATCCATTCTATGTATAAATACTCATGGTATAAGTACCTATCTGCGGTTTACATATATGTAGTACTATATATATATATGTGCAGAGTTTTCAGCTAATTTCCTAACTCCTAAAATAACCGCAAAGCTTTCGCACTTGACACGTTCTACCGTTATTATAATACAGTGAGAAAAAGAGAATGAAAATGAGGATGGGAACGAGGGGATAAAAGACAGAGAAATACCTCGAGTTATAAAATGCTTAAGCTCAGCAAAAAATAATTTACTCAACGTCGTTTATAGCAAGTCGGTTTAAAAAAATCCGTACCTACGTGTAGTATAGGTGGGAGAAAAATGGATTAGCATTGCAGGTACTCCACACAATTATAATAATGTTGTACACAATGAAATTAAAAATCTGAAACTCGAATTCAAATACGCTTTTTAATTCCATATCTTCAAAAGTATATAAGGACAGGGGTATATGAATTTAGATTTGTCACATATACGTACGCATGTAAAGTATATTCTCTCATATATAATAAATATTATGTGTAAATATGTAGAACAAAATATGTAGAACAAAAAAAACAATGTATAATATGGATTATACAAAAACTTGACGATACAGAATCAAGGAAAGTCACACGTCGTAAATAACCGAAAAGAAAAAAAAGAAATTGCGCAATGAAAATATTCAGAGAGCTTTGCGAGAGCAGCCCCCACTTCCGGGAGAGACTGATTCCCAATTAGCGAGGATCATAAGGGGTTCAATAATTAGTAGATTCGAAGCCTTCCACCCTTTATATGTTTTTGATTTATTTTCCTGTTTTTTTTTTTTTTTTTTCAGCGACCTAATCTTTCTCCTCTTCGGTTAATCTCTTTTCTAAATACTTGTACCACTACCGCCATTGTACTCGCAACCCTTGGCATCTTCATCGGCAAGTTCTTGACCCCGGTGTACGTCATCGTCGCAACATTCCATCCTGGCTTCTTCAGAATCGTTTTCTCCAATGTTGTCATTTCGTTTTCTCGAACTTCTTCTCCTCGGCTTAGAAGCACTTCGGCGAGAGGACGACTCCGTTTTACGTCCTTTTATACAAAAAAGAAAAAAGAAAAAAGGGAACGTGAAGAAAAAAGAACAAAAAATAGTCAATCAATAATTTTCACATAAAAACATGAGCACAAAATTTTACCTCCGCTAATCAGCTTTGCTTTTGCTGTATTCGGACCTTCCGCTTCCCGATCAGAACCTGAAGACGACTCCGACCGATCCCTGCGGCTCCCTGCAGACTCCCTAATCTCGTCGTTCTCGTTAGTTTCTGGATCCGTTTTACCCGGCCTTTCAGATCTCTGGCCGTTTGGTACTTCGCCTTGACTTCGGGCCCCAGGAGCTGCCATTTTTCTCCTTCGATCTTGCCGGTTAGAAACTTCCTCTTCACCGCGACGTCTAAGCTTTCGGGACTTTCTTTCGGTCGTCTGTTTCGTCGTACGCCTACGCCGCTTTGAACTTCGCTTTCGCCTCCGTCTGCTCAACTTTCGTTTGTGCTTTTTGCAGTGGGAACATCTGCAATAATTAATATTAAACTTTATAGCTGCTGCGGTGTATATCTCCTCGAATATTTCGTTACCGATTATTATATTCGGGTGTATAAATCACATGGTTACCTGCTTTTCGGACCTCTTTCAACGGTCTGCATATTATCTGAATCTTTCACGTCTTCAACATCCTCTTTTTTCTTCCTTGACGAATTCTTGACGCTCGTTTTATCCCCGTTACTTACACCACCACCACCACCCCGATTCTTCAAAGCATTTTGCAGAGAAATTAACATTTTGTATCGACCACTACGTAGCTGAAGTAGACCAGCTGTAACCGCGTTTTTCAACGCTCGTTGAACCTGTCAAATAATTTCGAATATCTAATTACTAGGGCGGGGGGGGGGGGGGGGGGGGGGGGGGGGGGGGATTGTGAGCCACAAGAAAATAAAAATAACATTTTACATCCCAACTCCAATCTCTACAGCTAGCTAGAGTTTTAACCGAGTTTAAGGTCCCTGAGCTTTCAAAGGCTCTCCGTATCTCGTCTCATCTTTGAGTTTAGTCAAGCTGTTGACTTTGTAGTGTGTATAAAATTAGACAGCAATCAGTTACCTGCATCGCGAGATTTCTTGTCGGTGGCTTGTTTTCCTGTCTCAAAATCTCCAGGACTTGCTTAGCCGATGATCCTTTGCCTTCTCCGAGATGCTTTACGACTTCTAGGACTCGGGCCATCAGACGAGGATTCGAAGGTCGAGCCATTTCAACGTTCGTATACGTATTATGCGTGCGATAGAAGTCGTTGGTTGATGATTAAAGACACAGCATATCTAATCATTGACTGCCTCTGAAACTGAGTGAGCCGAAAAATTATACAGAGCTGCGAGGTCGCAAGAGCAGATTTTTGAATTTTGTGTATGTAATTTCTAATTTCTATGCATCTATGCTCTTGGGTCCTACGATAATAATTATAATTACGATTCCTGGCTGGGGTGAATAACAATATTTACTTCGTTAGCTGAATGTGGTTTCCGAAGTAATTTACCTACGGATCTCAGAGTCTGGGAAATAATATCGTGTCACGTAATTTTGACAAAACCGTAATTTAATCAAAACATTTTACGCAGCTCCTTTATATAAAGTATGGAGAATATGAATGTTTGTTGTCTAACCGTTGCCTGGAGTTTCTTCATCTGTCAAATAGATTATATTTGTCACTATCACAGCCGCCTAGATCGAAATTGGTATACGAATTAAATAGGACTTTGAAAGCTTTCATTGCGATTTTTATTCCTCTTTTCTTTTTTTTTTTTTTTTTTAATCTGTTTCGAAAATCAAGCGATTTATTTACACTGGAATATAAACCAATGCAGTGAGTTTTCCCTGTATGTTGATTTTATCCCGTGGGAATCAAGCTTTGAAATCGAGCATGGCTAGCATTTCTCTACTGGCTCTACGATATCGTCAATTCTCATTATTGAATCACTATCGCTGATTACAACGTAAATATTTTTCATTTATGTTTACCGAATCCAGTGGCTGATATTGTCATCGACATCGTGAATGAATTGCTTTGTTTAAAACTCCGATTTTTTCCAAAAAAATAAAAAAATAAAAAAAAACAACATTTCCTATTTTTTCCGGTCTCTCTGTTCCACGAGGCCAACAGCTCTCTGCGAATTCGATTTAAACATCATCTTTGCTTCGAGGGTTGATAAAATCGACGAAATCGAATTAATCCAATTTAACTTAAATACAAGATCTGTAATACAATTTTAGGCCCTGATTGTAGCGTGAAAATAAAAACGAAAAATAATTATCTCACAATTTTTTGAATAATCCTTTTTATTTTTTTGTATTTTATATTTTACAGAAACTGGTGGAAAAAAAAAATAGGAAAAAAAAATGTATGACTCGGGAAGATGACTACGCGGAATCTAAAACCATGAAGAAATTTGTTTCACTTGCAATCGCAAATCTCATAACGTCCTACGCCTCGTTCCTGTGAGTATTCATAATCAAAATTCAAAACTCAATTATGCGGTATATAATAACTAATTAACAAACGTTTAACAAGCGGGTCGTTAACCGCTTAGAGATAAATTCGTCGCAAACAAATCGCGGGCTAAGGGATTCTCTACGCTCTTGCGAATTCACCCCGTTTTTGACTTTAAAGGGTGATAAAATTGTTGCGTTTAAGATTACGCCTGGATGTGGTTATACGGCGCCGGCGTCGCCTCTGGCACTTTGCTTATTGTTTCCCCACGTGCGAATATCTCTTACGATTTTATACCTACCCGCTGGTTATATTATATACTTCGACGAAGAGAGTGAGAGGCAGGATTTTTTCGAACACGAGTCGGTCTGAAAAAAATTTGTTAATCTGATTCCGGAATAATAATTAGAGTAGATAAATATCCACGAAGGATGAGAAAAAATATAGCGAGAAAAATTCGACGTTGAATTATTTAAACGAAATAAAACGAGACGAGATTTGAATCTCTTCCAAAACGGAAGTAAAATAGAAGATAAAAGGCCACTAGGTCACAGGATCCCGCAAAGCCGGGGTTTCGAGGTTGCGAAGGCTTTGATCAAAGAAAAATTGTGGAAAGTAGTAAAGCAGAGCGTTTTGCATTTTGTTTTAATAATTTTACATCCCACGTGATTTGATTGAATTTGAAAAAAACTAAAAATCTCATTCGACGTGGTTTCTCGGGATTTAAAATCTCCTTCGCCTCGATAGTAGATATATATATATATATATATAAAACTTGTGCAATTTTTCTACCCTGACATATGTGTACAACCCCTTAAATTCAGAGGATGAAAGAGGGACCATCGGAAAACTCTTGAGCGCGTGTTCAACGCTCGATATTCGATTCGCTCGACTCTGAACTAGATTTCCTTCAATAAAAACAACCCCATTCTGTGGCAACGGGGCAATATAATACCCCCGCATCTCGGTGAAAATTCAATGAAACATTTAAAACGGTGCGGTAAAATCGATTAACGTACAATATCGATGAACGAATGATCATCAATATCTAAAAGCGAATAAATCCAATCCTATGTATCACACGTGATGCGGAAAACTTCCGCGACTAAATACGATCATATAGTAGTAATACCTATATTATATATATGTAGAATATATAGAAATCGCCTTCGATGCCAGAAAATTCAACTGATCGTGAGCAACCAGGCCATACGATTCACCGAACTCGTACTTGCACCGTGTAATGCAGCTCGAGTAACTCGCTCATAAAATTTCTGACATTTTTTTCCATATACGAATTTCACATCCCTTGTTCTATAGATTTGTCAATTGCGTTTGAGTATAGTAAAATCTTGCACTCAGAAAAAAGTCTTGTTGACACAACCAAAATTTCGGTTATTATATGCACAATCACATTTTTTTGTTCAGTCAACCAAAAGTTTTGTTGGAATAGCCAAAATTTTGGTTGTCCCAACGAAATTTTTGGTTGACTGAACAAAAAATTTGATTGACTGAAACAAAAAATGTGATTGTGCATATTATAATAACCAAATTTTGGTTGTTATTTTTCTGAGTGTGTACCTTATAAGCTTTTGCAATATACATACGAGCGAGTAGAATTTTGTTCTTTAGAGTTTTATAATAATTATCTCAGAGCTGTAGCTGGCTCGAGACCATCAATTAAACTACAACGTACACAGAGCAACAACCATGGTAACATTTCCGAGCTGTTAGACAATCTGCTTCGTGGATACGACAACAGCGTGCGTCCAGATTTTGGCGGACCTCCAGCTACAGTTGAAGTTGACATCATGGTGCGGAGCATGGGTCCAATTTCTGAAGTTGATATGGTGATTAATTAATCGAAATTATACTTTCGAGTTTAGAATGCGATGGGAGAAAAAAAATTCATTTCAATTTTTTTTTTTTTAAATATTAAAATTCAAGGGATGATTCCTTGTCTGTGTGTTTAACATAAGCTGTATCACATGTTTCTATAGACTTACTCGATGGACTGTTACTTCCGTCAATCATGGATCGACAGACGCTTAGCTTTTAAGGGTGGAAAGGAGACTCTGGCGTTGAGCATATCGATGTTGGCCAGAATTTGGAAGCCTGATACCTACTTTTACAACGGCAAACAAAGTTATCTCCATACAATAACGAGTCCTAACAAATTTGTTAGACTTTATCAAGACGGAAGAGTACTCTACAGTTCTAGGTAAGTTTTAATCGAGTTTATAATAATAATAATAATAATAATAATAATAATAATCAGTCGTAAACACATTTTCGAAAATTAATTTACCACTCACTCGCTTACTTAGTTGGATTATCCGAAAGCTCAAGATTAATACATCAAATATAATATATTAGATCAAACTATGCGCGGATGCTAATTGGCTTTTTCCATAATCCAATACCGCATTCAACTCGTGAAGGTGTTTAGAAGTTAAAAATCTCTTTTCATCATCCCTTCGAAGACTGTCAGTTTAATTTCACTTATACAACTGATTAGGGTAAAGTGCGGAGAGATGCCGCACTTTTTGGAGAAAATTCATAACTTCTACAAAAATAGATATTAACAAACGTATTTGATAGTGACTATTCTTCAAACTATGTACTAGAATGTGGCAAGAACAAAAAATTGATAAACTTTTATGTTCATATAAAATAAACGTCAACAAAAAACAGTGAAAATCGGCATCTCTCCCACACCCTATGGGAGAGATGCCGCAGTAGTGCGGGAGGAATCCCACACGGTTTCAAATGCCTTTTTCGGGCATCTAGTCTTCCAAAATTGTTGCACAACTGCCCGGAAAATTATTGCACTTTTTAGATCTGATCCAGTCGTCGGTTTTCTTCATTTTATGATAATTTTTCCAACATTCGCCACAGGAATCTTCTCTCGCATTTTGTGACTCTGTTTCTTGTTTCCTGGATTTACTGGATAATGAAAAGGGAAGAGAAGAAGAAAAATGAAAAAAAAAAAAAAATTCTATGAGAAGGTATATATGCGGCATCTACCCGAGTAGAAATTAGATCAGGCAGCCTGATGTAACGCCATGTTCCGTCAGGGCCTGATCAGGCTCTAGTATTTCGTAGTACTGCTTGATCAGGCCCTGACGGAACATAGCGTTACATCAGGCGACTATCAGGCCTGATTCGGGCCCGACATGGGCCTGATTCGAGCCTGACCTCATTTCTACTCGGGTATCCCGAATCGCAGAAAGAGACGCTGTGGTGAATTGTTCAATAAGAATACTGATTTTCGCTACGCAAATGAAACGTACATTTCAAATTGGGCTGTGAGAACTCAGTAAAACCATAACATTTATGAAAACTGTAACGAGGATAGTGATACTTGCATAAATAGACTTCCCGCGTGAAATTTCAACGAGGAAAATTCGTACGTACCATCTTCTGCCCGCCATTACTTTCTTCTGCTTGCGAATTGAATCGCAATGTCGATTTTCGTCTGCTTCATTACTCTAATACTAAACATAAATCGTCATTGCAACACCATTTGTAGGCAAATCTCAGATATATGAGAAATGCGGCATCTCTCCCACTGCGGCATCTCTCCGCACTTTACCCTATTCTTCAATTGATATACATTAGACCGGTTCAAATAATCGACTATTCTTTTTTTTTTTTTAATTTTCGCATTGAAATACTTTCGGGAGGGTGAAAAAAGATGCCTGTTAAAAGCGGAGCTCTTAATATTAAGATTTAGCGGTCGCTCATCGCGGATTTCTATTTTCCATTCGAATAGCATAGGGAATTTTTTTTTATAATTTTGTAGCTCACAAACCAATGAACAAATCCAAATGACTCATACATATTTTCATAGGAAATTGAACACTCTACAAAAAGCTTCTCTTATCATTTTTTGATAAATTGACTCCTTCCAAAGTTATTCAAGCTCAAAGTTCAATTTATAGTTGAGTCGACTATTTCTTTTTTTTTTTTGTGATTTTTTTTTTCCACAATGATGGATACATTTTTCAGAGTGTTCAATCCCATATGAAAATATGTAAGTCATTTGGATTTGTTCATTGGTTTGTGAGCTACGAAATATTTTACGAATCTTTTTTTCACCCCCCCCCCCCCCCCCCCCCCCCCTGAAAGTATTTCAATGCAAAAATTGAAAAAAAAAGAATAGCCGATTTTTTTGAACCGCTCTAATATCCAATAAAAATCGAATAAAATGGAGTTCGACGAATACAATGAAGTTTCGATTTTAGTTTAGGTACCTAAAAAACATTAAATGTCGAATCGTATCGAATCAAAGTGTCGGAGTTTAGATCAACCAATTAGCTTTAATGAGGGACGAAAGTAACGATGGAAGGGATCAAACGGCGTGTCAAATTTCTCACTGTATTACCCTCGGGAGTAATGAGGCGAAGAGCTATGTACTGAAAGGGTTATTATCGATTTAGGTACTTACCCCCATCGCATAGCCTGTTCAGAGATAAACGAGAAGCTAGCGATGTGGGGGGTGGAGGCTGGGGGTGAGGGTGAGGGTGAGGATGAAGCTCTTCTCTCGTAACTAGGATAGTAAAGATAAAGTTGAGGAAATCAGGCGTCATTTACGAGCGACAAAGTAGTTTGGTAATCTAAAAGTCATTACAGCTGAGAAACTGACTGCAGCAGCTCTCTCAGCACTAGAAGTCGAAGTTAGAATTTGAACTTTTTTAAGGTAAAGAATTTTTCAGCGAATAAAAAGCGAGCCGAGGACTCGGATTTATCGGGTCTTAAAATTCGTGAATAAAAAATAGAGAGGGGAATGGAATAGCCGCGTTTTATGCCACCCAGAATCTAGAAAATAGATTATTCTATGTATTTAGGTATACCTCGCAAGCTTCCGAGGTAAGAAATACAGAGATTTATTGCCCTCCAACGGGAAAATTGAGGGTAAAATAGACCCTGATACCCCGCGCTTAGGCCACTGTGCAGAAAGCTATAGTAGGTCAGAGTCTACTAATAACGTGAAAAGCAAACAACTTCCAGACGTGATCCGACCGGCGTCGACTTCAATACCTTCGATTTTTATTCACTACGTGAATACCGCCAAGGCCACATTCAAGGTCGTTGGACAAAAAAAAAAAAAAAAAGAAAAAGGAAGAGTAAAAAGAAATCAAAAAAAATTAGAAATTTAGTCAATTTTCGTGATTAAAATTTTCCCCCTTTTGGGGTCTCTATAGTAATTGAAATAATTTCGTTAAACTAATTACATAACGCCAGTTTATTTGAGACGATATATTTCACCCCTTCGCCCCACTTTCACTCCCAATCATTATTCTTTGCTAACCAATTTCTCAAAGGAAGCTTTTTCGGAGCGAAATTCAACGCCCAAAAAAAAAAAAAAAAAATAACAGAAAAGATAAAGAAAGTTTAAAATTCATAAGGACGAAAAATTGTGTAATCTGAAATTTTGGCGACGTAAAATATTATATGAACCGCTATCGCCTCGGTGATGCGGTGATAAATGGTTTTATTTTTTATTTTAATTAATCATTTCTTTCCGCGAGCACGACTACGGTGCGACTAATTAACAGGGTGGATGGAACACCAGGCCCGCGTCTCGGATTAAATTACTCCAATTCTATCCAATCAATACAATCTTATTGAAGGCGAGTGTATTATTTCGTCAATATCTCCGAAAGCCAGCTCGTCTCATTTTCCGTCTTTTTCCTCTTTTCTTTTTCAATATTTTTTTTTTCTCTTTTTTCCATCAACAAATTTCTATGTGCATAGTTTACCTATCAATCAAATACCTTTCAATCAAATTGAGACTCTCTAACACCGGGAAAGTGCTGTTGAACCCATTCAGATTCTCGAAATACATATATTATACAGGGTGACTTAAACTCGATGTTGTTTAACTGAAATTTTAATTCGATATACTGAAAAACGAATCACATTTCTTTATTTATTATTTCAAAAAAACATAAATTGGTACATTTGCAATTATATAAAAATTATCTCACTGTCACTGCAACGCATGAATGAATAAATTTAAGGGTACTTTTTATAAGGTAACTTTTTTCTTTTTTTATTTTCTTTTTTTCTTTTAATCAGGGGTCCATCTGCTTCATCCTCTTTAAAATAAACGAACGAAATAAAGAGAGAGAAAAAAACAAAAAAAAAACATTTTTTGTGTATAACATATTTTCAATGATCAATCCTTTATTTGATATTTGATCAGTCAGATAACGAATTGCTTTCACTTTCTTATAAATATAAAGATCAAAGTTGTTATACCTAACAGAGGAGCCAAGCTAATCCATCATTAATCTAATGCTCCCCTATAGCTCTTATAATCGATTGGATTTTTTCACAAACGATCGCAGAATATCAGATAACACCGCGCTTATTAAAGAGCCGCAATTTGGCGAACGAAAGCTTCGGTAAATAATTGAGTACTATATATAAGTTACAATCTTCTCGATATAAATTTGAGATTTTTATAAATTAAGGTAAAAAGTTATTTTTGCTACAGAAATGTATAATAATATATTTATATATACGAATAAGTCAAGTAGATGGCAAACGGCCGGTTTTCCTGTCGAAAAATACCAAAAAATCTTCTGAAATCTGACTCATTTCCCGAAGGATACTATCCCGGAGCGTCCCTATCATCTGTCAAAGATCATCCTGACGTTTGGAAGCCGCGGGGATGCCGAGTATAGCTGCGGTAATATATACCGAAAATCGTGGCGATTCTTGAATATCAATATTATGTGCTTTTCATGTATAAAAATAAAAAAAGTAAACTTATACACCTACCCTGCGTGGTACCAACAACAACGGAGGATTAATACCGCAGCTGGAATCGAATTCATATATAGAATGAACAAATCTAGCTATATGGATTAATGCCGTGGAAGAGCTTTGACGAGCTTGCGAAACATTCCGCGAGTTCATAGAGCTCCGAGGAGTTTCACCCCTTTGGGGTTGACTCGACGTCAGTGTGTCAGTGAACTGATCTTTACACGGGATTCTCTTCGAACCTGGAAGCAGCTGACGCACTCCCTCCCTCGCTCTGTATTCGCGTGCAAATAATTTCCACTTCCGCGAAGGTACGGAGGAGTGTGACGAAAATTGGTGAAAAAATATTGAACGGTTTTACTGCAATCGCAATCAGTCCGGATGTTAAATAAATATGAAATGTTGAAAATTTCGCGTTGCTGTACAGGAATAGCAAGAGAAGTAGGATGAGGACGAGGAGGAGGATGAGGAGTTTGAAAAATTGGGGAATACATCGCCCCTCCGATTTCCGGCAGTGTGAAATTCTCGAAATAAAATATTTGCCGAGGTATTTGTTTACGGGAGGCTGTTTATAAAAAAATTTCAGAACCATATATATCGACGGGTAGAAAAAAAAAATATGGAGATTGAGATGGGGCACCGAACAACTATACCGTAGTGCCAGATTTTTGTCTAAGGAAATTCCCACGATATTTCACATCTTTTATATAAACTTTTCAAATTCTCGCCAATCACACAACCCGCAGCTATAAAAACAAAGGGTAAAAGAAGGGGGGTGAAAAAACTTAGAAGAAAATCACTGGTGATTTGAGGAGTCAGGATGACGGAGGGCTCATCTCTCTGCAGGATTAAATGGGTCGATATTGTTGCTGAAACAATCCAATTAAATTGACCGATGCCTGGTGCGTGCAGAAACTATTTAACAATTGAATAATGAAAGCGGCTACTATTCGAACGATTACCTTATATTATAGGTATTACAGTGTTTTAATTGGATATCGAAGAAAGTTATATACACATCCCCTTAAATTTAATCAGACCCAATAAAGTTAGAGAAAAGTTCAAAGTCTGCCACGTGCTGCACCTGCTGCAGGATGTTAATCAACAAAGCAATTAAAACGGCAAAGATCCTTGATCAAAGAACTCGAGGCGAACAAAGTTCGTATGAGGATAGTGCAGTGTATATAGTTTGTATCTTGGATCCGGGTGAATTTATACATCCCGGTTATAAAAATTTTGCGCAAAGAGGTAGTTTAGTTTATTTTTTGAGAAAACGAAGGGGAGACGAAGCTGTTTTAGCCCTCGTAAATTTAACAACAAATTTAGCGAGGTATTGTATCTCTCTCTAGCTCTCTCTCTCTTTTCTCTTTTCTCTCTCGCCCTCTCGGTATGTCAATCTCAATCTCAAGGCCCTGTCCCCTGCCTCCTGGCTCGTTTTAACCTTCTTACTGCACGATGAAGGAAATTGCTTCGACTTATTTGATAGCTATCGCGATCACATGGAAATTTCAGACGCGCAATAAACGAAAATGGCACATCATCTTGGGGATGATAACCCCGAATTGAAGGAAAAATTTCCAAGGATTTTTTGCGATAGTCAAATTTTAGAGGCTTGTCATATACGAGAGTACTACCGATTTCCTCAATTTAATATCGACGTCTCTTTTTGTTTTCCCAACATTACACGTTTTGCAATTATGAAAAAAGTCCACTCAGCGTGCTGATATCTATATCTATATCGACTTCTAATCTCTAAGAGCGCAGAACTATTATCCATACATTACGTTACATGTATGTGTGTGTACAGTTAGTTCGATAACTAACAAGCTTAAGGGAAATACTGGTGCAGAGACATACGTCTGATAATCGCCGACAAACCACTCAGGGCGAATCAAACAGATCAGTAGCCTGCATCCGCAGAATGCATTTACCCGGACTCCAAACTCACTCAATAACTAAAACCAGAATTCAACCTCACTAAAGTGGCAGACTGCAGCACTAGATTCACGACGAGCACATTTTCCTCATTCCATCTTCGCTACTGCATGCAGTGCAATCTGCATGTTTCTCTACAGGGAGCTTTTAATAGAGAATAGCAGTTAACGAGGCACTCGCAGCGCATGAAAACTTGGGGGTACAAAAAAAAAAAAAAAAGGAAAAAAATTCGATGAAACTCTTGCGATGATTACTGAGACCTTTATTTGCACATTATTGCTCCTATTCTATTTAATTTCGCTATTTTTAGGTTGACGATAAAAGCCGGCTGTCCAATGAACCTCGAGGACTTTCCGATGGACACGCAAAGATGTCCTTTAAGATTTGGCAGCTGTAAGTTTGAATGAAACAATTTTTATATAGTAAATTATTTTTCGAAGGTGAGAAAATTCTAGCTATATCTTTTCTTCTAAAATACTGAAGAATTTTCTCTTAATCAAGGGGCAGCCTTCCCTTCACTTTGCATTTTATTTAGCTTTAGGATAAGTTAGATTTAAGTGAAAAGTGTATAGGAAAAAAAAATTTACATATACATAATTTCACCCCACGGATTTTCACCCTCGTAGCTGTACCTACTATCCTATACAGCTATACGATTACGAACTCTTTTAAACTCAAATACCCTCACAGATGCAATTCAATTTTTTCTTAAACCTACATTTCCGCCTCTATAGATACTTTCGGTTAATTCTATAGGGACGTCGTTAACTTCCAGCGAAATTCAGGATAAAAAAAAAAAAAAAAAAAAAAACGACGTAATTTTTCAAAAATTCTAATTTTTTATCGCAAATTATTATCTCACGTTTTCCTATACTATACTCTTCCCCCAAAGGACCCTAAGTTTCTGGTTACGAGCTGATTAGCCTTGCGCACTTAATTCTCGGCATCTCATTTCTACTCTGATATACCAATAAGCCCCAAGATTTACACACCGAACTATACATATACAGTGAAGCGATGGCTGTATGTCTTGATCAAATTTCTCCCTTAATTATAACATGACGAACAATGATTCGTCCTTATATCTAATTCACAGTTGGTTACACGAGCCGAGATGTCATCTATAAATGGAACAACGCTCGACAAGTAGCTATTGCCGAAGATATGAAACTGTCCCAGTTTGATTTGGTCGCTAATCCAACGGCAAATCATTCCACAGCACCTTCGCACAGTAAGCAATTGATCATCATTTAGAGATATCGAGGCCAGAATGTATAAATTCACTCGAAATTCTGCTGATTATTTCTTTTCTTTTTTTCCGGTTATATAATCGAGATTTTTCCTTTGCACGAGAAAAAAATTATGATGAATACTTCAGATTTTTTTTTCTTCTTTAGCCGAACCGATTGTTCAGAATTGAAAAGGAAAACGGAGCACAGAAAAGCTTTTCTGAAATTTGATAAAAAAAAAAAAAAAAAAAGAAGAGCCACGGTTTATATACACTAGATAAATATTGGAAACTATAGTGAAACGAAAATTGATACTCCCTACAGCCTTTTAGTTTTGGCTCTTAAAAGATCGACTATTTACTTTCAGAGAAATTCGCGGAGTATATTTGGACCTAAATTAGACAGATTTATGTGCTGCGTATAAATAAAAGGGAAAAAAATTTTGGAACATTTCGATAGTGAAATTTTTAGTCAGAACGATATATATGAGGTATTCCACGCCGTTTCGAACGGTCAAAAAAATCACCGCTTCCGAAAAAATCGTAATTTGGTCCTCGAACACAACTATATCGAAAGAATTTTTGTGAATTTTTTCAGAATTTTCGGATTCCATTTGTGGATTTTTTCCAAACTCCAACTTTTTTTACAAACTTCCGTATCTCAAAAGTATAAGATCCTACAAGAAAATTTGTGAGACACAAAAGTTGTAGTTTCGAATCAACTTTCAGAAAAAAATTTTTTGGGAATTTATCGAATCCCAAAAATACCAATTTTTATCAAAAATACACAAAAATCGATTTTTCAATCAATACGTCACCTTCGATTTGCCTCAATAAATCACAGAAAATACTCTCAAGTGTAGACAACAACCCTGTATTTTGGTTGAGATGGGTGGCGCAATCGTTTGGAAGATATGCTTTATTAATTTTTTTTTTTTCTGAAATTTTTTTTTTTTTTTTCTGAGAAAAAAATTAATAAAGCATATCTTCCAAACGATTGCGCCACCCATCTCAACCAAAATACAGGGTTATTCTCCACACTTGAGAGTATTTTCTGTGATTTATTGAGGCAAATCGAAGGTGACGTATTGATTGAAAAATCGATTTTTGTGTATTTTTGATAAAAATTGGTATTTTTGGGATTCGATAAATTCCCAAAAAATTTTTTTCAGAAAGTTTATTCGAAACTGCAACTTTTGTGTCTCATAAATTTTCTTGTAGGATCTTATACTTTTGAGATACGGAAGTTTGTAGAAAAAGTTGAAATTTGGAAAAAATCCACAAATGCGATCCGCAAATTCTGAAAAAATTCACAAAAATTCTTTCGATATAGTTGTGTTCGAGGACCAAATTACGATTTTTTCGGGAGCGGTGATTTTTTTGACCGTTCGAAACGGCGTGGAATACCTCATATACATGCGATGATAACATTTAGAGCAGAGGAGGACCTCCGGGTCTTATATGTAGGGTAAATAAGTTGTCCAGGATCTAATATCCGGTTCGTGAGTAGGTAGTATAGGGGAAAGTGCAGAGTCAGAGCAACTCGGAACAGGTAATTGAGTCAGTTGACTTTTTCGATGTATCATATAGTCGCAAGACACGTGGTGTGTGTATCTACATCTGTACATCAGTCAGAAATGCACTGGGGAGTTGAATCTATATAAGGGTATAAAATTCACCGGTGAACTGGAGCACGTCAATTTGAAAGGGAAAAACTTTGTAACCGGAAAAGATTTCGACGATCGTAGCTCTTTTCTCGAATATATATCACGGAGCAATTCGCATGTGGCGTGTAGAATTTCATTTTTTTTTTTTTTTTTCTTTTTTTTTTTAGAATCTAAGAGAATATTATAAAATATACAAGTGAAATTCGAGAGTTTCCATAAATATCTATTTGAATTCATTTAATCTAATTCGTATTTACTTTATGAAATAACGAATTTCAATCCTCAAGTTGACCTTAAATTTACTCGATTTATTATTTTTTCCAGGAGAATATTCGATGCTCTTGGTATCATTCCACCTCCAAAGACACATGGGAAATTTTCTAATCCAAGTTTACGGCCCATGCGTTCTACTCGTTGTTTTGTCTTGGGTTTCTTTTTGGCTTAATCGTGAGGCAACGGCCGATCGAGTCTCCCTCGGTAAGTTTGAACGACGTTAAGTTTATTTAAATTCCAAATAAATTTCAACCAATTATTATTAATATAAAAAAGGAGTAACGGTGCATTTCGATTTCTGAAGACGAGGTCGTGTTACGAGATGATCGGTTTTTTATCTCTTCTTTTCATCTCATCATTCATTATTCATTTTCTCTTATTACTCTTCCGCAAAGTTTCGAAACTCAAATAGGTATACTTTAGTCCGATGAAAAATCTCACCTTTGGGACAATATAATTATAACGTCCGCCTCTTTCTTCCGTCGATTACCCACTTCGCGCACAGTCGCATCTCGACGAGGCGAGACTTATTGCAGTCGGTTAAGGTAAACGGACCTCTTGCCGACCTAAATGCCACGTTCAATCCGGCCATTTATCATAATTGGACAACAAAGACTACCGTAGTCCTCAATTGCTCTCGGGAGAGAGATTTTCATTCATTCGAGGGACTGGGGAACAAAGAGGAGGAAGGATAAACTTGCGATTTAGGATGTTTGCAAGCCCGAGTACATATTATTATGTTAAAACATTTTGCGTGTGCTTTTTTCGTTGTTTATTATACATATCTACTAGACCGGTTCAAAAAAATCGACTATTCTTTTTTTTTTTCAATTTTCGCATTGAAATACTTTCGGGGGGGGGTGAAAAAAGATGCCTGTTAAAAGCGGAGCTCTTAATATTAAGATTTAGAGGTCTCTCATCGCGGATTTCTATTTTCCGTTTGAATAACATAGGAAATTTTTTTTTTTTTTTTTATATATAATTTTGTAGCTCGCAAACCAATGAACAAATCCAAATAACTCATACATATTTTCATAGGAAATTGAACACTCTACAAAAAGCTTCTCTTATCATTTTTTGATAAATTGACTCCTTCCAAAGTTATTCAAGCTCAAAGTTCAATTTATAGTTGAGTCAACTATTTTTTTTTTTTTTTTTTTTGTGATTTTTTTTCCACAATGATAGATACATTTTTTAGAGTGTTCAATCCCCTATCAAAATATGTAAGAGTCATTTGGATTTGTTCATTGGTTTGTGAGCTACGAAATTCTGACGAAAAAAAAATAAAATTCCTATGCCATTTAAATGGAAAATAGAAATCCGCGATGAGCGACCTCTAAATCTTAATATTAAGAGCTCCGCTTTTAACAGGCATCTTTTTTCACCCCTCCGAAAGTATTTCAATGCGAAAATTGAAAAAAAAAGAATAGTCGATTTTTTTGAACTGGTCTAATATCTACATAATTTCTTCAATTTAAAATTCATCGAGATTTATTCTATTGCAGGTATAACTACAGTCTTGACTATGACTTTCTTGGGATTGGAAGCTCGCACAGATCTACCAAAAGTTCCGTACCCAACGGCATTGGATTTCTTCGTATTTTTGTCATTCGCTTTCATCTTCGCAACTATAATACAATTCGCTGTGGTTCACTATTTCACCAAATACGGATCGGGAGAGTGTTATTTTAGCTCAGATTTCAGCGATATGGACAGCGATACGGACAGCGATAGAGATGATCAGTTCACGAAAAATAGCCAGCGACATACGGTTTGTAATTTTTTTTTTTTTTTTCCCCCCATCTCTTATAAATATATATCGTATTTTCTCTATAGCTTTAAAAATCGCCCTAAAACATTAAAGATTATCATTAATATTAAAATAATTAAAACACTAGACTGTTCATTAGATCGATAAATTCATTCCGCGTTTATTAATCAAAAAAATATTAATCACGGACAAAAATCTTAAATTAAAACGGATTGGTCGGATTAATGAGAGTCGAAAGAAATTCATTATGCGTTCAAATCAATTATTCTCACTTAATTTGAAGCCCGAAATTGACCGCTACATGCTAGACTCCAGTCCTCCGCGTAGCGAGAATTATAAGTAGTCAATTCTCCTACTAGTCAGACTACGAAGAGTAGTCAATTCTCGCACTCGGCGGACTACGAAAAGTAGTATAAATTCTCGTACTCCCCGCAGACAACGAGCTACAGTAAGTAGTCAGTTCTCGCACTCGTCAGACCGGGGCAAGTGGTAAACTCCCTTGTTAGGCAGACTGACGAAGTAGTAAGTAGTAAGACCGTGCATTTGCGGAACGTAACTAGTAGTAAGTCCCGGTAAACGGTGAGCCTGATCGCCGTTTACCGACCATAGATACGATAGAATTAGGAATAGGAGTCCGTATTTTGACGAAAAAATATTTTCAGGAGCGTAGAAAATCGTCGAATACATCGAACTCGCGTAATCGAGGGTGCAGACATTGTCCTGTAAACGGTGAGAGGATAATAGAAGTGATACCTCTCTCAGAAATACCCTTTCCAGAAATGAGAAATCGTTCGAGTGGACAGTGGCAGCTAACTTGCCTACCGTGCAGCCCGTCGCCACCTCTGCCAACACCACCTCGCAGGATATCGACCCGAAGACGTCGAAAAAGAGCGCCAAGATATAATTCTGTTTCAAAAATCGACAGAGCTAGCAGGGTCGTATTTCCCCTATTATTTTTGGCAATAAATGTATTTTATTGGTGGGCCTACCTCTCGAGAAGCGAAAGGATCACTTATTACAACGCGAATTTACCTGCGTGAAAATATAGCGCGAAATTCAAATTTGGAGAAAGAGAGAAGCCGCGTTTTTGTACAGAGTACTTGAAACAGGGTTCCTTATTTACGATCTAGTCAATTTTTAGTTCAGAATATAATTAACTTACCGTATAGATATTCCATCCTTTTTTTTTTTTTTTTTTGTGGTAAAATAATTTGATGATTAATTATTATTCGCGATCAGCGTTTCATCGAACTTTACAAGCTGCGAATTTTTGAAAATTATAGATAGTAAATAAATTCCGTCTATTATAAATATTATAGCCGACCAATTTTAAAACCTAATTTATGATTGATTATACATGTAAATACAATTTTTCAAATTATAAAATGAATGAATAAAAACATGTTTTACAATTTACTTTATTAATCCGATTATTTTTACGTTCGTAAAAAAAAAAAGAAACATACCAAAAGAGAAAAACTTAAGATCTAACATCTATCATATGTATTATATTAATTATTCCCTGAATCATTTCATTCTCGTAATATACTAATAACTGTATAATTGTAAATGGCTCGAATAAAGTTATTCTAAGTTTCAAACACGATACTGAATACTATTTGTAAATTTAAGAGGTAATATTGTTTGAAGATTTGTTTGTTTTTTTTTTTTTTTTTTTCTAAATACATAAGAATTAGGAACTAAGAATTTCACATTATAGAAACGAGTGTATATCGGCTAAAGAATCTGTGTAGAAATCAGGAATTAATTCCTTCGAATTCTCAGCAGTTGATTCTTTCAAAGCTTTTACATCATTTTCTGTTGTTACACCGGATAATACCAGCAACGTTTTCATTCCGGAACGTTTGCCCGTCAATATATCTGTATGAAGGCTGTGAAAGGATGAAATAGAAGTCAATGATTTATGAAATTTGATAAATATTAAGCGATAAACATATTTCAAGCATTCAAAATAGTCCTAGAAAAATGATCAGGACTTGAATAAAAAAAACAATTGCTTACCTATCGCCAACGAACAAAGTTCTCTCTGGAACAACATCGAAGCTTTCAATAATCGCTTGCTTTATGTATGGCGCAGGCTTTCCTAAAACTATGGGTTTTCTCCCTGAACAAGCTTCCACACATTTAACAATCGCCCCAGGTCCTGGAATTGATCCGTTAGGTATTGGAACTTGGTGATCCATGCTTGTAGCGATGAAAAGTACGTTCGGATCGTGCAAATAAGTAGCGGCTTTCATGAGCTTGACGTAGCTGATATGTTCGTCAAAACTAACTACCACCGCTCCTATATCTTTTTCCGGTAGAAAACTTAAGACAACAGTTTTCAGATCTGGAGTCATAAGATCGGGCTGAAAATAGAGATTTTGTTACTCGAAAGTAAATCCTTGCGCAAAGTGGAAAGCGAACATTGCTAAAATTTCAGTACTTCGAGTAAGAAAGCGTTTCGTAACTCACACCTCCTCCTATGTGGGGAATTCCAACCAAATCCAATTCCTGGCCAATTGCAGTGCTTCCGGCTAGGTATACCTTCTTATTGAAATTAATACTCTTCAGATAAGTGGCTACGAGGTAAGCTGTGCCCACAACTTCTTCGGGCTTTGCTTCATAGCCGAGGGCTTTAAGTTGTTTGGTAAGATCCTGGCGTGAAGCGAGCGGGCTGTTTGTCAGATAGAAAAATTTCTTTCCATTTTCTTTAAGCTTCTTAACTGTCTCTGGTACGCCTTTTATAGACTTGTCGATGATGTACAAAACCCCTGAAATTTTATATAAGTTAGAAAAATATGGTCTCTTAATGCTATCGGAAAAAAAAGATTGTATGGTCTCTCCTTCGCATTCTGTAATTACAATACAAATAAACTCACCGTCACAGTCAGAAATAATTGTATCGATGCCTTCAAAGAGCTTTTCAACTTCGCACCGTTCCAGAGTATTCAAATGAACTCCAGCCATTATTTCAGTATAATAGAGTTACTAGATTCTGTTACAATTCTTTAATAATTAGCGTGTTAGTGTGCAGAGAAAGAAAAAGTTTAGAAAATGAGTAGCGAACGAATGATTCAGCTTCAACAAGCTCACTAATTCTTTTCAATTTACTACCTAAGAGCAGGAATTGTGTAAAGCACTTATCAACGTATATAAGTCAAGAGCGAATGAAGCAAGTTTTTCTGTGGCTTGTGTTGATTAGATGGTTGATAATGACTCATAATGACGTATCAGGTTCAGTTTATCTATCCAGCTTAAGATTGTGTGAGAAAATGAGTACGCCACATAGTAATCGTAGTCACCGCAAATTTTTCTAAAAGCTCTAACACTTCCTTGAAGAATAGTTTCTAGTTAAATGACGAATATATGTACAATATGTTTCAATACATTCGGAGTTTCAATTGAGCTAAAATGATACTCTAAACTAGTTCACTAATCAGACTAATCATTCAATTAATTTTCTAAAATTTATCCAAGTAGGACTTTGAAGGTTTTATTTAATCTTTTATGAAAACAGAATTTGCTACGTAAGATGATATTTGTTTAGAAGTTAGATAGTGCAGGTAGTAGATCAGACAACCGTTTGGTATAGTAATCTGGTACTAAATCTCTGTCTGTTTTTTCATCAGAGTTCTTCCAGGTCTCAATATCTTTAGCAGTAGTCACGCCCGATAGAACGAGCAGTGTTTTAAAACCGCAATTCTTTCCCAATAAGATATCAGTGTCTCCTCTGCAAAGAAATTAACAGAATTATCATAATTTATTCATCTTTTATTATGAGGAAAAAGAAATCCAGATTCTGCGCTATACTTACTTATCACCGATCATCAAAGTTTTCAATGGATTTAGGCCGTACTTAGAAATGAGTGCTCGGCTGATATACGGCTCTGGTTTTCCAAGTAATACAGCTTTCCTGTTAGCCGCTGCCTCTATTACTCTCAACATACACCCCGATCCTGTAACATTGATACCGAATGAATAAAAGAAGTAAGAGACTGTAATTTTTTGAGAGAATTCAAGATTTGGAAGCAACATCTCACCTGGAGATATATTAGAGTTTGGCGAGGGTCTCTGATTGTCGCAATTTGTTCCTATAAAATGTACATTAGGATCTTGCACATATGTTGCCGCCTTAACTATCTTTGGGTAGCTTATTTGGTCGTCAAAACCTACTACGACTGCTCCAACTTCAGGATCTGGCTTAAAGTCTATTATCATTTGTAGAGAGTCATCGACCGGAGGATCTGGCTATAAAATTACCATAAAATGAAGTGATTAGCTTATTGTTAGAGTGTTTAATCGTGTTATATACTCTTTCACAGAGTTTAGTAGATAATAGCGATGTTTTTCTTCAGTCGCAGTATTGAATAAAGTCAAATAATCGTCTCATTTACCCCTAATCCAATATGTTGGATTCCCACAGCGTCTAGTTCTTTCCCTATGCCGCTGGTACCAACGATGTATACTTTTTTATTGAATTTTTTTTCTTTTAGATATTCCGCTGCTAAGTATGAAGTGCACATCACCTCTTCCTGTAAATAAGTCGTGTATTACAGGATTTTGTTGTTTGAAATAGCGAAAGCTCGATCAATTTCGTTGAAAAAAAGTTCTAAGAGACTTTATTTCTCTCGCAATTACCAGTTTAGCGTCATAGTTCAATTTTGTACATTTTTCAACAAACTCAGTCCTGGTTTTAGTGTTGTTATTAGTAACGTAAAAGAATCTCTTCCCAATATCTTTGAGCCTCTTTACTACTTCCGGGGATCCTTGGATCGCTTCGGCTTCCAGCCACAAAACTCCTGGAATTTATAAAACGAATATTAACATATATGAATGAGAATTGCTGCGCGAGTTAAAAATTGAACAGAAAGAATTCTTTATCTAATCATAATCACCATCGCAATCTGACAATACCGTCTCAAACGAGTTGATAAAATTGATCAGTTCTTCTTTGGACAGTGACTGTAAATTTATCGCAGACATTTTGTGTCGGTCTAATAACAGCTCAACTGTTATTTGGTACTAGGAGTAATTAAACGGAAGACTTAGAAGCTCGGAGCAATTAAATGATCAAGGAACAGAATCTGAACTCTACTGTTGCGTAAACTTGACGAAATGAGTCACACTGATTGCCACGTGGCATTGATTACGTAATTTCCTTCCTACGCAAATACAGGCCTCACAATAAGCGAATAACACAATTCATCTATTCATAGATTTCTCTGATTGGTTGATGGCTTGAGTTTATCATATCTTATGCTTGTTTGTTGATGGAACCATCAGGAGAACATGTGATCTAAGCTAGAATGTAATTGAATGATGTTACATTTTTTAAATGCAGAATAATTGATCCATAGAGCAGAAATTTTAGATTTTAGTTTATTTATATCTGCCTCATAGCGTGAGAGAAAAATAGTACATTTTATTACGAGTAGGGAAAGGCTTTTTGACGAAACGAGAGGTTTACGGCACGAGCCGAAGGCGAGTGCTGTAACGAGGTTCGTCAAAAAGCCTTTACGTACGAGTAACGATCATTATTTTTCATCAGGATTGCCGAGAAATAGCGACGAAGTTGCGATTTTGAGGTTAGAATGATGAAAAATAATTTATAGATAGGAATACTTTGCAGCATCTTCCGTCGTTTGAAATAAATTGTTTTCAAAAATTTATGCGCATTGATAGTTTGATTTATTCAATCAATTATAGGGTAGCTGCTGGGTTCGTACGTTCATATACAAACGTACAAATTGTTTTCTACAACTTTTTATTACAAATTAAAGAAAGTAATAAGACTTGTTGTAAATATAAGTAAAAATATTACACATAGTGTATTTTTCTAATTGCTTGATAATTGAAATCAAATAATAATACAATGAAATTTGTGCACGATTATTGATTTAACTTAAGCAACATTACTAGGTTTTAATTTTTCTAAATACGGTAATAAATCGCCAAGTTTGTCTATATAATAATCTGGAACTAAGTCTCTATCCTCCTGAGAATCTGACTTTTTCCAGGCTTCAACTTCGCCCAGATTTGTTACCCCCGATAATACCAATAGAGTTTTAAAACCGCATCTAGTTCCCAGTAAAATATCAGTGTTGCAACGATCCCCGATCATCAGGGTTCGCTTAGGGTCAATCTTGTAGCGTTTAGTAATCGCATCTGCGATATACGTCTCTGGTTTTCCTACTATCACCGCTTTCCTCTCTGCACATGTCTCGATGCATCTGACCAGGCTTCCCGTACCTAGGGAAAGAAGTAACTGTTTTTGCCCCAAGATTTCAACACGGTGTTATTTAAATATTCAATCTCATTATTATGTGATTTCAGTTATTCTATTATGAAGATGTTGACATTTTGTCATCTGGAATTTGAATTTGTACCCGGTATGACGATATCTCTATCCAGAGGAAACCTCTCGTCTGTATTAGTCCCAATAAAGTGTATATTTTTGTCATTCAAATATGAAGCGGCTTTCAGAATCTTTGGGTAACTGAAATGCTCGTCAAAGCCAACAATTACTGCCCCTACTTCAGGGTCTTTGTCAAATACTTTGTACGGAACATCTTTTATCACTGGGTCAGGACCGACTCCGCAATGATCAATCCCCGCTTGCTCTAACTCCTTGCTTATTCCTGTTAGACCAAATACTGATTTTACTTTATCTTTTATCCCAAAGTTGATCAAATCTTTAGAAAGAAGCGAGGAGGAGGAAAGTAATTCAACTATTTTGGATCTATAGTTGTCTGTTTTGTCAATTTTTGAATGAAAATAGAATTCTCTAGAATCTCTAGGCTTTAGATAGTTGGGTTTTCAACTCTAATCATATGCATGATTACTTATCGCCAAAGTTGAACATTTCAGATGTTTGATACATCGAATGCAGACAATGATCAGAAATTCTGTTTAGACTGAAGAAAAACAGCTTTATGGCTATAAATTTTGAAAAATTGATTCAAGAATGTTAAAAACCATAAAAATGAATGCAGATAAGTTAAGCAGCGATAGATTGAAGATTATATCTGGGTATAAAATGTCCACCTTCAGTTCCGACGACGTAAACTTTTTTTTTGAATCCCAAATCTTGGAGGTAGCAAGCAGCTAGATAAGAAGTACATAAAATATCATTTTTAGTAGCTCGGAAATTGAGCTTGTCGCATTTTGCTTTGAACTCTTCTCTAGTTTTTGTGCTGTTATTAGTTATGTAAAATACTTGATTTCCCATGTCACGAAACTGGTTCATTACTTCGGCAGAATTTTTCAGAGGTGCCATTTCCACCCATAGTACACCTATATAGGAATATCGAGAAATTCGTGAATTTTATCCACCGAAGATTAAACGTTTACATTTTTTTTTTTTTTTTTTTTTTCATTTTTTCATCTCCACTTCAGATAATGAATACGTGACATTGTTATATCTTCTCACGAAATATCAATGAATTGTTACTTTCTATTTAAACCTACCGTCACAATCCGTCAAAACTGTGTCAAACGAGTTTAAAAACTCGTTTATTTTATCCTCGCTTAACGATTTAATATTGACAGCACCAGCTACAGCCATGATGTTATTACGATTTAATGCTTCTGTTGAAATGAATTTACATTTATTTATAATATTTATATTATTGACTTTCGTGTAATGACGGATGACATTGTTAGCCGTAATATGAAGTAGTTTATTCATTCTGTATTTATACGATGGTAAGTATAACAATCATTCAACATCACATTAATTTCAATGATAGACTTGTGATAGGTTTTTGAGGTTATATTTCTATTACCTTACTTACTTACTTATATTATATCACCTTGCAATTATTCATTCAAGTAACTCCTGTTGATGCGGTTGATTTTAACCACGAGATATATTTTTCACTTTCAAGGTCGTTTACTATAGAATGAAGCATGTGATCCCGACATTTCTATGGATATGGTGTCTATGCGCGTGCGTCGCGCCGACCCGTTGTCGAGAAATAGGCCAATAGAAAATTTTTATCTACCAAAGACTAAGGCGCGCGAAATTCGATTTTATAATGCGCTATATGACTTACAAAATATATTCTTACATTTTATTTTATGTATACACGGAGAGAAAAATCTAGGGTTTAATGCAAGAGAATTCATGGGATTCACACGCGGAGTATTTGTTATGCGAACACCGCAAGCGTGTCTTGCTCAATTTGCTAGAGGACCTCATGGGTTTAATGCGCGACATACCCTTTTGCCCTGAATGCACCAGCGCCCATGCGAAGATGCCAAGAATCAGTTGGATTCATAGTAATGCTGCCTTGCGCTAATACCGTGAAGTTGTCCGAGGGATATTTCCAAGAGAGCTCACGGACTTTTTCCGTGAAGCTCCTTGCGATTTCCAAGAGAAATGCTTGCTATTGAAGCGTGGCCAATGTTCACGCGTTAATCGCCAGTTTTTTCTCTCCGTGTATGCATGCATTTATCAATGCAGAACTATAGTTTGTAGAAATAAAAAATGCTTCACGATGTATAATGTATGATATTTATTTTCACGTATTACTGGTAATCATATAGTAGAAATATCGACGGATTTTGAATTGTAAAATTAGCTGCAATTCATATCTAGCAGCCGTTTAGCGTTTACTAAAGATTACTAAGTCGCATTCAACAAATTGATATTAGTTTTCAACTCGTTGTTCATCAACCTGATCAGAAGATCCATTAACTACTTGATTATCGTTTGGTTTTGCAACGAATTCATCATCTACGTTATCATTTGTTACTGTTTTACACCCGTTGGTCAATTCTGGATCTACAACTTCCATTTCTGCACAATTTTCAACAATTTTTTCCGAATTTTGAATCGGATCTTCGTTGCTAAACGGAATTTTAGTCTTTCGGTTCAAAATATCCTTCTCAATTTCTCTGGGCAGAAAAACGACTTCATCATCTACGTTATCATTTGTTACTGTTTTACACCCGTTGGTCAATTCTGGATCTACAACTTCCATTTCTGCACAATTTTCAACAATTTTTTCCGAATTTTGAATCGGATCTTCGTTGCTAAACGGAATTTTAGTCTTTCGGTTCAAAATATCCTTCTCAATTTCTTTGGGCAGAGAAACGACTTCATCATCTACGTTATCATTTGTTACTGTTTTACACCCGTTGGTCAATTCTAGATCTACAACTTCCATTTCTGCACAATTTTCAACAATTTTTTCCGAATTTTGAATCGGATCTTCGTTGCTAAACGGAATTTTAGTCTTTCGGTTCAAAATATCCTTCTCAATTTCTCTGGGCAGAGATAATCCGACTAATTTACTCAGCATACTCTTCTTCGCAATTCCAGCATCGTTTCTTTTCTTTTGTTCAGACTCGCTAATTGTCTTTTTCTTCTTTTTTTTTTTCTTCTTCTTTGCCAAATGGATCTTGCTCATATGTTCGACAATCTTCTGCTTAGTCGAAAGTTTAATGTTGCATATATCGCAGTGAAAGTTCTTCCCCAGGTGATTAGAACGAATATGATGATCGAGATTCCGTTTAAAGAAGTAAAAACGTGGACATTTTTCATACGGGCATGGTAAAATCGATCTATCATCCGTGTGTACAAATGAGTGCAATTTCAACTGAGTTTTATTCATAAAAACTTTGTCGCAACCCTTGCATTTATATTCTGAAAATAAATAAGAATATAAATTAATTATTCATTCATTCTTCTGTATAAACAGATGTATAATCAAATCATTTTATATTTCATTCTGACCGCATGTATGCTTGCTGTTTCTATGTTTACAAAGAAGCGTCCATTTATCGAAAACAGCTGCACAATCTTTTGCCTCACATCGATACTCCTTTGTGCCACCATGAGATGTTAAGTGTCTTTTGAAGGCTCTAAGTCTGGAAAATTGTTTCTCGCATATTTCACACTTGTACAAAACAACGCCCTTGTGCGTTGCCTCATGTTCCTTGTACTTTGACTCTTTATCAAATTTCTTATCACATTCTTTGCAATAAAACAAGCTATTCCCAGAGTGAGCACGCACGTAATGCCTTTTCAAATTCTGTTGATTACTAATCATTTGAGAACATTTTGGACATCTGAAAACAAAACAATACAGAAGATCTTCTCTCTTTGTAAAGAAATTAGTTTAAAAAAAAAGAACATAGTAAGCCTTACTTAAACGACTGCTTTACCATATCGTGTGTTTGATTATGTCGTTTTAAGTGGGACGAATTCGTGTAGGATTTATCGCAGCCCTCATAATCGCACTTGTAGGGTCTCTGTACATAAAATTCACATTGTTGTAGCAGATTTTTGAATAGTTTTTATCAAAGATGTAGTATAATGGTTTAGAGCTGTTTTTGGTATGGAATAATGTGCGCTAAAGAGAGTTGAGTGGATATAGAGCGACGTACTTCACCCGTATGCTGCCTAAGGTGTATAGTGAGTTTGGAGGGTTTTGAAAAGGCAGCGTCGCATCCTGGATGCGTACATTCGTGAATTTTGTCAGATTCTATGGAATCTTTTTCGCTGGTAATTGGCGAATCGTTTAGTTCTGAGAAGGAATTGATCTGTGAAGATGGAAGAGGAGAAATTTCGTTCATTATGGAAGACATCTGATGATGTGGATACTTTTTACACTTGGAATTATCAAATTATAAGAAATACGCGACTGTGTGATCGCGAATGCAAAATTAACCTCTTATCTAACAAGTAACACGTGCTAGTGTCAAAACACTCGGGAACAAACGGCATGATTGAGTGTTCGATGGTAGCGACATCTGGCGGAATGCGTTGTCCCTGTCTTACCCGCCGATAAGAGCGTTTTCTAGTCCCAAAGCGCGGGCTCTTTGGTTTAAGGGGATATGAAAGGTGGATTATACACCTCGAATTTTTGACAGCCCGTTTCTCAGCTAAAACACATCCGATCGATGTGAAAATGATATCAGTGACGTAGAAAAAGTGCACGGAGGGAATGATGCTCTTGGATTTCCAAAAAGAGAAAATAAAATGTACAGTTTTATATCAAGAGTGCTCTGTAACGAATAATCTTTGTTGCTGACATTGTACTTGATAAATATGGAAACACCCGAAACATTTTCGCTTTTTGGAAATCGAAGAGCATCATACCCTGCGTTCACTTTTTCTTCGTCACTGATATCAATTTCACATCGATTGGATGTGTTTTAGCTGAGAAACGGGCTGCCAAAAATCCGAGGTGTATAATTCACCTTTCATATCCCCTTAAACTCAAATTACTGAATTCGATCCGATGATGGATTCAAATTGTTACAATACAAGAATAATTGAGGAAATAGGTGGATCAATATGAACCCGACTCAAATGAACCCCTTTCAAATGAATATCCGTCGACTTTTTATTCCTGTCCTCTAATCTACGATTTTACTCTAAAGAAATTCCAGTAAAGTTAAAGACACGAGTGAACACTCGATGCACACGTAGTTCACGAGACCCATGCTTATCTCCTTATATGTTGAAGCGGAACAGAGTCGAAAGTTCAAATGATATTCCCATTTATGCAGCTCTGAATATGAATAGTTTGAGTAGTAAGAGAAGAAAGTACAAGAGAGTAAGTCATGTTTCGGTACGTGGTGATTGCCAATATCTTTTTGGCTGTTGTGCTAGCTGATCCAGAGTTAACGTGCAAGATTCAATATGGTCATAACGTGTGTCACATCGGAGTTATTTTAACTGAAGTAACTCAAGAAACTGCAGAGGAGCCAATGAGACAAATGGTACATCACAATATCCTAGACATGGAATACTTGAATTTGGTATCCATAAGACCTGGGGCCTTCAAAAATCTCACGATCACAGACTTATGGTTCATCCTCGGCAACCAAATCTCTTCTTTGGAATCTGGATCGTTTACTGGTCTGCCAAGATTGACCAGCTTGAATCTTAATAACAACTTTGTTAAGCTGGTTCCCAATTTATTTCGTGACTTGTCTGAGCTGCAATACTTGTACTTGGCCAATAACGTGATCGATGAAATACCAGATGGGACTTTCAACGGGCTATCTAAAGTGAAGAACCTGTTCCTGGAAGATAACGATATTTCCATGATCAATAAAACCACATTTCATGGACTTCAAGATCTATCAGCTCTTTTACTACACGACAACAAAATAGTTAGCATCGCGTCTGAGGCATTTGAGAATCTTGGGAAATTGCGTACTTTTCAATTAGACTTTAACGAAATAACGGAAATCAGAGCCAACACCTTCAAAGGTTTGACTGATCTTGAAGATTTATACATCGATCATAACAGCCTGACGTCTGTGCCGCGAGAAGCATTCCGAGGATTGCCGGAACTGAGGCACTTGTATCTTAATAGTAATAAGATTGTTGTCATCCAATCTAACGCTTTCGTTGGTCTGAGTCATTTAGAAACGCTGGACCTTAGCGACAACGAGATTATGGATCTCCAAGCCGGCGCATTCGAAGGACTCTCGGCAGTAGCACATCTTAACTTATCTAACAATAAAATTCACACATTATCACTTGGATTATTTGCTGGACTTGGCGAGTTAGAGTCTCTTTATATGGCTAATAACACTTTGACTGAAGTAAACCGAACCAACGTTGAATTGGCAAGTTCTGTTACCGTTTGGTTCAATTATTAAGTGCAGGTACCACGTCTTATAGTTTGATTTGCACCTTTTTTTATTACTGCTTCACAATCCATGTTGTCACTGTGAATAATGACTGTAACATACGAATGTCGCAGAATTTCTGAATAAATGATTTCTGAATGAACTTATACCTGTACAATCGTGCTTTGTACATTTCATTCCCATTGTATGCATATAACATATATAAGGTATGTAAAAATGATTCATTAATACAGATGCTTGGTCTTGGAGTCTGGCGTTGTCCTCTTTTTTCAGGTAGGATGACTTTCGGAAACTCGTTTGGTCTAGTTTTGATCCGTACTTTGAACACATTATTTGCATACCCCATTGTCTATTCTGCGTAAACAAAAAAAAAACTTCAAATCGCAATAAATTATAAACACATGGATCGAATAATCTGTTCGATTATAGATATTTCAATGTAAAATTATCATCCGAATTTACCAGGAGGTGATGGCGAGAATAAATTTCTCGAGTGAAATACCCGGTAGGTTCCACCTAAATCATGTATGCTTGTTTTGCGAAAGTGATTGTATTGCTTACTGAGTAGGAGATAGTGGTCAAAGTTCAAGTGATATCCCTATCTATGCGCGGTGCATACTATACGTGTGAAGAGTTAGTTTCACAAAGTCAGCGTACACGAGAGGCAGAGTCCTCGGAGCACAGAGTTGTAGTAATGTTTCGTTTCGCGGTGATTGCCAATTTGCTTTTGACTGTTCTGCTGGCCGAGTCAGAGCCAACGTGCAAGGATCAGTATACGTTCATAGTCTGTCACGTTCAAGGAGTATTAACGAATGTAACGGAGCTATGGAATGCTCAGGTACTAAGTGATCACAGGGACTTATTCATTAACGATTTGAATTTGGTATCGATTGAACCTGGGGCCTTCAAAGATCTTCCGATCGAATATTTGCAACTTGGTCAAGGAAACCGAATTTCGACTTTACTACCTGGGGCGTTTTCTGGATTGGAGAGATTGAAATATCTCTATCTTGGTAACAACCTCGTTCAGCTGAGGCCCAACTTATTTCGAGAACTTTCGCAGCTGAATGCGTTGTACTTGTTTGAAAACAAAATCAACGAAATACCAGATGGGACTTTCAATGGGTTACCAAACGTGGAAATCTTGAAGCTAGACGTGAACAAAATTCCTGCCATAAGTCCTGCTACATTTAATGGACTTCAGAAGCTGGAGGAGTTATTCCTAGATGACAATAAAATAGGTAACATCGCATCCGAGTCTTTTGCGAACCTTGGCAAATTGAAGATTCTTAAATTGGATCACAACGATATACAGGAAATAAAATTTAACACTTTTGAACAATTGCTCAAACTGAAAAAGCTTCGTCTCAATCATAATAAAATTACCACGATCCAAGCTAATTTATTTCGAGAACTGTCAAGGCTGGAGATTTTGGAATTGGGTAATAACAAAATCAATAGCATACCAGATGGGAGTTTTAACACGCTATCTGAATTGAAGTTTCTGTCCCTGGGCAATAATGATATTTCTGCTATAAATCAGACCACATTCCATGGACTCCCGAAGCTTGAAGAATTAGTACTGGATAACAATAAAATAGCTAGCATTGCTGCTGAGTCTTTTGCAAACCTTACTAAATTGCGATATCTTAGATTGGGCTCCAATAATCTAACAGAAATAAAGCCAGAAGTATTCAAAGGATTGCAAGGACTGAAAAGATTGGAACTTTTTAAGAACAAGATTACAACGATCCACTCGAGTGCTTTTGATGGTGTTGGTACTTCGATGGCGCTAGCCCTTGAACACAACGAGATTACTGATTTATTGTTCCCTCATTCAATTGGAGAGCAGTTGCACCTAGCGATTTTGCAGTTATCTGATAACAAGATCAATCACATACCAGATGGAGTCTTCAACAGGCTGTCTGAATTGCAATATTTATACCTATATAATAATAATATATCTGCTATATATCAGACTTCATTCAACGGACTTCCGAAGCTGAAAAGTTTATCCCTGAAGAATAATTCAATAGCTAGCATTGCACCTGAGTCTTTTACTAGCCTTGGGGAATTGCGGTCTCTTGACTTGGACTTTACCAATTTAACTGAAATAAATCCCAATATTTTTATAGGATTGCCAAAACTGGATTCCCTGTATCTTAATCATAATAAAATCACCACAATCCCGTCAAATATATTCAATAATCTGAGCAGTTTGCGGATGGTAAGCCTTGCCTATAACCAAATTTCTGATGTGCAGGCTGGTGCATTCGAAGGACTCTCGATCGTAGAAGTAATCGACTTGTCCTATAACGAAATTCACACTTTTCCTCCTGATCTGTTTGCCGGACTTTCATCAATAGCTCATTTATATTTAGTTAATAACACTCTGACTGAATTTAACCGGACTGTTATTATGTTGCCAAATTCTACTGAAGTCAATTTTGTTGAAAGGGCAACCTGGTATTTTTCGTAATCTTACAATAACTTGGATCATCTGTCGACTTTCATTTCGAATGGACTTCGTTCTTCTTTTTCTATTTCTAATTCCCGGGTATTCTTGGAATGAGTTTGATACTTTCGACTGAATTTTTCCTTAAAATTACTCTGGTATTCAGCTTTTGACGAAATCACAATATGAAATACATGCATCGTTATTACCCCCATGAATTTACCTAAGTAGTAAACAGAATGGTTTATGAATATTATTCACCCTTGTCTTATATTGAATCCCTTGATTCTGATCAGCAAGTCTTTTAATATCATTTAATAATTTCAATATCCATATTCTATCGAATGGGGTCAAGATTATGTAAACCCTGCAGGTTCCATAAAGCAATTACTATAAGATCGCACCGACCGAGAAGGTTGATAATTATTAATATTTTATCCTAAATTTAAGGATACGATGTGAGATAACATTGTTTGTAATTTTATCATTCCATCGTTATTGTTGAAGGGTTGCAATGGTATAACTCGAAAAGCTACTCCTAAATAAAAATTTGGAATCGTACGGATGTGTTTTATTTATTATCCTGAAACGTACTTGCTTCTGAATTAAGATTTGAATAAATAGATTCATTGTCAAGTGCATCCAATGAATATTATCCACAGGCCTAAGGAGAGTTTTTAAGAAAGAAGATTATTTGAAATTATCAATATCATGCGTCAATCTATTCTTAGATTCTCTTCCAAAGTCCACAGAATGACTGTCTTAGTCTTAATTGCTGCGTTTATCGTTATTTATCTTACGACTTTTTTTTCCCATATACATCCCAGCCAACAATCACAGAGGTTATGTAACAAGGATGTAACGGCCATGCCAAAATGTCCGGACATCCAGAGTCCGGCTACATATCTGGTACTTTGACATCGCAGGTATGTACCTGAGACGTCAAAGTACCGGATATGTAGCCGGACTCTGGATGTCCGGACATTCTGGCATGGCCGTTACATCCTTGTTACATAACCTCTGTGATTGTTAGCTGGGATATCGAGGCGAAGATGTCAGATGTAAGTGGACATTTGAGATACTCGATTTAATCAGCGCGTATTGCTTTACATTTATTGCGTAAACACACGCACTTGATTTTACTGACGTAGAAACAGTGACCTGATTCGAATTATTTCAGTAACACAAAGGGTGAGACATACGAGTAGTCAGATCTGCAAATCCAAAACCAAATAGTTGATCATTTTCTGTTTCGTGGTGAACGTCAACATTAGTTTGAATGTTACACGAAGATCCTTGTCTAATCACAGAATTGCAGAATTCAGACATTCTCATTTTTATACTTATCAATGAAAATATTTATTGCATGATTTTTTCAAAATCCACGATGTTTTTGAAAATTGTTGTAATTTGACCTGGGAAAACGTAATTGTAACAGCCACTTGCTCACCAATGCAAACCTTGGCTTCGAGTTGCTCACAGAATGACTTCACAGCAGAATCGTAAAGCATGAATTTATTTTTTGAATATCTTCTAAACTCCGCACGATTTGAGTTACAGTAGCTGATATAGTGAAAATGCATGCCCAGACAGCACGGAATATTGCCCAATATTGTAGCAACATTGTAGCAACATTGCAATATTGCAATGCTACTACAATGTTGCTACAATATTGGGCAATATTGCGTGCTGTCTGGGTGACTCGAATCGAAGGAACACCCGATATGTTCCGCCTAAATTATACTCATCTCACAACGTTTCTTGCAAAAGTACATCTTCTGTTCTACTGATTAGGAAATAGCAGTTAAAGTTCAAATGATATCTTTATCTGTGTAATACATACGAATATAGCCAGGGTAGGGAATCAAACGAGCACAAGAGTTAGAGTGAGAGAGTTAAAGCGCGGAGTAAGTCATGTTTCGTTTCGCGGTGGTTGCTATTTTGCTTTTGGCTGTTGTTTTGACTCACACAGAGCCACCCTTGGAACCGACGTGCGAAGATCAGGATAACTTTCACGTGTGTTACATCCGAGGAGTTTTGACTAATGTAACGCAGCGAAGACAACCCAAGCGCCTCATCATCGACGACTTGAATTTAGTATCGATAAAACCTGGGGCCTTCAAGCATCTTACAATCCAAGAATTATTCCTGGGTCCTGGAAACCAAATTTCAAATTTAAGACCTAGAGCGTTTACTGGACTGCGGAGATTGACCGAACTCTATCTTAGTCACAACGCTGTTGTGCTGATCCCCAACTTATTTCGAAGACTGTCTCATCTGGATACGCTGAGCTTATCGAATAATTCCATCAACCATATCCCAAATGGAACTTTTAACGGGCTGTCTGAATTGAAGCAGTTGTACCTACGCGGTAATGATATTTCCGCGATAAATCAAAACACATTTCACGAACTTCCGAAGCTGCAACATCTGTACTTAGACAATAATAGAATCACTAGTTTGGCATCTGATTCTTTTGCAAACCTTGGCGAATTGCGGGGACTTACGTTAGACTCCAATAACATAACGGAAATAGGACCCAACACTTTCAGAGGATTGGTACAACTGGCTAAATTGGACCTTATGCAAAATAAGATCACCACGATCGATTCGAGTGCTTTCATCGGTGTGGGTACTTCGTTTCAACTAGACCTTGACTCCAACGAAATTTCTGATATATTTTTCTCTGATTCGATTGGAAAGCTTTCGGGACTGCGGAGTTTGACGTTGTCTAATAACAAGATCAACCACATACGAGATGGCGCTTTCAAAGGCGTACCCGAATTGAAGTCTTTGATCGTGAGCTATAATAATATTTCCATGATAAACCAGACGACATTTTACGGACTTCCAAAGCTGAGAGAATTGTATCTACAAAATAATAAAATCACTAGCTTGGCATCCGACTCTTTTGCAAATCTTGATGGATTACGGGAACTCACGTTGGACTCCAATCTCATAACGGAAATAAAACCCAACACTTTTAGAGGATTACCGAATCTAATGACCTTAAACATTATTCACAATAAGATTACCACGATTAACTCGAGTGCTTTTATTGGTGCGGGTACTTCATTGGTAATAAGTCTTGATAATAATGAAATTTCTGATATCTTCTTCTCTGATTCAGTCGGAGAGCTATTCCAGCTCAGGAGCTTGAGCTTGTCTCATAACAAGATCAGCCACATACGCAATGATGCCTTCAAAGGGTTGGCTGAATTGCAGCGGTTGTACCTACGCCATAATGAAATTTACACGATAAATCAGACTGTATTTCGCGGACTTTCAAAGCTGAAATATTTATATTTAGACAATAATAAAGTCGCTTTCGTTGAATCTGAGTCTTTCGCAACGCTTGAGGAATTGACGATCCTTTACTTAAACTTCAACAATTTAAAGGAAATAAAATCCAATACTTTCATAGGATTGCCGAAGCTGGGTTCCCTATATCTTAACTTTAATAAAATTGTCACGATTCATTCGAAAACTTTCATGGGTCTCAGCGGTCTGCGAGAACTAGATCTCAGCAATAATGAAATTTCTGATGTGAGTCCTAGTGCATTCGAAGGACTCTCACTGGTGCAACACATCTACTTGTCTAATAACAAAATTCACACTTTGCCAAATGGTCTTTTCGCCAGTTTTCCGCGATTGCATAATCTGTATTTAGCTAACAATAATCTGACTGCAATTAATCGAACTGCTCTTCAGCTGTCAAGATTCACTACAGTTAATTTTGTGTACACAGGATCCCCTGGCAAATATTAGGCACGTAGACATTTTGTCTTGTAATTACTACGATTTTGGTTCACTTGTTATTTCATACCAATTATAGTATAAGTGTAATATGTTATATGATATGCAGGACCTCAAAATAAACGACTTTCAAACATGTAAAAATGTGATCAAGCTACACACCATTTTTTTCCCTTAATTAATGTATCTCACAAACGTTTCTCACTTTTCATATAGGTCCATCTTTGAACTATTCAGAGCAAAAGTATCGTGTAAGTATCGATAGCTAGTCGATTATGTATGTAAGAACAAAAAAATATATATACATATTAGACCGGTTTTTTTTTGTATCTTTTTTTTTTTTTTGACTCCTACAACCTTGGAAAAGTGAGTTTTAGGTGTAAAACGAAGCCTCGTGGAACCGGAGCCTGAACTTTCCCCATTTGATTAACATAAGATTCTTGCTACACGCAAACACTCTCATAAAAATATCTCGAAAACTATGCAAGCTAGGAAGCTGTTCTTAGTCTCATCTGGTAGGTAATTGAATTCACTACAAAAAAAGTCTGATCTATGTTAGATCTAAAAATTGAAAAAAAAATTATGAACAATGTATTCATCAAATAAAGCTCACGTGTATGCGTCCGTAACGAGTACAAGATCAATTTCTAGCTCGGAAATAGATCAGACTTTTTTTGTAGTGAATTCAATTACCTATCAAATGAGACCAAGACCAGCTTCCTAGTTTGCATAGTTTTCGAGATATTTTTATGAGAGTACACCCAGAAAAATGCGTAACTTACATTTAAAGATATTTGCACATTTGAGATTAACATATTTGACGCAAAGAAAATTACGGTTGATTCTAAGAAAAGTAGAGGTATTCATATATTTCATCTGAATATACGAATATAATTGAGTCTCAAGAGACATAGTAGCTACTGTGATGAAATATACTTTTATTTGTCATTAGTATATTAAAAACTGCTATGGAATCCTTCATTTCATTCAAAGTTATATTTATTTGAATCGGGTAAATGCATGTCCGCAGCTCATCAGCGCCACATGCTAAAATGACCGTTGCGAGTACGCGTCGCTATTCGTCATTCGTCATTTTTCATTCGTAGCGTGTGTGGCGTGTGCGAACTGCGCGACATTCATGTTTATCCGGCGTCAGAAACAGTTCCAATGGATCAAGAACTGAAAGAATTGTTGACCAGCGCTGGTCTGGAACAATATATTCCAGTCTTTGAACATCAGTATTACATCAAATAGATATATTTACGTTTGGAAGCTCAGCTCTTAAGGTAGTAGTCTCGCTACGTTGTGGTCAAATGACCGCTTATCAATCGTCGAAATAAAACAGAATGATAAAAAAGGTTTTCTGTATTTTCTGTATTGCATAAGTCTTTGGTCGATTTAAACTTCAGGGATACAAATTCGAATTTTATGATTTATGATTATAAATAATTTTCATAACATCTGCTCTGAAACTTCAGCTTTCAGTGCCTGTTTAGCGAGTCGAAACAAGTTAATTTCACGCGAATGCCATGAAAAGCTGTGACATACGCTGCAATCGCGACTTCAATGTTTTAGCGGTCTGAAAGCTGCATTGCTTTCATCCCTTGGGAAGAAAGCAACTGCTTTCATCCCTTGGGAAGAAAGCAATTCAGATTTCAGACCGCTAATGTTAGATTCATATTTATATAAGGTTCGAATTGGATCAAATCAAATTTAACGAAAGATCAAGAAAATAACTCAATATAACATCTTCGGACCAGGTCGTCGCGCCTTGAGTTTTCATCCATGAGGCGAGGGTATTATAACGTACGTTAAACATTTGTCCTTAGAATATTATCCGGCAATAGATCCATTGATGCAGCATTTGCTTTATATCTATCAGATGTTGTGGAGTACTTGGTGTTTCACCATTATTCACGTTATTTATATCCATTCGTAGGCATTTCAAAATTTTTAATGTTATCAAGCAAATTGAAATATGTATGAAACCTGAAGTTTTTTGCAAATGTTATGAAAAACATAGTGTGTGACACGGGATGAAACATGAATGCAGGCACGGGTGATGTCAGCCCTCGCCTTCGGCTTCGGGCTGACAACTTCACCCTGGCCTGCATTCATACTGTTTCATCCCTTGTCACACAATATACTATTACTACTGCTGATTTGATTTGGTTATGATCGGCAAATTATGATCAACTACTTCATGGCAGTCGATAGATTATGATCAACTACTTCATGGCGGTCGATTTTCTGCTATTTACTAACATTTTATCATGAATATCTTAAACGTTCTCTTCGAATAATTCGGTGACCATATACTTTTATAGTCGCGTTGGAATCCTCAGAATCTAATTCACAAGTAGTAACATTATTATTAACGTTATCTAATCAACAGGGGGATGAATTCGGCAATCACAATGTTGGCGGAACAGTTTTCCCATAAGACGCCGAGGTAATTTTTCCATTTTCGACGTAACATTACTTCTTGAAATCTCCGGTAAGGTACCAAATACTTAGGTTTATATGAAAGTTCATCACATGAACTCATATATATTTCAAAATCAAGGATTAATCTAATAACGATTGCAGCGAGACTACTACCTTAATCAGTGAGGTTATGCTCTTTTTTCTTTATGAGATTATGTGTTTTTTCTGTACAATGATTTGTTCATACTAGTTATCATATATTATATCTTCACAGAACTGAATCATATGAAAAAATATACTTTATCCTGGGTATTTTGCGCAATGTGAGTTTCATTATACCTCCACTAACTTGTATATACGCACATACACACACACACACACACACACACATATTATGTATATTCAACTACAATAGAAAATGAAAGATATTAGTTGGTTCAAGTAAATAATTTATTTAAAGTAACACAACATTTATTTGCTTCAAAATATCATATTCTTGGGCCCCAATGAATCGATGACAGCATCTTGCGGCAAGTTTCAACTAAACATTTGATATCGGATTGACTAAATTCCTAATAGGTTCATATACAAATAAACAGTTTGCTTTCACTTGACTAGATTTTAGTTGTCTGAAGTAGTACATTTTTCTGGGTGTGTTTGTGTAGCAAGAATCTTATGATCAAATGGGAAAAGTTCAGACGAAATGCGGAACCTTTTAAAATTGAGCTATCGGGCTCCGGTTCCATGAGGCTTCGTTCTACACCCAAAACTCACTTTTCCAAGGTTGTAGGAAGTAAAAAAAAAAAAGTTATAAACAAAAAACCGGTCTAATACATATATATGGGGAATTCCACGTGAACTCGGTAAACGTTTGTCCCTGACCCCTCCCGATTCGGGCCATGATTTTTCATGTTATTGTACCTGCTCAAAGAGACGCTCTGAATTTTTTTCCAAAATTTTTCGGAAAGTCGCCATTTTTTGAAAAATGCACAAAACGCCAACATCGGAGCCCCAATTTAAAAATCTGAAAAAATTCTCAAAAATCCTCTGTTAGATATCAAGATTTGTCAGTCTTGAGCTAAAGTGGGCAAACGTTTGCTTCCATTTTTTTTGTGGTTTTTTCGAAAAAAAAATTATGAAAAGGAACAGCAGCAGATGCCAGTCCACTGTGCACTGTTGCTCGAACGTTTTTCTACGTAACGCAGGATTTTTGGGAATTTCTTCCTGATTGATCGGGAGCGATTTTTTTGATTAGACCTGAATTCAAAAATATGAAACAATTTCTGAAACTCGGTTTTAAAATCGGATGAATAGTCCAAGCCCACTTTGCAATAGGCTTGAATATTTTCATGATACCCAATTTTTCAAAATTGTCTTATATTTTTGAATTAAGGTCGAATAAAAAAAATCGCTTCGGAAAAATCAGACGAAATTCCCAAAAATCCTGCGTTACGTAGAAAAACGTTCAAGCAACAGTTCACAGTGGACTGGCATCTGCTGCTGTTCTTTTTCATAAATTTTTTCGAATAAGACACGAAAAAGAATGGAAGCAAACGTTTGCCCACTTTGGCTCAAGGCTGATAAATTTTGATATTTGATAGAGGATTTTTGATAATTTTTTCAGATTTTTAAATTGGGGCTCTCATGTTGGCATTTTGTGAATTTTTCAAAAAATGGCGGCTTTTCGAAAAAATCTGAAAAAAATTCGGAGCGTCTCTTCGATCAGGCACAATAGCATGAAAAATCATGGCCCGAATCAGAAGGGGTCAGGGTCAAACGTTTACCGAGTTCACGTGGAATTCCCCATACATAATATATATTTAACAAGATATTGCGTCGAATTCGTAACAAGCAAAGGATTGGACTTGTCGTAGCTCAATATTATATTGACTATATAAAATATGTTAATTCTGTTCACTGTAACTATCTAAATGGTATTTTTTTTTTTGGTTGTTAATAAAACAGTTTTTTCTGATGAGGGCGACGAACTTCGCCGAAACGTTAAAAACCTGAAGTAAGAAGTTCCTTCATTTCTTTTCTTCACCTGACTCGATTTGACCGATAACGTCCCTCAATGAATTGAAACTGTTGAACGAATACCCGAAAACATGCGTAAGATAATCCAATTACATAATTATACCCCAAATACCATCACGCTAAAAATATTTTCTACTGTTTTCTATTTGTATGTTTTTTAAACTATAGTTTTCGACTTACAATGAGATTCTTTTGCCATTCATTTCCTTGATTATCAACTACATTTGTCAATTGGTTCTCTGAATCTCTTCCAAAGTCCACATAATGATTTGTCAATTGTCTTATGCTGCGTCTGTAGTTCCTTATCTGATATTTTTTGCCAATATCAGGGTCAGAGATTGTAGGCGTAAGCGAACGTCTGAGACATTAGAGTTAATCAGTTTGTATCTCATTGCGACGTGACTTACACTAATTACAATTACATAGCAAAAGCGGCTCGATTTAGAAGATTTCTCTAATATATAAATGGTGAGATCTATGGATAATCGAATTCGTCAATCGAAAACAAGAGATTTAGTCCTTTTTCGCAACCGCACTAACATTGATTGTAACTCTCAGCCGGGCAAGATCTTTATTTGTCCAATTACAGAATTGAGTAATTCTCATTTTCATTTCTCAACATTAATTTTACAAGTTCCTCAAACTCTAGAATTTTTTTTCATCTTTCACTCACCACAATTTTTGTTTTCTCCAAATTTTACGATTTCACCTCGACATTTATCATTGAGATAGAGACTTTTAATTGCGTGCTGATGTTGAGCTTGTTATTATTTCTTTCCTCAGCAACTATAATAGCTCGGGTAGCGAAGCGGACGAGCACATAACGGAGTTGATCATGTTTCGGTTCACAGTGATTGCTAACTTGGTTTTGGCCACTGTACTGGCTCGGACGGATCCAACCCCGAGACCAACGTGCAGTGATGGAGTTAGATTTATCGTGTGTTATATTGAGGGTGTTTTAACTAATGTCACACAGCTCATGCAAAACGAGTTCGTATTCATAGACAATAGAGATTTGGTGTCTATCGAATCTGGAGCCTTCAAAAATCTTACGGTCCAAACTTTGATCTTGGGCCCTAGGAACCAAATTTCTACTTTACGTCCTGGAGCGTTTTCTGGACTGCAGAACTTGACCAGCCTTGATCTTAGTAACAACGTCGTTGAGCTGATCCCTAACTTGTTTCAAGAATTGCCTCGATTAAAGTACTTGGATTTATCTAATAATACAATCAACCATATCCCAGATGGGACTTTCAACGGGCTATCCAAATTGATCGAGTTGAACCTGGACAAGAATTCTATTTCCACGATAAATCGAACCACACTTCACGGACTTCCAAATCTGAAAGATTTATCCATACGGGAAAGTAAAATAGCTAGTTCTGCGTCTGAGTCTTTCGCAAACTTTGAGAACCTGGAAAAAGTTGACTTGAGCTGGAACTTTTTAACGGAAATAAAACCCAACACTTTCAGAGGATTGCCAAAACTGACGAATCTGAAACTGAGCCATAATAAGATTGCCACGATCCACTCAAACGCTTTTATTGATCTGAGTGCCTTGAAGGACCTAGACCTTAATCACAACGAGATTGTTGATTTCCAATTCTCGGATTCAATTGGGAAGCTACTGCAGCTGGACATTTTGAGATTGAATAGTAACAAGATCCATCATATACAACATGGCTCTTTCAACGGGCTACCCGAATTGACCGCCTTGTTCCTGGACAACAATACTATTTCCACAATAAATCGGACCACATTTTACGGACTTCCGAATCTGGAATATTTATTCCTACGAAAAAATGAAATAGCCAGTGTTGCGTCTGCCTCGTTTGCAAATCTTCCGGAATTGGGCACTCTTGATTTGAGCTTCAACAAATTAACGGAAATAACACGCGATATGTTTGAGGGCTTGTGGAAACTAGAGTACCTGTATCTTAATGATAATAAGATTGTTACGATCCAGTCAACTAGTGGCTCGACATTTGGCGTTAGAAATAGTGCATTCAAAGGACTCCCGTCCTTGTTACGCATCGAATTGTCTAATAACAAAATCGACACTTTAGCAAATGGTTTATTCGCAGGACTTTCCAAATTGAAGGAAGTATATTTTGCTAATAACACTTTGACTCAAATTGATCGACATGCTGTTCGGCTGGCAGGTTCCACTGTGATTGATTACCAAAAATCATTTTAGTCTAGGTTCATAGATATGTTGTCTTTCGAAGCAACTGAATAATTATTGGTAGATTTTTGAATTCTTTGATACAGCATCGACGCAATATTGGTTATTGTCAAACTTATGTACAATTCTTAATTGTATTGTTTCTTAAAGATAAATATGTATACCACAACTGATTGAGTTTATTTATTTTAAGTTTATTTACACTAACATTGATTGTAACTCTCATCAGGGTAAGATCCTTATTTGTCCAATTACAGGATTGAGTAATTCTCATTTTCATTTCTCAATTTTCATTTTACAAGTGCCTCATGTCCAGAATTTTATTCGGTTTCTCACTTACTGACCTCGACATTTGTCATTAAAATAGGGACTTGCGTGCTAATATTGAGCTTGTTTGTCGCTTGCCAAAGCATCCCAGGTAGAGTTTGCCATAGTTGACAATACGGCCCAATACTGGCACTGTATCGGGAACCAAATAATGCGAATCAACGTTGGCCCAGTACTGGTGGCGTATTACTCACAATACTGGGCCAGCGTTGGTTTAATATACTGGTCAAGTATAGAAATGCAGGCCCGGTCCAATACATGGTAGAGGTAAAATTATTAAAAAAATCACGAAAAATAAGAACCGAAACGCAATTAGTTTTTTTTTTTTCGTTGTATGTGGGGCATTCCACGTCAAAACGAAAACGGTTCAACCAATGGTCTCCGATTTTGTTCCAAATTCTTTTTCTTGTCCTATTTAGGAATCAAAACCTACATAGTAAAGCATTTTTCAATTTTTTTTTTTGGTTTTGGTCCTTGAAATTTTCTAATTTCCGGAAGTTTGTTTGAAAAGAAAATAAATTAAAAATCAAAGGTGTCCCTTTTTCGAAAATCTAAATTTCGTATTTATTTTTTCAATCACTCCAAATCCGTTGACGCAAAAAATTCGATACAAATTTTTATGAAAAGTACAGTTCGAATCGAACATTTCCTGTTTCATTTATTTTCTTCTTAGAATAAGCTAACACTGAATGAAAAAATATTGAAATTTTCAGATTAAAAAAAACCAAATTTTCGAAAATCCGTCAATAAAAAACCAAAGTTCAAATTGAAAAAAGCTTTAGTACGTAGGTTTTGGTCCTGAAATAAAACAAAAAAAAAAAAAAAAATTTGGAAGAGAATCGGAGACCCATCGATTGAACCGTTTTCGTTTTGACGTGGAATGCCCCAAATACATACATGCATATTCAATACACATGCAAAACCAGTCATATCATTTTTTGTAATGGAATAATATATATATTTTTTGGTCGCAATTATTCCGTACGTTAGAAATATCACATCGTTATTTAAAATTATTAATATCTTTAAAAAGAAATCAAGTCCTGAAAAAAAAAAGTATACTTGATTGAGGATTTGAATTTTAAGAAACAGAAAATCGCCAACAGGATGAAAAAAGTGACAAAAAGTGACTAAATTTAAAAAAAGTGACAAAAAGTGGAAAAAGTAACTCGCTGGCAGCCCTGAAATCTTCGAAGTGACCGTGAAATTTTTCTATCATTTATTTTTTTGAAGTACCTATTGATGTAAATCCTCACCAATCAAAGTTTACCTATCGAGTCGAAAAGTGTGAAGGAATATAAAAGGCGACGATTAGATCCAGATCGACACCGGACATCAGATGATCAGCGAAGTTAAGCAATTTCAACTGCGACCAGAACTCGGATGGGTGACCCACATGAATAAATCTAATTAGTCTGTGAAAACATGATTTCTAACATCCTGGAATATTAACTGTGCTCTACTGCTCGAAAAAGAATCAACTGTTGGTGAATAAAATATTTTTTGTCCGGATAATATCGAAAATAAACATAAACAATAAATGTTGATTCTATGTTGGTAATTTATACTGGCCCAGTGTCGATAGCCATACGTTGGACCGAACTTATCATCCCAACTAATTACCAGTATTGGATCGGTATTGGCCGCCGTCGCTGGGCCTGCACTCAAACCGTTGGATGCGGTGTTGGCCCAGTATTTGGCCGATTGTGAAACTCTACTTGGGATATCTACTTTTTCACTCATTATGACATAATGGCTAAAGTTCAACTGATATCTTCATCCATAGAAGTTCGAGTAGCGAAACGAACGAGCACATAACGGAGTTGATCATGTTTCGGTTTGTAGTGATTGCTAATTTGATTTTGGCCGCTGTGCTGGCTCAGACGGATCCAACGTGCGATGATCACGTTCAATTTCTCGTGTGTCATACTGACGGTGTTCTAACTAACGTCACACAACTCATACAGTACGAGCTGCTAGTGATTGACGACAAAAATTTGGTTTCCATCGAACCGGGTGCCTTCAAAAATCTTACGGTCGTATTTTTAAGCCTGGCTCACGGGAACCAAATTTCAACTTTACATCGTGGAGCGTTTTCTGGACTGCAGAACGTGACCAGCCTCGATCTTGGTAACAACGTCGTCGAGCTGATTCCTGACTTATTTCAAGAATTGTCTCAATTATACCGATTGGATTTGCCTAATAATAAAATCAACCATATACCAGAGGGGGCTTTTAACGGGCTATCCAGATTGACTGCCTTGTACATGGAATACAATACTATTTCCGCAATAAATCGGACCACATTTCACGGAATTCCGAATCTGAAAGATTTGAAGCTACGAAAAAATCAAATAGCTGATATTGCATCTGAGTCTTTCGCAAACCTTGGGAACCTGGAACGTGTTGCCTTGAGCTGGAACCATTTAACGGAAATAAAACCTAACACTTTCAGAAGATTGCCAAAACTGACTAACCTGGAACTGGGCAATAATAAGATTGCCACGATCCACTCAAACGCTTTTATTGATCTGAGTGCCTTGACGTACCTAGACCTAGAATGCAATGAGATTATTGATTTTTATTTTTCTGATTCAATGAGGGTCTTCACTGGGGCCCTCGCATAGTTGAGGGCAGCACTGTTACTGGTTCCACAGAAGCGGGAAGATTTAATTCTCACATTTACTTTGGATAATTAAATAATATATACCTTAATGAATTATTTATCAAATCACTCATTTCTCTTTGTAATAGACCATTTACGCATGGCTCAATTGTGGACAAAAATTGCCTTCGATATACTCATGATCTATACCATCGTTGACTATATAGCCGGCCAACATAACCTTATTTTATTGCAACCTGCCGTGTGCCTTGTGTCCGTGCTCGTGTCCAATGAATATTACTTGTAAAAAAAAGGATCAAAAATGGCAAAGTGTCGTGTACGTCATTGTAAACAAAATGGCAATTTTTGTTTTTCGAAAAACTGTCCAACTGCTGTATTTACTGTCACAAAACTCATTTGAAATTTTTTTTTACAAATTGAGAATTTGATTTTTCGCGCGCAAAAGATCCAAAAGAACATTGGCGCCATCTACGCCGAGTTTGACGAATATGGACCCTCATTGGAAAGTTACCGTATCTTCAAAGCTTGGTTTTGATGGGTAACAAGATCCATCATATACGACATGGCTCTTTCAACGGGCTACCCGGATTGGCCTTGTTGTGGCTGAACGACAATACTATTTCCGCGATAAATCGGACCACATTTGGTGGACTTCCGAATCTGGAAACTTTATCACTACGGGGAAATAAAATAGCTAGTGTTGCATCTGGCTCGTTTGCAGATCTTGGGAAATTGGAAACTCTTGATTTGAGCTTCAACAAATTAACGGAAATAACACTCGATATGTTTGAGGGCTTGCAGAAACTAGAGTCCCTGGATCTTAGTAATAATAAAATCGTCACGATCCATTCAACCAGTGGCACGACATTTGGCATTAGAAATAGTGCATTCGAAGGACTCTCGTCGTTGAAGTCCATTGACATGTCGACTAACGAAATCGACACTTTACCAAATGGTTTATTCGCAGGACTTTCCAAATTAGAGAAAATATATTTTGCTAATAACACTTTGACTCGAATTAATCGACGTGCTGTTCACTTGCAACGTGCCACTAAAATTAATTGCCGTCGCAAAGACCGCGCATGATTTAGCTAGTCTAGGTTCATAGATATGTTGTCGTTCTATAAGCAACTAATTGTATTATTGGTATATTTTGGAATTAATTGATACAGCATCGACGCAATATTGCGCTTACTGTTAAACTTATATGTACAATAGACCGGTTCAAAAAAATCGACTATTCTTTTTTTTTTTCAATTTTCGCATCGAAATACTTTCGGAGGGGTGAAAAAAGATGCCTGCTAAAAGCGGAGCTCTTAATATTAAGATTTAGAGGTCGCTCATCGCGGATTTCTATTTTCCATTTAAATAGCATAGGAATTTTTTTTTTTTTTTTCATTGAGTAGTGACTCTATCGTTCGAAGCCTATTAATTCATACCATATGTGAATTTATCGGACCAGTCGAACCAAATTTTTAAGTCTTCTAACTGAAGCTCACCTCTATATGAGCGTGCAATCTTCAGATAGACCGAAAAAAACGGAAGTGCATCATAATTATTTTTTCAAGTAAAAATTCCCCGGGCTGAAGGAATTTTTACTTGAAAAAATAATTATGATGCACTTCCGTTTTTTTCGGTCTATCTGAAGATTGCACGCTCATATAGAGGTGAGCTTCAGTTAGAAGACTTAAAAATTTGGTTCGACTGGTCCGATAAATTCACATATGGTATGAATTTATTTTTTTTTCTTCAGAATTTCGTAGCTCACAAACCAATGAACAAATCCAAATGACTCTTACATATTTTGATAGGGGATTGAACACTCTAAAAAATGTATCTATCATTGTGGAAAAAAAATCACAAAAAAAAAATAGTTTACTCAACTATAAATTGAAATTTGAGCTTGAATAACTTTGGAAGGAGTCAATTTATCAAAAAATGATAAGAGAAGCTTTTTGTAGAGTGTTCAATTTCCTATGAAAATATGTTTGAGTCATTTGGATTTGTTCATTGGTTTGTGAGCTACAAAATTATAAAAAAAAAAAAAAAAATTTCCTTTGCTATTCAAATGGAAAATAGAAATCCGCGATGAGCGACCTCTAAATCTTAATATTAAGAGCTCCGCTTTTAACAGGCTTATTTTTTCAGCCCCCCGAAAGTATTTCAATGCGAAAATTGAAAAAAAAAGAATAGTCGATTTTTTTGAACCGGTCTAATGTACAATTAATGATTGTTTCTTCAAAATAAATATGTATATCACAACGATCGAGTTTATTTATTTGCTTCCAAGAGGGATACGTACGATAATAATATATTATCTAATTTCACGTGACCCGCAGAGTCTCGCGTCGAAGAACTTGGAAAAAAAAAATGTTGACGCTTCACTGCCAATCAGCTTTATCAGCTATATTGAACAGCGGACGTACTTCGCTAGTAAACTTTAACCTTCCAAAGTATTTGAATGATAATTTTTCGTTTATTTCTATTCTATATAGAATATTTATTCTATTTGACATTATAATAAAAAAGATTGTAGTTGGTAAGTGGTACTAAAGTACCTAAACACTAAATCAATAAAAAATACTCAGGTATAAGAATAATCGTTTGATCATAGCATCGGAAATAATTCCATAAGTATTATGAGAAAAGGATCTGATTGATAATTGAATACCAGTTCGAATCAAGGGTATACGTCAACAAATGAGGTCCAGGGTATAGAAATATGTAAACGATCTTTGATCTCACTAAGGAGATAAAATATTAATGAGAAGTTGTTGTGTAATATTTTTATCTTGAGTGAAATAATATGTTACATAAAATTATATTAAAATTAGTAATGGTGTGGATTTGGGTCTCATTTGAGTAATAAATAAGAATCACAAAATTTATCTTGATATATTGTCGATCATATGTTCAGATTTTAATTTATGGACAATCATATAATCAGACTTATTATTATTATAATAAAATTTAACAATGCAAGATTTTAAACACCTCATTCATTCCCGCTTTCATGCACACACACATATTTTAAATTGTTGTCTCTTGTAATGAATCATTGGAAAGGGTATGTTTGTAATTTGGAATATTGCTTATTGACAGGATTGCTTATTTGTTGGTATTAATTATTTATCCATATTTACTAGGTTTTCGATGTTACATGTGGATACAATATAAAGAACTGTTAAAGCACTTAGTCCGATGAAAGCACTTGTATGGATTGTGGAAATCTTGGTATCATTAAGATGAGGCGCTGCAATTCAAACAATCCTCTAAATGTCTCTTGCTCTATACTGATGTAATGCCGTTTCCGTGGATGCCTAATCTTTCGAATTTTGTCCCATGTTCGCAAAGATTTTGTTTCCAAATATTCTTGAAGGCCCCGGCCTTAGTTGATATAAGACCAAAGTAGCGAAGCTCCACTCATAATAATCCATACGAGTGGCGTTGCATCCAATAGAGTACCTTTCGAATAGCAGATGGTGGAGTTAGTACGCTCATGAAACTCGCAGATTGGCTCTGACTCATCAGCCAGCACAAAAGAAACCAAAAGAAGGTTAACGATCACCAAGAAACGAAACATGACTGCAGTTTTTGCTATTGCTTTGCTTGATAGCTTCACTGTTGGGGGGCGAGAGGTCACGATTGATATCTCTGGATCGAAAAGTTAGAGAATGAACTGAACTTAAAAACTGACAATTTGTGTTCTCGCACTATCTTATATAGCAGAAAGCTTGGTTTGTTACGGGGTCGAAAGGCGTGTTTTCACGTTAGTAGGGAGCCAATCGGTGTTACAGTAATTATGTATTAGTCTTAATAAACAAGGTGCCGAGCATCGGCCTTATCTAGAAGGCAGGCATTCAGACAAAATGATAAGCGTCCACGACTATATTACTCCTCATCTGCAGACCGTATCTCTACTCTTTACCGCAGTCACAATAGTATATTATGTGGCATGCCCGTAAACCAAGTATTTTTCGGCGAGAATAATGATTTCAGGACGAGCTAAAGGCGAGCCGGAAGCGAGTTCTGAAATCATTATTCGAGTCGAAAACGGTTTACGGGTGCGCCCCATACTGTATTTTTTTCGAAATAGGCATGAAAAGTCACTTTGACGCCTGTTGAAATTCACTAGACGAAGAGTGGGGTTATGGTGCGATCTGTCGCGCACTTCGAACCGCGCATCGAAACTGCCGTATAAAGACTTTATACGGCAGCTTTGGAATGCGCACTTCGAACTGCGCATCCAGACTGCCGTATAAAGACTTTATAGGGCAGTTCTGAAACCAACCGTATAAAGTGACACTTTGTGGATCGAAAACAGGCGTCAAAAAGTGACTTTTCAATGCCTATGCCGAAAAAATATACTTTCGGACTCTGCACCCTGTTATTGTATTTCAAAATATGTATTGGTGGCACGGGCGGCGTTCTTCAGTCCCAAGTCTAAACAAACTGAACGTTTAAATTCTTATCAATGTTCATAGATGAGAATTTATCGGACTAATAAGAGGTCAATTACAATAACATGAAATTCGAGTAAATATTTCTTCAGTCCTTCGGTGGTCTAATTGCACAAGGCCTCGCAGTACAGATGCGAAGTCCCGGTGCAAACCCGGACTGAAGGAATTTTTACTTAAAAAAAGAATTATGATGCTCTCTAAATTCGAATCAGTGGAAAGTCACTGATGGCAGTTATAAGTATACCAAAATTACTGACGATCAGTGAAAATGTTACTGATTGTCAGTGATTTTGGTATACTTATCACTGCCATCAGTGACTTTTCACTGATTCGAATTTAGAGAGTGCACTTTCTGTTTTTTTTCGGTCTTTCTGGGGATTGTAAGCTCTATATACAGAGGAAGAATCTTCCCTCAGTTAGAAGTCTCTTAGTTAAAAATTTTGTTCGTCTTGTCCGATAAATTTTCATCTATGAATTAATAAGATACAAACGATAGAGTCACTACTTAATAAATCCTATCAATGTTGTTTCGGTACACAAAGACTCTGTACCTGAACCATCGAATTCTCATTGGTCTACGTTTTTATCACAAACAATCAAAGTTCAGGACATGGTCTATTACAAAGCCAGAAGACGCCCGCAGTACTGATAAACATATTACTATAATAAGAAATAAGCGTATTCGAGAGCGTATTATTTAGGATACACCCGCACGGAAATGAATATATGCGAAAAATATATGCAACATCTATGTCGCATATATACCCAACATGTAGGTAAGTACGCAAAATACCATATATATATATATATATATATATATATATATATACGACCATATATGTGACATTTTTGTTTTTTGTGTTATCTTCTATTTTTATAAGTTTGATATAAATCGGGCCGGGTCGGAATTCCGAATATTGAAAGCGCCGAAAGTGTAAAATACCGAAGTTTTATGTTACGATTGCTAAAATTATCAAATATAAAAATTCCAACATTTATAGAACAGAATCGTAGAATACCGCATAGCATGAAATCGATAGGTAAAATTTCCGAAAGATGACTGAACAGACTCACATAATACCGACCTAAAAAATACCGACTTTTCAACGAAGCGAATTTAAATAGTCCGAAAGCTCAGAATTGCGAACGTGTAAAATACCGAAATTTGAATATTCCGAAAACTGACAATTTTGAAATGCGCACTAAAATTTCCATAATTCCGTCAACGAACATCAGCTCCTGAAGTACACTCTGTGCAGGAATCTGGATTTTCGGAATTTTGGTCGTGCGAAACTAAAATTGTCGCAGTTTTTCGGTTCGTAAAATTAACTGTTCGGTATATTTATCTGTCGTTTGCGTACTCTTTCGGTGGGATACCTTGTATGTTAAATCATTATCGTATCACTTGTATTCAGCATTTAGACCATTCTACGCTTCTGCCTGTCGGCCATTTGACCGTTCGTTTTAGCACACTGTATGAAAATTTAAGTTCGGTATTTTGAAAATCGGTATTTTACACTTTCGGCGCTTTCAATATTCGGGATTCCGACCCGGCCCCATTTCAAACATTATTAGGTTTTAAATAATTGTCTTGGTGAAATATACACATCTGGTAGTGATAAAGTTAAAAAGTCAACAGCATACGATATTGATTCTTATTATGAATTCATTCCAGGTGCAGTGAATTTCTGTTTATTTACTAAATTAGTTACAACCGAGCATTATACTTCGGTTATAAATCTATGAAAAGGTCTAGAAAATAGTAACAGAAACTTTATTACGATTTGGGTAGATAACATAATTATACGCAATCACGAAAAATTCAGATTTATTTGTAGTTCATTGACAACAGAATATTCAATAAAAGTGAGCAGAGTTCTAGAAATTGATGGAGCAGTGTAAAGAGATGCAAAAAGAATCGGAAAAAAAATCCAAATTGCAGAGTTATGGCGAAGAAATATTTTCACCGGGGAGATACTTGGCAATAAAATCTGATTTCAATTCTTTTTTAGATGAAGAGAGCATTTTTGTAGTGTTAGGAACTACTACCATACAACTATTGAGGAGTGCTGTATTCGTATGGGATTGATGTCATTTTTTTTTTTTTTTTTTTTCACGAACTGTTACTATGTGGTTTGGGAATCATTCACATATTTCTTTGAAATAGTTTCATAAAAATATAAATTTTCAAGAATTCCAATGCATTTGTTGGAAATTCTCAAAAATACTAAACGAGCATACCCGCTGAACATGACACATTAAGGTGACGTTACATTCGGTCAGAAGTTTTGCCTAATTGCAACATTCCGTGATAAACGTTCAGGAGATAATTCGCAAACGTTTCGACGTAATATCCTATTTGCAACATCTGTGGACTAAATCAAAAACATTGCATCTTGGCAGTTATAAAGTAAATTTGTGACGTCATTAAGGCCGGGTTTCAGTCCTTCTTGACCAACCGAGACAACATGTATCGAAAGTTTCGCTTTATTTAATAACTACAGAAAAAAATGAAAATTCCTTCTGGGAATAGGTTTATTTTTAATAATTCTAGAGCGGATGACCAGAATATCGCGAATTTGTGGAAAAAAAATTTGTTTTTGTAGTTCAGATCAGAACCCACGACCAGCTCTTTCGAAACAGAAAGTGCTTGCATTACTTTTCCAGATGGTGTTCGTGTCTAAATCCAGTTTACCGCTCTAGAGAATTTATCGGAGAATCACATTGTCGTCAAAATTCTGCATTTAGAGCTTTTGTTTTCACGTGAAGCAGAACTTTCGCAAGGCATTCGGGGCGGCGGTGGACACATGACTTATACTATATATAGGTATAGCTTACGCGTTGCCGTTTCGAAGTTACGGAGCGACTGAAACCTCGCCTTAAAGAAACGTTTCAAGACATTTCCGATATGTTTTACATGTAACGTTGGATTTTGAACGTGGAAGAATATTTGAAATCGGTCGCATACGTCACGTCACTGACACGTTTTCTTTGCAATATTTTGGGAATGTTGCATATTGAACATTCGATTGGAAATATTTGATAACGTAAGAAAAACGTTACGTTCGTGATGTTACCAAAACATTCTGGTGTCAACGTTCTGTCAATATTTTATTTCCTAGGTTTAGTCAGCACCATCAAGTAACGTTAACAAAGCGTTACGTTCGTGATGTTGCCGAAATTTTCTGTTTAAACATTTTATCAATGTTTTGAGTGGAACATTTACTTTTCATCCTAATGAAATAAAATACATTGAAAAGATGGTATACGTTATTCTACGTGATCTTGCTGAAAAATGCTTTTTGTAACATATGTAACATTTTATGCGGTACCTACGCTTAGTTGTGAACATAAATGTTGTCACGCTTCTCTTGCCATCTTCTGCAAATGTTTTACATGATACGTTAAGGTGAAAACATATTAAAATGTTCGACATAATTACAAGATTGTTATGTATGTAATGTTGCTGAAAAATTTTACTCTCAACGATTCGTCAACGTTCGATGGGGAACATTTGTACGTCAGTACCCCAGTGATTAGTACCGCCTCATACCGATCGATGCTTCAAAGCCTGCCTGTCTCTCGCAAGTAAATCTATGCCCAGTCGACTAGAAGTATGCATCGCCAATTCACCCTGACACTCTGAACGACACAGATAATTAGGTTTTTGCCAAATTTTTTTTACTAAAATAAACCGACCCCTTAGTGGTAAAACATGCTACCCGAGAATAAGCTGGGAAAACATGCTACCCGAAAATAAGCTGGGAAAACATGCTACCCCAGAATAAGCTGGGAAAACATGCTACCCGAGAATAGGCTGGGAAAACATGCTAGCCGAGAATAGGCTGGGAAAACATGCTAGCCGAGAATAGGCTGGGAAAACATGCTAGCCGAGAATGAGTTTCAAGAACATACTATCTCACGTCAGAAATTTTTTGGAGCAAAATTTGGTTGGTAACACTGCTGCTCGTATAAAGACGAACAAAACGATCTTCATTCCAATTTTTATACAGAAAGTCTACACAGTCCAACTATTATCGATCATTTGTAACATTTGTTGACATACTCGATTGCGGATACTTCTTTTTTTTTTCCTCATGTCATATTTATTTGAAAGATCGTGAAGAATATAAAATGTTATTAACTTCATGTAGATATATCAGAAATTGAAGTATATGGGCCATTCCTTCTAAAAATTCCATTCATGGGATTTTTTTCTCACGACTAATGTATCTCCAAATACCCGTCTGCCTGAAAATAATATGTCTGCCTAAAAATAAGTCAACTTTTGAACCGGGAATTCAAAAAATCTGAAAAAATTGAGACGTTTATTTTTTGCCTTCCCTTCCATCATACTCGAAGAAAAAGGAAATCATAAAGGGTGAGGGTCCACGCCAGGTCGAGTTGGCGTGGAATGGCCCATATACTATATACTTCAATTTCTGACATATCTACATAAAGTTAATAACATTTTATATTCTTCACGATCTTTCAAATAAATATCACATGAGAAAAAAAAAAAAAAAGTACTCGAGTATGTCAACAAATGCTAATAGTTAGACTGTGTAGACTTTCTGTATAAAAATTGGAATGAAGATCGTTTGGTTCGTCTTTATGCGAGCAGCAGTGTTACCAACCAAATTTTGCTCCAAAAAATTTCTGACGTGAGATAGTATGTTCTTGAAACTCATTCTCGGCTAGCATGTTTTCCCAGCCTATTCTCGGCTAGCATGTTTTCCCAGCTTATTCTGGGGTAGCATGTTTTCCCAGCTTATTCTCGGGTAGCATGTTTTCCCAGCTTATTCTGGGGTAGCATGTTTTCCCAGCTTATTCTGGGGTAGCATGTTTTCCCAGCATATTCTCGGGTAGCATGTTTTACCACTAAGGGGTCGAAACCATATATCAAAACCAAAATCACACGATCATGTAACTAAGCAAACGAAATACAAATCATATTTGGGTTAAGTAATACTACAGGGACCAAAAATGCACCCTCACATTAAAATTATATGTATGTACAGTGTACACATGTAAATATGAAAGAGATCAATAAAATATTTTTGACTTGACTTGACCCTGACACTCTCAGTTCCCGAGTCAGACCACATTCTTAACCAAATGTGTTTCTTTCAATTGACTTGATAACTGCAGCACATATACATTATACATGCATTCTGTCAGTATTAATGATAGTTTGCAATATAACACTTATAACGTTGCATGAAGGTTTCTGTTTTTCAAATTATCCGTGCGATCTGCCATTCAGGTTGCCGAATTATTCGATAACAGTGTTCGAATGAGAACGTTACATCCATGTAGCGAAACGGTTACGAATGGAATGTTCCATGTGGGACATCGCTCAAGTAGAACATTTTTATTCCAGAGAAGTTATCTACATGTTTCCGGAACAAACGTTTCGTCACGTCGGTTTTGTAATTTATTGTGTTGTTTAAATGTGGCAGCCACGTTCCAAATGAGACGTTTCAAATAGCAGGTCACTGCGAGAGTATACATTCAGTTACTGGGATGTCTTCAAACGTTGCAAATGAAAAGTTCTGTAGGAAACGTAAATGAGGTAGGACATTCATGGTTACCGAAACGTTTCATAGATGTTAGCGAGACATTGTGGTAAATGTCACACTGCCGTGATGCTATGTTACAGAAACATCCCAGCAACACAATTTTGTTTAGCGGGTATATTGTGACGTTGCACTTTGTGCAGACGTCCCAGGTTCAATAATCGCGATAGTAAAAGAACACGGGGTCGGCTGGACACTGCAGGAGCGGCAAGGACAGATTTGGCTCATCTCCAAGCTGGCGCATCTGGCGGACTTTCTGCTGTGAAAGATTTTTACTTGTCTCATATAACACGATTCATACGTTATCAATCGGGTTGTTCGCTGGACTTGCCAAATTGGAGTCTCCGTATGTAGCGAATAACACATTGACTCTAGTCAATCCAATTGACGTTCAGTTCCCAAGTTCCGCTGCAGCCTACTTCTCTAATTACACCGAGAAAAATGATTCTAACTTCTATCTGAAACTTTGAAACCGGAGAAATTTGTTTTCTGCTAGAATTAGTAAATGAGAGCATCTTTCGCTTGTACCTACGGATAAAGTATTTTGTTATCTGGAACTAGATTTCATCTCGCGTACCGCGATCGTTGTTTTCGTTCAGTGAAACGATATTGATTGGGTTAAAGAAATTCGATTTCTCGGTGTAACTGCAGCAACATTTTATTTCGAAATTTTCAGCGTTCTTTGTTACTGCTATAATAATCCATCTTACAGCATACTGATTCATTCATAAATATGTAGCAGAATAATGTCGCAGAAGTATTGATAAAAATTATTTGCGAATACATTTGCTATTGATAAAGCAATGTGTACTGCACTCTCATTCATATATCTCTTCGTCCGGTCCTCCTCCACCGATATCTGCATCTTTATCACAATGAAATCGTTTATTTGTCGGATTTATAACTTGGAGGGTTGACATTTGGGTAATAATCCGATTCATTAGAATAAATCCATGTGGATGTCGTTATCTTTCTTGCGTAAGAACACGCACTTTTTTCTCACTCAATAATCAACAGCGACCAACGTTCAAATGATCTCCCTGATATATGTTAATCTACACAAAGGGCATCTAGAAATTATGTCACTTGATCTTCTCCCTCCCTCGCCACATGCCACGTTTCGTCGCGTTGATTCTCGCCCCTTCCTTCACTTCTGATGTTACATAATTTGCGAATCGCCCCAGTCGTTACTTACATATTTAAACAGTCGAATTAGTTGAGCGAGAACAAGAGAGTAAACGCCATGTTTTGTTTCGCGGTGATTTCGAACTTGGTTCTTGCCATTGTGCTGGCCCAGGCAGAGCCTACGTGCGAGATTAGGGATTGGCATAATGTGTGTCACATTGGAGGTGTTTTAACGGAGGCGACTGAATACAGACCTCGGGACTACCCTTATCTGGATATTCGATATCTGAATTTGGTATCAGTAAAGCCTGGGGCCTTCAAAAATCTCCCAATTAAATCATTGTGGTTCATTGATGGGAACCGAATTTCAACTTTAGTATCCGGATCGTTTACTGGCCTGCCAAGATTAACCAGCCTCCGTCTCAGTAACAACGCTGTTAGGCTGATCCCAAATTTATTCCGAGAATTGTCTCAGCTCGACAATTTGTACTTGGACAATAACCAAATCACCGAAATACCGGATGGGACTTTCAACGGACTGTCTCTACTGACGGAGCTATTCATGTACAATAACAACATATCGACGATAACTAAAGCTACATTTTCTGGACTTCCAAACTTGTCAACTTTATATTTAGACGAAAACGAAATAGTTAGCATTGCGTCCGAGTCATTTGAAAACCTTGGAAAATTGCGTCGTCTTAGTTTGAGATTTAACAGAATAACGGAAATAAAGGCCAACACTTTCAAAGGTTTGACTAATCTTGAGCATTTATATATTGATCACAACAAAGTGACGTCTGTACCGCGAGAAACCTTCCGAGGATTGCTGAAACTAGAGTTTTTGAATTTGGGAAGAAATCAAATTACTCGAATTGAATCTAACACTTTCTTCGGACTGAGTCATCTACGAGTGCTGAATCTTGATCACAACGAGATAACTGATCTCCAACCCGGTGCATTTGAAGGACTTTCGGCTGTGGAGGATCTTTACTTGAATCACAACAAAATTCACACGTTATCACCTGGATCATTCGCTGGACTAGACACGTTGGGGGGTCTATTTATGGCTGATAATATTTTGACTGCAATCAATCAAACTGATCTTCAGTTGCCAAATAGTGCTTCAGTCGACTTCTCAGGCAATTATATTTAGTATCGGATTTTTATCTAAATACAAATTACAATTGTATTTAGTATCGGATTTTTTTCTAAATACTAATTACAACTGTATTTAAAATCGAATTTTTTTCTTATCACAAATTATAAATCAATGGGTCAGTCGAATAACGCAGTATCTCGCGTTCCGCTCGGGCAGCAAGCTACACCTCGGGAGCGAAACGTTGTTTGCTCCCTTGATGCACAATATAGTATTTATCCATAGAATAACCTAATTTCCAAAATAGAAGTACATTTTCGATGTGAAAATGCAATTTCTAAATTAGTGAATAAAGCCAATCGACAGATAAAAATTATCCGTCGTTTGTGAAACCGGCCATAAGACTTATGTAATTGGGCAATAAAATGGCGTCAATTATATACGACCAATGTATTTAGCTCCAAAAATGCTGTCAAATACATTTCAGAAATTGTAATTAGGCTGAGAATGAATAAGAATTACAATTGTAATAATTTGTAATTAGAAAAAATCCGATAATAAATACAATTGTAATTTGTAATTTGTGGCTATAGCTAATTACTAATTCGCCCAACTCTGCTCAGATGACTAGATCACGGGTGCCTTGAACTCAATTTTTTCTGAAAGTCTTGTCACTTCAGATTTTATTGCAGATTTGGATTTTATAACAATGCTCACGTTCAAAAACATAATTATATATGGAAATCGCAAATAGTGCTGTTTTTTTTTTTAAAGCCACGGTTTGTGTTACTAGTCCAAAATTCATGTTTTTAGTAGATGAACTTATGAATGAATGTACACGGGGAAAAATGTGCTGTTGAATTTACTATGTGCTTAGTTGTATATGTGACAACTACTTTTTGCAGTAGAAATTACCACAATTCTAGTATTTGGTACATTGCAGCAGAGGTAAATGTTACCACAATTCTTGTCATTTCTACTGCAAAAAGTAGTTGTCACATATACAACTAAGCACATAGTAAATTCAATAGCACATTTTTCTCCGTGTAGCATGCAAGTATGTGCTGGAATCTCTGATTAAAAGATTTATGAATACAAATACCTATACCTGTAATCGTGCTCCATAAGTTCCTTTCCCACTGTATTGTATGACTTTCGTGTATTCCGCAGTCAGCGAATGTTCTGGTTCTTCAGTTATGAATTTATGGTCGACAGCCTTGAGCTAAATAGGTAAGAATTCTATAGCGCATTCTGGAAGAACATCATTATCTTAAAAAAATTGTCAAATGTATGAACCGAGCGCGGCTGCCCGGGAAGATAATTCATTGAATCGTTCGAAGTTAATTGTCTCCAAGCTGTATGTTAATTTGCCGCAATAAGTTATGATAAATTTATTATGATACATATAGTTCAAGATCCTAGAATGGAAGATTCAATGGGGAAGCACAAGTATACTCCATAATATTTCTTTTCCATAATTTTAGGCATGAATTTTGTCCTCATAAAATCATTCACGTGATTTCTGTTTTGTATATTTCAATAGCTCAATCTTCTAGAAATATTTCAGGCCTTCTACGAATCAGAAATTCGATGAATTGTGGATTTCACAACGCCGAAAGAGGTGAAATTACAACTTGGAGGGTTTATGTTTGGGGTAATAGTTCGATAAATTAGAATACATAAATCTGTGTGAATATGCCGTTATCATTCTTGCGTAAGTACACGCACTATTTTCTCACTCAATAATCAACAGCGACCAAAGTTCAAATGATCCCCCCCGATATATGTTGATCTATACAAGGGGCATCTAGAAATTATGTCACCCCGATTTTCTCCCTCCCTCGCCACATGCCACGTTTCGTCGCGTTGGCTCTCGCCCCTTCCTTGACTTCTGATATTACATCATTTGCGAATCGCCCCAGTCGGTACATTTTCCAACAGTAGAATTAGTTGAGCGAGAACAACAGAGTAAATGCCAATGTTTCGTTTCGCGGTAATTTCTAACTTGATTTTTACCATTGTGCTGGCCCATAGGCAGAGCATACGTGCGAGATTCAGGATGATTTCCTTCTCAGTATAGTTGGTTGAGGACGTGAAAAATGGTGCTTTGTGAAGGAGATTTAGACACCAGTGGCTCAAAAATGAATCATGATTTTTCTGAAGTACCTATGTGTCAAGAAATCAAAAACGTTTGTAAGAGCAGCTGTGGAAGAGCGCAACCTTTTAGAAACCAATAAGAATTAGGGACTCATATTTCGGAATTTCCAGATGAAAAATTGGTCCAATTAAGGAATCTATTCCGATGTGAATAAACTTCTTTCAGTTGTTATATATGGGGTGGTCTCCCTCAAGCGGGACACTTTTCTGCGCATTAGAGTGCACCTTTCACTGTATCTTTCATTTCATTTCCACAAAAAACTCTGTTGACCAGTATGAACAGTTACGAACAATAAAACAACGAACTGTTTATACCTATATCGTTTTCTCAAATTCTAACTTACGTATTATTAACAGTTGACTCCCGAATTTAAACAGATACTTCTTCGAATATATTCTGATAACACTTAACTGCGCTTCGTTGGACACAAATTTGATCGAAGATCGTAGGTCATCTATTTTTACCGATGATAAGCCTGCTGAAGCAATGTCCGAAATCTCTTCGACAATCTCTGCGCTATCAAAAATACGTTTCCATACCCGAAATGTTTAGCGTTTTGAATAATCATCCGCAAACATCACTTCGATGTTTACATCTACTGTATAACAAAGATGATCGTAGGATTAAATAATTGAACATTCCTCATGTAGGTTGAAAAATAGAAAATAAATTCATTATCATTTTCAATTTTTTAAAATTTTTTCATGAAGAATATTTAATTTGACATTCTTACATTCTGATGTAAAGGTATAGATTATTGAAAAATTATAATAATAATATCGAAAGATGTGAAGATTATTAAAAATCGAATGAATAAAAAAATTCAATTTGAAAACCTATACTTATCTGACCGCTAGAGGTACTGCTTTACTGTATCATGAAGTCGATAATGAAGCCTCATCTTATCAAGACATTTGAAAGAACGAACTAACTCGAGTAGTATGGCTCTTCCACAAAAGAACAGGTTCAACCTTTCAATATTCAACCCACTTTTATCAAATAATAATATAATATCAACCCGCTGAACATGACACATTAAGGTGACGTTACATTCGGTCAGAAGTTTTGCCTAATTGCAACCTTCCGTGATAAACGTTCAAGAGATAATTCGCAAACGTTTCGACGTAATATCCTATTTGCAACATCTGTGGACTACATCAAAAACATTGCATCTTGGCAGTTATAAAGTAAATTTGTGACGTCATTAAAGAAACGTTTCAAGACATTTCCGATATGTTTTACATGTAACGTTGGATTTTGAACGTGGAAGAATATTTGAAATCGGCCGCATACGTCACGTCACTGACACGTTTTCTTTGCAATATTTTGGGAATGTTGCATATTAAACATTCGATTGGAAATATTTGATAACGTAAGAAAAACGTTACGTTCGTGATGTTACCAAAACATTCTGGTGTCAACGTTCTGTCAATATTTTATTTCCTAGGTTTAGTCAGCACCATCAAGTAACGTTAACAAACCGTTACGTACGTGATGTTGCTGAAATTTTCGGTTTAAACATTTTATCAATGTTTTGAGTGGAACATTTACTTTTCATCTTAATGAAATAAAATACATTGAAAAGATGGTATACGTTATTCTACGTGATCTTGCTGAAAAATGCTTTTTGTAACATATGTAACATTTTATGCGGTACCTACGTTTAGTTGTGAACATAAATGTTGTCACGCTTCTCTTGCCATCTTCTGCAAATGTTTTACATGATACGTTAAGGTGAAAACATATTGAAATGTTCGACATAATTACAAGATTGTTATGTATGTAATGTTGCTGAAAAAATTTACTCTCAACGATTCGTCAACGTTCCATGGGGAACATTTGTACGTCAGTACCCCAGTGATTAGTACCGCCTCATACCGATAGATGCTTCAAAGCCTGCCTGTCTCTCGCAAGTAAATCTATGCCAAGTCGACTAGAAGTATGCATCGCCAATTCCCCCTGACACTCTAAACGACACAGATAATTAGGTTTTTGCCAAATTTTTTTTCCTAAAATAGACCATATTATATCAAAACCAAAATCACACGATCATGTAACTAAGCAAACGAAATACAAATCATATTTGGGTTAAGTAATACTACAGGGACCAAAAATGCACCCTCACATTAAAATTATATGTATGTACACATGTAAATATGAAAGAGATCAATAAAATATTTTTGACTTGACTTGACCCTGACACTCTCAGTTCCCGAGTCAGACCACATTCTTAACCAAATGTGTTTCTTTTAATTGACTTGATAACTGCAGCACATATACATTATACATGCATTCTGTCAGTATTAATGATAGTTTGCTATATAACACTTATAACGTTGCATGAAGGTTTCTGTTTTTCAAATTATCCGTGCGATCTGCCATTCAAGTTGCCGAATTATTCGATAACAGTGTTCGAATGAGAACGTTACATCCATGTAGCGAAACGGTTACGAATGGAATGTTCCATGTGGGACATCGCTCAAGTAGAACATTTTTTATTCCAGAAAAGTTATCTACATGTTTCCGGAACAAACGTTTCGTCACGTCTGTTTTGTAATTTATTGTGTTGTTTGAATGTGGCAGCCACGTTCCAAATGAGACGTTTTAAATAGCAGGTCACTGCGAGAGTATACTTTCAGTTACTGGGATGTCTTCAAACGTTGCAAATGAAAAGTTCTGTAGGAAACGTAAATGAGGTAGGACATTCATGGTTACCGAAACGTTTCATAGATGTTAGCGAGACATTGTGGTAAATGTCACACTGCCGTGATGCTATGTTACAGCTGAAACATCCCGGCAACACAATTTTGTTTAGCGGGTATATTGTGACTTTGCACATTGTGCAGACGTCCCAGGTTCAATAATCGCGATAGTAAAAGAACACGGGGTCGGCTGGACACTGCAGGAGCGGCAAGGACAGATTTGGGCAGGCTAATATTATTTCTAATTTAGATACGGCTTATGTTACAGAAACATCCCGGCGACACAATTTTCAATATATTTCTATAAAATAGACGTGATAGACTACTTTGTCCGAGTATATCACGATTATTTAACTTTTCATCTATAGTTGGGAATTTCATTACGATTGAATCGCGTTTGTCACGACCACAATTTGGTAAAAAACCTAAAAATATCAGCAGTCGTTTTCCATAAATCACTGTATCATCCGTGATAAAAAGTCAGAATAAGGCCCCTGGGTGAATCAAGTCTCTTTTCCGGTTCGAATTACGTAGTCTGTGACTTGAGGTCTTATTTTTTGAATTGAGACTGTTTTCCACTTATGACGAGTCTGAATTTCGGAACGATAAAAGAAATGACTATTATGAGCATAATTTTGCACGTCCTAGGCCAACCACGCAGTACCAGGATCCACTTATGCATTTCACTATAAGATAAGATACGCTTTAATTATAAGATATCGCGTCAGTAATGCCATAAGGTCGTAAGCGCCAAAAAATTTTTTTTTTGTTGCGGAAATGCCCAAACGATGTTGTATGGCATGAAAAAGATTTTGCCATGAAAAAAAATAAATTTTTTTTTGGCGCTTACGACCTTATGGCATTAATGACGCGATATGAGATCATTGCAGAGCGATTCCGGAATAATTCAAAAACCGCGAGAATATTTCTCAAATTTCGAATTCGCAATGCTGACGTTGTTGTCAATAATATTATGTCATACATTTATTCTACTTTCGAGGATTCGCAAAGTGCGTAATACTAGCGTTGCCGCAAGTGTCGGAGGCCGAAAGTGATGGCACTATCTCGCGAGGAGAATTCCGTAGATTGCCGGCACTGGAGCGCCTGTTTCTTGAAGTAAATAGGATTTCTGTGATACATTCGGATTCGAACGCTTTTATTGCGGTCTGAGTCGTCTGGAAATGTTAACTCTCAGCCGCAACGAGATTACTCATCTCCAAGCTGGCGCATCTGGCAGACTTTCTGCTGTGAAAGATCTTTACTTGTCTCATATAACACGATTCATACGTTATCAACCGGGTTGTTCGCTGGACTTGCCAAATTGGAGTCTCCGTATGTAGCGAATAACACATTGACTCACTTTAACGCCTGTTGAGATTCACTAGACGAAGAGTGGGGTTATGGTGCGATCTGTCGCGCACTTCGAACCGCGCATCGAAACTGCCGTATAAAGACTTTATAGGGCAGTTCTGAAACCAACCGTATAAAGTGACACTTTGTGGATCGAAAACAGGCGTCAAAAAGTGATTTTTCAATGCCTATGCCGAAAAAAGTATTTTGTTATCTGGAACTAGATTTCATCTCGCGTACCGCGATCGTTGTTTTCGTTCAGTGAAACGATATTGATTGGGTTAAAGAAATTCGATTTCTCGGTGTAACTGCAGCAACATTTTATTTCGGAATTTTCAGCGTTCTTTGTTACTGCTATAATAATCCATCTTACAGCATACTGATTCATTCATAAATATGTAGCAGAATAATGTCGCAGAAGTATTGATAAAAATTATTTGCGAATACATTTGCTATTGATAAAGCAATGTGTACTGCAGTCTCATTCATATTATATCTCTTTGTCCGGTCCTCCTCCACCGATATCTGCATCTTTATCACAATGAAATCGTTTACTTGTCGGATTTATAACTTGGAGGGTTGACATTTGGGTAATAATCCGATTCATTAGAATAAATCCATCCCGCGTAGCACATGAAGTTTCGGGAACGTTGCAGGTACCTTACAATGTATTTTATAGGTAACATTTCACTTGCGATGTTCCAGTGATATTCAATTCGTGACTCACTAGAGATGTTTCCAAAAATTTATATCACACTGAAAAAAAAGTTTTTTTCCACCTAGTAAACTTTTGTCTCCAGTAAAGAAACTCGTATTCTTGTTGTAAGAATACCAAAGTTTATTTCCCACAGCAATACGTATACTGACTGTAACAAAATTTCGTATCCCTCTGAGCATAATACCAAATTCTGAATACAACGGACTTAACCTCACTTTATTGGCATAGTGAATATTTGTGGCAGAGATGATAAGTCCCGTTCTTGCAACTTTTCGCATACCCAAGAATCCTTATAATTTTTTAATTAACACGTAAAATATTTCTCCAACGATACGATTAGGCAATTCACAAACTAACACCTGCTTTTAACCTCCAAGACTGCGAAAAAGGAGGGAAATGATGGCGCCACCATTACGATTGCCATGGTAACATACAGTGTGGTTTTCGCCTCAGCATTATATTTGGTATTGCTGTGGGAACAATACCCGTATCCCTCCAGTAAGAATACGTATACTTACTGCAAGAATACTCGCTCAAAAATACTTTGTATCCTCGGAGGAAAAATACTTTTTTTTCAGTGTGTACTTATTGTTTCAAATGACTTGAAATTTGCACAATGTCTATGTTTTGAGATGGCAAACATGTGTGTTAAACCTCATTTGAAAATAGCAATTGGTTCAGATGGGCAGTTTTCAGTAATCTCCTACCCTTAACTCAGTCTGGGGTCTTGTACCACCTCTTCCCGCTGAACATAACACATTGAGGTGACGTTACATTCGGTCAGAAGTTCTGCCTAATCGCAACCTTCCGTAATGAACGTTCAAGAGATAATCCGCAAACGTTTCGACGTAACGTCATTTTTGCAACATCTGTGGACCATATCAAGAACATTGCATCTTGGCAGTCTTAAAGTAAATTTGTGAGGTCGCATACGTCTTGTCACTAACACGTTTTTTTTGCAATATCTTAGAAATGTTGCATATCGAACATTCGATTAGAAATATTTAATAACGCAAGAAAAACGTTACATCCGTGATGTTACCGAAACATTCTGGTGTCCACGTTCTGTCAATATTCCATTTCCTTAGGTTTAGTTAGTACCATCAAGTAACGTTACCAAGACGTGACGTGCGCGATGTTACCGAAATCTTCTGTTCAAATGTTTTATCAATGTTTTGAGTGAAACATTTACTTTTCATCCTAATGAAATAAAATACATTGGAAAGATGGTATACGTTATTCTACGTGATATTGCTGAAAAATGCTTTTTGTAACATATGTAACGTTTTATGCGGTACCTAGGTTTAGTTGTGAGCATAAATGTTGTCACGCTTCTCTTGCCATCTTCTGCAAATGTTTTACATGATACATAAAAGTGAAAACATATTAAAATGTTCGACATAATTACAAGATTGTTGTGCACGTAATGTTGCTGAAACATTTTACTCTCAACGTTTCGTCAACGTTCGATGGGGAACATTTTTACGCCAGTGCCCCAGTAATTAGTACTGCCGCATACCGATAGATGCTTCAAAGCCTGCCTGTCTCTCGCAAGTAAATCTATGCCCAGTTGACTAGAAGTATGCATCGCCAATTCACCCTGACACTTTCAGCTCCGGAGTCAGACCACATTCTTTACCAAATGTGTTTCTTTTGATTGACTTGATAACTGCAGCACATATGCTTTTTACATGCATTCTGTCGATAATAATGATAGTTTGCAATGTAACACTCATAACCTTGCATGAAGGTTTCTGTTTTTCACATTATCCGTGCGATCTGCTATTCAGGTTGCCGAATTATTCGATAACAATGTTCGAATGAGAACGTTACATCCATGTTGGGAAACGATTACGAATGGAATGTTCCATGTGGGACATCGCTGGGACATCGCATCACAACGTTTTGTCACGTCTGTTTTGTAATTTATTATGTTGTCTCAATGTCGCAGCAACGTTCCAAATGAGACGTTTCAAATAACAGGTCACTGCGAGAGTATACTTTCAGTTACTGGGATGTCTTCAAACGTTGCAAATGAAATGTTTTGTATGAAACGTAAATGAGGTAGGATATTCATGGTTACCGAAATGTTTCATAAATGTTAGCGAGACATTGTGGTAAATGTCACACTGCCGTGATGCTATGTTACAGAAACATCGCGGCAACACAATTTTGTTTAGCGGGTTATTATTGTGTAACTATTTCGTTCAGATTTTTGTAAATCAATTTCATGAATTCTTATGTGAGTTTCATGTCAGTGCAAACTAACCTTTCGAACGATTTTAATTATATTATTGCGGTATCCCTTTACAAATAAAAATCGGAAAAACCGGAATCCCCAGATCGTTTTTATCTTGAAAGCATCGTTTTTCATCATAGAATTTGAGTCAATTCTTTTGAGAATTAGAAAAATGACGTTTTTGAGATATATGTATGTATATAGCCTGCATAGATGCACAAACACAAGCGCACACACACATAACAATACGTATTCAGGTGATATTCCAGATATGTACCTGAAACGCAACCAATATCGTAAACCTACCATGTTCATTACTCTGTGACGTTTCGGGAACGTCAATTAGTAATGTAACAACCGGCGGACATTTGCACATTCCAGTGAGCTAAGCTGGAAGGTTGCTGTAACATACCGTGACCTAACAGCAACATTACAATATTTCGACCGAGACATCATTGTAACATCTACGTAATCTAACTGTGCTACGCGGGATGTGGATGTCGTTATCTTTCTTGCGTAAGAACACGCACTTTTTTCTCACTCAATAATCAACAGCGACCAAAGTTCGAATGATCTCCCCAATATATGGTAATCTATACACAGGGCATGTAGAATCAATGATGTCTCTCTGACCCTCTCCCTTCCTCGCCAAAGGCCACTTTTCGTCGCGTTGGTCCTAACTCCTTCCTTGACTTCTGATGTTACATAATTCGCGGATCGCCCCAGTCGTTTTCAATTTTCCAACAGTCGAATTAGTTAAGCGAGAACAACAGAGTAAACGCCATGTTTCGTTTCGCGGTGATTTCTAACTTGGTTTTTGCCATCGTGCTGGCCCAGGCAGAGCCTACGTGCAAGATTCAGGATGGCTGTAACGTGTGTCACATTGGAGGTGTTTTAACGGAGGTTACTGAACAGAGACCTCGGGAGTACTCTTATCTGGATATTCAAGGTCTGAATTTGGTATCAATAAAGCCTGGGGCCTTCAAAAATCTCTCGATTAAAACATTGTGGATCACCCGGCGTAGCCGAATTTCAACTTTAGAATCCGGATCGTTTACTGGCCTGCCAAGATTGACCCGCTTACATCTTAGTAGCAACGTTGTTAGGCTGATCCCAAATTTATTCCGAGAATTGTCTCGGCTGAAGCATTTGAGCTTGGCCTATAATCAAATCACCGAAATACCAGATGGGACTTTCAACGGACTGTCTCTACTGAGCCAGCTATTCATGTACAATAACAAGATATCGACGATAACTAAAGCTACATTTTCTGGACTTCCAAACTTGTCAACTTTATCATTATACGAAAACGAAATAGTTAGCATTGCGTCCGAGTCATTTGAAAACCTTGGAAAATTGCGTATGCTTCATCTGAGTTCTAACAGAATAACGGAAATAACGGCCAACACTTTCAAAGGTTTGACTAATCTTGTGGAATTGACTATTGATCACAACAAAGTGACGTCTGTACCGAGAGAAACCTTCCGAGGATTGCTGAAACTAGAGTTTTTGAGTTTGAAAAGAAATCAAATTACTCGAATTGAATCTAACACTTTCTTCGGACTGAGTCATCTACGAGTGCTGAATCTTGTTGGCAACGAGATAACTGATCTCCAACCCGGTGCATTTGAAGGACTTTCGGCTGTGCAGTATCTTTACTTGAATCACAACAAAATTCACACGTTATCACCTGGATCATTCGCTGGACTAGACGCGTTGCGGGGTCTATTTATGGCTGATAATATTTTGACTGCAATCAATCAAACTGATCTTCAGTTGCCAAATAGTGCTTCAGTCTACTTCTGATACAATTATATTTAGTATCGGAGTTTTTTCTAAATACAAATTACAATTGTATTTAGTATCGGATTTTTATCTAAATACAAATTACAATTGTATTTAGTATCGGATTTTTATCTAAATACAAATTACAATTGTATTTAGTATCGGATTTTTTTCTAAATACTAATTACAACTGTATTTAAAATCGAATTTTTTTCTTATCACAAATTACAAATCAATGGCTCAGTCGAATAACGCAGTATCTCGCGTTCCGCTCGGGCAGCAAGCTACACCTCGGGAGCGAAACGTTGTTTGCTCCCTTGATGCACAATATACTATTTATCCATAGAATAACCTAATTTCCAAAATAGAAGTACATTTTCGAAATGAAAATGCAATTTCTAAATCAGTGAATAAAGTCAATCGACAAATAAAAATTATCCGTCGTTTGTGAAACCGGCCATAAGACTTATGTAATTGGGCCATAAAATGGCGTCAATTATATACGACCAATGTATTTAGCTCCAAAAATGCTGTCAAATACATTTCAGAAATTGTAATTAGGCTGAGAATGAATAAGAATTACAATTGTAATAATTTGTAATTAGAAAAAATCCGATAATAAATACAATTGTAATTTGTAATTTGTGGCTATAGCTAATTACTAATTCGCCCAACTCTGCTCAGATGACTAGATCACGGGTGCCTTCAACCTAATTTTTTCTGAAATCCTTGTCACTTCGGATTTTATTGCAGATTTGGATTTTATAACAATGTTGACGTTCAAGAACGTAATTATATATGGAAATCGCAAATAGTGCCGTTTTTTTTTAAAGCCACTTTGAAATGTGTATTTTTTTTCAAAATTTTTATATCCTGATTTTTACTGGGAAATTATTTTTTACAACGTCCTATTAACAAATTTATAACAATTTATTGTTATAAAACTATACAGCGACTGTAAACATGTTGTATAATTACAAAATAGATGACAATAGTAACCACATGTGAAGTGATATTAGTAGATTACGATACAAGTGCGCAAAGTACGTGATTCTCGCACGAGTGTAGCTTGCCGCCCGAGCGAAGCGAGGGTGACAAAAACACGAGTGCAAGGATCACGTACGCCCACGTGTGTCGTATACTATTTTTTTCAACTCATAGTGTGCGAATTTCGATTTCGAAAATAAATACAAATATAAATAATTTTATCAGTAACCGGAAACCGGCTGAGAATGTGAGTACTGTATTTTAGACAATATTCTACAGATACACTATTTACAGTGTGCGGAGTAAATCATTCTCTACACTCAGGGCGCGAATGCATAATATACTTCAGATACATTTGCGCACTCAGTGCGCGAATGTATCTACTCCAGATACATTCTCGCACTGAGTGTGCAAATGTATCTACTCGGCAAACCGCGCACCACAGTGTGTGAATCGGGCACTTCGCACACTACGAACAGACATGAGAAATCGAAATTCGCACACTGAATTGAAAAAAATATATTTTCTTAACACATGCACCCAAAGTCCTCCTTTGCGCACCGTCTACGCGCACCCAAAGCAGACTTTTGCGCACCGCTACGCGGTGCGCAAAGTAATTTTGCACACTGGTACGCTAAAATCGGCTTGGGTGCCCGCAGACGGCACACAAACGAGGACCTTGCGTTGCATGTGTCGAGAAAAATGGTGTTCGATACGCGAGCCCAAGGCAGCAATATCGCTTACTCGCAGGGCCGGATTTACCCAGGGTGCCGCCCTGGGGCACCGTGAAAAATGCCGCCCCATTACCTAAAGCCTACATAAAATAGGTAAAGGTTCGGTATACAATTTTCAAATAAAGAAAATCAAAACAAATACTTTCAAAAATTGTGAATAACAAGATACTAATCGCGTGTCTAACGGCATAAGGTCGTAAGCGCCAAAAAAAATTTTTTTTTGCGGATATGCCCGAAAGATGTGATATTGCATGAAAAAAGATTTTGCCACCAACAAAACAAATTTTTTCTTAGGCGCTTGCGACCTTTTGCCATTAGACACGCAACTTATGAGGGTTTCTTCTTGGTTTCTTCGTCAAACGGGGCCACCCATTTAATTTGAGGTCTTCGAACATTCCGTAATAATTCGTACATGTTATTGAGGATGAGAAACAAATTTTTGAATTTTTTCAGATTTTTTGGTCATTGCATTCCAGAAATATTTTTATACTCAATAATTTTCACGTAGTGCGATAACTTGGGGAAGGAGAGAAAACTTGGGATGAAATTTCTTTGTTTTTTTCTCAGCTTTTCGGTAAAATTGATAGAAAAAAATTCCGGCCCATTTAAACCCCTTTTATAAAAAAAAAAGCATTGAAAAATGTGCCTTGTCCTAATTTGGACATTTTTTTTTTTTCGTTTAAAAAAATGTCTGAAAAATGAAATTAATATTAGCGTTCTTTGGCAAAAAAATGTGGAGTGGCGACTTCAATTCTCTCCCCGAAAAAAAATAATCATCAGAACGATGATTCCTCTCCTTCACTTCCATTTTTTTTTTTTTTTTTTTTCAAAAACTCGATTTTGAATATAGTTTTTTTAGATTTTTTTTTAAACGAAAAAAAAAAAAAAAAACTGTCCAAATTAGGAAAAGGCACATTTTACGTTTTTTTTTTTTTTTTCATAAATGCGGATTAAATGAGTCGGAATTCTTTTATTCTAATATTATCGAAAAGCTGAGAAAAAAACAGAGAAATTTCATGCCAACAACATTTCTCTTTCGAATTTTTGAAGACCTCTTATTTTCTTTACTGAAAATGTGTGTAAAATTCTAGAAACTGGAAGCTTGTTTCACAATTTTGCAAGAAAAACTGCAGTGTTCATAATTTTTGCCACATTCTTATAATAATGAGAAAAAGTATTTCATTCATTTTAATTTATGAATGTTTTTAACATGATCACACTTTTCAAAGAATTTTCCATAACGCGAAAAAAAAAAAATTTCTCACGTTTCAAATTTTGCCGCCCCTGAAAATTTGCCGCCCTGGGCACTGGCCCCGAGTGCCCCTAGTGTAAATCCAGCGCTGCTTACTCGTGTGAAGGCACCTCACTCGCTACCTCCGGCTCGCCTTCGGGCTCGTTCGGGCCTTCACACTCGTGCGCGAATTGCTGCTTTTGCGCTCTTGTATCGAAATATACTATTAATTTTTTCATTGGTATAAAAAATATCTATTCTCTAATTATACAACATGTTTACAGTCGCTGTATAGGTATATAAGAATAAATTGCTATAAATTTGTTAATAGGACGTTGCAAAAAATAATTTCGGAATAAAAATCAAAATATAAAAATTTGTATAAAAAAATAAAAATTTCCAAGTGGTCTTAAAAAAAAACGGCACTATCTGCGATTCCCATAATTACGTTTTTGAACGTCAAAACTGTTATGAAATCAAAATCTGAAATGAAAGCATATTGTTTTTCGACCCGCACGGTTTGTGTTACTAGTCCAAAATCCATGTTATTACTTGAAGAATTTATAAATGTAGCATGAAAGTATGTGCTGGGGTTTCTGAATAAAAGATTTATGAATACACATACCTATACCTGTAATCGTGCTCCATACGTTTTTTTCCCACTGTATATGACTTTCATGTATTCAGCAGTCAGCGAATGTTCTGGTTCTTCAGTTATGAATTTATGGTCGACAGCTTTGAGCTAAATAGGTAAGAATTCTATAGCGCATTCTGGAAGAACATCACTATCTTAAAACAATTGTCAAATGTATGAACCGAGCGCGGCTGCCCGGGAAGATAATTCATTGAATCGCTCGAAGTTAATTGTCTGCAACCTGTATGTTAATTTGCCGCAATAAGTTGATAAATTTATTATGATATATAGTTCAAGATCCTAAAATAAACGATTCAATGGGGAAGCACAAGTATACTCCATAATATTTCTTTTCCATAATTTTAGGCATGAATTTTGTCCTCATAAAATCATTCACGCGATTTCTGTTTTGTATATTTCAATAGCTCAATCTTCTAGAAATATTTCAGGCCTTTTACGAATCAGAAATTCGATGAATTGTGGATTTCACAACGCCGAAAGAGGTGAAATTACAACTTGGAGGGTTTATCTTTGATAAATAGTCCGATAAATTAGAATACATAAATCTGTGTGAATGCCGTTATCATTCTTGCGTAAGTACACGCACTTTTTTCTCACTCAATAATCAACAGCGACCAAAGTTCAAATGATCCCCCCCAATATATGTTGATCTATACAATGGGCATCTAGAAATTATGTCACCCTGATTTTCTCCCTCCGGGCCGTCTTTTTTCATCATTAGGGGCCATTCATAAAGAACCTCCGCATTTTTGGAATAGTGCGTGCACGGCGTTCCTTATACTACACTGTAGAATTTTGCGTGACGTTCTTTATGGATGGCCCCTTAACGCAACTTTGTTTGTAGCAATTTCCACGACCTTTGATAACACGCCATAAGTCTCATTATATTTTACAAAATTATTGACATGGATTAGTGCGTAGATTATGCCACCACTCCCCGCCTCCTACACTTGCCGTGACGCTAGTATGACGCACATTCCGAATTCTTAAAAGTAGAATAAATTTATGACATAATTATTGACGCCAACATCACAGCATTGCGAATTTAATATTTCATAAATACTTTCGCGGTTTTTGGATTATCTCAAAATAACTCTTCAATTATCTCACATCTGATAATTAATTCAAGCGACGCGTTATCTACTCTGAAATGCATAATACGATCCTGGTATACGTAGTTGGTTGAGGACGTGAAAAATGGTGCTTTGTGAAGGAGATTTAGACACCAGTGGCTCAAAAATGAATCATGATTTTTCTGAAGTATGTGTCAAGAAATTAAAAACGTTTGTAAGAGCAGATGTGAAAGAGCGCAACCTTTTAGAAACCAATAAGAATTAGGGACTCATATTTCGGAATTTCCAGATGAAAAATTGGTCCAATTAAGGAATCCATTCCGTTGTGAATAAACTTCTTTCAGTTGTTATATATGGAGTGGTCTCCCTCAAGCGGGACACTTTTCTGCGCATGAGAGTGCACCTTTCACTGTATCTTTCATTTCATTTCCACAAAAAACTCTGTTGACCAGTATGAACAGTTACGAACAATAAAACAACGAACATCACTTCGATGTTTACATCTACTGTATAACAAAGATGATCGTAGGATTAAATAATTGAACATTCCTAATGTAGGTTCAAAAATAGAAAATAAATTCATTATCATTTTCAATTTTTTTAAATTTTTTCATGAAGAATATTTAATTTGACATTCTTACATTCTAATGTAAATGTATAGATTATTGAAAAATTATAATAATAATATCGAAAGATGTGAAGATTATTAAAAATCTAATGAATAAAAAAATTCAATTTGAAAACCTATATCTGACCGCTATAGAGGTACTGCTTTACTGTATTATAAAGTCGATAATGAAGCCTCATCTTATCAAGACATTTGAAAGAACGAACTAACTCGAGTAATATCGCTCTTACACAAAAGAACGGGTTCAACCTTTCAATATTCAACCCACTTTTATCAAATAATAATCTAATATCAATCTATATGATCACTCATCAATTTTATGCAATTTTCGGAACAACGGTGTAACTCGACTCATACCGTTATTTCGTGCATCCCCTCAATTATGCCTAAAATAAATGCAAAAAAATATCGTGGAGTTGGATTACATTTCCCCATAAAATCGTAACTTTTTTATTTTTTTTATTTATAACTTAGCACTGCGAATTAATTAACATGCAGATCGCGAACAAACAACACAGTCAGATATTATGGTATAGACATATTGGGATTGTGCGATTCAATGAATTATGTGTGTGCAGGCGCGATCAGTTCATATCATACATTTGACAAACTTTTCAAGGTAATGATGTAGTAGGGGTGATCGGGGTCGGTAGGCGCAAGGCTTGTAATTTCCATGTTATGGGATTGGTAGCATTATGGTTGGCATATGTCATCCGTGATGTGGCACACTAGCTGCCATGGTAAATTCAATATGGTCGACAGGTTAAGTAGTAGAGTTAACACTTATCGAAGTTCATTTTAGCGAGCGCTGAGTAATTTTTTATATCACTATACCCAAGTCATTCTGAGTATACCTAAATGCATAGGCATTTCTACATAATTTCTACATTAATATATACCTCGGAATGTTAGCCAAGGGACTTCATCGTCGTTTTGTTCCTTTTTCGCGTATTTCTACAACTTTTCTACATATTCTTGAAAATCACCTGTTTGGGGTAACTTAGCGCGTTTTTTCTGGGGCTAGTTGGCGCATGTAAACCATACCTATAAATCAGTCTGTTGAGCAATATCGAGAAAATTCCTATTTTGATCATTATTTTTTCCACACGGCGTGCGCAAAGTTCGATTTTGCGCACGCTTCGCGTGCATAAAATTCAACTTAACGCGCGCTGTGTTGAAAAATGAAGTTCGATACACGTGCGAAAGATGATTCTCGACTCGTGTGATTGTCACCCTCGCTTCGCTCGGGCGAAAAACTTCACACTCGACCGAGAATCAACACTTTCGCACTAGTATCGAAATAGTATATTAATTCTTGCTACCAAATATTATTTCATTTTGAGTTCTTATCATGTATCTGATGTTGTTTAATTTTGAGTTTTTGATACCTGATATTTTATCCCTACGAAATTACTATTACTTCTACAGTTCTGGGAAAATATGATATATTATTGTTGTTCTGGGATTCAAGAGACTTTTGAAATGAAAGTAACCTTTATCAAAGGTATCTACATTTTTGGAGAACGTGTTTCCTTCCATTTTTAAGTTGAAGCCTACCTGCCCCTTATGCCAATATACCCTAGTAGCGGGGTAGGTTGACGCACTACATCTTACCGTCAATCATCATTTTTTTCTTTTACACCAGTCAACTGCCGAACTTGAATAAAATTACGCAATACCCCAAAGCCTTGCAGTTCATGAAACAAGAATTAGAATTGCGAAATCTTGATTGGTACTCTTAAAATATGGATTAGTCTAAAAAGTGCGCCTACCGTCCCCGGTCCCCTACTTCCAGAATGCACAATATAATTATCACCTATTCAGCTCAAGGCTGTCGACCATAAATTCATAACTAAAAAACCAGGAGCTTCGCTGACTGCTGAATACATGAAAGTGTTATACAGTGGGGATGAAAACGTATGGAGCAAGATCACAGGTATAGGTATTTGTATTTGTATTTATAAGTCTTTTATTCAGAGACTCCAGCACATACTTTCATGCTACATTCATAAATTCATCTATAGTAATAACATGGATTTTGGATTAGTAACACAAACGTGCGTATCAAAAAACAATATGCTGCTGCATCTAGTCATCTTAATCGAAGTAGACTGTAGCACCATTTGGCAACTGAAGATCAGTTGGATTGATTGCAGTCAAAGTATTATTAGCCATATACAAAGACTCCAACTCGCCAAGTCCAGCGAATAATCCAGGTGATAACGTGTGAATTTTGTTGCGATTCAAGTAAAGATCCTCCACAGCCGAAAGTCCTTCAAATGCACCGTATTGAAGATCAGTTATCTCGTTGTCACTGAGGTCCAGCACTTCTAGATGACTCAGTCCGAAGAAAGCGTTAGATTCAATTCGAGTAATTTGATTACTTCTGAGATTCAATTTCTCCAGTTTCAGCAATCCCCGGAAGGTTTCTCTCGGTACAGACGTCACTTTGTTGTCATCAATATATAAATATACAAGATCAGTCAAACCTTTGAAAGTGTTGGCCTTTATTTCCGTTATTCTGTTAGAGTTCAAACGAAGACCACGCAATTTTCCAAGGTTTTCAAATGACTCGGACGCAATGCTAACTATTTCGTTTTTGTCTAAAAATAAAGTTGACAAGTTTGGAAGTCCAGAAAATGTGGCTTTAGTTATCGTGGATATCTTGTTATTGTACATGGATAGCTTCGTCAGTAGAGACAGTCCGTTGAAAGTCCCATCTGGTATTTCGGTAATTTGGTTATTGTTCAAGTACAAATCATCGAGCTGAGACAATTCTCGGAATAAATTTGGGATCAGCCTAACAGCGTTGTTATTGAGAAGGAAGCGGGTTAATCTTGGCAGGCCAGTAAACGATCCGGATTCTAAAGTTGAAATTTGGCTCCGATGAATGATCCACAATGATTTGATCGAGAGATTTTTGAAGGCCCCAGGCTTTATTGATACCAAATTCAGATCTTCAATTTTCAGGCGATCATACTGTCTCTGTTCAGTCACCTCCGTTAGAACACCTCCAATGTGGCACACGTTACAGCCATCCTGAATCTTGCACTTTTGCTCTGTCTGGGCCAGCACGATGGCAAAAATCAGGTTAGCAATCACCACGAATCGAAACATGGCGTTTACTCTGTTGTTCTCGGTCAACTGATTCTACTGATGGCAAATGTAACGACTGGAGCGATTCGCAAATTATGTAACATCAGAAGTGAAGGAAGAGGCGAGGACCAACGCGACGAAACGTGGCATATGTGGCGAGGGAGGGAGAAAATGAGGGTGACATAATTTCTAGATGCCCCTTGTATAGATTAACATATATCAGGGAGATCATTCGAACTTTGGTCGCTGTTGATTATTGAGAGAGAAAAAAGTGCGTGTTCTTACGCAAGAAAGATAACGACAGCCACATGGATTTATTCTAATGTATCGGATTATTACCCAAATGTCAACCCTCCAAGTTATAAATCCGACAAGTGAACGATTTCATTATGGTAAAGATGCAGGTATCGGTGGAGGAGGACAGGACAAAGAGATATGAATGAGACTGCAGTATACACACTGCTTTATCAACAGCAAATGTATTGGCAAATATTATTTATCAATACTTGTGCGACATTGTTCTGCTATACATATATTTTATGGATGTATCAGTATGCTGTAAGATGGATTATAAAGCAGTAACAAAAAAAACCATAAAAATTTGAAAATAAAATGTTGCTGCAGTTACACCAAGAAATAGAACTTTTTCAATTGAAGCAATATCATAACAGAATACGTCATCTGTACAAGCGAAAGATGCTGTCATTTACTACCCTTACCGAAAAAAAGTACTGTAAAGTACTGCTAGTACTTTGGTACTCAAAGTACCTACTGCTGTACTGATTTCGCGAGTACAGGACAGTACTATAAGTACAGTGCAGTACTTGCAGTTCTCGTAGTACTCACTATTAAACTTCGCACCGAACCATGGTTTTATCCATGCTTATTCTATTAGGTCGAAAAAAGCCAATACAAAAGTGCCAGGGGAGGAGACATTGGCACCGAAGAACTCGGACAAAAATTTTGGACGATTCACTGCCAATCAGCTATATCAACTATATTGTACTGCAGCGGACATATTTCACCGCAGTAAACTTCAACCTTCCAATGTATTTGAATGATTGTTCATTTTTGATGTGTTTTCTGAATCAATTAACCCTTCGTGGTCACACCTCTGATTTCAATCAAGATGGCCCCACCCGGGTCAAATTGACCCGAGCCATTTTTAAACGGTTGCCGTGTGAAAACTATCAGTCTGATCGGTACCGAAAAAATACTGAAAAATACTATAAACATTCTAAAAGATGTAGCATAAGTCAGTAGATTAAAATTAAGATGGCGACATATTAAAAAAAAATCGTAAACAGGTCAATGCATTTCGGGATATCGATTATTTTTTTTTTTTTTTTTTTTTACTTGTCATTTTTTATGTTTTTTGCGTTCTTCGGCCACGGCCTTACGGGGATTTACCTTTAAATTTTGTGCTCGGGTCATTTTGACCCGTGGTGACCAGGAAGCTAGGTGAATAAAGTAGAATAGCGTGGTTTTTTGTTTGTTTTTAAATTCACATCATGCACATAGTGTACATGCTCAGAATATACCTACTCAACTAATCTTGTGTTATACAATGAAATGAAGTTCATTTATGGTCGTTGTTTAATATAACCACCGCAAAAAGCATCTCACGTGCAAAATCCTCGCACCAAGTGTATTAACGTTTTCACTCAAATAAAACACGTATTACTCGTCCAAAAAAGTATCAAAAGTATCAACAACGAAAATTCCTTCTTTATTTACAACAAAAAGTGTTTAAAATTCCCCCAAGAGCACTTCGGGTGCAAAAACATTCGGTCATCGCACTACATTATAGTTTAATACTATACGTAAAAGAATGCTGTCTTTATATAAAAAAAGTGGCAGATGAATTTGAAAGAAGTGTTACATCGTATAAAATAAGCAGGTCCCTAATTGATGAAAGAAATTGATAAATTTGGAGTAGATGGTAGTACACGGCGGGCCAGATGTGGGGAAAAATAAGATATACAAAGAATCATAAGGTTGAACTTCCTCATTTATTTTGTAAAATCAAATAAAAAAAGTTGCTATTTGACATAGATTTTGAAGAGGTTGCAGTTGGTAAGTGGTACTAAACCAAACAGTAAATTAATAAAAAAATACTCAGGTCGAATAATCGTTCGGTCATACGAGCTGACCGAGCATTGGAAATAATCCCATAAGTATTATGAGAAAAGGACCCAACTGGATATTTGAATAACAGTTCGAATCGAGGGTAGGTACATTAGGGTGTGCAAACAAAAAAAAAAAATTCAAACGCACATCAACATTCTGGTAGAGCATCTTAAATAGAATATCTCAGCCAAATATGAGCTCTTAATATTGATATTTAGAACTGCCTAATTTCGTTACTAATTTTAGTTACCAATTTTAGTTACTAAAATAGGCAGTTCTAAATATCAAAATTAAGAGCTCATATTTGGCTGAGATGTTCTATTTGAGATGCTCTACCGAAATTTTGATGCGCGGTTGAAAAATAAATTGTTTTTCCCTGAGTCGTATGACTCTATGACGCTATGACTCAATGTTTATAGGCGAATATCTCTTAATCGGTGAGAGTTGGGAAGATTCTATCTCAGTACTTTTTTGTAGAGCGTGAAATTTCCTATAAGAATCTGTATTCAGATAGTTTCTAAATCAAGCCGGTTACGACAAAAAACAATTCGAAAATTTTCCGATTTTTTTTCACGTGTTATCCAAATCAAAAATGGGAAAACTGAGTTAGGCAGTTCTAAATACCAATATTAAGAGCTCATATTTGGCTGAGATATTCTATTTGAGATGCTATACCGGAATGTTGATGTGCGTTTGAATTTTTTTTTTTTTTTTTTTTTTGGCACACCCTAATAAGGTGCATGCGTCAACGAATGAGGTCCGGGGTATAAAAATATGTTAACGATCTTCGATCTCACAAAGAAGATAAAATATCAACGAGAAGTTGTTGCTGGTCGGCTGAATCTTCGACAGTGAATTAATCATGATAATTGATTAATTAATAACTATAGTCAATAATTTCGCCAGAAGAAATTATACCACTGTAATCATAAGTTCTATAGATAAAAAGGATCACATTTTAATAATTAAATGTTTATTAGACTGCAGTGCAAGGAATACACTTTTCAAAGATATTCTCACATTATAATATTATATTTCTTAATAACGATTGCATTATAATATGTAGTTTTTTCTTGTTCCTGTAAAATTGTATTTTCAACAGTTATTGCCGCCGCGTATTGCAATTTGCATCACTAGAAAGACTTCAGTGGAATTTGGCAACTGCAGGTTAGCTCTATCGATTCTGGTCAACATGTTATTACTTAGATGTAAAGATTTCAACTCTGAAAGTCCAGTGAATAAACCAGTTGGTAAAGTGCAAATTTTATTACCGTTAAGGTTTAATACTTTCAATTCCCGCAATTCCCTGAATGCCTCGCGTGGAACTGATACGAGACTGTTGTCAGCAATGTGTAGCTTGTCAAGATTACCCAAACCTTTGAAAGTTCCGGGTGCTATTTCTGTCATATTGTTAGAATCTAAGTCGAGAATATACAATTTCCCCAAATTTGCAAAAGATTCAGATGCAATGCTAGCTATTTTATTGTGATCTAAATATAAAATTGTTAGATTTGAAAGTCCAGAAAATGTGGTCAGATTTATTGTGGAAATTTCATTTTCATTTAAGTCTAAGTTTGTTAAAGTAAATAGTTTGATGAAAGTCCCATCTGGTATGTGGTTGATCTTGTTAGAACTCAATCGGAGTGATCGCAACGACGAGAGTCCTTCGAATGCACTGACTTCGATCTCAGAAATGTTGTTATTTTTCATGTACAACATACGCAAAACACCCAGTCCGATGAAGGTACGTGTATGGATTGTGGTGATATTATTGTCATCAAGAACTAGGTTACCGAGTTTGGACAATCCTCTGAATGTCCCTTCTGTCACTGATGTTAGGCCATTTCTGTCAAGGCGTAATGATTTAAGCTCACCCAAACTTTCGAAAACGTTAGGATTTATTTCCGTTATATTGTTGTCGTGCAAACGAAGGTTCTCCAAACTTCGAAGCATTGAAAAAGACTGAGACGCCAGACTAGCTATTTTATTGGAGTTTAGCCGTAGGTCATACAACTGCAGCGACAGTCCAGAAAACGTATCCAGATATATTGCGCTTAAATTATTCCCCTGTAGGTTTAAGCCTCCCAATTTCAACAACCTGTTAAAAGTTCCATTTGGTAAATGGTCGATCTTGTTATGAGACAGATCAAGAGATTCCAGCGATGAAAGTCCTTCGAATGTGCCGACTTGGATATCAGAAATTTCATTACCTCTAAGCGAAAGGGCGTTCAAAACACTCAGTCCGATAAAAGCACCCGTACGGATTGTGAAAATCTTATTTTCATTAAGATAGAGGAGCTGCAATTCAGACAATCCTCTAAATGTATCTCGTTCTACTGATGTGGGGCCGTTGGTAGTACCGATGTGTAATATTTTGAGCTTATGCAAACCTTCGGAGGCGTTGGCGTCAATTTTCGTTATATTGTTGTTCGTCAACTGAAGCTTTTTCAATTCTTCAAGGTTTTCAAAAGACCGAGACTCTAGACGAGCTATTTTATTGGACCCTAGCCCGTAGGTGGGCATCAACTCGTTAATCCGTTAACCGTTAATTAACGAAGTTACCAATCTGCTTAACGGATTAACTTTCAAGTTAACTTCAAAAAATGTTAACGCTTTTGTTAACTTCCGTTAAATTGAACTTCCGTTAACTTTAGTCCGTTACATTTACTGCACATGTTTTTTTTTTTTTTTTTTTTTTTTTCAGTGTATATTTCATATTGCAGCTATTCTTATTATTTATTGTCAATTTTAATTTATTATTGGCGTCAGAATACCAATATGACGGTATGCGCCATATAAGAAAATGAAGAGGTGGAAATGGCCGCCAAGTGGGGGCAACAAGGCTCGTCTAAAAGTTTAGGTTCATACTATAAACACAAATACAAATATGGTCAAATATGCGCAAGTGTGTACCAAGCTTTATGCAAAATTATGATCAATGATAAATAACCTGTTATTCATGCTACTTTATGTTCTATATTAGAGCTAAATAAATGTGTGTTTAATTCTTCATTTTACATTACCAATAATAATTAATATACCTACTTGTTTTTGTCTTATTTACCTATGTATCCCAGCCCAAAAGCAGTATAAGTTTTGGATGGTTAACTTTTAACGGTTAACTTTGACTTGCGTTAAATTTTCAAAAATGTAACGATTTAACGGATTTAACGATTGACGAAACAAACTCTTGAACAACCGCTTCAATTATTGACGAAACTAACTCTTTCATTAACTCTTCCCACCTATAGTAGGGGATATTCAGGCGAAGAAGGTCTCCGTCTAGCGTTACATCCGTTAGATCCCCTTCCACGAAGCACACGATGAGTTGATTCTGAATCTGCACAGTAAAAATTTTTGCGTCATTTTTAACATAAAGTTTGTGTTAAAATTTTTGTGTTAAATATTTAACACTTTTTAGTGTCAATTTTAACATAATTGTGTTAAATTGACACTAAAAAGTGTTAAATATTTAACACAAAGACTTTATATGTTAAAAATGACGCAAAATTTTTTACTGTGTGGCACGTTGGCTCTGGCTCAGCGAGCACAAAAGCAAAAAGAAGGTTGACGATCACCAAGAAACGAAGCATGACTGCAGTTCGCTATTGCTTTATAGCTTCACTGTTGGGGTGAGAGTTCACGATTGATATCTCTCAATGCAAAAGTTACAGAATGAACTGAACTTAAAAACTGACAATTTGTGTTCTCGCACTATCTTATATAGAAAGCTTATGGTATGTTTCGGGGTTGAAAGGCGTGTTCTTACGTTAGTGGGGAACCAATCGGTGTTACAGTAATTATCTATTAGTTGAAATAGACGAAGGCGCTGAGCGTCGCCTTTATCCAGAAAGCAAATACCTAAAGACAACCCAAAGAGAGGATCAGTAGTGAAAATGAGGGAGAAAGTGTTTGCGATTAGTTTTATGACGGGGTATAGGGAAGATTACTCAAAGTCCTGATTTTTCATATTTACAATAGGATTGGAATGTTCTAATATAATACACAACAATAACATATGATAAATAATGTTGTCCTAATCTAACAGAGTACCTTCCCCGATAACATTAACACCGTCTTTCCATTCTATATCGTACTAGACCCAGTTGTATTGAGTTATGAACAACTTCTGTATTCATAATTATTTTATAGATCATAGCGGTTTTGATTATTTTAAAGGGGCGGTTTCATAAGCATTCAGACGAAATGATGAACGTCCGAGACTATATTACTCATCATCAGACGATATGTCTATACTCATTACCGCAGTCACAAATATTTTCGAGTTCTGCACCCTGTTATTGTTTTTTTAAATATTGGTGGCACGGCGTTCTTCGGTCCCAAGTCTGAACAAACTGAACGTTCTAATTCGTATCAATGTTGTTTCAGTACACAAGGACTTCGTACCTCAACCATCGAATTCTCATTGGTCTACTTTTTTGTCACAATCAATCGAAACTCAGGAAATATATATTTTTTTCGGCATAGGCATTGAAAAGTCACTTTTTGACGCCTGTTTTAGATTCACAGAGTGTCACTTTATACGGTTGATTTCAGAACTGCCCTATAAAGTCTTTATACGGCAGTCTGGATGCGCAGTTCGAAGTGCGCATTCCAAAGCTGCCGTATATGGGTATTTCTTCAGAAATGATGATTTTTGAGATCGGGGAACTCTCACAATATAAATTTGCCCACCGAACCAACTTGGACAAGTTTTTGGGGTACTTTTGGGTACCCAAAAGTGTTCAAGGAGTAATTGCGCTACAGACTCAGAGGATCAGGAACTATACAACTTTATGACCTTCAAGATTTCTGCATCTACAAAAATGAACTTTGGCGAGCTGTAGCTTCCAAACGATCCATCCGAGAGCAAAATTTTACTGAGATTTTTTCTTCGTCATTCAATTATCTAGTGGCGGTATTTTTATTTATTTTTTTATTTTTATTTTTATTTTTTTATTTTTTTTTATTTTTTTTTAATTTTTTTTTTTTCGCCATCTGATACGAGAAGAAAGAAACGAAAGTTGAAAATACTCATAGAAAACACTAATATTGTGTTACTAATACCGTGAGGACGTAAGCGCAAAAAATTCAATTTTAGTGCCAGAAGGTCGTATAATTTATTTTTTATTTTTTTTGGATTCGCTTCGGAATGAACAATAACGTGTAGATCAATTGACATTGTAAAAATCGAAAATTGAAAGCAGAGGTCGTACGTGCGAGTACACACGACCTGGTGGCTTTAATTTTATGGGAAAATCAGAAAAATTGAAGCCAGGAGGTCGCATCTACCCTTTTTTATTTTTCTCACGGATTCGCCACGAAATCGATGGAAGCACGTAGATCTATTGAGATTCCTCCAAAAAACCATTTTCGGCGGATACGACCTTCTGACTTTAGTTTGACGAAAAAATCACGTAAACTATAACAAAGGTCATATCGCGTAAATCCGCTGAAATTTGAGATTTTTTTTTTTTTCAATTGGAGAGAAAAAAATCAAGAAAGTTGTTTTTTTGTTGGAAATTTCAATGGAAATACGTGTTGCCGTGAACTCCCAGACGATTCCGGAAGAAAAAATAGCGGATATGATATGATTTAATATATTATAATATAATATCCACGGTATTGACACCCACGGTATTGACAATTACTCTTCAAACCAACGGCGGATTCAAGGGGGGGGCGGAACGGGCGATCGCCCCCCCCCCCCCCCCCCCCCCCCCCCGAAACCTTGGAAGGAGGGAAATTTTTGAAAATTTTACCCCCCACACCCCTTAATATGCTGGTAACGTTGATCGCCCGCCCCCCCCCCCCCAAATGAGACACCTGGATCCGCCCTTGCTTCAAACCAACGAGGCACTGATTTGTTTCCGAGTTGAATATTTAGCAAAGGGAGGTTATTTTGGCCTGGCGAAAGGAAGAATCTCCGACCACAGTTGCTCCGAAATCGTTACTAATACGACCAGGAAATGTGACCACGGTATTGACATGTAATTTCGTGACATACGTATTCAACCTATTTTCGAGTACTTACGTATGAACAAATCGCCCTGAGACCGGCCGCCACGAGTATAAATGTACGAGTAGATGTCTCCCTGACAAAACACAACCACTGAGACCATATTGTATCACCCTTAGCAGCGCCCCAGCGGCTTAATTAAAATTTATAGAAAAGAAGAAAAATCTGGGGACACCATTTTCAGTCAGCTTATGCACTTAGAATTATCATTGAGTGACCAAATATATATATGCGAAATAGTATATTATGTGGCATGCCCATAAACCAAGTGTTTTTCGGCGAGAATAATGATTTCAGGACAAGCTAAAGGCGAGCCGTAAGCGAGTTCTGAAATCATTATTCGAGTCAAAAACGGTTTATGGGTGCGCCCCATACTGTATTTTTTTTTTTTTTTTTTTTTTTTTAATAAGAAGCTAATAGACCCTCTGGTCTGAGAGCTAAATAAACTCTTGAGGACTTCCAATTCTTTTTCTTTAATTCCTTGAGGGCACTTCCGCACTTTTTTATCTCCTCCAAGAGTGAGAATCTCTTGCGTGTGCACCTCTTCTTTGAATTTCTGTTCTCCTCTTTGGTTTTTCTGTGTTTTTTCCTTTTTGCCTGATATATGACTATTGTCTATTTGTTCTTTTATCGTGCTGGTGGCGTTAATTTGATTTTCTTGTTGAATGCATTCATCGATTGTCTGGTCGTTGTGTTATCTTGATATTTGTCTATGTTGTGACTCTCTTTTAATTATTTTTTTTTTTTTTTTTTTTTTTTATATATAATGTTTTCCTTGTTGATCTGGACTTCACAAGATTTGGGAAAGGAAATGCGGGTGTTCTACAACAGACAAACATATATCATTAATTTCTATATCTATGTTTCTTCCCTGTTTCTTTTCTTGAGTGATGCCTCTACTCTCCCTACCTAATATTCTATCTCTTAACCTATTTATTCTGAACTGTTCTAAATTTGTTTGACCTCAAATCTATCTACTATTTGTTGCTTTCTTCTCTACTTTTCTCAGTAATAATTTTTGTGATTGTAGAGTCCATTTCTCGTTTGACTCGATTCTTCCTAAATCTATTTGCTAATTTAATATACTTTAATTTAATTCTTATATACAAATCTGATACCATCCCTAGCCCTGATTCCTTTTCTTTCCTATCTTATTTAAATCTCTATTCCATTTTGAAGAATGAAAGAGACGAGTCTTAGAGTTATCTCCAGATCCCCTCTCGTTGCAAGATCGTCTATATCCATGTTCGCTTCGATTCCTCTGTTGTTTAGGTAGTTCGTTAAGCTTATTCTTGTATTTGCATATCTTGGACACGTCCAAAATATGTGCTCTATGGATTCTTCCTCTAGACCACAATCACAGATACTTTCTTCAATCATCTTCATTCTTTTTAAGTGTTTTTTCGACCTATTATGACCAGTTCTCAATCTATTTGCAATACCTATTCTTTTCCTATCCATTCCAAGTCCTTGAAACCAGGGAGAAGTTTTAAATTCTCCCGCCATCTCAATGTATCTTACTCCTCTGGGGTTTGGTGGTCTTGTATACTTGTTGATGAATTCTCTAGTAGATTTTATAGCCCTGGATCTTATGATCGTTTTGAGATCCCCTCCCACTATCCTTTTTAGATCTATTATATTTTTATTACTTGCCTCTTTTGCTCGTTGATCCGCTTGTTCGTTTCCATCAATTCCCTTATGAGCAGGGATCCAACCAATTGAGATCCTTCTGCCTTTGTCTCCCTCTGATCTAATGCTCTGTTTGATGTTCGCTGCATATCGTCCCAATTTAGAATCTAGACCTAACCTGCTTAAGTTGCGTACCGCACTCATTGAATCTGAACATATTAGAAAGTCTCCTGGTAGGTCGTTGTCCTGAATGATTCTGACGGCCCTCTCGATTGCCTGATATTCTGCATTATAAATTGAATTTTTAGGGTTTAGTGAGAGTGAAGTTGATAGGTCCGGATACTCTTCCACTATTATTCCTATTCCACATTTTTTTTCATCTGTATTTAGGGAACCATCGGTGTATATTAACTTGCATCGTCCATATTTTTCTTTTATAATTTCCCTAAAATTCCCTGGATTCCCCAAGGGGGGTTTTAACTTTTGTCCCAACTGCCAATCATAACTTTCTGCGTTGTAGAGTGCTTTGTAATCTATGTCGAAGGTAGGTAGTTTGTTTTCTTTTTTTATGTCCTTTGTTTCGCTCCTGATATTTTGCCAATGAGTGTAAATTACCGAATCCAATCTATGATTTTCATTGATATTTGGTTGTTTTTTTAGATTCTGTATCCTTTTAAGTTTTAGTTCTATAGAATTATTTTCCTGACTCACTTGGTTAACTATAAATCTTGTTGCTAATTCTGCCAGTCTGTCTCTGAGGGTTGTCAATCCGCTGAGGTGAAGTAGTGCATTAATCGGAGTTGTTCTTAAACAACCTAATCCTGTACGCATGGCCCCATTCTGTATTACGTTTAATTTTTGTAGTCTATCTATACTGGCTGAATTGAATAAAAAACCAGCCCATTCCAGACCTGGCCGGATCAATGATTTATATATGTTTAGTATCGTGTTGGGATGAGCTCCCCATTTGAATTTTGCAATAGCATACAAAATGTTCAACAGTTTTCCAGCCCTTATTCTAATTTGGGTTAAATGTGACTCCCAATTTAATCTAACATCCCATGTGACACCAAGGTATTTTGCTTGCTGTTCATTTCCTATGACATGTCCTCTTATTGTGATGTGACTTGTATTTTCTTTGATTGGTGTTTTATTATTATTGAAAATTATTAATTTAGTCTTTGGGAAAGATATACAGGGTGTTCCAGACCTCGCGACGAATATTTCACAGGGTAAATCTTGATCAAAAATGGGATCGAAATTTCCTCAGCCGATTTTTTCGGAGATGCATGGATTTTCCGTTATAATTAATTCAATTTCAGTCAATGACGCGCGGCTTACGAACGGCCGCGCGTCGGTGTGTTTACCGCTCGGTTGTGTGCACTTTTTTCGTGGCGACAATAGGGCGAGAGACGGCGCACACAACCGAGCGGTGATTACACCGACAAACGGCCGTTTATAAGTCGCATGTCATTAGCTGAAATTAAAATAATTATAACGGAAAATCCATGCATCTCCGAAAAAATCGGCTGAGGAAATTTCGATCCCATTTTTGATCAAGATTTACCCTGTGAAATATTCGTCGCGAGGTCTGGAACACCCTGTAGACAAAGAATCTTCTTGCAGTCTTCCATCAAGTTCCTTTAGGTATGCCTTTAAAGTTTCCAATAAGTCTTTCGTGTTGGCGTGTGAGTAATTGATTCTGAGATCATCAGCAAATGAGGCAAAGCTTACTTTTTCCGGTAGACCCCTGTCCAGATTGTGCATATATATGTTGAATAATAATGGACTCATAATAGCTCCTTGGGGTAACCCTTTATTTGTGCTTCTCTCTCCTATTTTATTCAATCCTACGTACCCCACTATCTTTCTATAGGAATAGAATTCTCTAATCATTTTGACAAATTGTAATGGAATTTTTAATCTTATCATTTTTTGAATCAAAGTCTTTATATTTATGTTATCGTATGCGCCTTCTATATCTATGAAGACAACACCTGTTTTCAAACCTTGAATTCTTGCTATGTCGAGATCGAGTCTTAGACCTGCCAGGTTGTCATAACAGGATTTACCTCTCCTAAAGCCACAATATTTATCAGAGAGTATCTGTCCAGACTCGATCCACCATGTCAGTCTGTCATTTAGAATTCTCTCTAGTATTTTGAAAACACAGCTGGCCATAGCTATGGGTCTATATCCTTTATTTTGTGGTTTTTCGATAAAAGTTACTTTGTACTCCTTCCACTCTTTAGGGATCCTCCCCTCTTGCAAAATGTGGTTAAAAAACCTCACCATCCACCATTTAGCTTGTATCGGAATGTGTTTAATTATTTCATATGATATCTGATCTAATCCCGGGGCTGATTTTTTTTTTGCCTGTCCTATCGCATGCTCTAATTCTTGGAACGTAATATCTGTATTTAAAGAGGAGTTGTATTCGGATTGAAAATCACCATTAATTTCTATGAATGTTGCTCTTTGGTTGTTGGCTACTTTTTCAAAGGCTTCCTTGATCTTTGAATTGTTCTCTATTCTGTTTGTGTCCCTAGAATTAGTTGTCTCTTGTAATGATCTATTTTTAAATCCTTTTAAGGACTTCCAAATTTGTCCTATATCCATAGCCGGGTTGAGTGAATCACAGAATTTTCTAAAGTTTTCGTTTTTTTTTTTTTTAAATAATTTCGTTGCTTCTTTTGCTGCTTTTTCGTGAATGAATAAATTTTCTTCTGAGCTTAATCTCCTGTAATTTTTAAGCGTAGATCTTCTTAGTTCTATTGCTTGATCACATTCTTTATCCCACCATCGACATGGAGTAGGAGCTCTATGTTTCTTTCTAAATCCTTCTTGGTTTAACATCTGTGCTCCTGATACTTCTAGTGCTGTCTTTATGTTTGTTATGAAATTTTGATATTCCCTTACATAATTGTGTTTATTTAGTTTGGGACTTTTTTTGATTGCTTCTATTAAGGATTCTGAGAAGACCCCCCAGTTTACCTTTGATAAACCTATCCTTGATAATGTTAGTTCTTTATGTGAATTTCCTTTTTCAATTCTAATGCTTAATGGGAAATGGTCACTACCCATTAAATCTTTTATAGTATCCCATTTTATCATTAAACTAATATCTGGAGAAGCCATAGATATATCAGGAATACTAATTTTCTCCGGTTCGTGGTGAAGCCTAGTAGGTTCATTGTTGTTTAGGATTTTAAGATTGGTTTCTAGTATAATGTCAAAAAGCATTTCTCCCCTGTGGTTCCATAGATCACTTCCCCAAAAGTTGTGATGCGCATTAAAATCCCCTGTGATTATAACTTTATTAAAATTCTCCAACTTCTGAATAAATTCTTTGAATTCTTTTTTTTCTAGCCTCGTTTGAGGTGGAATATAAATGCTGAATAGATTAAATTCATCATTACCATAGTTAAACTTAAATCCTATCAGTTCTATTCCTTCCGGAATGTTGCGAATTGTGATCCTAGAGTAGCTTATATTGTTCTTGAGTATTACTAGAAGACCTCCACCTAGACCAGTTTCTCTGTCCTGTCTGATTACGTTGTATCCTCTGAAAATTGGTTTGTATCTCGATCCCTGAGATAATCTTGATTCTGATATACATACTATATCACTTTCCTTTAGCAGGACTTCTACCTCCTGAACTTTAGAAGAAATCCCATTGGCGTTCCAGACTATTATATCCATTTTCGCTCTCTGACTTTTTTTTTTTTTTTTTTTTTTTTTTTTTTTTTTTTTTATTAATTATTATTTTTATAATTTTCCTATTCTAGCAATATTCTCTTTTATGAATTCTTCTCCTAATTATATCCAACTTTATTTATTTATCCTATATCTCATCTTAATTATTAGCTTTTATGTTTTCTTATTCTAATTATATCAAAATTACTTATTTTACCCTATACCAAAACTTCGATGATTATCTATTATTAAGTTTACGACTGTGTTATCCTTATCTTTAATTAATATTGTTATTTTTTTTTTTTTCTTTATTTTTTTTTTTTTTTTTTTTTTTTTTTTTTTTTTTTATTAATCCAATCGTTCTACCTACAGCAATTCTCTATAACAAGAGAAATCACAGAGGTACCCGATACCGTCCGAAGGCCCAACAATCTGCCCCCTATTTATTATAGGCGGAATTGCACGAGCACCCTTGTTTAATTTTTCTTTATTTGTTTTTTTTCAGAGTGTCCTCCCCCCTCTCTGCAGATCCCGATTTTCCATCATCCCATCTACTTGAACTTGCTAATCCTATGAATGACTTGAATATATCTGATTCTTCGCCAAATTTAATCGCTAATGTACTACTGAATTTATCCAGTATCTCTTGAACCGCCTTAAATACTTGCTTATTTTTGTCTCCCTTGTTTTGGGAATTCTGAATGCTTGATAGTTGGTTTGTTTGTTCTCTTTCGTTATCACCTCTAGCCTCTGTCCTTTCTCTTGTTCTATTTCTTGTTAACTCTGTCTTCTCTGTTGTTATATTCTGTATTGCTTTGTTAGTGTGATAGATATTTTCATCCTCTGCTGAGGATACTATAATTGTATCTTTGATTATTATGTTGTGGAGTTTCTTGAATTTTTCTCTGATTAGGGCCGTTGCCTCTTTTATATTAGAGTCCAGCTTGGATCTAAGTTCCATTAATTCAACGTTAAAACAATATATGATGCATTTTTGATCTGATGCCAAATGATTCCCTTTGCAGTTGGCGCAAGCTATTTCGTTCTCACAGTTTTCTTCATTATGATTTTCTCCACACCTATAGCACCTTAACTGGTGACTACAATTTAGACTTAAGTGCCCAAATCTTTGACATTTAAAGCATCTTTTAATTTTTGGATTAAATTTCTCCACTAACATAAGTGCTTCATATAAATAAATAGCCTCAGGAAGATTGGTTGTTGAATAAACTTTAATGGTCCCTATCCTTTGATACCTGGTGACAGTTGCTCCTTCTTCGTCCTCTTCCTCCACTTTCTTCTTCATTAATTCAACCCCTTGTATATACTCTTTTGATTCTTCATCCAGTCCTTCCCAAAAATCTGCTTCATCAAATTCTAGAGGGAATCTATGAATGATCCCTATTTTATAGATGCTGTTGTTTGGAATTATTGCCTTCCAATTTGGGTTCAATTTTCCCACTCCTACTTCAACGAAGTTATTAGCCTCCTCCCATGTGAAAAATTGAAGAACCGTTTTTTCTGGACCAGCTTTAGTGACTACTTTTATCTTTATTTCTGCTCTTCTTAATTTCTTTCCTACTACTGCTGGAGGAATGTTTCCTAAGTTGGAGTTTTGTTCCGGATCTATCAAGTATACTATAAATGGAGGAGATGAAGTTGCAGCATATCTGTTTTGAATTTGGCTCAAATAAGTATTCTTATCAAATCCTCTCTCGTTATTGTTGATTTCCGTCTCTTCCCCTTCTTTCGTGTCCTGAAGTCCGTTAGTTGATCCTAGAGATTGTGAACTGCCTAATAATTCCTCAAAATTATTATCTATTCCCGTGGGAACTGAATCTTCTTTTGGAGTAGTGCTACCTTTTTTGGGTGTCACTTTTCCATTCTGTGGTGATTTTTGATCCTGAATTTTCCCTATACACGAACTTTTACCGTCTCCATCTTGCATTTCTTCATCTAAATTCGGGTTCTTTGCAGCTAGCTTAATAGATTTGTGTGCCACTTCCGGGCTCAGGCTAATCGGAATTCTGCTTCTTTTGTTACTTGGCTTTTTTGACTCCATGTATTCTACCTAAAGCTGACCTATATTTCCCCCTGTACGATTTTTGCCCTGAACACGGTATATGATTCTATGCTATATTCTATCTATCTATCTATATTTTTTTTTTTTTTTTTTTTTTTTTTTTTAATTACAATCTAGTATCCTTTGTTACTCCCTAGTTCCTTCCCGAGGATTTTTTTATATTATGTTAGTATTTAAATTGAAAGTTAGTATGGATTGACAAATACCTAATTTCCAGTTTGGTAGATTCGGCTTCACCCCTCAGTTCATTTCTTGTCTTCCGTTTACTACTAGGTTTTCCTTGTTATTTATTGCAGAAAACCTCTTTTTCCTTTTCTGAATTACTGAATCTGAGCTCCCTTCTTGTTAGACTTCTTCCTCGTTTCGACTGAAGAGGTTATGTCTCTGGACTCTATTGAGCTCTCTCCATCTTTGCCATGAGACTTTGTTCTATAATCGATTTATATCTTCGCCATCCTCCGATTAAGTAACAGCTATTTAGATTAGTTATCTCTATGATTTTTAACTTGTTCTTTTTCTGACTTTATTTTTCAGTATTTACTTGGATTTATTGAATAATTCTTATTTTCCCTTGATTCTATAACTTTCTTTGATCTATACGTCCGTTCGGTCAAGCTGCCGAACCGGAACTCCCACTGTATTTTTTTCGAAATAGGCATGAAAAGTCACTTTGACGCCTGTTGAGATTCACTAGACGAAGAGTGAGGTTACGGTGCGATCTGTCGCGCACCTCGAACCGCGCATCGAAACTGCCGTATAAAGACTTTATACGGCAGCTTTGGAATGCGCACTTCGAACTGCGCATCCAGACTGCCGTATAAAGACTTTATAGGGCAGTTCTGAAATCAACCGTATAAAGTGACACTTTGTGGATCGAAAACAGGCGTCAAAAAGTGACTTTTCAATGCCTATGCCGGAAAAAAGTTATTTTCAGATCATGTTCTTTTATTTCAATTTTGATCATTACTCTTCTCCTATCACTTCGAGTAGAAATAACCAATCGAAAGTTCAATTCCGGGTTGAGGACATGCCACGGTATTGACATTGAGCACCTATTTTTCACTGTTCCGAACCAATAAGTGATTTTTTTCCATATTTTTTTCTTCCAACATCTGAGAACTACCACGACTTAGGAATTCCCCACCTATTCGCCCACATCCCGATGATTTTGGAGTGAAAAAACCGGGAAGACTGAAAGAATCATCATTTCTGAAGAAACACCCATAATAGTATATTATGTGGCATGCCCGTAAACCAAGTGTTTTTCGGCGAGAATAATGATTTCAGGACGAGCTAAAGGCGAGCCGAAGGCGAGCCGGAAGCGAGTTCTGAAATCATTATTCGAGTCAAAAACGGTTTACGGGTGAGCCCCATACTGTATTTTTTTCGAAATAGGCATGAAAAGTCACTTTGACGCCTGTTGAGATTCACTAGACGAAGATGGGGTTATGGTGCGATCTGTCGCGCACTTCGAACCGCGCATCGAAACTGCCGTATAAAGACTTTATATGGCAGCTTTGGAATGCGCACTTCGAACTGCGCATCCAGACTGCCGTATAAAGACTTTATAGGGCAGTTCTGAAACCAACCGTATAAAGTGACACTTTGTGGATCGAAAACAGGCGTCAAAAAGTGACTTTTCAATGCCTATGCCGAAAAAAAGTCTTTATTGCAAAGCCAGAAGACCCGCACGCAGTATTGATAAACATTACTAATAAGCGTATTATTTAGGATACAATTCAATCAGTGTTGATCCGTACTCCATTCGTCCTAAGTTGAAATTCTTTTATTCCTATCTGTATGTTGATCAAAGTTGAATACCTACATTTTTATCAACGACAGCAAATGAACTTAAAAATCTCGCCAACTTGATACATTACGATAAAAATCCATTTATTCTAATCAAACTATAACTCAAATTGACCTTTTGCCGATTCATTTGCCAAGTACCATTTGCTCCAAATTTCTGAAATATTTTCATCAATTATGGGAATCGTTCATTTGATACGATATAACATTTCTGTCGAATGCATGTCAGCTACTTGCGGCAATAAGATCTGATTTCAATACTTTTTTACTCAAAAAACTAAACAAGAAGAATCTTCTTTCGTCGTTTAGTACATTTTCTATTTCTCTGCAACTTTTCTGTATTTCAAGTATCTTTAGAACGATTCCTGTCAAAGTTGTATTTCGTTAACGCTACCACCATGCGAATCTATGACGCCACGGGGGCCACTGACCTCTCAAGGCCGCATCAGTCTCTTTTTTTTAATTAACTTAGTCAGCGCTTATTTTTGCCCGGCTGGTGGCGTCAACGGGTAGCCAAATGGTATCGCCATCTCGCGGACAAATTGGTGAACTACTTTTGCCGCAAACATGGCGCGCCTAATTATATGCAACTCACATCCATAACCGTAGTTCTCAACTGATCCAATAGATGGCAATACCATTCCATCTCTTGTGGCACTTAACTTATCTAATAAAATCCCACCAATCACAATAGATCTTTGATCGGAATCTATCAATAGGATTCTTCTCGATGTTTGCATCCGCTGCATATCAGAATCAGAACCGATATACCTAAGTAAATTTTAGAGGTTAAGTATTAAGTAGCAGAATAAAATGGCATCATAATAATTTTGACAGCTGATCCCTAGAGTTTCTAAAACCGAAAATTATTACCTGATAAATCTACAGTGAAGAGTTTCAAATGAATGAAAACCAAAACAATTACAATTATTCATTTTATTTACAATTTTTATAACAATCATTCAAACACATAACCTACATACTTTACTTTTACACCAACTCATTCCGAACATAAGATTCGTTGAACACATAATATTTATCTTTTCAAACATGGAAGTAATAAAGTTTGAGACTTTCAATGGAAATACAGAAGAAATAAATAACAATCTAAACAAATTTATTACAGAGGTAATTTATTTAAATCCAGTTATTATCATTATCTATATTTGTTTACTTCTCGAGGCGTGGCTGTAAACAAATATCTCTTTGCACACCTGTCTCATTAATAAATTTAGATTTATCATTTTCACTCATGCTTGAAATCAAATTTCCTCATTTATTAATTTATATAATTAATTATACAACCGTAACCCAAATTACAGCATGGAAAGAGGTCCAGTTTCAACGAATTGGATGAAAATGATTTGCGAAAAAATATCTGGACTCAATTATTCAGTGTATTAAATAATGAGGATTTTAAATCAGCACATACAGCGTCTCTCGGAGTTCTTCGAATACTCAGGTTTATGTACAAGCCAATATCTCTATGATATCATCTGGCATTACGATTTCAGCTATTCTCTATAGAACCGCTAATATTTCATTATTTTCTTTACAGTCGTGACAAAACTGACGTCAACGAACTGATCACAAAAGATAGAGTAGCAATATTATTGAAATTTTCGCTCCTAGAGGAAGATATTGATCTTCAAAACGTTGATTTACATTCCTCAAGTGGGTATCGCTCTCCCAAATGTATATATATAATCAAATTATCAAAATAATCAATGTTTTCCACCATTTTTCTTTTCCAGATAGAATAGAGGCGCTGAAATTACTCTGCAATTTAATATATCACAGTCAGCAAGCCAGGAATTTACTTATACAGACACCCTGTCTTTTCCAGACTGTTCAACGTATAAGCAAACACAGAAATTTACTAACTCATGAAGAAAGACTATTTCATATCAGGCTCCTTTTTCTTATAACTGCTTTGTCCATAAATAGTAGAAATATTGTCAAAACTGAACTCAAAGGCGACGTATGTTTAGTTGAAATACTCGCCGATGTGGCAAAGCAACAAGAAAATCAATCTGAATCCGTCCTGAAGGTATAAGAATAATGTTCGCATCAGTAAAGCGAAAATTATTCACTATAAAACTCAGATTTCATTATAAGTATCACTAAGCTTCGATCGTTTAACTGTAATGAATTTTTTGTATCTCAGAATGACGAAGCTGATATTTCCTGTGAAGTCTTGAAGGTCTTGTTCAATTTGTACATAAAATCCGAAGATGAAGAAGGAGAGGATGAAAAGTACAAGAATTTAGTGTCCATTTTATTCGAGCTACTAATTCGAGAAAGTTCTGCAGATCAGGAAGAGTTAAAATCGTGAGTCGATGCGATAATCCAATGATCATTTTTAATAATAATCATCGTTTTTGTTATCTTTCAGGCACATTGTTAACTTGTTAACAGTAGTACCGACGAATTCATACAGCACATTGATACCGGCCCTAGATCCCGACGCGGATGAATTAGCACGCAACATAGACACAAGGGCGGTTTCTATGCTACTCAACTTTTTGGACAAAAGATTAGACTCTGATACTGATCTGGCGGAGAATATATCACCAATTTTAACAGTTTTGATAAGACTTTCCAAAGCGCAGAGACTCGCTCGTAAATATATTCGATTACAGGTATAGGATCGTTGGGATAAAATGCTGAAAGTTATCAGAGTTTTGGCTCTCCCTTTCTCCTCTGATGCGAAAACATTGATGAAATTTAAGTCTTAATTTACTTTAGATACTTCCGCCTTTGAAAGATGTGATGAAACGACCCGAGGAAGGAACTACTATTAGAGCTAAGATGTGTAAGCAGTTAACCAGCCCACACACAGGCCTGAGAGACTTGGTTGCGGAGCTAATCTTTATACTCTGCAAAGAAAATGGTAATTGGAAACTAGTCTCGAAGCTGTTTGTTCCACTTCATGATATTTGGTGCCTCAGAGAAATTGACTAAGACTCAGAATGCGGAGGAAAATTTGATGAAACACATTTATTCTTTGTTTCCACTAGTTGGTAGGATGGTGAAATACACTGGGTATGGAAATGCGGCAGGAATGTTTGCTAACAAAGGACTTCTAGGCGGTCGTCAATCGGAAACTAATTATTCATCTGAGTCAGAAGACAGCGACACTGACGAATATATTAAATATAAGGAGCAGTAAGTGCAGTGGAGTTTAAAATCTGGCAATAATTGTCCTTCTAATTACTCGGATACTAATTACTAAAGGTGTTCATTCTGTTTATAGAATAAATCCAATAACTGGATGTTACGAAAGTCCAAAACCTAATCCTATGGAAGGAATGAGCGAGGAACGCAAAGAGTACGAGGCTTTACAGCTTGCTCAACTAATGGATAGACTGACGAGGCATGGATTGATTATTATTATAGTGTTACATGTAAATTAATAAAATTCTTGTCAAAACTGAGACTAAATTTTCGCATTTATTTTCTCAGGGAAGGAATCGTGCAGCCTTGTCGTATCGGAGAGGATGGAAGACCAAAGCCGATAGAACATGTCTTGGAGTTACAATCAGATTCAAAATGAGTAATAATGATATCGAGATTTTAAATGTCCTCTGGTATAATCAGTTTAAGAAATATTTTTCGAGTACGATTATTTTATACGAAGAGAGTATTTCTTGCTCTTCCCATTTTATTTATTATCATTATTATTATCTTTTTTTTTTTTTTTTTTTTTTTCTGTTCACATCAATTTGCATTTACAGCAGAATGAATGAAAAGAACATAATATTGAAAATTACTTACAATGAAATTACGAATATCTATTTATGTTATCTGTAATTTGATTAGTACCTATATTTAGTATTGATCGTTATTATTTTATAACTATTATGGGCAAACTGCGAACGGTTATAATATTATCTAATCGAAACTTTCATTTTACTTATTTTAAAGTATATATATAATAAGCTAAATGTGTTGTTGAATCTGAATTATTTATTATGTATTATGCCTCGTCAAGTGTGTTTTATTGTTAAATAAAGTGAAGCCAAAGTATCGATGACTTAGTTTATTAGTTTCATTTCGTTTCATTTCATTTCATTTCATTTCATATTTCCTTATACCTATATACGTATATTACCTAGTTTAAAATAACAATCTTAAATCTAAGGATAAAAAATAAATTGAGAATAAGCTATATACTACATGTGTATTTGGTTTGCTTATATTTTATTGAAAAAGAACAAAGAACAACGGTTACAAATTAAACAATTGGCAGGAAATTAAAAAATATAACAGTTTCGAAAATCACATGAAATGTTAAACATTACAATTTTTTTTTTCTTTTTCTTTCTTTTTTTTTTTTTTTTTTTTTTTTTTTTTCTTTCCTCTTTGTAAATTGTGTTATGTGCTTTTTGTGAGCATCACAATATTTATTATTGCATTGCAGCCTATCTGCACACACACACACACACAATAATGTATGTCCCTACATAGTTATATAGAACTGCGTAGTTGGATACAACATTATATAATTTGACAATATATTAATATAGGAATAGTTTTTTTTTTTTTTTTTTTTTTTCTTTTTTTCTTTTTTTTCATTTCTTTTGTATAAATTGGCAGTTAAATGTCTAATTATCGAATTGATATGATGAAAAAACGGGTACAACATATTACTGTCAACACAAAGAAATAGTTTTTCCTTTAAGGCTAACACATTTTTACCATACCTATATTAAAATATTTTCAAAAAATAAAAATAAATTTAAATAAAAACTAAAATAGAAAAAAAAAAAAAAAAAAAAGAAAAAAAAATTGTTTCCAATACATTTGACCATATTATATACAAGTAGCAAATGTGTTCCATATTTATGTTGATTTTTTTTTTCTTTTTTTTTTTTTTTTTTTTTCTTCTTTTTTATTAATTTTAATTTTTCAATTAATATATCTTTACTTTATGTAATACGGTATTGTAGATTAAAATATTAATATTTATTTTTCCTTATTTTTAATTTAATTTTATTTAATTTATAATTATATTTTAATTTTTTTTTTTTTTTTTTTTTTTTTTTTTTTTGTAAAAGTGTATATAGATGTGTATACGTATTATAATACAATAAATTTTAATATTTCATATAAAAATGAAACTAAAATTTTGTAGGTACAAGGTAGAAAAAAGCTGATTTGCCTCAAAACAATAAACGAGACCCCTGTTTTCAGATAATTACGGACTAGCCTTAACGAACTTTGGAATAAAAAAAAAAAAAAAAAAAAAAAAGAAAAAAAAAAAAGGAAAAAAAATAAACAACATACATTCATAATAATATTAATAATGATAATTGTAATAATAGTAATAATAATTAATAATAGTTATAATAATAATAATGTAAAACGAAAGAACAAGAAACCATAGCGTATCTTCTAATATTTGTGTAAAATAAAAAGTAAGATTAACCGATGAAATAAAACATATTATATTATACAAACGATAAATAAAATAAAATACTTTTTTGAAAATCAAATGATTATTATTAATTTTTTTTTTTTTTTTCTCCTTTTCTTTAGTGACAAGGTATTTCAGTACGAAGGCTGAGTAGTTTATGGGATCTGATGTGTTTATAGACAGCCTTAGACTGCGACCGTCTGTATATTATGGTCTTATAACAAGCTTTTCGAATAATACGTTTAACATCATAGACCTGAGACCATGTTCCTTGACATCCCATTAGCATATAAAAAATATATTCATATATACGCTTTCGATATTGCATTACAATTTTACCTCTTTATTTAATTAATTATTTATTTATTTATTTATTTATTTATTTATTTGTTTGTCTGTTTGTTTATTCATTTATTTTCTTCCTTCGTATATTATTATTATTCTTCTTCTTATTCTTCTTCTTTTATTATTTTCATCAATTGTACTATTCTCATTCTGTTTTTTTTTTTGTTTTTTCATTTATTTTATTTCTTATTAGTTTGAAACTTGACGATCTCTCTCTAGTTAGTATATTACCGGGACAGATTTCTTTCTTTTCTTTTTTTTTTTTTTTTGATAATTTTGAGAATCATTTTGGGTGAAGAATTTTGTTTTTTTCAATCCTATGATATTTAACGATTTATGAAATATTTAATTAAATTTCATGTCGTCACTAAAATAAGAAAACCTTTTTTTCTCATTTTATTTTATTTTTTTTTTTCTTCTTGTTTTTTTTTTTTTTTTTTTACCAATGGAAGTTCTTCTAGGAAAACATGGCTTACAAACGAGTGTACCTAATCGAAAGATTTTCTATCACTGTTATTATTATTTTTTTTTCTTTTTCTTTCTTTCTTTCTCTCTCTCTCTTTCTTTTTCTTTTTCTCTTTCTCTTTAGTATTAATTTCTTAAGTCACAAAATGAAATTTATGCAAGTAGCGGCAATACTACACAGCACAAAATAGTAATATTAATAATTGTAGTAATAGTAATAGTAATAGTAGTAATAGTAGTAGTAGTAGTAGTAGTGATAGTAAGTAATAGTATAGTAATATATGTCAAGTTAATAAAACCTTTTTTTTTTTTTTTTTTCTTTCTCTTTCTTTCAGATTGTTTATTTTTTGAATAAAATTTCTGCATTGTCGCTACTTAATAATTACGTATCTTTTTTTGATATTTATTTACGTTACGTTGAACTCTCTCGCGTATCATATACTTACATATATATATAATTATATACATAATGAATATACCTATAGTATGCGAATCTGTTATCGCAAACATTACGCCCATTTATTCATATAGAGATAATAAGGATGATAGAAAAAATGGATGGCACTGTGTGTACACTATAACGTAAAGTTTTATCAATTAGAGATACGTAACAGGGAAAAAAAAAAAAAAAAAAAAAAAAAAAAATAGAAAAACAAAAACATTATATAACAGTATAAAGAAATAATTTTAATCTTTGGAAATATTTAACAGCACAGATTACTGATATCATATCATATCATATCATATCATTAATTTCTTTTTGTTTTTTCTTTCTCTTTTTCTTTCTTAATAATCAGCTTATAATTTGCCAAATATTATGTTATTTGTTTTTTTTTTTTTTTTTGTTTTAAAAATCACAATATACAAATTATCAGTGGGAACACACAGAGATCACGGAATCTTTTTTTAAAAAGGTATATGCATATCGTCGAACCCTGATAGACCCAATTAAGCACACCAATGGAATGCAACTGTGTCATTTTTTTTTTTTTTTTTTTTTTTTTATTTGGTGGTCAATTTGATATGTAAACAAAGTGTACCTTCCTCCTTTTTAACGGGGATATTTAATAATTAGGTATAAAAAAGAAATGGATTATATTATTTAATCTACAGGGCGATTGCATGACCTTTTTTTTTTTTTTTTTTTTTATCTATTTATTTATTTTCTTATTTATTTATTTATTTATTTATTTATTTATTTTTTACCCTCTCTCAGCCTGCAGTTTTTTTTTTTTTTTTTTTTTGCTTTTTTTGTTTTTTGTTTTTTTTTTTCCTTACTTTTCTTTTAAGTATTACAACAAGTAACTAATGCAAATAAATAAAGCTAGTGCTATTGAGGAATGGAACAAAGTAACACTCATATTACGCCTGATGCAACTCTCATTATACTTATTATCTAACAATAGAATACATTAAATATTTGTACTTTAACTGACTAATCAAGGATTTAATCGTAATTTCTATTTCTTTTTTTTTTCTTTCTTTCTTTCTTTCTTTCTAATCATCTTTCCTTAATCTAAAAAAATTACCTCGATACTCTTTCACACGGCACAAAATTCAAAAGTCTAAATAATAAAAATAAATCATAAGCAATACTTATGTGTATATATATATAAATAGTATTCTCGTTTGGCACTATAAAGAATTTAATTATACTTTTATATATATTAGATAAAAGAGCGAGCGAGCGAACTATAGAAGGGGGTTGGGTAGGAAAAGGGGGGAAAGGAGAAAGATCAAGAAAAAAAAAATATTGATAAAACAACTAAAAGAGGGGTAAAAAAAAAAAAAAAAAAAAAAAAAAAAAACAGAAATAGGGAAGGATAAGTAAGCAAGAAATTATCTAGTAAAAATATAAAAGAAAGAAATGAACAAAGTTTTCAGGACGGTAAAACGATGTTTCATGAAGCTAGGAAAAAAATCAGTACCTAGTTATCAGTATTTACTGATTCTTTCGGCTATTCATATATATATATATAAATAAAATATATATATATATATATATATATATTTATATGTTTGTATGTGTGGTGTGTGTATACTTATTATTTTTTTTGCATGAAATAAAGATTTAATATTTTGTATACGATGTGTTTGTGGAATGCAGTTGATAGAAGATGTAAAGTATAATATAGATATCTTAGTTTTTTTTTTTTCTTTTTTCTTTCTTTTCTCTTTTTTCTTTATCTCTAAATACTATGCAAACTAATGTATTATTTATTTGTATATGAAGTAATGTTACAAGCCAAAAATAACTCTGTGACTTTGGTAACATCATCTCAATTTTTTTTTTTTTTTTTTTTTTTTTTTCAATATTTTATTTTATGTATATATATATTTTATTTTTTTTGTTTTTTTATTTTTTTATTTTTTTTGTTTTGAGTATTTGAAAGAAGAAAAAAAACAACAAAAATCATCATCGTAATATTAATAATAATAATAATAGTAATAATAAAATAGAGTAAAATAAAAGAATAATTTGTCTAAATAATAAACTTTCAGTTAACGGTAGAAAACCGGATCGCAACAAACATAAAATAAATATCTAGTAATTAATGTGTTTTTTTTTTCTCTCCTTTTTATCTATTTTTTTTTTTTTTTTTTTTTTTTGTTTTTCCTTTTTTCTCTCAATCAACGCAACCACAAATATATATATATATACCTATAGAACATAAAATAATTGAAACGAATGATAATAATAATAATAATAATAATAATAATAATAATAATAATAATAATAATAATAGTATAAATAATATAAATACAAATTTGTGGAAGATGTTAAATTCTAACAATATTAATAGTCACGTAAATAAAATAGTAATAAAGCAAAATATCAGGCCTACATATATAATCGTAATGTAATTTGCCTCAAAGCAGAAAAAAAAAAAAAAAATTTGGTAGAGAGGCGACCCTTCTAACGTACCTATATAATTATTATCTATTGAAATAAGTACGCCGTTGAGTTGTTTTTTTTTTTTTTTTTTTTGTTTTCTTCTCAACAGCGTGTCGTAAACAGCCAATAGAACACATAATGCTTTGCCGTAAAGATAAAAAATAATTAATCATATTAAATATAATGTGTATAATATACGAATGACTATAAGGAATAAAAATATCGTTACAAAAATAATGAAGAATACATATTTATGTATATAATGAACTATCCAATTGTTTTTCTTTCTTTCTTTCTTTCTTTCTTTCTTTCTTTCTTTCTTTCTTTCTGTTCGTAAACTTTTTTTTTTTTTTTTTTATACAAATATAAGTTAAATTATTCTCAAAGAAAGAAAAAAAAAAAGATTCTCGCAAATAATGTATAAGCCATGTTTGCTAAAAAGGCATAGAGCAGTTAGAATAGGGCGCTTTGTTTTTTGTTTTTTTTTTTTTCCATAATAGTCAACATCAACGTTTAGGAATTTGAACAAATTCACTACCGCCGCCCGTTTAGTTCCAGCCATTTGTGACCAGCCAATTGTGTAATTAACATATTCATTTTTTTTTTTCTTTTTATTTTTTTCACTTTACTTAAATAATTGGCCATGCCCTAACAACTATAGCAAAGTCATGAATATTGTATTAGGATTCTAGGAAGACTATGATATTAATCGTAGGCTTGAAATAGTCGCTTATATATTGAATCGTACTAGTCCTACCATTAATATTATTATGTATGCGAGTGCCTGCTGTTTGATGTTTGTCAAATAATTCAGGAAATATCATAAGGGAAATATATATTCAATAATAATAATAATAATGAAAAAAAAAAAGATATTATAAATGAGGAACTTGCTTCTTCTTCTTCTTCTTCTTCTTATTATTATTATTATTATTATTATTATGATTATTATGGAGCAACTAACTATCTTCGTATGCGCTCATCAATTTATATTATTATATATTCAATAATAATAATATTTTTTTTTTCCACACTATTATATTGATAAGAATAATCAGATCGTAAATGCTTTGAGAATAGCGGTTTTTTATAAAATGAATTAATAAATTTTCTCTGCTATCTTCTTTTCGCGGTCGCTAAGTTTTCAAATGTGAAAAGAAAAATTCTCAAATTCTACAACTCCCTGGTGCCAGCTTGTCTAGAGAATTGTTTAATTTTAGAATTCACCTATATATGTATTATCATTGATCAATGTTGCAAGATAAATTCCTCTCTATACTATAATAAGAAGTTGGAAGAATGAAAAAAAAAAAAAAAAAAAAAAATACAAAAAAAAAAAAAACATGAAGATAGATGATAAATAATACTTTGGAATTGTCGGAAGGTTTGAGAATGGTGCCTGCAGATTATTTACCCCTACTATTTAATTACTATTTGACTATTGAATTGAATTGAATTGAATTGAATTAAAATACGTTATGTTTAGATATTAGATTGGTATGTGGTGGTAGTGGTGGTGTGTGTGAATCACTGAAAGTATAAGCAAAGGTAATAGAGTGTGATTTGTAGCTGTTTGTGGTTGTAATGATAATAATAAATATTGGCCATTGGTTGACCCAATTTTCTATTAATTATTATTTTTTTTTTTTCTTCTTTTCTAAGCCCGAAATATGATAATTGTGTATTATATCGACAGTGGTCAAACTGTTAATATGTTTAGTAAGGTCAAATTTTAATATTAGTTTAACAGTGTAAGCAGAGTATATCTATTACGTAGAGAGTGACTCTATATAACTCTATACATATTAGGATAATAAGACTTTTGAGATTGTAAAAATCATCAAAAAATCTATCACAATTACCATTTACGTAACAATTAATCCTCATTTTAATATTATTATTATTATTGTAATTCAAACATCAAGGCAAATAAGGGGTGAATTTCAACAGTGGCCTAAAATTAGCCAAGGTAGTCTTCCACAGATAAAAATATGTAAATAGAGTAAATCTATACTAAAATATTCAAGTATATATAAGGTGAGCGTAATATTATAATTTTGTGAGGTAAAAGACCCCCTTTTTTTTTTTTTTTTTTTTTTTTTTTTTCTATTTTTTCTTTCTCTCTTCTTCCTCCACTAATGGTCGTTATCCATTATCGTCACGCTATGAGTTTTATAATATGAATGGCAAAAAAAATTTGCAACATATTCTCTTTTATCTTGAATTATCATATTTTTTTCTTTATCCTCCTTTTTTCGTTTTCGTTATCTTTTTCTTTTTTTTTTTTTTACAGTGTACCGTATATAGAGGCAGTTGGTGGTGCCGTGTCGGTGTCGTTGTGCATTTTATATGTGAACACACCTCCACGAGGCAAACACACCAGCGTTCGCTAGTTTTTTTTTTTTTTTTTTTTTTTTTCTTTTTTAGTACATCTAATTATATTTACCTAGCAACAACATCAGAGACTCTTAAGGACACAACTTATCCTGACGATACTATTATCACAGGCATTATTTTTATAACTCTGCTAAACCATGACTATTTATTTATATTTTCAGGATTAATTATTATTATTTATTTTTTTTTTTTTTTTTTTTTTTTTTTTGTTTTTTTTTTTTTCATTGCGTTATATATATAAAATTAAATACCCTATGGAAAATAAAAATTAAAATTAAAATTCAAAATTAAAAATAAAATAAAAGAAAATAATATGAAATAAACCATTTTACCAGATTATTGGTGAATTTGACTGGTTTTTTCTTTCATCTTTAGGTATAATAGGCTTCTTAAATCAACTAAACTAAACTAAACGCAACTAAACGCAACTAAAGGTTTTTTGTTTTTTTTTCTTCTTCAGAAATATGCTGACGATGAACTACAACTGGTTACTATCTTCATTCTCTATTTTAAACTAACTCTCTAACTCTCTCTCTCTCTCTCTCTGTTTCTCTACACGTATATGACACTGTTTCGATTGTTATTTAATTCATGTTAATAATAATAATAATAATATTAGTAATCAAAAAATAAAAAATAAATTGGGTATTTATAATACTAAAATTCAGTTACTCTGCGCTTGATGATGAATCATGTATGTACTCACAATATGTGTAAGAGATAAAAACTAGTAAAGCTGTTTTGAATATAAACTATTAATACGCGGCTGTGCTACCCTAGCATTTGGTATGGCAAGAGAAAAATTTATTTATCATAATTTTTTTTTTTTTTTTTTTGTATAATAATTAATAAGGTAACACAGTAATGAAGAACTGCCAAAATTTACCTGACGATGCATATTTTTTTTTTTTTCTTTTTTCTTTTCTTTTTTCTTTTTAGCTTGTGTACTTTGCAATATTTTTAGTTCAATCAAATCTTAAGGCTGGTTATGTAAACAACCCTAAAAAATATGTGTGTTTCTATATAGGTATGTGTTTTTTTTTTTTTTTTTTGTGTGTATTTTATTATTATTATTTATTTTTCCTTTCTTTCTTTCTTTCTTTCTTTCTTTCTTTCTTTCTTTTCTTTTCTCCTTTCTTTCCATTCTTTCTTTCTTTTTTTTTTTCTTCTCAATATGGATCATTAGTTTTTCATGAATCGTGTCGTTATAATATTTACATAAATAGAAGTTGTTTAGCAAACTGTACGCTATTTTACATAAGATAAAGTATCGTCCCCCCTATTTGATACTAGTTTTAATATTCACCTAAGAATTTTATATATTGAACTATTAGATTACTTCTCTCCATTGTAAAATGAGAGAGATAAGTAACTTTTTTTTTTTTTTTTTCTTTTTTTGCAATTTCATAACAAATACATTTACAAGGTATGGATATTGGACACTAGCACCACGAACCAATAATTCACACTCTCGTATATAATATATTTATACGATGGACCATAATAAAGCATCCTGAGTAAATATTGTAACCATTACGTGTCTCGTCTAATTTTATATTATTTTTATTTTTATTTTTATTTTTATTTTTATTTTTATTTAACTTTTTATTTTTATTTATTTTAATTTAACAACGCGAATATCGGAGCTAAAAACAACTTTGAATTTTTAAAATGGCAATTCTTATATTATTAATCATTTCGTTTTACGTTCGTATAGTAGTATGCTTTGTAAGTTTTTTTTTTTTTTTTTTTTGCGTTTAATTAAACGTTTAGTTGAATGTTTGATTTTTCAACATGCCGTTATATTGTATTTTCTCTTATCTTTGTTTTGTTTCTTCTATTTTATTTTTATTCATCTATATATTTTTTTTTCTTTTTTTTTTATTAAGTGAAACAAGCAGAAAAAGTTTATAGGAACATAGCGTTCACTTGGTTTGGGTGACTGCTGTAGTAATATAACGAGTACGCTTATCTCTTTTTCTTTTTCATTTTCATTTTCATTTTCATTTTCATTTTCATTTTCAGTTTCTTTGTTTATATTATTAGTTTTTTTTTTTTTTTTTTTTTTTTTTTTTCATTAAATACGATATGAAGGGTAAGGAGCAGGAAGTACTAACAGCTACCTCGCAGCATGCAACATTTTAATCGATCATATAACGAAGAGAAGGATTTTCAGGAGTCGTATGTATATATATAAAAAAAGAAAAACAAAGATCTCCTCCTCGATCCAATCTCAAAATACGTTGATACGACAAAAAAACGTTACATCTCTACTAAAAGCCCGACGCCTATAGTTTCCTTATATCGCGTCGAATCAATTCAACAACCATCACAAATCCGAGTATAACAACTCTTCTTTGCTACAAGTAATCAGATATCAGCGGGTAGAATCGACCTTAGTCTCTTTCGCCCCAGACTAGATTAGTTTGATTAACGAATGTACCTAAAATACTGAAGGCCATAATAATTGCTTTTCTGCCTTGAACAACAATACCACTTATGCTTGAAACAACTTCTTAGCTCTCTTAATTCAACGGTTTTACCAAATTTTTCATTTTTACCTATTTTTGTTTTTCTCTATTCATTCGGTGGCTAGTTTATATATATTTTTTTTTTTTTTTCTTTTTTTCTTTATCTATTTTTTTTTTTTTTTATACTGTTTGGTCAGAGATGTGTGTGTGTTTTATCTAATAATTAACTTTTCCTTTAGTTTCGGTTGTTTGTATCTCTATGTATGTATATGTATGTATATGTATGTATGGATTGTTTTATACTTTCATTTAAAAATAACCGGACACATATCATCATTTAATCATGTTTGTTGTGTTTTCTTTATAATAACTATTAAAGCTGCATGCTGCTGCATTTAACTATTGCTTTGATAGGCCCGAAAGTCAACTGGCTAAATTGCCTTGGGCATGCCATGTCTCGTGTCTTTCGTTGCAAGCAAAGCAGTTCCAAAAGGTTCCACTTGCAGGAGGAAGCTAATTTATTAGTTATTTTATTTTTCTTACCACGCCTCATAATATGTATAATGTGTTCAGGACGAGTACGTGGTGGTTGTTTTTAGCCAATGTTACTATGTATCCTTCCGACGTTATTTTCAGTCCGCAACAACGCGATACCTGAAAAAAAAAAAAAAAAAAAATGGTCATCATTCATTCATTAATTAATTCACCAAATTTATCCCCCTTTATATTCCTGGAAAAATTTACCTTCCTCCAAAAAATTTCATTAACAAATCATAAATACAATAGAAATATTATCTCACCTTAACGTACGGGCACTCGAATTCAGATATGAGAGAACCGTCCCTGGAGAAAACAGCAACGTGAAAACGATTTCCGTGCGAATCACCGATCAACACGTCTCCGGCATCGCTGATGTCTATTCCGTTTGGAAAGTTCGTTATATTCTCACAGCCAATACGGCGTAGGAATTGACCGTCTTCGTTGAAAACGACAACGCAGTGTCCCTTGAAGTCACAGACGAAGTATTCCTTGCCTTTTGAAAATACATTTTTTTAATTAGTTCAGAGTTTTTGAACTGGGAACAGTTAAGGCGAGAGGGGAAAACTTACCACTGATAGCAATATCGCTAGGTTCTCTCATGTAATCGCTGCAGTCAAACCACCGTAGAAGATCTCCAGTGTCACTGATGACAAAAACAGTGGGAGATACGCTGTCCACTGCGACGATATGACCCTGACTGGTCACTGCGAGGCCAGCAACAATGTCGATGTATCGAATAGCTATTTTTTTAATAAAGTGACCGTTTTTGGTGAATATTTGCATACGGGAACGCTCGTTGCCCCGATCGCAGACCACAAACTTTCCGCTGTTTCTCATCACAGCTACTTTTCTTGGATACCATAGCTGGCCTTCCTCCTTACCGGGTATACCGAATTGAAATTTGAAGGTACCAGTCTTCTCGAAAACCTTTAAAGTCACAATAACCGAGATTAGACACGTTGCTGCTTTCATATTTTCATTAATTTTCATTAATTTTGGTTTATTTTAAACCAAAGTACCTGAATTCTGTGATTGTTTGTGTCAGCAACTATTATGTCCTCGTCAGTTCCCAGGCAAAACCCATGGGGAGAATTAAATTGACCTTTGCTCGGCCCTAACTGACCGAATTTACATCTTATCTGCATAGGGGTAAGTTTCGGGTTGCTGGATCGTGGGTGAGCATAATTCCCACTACCATTACCACCCACACTACCCACTGTGCCACCAACGACTACAGGGATGTTGTGCATTGTGTCTCCTATGAGATCATCTGAAATGCAAAAGGTTTAGATTAAAATACATAGTGAAATGAAAAAGGAAACGAAAATGGGTTTTTAAATATATCAGATACTTAGAGAATTTGAATCTGCAGTGCTTACCCGTTGCCTGCGAGAGTATCGGCGACGTTGATGAAGACAGAGACTGAAATCCTCCATTTAAAATACTGTTTGCAGTCAAAGATCCTAGACTAGGATTGTCGACTAAACCCGGAGACTGTCCGCGGCCCAAGACTAGACTACCACCTCCGTTAAGAGCTGCGTTACTCAGATCTGTGTAAAGTGAATAGAAAATAAAAATGTGATTTCTTTCTTTATTCATTCATTTATATGAGATTCTGAATGATCTATAATCAAAGATGAATGTTATATTTTCACACCTTGATTACCGAGCGTATTTCCGAGCTTAGCTAAAGCCTGTAGATTGTTAATGGCATGACTAGTCGAGCTAAGATCCCCAGCGAACAATTCAGCCAGTGTAAAGGACGGAGTAGGGCTTGGATTTGAGCTGGGGCCTACGCCGCCGTTATCGCCAGCCATTTCAGCCTTTTCAGCTAAACTTGCTAGTTGTTGAAGATTGTACTCCTGGATACTGGTAAGACCGTGAATTTGACCTGGGGGTAAAGAAACGGGAGGTGGTGGAGGCGGGACATTTTGAGGACTGGATGTTGGGGGGATAACAAACGACGGTTCACCTTCAAAGGACGATTGCATAGAGGCGGGAAGCGATATTGGGGAACTTGTTGTTATTGAACTCGGACAGCCCATTGAGTTGTGCGATATCTGTTGAACAGACACCATACTCTTGTCCTGAGCTTTTGATAGCGGCGTGCTTTCGGTACGAAATTTACCAAATGATTCCTAAGAATAACAAGACATAACAATGTTAGATAATGTTCGGAATCTTTTTTTTTAAATAAGATTCAAGTGTTATTCAAGCGTTGTAACATTGCTCGGAATAATTTACCTTAACAGTCTTTTCAAAGTGAGTAAAGTCCGTTTGAAATTCAATTGAGAACGTAACGTTTGGCTTTGGTGTACTTTTGATTAGGCTCAGTAGCTGTGAACCAACTACTCGTCGAAGTGCTAAAATCTCGGTGGCATCTCCGTGCTCTAATAGTCTGGAGGTAAAACGACGTGCGTCTTCTATTTTCTCGACGGTTTTCTCAACGCTGTAAATAAATATATTGAATAAAACAATAATTATTGAAACATTTATCTCTAATTATTCATCGTGAAGGTAACAACACTCGAACTTATTAATTTTATAGAAAATTTATCTTAAATGATCGAGAGTCTCAAAGTTGAACTCTGTTCCCTAGACAAAATCTTCACCTGTGGAAAGTATCCATTATTTTGAGCTCGCGTTCGGAATGTAGCTTTTCAAGATTGTCTAGAGCATTTTCACGGCATTTTTCAAGGACTGCTTTGTAACTTTGAAAAGTCTCATTAATCAAATCTTTGGCCTGGTCATGCTGAGCTTGCAGCTCACTGAGCGCGTTGTCCAACTGAGACGAGGCCTGATCGCAATCTGCAATTCGCGATTTGCTTTCAGTCATCAAGTTACGAAGTTCCTCTTTTTGGCGTGGCTCTGCATCCGTTATTCGCTCGTACTGGTGATCAGGAGCCTTGTGCTCGACCAGCAAGCACTCGTTACATATCGGCTCCTAGAAGCGAAGATTTGTTCATTTTTATCTTTTGTATTCTGCTTCTCTTTTCAATATTTCATTCAACATGCTTTTCTTTCACACAAAAATGATTGAAAATAATTTAATAAATCATTTCGTGAAAAATTTAACGCATTAAAAACAGCAGCACATGTTTGAATCTCAGTTCGTAGTCAATACTAAATTGTCTATAGAAGTTAAAGGATATCAATTTTGTAATAAAATACAAGTATTGACGTTGAGAGGTGATAAATAATAAGAAACTGATGAGTGTACTTAATTACAATGTCTTTTATAATAAAAAAAATTTTGTTTTCATTCGTTATCTATCTATACTCTGTATGTTAACTAATGAACAGAATGCAGTAATAACAGTCACAATGACTAATCGACGCTGACATAAATTTCGACTTGTCGAGAGATGGACATGAAAGATAAGAATGAGAAATGAAAAACAAGCAAAGACCTGACTAAACTTTACGTTGATCTAAAGCCATTTTTATTTTCTACGTTGTTTTCTCTATACTTATAAGATATTCAAGGAAAAATAGGTAAGACATGTTATGTTGGATATGTTTCAGACCAGGTTTTTAATAATCTTGGAGATATCATGAATTTGAAGAGGATGCGTTATTTATCATAACTTGAAGTATTACAATGTAATGGCTATATTTAAAAGTATTAATGTGAATAATATATAAATTGATGATTACCTGGCACGAGTAGCAATAAAATTTCATATTTTCAGCAGGATGAGACTCGCAAAATATTGGTTTATGAATAGGTATAGCTTCGTTGGATTGTTTGAGTTCTTCGAAAGCGATGACCTTGTGGCTTTCAAAACATCTCATAAACTGATGAGCAGTATTACAATTTGGGCAAAGGAAATTAGCGCAATCTGAACATCTTGCAACTGCGCTTTCCTTAGTTTTACAAGACGTACAAAGTACGGCCATATTCTCAATAGCAGACATGTCCAATATGTTTGTTAGCACATAATCGCATATCAGAGAACCGGCTCCCTTAGGTCCAACTCTAGTCTCCTGTTTACATGACGGACAAACGAGAACAGAACCAATCTTAGAGTCTCCTCCTTCGTCCATCAACATCTTGTCTAAACAAGCTTCGCAGAATACGTGTAAACATCCCAAGACTCTAGGCGAGCATAATTTACTATCGCAAAGTGTGCATTCTTGATCTCTAGCGTCGTCTATACCGCAGGTCATTTCCTCTAAAGCATCTCCGTTTCTATCACCGAACATATCGCCTCCGTCCGTTTCTTCGCTGGCAATATTACCTCCTGAATTTGTAAGCGACGTAGTCGCTGCTCCCGAGGGAACAGCGATAGCGGAGGAAGCCATAAGAGGAGGAGGTTTTTAATTTTATTTTCCTAATTTTTTCGTTTTTTTCTTTTTCTCTCTCTCTCTCTCTCTCTCTCTTATATATTTCTGTAAATTTTTCGTCTTTTCGTTCTTTTATAAAAATTTTTTCAACGTTTTAGGTACGAGTTTGTTTTTTTTCTTTTTTAGTCAGTTTAATTAAATATCATGTAGAATAGGCCTGGTATTAGCTTGCTATCGTTGCGAGTTAATAACTGAGGGCACCTGAAATTATAGCGAAGAAAAAAAAAAAAAAATGGAATTGTGTTTCTTTTTGTTTGCTGTTTTTTTTTTTTTTTTTTTTTCTTTTTTTTTTTTTTTTCGTTACATTATATTTTATTTATATATTTATTTATATATTTATATTTATATTTATTGCGGATTCCAAACACTACGACACTAATTTTTTTTTTTTTTTTTTTTCTTTTTTCTTATCTTTGTAATATATTTGGGATTTTTTTTTTTTTTAAAGCGTATGATTTTATCGTAAACAAATGCGGTAGTGAGATAGTAATAATAATTTTTTTTTTTTTTTTTTCCTTTTTTTTTTCCTTTTATATATTATCACAATGCGGATCGGGGGTTTAGAATAAGTTTTTTCTTATTTGATTGTGGTAATGGGTAATGGAGATTCTGGCGGTGGTATTTTATATCATATAAGATTGAACGATTCACGGGTTGTAATAATTGAACTTATTTTGTATATTACGAACCTTGTATTTGAAGGTTTTGCATATTTATATCACACCTTTCACACATTTCCAAATGCCCACCACTGCCATTTTGGATTTTAATTTTTAATACAATCAACTTTTCGACTTTTCGTATATACTACCTACCAACGATTCTACAACCACCATTATTGAACGCGGACATAACACTCCAGGGTATAAACCTTGTTCTTTACTATCATTGGCTGGATTGTTTAACTCTGTTAAACGATTGGTTAGATTCAAGACGTTATTTCCGATGCGCAAACACACGGAGTAGGCAATACGCACCAAGAGTAAAATACTAGCTTCACGTTGCAGAGTCGGTAACGTTAGGAACAAACTACGGTCGATAAATTCAAATATTATTAAACTGAACATCAGCATAATATTACAAGTCGCATTTGCTCGATATACTTTTACATCAATAAAGGTCACGATCATTGCGCCTCGATGTATACATACATACATACATACATACACTCATTCTGCACTTATTCTTACACACATATACATATACACGTTATAATACACATAGGTATAGATAGATAATACGCAATTAAATTTATTATTATAAAAGCGAATCGAACTGGAAAAAGGGGAGAGGAGAGGAAAAAAAATCAATGCCTACCTATTCAATCAACATATTATTATGTATTACGATTTTATATTATGTGCATTTCATTGTTTTCTAGAAATAAAATAGAGAAGCGTACACGGAGAGAAAAAACTGGCGATTAACGCGTGAACATTGGCCACGCTTCAATAGCAAGCATTTCTCTTGGAAATCGCAAGGAGCTTCACGGAAAAAGTCCGTGAGCTCTCTTGGAAATATCCCTCGGACAACTTCACGGTATTAGCGCAAGGCAGCATTACTATGAATCCAACTGATTCTTGGCATCTTCGCATGGGCGCTGGTGCATTCAGGGCAAAAGGGTATGTCGCGCATTAAACCCATGAGGTCCTCTAGCAAATTGAGCAAGAGACGCTTGCGGTGTTCGCATAACAAATACTCCGCGTGTGAATCCCATGAATTCTCTTGCATTAAACCCTAGATTTTTCTCTCCGTGTATATATGTATATTGTTTAAAAATTAACCATATTGTCTATTACCCATATATTTACTGGTTTACTGGGTCGAGGGGGGGGAGGGAATAGATATATGAACAGTTTATTTATATAGGATGAAATAATTTATTGCCATTTCCCGAAATCCCCAACAGCTAACTGCAGTAACATATGTATACCTATACTACATGTATACTGCAGCCTCGTGTTATATCATACGTTATACATATGCCTGACTGTATTTTTAGATTTTACAATATCGATATTATAGTACCTCGATGCTATAAAGTATAATAATGGAAATGCAGTTTGAAAATTTACAGGCGTTAAATAATAATATGTAATAAATACAATATGAAATATCTGCATCTTATTTTTTATATATCTATATCATCGTTTGCAAAATAATATTATGGGATCAATTGTGTATATAATATAGTAATAATATATAAGTTTTCGTGTAAGTTATAATTTCTCCGATTTGATAAAGTATCATTTAATAATGTATATCACTCCGTGGTGAACACAAGGGCGAATAATTATGAGTTTGCGCACAACGACGAACGACGTAGCAAGCAGGTAAAGAGCGAAATAAAGCCAGAACCGGTGCGTACATACAGCCGGGGGGGTTGTATAGGCGCGGCTGAAGATCATTAAACGCGGCGATATACAAAACCGAGAGCGAATTAATTTCATCAATAAATTAAGTATCTTGTATTCAAAGTATCGAAAATAACGGGGTAATAAAAAATAATCGCTTAAACCCTACCGTCTCGACGTTTTATATATATATATACCTTATACTCGGGTAATTCATTCCCAAATATATAACAACATCATATCGCTATAACTACGAAACCCTCGATGCTACGGCATGCGCGGCATCGACGAAATCGGAATTAATGGATTGCAGCGCGCAGGTATATTCCTCGCATGCTTCTTCCCATATTTATTATAATAGTTTTTATTCATTCAATTATTATTCCAAAACTGTTAATAGATTATACGATTTTTATTATATCACAAATTACATTACTTCCACATTATTATTATTATTATAATTACTAACACTATTCCAGATTTTTACGCGATTTCTGCTGTTTTTTGCGGTATTCAATTTTCCAACAACTTTGGAACAGGATCTGCAATCTACGATATCGAGTGTCTCATTAAACTGTCCTGCGGAATGTATTTGTCTATCGCTGACACAGGTGATAAAAATTATCATCAATTTCTATATAGAGGAGTTTTTGAGAATCTAACAACTCTATAAAACACTTATAGGTACTCTGCAATACAGGAGGATTAGAGGAAATACCGACCCTCCAGCTTCCTTCAACAGTCGAGGATCTTTCTTTGACAAAGAATGATTTTCCAGTAATAAAAAGCGACGCTTTCGCCGGGCTTAAGGGTCTGAGAAAGCTGAGTTTAGACGGGAATAACATATCCTCTATAAAGCCATTTGCCTTTAGAGGATTGAACAAAATGAGAGAATTGTCCATACAGCAAACACCTTTAGCATTTATAGGTCAATTTTCATTTGCCGCTTTACAAAACGTCACATTATTGGTATTAGCTAATAACAAGATAAAATATATAGAGGAATATTCTTTCGCCGGTACTTCAAATATCAAGTTAATACTATTGAGCAATAATCCGCTCCACTCTATACAGAGTAAAGCCTTTTCTGGGCTTAATAATGTAGATCATTTAATACTTCCGTCCGGTATAAGAATCATTGAACCAGATTCATTCAACGGTTTACAACACGTCGGTTTACTAAAATTAACTTTTATGGACCTTTCTTGTTTGATGCCTTTCACTTTTAGAGGGCTTAGCTACGTCCATGTTATAAATATACAGGAAAGCGATCTTGGAGCTATTAAAAAAGACGCATTTTCTGGACTCAGTAATGTCAATAGTCTAAACGTATTGAACAATAAAATTGACGTTATAGAACAGCTTTACTTAACTTATGATCATAAGATTAATACTTTAAGATTTCATGGTAATCATATTTTAGAAGCTCCTAGGGCTGGTGATACTATGTTGGAAGTAAACACTATCAGCGCTATGAATAATCACTTTCCTTGCGATTGTCAGATACACAATATTCTTGAAAGTGATTTTGCTAATAATTCAACTTTGGAATTTCAGCAACATAATTATTGCATATCCCCCATTGAGTACAATGGGAAATCTATGAGCTTCGTCGATTCAGACCTAATAGCCAAATGCCACGAGAAAGTAGTTCAAGATAATTTAGGATCTGGTGGAGAATTGGAATTCTCAATATCAATTATATCGTTGATAATTACCACCACTATTCTAATTTACGATCATTTTTTATAGGCAGATAATACAACAACGTTCGTACATGCTTATATTATACAGTTGTCAGCTTATTATATATCGAACTATCGATATTGATATTTGCATTTTCTAAGTCGAAACGAATGTCTATGTTACATATCGTATAAGTATACAAATTTCTTGCAGATATATATAATATACGTAATAAGGGGAATTTATCAAATGTCCAGAAAGTAAATGAAATTTATTGTGATAGTATATACCTATATGTACTCTTTTATTAATCTGAAATTATTATCACTCAAAGATAAACAAAAAAAAAAAAGAAAAATAAGAAAACTCATGAAAAATTATAAGAATAAATCATCTCATCAATTATTTGAGACTGCGGAAAAGATTTAACTATATAATTAAGGGTATCGCATAGTGAGCTTCAAACATTGTTTGTAAGCATTTGAAGATAATATGTAATCTAGTCATGATCTATCAAATGATTGAATATTTTTAATAATCTATATTTTATTCATTTATTTATTTATTTGTTATTTTCAAATCTGTTCTCCCTATATCAGAAAAAAAAAATTAATGGACAATTTTTCAAAAGCTTAATAGCTAAGAGTTCGTTCTATGTAATAGCAAGTTTGCTGTATTTTAGAAGTCCTGGGAAAGATTTAGACGCGGATAAATGTTTCTGCTTTTACCAATATATTACTATATTGTATGGTGATAAATGATTGTTTTTGTGCCAAAGAAAGTATGCATTTTTTCCTGATTTACTAGAAAAAGATGATAAAAGAATTTTTTTTTTTTATAGAATTTAAGTGAGAATAATTAATTGTGAAAATTGTATGTGTTTGCATATTATTTGTGCAATGTGCAATAATTCTAGCTACGTTAACGACGTACTATCAGTAGTATAAGTTAATCAATAAATTAGTCAATTTAATATTCTCTTTTGACGTAGTAATAAATAAGTTTAAAAAATAAGTCAATTAAAGTTCAAACTCGTGATTAATTAAACTCACGTTTATTTCACTTTAAGTTGTTAATCTGTGAAAATAATCGTAGAAACATTATATATATAAAAAAAAAAAAAAAAAAAAAAAAAAAACAATTACAAGAAAATAGAGTCAATAATGTATTACATAAATGTATTAGCCTGTCGCAGTATTATTGCAACTCATTGTTAGCTATTTTTATGCCAAAAAAAAAACAACTTTCCTGTAATAATCTATAACTTGATCATTAATTTTAAGAATGATAATAATTAGGCAAAATGTCTGTGTGAAAGACAAAATATATATTCAAATGCTCAACTAATATCTTTTAGAGTAATTTTTATTCTCATTATAATTATTCATCTCTTTTTTTTTTTTTTTTATTATCAAACTATTACAACGTTTCTTCTATTGGCCAACATTAACGAATAATTTTTAATTATCATAAAACGTTGCGAAAAGAAAGAAAATAAGATGAAAATTATTTCTCTGGTATATAATATTGATATTTTTTATTGAATCTCAACAGGTGTGATTAGTTTCATTGATTATTTAATTAACAACGCAGGCACCCTGAAAAATTGATAAATTAGCTTGCCGACATTTTTGGGAAAGCTTTATTTAACAATAATAATTGTTCTAATAAATAAATATCAAATTATTTTCATATAGGTACTACAGTTGTATTATATCCTCGTTATTCTTTTCATACACTAAATTTGGATAGTTCATTTTTTAACGTAACGAATTGGTATCGTTTTTGGAGATCCTGCTTCAGGAAATTCTCCGATTTCTGGACTGTAGTACGCGTATGCTTGCCACGGATTGAGTTCCCAAGGTATTTGATCTTCCATATCGGTAAGCGGTACTCCAAGGTCTTCCAAAGTAGGCAAACCTTTGAGCAATCTATCGCTGGTATGTTCCTAAAAAATCATAGAACAAATTCAACAGTCATAATTCCATAGAAAGATCATTAGAAAAGTTAATGCGGCTTTATTTCTCATCAATTGCAATACACCAGTACGATTCTGACCTTTTCCATTCCCTCCCAATGCAAATAGCCGAAAGGAAAGCCAGGGCTCAAAAGCTCATTGATGTAAACACGAGCTTGGAAATATGGATCGAATCTTAAATCGTATCTCGAGTATCCCCAAGTTTTGTCCTTTCTCATCACAGCATACATCCAGTCCAAGAGATCGGATAGAAGATACCGTTTCGGTCTGTGAATAGACACAAGTCTCGTTTAGTTCATATTATAGATGTAGTACATGTTCTGGGTCCAGGGACCTACCCGACAAATTGATACGTCCTTCCAGCGGAATCAGGATCTTTAATCAACGCTACTATCCCTGCAGCAACATCGGACACTGCAACAGGCTGCTTCTCGACGAATTCTCCCTTTTTCCACAACGGTATGGATCTGAAAAACCAGTCTTTTGGTGAGGAATCGCATTTTTAATGCTACAACGAATGTCGAAGGAAGATGAATCAGAATGTGAATCAAATAGAAAACTGATCGATAAACGACCCAAGTTACTACGAAATTTTTTACCTAAGAACACTCCTTATCGGATGAACATAGTATCGTAAAAAGCGATCTTCTTGTCCGTATACATCTGAAGGTCTGACAATAGTGGCTTCAGGAAACTCTTCTTTAACAGCAATTTCTCCTTCTGCTTTTGATTTGAAGAATCTAGAGCCTCCTTTCTTCAGAATTGCCTTAAAAAACAGAATATCATTGTAAATGAATATGTTATGAGAGAATAGGTGATTTACAGATATTGCAAAGCGTGAATTTTCAATTTCTGAAAAGAACTAGTCTGCGTTTTTGGTAAAATATGAATAAAATTGTATAAAAAAAAATCTCTAGACTTGATGTTTGAAGAAAATTTTTAACTGAAATGAAGAATTACCAAATCACCTCGGGCTGAAGGCTTGCATTGAGAGCTGAAAGATGAATGAAACGTTCGACTCCAGCTTCTTTAGCGAGTCTAGCGAGTCTCCTGGCTCCTTCAACGTTCACATCGTTATATTTGAAATTCTTAGTTTCCCAATCTCGACCGACAAGATTAACAACTACGTTTGAATACTTGATGCTCTTGCGTATGGAATCTTCGTCGTTCAAGTGAAACGGATGGAATAAAACCTGGCCTAAATCTCCGGCGACTTTAAGACGCATTGAATCATAGTGGTCCCCGCGGTAGGGGAGAATCATCTGCATTTATAAAAGAAAAAAAAAAAAAAAGATAAATTTATTTCAAATATTTTCAAATATTTAAATATTCTCTTTTATTTTTCTTACCTGACTTCCATTCTTCCCGAGTTTATTGCATACGTAACGACCGATGAATCCTGTGTTACCAAAAACAGTGCAGACGACACCGTTGAAAGAACTTCGCCCTCCCGTTCCGCGTTTGAAAGACGCTGGGTTATCATTTTTAATAATTCTCGGTGTATCTGAGTAGTTGCATACGTGAATTGCGACGCTTGTTGCACGGACTGTTTGACTTTCTGTGAAATCAGTTCAACGGAGAGATTAATTGTTATTAAAATAATGAGAAAGAGAGAGATAGAGAGAGGTTATGTTGTGTCGCGTTATGTAATATGGACAATATTTAACGTGACTTTTGAAGATAGGATTATACGTCTGGTTTAATACGAGAAGGGATTAATAACGCGAGGTTTCAGGGATCGGATTACTGGTTTATACACTAGTTTTTCAATGCAAATTCTTACTTGCAATTCGAAAACTACTTTTCGGTATCAAACCAGCCATTTTTCAACCTCGATTTTCAATGCTGGTGGGATTACGACCGATGAATGTGTAAAACTTTCATTCGTGGTAGAATTGTTTGATACTTTGGTATCTGGTTTAGAATCTCGATGCTCTGACATCTAGTTTTCGAACTTCTAACCAGCGCCGAATTTACGGGTGTGGAAGTCCACTACCAATATCGGTCGAATTTTGGGTCTTTTTTTTACCTCTTTTGACCATATTTTGAGGATAAATTCTTCATGAAAATTTAGGACTTCATGAAAATTTAGGAAAGTATACTTCACTGCCCAATTGGAACACAACCGATGCGTCGTGTCGTCAACGGGCGGCGAATAGTATTGCCATCTGTTAGACAATTCAAGAACTACAAGCTAGCATGCGAAACGGTATAATTGGTATAATTGCGGTGACTTTTAGTTCGTGAATTCAACCGCGAGATGGCAATACCATTTGGCCCCCTGTGTCCCCCTGTCAAGGGCTCGAGTCAAGCAAGGCCGAACAACGACCTTAGCCTAAAGTAGGAGCACCTGTCGTGGGTTCAGTGGCCTTCGTGGTGCTTCGTGGCGTCTGCAGCGGGTGCGAATGGGGGTTGCGTCAAGTTGCGTTAACGCGACACTTTATAGAAATACATTGATCATATGCGATGGGTATACCTATATTTATTATTGAGAAATGATAATAAATTGTACATAAATTTGACACAGCAAGAATAAATATCCAGATGCACCTATAAATAATCAATTGCATTGTTATTTGCCACTCCCCCCCCCCCCCCCGCCGAGACTCTTTATTTCACAGTTTTTACATTACTGATCTATACCGATCTATACGAATAGAACTTTCAGGAATCTAGTCTTTTTATTCAACAGATTACAACGTTCGAGATTAATTTAAGTTGATAATTCATTTAAATTAATGTTTAACGGTCATAATTGAGGGGATCGGCGAAATAACGGTATCAGTCTAGTTATACAATTTTTCCGAAGGTTGCATAAAAATGATTAGTGACTATAGATGTGAATTATATATTTATTTGATAAAGACGGTTTGAATATTTAAAGATTTCGTTCTTGCGAATATTTAGAGAGAATGAGGCTTTATTATCGGCTTTATAATATATTGGTATAGAGCGGTAGCGGTCAGATATAGGTTTTGAAATTGATGTTTTTGATTCATTGGATTTTTTATAATTATATTTTTTTATATTTTTCAATGTTAATATCATTTTCTTAATAATCAATATATTAAATCGGAAAATAAATATGTCAAATTAAATAACTCGAATTAGAAGAAAAAAAAAAAAAAAAAAAAAAAAACTGAAAATGATAATGAATATATTTTCTATTTTTAAACCTAGATCTAGAATTTTTAATTATTTAATCTCATGATCATCTTTGTTATACAATAGATGGAAACATCGAAGTGATGTTTTCGGATGATCACACAAACGTGACAACGCGAAACTTTTCGGGTATGGAAACGTATTTTTAATAGGGCAGAGATTATCGAAGAGACTTCGGACGTTGCATTATAATTAGGCTTATCATCGGCAAAAACAGATGACCTACGATCTCCGATAAAATTTGGGTTGAACGAAGCACAGTCGTGATTTCAGACTATGTTTGGAAAAGTATATCTGTTAAAATTCGGGAGTAAAATTTTAATACGTAAACTAGAATAATTTAAGAAAACGATATATAAGTATAAATAGTTCGTTGTATATTATTGTTCGTAACTGTTTACACTCATTATCAGATTTTTTCGTAATAATAAAATGAGAGATACGGAGAGAAACAGCCTTGTTATTTGGAAGAACCGTATGACTCGGAAACTTAATTATTGTGGAAATTTTAAATAAAAATATTAAATAAAAATAGGCGGAAATGAGAGCTTGAATCGAATGAGACCTTTTCATGAAAAATAAAGCAGAGGATTTGCAGATATCTCAACTTCATAGATCACGTTGAAAATCACTAGCAGTGCGCAGAACGAAATAATTGGCATTGCATCTGGGTCTTTTGAGAACCTTGGGAAATTAATTGCCTGTTATTCATTTGAAGCTTCAACAATATAACAGAAATGAAACCCAATACTTTTGAAGGCTGAATATAGTCTTTTATTTACTTAATCCTTTAATGTCTTATCGCCCTTGCGGGCATGTAGACGAACTGAGCTAGTCTTGAAGATTTATACATGAGTCTAAACCTCAGGTATCTTCCGCAAGAAGCATTTCGCGGATGGCCGGCACTAAAGCGCCTATTTCTTGAAGAAAATATATAGGATTGCCGTAGGCCATTCAAATGCTTTCATTGATCTGAGTCGTCTGGAATGTTAACTCTCAGCCGCAACGAGATTACCCATCTCCAAGCTGGCGCATCTGGCGGACTTTCTGTTGTGAAGGACCTTTACTTGTCTCATAACACGATTCACACGTTATCGACCGGGTTATTCGCTGGACTTGCCAAATTGGAGTCTCTGTATATGGCGAATAACACATTGACTCTAGTCAATCCGATTGACATTAGTTGCCAAGTTCCACTGCAGCCTACTTCTCTAATTACACCTAGAGAAATGATTCTGACTTCTATCTGAAGATTTGGAACCGGAGAAATTTGTTTTCAGCTAGAATTAGTAAATGAGAGCATCTTTCGCTTGTACGGATCGAGTATTCTTTTACCTGAAACTAAATTCATTTTTCTAAGCCGTTTTTGTTCAGTGAAACGATATTGCTTCAATTAAAAAAATTCTATGTCTTGGTGTAACTGCAGCAACACATTATGTTCCAATTTTTACCGTTTCTTGTTGCTGCTTTATATTCCACCTTACGGCCAACTGATACATCTATGAATATGTTATAGCAGAACAATGTCGCAGAAGTATTGATAAAAATTATTTGCAAATACATTTGCTATTGATAAAGCAGTGTGTACTGCAGTCTCATTCATATCTCTTTGTCCTGTCCTCCTCCACCGATACCTGCATCTTTATCATAATGAAAACGTTTACTTGTCGGATTTATAACTTGGAGGGTTGACATTTGGGTAATAATCCGATAGATTAGAATAAATCCATGTGGATGACGTTATCTTTCTTGCGTAAGAACACGCACTTTTTTCTCACTCAATAATCAACAGCGACCAAAGTTCGAATGATCTCCCCAATACATGGTAATCTATACACAGGGCATGTAGAATCAATGATGTCTCTCTGACCCTCTCCCTTCCTCGCCACAGGCCACTTTTCGTCACGTTGGTCCTAACTCCTTCCTTGACTTCTGATGTTACATAATTCGCGGATCGCCCCAGTCGTTTTCAATTTTCCAACAGTCGAATTAGTTGAGCGAGAACAACAGAGTAAACGCCATGTTTCGTTTCGCGGTGATTTCTAACTTGGTTTTTGCCATCGTGCTGGCCCAGGCAGAGCCTACGTGCAAGATTCAGGATGGCTGTAACGTGTGTCACATTGGAGGTGTTTTAACGGAGGTGACTGAACAGAGACAGTACGATCGCCTGAAAATTGAAGATCTGAATTTGGTATCAATAAAGCCTGGGGCCTTCAAAAATCTCTCGATTAAATCATTGTGGATCATTCATCGGAGCCAAATTTCAACTTTAGAATCCGGATCGTTTACTGGCCTGCCAAGATTAACCCGCTTCCTTCTCAGTAACAACGCTGTTAGGCTGATCCCAAATTTATTCCGAGAATTATCTCAGCTGGACGATTTATACTTGAACAATAATCAAATCACCGAAATACCAGATGGGACTTTCAACGGATTATCTCAACTGACGAAGCTATACTTGGGAAACAACAACATTTCTACAATAACTAAAGCTACATTTTCTGGACTTCCAAACTTGTCATCTTTATTTTTAGATGAGAACGAAATAGTTAGCATTGCGTCCGAGTCATTTGAAAACCTTGGAAAATTGCAGCGTCTTCGTTTGAACTCTAACGGAATAACGGAAATAGAGGCCAACACTTTCAAAGGTTTGACTGATCTTGAGGATTTAAATCTTGCTGACAACAGACTGACGTCTTTGCCTAGAGAAGCCTTCCGGGGATTGCTGAAACTGGAGGGATTAAATCTAAGAGGAAATAAAATTGTTCGAATCGAATCAAGCGCTTTCTTCGGACTGAGTAATCTAGAAGTGCTGAACCTCAGTGACAACGAGATAGGTGATCTCCAACCTGGTGCATTTGAAGGACTTTCGGCTGTGGAGGATATTTACTTGTCTTACAACAACATTTACAACTTATTACCTGAATTATTCGCTGGACTTAACGAGTTGGAGTCCGTGTATATGGCTAATAATTCTTTGACTGGAATCAATCCAAGTTATCTTCAGTTGCCAAATGATGCTAAAGTCTACTTCGAAGATGACTAGATGCAGCAGCATATTGTTTTTCGATCCGCACGGTTTGCGTTACTAGTCCAAAACTCGTGTTTTTACTAGATGAATTTATGAATGTAGCATGAAAGTATGTGTTGGAATCTCTGAATAAAAGATTTATGAATACAAATACCTATACCTGTGATCGTGCTTCATTTATGTTTTCTTTCCCACTCTATGAGATTTCCATGTATTCTGCAGTCAGCGAAGCTCCTAGTTTTTTAGTTATCAATTTATGGTCGACAGCCTTGAGCTAAATAGGTAATGTAAGGTAGGAATTCTATTGCGCATTCTGGAAGAACAGCATTGTCTGAAAAAATTTGTCAAATGTATGAACCGACTCGCACGGAAATATATATATGCGAAAAATATATGCGAACATAGATGTGACATATTTTGTTTTTGCGCCAAAATCTATTTTTTATAAGTTAAGTCGGATATATTCAACATAAATGTTGCGGCGAGTATGTCGACATAGATGTCGACATAGATGTCAACACGATTTGATATAAATGTCGGATATATGTCAACATACATGCCGCAACATTTATGTTGAATATATCCGACATTTATGTCAAACTTATAAAAAAATAGATTTTGGCGCAAAATCAAAATATGTCACATCTATGTTCGCATATATTTTTCGCATATATATATTTTCGTGCGGGGAGCGCGGCTGCCAGGGAAGATAATTCATTGAATCGCTCGGAGTTAATTCGCGTCCCTAATGCCATAAAGGCATATCTTCGTTACAGGCCTTTATGGCATACTAATGCCAAAAAGGCATATAGTTTTTTCAAACTTCGCCTATCGCTTTGAAAACATGAAAAACGCATAGAAAGAAAAAAAAAAAAAAAATCAGTTTTCCTAATACCAAAAAGGCCTATGTCCCAAAAGATACGCCTTTATGGCATTAGTTTTTTTTATTTTTTTTTAGAAAATTCATTTCAAGTTATTCTGAAGCGATTGGGCGAATAAAAAAATGTATATGCCTTTATGGCTCTTAGGTAGCATCTATATACAGCGTATGCCTTTATGGCATTAGGGACGCGAATTGTCTGCAAGCTGTATGGTTATTCACAGTAATAATTTGATAAATTTGATATGATATATGGCTCAGGATCCTAAAATAAACAATTTGATGAGGAAACATAATAAACATACTCCAGAATATTTCTTTTCCATAATTTTAGGCACAAATTTTATACTCATAAATTCATTCATGCGATTTCTGTTTTGTATGTTTCAATAGTTCAACCTTCTAAACATATTTCAGGTCTTTTACGAATGAGAAATTCGATGGATTGTGGATTTCACACCGCTGAAAGAGGTGAAGTTACAACTTAGAGGGTTTATGTTTGGTTAATAATCCGATACATTAGAATAAATCCATGTGGATGTCGTTATCTTTCTTGCGTAAGAAGACGTAGTTTTTTCTCACTCAATAATCAGCAGCGACCAAAGTTTAAATGATCTCCCTGATATATCGCGTCCCTAATGCCATAAAGGCATACGCTGTATATAGATGCTACCTAAGAGCCATAAAGGCATATAAATTTTTTTATTCGCCTAATCGCTTCAGAATAACTTGAAATGAATTTTCTAAAAAAAAAAATAAAGAAACTAATGCCAAAAAGGCATATCTTTTGGGACATAGGCCTTTTTGGTATTAGGAAAACTGATTTTTTTTTTTTTTTTTTTTTACTTTCTATGCGTTTTTCATGTTTTCGAAGCGATAGGCGAAGTTTGAAAAAACTATATGCCTTTTTGGCATTAGTATGCCATAAAGGCCTATAACGAAGATATGCCTTTATGGCATTAGGGACGCGATATGTTAATATATACAAGGGGCATCTAGAAATTATGTCACCCTGATCTTCTCCCTCCCCCGCCACATGCCACGTTTCGTCGCGTTGTTTCTCGCCCCTTCCTTCACTTCTGCAGATGTTACATAATTTGCGAATCGCCCCAGTCGTTACATACATATTTAAACAGTCAAATTAGTTGAGCGAGAACAACAGAGTAAACGCCATGTTTCGTTTCGCGGTGATTTCTAACTTGGTTCTTGCCATTGTGCTGGCTCAGGAAGAGCCTACGTGCAAAATTCAGAATGGCTGTAACGTGTGTCACATTGGAGGTGTTCTAACGGAGGTGACTGAACAGAGACAGTATGATCGCCTGAAAATTGAAGATCTGAATTTGGTATCAATAAAGCCTGGGGCCTTCAAAAATCTCTCGATTATATCATTGTGGATCATTCATGGGAGCCAAATTTCAACTTTAGAATCCGGATCGTTTACAGGCCTGCCAAGATTAATCCGCCTCCTTCTCAGTAATAACGCTGTTAGGCTGATCCCAAATTTATTCCGAGAATTGTTTCAGCTCGACGATGTGTACTTGAACAATAACCAAATAACCGAAATACCAGATGGGACTTTCAACGGACTGTCTCTGCTGACGAAGCTATTCATGCACAATAACAAGATATCCACGATAACTAAAGCCACATTTTCTGGACTTCCAAACTTGTCAGCTTTATATTTAGATGAAAACGAAATAGTTAGCATTGCGTCCGAGTCATTTGAAAACCTTGGAAAATTGCGTAGTCTTCGTTTGAACTCTAACAGAATAACGGAAATAAAGGCCAACACTTTCAAAGGCTTGACTGATCTTGTATATTTATATATTGATGACAACAAAGTGACGTCTGTACCGAGAGAAACCTTCCGGGGTTTGCTGAAACTGGAGAAATTGAATCTCAGAAGAAATCAAATTACTCGAATTGAATCTAACGCTTTCTTCGGACTGAGTCATCTAGAAGTGCTGGACCTCAGTGACAATGAGATAACTGATCTTCAACCCGGTGCATTTGAAGGACTTTCGGCTGTGGAGGATCTTTACTTGAATCACAACAAAATTCACACGCTATCACCTGGATTATTCGCTGGACTTGGCGAGTTGGAGTCTTTGTATATGGCTAATAACACTTTGACTGCAATCAATTCAACTGATCTTCAGTTGCCAAGTAATGCTACAGCCTACTTCGAAGATGACGAGATGGAGCTGACTCTTTTTTCCTAATTTGCACCGTTTGTGTTGCTCATCCAAAATCCATGTTAGTACTAGATGAATTTATGAATGTAGCATGAGAGTATGTGCTGGAGTCTCTGAATAAAAGATTTATGAATACAAATACCTATACCTGTAATCGTGCTCCATACCTTTTCTTTCCACTGTATACTATGACTTTCATGTATTCAGCAGTCAGCGAATGTTCTGGTTCTTCAGTTGTGAATTTATGGTCGACAGCCTTGAGCTAAATAGGTAAGAATTCTATTGCGCATTCTGGAAGAACATCATTATCTTAAAAAAAATGTCAAATGTACGTATGAACCGAGCGCGGCTGCCCGGGAAGATAATTCATTGAATCGCTCGAAGTTAATTGTTTGCAACCTGTATGTTAATTTGCCGTTATAAGTTGATAAATTTATTATGATATATCGCGTCCCTAATGCCATAAAGGCATACGCTGTATATAGATGCTACCTAAGAGCCATAAAGGCATATACATTTTTTTATTCGCCCAATCGCTTCAGAATAACTTGAAATGAATTTTCTAAAAAAAAATAAAAAAAACTAATGCCAAAAAGGCATATTCTTTGGGACATAGGCCTTTTTGGTATTAGGAAAACTGATTTTTTTTTTTTTTTTACTTTCTATGCGTTTTTTATGTTTTCAAAGCGATAGGCGAAGTTTGAAAAAAACTATATGCCTTTTTGGCATTAGTATGCCATAAAGGCCTATAACGAAGATATGCCTTTATGGCATTAGGGACGCGATATAGTTCAAGATCCTAAAATAAACGATTCAATGGGGAAGCACAAGTATACTCCATAACATTTCTTTTCCATAATATTAGGCATGAATTTTGTCCTCATAAAATCGTTCACGCGATTTCTGTTTTGTATATTTCAATAGCTAAATCTTCTAGAAATATTTCAGGCCTTTTACGAATGAGAAATTCGATGAATTGTCGATTTCATAACGCCGAAAGAGGTGAAATTACAACTTGGAGGGTTTATGTTTGGTTAATAGTCCGATAAATTACAATAAATCTGTGTGAATGCCGTTATCATTCTTGTGTAAGTACACGCACTTTTTCTTCATTTAACAATCAACAGCGGCTAAAGTTCAAATGATCTCTCTAGTCTAGTCAAAATAGACATTTCAATTTACAATAATTCACATAGAGTTGAAAATTGGTGCAGGTCTTAAGTACATTATCACGAATAAAATATCAAAAATCTCCACCGATCCTACGTCTGCTAAAAACATTGTTTAAGGTCAAAGGTCAGAAACATCGGTTTTTTGCAGTTTTCTCGTCAACCGTAAATGTTATCGTAAAAATAGGTCAGACAAAATTTGTAGATCATGCAATTGTCTACAAAAATTGGTTCCATACTTTTTTTCCTACAAATTACCATTCCAGAGATATCGCGATTCCAAAAGAAGTCGAAGTTGAAGAAGTCGTATTCTACATAATATGCACACATTTCCGCACCACCTGTGAGGTAGTGTACTTGGCGCATTTTTTTAACGTGGTTTCCCCAGTAGGCATACTCCACGATCTATTGTGATTCAGACAATATTCTATCAATTGAGAAATGGTACTTTTGGCAATGATTAAAGTGGAACGAATTATTGTTGATTACGGGAAAATTTTAGTCTGACTCATAATCTTCAAATGCTACTTCAACAGTAACGTCTTCTACGTTTTCTTCTTCTTCTTCTTCTTCTTCTTCTTCTTCTTGCTGGATATCTGTGAATTGTTCTAAGAAAGTTGCACCAGTTATCGCCTCATTGATAACATAAGAATCCCCATCTGTTGCATTTGATTTAACCATTGGAGCAAGACTGCCCTTGATAATTGGTACATATTCTTGAACAAAATAATGCAACTTTTTTACAGCCACAGTTTGCACTACAACCCTTTTTGCAATTTCAAAAAATGGTATCAAGAAGTTTTTTTGGAGCAGGTGGGGGTAAAGTTCAAGTGTGGCTAGGCAATAAACAACTGGACCCAGAAGACTGGGGTTGGAAATTAATAGATAATACTTCGGAGCCAATTCAAACTTTACTTCCACCTGCCCTAGAAAAACTTCTTGACACCATTTTTGCAATTCCTGAAAGGGTTGTAGTGCAAACTGTGACTGTAAAAACGTCGGATTATTTCGTTCACCAACATGTACCAATTGTCAAGGCCAGTCTTGCTCTAATGTTGAATCAAATGCAACAAATGGGGATTAGCATTTGAAGATTATCAGTCAGACTAAAATTTTCTCGAAATCAACAATAATTCGTTCCACTTAAATCATTACCAATATTACCATTTTTTAATTGATCGAATATTATCTAATAAAACTGAATCACAATAGATCGTGGAGTATGCCTACCGGGAAAACCACGTTAAGAAAATGCGTCAAGTACATTACCTCACAGGTAGTATTATGTAGGATATGACTTCTTCAACTTTTGGAATCGCGATATCTCTGGAATGGTGACTTGTAGGAAAAAAAGAATCAGAACAATTTTTGGAGACCATTGCATGATCTACAAATTTTGTCCGATCTATTTTCACCATAACATTTACGATTGACGAGAAAAATGCAAAAAACCGATTCTTTTGACGTTTGACCTTGAATAATTTTTTTAGCAGACTTAGGATAGGTGGGAATTTTTGATACTTTATTTGTAAAAGTATACCTACGACCTGTACCAATTTTCAGCTCTATGCGAATAATTGTAAGCTAACCACTATTTTTCTTGTCTATTTTGACTGGACTATCTAATATATGTAAATCTATACAGATCTATTCAAATCTATATCGACAAATGATGTCACCCTGTTTCTCTCCCTTCCACGCCACATGCCACGTTTTGTCACGTTGATTCTTGCCCCTCCCTCGACTTCTGATGTGACATAATTCGCGAATCACCCCAGTCGTTACATTTTACAATAGTAGAATTAGTTGAGCGAGAACAACAGAGTAAACGCCATGTTTCGTTTCGCGGTGATTTCTAACTTGATTTTTGCCATCGTGCTGGCCCAGGCAGAGCATACGTGCAAGATTCAGGATGGCTGTAACGTGTGTCACATTGGAGGTGTTTTAACGGAAGTGACTGAACAGAAACAGTATGATCGCCTAAAAATTGAAGATCTGAATTTGGTATCAATAAAGCCTGGGGCCTTCAAAAATCTCTCGATTGAATCATTGTGGATCATTGATGGGAGCCGAATTTCAACTGTGGAATCCGGATCGTTTACGGGCCTGCCAAGATTGACCCGCTTCCTTCTCAGTAACAACGTTATTAGGCTGATCCCGAATTTATTCCGAGAATTGCCTCAGCTGAACGCTTTGTACTTGAGCAATAACCAAATCACCGTAATTCCAGATGGGACTTTCAACGGACTGTCTCACCTGACGGAGTTATACCTCCATAATAACAAAATCTCAACGATAACTAAGACTACATTCTTTGGACTTCCAAATTTGTCATCTTTATTTTTAGAGGAGAACGAAATAGTTAGTATGGCATCGGAGTCATTTGCAAACCTTGAAAAATTGGATACTCTTCGTTTGAACTCTAACAGAATAACGGAAATAACAGTCAACACTTTCAAAGGTTTGACTGCTCTTGAGTATTTATATATTGATGACAACAAACTGACGTCTGTACCGAGAGAAGCATTCCGAGGATTGCTGAAACTGAAGAAATTGTATCTCAGAAGAAATCAAATTGCTCGAATTGAATCTAACGCTTTCTTCGGACTGAGTCATCTAGAAGTGCTGAACCTCAGTGACAACGAGATAACTGATCTCCAAACCGGTGCATTTGAAGGACTTTCGGCTGTGGAGGATCTTTACTTGTCTTACAACAAAATTCACACCTTATCACCTGGATTATTCGCTGGACTTGGCGCGTTGGAGTCTTTGTATATGGCTAATAATACTTTGACTGCGATCAATCCAACAGATCTTCAGTTGCCAAGTACTGCTACAGTCTACTTCGAAGATGACTAGGTACAGCACCATATTGTCTTTCGAGCAGCACGGTTTGTGTTACTGATCTGAAATCCATTTTATTACTAAGTAGATGAGTTCATTGATGTAACATAACAATGTGTGCCAGAATCTCTGAATAAAAAATGCATACAAAATACAAATACTAATCGTGCTCCTTACGTTTTCTTTCCCAATCTATAAGACTTTCATGTATTCAGCAGTCAGCGAAGCTCCTAGATTTTTAGTTATGAATTTACGGTCCACAGCCTTGAGCTGAATGGGTAAACTAGATGAATTTATGAATGTAGCATGCAAGTATGTGCTGGAATCTCTGAATAAAACATTTATGAATACAAACACAAATACCTATACCTGTAATCGTGCTCCATACGTTCTTTTCCCACTGTATTCTTACTTTCATCTATTCAGCAGTCAACGAATCTTCCGGTTGTGGAGTTATGAATCTATGGTCGATGCAGCCTTGAGTTTGATAGGTAAGAATTAGATTGCTCATTTTGGAAGTACTCCATCATTACCTCGAAAAATTTGTCGAATGTATGAACTGATCGCGCCTGCACACACATAATTCATTGAATTGCACAATCCCAATATGTCAATACCATAATATCTGACTGTGTTAATTGTTCGCGATCTGTATGTTAATTAATTCACATTGATAAGTTGATAAATTGAATATGATATATCGCGTCCCTGATGATGCCATAAAGGCATACGCTGTATATAGATCTACCCTAAAAGCCATTAAGGGGGTATCCCCACCTTTAAATGGGTTGACATTCTGAGAAAGAGATTGATATTTTACAGCGAATTTGAGAGTCTGATCAAATCCAAAAAAATCATTAAGTTTAGGGAGGGTTTGACCCTCATTATCCATACTCAACATTGAATATTACTTTGAGTCTAATAGTAGTAACGCTGAATATAGAAAAATACAAAATTACTCGGTTGTCGCAAAGAATCAGTAGTACCGTTGGATCGATTCTGGAATTTTTGGTCTGCAATTGTTCAGCAGAGATGTCTCTATCATATGAACATAGAACTTTTTGATATTACTATTTTTGGTTGAGATAATAGAAAAAGTAGAGAAAAAAAATTGAAAAATTAGAAAAATCTCAGTAAAAACTAAGCGAGTCAGGCAATTTTCGCGATATCAAAAAGTTCTATGTTCATATGATAGAGACATCTCTTCTGAACAATTGCAGACCAAAAATTCCAGAATCGATCCAACGGTACTACTGATTCTTTGCGACAACCGAGTGATTTTGTATTTTTCTATATTCAGCGTAACTACTATTAGATTCAAAGTAATATTCAATGTTAAGTATGGATTATGAGGGTCAAACCCTCCCTAAACTTCATGATTTTTTTGGATTTGATCAGACTCTCAAATTCGCTGTAAGATATCAATTTCTTTCTCAGAATTTTAACCCATTTAAAGGTGGGGATACCCCCTTAAGGCCTATACATTTTTTTTTTCGCCCAATCTCTACAGAATAACTTGAAATGATTAAAAAAAAAAAAAAAAAAAATTAGGTCAAAAAGGCATATCTTTTTGGCCAATAGCCCCTTTTGGTTTTAGGGAAACTGATTCTTTTTTTTTTACTTTCTATGTGATTTTCATGTTTTGAAAGCGATAGACAAAGTTTGAAAAAACGGTATGCCCTTTCAGCATTAGTATACCGTGAAGGCCTATAACGACGATATGCCTTTATGGCATTAGGGACGCGATATGGCTCGGGATCCTAAAGTTGCGATTTAATGGGGTAGTGTAATTACGCTACACGTGATTTCTTGCATGAATTTTATGCATCAATGAGGGGATGGACGGAATAACGGTACACAGTAAAAAAGAATAACTTGGGCCAAGCATTTTTTTTTGAAAAACCGACAATCTCTCGAGCGAAGTGAAATTTTCTGAGACCAAGTAAAATCTTTCTTGAATCATGAAAATTTTCTTGGTTCCAGAGAATTTTAACTTTGCTCGAGAGATTGTCGGTTGTTCGAAAAAAAAAAAAAAAAAAAAAAAATGCTTGGCCCAAGATATTCTTTTTTACTGTGTATAAGTCGAGTTACAACGTTTTTCCGAAGATTGCATAAAATTGATCAGTGACCATATAGATTCATATTATATTATATTATTTGATAAAAGTGGGTTGAATATTGAAATGTTGAATCTGTTCTTTTGTGGAAGTGCGATATTACTCGAGTTAGTTCGTTCTTTCAAATGTCTTGATAAGATGAGGCTTCATTATCGACTTTATAATACAGTAAAGCAGTACCTCTATAGCGGTCAGATATAGGTTTTCAAATTGAATTTTTTTATTCATTAGATTTTTAATAATCTTCATATCTTTCAATATTATTATTATAATTTTTCAATAATCTATACCTTTACATCAGAATGTAAGAATGTCAAATTAAATATTCTTCATGAAAAAAATTTAAAAAAATTGAAAATGATAATGAATTTATTTTCTATTTTTGAACCTACATTAGGAATTTTCAATTATTCAATCCGACGATCTTCTTTGTTATACATCAGATGTAAACATTGAAGTGATGTTTCCTGATGATCATTCAAAACGCGAAACATTTCGGGTATGGAAACGTATTTTTAATAGCGCAGAAATCGTCGAAGAGATTTCGGACATTGCTCCAGCAGGCTTATCATCGGTAAAAATAGATGACCTACAATCTTCGATAAAATTTGTGTCCAACGAAGCACAGTTGTGGTATCAGAATATATTCGAAGAAGCATCTGCTAAGATTCGGGCAACAGCTGTGACAATCCGACGCCCCCACTGCAGAACCACGTCAAAACGACGGAGAAAGAGGTAGAGATGTAACGGGTGGATCGATAAACGACGCACCTCGGTCCATTTATAACTCCGCCAGTTTGTAACGGTAAAGGGAGAAAATAACCCCTCGTTTCGTATTCCTCTTATCCCTTAGTTAAGACGTTTCGCGAATATTAACGCGACTTTTTCATACGACAATACATCTACCGACGTATTTACTTAAAAAATACCCGCCATTTGTCCCAATGAACTAAATAATTAATTAATAATAAAATCAATAAAAAAAAAAACACACGAACAAGGTGAGAAATATTGCTTTTGTTTAATCGAAAGAAAAAAAAATAAAGTATCATTTATTATTTCATAGTCTACACGTGTATGTACCATTGGACATACCTATAATTATGTTAACACATGCGTGGACGGCTGAAAAATCAACGACAGCTAATTATCATATTATTGTCATTCGATGTGTCATATTATATAAAATATCCATTTGATTCTTGTATTGATGAATTTTTGTTTAATTTTTATCATCTGAGTTTAGCGAAAAATTAATCGTCTTCTTGTCTTGTCGAATGAAAAATCAGAATAAATAAACACAGAAAAAACGATTAAATTAGTAAAAAAATTAAAAAAAAATTTTGTCCTAGGAAATTTTCTGCAATTTGCATTGGAAACCGAAATTTTCTTCAGTCAAGAAAAAAATTTGCTTGAGCCAACAAAGTTTCCTTAGTTCGAGAAAATTTTTACTTGGCTCGGGAGATTTTCGGTCTTCAAAATAATTTTCTTGGCTCAAGTAAACCTTTTTTTCTGTGTGTTGGCGAATAACACATTGACTCCAGTCAATCCAATTGACGTCCAGTTGCCAAGTTCCGCAGCAGCCTACTTCTTAGAGAAATTATTCCAACTTCTATCTGCAACTTTGAAACTGGAGAAATTTGTTTTGAGCTAGAATTACCCTTACCAAAAAAAAGTACTGGATTTCAGTACTTGGTACACAGGATCCGACTACTAAGTACACAATTGCAGTACTACATAACGTACCACTCAAACCACACTGTAACATCTCAAAGAAATCTTGTTTCTTCAAAATTACCATGCGACTTCATCTAATAGCATTTACATTCAGTTGAATGCAATCCCATAAAAATACATTTTTTGAGATGTTACAGTGTTGTTCTGGGCATGCGATAAGTAGAATTAACAATCAGTGCACAAAATGTTCCAGTCACTACTTTTGGTGTAAAAAGGTTTAGCCCCTCCGTTTGAGTGATTATAACTTCTACAGAAAATTATTTAAATTATTTTACAGATAATTGAAGCGATTTCGGAAAAATGTTGTACCCGAAAATATTTCTCAAATATTAAACCCGCAATGCTGACGTTCTCATCAATAATTATGTCACAAATTTATTCTGCTTTCGGGGAATCATAAAGCTCGTAATATACTAGCGTTGCCACCAGTGCCGAAGGCCGGAAGCGGTGGCAGGATCTACGCACATAAAGGAGTGGGGAGGCCTTACAGTACAGGTATAGTAGTAATTTTTGAAATATGATAGGAAAAGACAGGTTTTGAACAATAAACAGATACTGAAAGCGATATAATTTTTAATTTCTTCCATCCTCGTTCATTTTCAACCGCCAGTAAGTTGAAAACGATCAGCTAAACAGGAAATAATTGACTTCGAGTCAGGATTATAAGTTTCTCATTGGATTGATAATTTTTATCTTGAAATTTCGGGGAATGGTGCCAATCATTTCCTGAGAAGTTCACACAACGGTTACACGTTTGTGTAGCTGATTTGTCAAGCGTTCTAGAGATTCTGCCACAGCTTCCAGAGAAATCGCAGCTCGCTCTTGGGCCTCTGCTGCTTTGATCTGCTTGACAAGAACTACTCTTTGGAGTTCAGCCAGTGACGTACCAGGATCTTCGTATGAATTTCGACGACATGAGTCTGCAACACACCAGACAAATAAAAAAATCCGAGTAAACGTGAGATACGGAAATGGATTAATAGGTTCATTTTCACCGGCACCTCTGAATATCCTATAGAGATGATGCTTCAACTGAATAAACCTTATGGAGAAAAACATTCACAGCATATTATATATATACTACATGGAAGGCTGGAACTCGAAAGTTCCAAGCTTAGATTGCTCGATAGAAGGAGCGAGGAAATTCTAGAAAAGTCAGATGATCATTAACTGATTGACCACGAGTTAGGTAATCGTCGAAATAATGACATAGTCCGATAACCGAGTGTGTACAAGAAGATGTCCAGCACTCGGCGAATTACCTGTGATTTTGATATCCATGTACCTCTCCACCGAGCCAAGACGAGATCCTGCCTTACATGTGTATCTTCCACCGTCTGTGTCTTGATTGTGAAAATATTCTACGTGAAGCTTGGTATTATTTTCCGAAAACCTGTACTGTCTGCTTTCCTGGATAAGCTCTAAGTTCTATGATTCAACCGAAAACAGAAAACACACATTCATCATAAGCTGGCTGCTGAAAATCGGAAATAATTAGTGAACTTAGTTAGGATGTTGAAATCATTGAATGTTATGAATGTTGCTATCAGAAAATTATAAAATTCTTGCACTTCATACGATGGTTTACCTTGTACCAGGTTATCTCAGGCAGTGGCCTTCCATCTGTACGACAATCTAGTGTCAGAGCTCTGCTTTTATCTTTTTTAAGATCTATGGAAATCTCCGAATTATTCATATTGATGTACGTGAATTCCGGTACACGCGCAACTGCAAAAACCAAGAAGCACGAATGACTTTCCAAGTGAAACGAAATATGAAACATTCATCAAGCTTCGGAGCGAATTTATTCACATACCTTCCACTCGCAACATGTATGTTTCTCTATCGCGTTGTCCCTCATTATTCACGGCTTCACACGTATATTCGCCAGAGTCAGATTGTGACACATTACGTATATGAAGTATTGATTGCGAAGTGAATTTCGTCTTCAGTTCAGTAACGTGTATCCTATCCGATTCGAATTCTACAAACAATATCTCAGATTGAAGATGTATTTCATGTATATACTGAGTCTGCAATCATCTTTCGCAGAACCGGGTTTAGAAAAGCATAACAATTTGCTGAAACTCTTACCTTCGTTGCGAAAGTCTTTAAATCGCCATGCAACATTGTCGGTGTAGTTGTACACAGAAGCACCACAGGTCAAATTGATGTCATCACCTTCGGTAACTATGCCTGGATCGCGTATACCGAAGAATCCAGCTACGTCTGCGATTACAATAGAATTACGAATATTGATTGAGGCAGAAAGGGTCTCAGATTCAAATCTGACAGTCCAGCTCAATGTTGGATAAAAGCAGTAAGAAGATGGTTAAAAATGTTTATAATCGGTGAAATTTACCGGATACAAAAATCTGTTGAGTTATTTCAGTGCAATTGACGAAGTTACAGGATTTACATATCAAATCCCCTGTCATATTGATGGTCACTCTTACGCGTGACCCGAAGTGGAAGGGAGGCTTCTCTATCCATTCCGTGTGAAGATTCTGAACAATGAAAGGATCGAATTATTATTTTCAATACCTACACGCTATCACTGTATATTATCTCATATACCATTGATATTCGTAGAAAATGTCAAGAAAATATGGAAAAGGAGAGTGAAATTGGTTGCAATACTTGCCGAGAGCGATATGGGCGTAGAATTGAGTTTTGACGGAAACTGAGGGTATTCTATATAACTCCAAGTCACGTTTGGCTGCGGTGAGGCCCTTATCTGACTGATAAAATTAACTGTGACCCCTGGTGCATAGAACGGCGAAATATTGTTGATGCTAACAATGGGTGGTGCTGTGAAGTAGATTGAAGATAATGGGAAGAGTTCAGTAGAATGTAAGTTAAACCAACTATGAATTCGTATGACAAGTTCAGGAATGAATTATCTTACCAAAAACCGCTAATGGAAGCTCGATACTAGTCACATTATATTGAGTAGAAGCGCGGATCATGTATCGATCGCTATCCTCAATAGTTAGTTTCGATATTTTGAAGAGATGGGTTATTCCACTCTTAGTATGCGAGTATTTGCTCACGCTTGAGTCATCTTCGGTGGTTGTAATTAGAGAACCATCCTCTTTGAACCTACGTTCACAGAATAAAGATAAAATGCATGATATTTTGAGAAAATGACTCCGTATGAAATGATAGAAAAAATATAGAATTGAGACAAAGCTCACCATTCGAACGTGGCAGTCTCAGGATACGTGTCAATTTTGACATTCCATACAGCAGTTTGACCTTCGGGTAGTAAGATGTTTGCCTCACCGTCCACGCTCATATTAATGTACACGTAATTTGGATCTAGGGAAATTTATAATGCATTTGTTCAGTTCAGATGTGTGTTCCACGCGGCAATCACCCTCATTGTTACCAATAATCAATCATTGAGATATGTATTCGATCTTCATCAGAGTCTTCCATATCATTCGTAATGACACACTGGAACTCACACAGAGCACCAATCCGTCTATCTACACTTAGTCTTCCAATTCTTCAATTCTTTTTATTTTTAATCTAGCAATACAGACGCTTTTCGAAAACATTTCTGAGACAACCTTCTATAGAACGAATTCAAAGTCAGCTACCATTAGTAATTGATAATTGGTAACGGCGAGTGCAAATTAGTTGACCGTAGGTCGAAGCATGACGAATTGCATCAATCAATTTGTTCAATACTCATAGTCTGAAACTGGGAGCAGATGCTTCGGGAAAAACTTCGGGGACTTAACATTGAAAACTGAAATTGTGAGAAAGTAAGATTACGCGGCTTATGCTCACCCCAAATTTTAATTTCTTTCCATGCTGTAGTTTGACCACTAATGATACCCTTGGCAGTGCAAGTATAATTACCACCATCGCTTTCCTGGACATCTCTTATTGTCGCCTCTATCTTCCAAATTTCCTTGCTATCGATATATCCGATGAAATTCATCTTTTGAGCGTAGACTATTCTGTTTTCCTGAAATTTGTAACTTAATCTCATACCTGGAGCATAGGAGCTCATTCCATAATCAATTTTGCTATCGATGAAACTTACTGGAATCGAATTTGGGACCGTCCAATTAATATTGAATTTCATTGGTTGCAACGTGATTGTACACACTAGAGTCATACTCTCTCCCCAGACCACGTGCTGCAATGTGCTTTGGTCGATCGTAGGTGTGTCCATCCCCGTGAGGGCTGTATAAAAATTGATATGTGCCATAAACCATGATCTCTTGTGGTAATCTCACATAACGATAATCATCTATACCATAAGCCCGATAATTTAAAAAACTAAATAAAAAAGCCGGCAATTTTAAGTTGAAAATTAGAAATATCCAAACATCTCTAGTTGTTCGTTCGAGAATAAAAATGTCAGGTCAAAAATGTTTTGTTGCACTTAAGTGTTGTAAGTGTAGCTTTTAGATCGATTCAAATTATCACATTCACCTTCAACTATTGCATAATATAGTGGCCATTCTGGATCCTCCGCGTAGGTTCCATTAATTTTACATCCAAACGTTTCTCCATTACGTTTGTTGCTGACTGCTTTCAAGATAAATCCAATTCTCGGGTCATATTCCGTATCTTCCGGCACTGGGAAACCCTGTCAATATTGCATAGTGTTATCTTCAGCAGAAACTACCATACGGTGTTAATAGTTAAGGTGAATCGTAATTCGTAAGGACCTCATGATCAAGGAATAAAAAAAACCGAAGATGCATGTGACTCTGATAATAGAGATACGAACTTACAACCCCGCCTATTTCAAGTATTACTGGCAAATCCGGCGATGTTGGTCGGCATGGTATGACTCCGTCACTCCCTGCCGTTATTGTTATGGCTTCAAAGAGAGTTCCCATACCAGTGAGTGGCGCTGATGCTGAAATGAATGTTCAAATCACCGCTGTTACAGTTGACGAATACCATTTCGAATTGTCTTGAGGTCAGATATATATACAGACCACATATCGTACCTCTAAAACCACACTGTGACATCTCAAAAAATCTTGTTTTTTCAAAACCGCCATGAGACTTCATGTATCATAGCGTTTACATTCATTTGAACGCAACTCCAATCAAAATATATTTTTTGAGATATTACAGTGTTGTTCTGGGCATGCGATATGTTCGAAGAAGGTTCGCCGTGTATAACTGCCTGCTGTGCTCATTATATCTTGAAATATCTGCATTCGGAAAAGTTTGGCAAAGTTTATCATTGCAATACATCCACATACATGGAATCTAACTTACAATTGACATAGACATAAATCCAACTGATGTGGTTACTCTGATGATCAATCGTTTGAAGGTCATTCTTGACCTCGATACTCTCGTCCGCACAGGCGTACCACCCAGTGTCCTCCGTTATCGTACGGGGACGAATAAACGTATATGTCCTAGTAGCTTCGTCGAATGAGCCCGTAGAGTTCGATTGCATCAACTGTAACTTCAGAGTTAATGGTTATCCAAAATTGTGATAGGTTTTACCGCAGCGGCCTTGGCGAACTGAGAGCACAAGTGTAAGAATCATGATACGTACATGTGGTGGCAAATGCTGCTCCGAGACCTTAATCTTGCCTTCACCCTGACATACGATTTTCAGCTCATCTTCTTCTTGGATAAGAAACACATCCTCTTCGAGGACGCTCCAACTTGGTGCTGGAATTATCTTTGGTTTCGACGATGTCACGCCTAGGCGAAAACAAGACAATTAGTCAAATAATCAGTCTTTTCTTAACCAAAACAGTGAAATGAATTTGAAAAATTAAATATTGCCACGTATTAACTACTTCAGAAGGCGCCCTTCTTTCATTAGTAATGGATCAGAAAAGGTAGTACTGGGATTTCGTTATCGTACAATAAACCCTCGTAGTATTTACTGAATCTTTGTGGCCATTCTTATCGCAAATATATTTTTGGAACGGCGACGGTGATAATCCTTGATCCCTGATATCTTTTGAGCCGAAATTTGCATAGGCCTTCGGTGACACATCACAGTTCAACTCGACGAGGAATGCGATAAATTATGTAAGCAATTAAATTGACACACGTTATGAAAAGAAGGAAGAGTGTGTAATATAAGCAGCTTGCAAAATTACCTTCATGCAAAGCAAAAACGACGAATACTCGACCGAAAATTGAAGGGCCGGATCGAATAACGACTTCCACGCTCCTGCCAGTCGGACAAACTCCTGAAAGTATGCAATCGGCGCTGCGCGTTAAGCATACTTTTAGGATTAAGGGCTTTTGAGCGCTCTGCTGTTTTACCGACGGAGTAGCATTTTCGGCCAGTTTTCATAACCGCAATTTAGTCGACGGATCACGTCTCTATTGCTTCACTAATCACTCTCAGATGTCATAGAGGTGATCCTCAGATTATCAGCCACGGTGCGCTGGTATCCGACAAGTAATTGAAAGGAATTCCAATTAATAATAGATTTATTTATACGAAGCTGTGAAATCAGCTGACACTAATCATGGTCGATACACAGACACAGGGTATTAATAACATTATTTTCTGCACTTTATCTGAAAAACCGGTGCTGGGACAACCAGCGCGCCGTATAGGCTCTCGTTAGCAATCTTTTAATACTATCCCGCGGTAAATCAGAGCAGCTGGACCCTTATTCTAGAAACGTATCGCGGTTTATCACAGCGTATGCTCTATCCTAAGAGACGAAATTTTGGACTGCGCATGCGCGCGGACAATGTTTTTAGAATATGCGGAGGTTTTACATTTTCACTATTGCGATAAATCGTGACTGGCTTGATAAACCACGATAAACGACATACACTAGAATGACTAGAGAAAGCAATTCTCAATACTCGTGAATCAAGTCTTTCATGAGTCTTTCACGTTAGTCCTATTGACCATTTTAAAACGGTCAATAGGGTATACATGGTTTAACCGTGATATAATGACAAAGCGAGATAACTAACACGTATATAGCAATGTGAGAATTAAAGCGATCATCGTAATTTTGGAATTAGTATGTAATTAGGTGGAGAAAAATTATGGTCACGTATTATACATATAGTAACAATTCAGTTTATTTATTATATTCATTCAAAAATTGTTTCTACGTTATTTATCAAAAGTATTTGAATAAAAGTACGAGTTTGTATGATTTTGATCGACGGTTGATTTTTGTTTGTTTGTTTTTAGAGTGAGACATTATATTATAACATTTTTTTTTTTTTTTTCTTCCTTGGGCTTTACGCGTAATCGCAGGTAGCCAGCAAATGTTATAATATTGTTCTTTGTTATTAATTTTTTAATTTTTCCATTATTATTATTATTTTTTTTTTTTTTTTTACCTTTTGATTTGGGTTTCTGATTACACCGGTCGACACGATTTTTTGGGTCTGACTTCTGAATGGCAAATTTTGGTTTCTTCCACGTTACTAATGAAGGGAAAAATAATTTTTTTGATCAAAGTTTGCTTTTGTACCACCACCTGTTACCACCTGCTGCTCGTAAAATCAATCAAAATCTTCAGAACTTATTATCGACGTAAAACAAACAAAAGCAAACTTTAAAAGCCAAGAATGGATATTTTGGTGTTTTTCGATGCCTAGAATCAGAATTTGCGCATTAAAACAGAAAGACAGAAAAAAAAGTGTTTTGTCGACCTGTGTTACTAGGACTGAGTTGTTCTCAAAAGTTTTCCCGTTCCTGGATTATAACAACATGAAGACATATGATGATCCCATTGATGCCGACGATAAAGAAGACAAGTGGGAAGCGGAATATCTACAGTCAGCTAGTGTTTCAGAATTCTGAGCTCGCTAAGGTGTACAAAAATATCTATTTTTGATTACTAAAATCAGGAAAAGAGGTCGAATTATTAATCGAAATAATAGATACCTACAATTTTACATTATGGTGGTAAATGTCTTTGAAAAAAAATGTACATCTTCTGCAATGAAAGTTGAGACGCAGTGTTGTCCCAGTCATCTTTGTAGTCGTCGTCCGCTCTGACTGATTTGCAAAAAACAAAATGAAGTTTCTCCTAAATGTTTCACTACGGTCGTCTTTTGAAAATTTGTAAGTCGCGAATGTAACCCTAATTTAATTTACTAATGAAGATCGTCAATTTGCAGGTAACGGATTCGAGGGATCCGTTGCTGCTCACACGATATAACTACAAATATTACTAAAAATTATTGTTACATACTATTATGCAACATATTTCTGAAAATTATTATTACACTATTATTAAAAATATTACTAAAAATTACTAAAAAATACGACATACCTAATTAATAAATAGTAAAAATACAAACTTGTGAAATCTTTCGTTACCATTTTTTTTTAATTTCAAGTTCCTACATCATTTTCAGACGGACTTACGAATATATGATCATTATTGTTCTTATGACTCATAATGATAACAAATAAAGAATATTTACTTTGTTATTTCCATACTGAAGCTTCTGCATTCATAAGGTTGTTAATACAATATTATCAGCTAGATTGTATAGTTATACTATACTATTTATCTGTTTAAAAAAAAAAAAATAGTAAACTGGGTGCCCTCTTGAAGCGCACACGGAATACGCCCCTCTGCAGTGAGCAGACTGCCTCAATATTTCGATTTTATCAGGATGGTTAGTAATTTCTGCTTTATCCATGCTGAAAGTTGGCTTTTCATCCGTATCGCGCCGTGTCGCGCCGTATCGTCTATCTTCTATGCTGGGATACGCTAGGATAAGACGCGAAACGTTTCTAGAATAAGCCCAGTAAACATGATGTCATCTGGTAGTTGACTGTAAGATGGCGTTTGCAGACAAAAGTCGTCTATTCGCGAGCCATTAAGTCATCGTACAGTCACTGTATGGACAACGAATGTCCATCTATATGTTAACTTTTCTTTGCCTGCGGGATGGCCCCAAGATGTCTTTTTGACGAAACGGATAGTCGACGTTTACATGACATCTTCTTGTATCAGAAAAAGGTATCTTGGAGTCATCTAAATGTTTTTCACGCAGGTCAACTCGACGTTGTCTTTAAATTGTCAGGTATCAGACAGGTATTAGATTAATATATATTATTAATATATGTACTAAAGATAAATAAATAAATATATATACATATGTATATATATTTATTTATTTATCTTTAGTACATATATTAATTTCTATTCATTACTTATACATTTATATATATTTATTTATTTATCTTGAGGACACAAAATAATTTCCATTCATTACATATATAACAATTAGATGTATAATACATATTTGGTACAATATTCGTATGCGATTATATATATAAATAATGACTGATGATATATTTCTCATATAGCTATATTTGCATTAGTCTTATCTAATTATAAAATTCTTTAGTTTTTCACACTTCATCATAACCTATTATAATAGCTTTCATATCTTTAAGCATAGAAAATATACGTCACTTTTTTTAAATCTATATATTAAGCCATAGCAATACTATTATAACTACTTTAATATTATATGAACATACATTTGTCGTCTGTTTTATAAAAGTTGAATATATAAATTATACTTTCGGTCTATGCGCGTTCATTTACAGCCTCCATCTTAATTAAGATCTTAAATTTCTCTGTATCCTCATTCTGACTGGTATGGCATTATCCCTATACATAACCTATATCTGCATTCTGCAGCTATAGTTATGACTAGAAAAGATGACTTCGAGATAACAATATTATCGATCTGACAGACATCTACCAGTAGATGACGTTGCGTTTACTAGGATATGTTGACATTCGGTAAATAAGAAAATATGACTAGCAGTTGTCTTGATCAGTTGTCTTCTAGACGACTTCTACAAGTAAACTGCTAGTATACGTTTTCCAGATATCTTAGCTAAGTTATCTTGTGGTCGACTTTTACTCGTGTCGGTAAGTTATCTAAAAACAGACATCTTGAAGGCAACTTTCAGACACTGGTGTTTACTGGGAGGGTCCAGGAGCAATCACATCCGTCGACTAAAATCTGAAGTGACAGGGTAGCGTCGACACGAACACATCCAAAGACTACTCTATAGATGTAGTCATTTCGACAGGGTTCTTCAGCTTGGCGCTAGAGGCGCTCTTCCGAACGAGGAGTTGTCCGAGCTCGCTCAAAAGCCCTTAAAAAAACATCAACAAATCTTATACTTGTACAAAACTGTCAGCGAGAAAGTTGTTCATAATGGTTCGAAGTATATGTTTGGTAAGTTACAATAATTTTCATACTATATTTTCGCAAATATGAGAAGTTACAGGCCATGGCCATGGCAACGGCTGCCATGTTGCTGTCAGTCAACGGAAAAGCGTCGTTTCATAGGTGCGTTTTGCATCGCCTCAAACGCATCGGATATCAACTATAGATATATGCCGTCGCGGACTTTTTTGTATAGAATTTAACGCTCTACAAAAAAGGTCCAGTCAAGTTATGGTCTATCTGCCTTCGTTTAAGTAGCGTTCGACGCGAAAGGTACAGAAACGTGTTTGGTTCGAGATTTTTTTGGATTTTTAATTTTTTCATTCAAAAACGAGTGAAAATTAGATGTCACAAACGGTAGGGTATATTATTCTCATCTATCGCTACATTGGAGTATTTTTTTCATGCCTTCCACAATTAGTGTAATTTGAAACCCTAAAATTGCATAAAGTGACTGGTCCATAGTCGGCACAAACGAAGCCGGCACTATAACTTCTCATATTTCCGAAGATATAGTATGAAAATTATTGTAACTTACCAAACATATACTTTCAACCATTATGAACAACTTTCTCGCTGACAGTTTCGTATAAGTGTAAGATTTGTTAATGTCTTTTTAATCCTAAAAGTTTGCTCCGCGCTCAGCGGCGATTGCATACATTCAGGGGCTTGTCCGACTGGCACGAGCGTGGAATAGTACAGTCAATCTAGACTATAACATTGAAATAATTCCCCTGGCGTTGAAAAAGGTATCAATCGATTTCAAAAATTCTTCCGAACAATATATCAAAAGATGTCCACACCAAGTTGACCGCGAATTATTTAAACAATTAAAAACTATGAATAATTCGGGTTTCAACGCCAAAATCACGCGGAGTTTGAATTCTACTTACATAAAAGAAAAAAAGAAAAATACCCTCTTGTAGCGGCGGAAATTCTCTATAAAATCAAAGTGAGAACTCATGTTCTAGGATCCCTAGTTTTTGCAAAATAAATTGTTAAAGTTTTTCACATGCCAAGTACGCCAAACGATCAGCTGTGTGGCAATCGATGCGCGCGCCGCTCTGTCCTCGATCGCGCATCGATCGGCACACAGCTGATCGTTTGGCGGAATTGACGTGTACAAAACTTCAACAATTTATTTTGCAAAAACTAGGAATCTTAGAACATGAGTTCACACTTTGATTTTATAGAGAATTTCCGTCGCTACAAAAGGGTTTTTTTTTTTTTGTTTTTATTTGATAGTAGAATTCAAATTGTGCGTGATTTAGGCGTTGAAACCCAAACTATTCATAGTTTTTAATTATTTAAATAATTCGCGGTCAACTTGGTGTGGACATCTTTTGATATATTGTTCGGAAGAATTTTTGGAATCGATTGATACCTTTTTCAACGCCAGGGGAATTATTTCGACCTTTACGTAATAAATAAATTCCAGATTGACTGGACTAGAAGTCGTTATTCGATCCGGCCCTTCAATTTGGGTATTTATTTCTATAGAAAATCACGCAATATTTGAAACGATTGCAACTCTGTATACTGCCGTATGCTCATTATCAGGCGAACGTCAGCGTGTTCTTATTATGCTATACCCAGATAACAATTTCCATATTTTATTTCTAACAATTATACATCGAATAATATGATATTACCAATATTCGTTATTAGTACATTACGATACGACTGCGGTGAAACTTTTTCTGACGAGTGTGAGGTTGCAGCCAAAGGCGAGTGTTGCAATCACACGAGATCAGAAGAAGTTTTTCTGTCGAGTATTGTACAAAATTTTACTTCATCAGGTGTGAAAATGGGGGTTTTATGCATACGCAAAGCGTGCGTAGAACGTCCATTATCACACTGAGTGAAGTAGAACATTATTATAAACGAATTTTATACTTCTACAACACTTATATTATATAACGAAGTAGTACTTTCCCTTACCATTTGAAGTTGGAATTAGATACCCATTTCCTCGTACTACACGTATTTTGATTTTATATTTTATATACATATATATAGATTTTGTAGATTTTATATTTGAGTAATAGGGACTTATTTATCATAATTACACAAGAGGAATTATGAATTCGATGAGGTTCTCAATGTTTGTAAAAATTGTATAATTTTCTGCATACACTGATTTTTACATGGAAAATGACATGTAATATTCACATTTCACAGAAAGTATATTTTCTATACTGTAGACTTTGCAATAATTCTATAATTTCTTCTTGTATAATATCGTAGTATGGAAATTGTTATCTGGGATAGCAGCTCCTCAAGAAAGTCTTGTATCTCAGCCCTTGAGTCGAGCGTTCTAGCGTTCGTAACAGACCTGAGATTCGCCAAATAATTGGAAATCGGGATCAAACAGGTTAGCACACAGAATTACCGTTACTTGAGGGAAATCATAAATTACCTTGATGGGACCCGAAGACGATGAGGACTAGAATACACGCCGATGCAATGCCCTGCATTATGCGGCGTTGACAGCTTTTCGCTCGACCACAACTTCAGAGTTGAATTTCGACGCACAGTCAAGCAATCTTCCAAGTATTTGTGAATTATCTACTGTTGTACACTTGCGTGAGAATCTGCGGCCAGAAGTGATCGTGTTCTGATTCCTCCGACGACTGCTCGCCAGCTGAAGACAGACGCAATTTAAACGCTCTACTACAGTTCCCGTTTATAGGAACAATGTGTGACGTCAATCACGTACGTCGTACTGTATCTTTTTTCCTCCAAATTATCGAATCTCTTATCAATTTCGAGATTCCGAGAACAGTTGCTACGAGGTTTAACGGAGGAGGAAAATAAACATTGAACCGATGGATAGATGGCAACTTTTATACTGGTCAGCCAGAACTGAAAGTTAATTGAATTTATCAAAACCGATATTATGAAATAATAAGATGGATACGATCTACATTTGGAAAGTTTGGAAATTTTGAAAATTTCGAAATATTTGAAAACCTTCGAAACTGTCTGTTGGAAGGTAGCAATAGATCCATTACCTCCCTTGGAAGGTGATATCCATTCGATTTTCACCCAGATTTTCTATTCGTTTCACGTGCAAGGAAAAGGGCCTATTAGGCTCAACACGCACTATGCCGAAGCGAAGCGGAACGACGTTTCATTAACATGCTTTTCTTATGTTTTTTTATGAAAGTATGCACGTACACTGCCAAGAAAGCGTGTTCATGAAAACTTCATTTCGCTTCGCTTCGGCATAGTGCGCGTTGAACTTTACATGCACGTGTTGAAAAAATTCTATTTCTTATGGTGTAACTGCAGCAACATTTTATTTTCCAATTTTTACCGCTTTATGTTACTGCTTCATAATCCATCTGACAGCATACTGATACATTCATAAATATGTTATAGCAGAACAATGTCGCAGAAGTTTTGATGAAAATTACTTGCAAATACATTTGCTATTAATAAAGCAGGGTGTACTGCAGTCTTAATCATACATCTGCGTCCTGTCCGCCTCGACCGATACCTGTATCTTGATCATAATGAAATGGCTTTTTGCCGGATTTTTCGACTTGGCAGGTTTATATTTGAGCAATAATTCGATAGATTAGAATAAATCCATGTGGATGCTGTTATCCTTCTTGCGTAACTACACGCACTCGTTTTTTCTCACTCAATAATCAACAGCGACCAAAGTTCGATTGATCTCCCCCAATATTTGGTAATCTATACAAGGGATATCTAGAAATGATGTCACCCTGATTCTCTCCCTCCCTTGCCTCATGCCACGTTTCGTCGCGTTGGTTCTCGCCCTTCCTTCACTTCTGATGTTACATAATTTGCGAATCGCCCCAGTCGTTACACATTTGAACAGTCGGATTATAGTTCAGCGAGAACAACAGAGTAAACGCCATGTTTCGTTTCGCGGTGATTTCCAACTTGGTCTTTGCCATTGTGCTGGCCCAGGCAGAGCCTACGTGCGAGATCCCAGATAACAATCGTGCGTCGCACGGTATCCGCACGCCGTGCGACGCACGCGGTGCGAGCAAAAATGCAGCAATTTCGCCCGCACTCGCCCTAACGACGTGAGGGATATCTCAGTGCAAGGGTAATGCGTCTCACTACGCGATCATGCCTGCAAGCACGCAGTGTTGAGCATATGCGGCGCACGATGGCAGGCATGTGGCAGTATCCAACATAAAGTCTTCAATATCCTAATTTAATTAAATTAATTAATTAATTAATAATTAATTTCTTAATTAATTTCTTAATTTCTTAATTTAATAATTAATTTCTTAATTAATTATTTAATCTAATTAATTTATTAAATAATTATTTAATTCAATCAATTTCTTAATTAATTATTTAATTCAATTAATTTAGTAATTTAATTTAATTTTTATTTTTTTTTCTTCAAATAAAAATAGCACGTGCCTTGCGTTGCCGCAAGACGAGCAAATTTTTTTTTTATCAAAGTTTTTTTTTTCATGAACCTGCAGTTTTTTGGAAATGTCTTATGAAATATGCAGATTTGACAAAAAAAAACCTGTGAAAAAAAAATTCAATTTTGAAAAAAAAATGTCAAACAAAAGAAATTTTTTTCAAAATTTAATTCATTTTTTTCAAATATTTTTTCTAGTCAAATTTTTTTTTCCCTATGAGTCTTTCGTCAAATCTGCATATTTCGTAAGACATTTCCAAACACCTGCAGGTTCATGAAAAAAAAACTTTCATAAAAAAAAATTGCTCTCATGTTTTTACACGAAAAGCAAACTTTTCAGGGGGCGTCTGAAAAAACTTCCGAATATGTAGTATATATAATAATCTTATGGGTGAAGTCGCATTTCACCATCACGCGTGCGACCTTCATGACGTGCGAGCGATATGCTTCGCATATGCGGACACATCTGTCTGGTGATCTGCGTGCACGCCGTGCGGATTAATCAGCACGCGTGCCTGCACCCTGCCTGCCATCTTGCACGCATTTTGTTATCTGGGATTCACCGTGGCTGTAATGTGTGTCACATTGGAGGTGTTCTAACGGAGGTGACTGAACAGAGACCTGGGGAGTTCTCTCATCTGGATATTGAAGGTCTGAATTTGGTATCAATAAAGCCCGGGGCCTTCAAAAATCTCACGACTAAATTATTGGCGATCCATCGTGGGAGCCGAATTTCAACTTTAAAATCCGGATCGTTTACTGGCCTGCCAAGATTGATCTGCTTACTTCTTGATTCAAACGTTGTTAGGCTGATTCCAAATCTATTCCGAGAATTGTCTCAGCTGGAAGAATTGTACTTGACGAAAAACCAAATCACCGAAATACCAGATGGGACTTTCAACGGGCTGTCCCAACTGACGGCGCTAATCCTCGAAAGAAACAATATTTCCACGATAACTAAGGCTACATTTTCTGGACTTCCAAACTTGTCATCCTTAGTATTGAATGTAAATGAAATAGTTAGCATTCCGTCCGAGTCATTTGAAAACCTTGGAAAATTGCATAGTCTCTGTTTGAACTTTAACAGAATAACGGAACTGAAGGCCAACACTTTTATAAAGGTTTAACTGATCTTAAATATTTACGTATTGAGAACAACAGACTGACGTTTGTACCTAAAGAAGCATTCCGAGGATTGCTGAAACTGGAGGCATTGTATCTTAAAGAAAATCAAATTGTTCGAATCGAATCAAACGCTTTCTTCGGACTGAGTCATCTAGGAGTGCTGGATCTTCGTGGCAACGAGATAACTGATCTCCAACCTGGTGCATTTGAAGGACTCTCGGGTTTGACACAACTTCACTTGTCTCACAACAAAATTCACACGTTATCACCTGGATTATTCGCTGGACTTGGCGAGTTGGAGTCTTTGTTTATGGCTAATAATACTTTGACTACAATCAATCCAGCTGATCTTCAGTTGCCAAATGGTGCTACAGTCTACTTCGATGATACAATCGACCCAGAAGATTACATATTGATTTCCGATCCGCACGGTTGGTGTTAGTAGTCCAAAATTCGTGTCTTTACCAGATGAATTTATGAATGTAGCATGCAAATATGTGCTGAAATCTCTGAATAAAACATTTATGAAAACAAATACCTATACCTGTAATCGTGCACCATACGTTCTTTTCCCACTGTATTCTTACTTTCATCTATTCAGCAGTCAGCGAATCTTCTGGCTTTTGAATTATGAATTCATGGTCAATGCAGCCCTGAGCTTGATAGGTAAGAATTTGATTGCGCATTCTGGCGAAGTACTATATCATTATCTTGAAAAATTTGTGAAATCTACGAACTGATCGCGCCTGCACACACACAATTCATTGAATCGCACAATCCCAATATGGCCATACCATAATATCTGACTGTGTTAATCATTCGCGATCTGTATGTTTTTTACATCAATTTTAGGCATAAATGACGGTATGGACGGAACAACGGTATAAGTCGAGTTACATCCGTTTTTCTGAAGATTGCATACACTGAAAAAAAAGTTTTTTTCCACCTAGTAAACTTTTGTCTCCAGTAAAGAAACTCGTATTCTTGTTGTAAGAATACCAAAGTTTATTTCCCACAGCAATACGTATACTGACTGTAACAAAATTTCGTATCCCTCTGAGCATAATACCAAATTCTGAATACAACGGACTTAACCTCACTTTATTGGCATAGTGAATATTTGTGGCAGAGATGATAAGTCCCGTTCTTGCAACTTTTCGCATACCCAAGAATCCTTATAATTTTTTAATTAACACGTAAAATATTTCTCCAACGATACGATTAGGCAATTCACAAACTAACACCTGCTTTTAACCTCCAAGACTGCGAAAAAGGAGGGAAATGATGGCGCCACCATTACGATTGCCATGGTAACATACAGTGTGGTTTTCGCCTCAGCATTATATTTGGTATTGCTGTGGGAACAATACCCGTATCCCTCCAGTAAGAATACGTATACTTACTGCAAGAATACTCGCTCAAAAATACTTTGTATCCTCGGAGGAAAAATACTTTTTTTTCAGTGTAGAATTGATCAGTTACCACTGACCATATAGATTTATATATTATACTATATTTATTTGATAAAAGTGGGTTGAATATTGTAAAATGGAACCTGTTTTTCTGTGGAAGAACGGTATTACTCGAGTTAACCCCTGGCAGGTACACATGTTTTGACTACACTTGAAAGGTACACTGACCCAAAAAAGGACGGCGACCTTTGAATAAAAATTGTGACGCTTGTAATCATCGTAGAAAGTTTCTTTTTTTTTTTCAATAAAGACCGTGATTTCCAGTTTTTGAAAGCCTATTTCTTTTTTAAATTATCTTATTTTTTACGGGCAATACAAAGCCTCAAATGTGCAACAGTGAAGCTGGGTTGGTTAAAATTGAAGAATTTCGGTCGACCCATTTTGGGTCAGTGTACCTCTCAGGGGTTAATTCTTTCGAATTTCTTGATAAAATGAGTCTTTATTATCGGCTTTATAATACAGTAAAGCAGTATAGCGGTTAGATATAGGTTTTCAGATTGAATTTTTTTATTCATTAGATTTGTAATAATTTTTATATTCTCCAATGTTATTATTATTTTCTGATTATTCAATATACATCATAACATTGAAACGTCAAATTCAATATTTATTGGATAAAAAAAAACTGAAAATGACAATGAATTTATTTTCTCTTCTTTAACCTAGATCAAGAAATGTCAGTTATTTAATCATCATCTTTGTTATACAGTAGATGAAAACATCAAAGTGATGTTTTCGGATGATCACTTGAAACGCGAAACATTTCGGGTATGGGAACGTATTTTTGATAACGCAGAGACTATCGAAGAGACGTCGGACGTTGCCTCATAATCATCGGCAAAAATAGATGACCTACGATCTTTGATGAAGTCTGTGTTGAACGAAACGCAGTTGTGGTTTCAGAATATACTCGAAGAATCGTCTGCTAAGATTCGGAAGTAAGCTGCGTTAATACGTAAATAAGAATTTAAGAAAACGACATAGGTGGATATCAACAGTTCGTTGTATTATTGTTCGCATAACTGTTTATACTCAATCGTCGATGATCTCACTGTATCAATTGCACCCTCTGCAACGCAAGTATATTCACTAGCGTCACTTTCTACTGCATTCATGATTGTCAAATCTATTCGACGAGTTACCTTGTGACCTGCCTTAGAGGAGCTCGACTGTTGCCCCAGGTGCCATTTCAACTAGGCACGGCGCTGAATCTTTCCCATTGATGGTTGAACATATAGGTAGAGAAATGCGCGAGGGGCTATTCACTCAAACTTTTGGTGTACAAGTGATTCCGTGATTTCATATGATTTCGCGTGATTTCATATGATTTCGTGTGATTTCATATGATTTCAACTGATTTTTTATATGATTTCAACTGATTTTTCGTTCGATTTCATTTGTAATTCTGGATAATTTCTGCTGATTTCCGATTATTTTGCAGTGATTTCAAAGAACTTCAGCTGAATTCCAGTGATTTCCAAAAGATATCGAAGAATTTTCGCTGATTTCCAGTGATTTCTTAGTAATTTTTTAGGATTTCAAAGCGATTTGTTGTCTGATTTCAACTGATTTCAAACCAGGGTGTACAGCTGATTTCAAGAGTGAATAGCCCCTCGGAAATGCGAGACATGAAAGACATAGCAGTCGCTGGAATCTATCCATCTCGATGAATTTAATATGTTTGATATTCTTCACAGTATCAAGTACTGGGTCGAAGTCCTGACAAGGGCTTCGAGGGATGGGAATCGTTCCAGGGCAATAAATCAGTTTGTTGGATGAGAACAGAATTTATTGAACATTCAACAGATAACATTTGATCATTGCAACTCACTTCTCTTTCTCCCACAATTGCGTTGCGAATGCTTGATGCTGCCGACTAGCTTTTCCGATCGCGGCCTTCGTACTTGCAACAATTGTGATTCAGGTAAAAATCTATAATTCAAACTTTGGCGGTGGCTAAAATTATTTTAGTCGATACTTCATCGCACTATCTATCGGTATATGAGATTATCAAATAACTGATTACCTTGAATAATAAACTGTAAAACTGCTAAAAGAAATTCATTATCATCGGAATGAATTCCTTTTGATCAATTTTTCATCAGCGATTTTCGAAATATGGGTCCTTGATTAGTATTGGTTTCTGGAGGATCGCGCTCTTGCACAGATGCTCTTACAACTGTTTCTAATTTTTTACACATGCTTCAGAGAAATCAAGGTTTACTCTCAAGCCACTGCTGTCTAGATCTTCTTCACAAAGCCTCATTTTTCACGTCCTCAACCAACTACGTACCAGGATCCTCCTGCATTTTCTTTCGATATCACTCTTCGCTCCTTGCATTTCGGATGAATCTGTAGTTCTGGTTGATCGATTTGTAGAGTATCTAAAATCAATTTTTCGTCATTTTTTAGAGTCAAATTGATAATATCTAAATAGCTCAGTGTACAAGATGATTATAAACGCCAGGATGTTACTACTCACTTTTTTTCGATATGCTTTGAGAATCACATAAGCAATGGCTATGATGATGATTGCGATAACGACACAGATTAAACTGATCCAAAGAGTGGTACTATCTGACTTTCCTGTGAAAACAATTTCCGTTATTCTTTAGATAAATATCATCGTCGAATAACTTTCGTTTCTGAACAGCATGTGTCAAGAAATTTCCATAACAGATCGACTACTTTCGTGAGTAGAAATTATATCACACGGTGACTCAATTACCTGTGAATATGATTTTCATGTACCTCTCAACCGTCCCAATACGATTTTCTGCCTTACATGCGTATATTCCGCTGTATGTGTCGGCATCGAAAAAGTATACTATTTGGAGTCTGGTATTATTCTGTGAAAACCTGTATTCCGTGCTTTCGTTCAGTAGTTCGTTGTTCTAAATTAAAAAAAAAAAACAATCGACACGTTAATCATGATCTGGATGCCAAACAATCATAAATCATAGGTCAAGCTCAACTCTCTAAATTTTCTAAATTTGAATCAGTGAATATTCACTGATTGGTCAGTAGTTTTCACTGATTCAGATTTAGAGAGAATGTCTTTATTGTAAAAAAAATTTGACCACTTCTTTCGTTTCGTATGATGGCTTACCTTGCTCCATGTTATCTTGGGAATTGGCCTTCCATCGGCACGGCAATCTAGTGTCAGACCTTTGTTTTTCTCTGTTTCCAGATCTATAGAAATCTCCGAATTATTCATATTAGTGTAATTGAATTCCGGTACACGCGCAGCTGTAACAATCAAAATGCATGAATGACTTTTCAAGTAAAACGAAATATGAAACATTCATCAAGATTCGGAGCAAATTCATTCACGTACCTTCCACTCGCAACAGGTATGTTTCTCTATCGTGTTGACCCTCATTATTCACGGCTTCACACGTGTAATTGCCAGAGTCAGATTGTGACACATTACGTATATGAAGTATCGACTGCCATGTGAAATTTGTCTTCTTGTCATTTTCAATCGATATTCTCGACTCGAAAGGTTCTACAACATTTCATAACTCAATGATGCTAGCAAATCTGTATTTGAAAACTACATGCACTGTCGTCAGCCTAGCAGATCCATGCGAGTATGAAAATACGTGATCTGAAATCTCACCTGGCCCCGTGGAGTTTTCCAAAACCCACTGGATATTGTTTGTGTAATTAAAAAGGGAAGCAGCACATATCAAAGTTAGATCATCACCTTCGGTTACTGACTGGAAGCCGCGGTTAACAATACCAAAAAATCCATCTCCGTCTGTAAAGAAGAACAAACATGGACATCGATTTCACAGAGAAGCCAGCAGCGTGAAATTTTTGATCTAGTGCATTGATCCATAAAATCATCGAGAGAAGATTTTGGAGGACACATTGTGTGAGAAACGCTTACCGGAAACGAATATTGGATCGGTAACATCGGTACAACCGACTATGTTACAGGCTGTACATGTCAAATTTCCCATCGAACGAATCGGCATCGTTATATTAGACAGCACGGAAAAGGCACCTCTTCTGTCAGGTCTGCTCATAATATTCTAGATGAGATGAGTACTCGATCATTATATTTAGATCTTCGTGAATGGATACTGACAAAATATATGAAATCGACTAATAGATGAACTCGATTGGTGCTTACTGGAGGTAAAGTGCTCTCGACATTTGCTTTTGGCGTCCATTCTGAAAAAGTCCACGTTACATTTGGTCGCGGTGAACCTGTCGCATTACAAGAAAGAACGGCGGTGTCTCCTGGTTTATAGAGTACCGAACGGTTGTGAATCACGTTGAACGGTTTTACTGAAAATTGAATATGGACGTATAGATGTACTGAACAAGTTTCTCAACAACAAATACCCATCATAAATGGAGAATACATATTACCGTTGACCGTCAATTGGAGTGGGATGACATCCGAGGCATTTGAAGTGGTTATGCGAATCGTGTAATTACCATTATCACTTATGTTCAAACCTGATATTCTGAATAAATGAGTGGTCGCAGCAACTGATATTGAGTATTTGCTTGAACCATCCGATCCCACATTTTTTATTATAATCCCATCCTTGTACCTGCATTAAGTATAGAGGACATATTTCAGTAAAATTACTCATCCTGAAGCTGAATATCTTTTAACGGAAGAGTGCTTTTCAAAAAAAGAAGTTTATCGCAAATCAGCATTAAACTAAAATTTTCATAAAGGTGAACAAACAACTCACCAGTCTAGTTTGGCAGTTGGATACGTGTTGATATCTATCTTCCATATAGCTGTTGCATTCTCGAATTCTACGATTAAATTGTTATGTCCCTCAACGGTCCATTTTATAAAGGGTTTATTTGGATCTAAAAAATGTCGAACATATTCATTCATATTGCTCGTCCCTGCCATTTTCGATACAGAAACGCAAACTGACTTATTGAAAGGTAACGAAGAGTGAAAAATTATACCAACGTATGAGAATAAAAAATGTTTTGGTGTGTGCTCACCTAAAATAGTAACATTCGTCGATGATCTCACTGTGTCAACTGCACCCTCTGTAACGCAAGTATATTCACCAGCATCACTTTCTACTGCATTCATGATTATCAAATCTATTTGATGAGTTTCCCTGTCACCCGCCTTAGAGGAGCTCGACTTGCGGCTCGGTCGATCATCCTGTAGCAAGATTTTCATTTACTTTCTCAGATTATCTTATGTAGGCAGTAAGCATAAGCAAGCAATTTGTTAAAAAATCAGATACGTGATATTTCTGGTGTAAGAGATACCATAAGCGTAATATCATTTGAATTTTCACGAATTCCAGTATGTCTCCAAGTATCTTGTTGCAGTTTCGATAATCGAGTATCAAGCAGTGCTTATTTTGCAAAACTGCTATGAACAATTCATCGAAGCAGCAAACGAGCCAAGGCAGAGGTTGCTAATCTATTGTCACAGGGTTCAGACTTACCACCCCGGAATTCGGGGTTTTCCAATCCAGTTTAACAGTGGTGTCTTTCATCACAGTGATACTGCAGTGTAAAGTCAGGTTTTCTCCCCGGGCAATTTGGAGCCATTTATCTGTTTTTACATCTGTATTGGATAGTCGGTCGTTATCTGTATTAAAAAAAAAAAACAACGTTAAATATGAATTCTGGTTTCCTTGGGTAAGTAATAGTGACATTTTTTCAGCATGAACGTAAAGTCTTTATGGCTAATATTCACTGGTGTTACGTATCCCCTAATTATCCCTCAATTCGTATTTTCACAAAAATTACTATACTCACTTTTAACGACTAAAGTATAAGATGGCAAGGAATTTATATCAATATCTTCAACTGTGCATTCAGCCGCCATATTATGTTCTGATCCATCAACATAATTCATGATGAATCCGATTTTCGGATCATAGGTTAAATTCGACCCCACTGGTTCGGGCTGAAGAAAATATAGAGTCATATCTAGCATCTCTAGTGAAAAATACGTGATGAAGTACAGCAATTTGAAAGAAATTGATGATATTCAAGAAAGACGATCAATATCCGTCCTTACTGGCTTAACAATATTGTAAGATGAACGAGGGTAAATGATTTTAATCGCCATGCACTCACCGCATAATTCTTAAGAAATATCACTTTCAGTCCAGGTGACGTTGGCCGACATGGTATGACTGCTTTATTCCCTGCTAATACTTCTATGTTAGGAAAGTCCGTTGCATGCATAACAGCAAATGGACTTGAAGCTAAAAAAATGTGAATGTGCTTGTCATTAGGGGATGAATACTATCTTGAATCTTCGGTAGTGATCAGACATAACACGTAACTTGCACCCACAATCAAGTAGTCTTATTAGATGAGGACACGGCAAAATGTGGTGTTCAATAAAAAAAACACAATCATGATAATTCGAAGGGTTATTTTATCAGATTGTATGTTTCACCTAACTTGGAAGCTACTCCATTTCTGTCCAGGATCCCTTATCTAACCTTATCCAATTCTCAACGTCTCAAACTTTGCTTACAATTCACATAGACGTAGATCCAACTGATATCTTCACTTGGATGATCAATGGTTTGCTCATCATTTATTATCGAGATACCCTTCTTTGCACAAGCGTACCATCCGGTATCCTCCGGGATCGTAGAGGGACGAATCAACGTGTAAGTGCCAGTCCCCGGCTCGATTAGGATCTGATGATGTGATTGCTGAATCTGTGCAATCAGATTAGACAACATTAATTATATCTTCTTATGACAAATCGCGAGAATTAAGGATTAGTATAAAATCATGGTACGTACATCTCCAGTAATATTCTGTGTTGAAAATTGCAGCTCGCCTTCACCCTGACATTCTATTCTCAGCTCATCACCTTCTTGTATTTGGAACACTCCATCTTCGATCGATTTCCAACCTTGTGCCGGAATTATATGTGGTTTCGTTGCAAAAATCCCTGTTTGAATAGTCGAATTCAATATAGTTTCGGCAATCTTATACTTCGCTCCAGTGATCATTTGACTCGCATTGATGTGAATCTAGTTTGCGAATTAAAAATTCACCCCGTTTCGGGGTACTTGGAGGACTTGTATGCATCCTAAGTATGCATATATGTGCAGCTTCGCACGTAAGATGAGAAGAATGAAATAAATCGGAGAAATTTTAAAGCTGTTCCGCTTATTCTCCGCGGGAATCGTGAGAAGAAACTTATTGTGAAGCTCATATGAAAAATGATTAACAATTTTCGAGTGAAGTCTCGTTTCCGTTAACTCAGAACTTCCGGTGCAAAAACCTTTCGCTGAGTGCATTAATTTGATGAAAAAACAGGTTCGAAATCAGCGATGCTCCTGTCAAGCACGTATACCACTCACTGTTTCTCAAATTGATAATTAAGCCAGAAAACATGACAAAAATAAAAATCAAAACATAAAAAGAATTTTCATAAGGTAACACTGGGATTTCGTTATTGTACAATAAACCTCGTAAAATTTATTTAATGAATCATTGTGACCGCTCTTATCGCAAGTACATTTTCGGAATGGTATAATCGAATCGATATCGTTATGTAAGGACGGAAGAATGTGTCATCTAAGTAGCTTGCAAAATCACTCTCATGCAAAGCGGAGACGATGAAGATTCGACCAAAAATTTTGGGATTTATTTCTAAAAAAAATCGCGCAATCTTTAGAACGATTGCAGCTCTGTCTAATGCCGTGAGATTATTATCACCCGATTTTCGCCAAGTACTTAGAATCCAGGATCAAACAAGAAGGCCCGCAGGATTATCATGGTTCAAAATTACCTTGATGCAACTCGAGGACGATGAGGACTAAAACACACGCCAATGCAACGCCCTGCATTATGTGGCGCTGACGGCTCTTCCCTCGATCACAACTTCACAGTCAAATTTTTAAAGCAATTTTTAAAGTGTTTGCAAATTATCCACTAAGGTACACTTGGGTGAAAATCTGCGGCCAGAAGTGATCGTGTTGTGATTCCTTGAACGACTGCTCGCCAGCTGAAGACAGTCGCAATTTGAACCATCTATATAGTTCCAGTTTTTTGCTATTTATTCAAGTAATGTGTTACGACAATCACGTACGTCGTACTGTTATCTTATTTTCTCAATCTTATCTTATCAATCTTATGTCTGTTGCTTCAAATCGTAGAATTTGGACATAGAGCGGTAGTGTTGGGCGCCAGACACACGGATGTGCCAAAACCAAGTCAACAGACACGCGCTAAGGAACAACTAAATTTGAAATTCAAAACGATAACTAGTTAGTGAGACGGAGAGGGGAACGTGGGGGCGTAGAAATAACACACTCACTCGGTACAAGTAAAACGAAATGAGAATTATAATTTTCAGTCAGAGGCAGCGATACAAAACAATAATAAATAAATATTAGAAGTCGGCAGGGACACCGTTAAGGCTACGTACAATTAAATTAAAGACAAGCAAAAGTATAAGAGTTGGACATCTAAAGAAAAGAAAATAATAAGTCGTGGACGGAAAAGCCTACCTTTTACACGGATCGCAGCCCAGGCAGCGTCAAAGAAAGAAGCACAACACCAACAAAAAAAAAAGCAAAATTGAACACTAAGAGGAACTCCACAAAAGAAAAACCAAAGAGAAACCCCAAAAGAAAATCGAAAAGATGAGAAAAAGAAAAACCCTAGAGCAGAAAAGATAAAGATAAAGGTAATGGAATAACTCGACGTATTACGTATATGTTATACGCTGGTCGGCAACGGTATGATCGGTGATCCAAAAAGTGGTGAGGGAAGCCTTTGCACACACGGCATGTTCGCCGCACCTTTGACGGCGAAGATTTTCAAAATTCGGGCCGGGAGGTGGAGGCTGACGGCTACAGCAGGCTGGGAGGTGCGGCCCTCTCCCAGCCGGCAGGTGTCAAGGCTACAGAAGATGACGGAGACATAGGCAGATGACGTAAGTGCTGATACCTACTAATGTCAAGGCTTCAGTATAGTACATTTAGTAGTAGGTACATACATTGGATTCCAGAATTCATTAGCGTACATTAAAATAAAAATTGTACACATGATAGATTTTCGTCTAGCTTGACTAATTGTCAAATATATGATAATTATTCACTATACCTATTATATCCCCATAACTTATATCTTACAGCTGAAGCGTTTCACGATTAATAATACGTGATTGATTATATTCTTACGCAGATAAATATCATAGATGCAGCTTGCAACCTAATTATCATCCCTACATGTTTATGTCTATGCGATTTTTCAGCCTCGCGTTTGAATTTGCTACATCATTTTTCGGATACACATGCACCGAAAGTACTCTTTTGGGCACCGGAAGCAGGCACCGGAAGCAGACTTTTGCCCACCCGTGTCCGACAAAACCTGCTTTCGTGTTCGCGGACTGCGCACAGACGAGGATCCCTTCCGTTGTATTTGGTGAGAAAAAAAGAGTTCGATATGCGGAACATCCACATCCACCCTTGTGCGAAGGCTTCATTCAACATTTCCAGCATCAAATAAACGGTTGTAGTCCATTTTTCCAAGGATATTACAATTTCATTTCAATAGCTTTCTTCAAGCTTGATGCTGCCGACTAGCTTTTCCGTACTATCAACAAATTGTACTCGATGAAATTTTTTTGCTTATGACTTTTTTTTTTTCTTCCGACAGGTATATTGAGTTCTTGTTCGCAATTCCGCAAAATAAAAAAATGCTGATTTCCCAAAGTGCTATAACTTATTCACAATCCATTCTGCCGTTGTTCGTAGGATAGTATATTCAAGTAGCCTGGAATTTTGGTATTAGTAAGCCTGGAAATTCTGGAAATGGCCTGGAATTTAGAAATCAGAACTCTGTCGACACCCTGATCTGAGAGCGAAATTCTACTAGGATTTTTTCTTGCTTTTTTTTTTTTTTTTTTTTTTCAAGACCCACATAAACTCCGATTTTCCATTGATTGCTACTTTTGCACTACGTAACTCCGGAACGATCCATCTGAGCAAAATTCTACTGGGATTTTTTCTTCCTTTCTCGATCATCTAGTCGCGGTATTTTTTAGTTTTTTTTTTTTTCAAGCCAGAGTACAAATCCATGAAAAATCGGGGTTTGCATCGGTCTTGAAAAAAAACTAAAAATATAAAAAATTTCCGAGTTTTTATATCCTTGGTGATTTTCCGAGCCATCCGCGAACCTATCCTTAACTTAATTTCCCAGATTTTTCGTTGATCCACCCTCTCCTTATCACCAAATTTATTTGTTATGTCAACAAAATTTTGCCCCGGCATCGGAAATGAGTGAAACCGGAGTGACAGATCTGCATTCGCTTCAAAATACCGTTTACTCTTCACGAGAAATAGTGAAAATCTCACTCCATCCTCATTTGAGATCACAGGATCCATGATGAACTAAAAATAATCAAAAAATCTGCACGCACACGGAGAGAATTTTATAGTAGAAGTTACTATAAACTATAGTACAAGGATTTTTGAATCAACCGTTTTAGGAAGCGTTAGTATGTTGGCTAGTATAAAGTACTCTATAATATAGTAAGGATTACTATGTTATATAGTAATGACTCCTATTATTATAGAACTAATTACTATGTACATAGCAAATATCACTATTTACACATCGGATATTCCACCATGCTTGATATCGTAGCAACTACAAAATTAGAATTAAAATTGATTAATAAATATTGATAATTCCCTGGTAGAAAATTGACCAGATTTTCTGGCCATTCGTCATCTTATGGTCAGACAATCTGGGCAGAATCTACCCAGATATTCAGGGGTATCTGGTCAGAATCTGACCAGAATCTGGTGAACCATAATATATCACGTACTTTTGAGGTTATATGTAACTGTAACTGTTAACTCGTGGCAGGTCAATTTTCAGTAAAATAAAAATAATTGATTAAATCTAATGATAAATTCTTTCACCATATGGCATTCAAGTTGCAGTTAATTATGAGTGTTACCGATGTCGTCGCCGGGAGTTGTCTTTGTACAACATACGCTTTCGTTATTGACCGCATCTTAGTTTGCGTCCTCCAGGTCGACCGCGACGTAGTTTTCGTCTTCTAGGTTCACCGCACCGTAGTTCTCGTTCTCCAGGTCCACCGCTACGTAGTTTTCGTCCTCTAGGTTGGCTGCATCGTAGTTCTCGTCCTCCAGGTCTACCACTACGTAGTTTTCATGCTCTAGGTCCACCGCACCGTAGTTTCCGTCTTCTAGGTTCACCGCACCGTAGTTTCCGTCTTCTAGGTTCACCGCACCGTAGTTCTCGTCCTCCAGGTCCACCGCTACGTAGTTTTCATGCTCTAGGTCCACCGCACCGTAGTTTCCGTCTTCTAGGTCCACCGCACCGTAGTTTTCGTCCTCTAGGTCGACCGCACCGTAGTTTCCGTCCTCCAGGTCGACCGATTGTAATTAATTATTGATAAACAATTGATGTTGTACACACGACGTCGATAATTCATGCATCATTGTTCAGTAAGTTATTAACTACGTAGCGGTGGACCTGGAGGACGAAAACTATGGTGCGGTGGACCTAGAAGACGGAAACTACGGTGCGGTGGACCTAGAGCATGAAAACTACGTAGCGGTGGACCTGGAGGACGAAAACTATAGTGCGGTGGACCTAGAAGACGGAAACTACGGTGCGGTGGACCTAGAGCATGAAAACTACGTAGCGGTGGACCTGGAGGACGAAAACTACGGTGCGATGGACCTAGAAGACGGAAACTACGGTGCGGTGGACCTAGAGCATGAAAACTACGTAGCGGTGGACCTAGAGCATGAAAACTACATAGCGGTGGACCTGGAGGACAGAAACTACGTAGCGGTCGACCTAGAGGACGAAACCGACGTAGCGGTGGTCCTGGTTACAGATAATGAAAGCGTATGTTGTTTGAAGACAACTCCCGGCGACGATGTCGTTAACACTAATAACTGTTGTTATTTTTCATTCGAAGCTGTCGAATTTTTTTTCATAATAGTGAAAGCTTTATTATTTTTGATATATATAATTTAAAAATTATTACGATTCTTAAAAACTTTTTAATTACCTACATTTCTAACATAACCTCGAATTACACCTTAGATTCGTTCACCAGATCCTTCAACAGAATCTGCCCAGATACATATGTCATTCTGGTCAGAAACTGTCGTCGAATTGATGAGGTATCTGGCCAGAAAATCTGACCAAAATCTGCCCACTCACCAGAAAACTCAACAGATTCTGGTCATATTCTGCTCAATTTTCTACCAGGGTTACTGTGATAGAATTCAACACTTGGGAAAAAATACAGGGTGATTCAGGTTGGACGCACCATTTCAGGTGGGTGTATTCCTCTCAAAAATCTAAGACTGCGATTTCTGGATGAGTATGACGGCGTCGTCTCCTGGAGTTGTCTTCGTACGGCATACGCATCCGTTCTCGACGTCCTGATTCTCGGAATCGTAAATCGTAGTTTCATTCTTCCAGATCTTCAACTCTGTAGTTTCACTCGTCCAGGTCCTCAGATTCGTAGTTCTCGTAGTCCAGGTCCTCCGCTCCATAGTTTCAGTCGTCCAGATCCTCCGCTCCGTAGTTTGAGTTCTCTAGGTCCTCCGCTTCGTAGCTTCACTCGTCCATGTCCTCCGCTCCGTGGTTTCAGTCTTCCAGGTCTTCCGCTTCATACTTCTGGACCTGGACGACTGAAACTACGAAGCGGAAGACCTGGACGACTGAAACTACGGAGCGGAGGACCTGGAGAATTCAAACTACGGAGCGGAGGACCTGGACGAGTGAAACTACGGAGTCGAAGATCTATACGACTGAAATTACGATTCCGAGGATCAGGACGACAAGAACGGATGCGTATGCCATACGAAGTCATCTCCAGGAGACGACGCCGTTATACTCATCCAGAAATCGCAGTTTATTTTTATTTTTGAGAGGAATACACCAACCTGAAATATTTTTGTAAATACAAAATATCTGTCGTATTTCAGGTTTTATCACTTTTTCACGTTACTGTTATAGCACGATAATTTTTCCAATGCTTGTATTGTAAAGTGTACCGAACGCGAATGGGAATTTTTATCATGTAACATAGCCAAAGTTACTATTAATATAGTAATGGTTCCTATGTTCATAGTACTCATTACTATCCAAAGACTTACTATGTCATATAGTATCCAGTGCTACAGAATATAGTAATTATTACTACAGCATAGTAACGATTACTATGTGTCAATTTCGACATAGTACTATCTACTATAAAATTCTCTCCGTGCACGGGTAATATGTATATTTCCATTCATCAATTTATCCATCAACAAGATGGATTTTGGATGAGTAACACAAACTGTGCAAATTAGAAAAAAAGAGTCAGCTCCATCTCGTCATCTTCGAAGTAGGCTGTAGCATTACTTGGCAACTGAAGATCAGTTGAATTGATTGCAGTCAGAGTGTTATTAGCCATATACAAAGACTCCAATTCGCCAAGTCCAGCAAATAATCCAGGTGATAACGTGTGGATTTTGTTGTAACTCAAGTAAAGCTCCTCCACAGCCAAAAGTCCTTCAAATGCACCGGGTTGAAGATCAGTTATCTCGTTGTCACTGAGGTTCAGCACTTCTAGATGACTCAATCCGAAGAAAGCGTTAGATTCAATTAGAGCAATTTTATTCATTCGGAGATACAATCTCTCTAGTTTCAGCGATCCCCGGAAGGCTTCTCTAGACACAGACGTCAGTCTGTTCTCATGAAGATATAAATCCTCAAGATCAGTCAAACCTTTGAAAGTGTTGGCCGTTATTTCCGTTATTCTGTTAGAACTCAAATGAAGACTTTGCAACTTTCCAAGGTGTTCAAAGGACTCGGACTCAATGCCAACTATTTCGTTATCATTTAAAAATAAGACACGTGACAAGTTTCGAAGTCCAGAAAATGTAGCTTTAGTTATCATGGATATCTTGTTGATTTGCAGGTATAAAGTTGTCAGTTGAGACAGTCCGTTGAAAGTCCCATCTGGTATTTCAGTGATTTGATTATAGCCCAAGTCCAAATACTTCAGCTGAGACAATTCTCGGAATAAATTTGGGATCGGCCTAACAACGTTGCTACTAAGATGTAAGCGGGTCAATCTTGGCAGGCCAGTAAACGATCCGGATTCTAAAGTTGAAATTCGGTTCCCATAATTGATTCACAATATTTCAATCGAGAGATTTTTGAAGGCCCCAGGCTTTATTGATACCAAATTCAGATCTTCAATCATCAGGATACGTAACTGTTCCTGTTCAGTCACCTCCGTTAAAACACCTCCAATGTGACACACAGTATGGAATTCCTGAATCTCGCACGTAGGCTCTGCCTGGGCCAGCATAATGGCAAAGACCAAGTTGGAAATCACCGCGAAACGTAACATGGCGTTTACTCTGTTGTTCTCGCTCAACTAATTCGACTGTTTAAATGTATTGTATAACGACTGGGGCGACTCGCAAATTATGTAACATCAGAAGTCAAGGAAGGGGCGAGAACCAACGCGACGTAACGTGGCATGTGGCAAGGGAGGGAGAGAATCAGGGTGACATAATTTCTAGATGCCCCTTGTATAGATTAGCATATATTGGGGAGATCATTCGAACTTTGGTCGCTGTTGATTATTGAGTGAGAAAAAAGAGTACGTGTACTCACGCAAGGAAGATAACGGCATTGACACAGATATTACAGAGACTCCAATTTGGCAAGTTCAGCGAATAACCCGGTTGATAACATCAGCAACAGCCTGATGGAAATCAATCCTCTGTGCCTGCGGGTACAATACGAATTCGACAAATTTATGGTATAGTTCCAAAATACTGTATTGAATTTACTTACCTGTTCAGTTCAAGACTTGTCACACATCAAGATCTTCTACAAAGTTGTTTTCGTAAATCAGGACTGTTGCAACAAAATAAGGATGAGAAATGAATGATGTATACGTAAGACAAAATAGTATCTCCAATCTCCTGATACTAAGTGGGATTTTAAATACGACGAGTAAAGGGGGGGGTCTACTCGATTTGTTACCACCTTGTCTATTTCCTCGAATTTCTCCGAAACGGGGCTATCAATCGACTTGTCCTTTTGGCAGACGATGTTTGACGAGTAATGAGTTCAAACTGGTACGTTTGATCGAATGAAATCGCCCATACCGGATAGTGACACTTTTCGGACTTGATACATAAATAGCTATTGTTTATTACATTTTATTCGAAAAGTTGACAAATTTAACAGCAACAAAAGTGGAACATGCCAGGGTAAAGACAATTTGGCTGTTTGAACTAAATTTTCTGGACTGCTGAAAATACTTTATAATCAAAATTCAGTGCACCGTATCGAATGTACAGTTTGAAAAACAAATATGGTAATTCTGAATTTTGTAATGTTTCAATTTTCACCGTACTTTCTTCTTCTAAAAGACTAAAAAAGGCCCGGCGGACGAGGGGCTATTCACTTAAACTTTTGGTGTACAAGTGATTCCGTGATTTCATATGATTTCGCGTGATTTCATATGATTTCATGTGATTTCATATGATTTCAACTGATTTTTCATTCGATTTCATTTGTAATTCTGGATGATTCCTGCTGATTCCCGATTATTTTGCAGTGATTTCAAAGAACTTCAGCTGAATTCCAGTGATTTCCAAAAGATATCGAAGAATTTTCGCTGATTTCCAGTGATTTCTCAGTAATTTTTTAGGATTTCAAAGCGATTTCTTGTCTGATTTCAACTGATTTCAAACCAGGGTGTACAGCTGATTTCAAGAGTGAATAGCCCCTCGCCGGCGGACCCTCACTGGTCACACAATTCCCGGATCCTTCGGAATCACAGTAATCGAGCGGACTACAGCACTTCTTGGTGCTGCACTGAAGAAAAAAAAATGTCCAAATCTTCAGTGCTGTTAAAAGTATTGATTAATATTTTTTTTGTAACACATGCACGATTTTTGCGTTTTTTTTTTTACCCATTCAGCGGGCCTAAAGTGCCAATTTTCAGACGAGCGGGCGTTTTTTTATCATAATAATAAAAACGCCCGCTGCGGTGGGCGTTTTTCATTATTATAATAAAATACCACTCGTGCTACCTCGCCTCTGACTCGTACTGCAAACTCCACACTCGGTCTAAAAAAGCCCACTTTACGCCCTTGGTACACAACATACTATTCGATCGAGTATCCGTAAAGTACGCCTTTTTCGTCGTGTTTCGGAGTTGTAATTAGTATATTGTGTACCAAGGGCGTACAGCGAGCTTTTTCAGCTTGTGTGGTTGCAGTGCTCATCCTGGGTCCGCAGATGCACTCGTCTTCGACTCGTGCTAGCTCGCCTTCGACTCCAACTGCAACCTCACACTCGTCAGAAAAAGTTTCACCGCACTCGTATTGTAATGTAGGGGAAAGCGGGGCAAGTTGGAGACCTTAAGCTTTGGAAGCGTTTTTTTAATCAATCGTAAGTGAAATTTGAAATCTTTCGGTATTTTCGCAAACTATGAGATGTTAGTTGTTACAAAAAAAATGGACATTGAATTCGGTTATTTACAAACTGTGTGATTTCGATTTTTCCAAAATGTTGCAGACTCGTCAACTTGCCCCGACCACGGGGCAAGTTGGCGAATGCTAGATTTCGGTTCAATGGGCTTATAAAAATGTTGTTTTCGTCAAAAAATACTTCAGTTCATTCAAATCCAGAAAGGAAACACACATATGGTTACATTTTTTTATGTATAGGTAGGGGAAAAGTGGCATGAAAGAGCCAAGTTTTGAAAGAGCCGCTTGCATGCAGAAACTATATGATTAAATGGAGGTGGCTCTTTCAAGACTTGGTTCTTTCATACCAATTCATTGATTTATTCATTAATGTATTCAATAAGCTGAAATTGCATATAGCCTAAATACCTACCATATGCAGGGATAGCAAAAAGGGGCAAGTTGTGGATCGTCAACTTGCCCCCACCAACTTGCCCCGTGTGCCGCTATTTTCAAAAAAAAAATAACCTCAACCAGTACATTGGTGACAGTTTGGAAATCCTATGATCTGTAGGATCTACATGCCTACATAAATGAAGGATTAATTCACAAGTACGATCTTGCTCACCTGTAGTTCTGTAAAACCGTTTTCCGAACACAAAATATTACATCGCGCAGACCAAAAACCACTATGTCTCTGTGAGAAGCCATATGACTTTGTCATGCAAGTCTACACCAGTTTTATTACTGCGTGGGGGTTTGTTTAACACTACTTGATGACTTAGCTGGCATCATCTTTTGAAATATTCGCGAAACAACGATTTCGTCATCTTGCCCCCGTCTCCAACTTGCCCCGCTTTCCCCTACTAATTACGGACACTTTATGACGGATACTCGATCGAAAAATGTTGTTCGCACCTTGGCCACAAGATTTTACCGCCTCGTGAGGATCGTAGTCTTCACTCGGCCGTAAAATCCTACTTTACGGCCTAGGTACGAAAAAAAAAATACTATTATAGAAATCTTCCAAACCTCGATAGAACAATCACATTTTCATTACTCAAATAAATGCTTCTACTGACCTGGTCCCCTGTAATGGAACAAGGCTGCCGCTGCTGGCCTGCCACGAATTCCAACATCACGGCAACTGCGATAAGAGCGATGAAGAAATGCTGCACGAGTTTTCCCATAGTGAAGCGTCTTGTATTAATTCTGAGAATCAAAAGGCTGTGTAACTTTTGTATCGAGTCAGATATGAGAAAAATTCAAATTCGTTATCACTGTACTCGTGTCCGATACACACCGAAGAAATCCTTCTTCTTATTTTTGGCGAAGTTTATGAAGCTACGAAATTAGCTGCTTGGCGAATCAACTCGAACTGACTACTAGGGTCGGTTTTTTGGCTTTACTTATGCAAGTTATGAAAGCTTCGCAATCGTTTAATTATGGGTAATTAATAATTATCCTTGATAATGGAACGTCGTTAGGCAATTTCGTTGGGTAACTGCGATATTTGTACGCACTACTGTGGCTTTTCACTTTGAAATATTCGTCGAAAAGTACTAATAAACTAAATATGAGCTAAATATTTCTCTGAGATTCACAGGACTTCACATCCGCATGATGGACGTGAAAAGTTGCCACACTTCGTTCGATTCAAACAATTCTACGAGAAGAAGATCCGACTTTCCGTTATTTAATGACAAAATGACGTGTTCTTCAGATACTTGATAATATCGCGTTACTAATGCCATAAGGTCATAATCGACAATTACGATCTTTTTGGTCTTCTTAAAACCAGAAGGTCGTATAATTTTTTTTTTTATGCTATTCGGCTAAAAATTCACAAATACGAATAAATCCATCAAAGGTCTTTAAGGCTTTCGCGGTGAGATTCTGAATAAGACAAGTCTTATTCAAATCCATCAAAATTTTGAAAATCGAAAATTATGGTCGATACAACCTTCTGGCTTTAGTTCTCGTGATTTTTTCGTAAAACTAAAGTCAGCAGGTCGTATCCGCCAAATAGTACATTGTGCACCAAGGAGGCACTTTTAAGGCCGAGTGCGATGTTTTAAGTACGAGTCGTAGACGAGCGCGCGAAGCGTGCGTATGTTCTTAGTTCGAATTGAGAACATATTTCCTTGATTTAATAAAAAAAAAACATTCAAGAAACTACAGTTTCTTAAAACACGAAATCTTTTTCTTGAAACGAAGAATTAAAAAAAAAAATTAATTAAATAATCAAAAAACTAAAATAATTAATTCGTATCTGTATCTGGACGATCGTGCTCTTGGACAGCTCACCGGTCACCCTACACCTACTTCACGTGCTTCAAAAAGCTGATTTTTCAAAGAAGGAAGTAGGACGAAAAAAATCTTGTGCATCACGGGCGGAAGGCGATTTCGACTCGTGTGATAGCAGTCCTCGCTTCGCTCGGGCAGCTAACTTCACACTCGTCGAAATCGCCTTCTTTCCGCCCTTGATACACAATGTACTATTTCAACAACAGTTCTTGCCGCAACGACACGATATTTCTAATGTTCGTTAGATCAGATGACCAACAAGCTATTTATCAAAGCACCGCAGTTTTGTAATAATCTCAAATACTGAATTAATTATAATCACTTTTCGATAACCAATTCAGTATAAGTTAATCTTTAACTTTTAGTACAGTCCGCATCTACTGCAGGCAAAGATGGATCGTTGAGTAGAACAAGTTTCTGTCAAAAGTCCTTCATGCAGCCTTATGGTCAAGCCATGTACTCATGGCCTTTGCCAACCATAGTGTCTAATTGATCGTTGAACGTGACAACGCATACGATATCAGCTGGTTGACATCTTCTTAATCTCGATTTTCATGACTTGAATAGAGATTTTTCTCGAGAACAAGACAATGAATTATTCCATTCGAGTATCACGGCATTATTATAACATAAATAAAATTCACTTCCTCATCACACAGTTTTTTGGATTGACTTTCGTCATTTCAGATAATTCCCAATACTACGCCTTACCCTAAATTCCCACCTTATTTGCTACATCTCAGTGGATTTTTTAATGCGACTATTTGAAATTGTTGGGAAAACAGATGTGGGCTCTGAAGTCAAATTAAGCCCAGGGCCCGAAATGACTTAGTTCAACATTGTCCTCATGAGCGCAGTATATTTCCATGAGGCAACATTACGCAACGAGGTGTAAGTGCTAAATCATCAAATACGCTGATTGGTCAATGGGGGCGTCCATTACTCACCCGATGCATTTTTACTCAATTTTAGACCCCCTCTATCCCTTCGCGATTAACCGTGAGATTTTGGTGAACCCCTTCCCCTCTCGCCCGTTATCACGTGATTCTTCCCACCAATGGTAATAATGATAAATATGCATCCGGAACATGCAAATCAGATGGTTAAAAAGTGTGTTAGAATGAAAAAAATTCCTAAATATACTCGGTATTCTCAGAAAAAAGGCACCCAAAAATACACGTGATAGGACCCGAGACCCCCCCCCCCGCCCACATGTGATCAATCATGATATTTTTAAGTACACCCACCCCCTCCCCTCCCATCGTAAGTCTCACGTGATTAATGGATGGCCCCCAATGTCACACCGAGAGACACTAAGTCTATCACATCATAGTTTTCAATGCTAGATCATTGAACCCTTTAATACTTGTGAGTGGTGAGCCGGTTCATTGGGAGCGTTCAAATATTACGTAACATTATTTAGGGGGGGGGGGGGGGGGGAGGATCACGGTCGGTGTTACGGTAATGTTATGTTGGGGGGGGGGGGGGGGGAATAGTCGTCTGTTACGTTACTTTATTGAATACCAGAAACTGAGATTTCAAATTTCGCGCGCAGCGTGTTGTGTTTATTAATACAGTATTATAGATCAATATATGGCCACGATAATGTTACGTAATCAGGAGAGGAGGGGGGGTGGGGTTGGCTGGACTGTTACGGTCTGTTATGAGGGGGAGGGGGGGAGTCAAAAATGACCAGAAAAAACGTTACGTAATATTTGAACGCTCCCATTCGTCTTTAATACGTGTTCAGAAATGGATCGTTGGGAAGGAAAGGTCGCTATTGTAACAGGAGCGAGTGCTGGAATCGGTGCTGCGATTGCCGAGGAACTCGTCAAGGCGGGTCTTGTGGTCGTTGGATTAGCCAGGCGTTTGGACAAACTGGAGCAGTTATCCGCAAGCTTGAAGAACGCGAAGGGAAAGCTTCATACTAGGCAGTGTGATGTCGAGAAGGAAAAGGACCTCCTTGATGCCTTCAAATCGGTAATTGCTGAACTCGGAGGCGTCGATATCCTCGTGAACAACGCTGGTGTCGCTCATAACAAAAACATTATAGGTGAGTGATCCTGGGGAGAAGATCGAATTGTTATTTGTCGAAAGGAATTCACCACTCTCTCTCTCTCTCTCTCTCTCTCTCTCTCTTCATTTCAGACGACGATACCGACTCTTTTCGCAAGATATTGGACGTCAATGTCTTGGCAACTGCCATATCTATTCGAGAAGCAGTGGCTTCGATGAAGAGCCGTGACGTTCCTGGTCACATCATCAATATTAACAGGTGATTCTTTTCAATCTGCTTGATTCCAAACTTGAGTATGATGTACGAAATCGGTCTGCGGTTGTCCGAAGTTCTGAACAATTTAATCACATACACTGTTAGAAAAGTGGTGTCAAAATTGACACCGATTTAACACCGCTCCGTATTCTATAGAAGTCCACACCGATTTTGGTGTAAACACGTGTTGTCAAAGTCCCAGTGTTAATAGATGACACTGTGGCTCAACACCGAGATGGTTTGTGTGTTTTAACACGGAACAGTGTTGATTATAACCGACACCAATAACATTCAATAATGCAAAAACGGCGGAGTCAAAACTGCGAGGGTAATGTACACCAAGCGGTGTTAAAACGGCAACCGAACGGTGTCATAAGAATGCATCATTCCTTATACTCTACACCAAAAAGTGTTAGAATAATACACCGTTAGTAGTACTATTCGTTACTAGGTTTGTTTGTATGTATGTATGAATAAGTCGAGATATTTACGCAATATAAATTTTATTCATCGCGCATTGCTCATTGCTCATTACATTGCACATACATATGATAATAATAATAATTAACATGAATAAGATAGACTCGATATAGTGCACATCTTTGTCGATTTCGGCAAATAAATACATAGATATAAATACGAACACTTTAATACCGAATTGCGTTGCCACTTTTAAACACTTTTATCCATTTCGTTTCACCGATGAATTTTACTCGTCGTAATTCAAACACTGATGGCAAATAGGTTGCGCTTGTTCAGTTTGTTGCAATTGCAAATCCACGACTGTGGATCCTGCACGAGCGGGACTTCTGCCATGTTGGCCGAATGAAAACTGCTAACTGAGCGTTGTTTCACCTTGCTAAGGGTTTGTGCTAATACCGTTCAACTCCAAGTTCACACCAAAGTCAATGACAATTTCGATTGCACCTGAAACGGTGTACATATTTGAATCATGTGGGGCCAAGGTAACACCGCACTCGATGACAATTTTGAATCTGAGCCCCACAACGGTGTACATCTTGAAAAATATTGCCTCCGGTGTGACTTTGATTCCAAATGGTGTTAAGTTTCATAAATTGAGTCACAAGGTCAGAAGTAACACCAGTTTTTTGATCGACCACATGGTCAGGGTTCTTTTTACCCCTGAAGTGGTGTTATAATCAACACCGAATCTTTTGACTACGAACACCGGGCCGTTTTACACCGCTACTTTTCTAACAGTGTAATATGCGCCCGTCTCATGATTAAAAGAATGTAAAATATAATACCGAGCATAACTTTCGTTGGTCAATAGTGTTCTTGGGCATTACTACCATTCTATGCCCGCACCATTCAGCTTGTACACTGCGAGCAAATTCGCTGTTACTGCACTGACGGAAACCGTGCGAAAAGAGCTTGCATCCGAGGCTGACAATAAGATAAAAATCACGGTAAGGGTTTGAATTCTGTGAATAAATTTATCGTAAAAATTTGATTTACACAAATATTGAGGGGGATACTATAGGCTTACGGTGATAATTCTTGCAGAGCATCAGCCCGGGTACTGTCAAAACAGAAATAGCACAGGCATCAGGTTTTTCTGCGGAATTTTATAACGTAAAGCCTTACATCGACGCCAAGGATATTGCTGACGCCGTTCTCTACGTTCTAGGAACCCCGCATAAGGTCCAGGTGAGCAACCGATTTACAAGTTCTATCTATGGACTATATGTACATACACGATCAAATTTCGTTTTTGTTCAAAAAATATAACGATGAGTGACGTAAACAGTCTCCTCCGATATTTAAATCCCTCTAATCATGAACATTGTGTAAGTCTAGGTGACGGAGTTGACGATTCGCCCTATTAACGAAACCCTGTGATTGCCAGAAGCGATTAAAAACTCGTTATGTATGTAAAATGGTATTCCAGCAGCTACGCAATCTAAAGATTCGAATTATCTGTTCAACCATATTGTAAATGATAAGATTACCGCATGAGTTATTTCTGTTTAGCATCACAGAATAAATAAAATTCATGCAACTGAAAGATCAATCTATCCTAAGTCACCTAAATGAATGTCAATTTTTTCGTGCGAATAAAAAATGATGAACTAAATCGATTTATCTGTCATTCATTGATGAACATGAACGTTGAATTAATCGGGCAATGAGATATTATCTGAAGACCAAAGATTCCACTCAGAAGAGTAATCGAAGAATCGGTGCATAATACTCAAATAAGAATGATGGGTGAGAATTTGAGATGAAAATAACGTCGCGTGACTTGGATATAGCTGCTGATTGGCAGGGTTGAAAAATTTTTAGTTTAAAAATATTTGATTTTCAATTTAAAAAAATAGATAATTAAAGTAATTTCAATTATTAATAAAAAAAAAAAAAAAGGGGGAAAAAACAGATCAATTGAATTTTTCGCGTTCATATGCCGCATTTCATGACTTGGAATGTTTTCATTTGGGTAATAATCCGATATATTTTAATAAATCCATGTGGATGCCGTTATCTTTTTTTGTAACACATGCACCTTATTCTCACTCAATAATCAATAGCAAGGGAAGCGTAATATATATATATATATATATATATGTGAATATCTATACCATGGGTATCCAGATATGACGTCACCCTGATTCTCTCTCTTCCGGGCCACGTGCCACGCTTCGTCGCATTGGTTCTTGCCCCTTCCTAGACTTCTGATGTGGCATCATTCGTGAAAAGCCACAGTCTCAACAGTGGAATAAGTCGAGCGAGAACATCAGAGTAAACGCTATGTTTCGTCTCGCGGTGATTTCCAACTTGGTTTTTGACATTGTGCTGGCCGAGACAGAGCCAACATGCAAGATTCAGGATGGCTGTAATGTGTGTCACATTGGAGGTGTTTTAACGGAGGTGACTGAACAGAGACAATGTGATAGCCTGAAAATTGAAGATCTGAATTTGGTATCAATAAAGCCTGGGGCTTTCAAAAATCTCGCGATTGATTCGTTGTGGATCACTGATGGGAGCCAAATTTCAAATTTGGAATCTGGATCGTTTACTGGTCTGCCAAGATTGACCCGCCTCCTTCTTAGTAACAACTTTGTTAAGCTGATTCCGAATTTATTCCAAGAATTGTCTCAATTGAAGCAATTGTACTTGATGAATAACCAAATCACCGAAATACCAGATGGGACTTTCAACGGACTGTCTCAACTGACGGACCTGTTCCTAGAAAATAACAAGATCTCCACGATAACTAAGACTACATTCTCTGGACTTCCAAACTTGTCATCTTTATGGCTAGACAAAAACGAAATAGGTAGCATTGTGTCAGAGTCATTTGAAAACCTTGAAAAATTGGATACTCTTCGTTTGAACGCTAACAGAATAACCGAAATAACAGTCAACACTTTCAAAGGTTTGACTGCTCTTGAGTATTTATATATTGATGACAACAAACTGACGTTCCTACCGAGAGAAGCATTCCGAGGATTGCTGAAATTGAAGAGATTGGATATTAGAAGAAATCAAATTGCTCGAATCGAATCAAACGCTTTCATAGGACTGAGTAATCTAGAAGTGCTGAACCTTAATGGCAACGAGATCACTGATCTCCAAGCCGGTACATTTGAAGGACTTTCGGCTGTGCAGGATCTTTTTTTGTCTTACAACAAAATTCACACGTTATCACCTGGATTATTTGCTGGACTTGGCGCGTTGGATTCATTATACATGGCTAATAATACTTTGACTGCAATCAATCCAACTGATCTTCAGTTGTCAAGTGCTGCTGAAGTCCTCTTCGAAGATGATGAGTATGACTATTAGATGCAGCAGCATATTGTTTTTCAATCTGTACGGTTTGTGTTAAATACTAATCCAAAATTCATCTTACTACTAGAATAAGAATCTTTTGGCGAATCTTTTGGTTGTTTAGTTATGAATTCATGGACAGCCTTAAGCTAAATAGATAAGAATTTGATTGCGCATTATGGAAGTTCATCATTATCTTGAAAAATTTGTCAAATGATAATTGTTTGCAAGCGCTATGTTAATTTGCACTAATAAGTTGATAAATCTATTATGACATATGACTCAGGATCTTAGAATACACGATTAAATGGGGCGAATGTAATAATGATCCACAATATTTCTGGCCTTCCACGAATGAGAAATTCTACAAATTGTGGATTCCACACCGCTCAAAAAGGTGATAATATTGTCTTCGCTTTTTTCAATTTAATTCGATTTATTTTTTCATTCTATCAAACGTAACACAGATTCGTTCAAACCCTTTCGTGCAGTACGTAAAATCCGATGTAGGAAATAACTAGTCACATGATTATTCAGTCATATTTCAAAAAATCAAGTTTTTTATTCCTCATTTCGTTTATCAAATCTCAAGAAATTATAGCGTAAAAAAATCTACCATGTCACTAATCAACCGTATGAATTGCGAACTATATAAGGTATTAGGTGAGTTACAATTATTTGCATCATGGGTATAATGATAGGAGGTGCGGATAATATAAAATGGTATACATGTGTATTAAAATATAATATTTTATTCAAAATTTCATACTGAAATGCATCTATGGATGTATAAAATATATACACTGTGTGTAATTATTCACACAATCACCAAATTTAATGAAAAAAATGTCATTTCACACTCAAACGAATATATCTATGTTTAGCTTGCACAGTCTCAATTAATTACTCAAGTCAGAGTATGTTTATAATACTATATAATATATGCTATTTTTTTCTTTTTTTTTTCTTATAGTCCGAGTGTTTTGACGCTTTCCAAGTAATTTCACTACACTAAGAAAATATTGTAATACCTATGGTAAAGCCTTCCACGTAATAAGGTTTGGTAATACATTGAACTCCAGAATTAGTGTAAATTAAAATAAAAATCATACACTTGATGGATCTTCGTCTAGCTTGACTAATTGTCAAATGTATATTAATAATTATTCACTATATATATTATCTTACAGCTGGAGCATTCCAAAATTGCAGATGATACTGGATTAGTTACTCTTACGCAGATATAAATATCATAGCTGCAGGTTGCAGCTTAATTGTCATCTCTGAATATTTATGTCTATTTAAATTTCCAGCCTCGCGTTCAAATTTGCTACATAATTTTTAATCATTCCCAATGTAATCTGCACCAAAGTTAATTTCACACACGGATAATATATATCATTATCTTTCATCGAAACTATGTGTCAATGTTTGATGAAAAACCACAACACTGTTGACTCGTCATTTTATCACAGTATTAGAACAGGCCTTGATGATAATAATAATCAAACCGTTTCTTGATCGTAATTTTTGTCCACATCTTGCACTAAAATTTGATGAACTTTAGGCGGGGTCATGATCATCGTTTCGGAGGTAATATTGTCTTCCAAAATATCATCGTCCCCATTTTTCGTGCTGTTTTCTTGACTAAAATCTCTCGGACTTTCGGCATCATGGCGAGTGAAGTTTTTCGAATTTCTCTGTGACGAGGATGACATGACTTCCATATTGAGTCCATGAGATTGCGGTCCGATTTTTTTATCAAGCTCATCGTCGGAATCTAACGTCACGTCTTTGGAACAACAGCGAGACTGACTGCAATTTTCTGCTTGGCATTGGATAACGCAGCCACTTTGTTCCACTGCTGACGGTTTCATCTGGAATCAAAAATCAAGAGTTATCATTTCACATACTTATCCATTCCACTGACAAAAGATGAACGATCTCAACATAAAAAGGATTGTCTTTTTGCAAAACTTAACGATTCTGTCAAAAGTTGACGAAGAAAATTCTAGAACATGAAATTTTCAAGAAGAAACTCCAAATTTTAAAATCATTACTTCAAAAGTTGTCTGTGATTTTTTTTTCAGTACAACACGAAGCGAACTTTGAAAAATCGTTTCTTTCCCCCATATCTTGCAGCTATTTAGAATTTTGAGAAAAGCATCTTGAAGCTGCAATTTCAGACTCCAAGATTCTTTTTTAAAATTTGTTTTCGATAGTTTTTGACTGAGTTACAAGTCGTTCTTTTTTGAACTAACATTTTCACTGTAATTCTAGGTCCAGGTATTTTATTATCATTAAACGTATATTTTACCGTTTGAAATTCTGGCTGAATAGTAACCTGGGTGATACCCATTTCGACAAAGAAGGCTGTCACTTGATGCCTGATACTAGCATAGACCTAAAATCAAAGAACAATTGGTTATTACAGATACTTTCGTCTTACAACAATCATTTCCTTCCCATAAGGTCTACGAAGAATAATTATCATTGGCTACAAACCGTGGGATCAAGGAACATTATATGAACTGTGGAGATAGTCTTCTCTCCAGTCAGCTGCCAGACATGTAGATCATGGACGTTTACAATCCCCGGAAAAGCCTCCAGCAGTTCCTTTTGCAATGAGTCAATATTGATGTGGTTTGGAATAGTTTGTAATAAAATCATTCCCGATTCCTTCACTGAAAGAAAATCGTACATACATTAATGATAAGATCGTTAACTTGATATTTTGTTTGATTTTTATCACATGGCGAAGACCTACTGTATGGATAACTCAGTACGAAAAGGGAAGTCGATGATACTATAGCAACAACTGGATCAATGAATTTCCCAACATATGGATCTGTGTAGTGAACAAGAACTGAGACCAGCACGACAAAAACGCAGCCAAGAATGTCTCGGCACAATTCCCGGATTCCTTGTCTTCCTGGAGGTTTTAGAGATCCGTTATGCCGCTCTGTGGACGATTGTTCCTGAACATTTGCGGGGACGATATCCTTGTTCATACTTCTGCAGCAAAAGTTAGTATGAGGGGATGGAATTAGCAAGTGGTATTTTTTTCTTTAGATTTCATGAAATGTTTCGAGTGATTTGATGATCATTTTATACCTTTTTATTATCACTTCACCGTTTGTTGTAACGTGGAGTGAACTGCCATGATAGAACGTGTATCCACCGATCAAAATGTAGCAAAATGCATTAAGGAAAATACCTGCTACACCAATGCAAAGGACAGCTAAAGGGTGATTCATTCCATCCATATGATCGATGTGAACCAATGTTTGAAAAGCCTCGACTTGTAATGAGAAACAAAACGAACCGAGGAATACACAGCAGACCAACATCGTTAGGATGTTTATTCTCGCCCACCCAAATGTGTTCTTCATTCTTCGGTCGGATTGCGATTGCTAGATCATAGGATAGTTTTTGGTTTAGAGATTTACATAGATGTACAGTCGTTCCATCAGGGATATATTAATTTTTTTCATTATACATGAATTCGTTTTGAATATAAATAGAAAAACGTTTATATTCATCAAGAATAGATTGAGTTACCTTTGTTTTAACTGACAGCGATGGTACAGAACCAAAACTTCCATCCGAAGCCATGCAGATCGCCGAACTTCTCAGGTGGGAATCACTGCCATTTTCATTATTGCAATCTTCTCGATTGCTGTACTAAAATAAGAAGAAAGTCCAAATGAGAATTCCTTTTTGCAATCGTTCCAATGCACAATCTTTGAAAGATTTTTTAATCTTTTTCAAAATTGTTCAACTTACTTTTATCGATGCTATGCAGCCGACGAGTGCAATGATGTTGCATAGCATGTGATAAGCGTTCACCAAAAGTGTCAAGGCGTGTGTAACATGGCTGGTTATCAACTCGACTGCAAAAAATGCAGATGTGAAGAATAAGACGAGGTACAGTTGCATGGGTTGTAGTCTTCGGAACCATTCTTTGAACGCCATATTACGATTTTCTGAAACGTGGTCAGAGTTCGTTGTAGTTACTTGATGGACTAATAATTAATTAGCACAGTTAATTGATGATCAGAAACCAGATCTTTGAATTTCACTTTTGATAAAACGATGATAAAAAAATCGATCGTATTGATAGCTATAAGAAAATCAGCGGAATATTTTATCTGCGCTTGTTAATTTTGCCACACGTGGACTCCGACTGGTCCATCTTCAGGTGGATCTTGTTCTGTGGCGCCAAGATTTTCTAATAATATGTAACCCTAGTGAATTCGTATACGAACTCTACTAGCTGCTTTCGAGTTTTAAATAGAAACAATAACACGCGTTGGCCACATGCTATAGATGTAATAAATTTATTCGCGCAGAGTAAAAGAAAAAAAAAAAATAATACTACAAAATTTGTGATTAATAGAAAAAAACAAAAAACTTTTCCCATATCATCGATCAGTCTCATCATCAGCAATTGATTGACGGAAATATAATTGACCTTTCGTTTTCTAGTTTCGTTATGAAATTCGCGATGTAGATAATTATATATGCATACAAGTGGGCGACGCGATATTAACGAAGAAATCTGATGAAATTTGAAGAAATTTAGTACAACTAAAAAAAAATAGTGATTCATATTCTAGCAAAAATGTGATCGTTTGCGTGGGTGGAGAGTATAGATTGACTTTCTAGTTGTTGAGTAAGTACCTATACCAAATCGTCGATGTGTGTAAACATTGCGAATGAATTTTTAATTTTTAATTAATATATCGTTCACGAATCACTAAAATCGTTCTGTATAATATAATAACAAACGTCGATAAATTATACGAGAAAAAAAAAAAAAAAAAAAATGTTAATTAGAGCTACCAGATAGTCCACTGCTGCTACAGCATTCAGGGTTTAATATACTACGATACAGCATATATATACTATGAACTTCACAAAACATCTTTCTGATTGAATCCAACGTCACTTATTCAATTCCGTAATCAACTTATGCCAAGAATAATGACCGCGTACAGGCGATTGCAAAATTGTGAACTATTCTTTCCATTGTTCTTTATCGTTCTTCGCGGGCATATTATAGGTAGTAAACACGCGATTCATCGATCGACCGTAAAAATTGCAAGTGCGAATATTACCGCGGTTTTAACACAGTTTATAATTATGAAATAATTTCACATTTTTTTTATTAATGAGAAAATCAACAATACAAAAATATGTGTAATTAATTTTCTATTTTATTTTATCACATACCTATATGTATATACAAGTTTAGAGAATTTTTGATAACTTTAGACGAAATTTTAGTAACAGCCCCGATTATTTCTTATATAAAAAAATATCGAAGTTTGAACTTATTATCGAAGGCGATGTAGAGCCTTTGAGTTTAGACGGAGTTCTAAACTCCAGTATAAATATTTCCATATAGCTGTTTTCATATATACCGATATATCTTCAAACTTGCATCTTTAGAGTTTGGCCCTTTCCCCTATCCCCTCTTATGTACCATTTCTTTTCCCCTCATTTACCATATATATACTCGATGAGAAATTACCTCCCGTAGAAATATATGGGGCATTCCATGCCAACTCGACCAGCCCGTGACCTCGACCCTTCCGATTTGGTCCGCCGTTTTTAATATGGTTAATCCACCTCAAAAAGACACTCCAGATTTTTTTCAGATTTTTTCCATCATTAGGTTATTTTCAAATCGACTCGAAAGGTAAAAAAAGAACGCCCCTTCCAAAAAATCTGAAAAAATTCACAAAATTTCTAAAAATCATAACGAATTTTTTGATATTTATTCCAAGATGGAGAAATCGATAGATAGGCTTTTTATGGATAGCACTTCTATGGTATTAAAGGAATAAATTTTTTTTTATATTCTTTCTATATGTTTTTTGGCGCGCTGAATTCGAATCCAAAGATGGTTTTTACGTATCCTGATTTTGCAGCTATTCGAATCGATTTTTCAATTTTTCATTCCAATGAAAAATAGCTGTAAAATCATGATACGTAAAAACCATCTTCGGATTCGAATTCAGCGCACCAAAAAATATATAGAAATAACCTCAAAAAAATTGTATTCCTTCAATACCATAGAAGTGCTATTCATAAAAAGCCTATCTATCGATTTCTCCATCTTGGAATAAATATGAAAAAATTCGTTATGTTTTTTAGAAATTTTGTGAATTTTTTCAGATTTTTTGGAATGGGCGTTCTTGTTTTACCATTTGAGTCGATTTAAAAATAACCTAATAATAAAAAAAATCTGAAAAAAATCTGGAGTGTCTTCTTGAGGTGGATTAACCATATAAAAAATCGCGGACCAAATCGGAAGGGTCGAGGTCACGGGCTGGTTGAGTTGGCATGGAATGCCCCATATATATGACTGACCGATTCTGTTTACTCTATGTGACTAATAATACGAGAGTACATGGGTAGGTATATAGCTTATTTACTTTCGCTAGCATGATTTCAAATAACATATATAAGAATAGAGACATAAAGTGAATAACGGAAATGCGATGGTGACGTCATAATATACTCGAAATGCAAATTCACCAAATTTTCATTCGGAAATATACGGAAGTTAATAAAATGAACAACTGCAACTGTAATGCGGAAAATCTTATGGTTTAATATTCAGCTCGATAAAAATATAAACTCGTATAATTTAATTTGAAATTATATCCGAGCCAATTTTGATCAGTGATCATTGCAGGTATGGAAAGCATGAAATTATGAAAAACTATTTACCTAAAGCTATAGGTTTGTTCTACTCATGGTATGAGTAATAGATTTGACACCATAAACGAACATGAAAACCGTTAAGTATACAGCTTGATTTTATGCGCCCACAGGGCCGGCACTATATCGAGTGGAAAAAAGAGCAGCGAGTTTTCATTTGCTGCGCGAGAAAGCATTAGTGTGAAAAATGATCACCTGAATTTAATGAAAGTGCAAAATTATATCTTTGGTCAACAAAATCTTTAAGACAGTATAAAATAACACAATAAGTGGGAACATAAGCTTCGAAATTGAAAATAAAAAAAATAAAATAAAAATTCATTGTACGTATAAATCTACTTCGTAAATTTAGAATTTGGCTTTGTCTCACATAGAGTATAAATATGTATAGCGGTTGCAATGAGTTGGCAAAAATTTGACATAATCAGTAGTAAAAAATTGGCGCGAACAAAAAGACGGATGTGTTAACGAACCATGTATAATCGCACCATTACGCAATTAATTATATATACATATGTATCTGTATGTATTACGTATATATATATATATATATATATATATATATATATATTGTGTATATTATATTCTTTATATCAAGGATAAAAATATTCGATAAGAAATTGTAAATTGATTTGATTATCGATCAGTTTTTTTTTTTTTTTTTTTTTTTTTTTTTTTCAACTTTTTCACACATAATAATTAATAATCAATAAATTACAATTGCAATTAGGAAATACATGTATCATGGATAATTGTTGTGTTACAATTTTTACGCTTATATAAATACTGCAGTAGAGCAGCAATTAGATGTATTTATCTTTTCTTTGTACGTGTATAGTACATATAAATACGTAGGTATAGATATATGATGACTAGTATATAATTATAATACAGATATGTACTTGTCTCGATAAGGCAGGTCAAAGACCAACGTGGCAACGACTACTATAAACCGAGTTTTTCAAACACATATTGGATATCGCAAGACACGAGGGATTACAATACATAAATTGAATTTAATAAGACGAGTAATTATCATTACCATAATGGTATATGCTAAGAATTTCAATTAATTAGATTTCTAATTTATAACTTGACAAAAGATGTCCATGAGTATATTTTTTATTCATTCATATCAGCTATATAACAATTCGATTATGATTATTGATTATATATACTACCTTTGTTATTAACATGTTAATGATTATCGATGTGTTTTCATAATTCGTTTATATGGACTTTATAAGGGATAAGAACTATTATATTATATATTGCGATAGATACGCAGAGTTATATATATATATAAATCCGTACAGACAACGATCAAAGTTTGATATAACAATCAAAATTATATAATAATTTACAATATATCATACAAGTTATGTATTTGAGCTGAATGAAATATTTTTATTTAAAAATATTATATTATTGTTTAAATTGCCATTGCGGTTTCAATCAATAATTCATAATTATTCCTAATCTTGAAATATTGTTCCCTATATAAAGATTCCTAGTATCATTAATATTGTCCCATTATCAGACATAATTATATATATATATATATTTGAATTATATTTGCACATTATATCATTTTGACATCCAATTAAATAAGTTGGAAATAAAACGACGCTGCTTATATACCCGTAAATATACATATATGTATGTATTACACATGTCGTTCCGATGTCACAATGTCAGTCTGTAACACTGTCTGTCAGTCTGTACTCCCTGCATTGTCCAAGCGTTAGTTGCGAATATCCGGGCTTAACTCATCAAATGGATTTAGATTGTTAGTTGTACTTTATGCTTCACGATGTTATACAGTGTAGCTAAATCCAAAGTTAAAGCCAGATCCAAATCCAAAGCCAAAGCTAAAGCGTTAGTATAGGTAATATATATGGAAGAGGAACAGGTTCGTATACTATATGGTGCTTTACTTCTTTATGCAGTTAAGGCTGGATCTTTAACGGAACTTTGACTCCAGAAACCGAAAAAAGCGAGAATTCATTTCCACTAGTCTTTAGATGATAATTGATGTAGTAGGTACTGTATTTCTACAATTGATTAGAGATCGAGAATGATTATTGATTACTATATAGAGAACGACTATCGTCACTTTATAATAAGTTTCAATTGTAGTTATCTTCTCGGTTATCAGTGGTATCTGATTGGTAACTGTTTTTCCTATTAATTTTTTTTCCACGTTTTATGCACTACGTCTGTGTGTGTATAATCGTCGATTTATGATAGTCAGGTATCGTTGAGACAACGCAGCTTCATTCCTAAAAATGATTCGCTTTAAAAGGTCTACTCTAGTCGAGGATAGCTGTAAACTCTTGCAAACATGGAAAAAACTCGTATTTACACTGATCGTAGATCGTGGATCGATCTCGATCTCGATCACTTCTATTCTTCGGTTAGAGATCCAAATTTTCAAAATTACGTTTATAAATCCCAATTATAATGTTGCGGTTTTTTTTTTTTTTTTTTTTTTTTGCTTATCGTTTCACACTAGTGAATAAATTAATTAATTCCAATTGTCGTTCAAAATTTTCTTCCTTTTGCCCCGAGATAGCAAATCAAGAAACAAAAATTCGCAATGACAAAGAATATTCGAAAGTTGTTGCCTAATTTATTTGTTTATATTAAATTAACAAATAAAATCAAAAATTCCGAGAGAAATAAAAAGAGGATTTCTTTTTAGAATAATATGATAATTTACCTGCCACAGTAACGCGTCTCAGTGAAATTCGAGAAAATATTATCGTCTGCACTTTTTGATCATTGTTCAATCGAATTAGTTTCTTTAAAGTTTCTTAAACGAGGAAAGAACTGAAATTTATAAACTGCCTTTACATATTTGTATAATTAATTAATTTCCGTCAATCTTCTTTACTACTCGTTCACATTATAACACGGATCAGTTTTATACACTAGCAATGCGATGAAGAGACACTAAAGAATGAGGAATGATGTGCGACCTCCTCTACAGGGTACATACGTTTGTAACTTCTATACCTACTCTCTGGCATCAAGTGATACGTCAGAGTTTGCGATAAGCCGGCTCACTATTCGAATGATTAAATATGATTAGTGTATAATAGCTCTCTCTCTCTCTCTTTCTCGACTTGATGCCAATTTTTCAATGTACCTATGTATAATGTATATAAAGCGAGGGGGCTAGACGAGATAACATATTATAACGAGACACGATATGGTATAATACAATATTACTGTAATATTTATTGGGAGAGAAATTAATAAGAATAAATTAACAGGATATAGACTTATGTTATGTAAGGAGAGTGAAGAAATATTAATTATTGCATATAGATAATGAAAAATACATATATATTATATATATATATCGAAATCTAGGTGAATCGAATGAGTTCAGACACCCAGGGTATATATTTCTTCAGCCTCTTTCAGATTAGATTAACTTGCGATCGCGATTTGTTGCGGTCGAGTAAGTTATATAGAACCATAATTTGTGTATACGTGTATTTATTTGTGTAAATTTCAAGATTATATACATTACATATAATTCTTTTGTGATAATAGTACAATTTCGAAATTAACAATATGTTGAAATTTGTCTGAAAGCTATAATTCAGAATTAAAATATCTCCAGTTTACCAGTTTTAGAATTTCGAAATTGTTTAAAACTACAATTTCATTCATATATTTATCGAAAATAGCGTAAAATGTAGAATTTATAGATTTATGATAAGTTCTTCATTGTGGTCTCGTCTCAGTTTCTTCGATAATTAATTTACGTGCTCAAAAGTCTAAAGAAAAGCGCAAAATACGTTATCTGTTTATTTGAAAACTCATTAAAAATAATCCCTGAATAAATTTAAAAAAATTTCATATTTTCCTCCGGTCTTTTGAGCCAATAAATCGTTATATACTTTAAAAACGAATTAAGGTGTCTTCTCGCCGTTCGTTTTCGCTGTATACGAAGACCTCTGAATTTATTCGAATAAATACGCGGCTATTCGATATTTAAATTTGAATATTCAGACCACTATGCTGTTGATTGGTTTAAATTCTGGGACAATTGATGTGGGAAATACACCGTAGTGTCACCTAGCGTTAAAATTTTGAAGTCTGCAATGACTGTGAGCACACTTTGAGTAGTATAGTTTCGAATCTTTTCAACATGTATGTAGTTCTTGTTATATCAAGTGTATCCGTATGGAAAAATTGTGAAAAAAGAAAACAACAAATCGTACGATTCGTCAGCATATAATTATCTGAATGTTTAATGAAAAAGGACCTTTGTAAGGTGACTTTATGTATAATGTATGAAATATCGTCGATTTATATAAAATATTGTTAATAATTAACAAGGATTAATAACAAGTGGGGTACATATAGCGAGAATGGATTTCGGGACATTGCTAACCGTAGCGGAAAAGAATGGAGGAAGCAAACAGGCAAGTTTATTATTATTTTTTTTTCTTTTTTTTTTTTTTTTTTTTTCCAATCAACTTGAATAAATTTTTATTTCGCAATGAATTATCTTACAATACGATATCAAGGTCTTATTATACACACGTCTATATAAAAATGAACAATTTCTCTTTTTATTTCTTATTAGAAAAAACTAAAATAGTAAATTAGGAGTAAAGAAATTTAGATTAGATTAATTTTTTTTTTTTTTTTTTTTTTTTGCAATCTTCTGTTTTAATTATTGCGTAACAAATTAAAACATCTAACAATACAAACATGTGTGTGTGTGTGTGTGTGTGTCTGTTTATAGAGAGTATCTTATTACCCGACTAAATTTACGCCACCTAAAAAAGAGTCGAAATCTTCCAAGAGTCTGTCGAGTAATATCAAAAAATTTCTCGCTAAAAAAGAAGAGGAGGAAAAACAGAAGGCCCTCGATGCCAAGAAGAGAAAAGAGGTATGCATTGAAAAAAATAAAAAAAAAAAAGTTAAATTTTGAAAAAAATTAAAAATTATTATTGTTGAAAAAAAAAAAAAAAAATATCTGTTTTAGAACCTTTTAGCGCTACGAGATCACAAGGCGCAGAGCAGAATAAACAAGCATCTTAAAGTTTGTAAATCTGCAAATAAATCTGTCCTCGCTGATGCGATTGATAATGATAACACGGCCCTCACTATGGCAGGTAATATGATTTGCTTTAGTACTTCAGATTCGAAAATCTCTTAGAAAACTAAATTTTACAGTTTTCGTATTATTCTTAGTCTGATTTTTGCAATCTTAGTTATTTTAGTACATAGATTTATTCGAGAATATATAAAAACCGTCTTATCATCGCTTCAAATATAGTCACAACTCTTATATTCAGGTTTTTAGCGACTAAATCGAGGGCCTGAGAGTATCCGAGTTCTTCAATAAACGGCATTCATTTATATAGCTTTATCATTTTTATACACGAAACGTGAAAGTTTCTGGTTATTATTATAAATTCTACTAGAATATAAACGTGATTGAATATATGTATTTATTTATTTATTTATTTATCGATTTGTTAATTTATTGTAAATAAGTTTCCGAGAGGTACGTTATAACTCCAAAAAGTATTACAAAGCTAGAATAATACTAGTATAGGATATAGGTATATCTAACTTCTTGATCGATATATACAAATATACGATGAATAAATTCTATAAAGAGACAAAAAAAAGAAAATTAACGGGCAAAATTTTTGCCCACAGGTAATAGCGGACTTTACCTTTACCAGAAAGAATGATATCCTGGATTAATTACAGAGAACAGGAGGATTCTAAGCGATATATTAAGGTCAGATAATTATTTTTAGAGTAGTCTAATAGAGGGTTTGAACTTTTATGTATATTATATTCCCAGCAGATTCCCATTCGATTCCTTGTCTTACATACAATAAACCGATGCCTGTAACGCAGTAGAGTCTATTGCTTCTTTTTAACAATCGCGATTATTTAATCCTCTCTGCTTTTATAATCGAAATTTACTATTTCGTATTGAATCAGTCTTGTTATAGTCAGATAATCGATAGCCATGCTTCTAAACATTCTAAACATTGCCTAATCCCATTGTGCGTTGGATTAAACCTGCTCGTACTCATTCACAGATACTTTTTTTACTCGGGTATATTCTCTTAGCTCATATTCCACTCTTTATACCTTCGGTTTTATACATTCAGGACATTTGAACAACTATAGCTTCTTAGAGATTAGCTTTCTCGCATAGAGTTTCAAATAAACTTTGTAGAATATATTGGATAGTCACACGTACCTCTTGGAACTTTTATTACGATTATAAATTGCTTTTGAGAGTCTAAAACCTGTGTTTTATTAATCAAACTGATGCGGTAAATAACTTATATTCATATTTATTCTTAAAGGCCCTTCGCAGCCAGACGAAGACGATTATGGATACGTCTCTCAGGAAGCCTCAGCCTTCTACAACCAGCTTATGAACAAATACAATAATTCGCCTGCGGAAAAGCCTCTGTTTACTGAAAGTGGTAAAAAAACAGTTAAGGACATAGCGTCTACTAAGGTAGGTAGAAGTTCGGATGAGCTTTCCTCGGTACAATTGATAATGGAATTTTTAAGTAACGTTTCTTTTCTTCCTTTTGAACAGGACAGGGTGAGACAAGCCCTTAAACAACAGGAAATTGAGGACTCTTCTGGCCACAGAAGAAAACGAAAATCTCACACTACAAGCGGCGATAAAGAGTCTATTACTGAACCGGATTCAAAACCTGAAAAGGAGAAAGAAAAAGTGTCTGAAAGAGATATTAGAGAAGAGAAACCAAAGCCTAAGAGAAGGCCGCTACCTCCGCCGATAGACTTTATGCAGCTGCTTCAAATAGCTGAAAAAAAACAATACGAGCCTGTGGTTATAGACGCTAAGCCAAAGCCGGCTAAGATCGAAGAACCCGAGAGATTAATGACCAAAAAACAGATGAGAGAATATCTTAAAGAAAAGGAATGGCGGGAGAAAAAAGAACAGCGAGATCGTGCCAAAGAGAATCCTACGGCTTTGAATTCTCCAGTCGATTCTGCAAAGCCGGCTACTAAACCCTCGATGAATAAAATTCCTAAATTGAACGGCGCAAAAAGTACGTCGAGTTCTAGCGTAGCGGATAAAAACTCTGCCTCTAGACTTTCCGCACCTATTCCTAAGAAATCTACGATTAGTGAAAAAAGTATGAGCAGTAGTAAGCCCTCGGAAAAGGACCAGCTGCTTGAGGAGAGAAAGAAGATTGAAGCGGAAAAAAAGATGTTAGAGGAAATGAGGCGCAGTATTGAAGAGGAAAAGAAGAAATTGGCGCTTAGCAAAAGCGCGAGAAGACCGGACGATAAACATGTCAGCAATGGGTCTAATAGCAAGTCGAAAATTCCGGATAACAAATTACCACCTGCAAAGGACTCTAAACTTAGACAAGCTCTCAGGCCTGATGTTAAGCCTCGACAATTTCCTCCCGCTGATTTAAAGCCCAAACAATTCCCACCACCTGATGTCAGACCTCTTAGACCCAAGCAGTTTCCTCCTAAGGATGTGAAGCGGAAACCTTTGATTAAAAAACGTGAGGGAGGATTTTTTTTAGATTTTTGATTACCTATGACCCAAATTCTTATCATACTGTTTTTATAGAATCTCTAGTAATATTAATGAATACTGTTTTTCTTTTTCTTGTTTATTTAGGACGCATTTACGATGATGATTCTGAACACGATTCGGAATTGGATGATTTTATCGACGATGGACCTGAGGAAGGAGCAGAGGATTACAGCAAATATATCAGCGAGATATTCGGATATGATAAAAGCAAGTACAGAGATGTTGAGGACGACGTTGCTGGCATGGAAAGTAACTTTGCTCAGCAGTTGAAGGAGGAATATGTCTCTACGAAGATTGGTAATTAAACGAATCATTTAATTATAGTTATTAAATATATTTAATTAGCAAATGTTTGAGCGATTCTTGGATCTTAGATTTCTGTTCATTAAAATAAACACAGTTATTTATTTAATTTACAGGTATAATGGAAGATTTAGAAGACATAAGGAAGGAAGCTGACGAAAAGAAACGAAAAGCTATGGGAAAGGGTAGTAAGAAGCCAAAATCATAATGAGTCGTTACACTCAACGATGTTAAAGGCTGTTGATATTTATTGATGATCGGATAAATAATGAAATATTTTCATAAACGTGGTAGTTATTCCATTATATATTACGTAACGCGTACGGATTAGAGATTATCACAGTCAAGAGTTTGTATAATTTTAGTATATTAGATAGGTATATATATATATATCCATATATTATTATACGTATACAATATACATATAGTTACGTGAATTATTCAATATGCTTGTTACAAAAAAAAAAAAAAACAGAAAGAAATTGAATTTATACATTTGTACAGTGATACTGTATAAAATTGATTATTTATATAAGTATTTCATTGATTCTATTCTATTCTATTTTATTTTATTCTATTCTATTCTTTGTTTTTTTCCGCCTCATTTGATACGATATTATTATTTTCTTTGCATTCCTAACGATTAATTAAATGCCCGAATTTTTTTGGTAACATCTTTTTTAAACAAATACTTACCTATATGAATTGTTTTATTTTTTCCTTTTTTTTTTTTTTTTTTTTCTATCTTCTTGTGTTCTCTTCTGTAGCTTAAAAATGGAATCAGCAAAGCTGCCTGAAATTTGCCTTAAAAACAAAAAAAAAAAAAAAAAAATGTAGCATTTGAAAAGGCTAATAAATAGATAAATAAATAAATAGAATAAATAAATGATATAAAACAACTAATATGAATTTAGGATTAATCAATTGATATAAAATTATAAAACACACAACTATAAAGTGCCAAGTGATTTAAAAATATAAAAAAAAAAAACAAAGCGTCACATAACGAGGTACGGAGAAAAGACTTGGTCAATTTTACATTACATGATCTAATTGAAAAATTGATCCTATATACCTAATACATTAAAATATATTATAATATTAACGTTTTCATTAAGCGCAACCCTTTTTTTTCTTTTTTTTTCTTACTTTTTCTTTATCTTCGGTTTTGTTTTTTGTTTTTTTTTTTTTTTTTTTTTTTCCTTCTCATTTCTTGTTTTTGGATCAAATGCGTTATTACCTATTTCTTTAGAGAAATTTAAGAGAAAAACAATTTTTTTTTTTTATTTTATGTTATTTTTTTTTTTTGGTTTTCCTTTTTTGTTCATTATCTTTTTTTTTTTCTTTTTTTTTTTCTTTAATACGTAAGATAAGTTTATTATTAATTTTACGTATATGAATGGGGGAGAAACTTGTTTTTAATAATGAAACAATTTATTCTGAAGTTTGTTATTTTTTCTATTATTTAAAAATATTTAACAATTACTACATTTAACCATCGGCTTTAATAAGATAATAGGTAATATACTAACACAATTGATTATTATTATTATCATTATTATTATTATTATTATTATTATTATTATTAGATTGAGTTTAATATTTATAGTAAAGAAAATTAACTTAAAAAACAAAAATAACAAAAAAAAAAAGTAAGAACGTGATATATACCTATACTATTATACATCATTTATTCAAGAGATATTCTTTGTCGAGTTAATTTATATTTGGTTTTTTTTTTTTTTTTTTTTATTTATATCTCATTTCTTAATGAATATTGATTTTTTCTTCAATGGTTTTGTTTCAAATTAGCAATAAAATAATAAATTATACATTGGAAATTGTTTTAATAATAAATATACAAAAATTTCAAAAGCTTTTTCTATAAAGGTTTTTTTTCGATAATAAAAATTATGATTGAAAAAAAGAAAGAAATTAATAAAAAAAAAAAAAAAAAAATATATATGTACATATATCTTTCGTATGATAAAATATAAATCAACTGTGTCCTAAACCCTTTGATATATGGATTGGTTTTTATTTATTGCCAGTATCTCTTTTACGAGAATTGAATGAAACTTATTATTTATATTATCCTATATTTAGTATAATATTAGTAAATAAGTTATTTAAGCACCTAGTTATTAATAAATCGGTAAAATTTTTGATTATTTGATCAAAGAATAACGTAACATCAACCATTACCTTATTTCTCTGGTTCCAAATTATTATTATTATTATTATTATTATCGTTCTATAAATGCGAGACACTTAAAAATGGGATTTTAGTTACCATTTATTCAATTCTTTGTGGTATAATAGAGATTTTCTTCTTTTTCAATTCTAAATTCTCGATATATTATACATTATATAGATATAAATAATAAAATAATACAATTATCTAGTATTTTTGTTACACACAAATTTTTCTCATGCCTCAGTATAATGAATTTTCAATGTACAATACCAATATCTACAATATTGATTTAATGCCCAATATTTCACAATGAAAATTGCAATAAAATTGCAATTGCAATTACTTTATCATATTATTATTATTATTATTATTATTATTATTATTATTATTACCTATTACTATTGTCAACTTGTTTTCATCGTCAAAATTTAAAAGTTTATAGATATTATTCATTAGTTTCTGGTATAATTTACGCTTCATGTGTTCAATCTTCCTCGTTCATATATTGTATTCAATATTGTTTAATAAGCATAAATTGCATTTTTCAGTCAAAATATTATCCTCATATTCCTCATCAACTTCATACTTTTCTTTTTCTTCATATCTAAATCAAATATATCCAAGAAACGGATTTTAAGGGTGAAAAAAAATATAAAATTAAGAAAAAAAAAAAACCATCACCATGTTTTTTTTCTTTTTTTTTTTTCTTGGTTTTCAGTTCTTCTATTTTTCACGTCATTTTCATTACGTTTTTATTATAGTATATAATATACTTACCGTATTTCGATGGGTTGAGGGACATTGAAGTCGATCGCGAAAGAGAAATACAATACTTCTCGTGCATGATCATTTTTTTAATTTAAATATTCCCATGCGGGTATCAGGACGTCTCCAAATATATACAAAAAAAAAAAAAAAATTAGCCAAAACCCCAGAAAGGGTTCCTATCTCAATTTTAAGTACCGCCTCAAAGTCTTCGAATTTTTACGTTTTAATAAAACACGATTTCTGACATTTCGCGATTAATTTTTTTCTTTCTTCCTATCGCAGTATATAGCTCCGAAAAAAAATTTCAAACTTGGTACACCTCCTTACATGTAGTAGTACTAGGTATATATCTCATAAAAAATCGACAGATTTTTAACGATATAATTTTCAAAGCTACAGCGCAGCCCAACAAAAAAAAAAAAAAAAATTTCTTATCTTCAAATTGTGATCAACAAAATTTTGCCATTAAAAATCTGTTAATTTATTCACCGATACCTACTGCTAATTATAGGCAAGAAGCGATATAATGCGATAGGAAGTAAAAAATTGTCCCAAAGTACTTAGAATTGTGATAAGAACCTGGGATTTTTTAATATTTCGCATACATCTTTGTCTTAGTTTTTCTATCATTTTTCCACCCTAATATAGAAATATTGTAATTGGTATAGGTACAAGAAGTAGAAATTTGTTGCCAAAACTCATTTTATTTTTGAAAATAGTATATATCTATAAATTAAATAATTATGTTAAATATAAGCGTATTTATGCAGCATATTGGAAAAGAAAAGCAGACGGAGTTCTTACAGGTACGAGTCTTTTCTCACCGTCTCTTTCTCTAACGATATAATAATCTCTACCATTTATAATTTGCTTTTTCGAATAGTCTTGTATATTTTGATAAAGCGGTGGCGGGCTTCTTTGCACTGCTTTTGTACCGTCAAATTTATAAACTGGTGGTTTAGGGACTGCCTGAGGATCTTCGCTAAATTTTTCCCGCTTTATTATTCTGAGGTATATCACCTCTCCAAAGAAAGCTGCAACTGCTACAGAGAAACCGATTGCCATACCTATGTACGTCATTGTTAAATCCGAGTTTCGAAGTTGTCTTTCCTTAGATTCCAAATTTAAAGGACATATTTTTGTGCTTGAGAGGTGAGAAGATGTCTTGACTTTTACCAGTCCAGATTCGACCAAAGACATCAGTCTGTTATTAATTGGATTAGGTTCGTGTTAAAATTTGTCAAATTTTCATTTTTATTTTCATTTTTGTTATTTTGCTTAAGGCCCATCCCTAACTGAAAATTTCCAGATGGATTCATCTGGTAGTTCGAAATTCCTATGGATTCCGTTTGAAATCTAGTGGATTCCTAGCAGAATCCAATGAATTCTATCTGAAACCTGCTGGATTTCCAGCAAATTCCATAGGAATTTCTAACGACCAGATGAATACATCTGGAAATTTTCAGTATACTGTTGGCCTTTTTTGCCTTTTTGACCCCTGGGCTCGGATAATAATTGAAATGTGACACATTTCGACCAAAAGGAGGTGGGCGACTAGGGATGGGCCTTTAAACTCGGAATTCGAGGTCTTACCTTCTGTTGAACAATATGTCGAGTGTGCTGTTTAATTGGAACGCGAATGCCCGACTTTTCGTCAAAATATTACCGGGCATAATCACGTAGGTACATCGAAACTGTTCTGCAACGTGCATTCGAGTTTTGTTCATGTAATCATTGAATATCAGCTCTCTCACGTGGGATCTTTCCCGTATATACATCCTTTCTGAAATGAGATTAAAATGGGTTTTCAATTTTCAATTGACATAATTCGCCTTTTTGTACTCATTTTTTTTTTTTTTTTTTTTTAATTTCGATTGTATTTTGTACTAAGTTCTGCGCTTGTTGAATATATAACGGGGAACTGGAATCGAACATATATAATATATGTATGCTGCATGTAACCATATGATTCTATTATTAGATATTATACAGCAATTCTTCGTTGCGGTTTATATATATTATGGCGAGATAAAATCCTCCGCGTAATTGATACACGTGTTTGTGGTTGATTACTGCACAGACGGTGTAAATATACATTTCGCAGTCTATCATCTAGACGATTGTTCATTTCAATACATTTATTTCTACTTTAGTCCAGGATTTTTAGACATTCGCTTCGCAAAAAATCCTGATAATTGATTTTTCGATTGGATTATGTCAGAGAGTGTCCCCTAAGTATGAAACCAAGTTTGTGTCGTCCGAAACCGCGAGCGTTAGCCACTACATATCTTGAAAAACGCCTTTTCGCAAATATCTCGGAAACCGTGAGTTTTACGTTAAAAATTGTAAGGACCTTTTTTATGGAAGATAAAATTTTCCATCTTTTTTATTTAAAACTTTTTTCTCTATTGTTAATATTTGCCGAGATTATAGTCGATCGAAAAAACCAATTTTTAGATTTTTTTTTTTCGTATTTCCACAAATTATCGAGATATTTTCCAAAAACAAAAATTTGTTTTTTTTCAATTGACTATATCTCGGCAAATATTAACAATAGAGAAAAAAGTTTTCAATAAAAAAGATGGAAAATTTTATCTTCTACAAAAAAGGTCCTTACAATTTTTAACGTAAAACTCACGGTTTCCGAGATATTTGCAAAAATACGTTTTTCAAGATGGCGCCTAACGCTCGCGGTTTCGGACGACACAAACTTGGCTTTACACTTAGGGGACACCCTTTGACATAATCCAATCGAAAAATCAATTATCAGGATTTTTTGCGGAGCGAATCCATTTTCGGTGCTAAAATTCCTTGCCTACTTGTGTTTTCTCAAAAAGTCGACATATTCATTTTTGGTTGTTTTTCTTTTTTTGTTTTTTTTTTTTTTGCCTTTTTTTGTTCATTTAATTTGAATTTCGAAAACGTTCTGATTCCTCAATAATTATAATATCACGAGATCACAGATGATGTCAACTACTCCTGACATCATGTAGACTTATCTGATTAACTAAGCTCGAGAATATAACGATCTGAAAATAAGATCGAATAAAGAAAACTTGAAAAGGAAGAATAATTGTAATCAGTATGTTCAGCAGTAATTAATTTTGCAATTAAACAATTCTTCTACACGGATTCAACTTACCCTGATCAATATATCTGAGAATGTCAGTACTGTCGTTATGAGAAAGGTCTAAAAATTGACCATATCCCTTACTGACAGCACGACGTAGCATAGAAAGTTCTTCACTAACTTCCTGTGATAAATATAAAAATTTCATTATTTATCAAATATATTTATTCGAATACTTTTTTAAGTTATATACTTACTCCATTAACGACACGATCGATCGCTTCACCCTTTCTGGCAAACCATTTCAGATTTGTATTTCCCAAATCTTCTGCCGAATTTATTGGCAATGTGAATTTCGACAGAGTTAAAAAAGCTGTTAAATTTGCTGTGTAAAATGACGTCAATATTGTTATAAATATCCACCAAGTTGCGAATAGTAATCTAGCCGAATCTGTGGAGATTTTAAATCAATTCAAGCGCGAACATATTTTTTGAAATTATTTTATACAAACGAAAAGGTCGAATATTTATGGTAATCATTATTCGACTAATTTTCACCCCATACTGTCGTTAAGAATATGTTTTTAAAAATACGATAAAAGAACTGTTATTAAATTTAATTTCAAGCCTTGACCTGTTACTGGCGACAGAGTTGATCCTTGCTTAAGAAGAGCGCCGTAAACGAACCACATGCAAGTTGCCAGTGAATATTTTCTTGGCTCGCCATCTTTGCAGAAGAAAAACCTGCCAGGAATTGGATAAAAATGAATTGAAAAAAAAAAAAAATGCAATTCTAAAAATTTCTGAATATTGAAAGCAGTGACTTGCACGACTATACTTCGAACGATGAGAGAACAAAAAATGATCTCACGGAGAAATACACACCTCAGAAAAATCAGGATGTATATGATGGGCCCGACTGCAACTACAGATGCAATAATTAGACACCAAACGTTCTTGTCAAATGGGGCGAGGAGACCAGATCCGCTCGCAGATTCACCTGGTCTTTTCATTAGGATGGTCCATTCGGCTTCGTCCAAAGCTACGCTGTATTTAATAACGTTTCGCAATTCCGGTATAACGGGAAGGAACGCGACGACCATGTCAACTTCCTGTATGAAATTGTCCGTTCATAATTACTTTGGAAATTATTTTCAGCAGCATTTACTGCATGTTCATCGCTTAAGGCCCATCCCTAGTCGTCCACCTCCATTTGGTCGAAATGTGTCACATTTCGATTATTATCCGAGCCAAGGCGTCAAAAACGCAAAAAAGGTCAACTTAGCGCAAATTCTATTTCAATTCCGAACACATATGTACGTCCAAAAAAATGTTCGCTCCGTGCGAAAATAGAGTCTACGGATGGTTTTTACATTGTTACAAAATTATTCGAATTCGATTTCCTCGGCGAACCTATGTAAAAACCATCTGTAGACTCTATTTCCGCACGAAACGAACATTTTTTTAGACGTTTGTGTTCGGAATTGAAATAGAATTTGCACTAAGTTGGCCTTCTTTGTGTTTTTGACGCCTGGGCTCGGATAATGATCGAAATGTGACACATTTCAACCAAAAGGAGGTGGGCGACTAGGGATGGGCCTTAACTGGCAACGGATTGATTTCCAATTGCGTTATTACCAAGTTCCTGAATTCATATGTCGTTTCGCTAAGGCCTGAGTCCATAAGCGACATGCATAACATATCGACGCCCGATACGAATAACAGCACATTTCAAATTACGGGTGAAAAAGAGCACGTTTCAAGTTCTGGGTGGAAAAGAGCACATTTCAGATTCCGAGTGAAGAAGAGCATGTTTCAGATTCCGGATGGAAAAGAACACGTTTCAGATTGAGAATGAAAAATATCACGTTTCAGATTCACTCGAAAACTAGCACAATTCAGGTTTAACCGAATATTACTTATTACCAAGTGTCAGGTATAGGTTTATTATAAGATTGAACTAATCATTCAATGATAAAATTGAATCGAGTTTTTGTGCATAATTGTGCATTTCCAATTTCATAATAAACCTACCTGACACTTACTAATGAGTAATATTCGCTTCGCCTGAATTGTGCTAGTTTTCGAGTGAATCTGAAACGTGTTCTTTTCCACCCGGAATCTGAAATGTGCTCTTTTCCACCTGGAATTTGAAACGTGCTCTTTTTCACCCGGAATCTGAAATGTGCTGTTATTCGTATCGGGCGTCGATATTATGTTTGAATGCAATTTGAGAAACGAAACATCGAATAATTTATCATAGAGCCATTATAATTTACAACGGCTATAAAGTGCTACTTTATACCAGACGTCACATTGTTTCATCTCCATTATCGTTTTCATTTTAATATCCCTTAGCAAATAATCGAGGCGCCAAATGATTTATTGAATATTTATCAATTAGATTAACAGAGTGCATAACATTAACATACAGTGTAGTTTAGAAATCCCGAGAGTGTTGGGGTCAGTAGTAATAATCTGAGGGTAATTGTTCTCAAGCTTTCTATCTCGATCTAAATCTCCCCGTAAAATCGATATCTTCATTGTATATAATCACCTTTCTAGCAAGCTGTCCAACGACTCCGAATCTTTCATCGCCAAGCAAGTTTTGCCTAGGTCTTATAATCCTATAGGTGAAATTCATCTTTGCACGAAGCAATTCAAGAAAGTAAAAGGCGTAACCCTGTCCTTTCAGAGTTCCATCATCCATTACGGTCCCAGAGAACGGCATATCCTGTCGACGTAATTAAAATCACCATTACATCAGCAGATTTTAACTCGATCCCAACTACATAAATATCCTATTCTCTATTTTAAATACGTGCCAATTTTGTTTGAAAAAAGATGAAAAAAAAAGGTGAAAAAAGATGCCTGTTAAAAGCGGAGCTCTTAATATTAAGATTTAGAGGTCGCTCATCGCAGATTTCTATTTTCCATTTGAGTAGCATAGCAAATTTTTTTTTTTTTTTTTTATATAATTTTGTAGCTCACAAACCAATGAACAAATCCAAATGGCTCATACATATTTTCATAGGAAATTGAACACTCTACAAAAAGCTTCTCTTATCATTTTTTGATAAATTGACTTCTTCCAAAGTTATTCAAGCTCAAAGTTCAATTTATAGTTGAGTCAACTATTTTTTTTTTTGTGATTTTTTTTTTTTCCACAATGATAGATACATTTTTTATAGTGTTCAATCCCCTATCAAAATATGTAAGAGTCATTTGGATTTGTTCATTTGTTTGTGAGCTACGAAATTCTGAAGAAAAAAAAAAAAATTCCTATGCTATTTAAATGTAAAATAGAAATCCGCGATGAGCGACCTCTAAATCTTAATATTAAGAGCTCCGCTTCCATCAGGCATCTTTTTTCACCCGCCCGAAAGTATTTCAATGCGAAAATTAAAAAAAAAAAAAAAAAGAATAGTCGATTTTTTTGAACCAGTCTAATATATATGTATAGTATTTTATAACGCAACTCGGTATCAATGACCGCTCTCCACCGCAAGACACGTGTAGACAATATTTCGCTCCCAATTTCGAGGTCAAGAGTGCCAATAAAGAGCGAACTAATTTTAGAAAATTAATCCAAAAGGAAGAAACATCGGCAGGATCAGTTTACCGATCATCGTCAAAGCAAGAGTATATTTATATGCACCAGCTAGCTGGGTGGCTGCAGTTCGCTTATTATAATATACTGTCTTATCGAATATCTTTGTACACTTATAATTATAACGGTCAAGCTATGGTCAATAAGTGAACCAAATACGGTACAACAGCTTCCACCTACCGTAGACGATACATTTGATGAAATGTTTATTTATTTTCTTAATTTTTAGTGCGTAGGGTATTATATATGTATATAATGTATATATGTATGAATGTATGCATGTATACGACTACTCTCGATGGAAAGTTCTTCAAGGCTAATTATAAGAGAAAACAATGCATTATATGGGTATATGTATGTGTATTTGCCTCCAAGGTTGTTATCACCAGTTCCGATGGAATCTTGTCCCCGGCGACTGGGATATTCATGTCGTCAGTCTCGGTGGCGGCGGCGGCTTTAGCAATAGTCTCGGATTCGTGGGGGTTGACGAACTCAACCTCATCTGAAAATGATACGAAAATAAGAAGAAAAAAAAAAAAAAATATTCTTTATTCATATATATATAGCCGGTATATGGTAATTGTGAAAAATAATTGCTTATCGCATAGGAAAGGTTCGAATAAACCATTAGGATAAAATAATAACGAACCCCCTCCCCCCCCGCACCCCCATCGATTTTGCTATACCAGGATCGCTGAAAGCAATCTAAAATTATTATAGAATCTTTCATCGATCGAGGTATACAAACCCGTTTTAACTTTATGCAGCGATAAATCTGTGATTATAATATTACTCCTTGAATCGTATAATCGTACCTGTTGCTCGACTGTTTAATTAATAAGCACCTTATACGTATATATAAATCGCGGGTTTGCGGCTTTGGGAAACGACAGCAAATAGCACGGCTTACGAAGCACCGTAATCATAATTTTCGGTTATTGCTCTTGATTACAGTAATTCGTGCGAGTATCTATTCACGAAAGTATACCTCGATAGATGATTCCATATTATTAAACGTTATAACGAAACTGATTAAAAAATAACCGACTACTACTACTTGTTAGAGGAAATTATGCAAACGAGAAGAATTATAAGTATTTGATTTTTATCGAGTTCCTGTATCCACTTTTTCGTATCTTGTTTTTTTTTTTTTCTTTTTTTTTTTCAGTCTTCGCACAGACGGATTGAAAAATGCGAAATAAAATGGCCGAAATATTTCAGGGATTAGGATTATACATTTCTCTATAATACCTTTTGGATTGTCGTATAATTTGTTGCCGGAAATTTGCAGACTGTAGATAGAAATGGGAAGGGTAAAACACAGCACGATAGTAATGAGAAACTGATTCCCTCCCATAATTAGCTCGCGTTCTACATTTTTGAAAATTCAAAACCGCGGGTGTATAGAACGCTAGCTAAATATCCTGCTGACCGAAATGGCTACGGATTACTAACCAGGTATCAGGGTGACTGGAGCTGACCTACCGTCAAACGTTGAACGAAATCAATACTAATGCCTACGTTTTCATATACTCTTCATATGAAATATATATACACATCGATGTGTATTTACATAAATATTTACCGATACATAGAGAGAAAAGTCGGTGACAATATGCGGTACGACATCGGAGGTGTCGGAAGAAGCTCCCGCGCGCGCGCGCGCAGATCATATATGTATATTTACTTTCCTATATACATACATAAGTATAAGTATAAACGTTAGTACATATTTTATGGAGTGAAATTTTTTATTCTTCTCTTTCGAGTAAAACTATAAGTCTTTTCCCTCGAGATTTGGAAAAAGTGAAAAGCAGGAAGTAGAGCATAGGGTAAAAATCTTCAAATTTTCATACGGATCCGCGAAGGAATTTGTTTGAGATGATATTTTGATAATTTCTGATCATCGCAAGTGTACGAACTTCGTTGGTTTGTCACTAATTGTGAGTTAAATTGAAGATCATCATCCGCGGCTGGGAACTGGAACACAATACATTGTTTTGACCCGACCTAGTTTTAATCCCCTTTATACAATAAATATATATATAAAGTTCCAGAGTGGCCAATAAACGTTGAAGAGTCTGCAGAGAGAATGTCTGGTCAACATTATAGTGAACCTAAATTAGTTGCCAGCGATAATGAGAATCGGATTGAGTTTCGCTCCCTGAATATGTAGAAGAAGAAATGGATTGCCCTAGATGTCAGCGAGCTCCAGCACAACATTATGCTCTGGTCTCTATTCGATTATGTAATCAGCTCAGAGCTGATATGATTAGATTTTTCTCTGCGAATGAAAACAGTATTTAAATGATACGAGCGCGAGAGACAATGCACATCATTGTACGTAGAAAATTATTTCCGACATAAAATTTTATGAGGAAAGTCCTTAGGGATGATCGTGGCTTATTATAGTTGATTTTCTTGTTTGAATGTGATATAGATAGTGGTTATAATGAGAGACTCACGTTCGTGAAGGTTCAATGCCCAAAGATAAAGAGTGATCAGTTTAGTCTAATTTAACCCGCTGAAGTCCAACTGGGTGTGCAGCCACCCAGTACCACCTTGTGCAAAAGGGTCATTTTCGCTGAAATTTCTGACTTTCTTCTTGCATTATCTGTCACCGTGTTTTATAAAATGAACATATTGACACCAAACTTGCATATTCGTATTCCTGAGACTCTGACGATTTCATTTCACTACCGTAAAGTAAAAAAATCAGAATTAAAACGTGTTTTATGAGTAAACGAATTCATGGGTTACTAAACACCCAGGCTGGACCGGATCAGGACGCCAGAAAATGGTGGACCTCAGCGGGTTAAGATTTGCATTAAATCTTTGAATAAAAGATTCATATGAACACAAATACCCATACACTGCAGTAATTGTGCTCCATACGTTTTCTTTCCCATACTCTTTCAGACTTTCATGTATTCAGCAGTCGCAGCAAATTTTCTGGTTTTTCAGTTATGAATTCATAGTCGACAGCCTCGAGCTGAATAGATATAAGAATTCGATTACGCATTCTAGAAGTACATCGCATTACCTTGCAAAATTTGTCAAAAGTATGAATTCATAACTGAAAAACCAGAAGATTCGCTGCGACGGCGGAATACATGAAAGTCTGAAAGAGTGATAAAGAAAACGTATGGAGCACAATTACAGGTATGGGTATATTTGTGTTAAATAAAAAAAAAAAATATATATATATATATATTCTGATACCATAACTCGCCTTCGTTTAGACACAAGTTTTATCGAAGATCGTATAGGTCATCTATATTTTTACCGATTATAAGCCCGTTGAAGCAATGTCCGAAGTCTCTTCGATAATCTCTGTGCTGTTAAAAATAGTACATTACAATACGAGTCCGGTAAAACTTTTTCTGACGAGTGTGAGGTTGCAGCACGAGCCGAAGGCGAGTTCTGCAATCACACGAGATCAGAAGAAGTTTTTCCGTCGAGTATTGTACAAAATTTTACTTCAGGAAGTGTGAAAATTGGAGTTTTAGCACGCGAAGCGTGGGTACAACGTCCAAAATCACACGGAGTGAAGTAAATACGTTTCCATACCTGAAATGTTTCGCGTTTCCAGTGATCATCCGAAGACATCACTTTTTCCATCAACTGTACAACAAAGATGATCGTGAGATGAAGTAATTAAAAATTCTTGAACTAGGTTCAAAAATAGAAAATAAATTCATTATCATTTTGAGTTTTTTTTTTTTTTCTTTTTTCTTCATTAAAAATATTGAATTTGATATGTTTGTTTTCCGATTTGTACCTATTGATTATTAGGAAAATAATATTAACATTGAAAAATATAAAAAAATATAATTATAAAAAATCTAATCAATCAAAAAAAACCGATTTCAAAACCTATGTTTTACCGCGACTCAGACATGAATTTCATAGAAAACACGATTGATTATACACTTTACTGATATTTTCGAGGTTGCTGATTACGAATCCGATATTCAAATTCGGAAAAATAAAATGGCGTACCTAAAATATATGTGCTATACTAAATTAGACAATAGATTCGGGAATTTCGGGGAAAATAATTATTCTCTTGCAATATAGTAAACAAAGTCTTTATTTCCAGAAATTAAAAGTCATAAGTCAATCCTAAGCCGGATAGAGATCTTCATGTGTGATAGTTGGGCTCGCTAATAGTGGAATAATGGTTTCTGACGAAAACTGCTCCCTTTTTTATTGAAAGGATTTCCCTTCGCTTGAAGGTGATAGGAGAAGTTCCAGAACCTAGATAGAAAGAATAGTATTTCGTATCAATTATAAATGGCATTGTAATCCGAATGAGGATAAGAGATACGCCTTTGTGCATTTAGTAACATTTCATTAGAATGCGGATTTGGCGTTTCGAATACAATAACAAATTTCGAACAAATCCCTTCGCCTCTTGGAAACAAATTGTACGTATGATAAATCAGGTATCAGAATTTTCATTAACAATATATTAATATTTCGAATCCATTGTTAGAGTAAACCAGTCGACCGAGTCCGCTTAGGGGGAGAAAGTTCCAAGTAAGCGAGCTACCTGCACAGCTCGGCTGACTAGGCAGCTGAACTGGCATGGAACGCGCATACGTTCACTAAAAATGCTCTGGATCAGCCCGCGCAGGTTTGCGCAGTCTGATCCACACTTCATTCGAAAGCTGATATTCTAAGCTAAAATTAAAAAAAAAACGAAGGCGGGATGTCGTGGGACTCTTAACTAAAAGTCTACGCAAAGTCAATATTTATTTCCGAACGAAGGCACTTTTCGGGATTATCGTTAGACTACGTAAACATGGACAATAAAGACTATTTTTTAATTGTAAAATGAGCAAAATTTTCTACATACCTTGAGGAAGATCATCCATTTTGTCGAAATTGATCATCACTTTACACTGTTAAGTTATGAGTGTTCAAAGTTAGAGCGGATATGAAACCGAAATTCAGGTACGTGACTGTTACGGACGAGGGTCAACTTTGGACTGAAATATCTAAGAGACTATAAGGGTTAAAGGGTCGGGACAACCGGGAGGTTACGCAGAAATTAGTTCTTAACCAATCCCCCCGGTCGTTATACCTGCATGGAAACGTTCGTTTTTTTAATTTTGGCCACGTTTTCGCGAAAATTCCCCACTGTGAGTCTCCAGACCAAGCTATACCTACGATTTGACCCGTGAATTTTTATGTTGGTATCCTAACCCTAAAACATTTCGGACTTACCCTTTTGAGTTACGATTTTTCATCAATAAAAAACTATTAGGACCATTTCATAAGTTCTGAAAAATCACAAAAATTCATAACGTAACAGCCCGCTGCTTTTAAAAATGCTGAAAGTATGTCTCTTCTGGTGAAAAAGAAATTGACACTTTTTTATTTTCTTTTCCTGTTTTGGAAATTTTCGTTGCAAATACATCCTTACTATCATCGTTTCATATACGAGACGATATTATTTGAAAACTAAAAATTCGTCTCAACAAAAAGAATTTAATAATGTTTTTTTTTTTTTTATGACAAATTTCAATATCTCTCAGTGAAAAAAAAAAAGCATCTTCAAGTTCTTCCGCTTTTTTTTGTTCCTAATCGTCGCATTTACGGAATGATGAAAGTATAGCGTATTTCCAAATAACATTTTCAATAAGATGTTGGAAATAAAGAGGTGAAACAAGAATAGAACAGACGAAATAGAAAAGTAGCCCTTACGGAAAAACCCCTTCAAGTTTGAGGGTGAACCTTCAATTTTCAAGGTTTCACCCTCAATTCTGGGGGTGAAACCCTGAAATTTCAGGGTTCAACCTCCAATATTCACGGTAATACCTTCAATTCCTATGGATGAACCATCAATTGAAGGGTCATCCGTGAAAAGTTGGTGGATCAACAATGAAAATTGAGGGAAAACCCCCAAGGAATTGTGAAATATCCCTCAAACATTGAGGGACAACCTCCAACAATTGAAGGATAACCCTGAATAGTTGGGGGTCAATACTGAAAATTGCGGGAAAACCCCCAAGAATTGAGGAATATCCCTCAAACATTGAGCGACAACCTCCAACAATTGAGGGATAACCCTGAAACGTTGTGGGACAACTCTGAAAATTGAGGGATGACCCTGAATAGTTAGGGGTCAACCCTGATAAGTGGCGGGTTACTTGAAAAGTCACTTCAAAAAGTCACCTCAAAAACCCTGAAGTTGAAGGGACCCCCATTTGACGGTTGTTCCTCAAGTTGAAGGTACCCCTCAATTCAGGGTTAACCCCCAAGTTGGGGGTACGAAATCACCCTGAAAGTTGAAGGCTCAGTTGAGGGTGATATTTTGAGGGGTTTTTTCCGTAAGGGAGGTACAGGAGAATTTTATTTAACAGGGGAGGTATCGATCAAGTCGAGTCAAAAAGTCTCAGTTTTTATGTTTTCAACATATCAGTGTTCATTCACGTCACACATAAAAATGATTAACGAAAACCGAAATTTTGAAAACCGTAGTCGCGAAAAATCGAAAATTCGAAAATCCGAAAATCGAACTATTCGACTTTTCGGTAAAACCGATTTCGACTCGGCGGTTTTCGACTTTTAAACCGAAAACCGAGAATCGATTTCAATCGACTTGTCAGTTTTTGAAAAAAGTCGACTTTAATTGCCAGCCCTAGAAGAAAGCAACTGCTTTCGTCCCTTGGGAGGGAAGCATTTCAGACCTGAAGTTTCTTGCAGATGTTACGAAAAACTTACCTTACTACGTTTTTTTTTTTTTAATTATCTCAAAAGTCTGTTTTCCGACTACCTTATACCGTTATTCCGCCGATCCCCATAATTGAGGTAGAAATAAGAGCCCAACTCCGAAGGCTTTTTCATGGAATTTCTTTCAGCGATCAGAGTTCAGCGCGTTATCGTAAATTGTGGTTGTTCATTTATTTCGACTTTCACTAATAAGCCAAAAATGTGTGCTATGTTTTGGGATGTTTGTATTCGGAATTCCAAATAGAATCGGGCTACGATACGGCCGATTTTGCATTTTCCATGCGTCGGCTTCGATATAAGTCGAAATAAATGGCACGCCAACACTTTTTGATCATAAAAAAAAAAAAATCCCGATTCCATTCGATCAAACGTACCAGTTCGAACTCATTACTTGTCAAACATCGGCTGCCAAAAGGACAAGTCGATTGATAGCCCCGGTTCGGAGAAATTCGAGAAAATAGACGAGGCGGTAATAACTCGAGTAGCCCCCCCCCCCCCCCCCCCCCCCCAACCTTAACTCTTCGTATTTAAAATCCCACTTGGTATCGATACAATTTTGTCTTACGTATACATTATTCATTCCTCATTCTTATTTTGTTGCAACAGTCCTGATTTACGAAAAAACTTTGTAGAATATCTTGATGTGTGACAAGTCTTGATCTGAACAGGTAAGTGAATCCAATACAGTGTTTTGGAACTGTACCATAAACTTGTCGAATTCGTATCATACCCGGCCGCACAGAGGATTGCTTTCCAGGCTGTTGCTGATGTTATCAACCGAGTTATTCGCTGGACTTGCCAAATTGGAGTCTCTGTAATATCAGTGTCAATGCCGTTATCTTCCTTGCGTAAGTACATGCACTTTTTTCTCACTTAATAAACAACAGCGACCAAAGTTCGATTGATGTCCCCCAATATTTGGTAATCTATACAAGGGGTATCTAGAAATCATGTCACCCTGATTCTCTCCCTCCCTCGCCACATGCCACGTTTCGTCGGGTTGGTTCTCGCTCCTTCCTTGACTTCTGATCTAACATAATTTGCGAATCACCCCAGTCGTTACATATTTGAACAGTCGAATTAGTTGAGCGAGAACAACAGAGTAAACGCCATGTTTCGTTTCGCGGTGATTTCCAACTTGGTCTTTGCCATTGTGCAGGCCCAGGCAGAGCCTACGTGCGAGATTCAGGGTCACCATAATGTGTGTCACATTGGAGGTGTATTAACCGAGGTGACTGAACAGGAACAGTCCTATGTACTGAGAATTGAAGATCTGAATTTGGTATCAACAAAGCCTGGGGCCTTCAAAAATCTCTCGATTGAATCATTGTGGATTAGAATCATTAATGGGAGCCGAATCTCAACTTTGGAATCCGGATCGTTTACTGGCCTGCCAAAATTGGCCAGCTTAGATCTTAGTAAAAACGTTGTTAGGCTGATCCCAAATTTATTCCGAGAATTGTCTCAGCTGAAGTATTTGGACTTGGGCTATAATCAAATCACCGAAATACCAGATGGGACTTTCAACGGACTGTCTCGACTGACGACGTTATACCTGCCAATCAACAAGATATCAACGATAACTAAAGCTACATTTTCTGGACTTCGAAACTTGTTACATATCTCTTTAAATAATAACGAAATAGTTGGCATTGCGTCCGAGTCCTTTGAACACCTTGGAAAATTGCATACTCTTGATTTGACAACACTTTCAAAGGTTTGACTGATCTTGAGGGTTTAAGTCTTGCTGACAACAGACTGACGTCTCTGCCTAGAGAAGCCTTCCGGGGATCGCTGAAACTAGAGAGATTGTATCTTCAAAGGAATAAAATTGCTCGAATTGAATCTAACGCTTTCTTCGGACTGAGTCATCTAGAAGTGCTGCACCTCGGTCACAACGAGATAACTGATCTTCAACCCGGTGCATTTGAAGGACTTTCGGCTGTGGGGGATCTTTACTTGAGTGACAACAAAATTCACACGTTATCACCTGAATTATTTGCTGGACTTGGCGAGTTGGAGTTTTTGTATATGACTAATAATACTTTGACTTCAATCAATCCATCTGATCTTCAGTTGCCAAGTAATGCTACAGTCAACTTCGAAGATGATTATTAGATGCAGCAGTACATTGTTTTTCGATCCGCACAGCTTGTATTACTAGTCCAAAATCCGTGTTTGTACTAGATGAATTTATGAATGCAGCATGGAAGTATGTGCTGGAATCTCTGAATAAAAGATTTATGAATACAATAGTATATTACTCACCTAGGGAGGGAAACTAGGCTAACCCAAACTGCGTGTGAGATTGACTGGTAAATGGTAATTGACCTCCCGTATGAGGTATACTATTTTTCACCACCCGTTGCATCGGAAAGTACGACTTCCCGCTCACGCGAGGGGCCGAAAGTCGTACTTTCCGTGCAGGTGGGGTGAAAATACCTATACCTTTAATCGTGTTCCATACGTTCTTTTTCCACTGTATTTTTAATTCCATCTTTTATATTTTTACTTCCACTCAGCAGTCAGCGAATCTTCTGGTTTTTGAGTTATGAATTCATGTTCAACAGCCTTGAGCCGAATAGGTAAGAATTCGATTGCGCATTCTGGAAATACATCATTACCTGGCAAAATTTGTTAAAAATTTGGACTGATCGCGCCTGCCCTTGCAGATAATTAATTCATTGAGTCCCATAATACCAATATGTTCATTATCAGAGTTTTCAGTGAAAAGAAAATAAGAGATACAGTGAAAAACGGTCTCGTCATTTGGAAGAACGGTATAACTCGGAAACTCAACTGTTTGTTCAATGTGACGGGTTTCAACTTTTTGGGGTTCCATTTATTATACTCAGAAGCATTAGTATGTACTACCATGTTATGTTAAATTATATACTGATACGTTCGGATCTTACCTTACTACGTTTTTTGTCACTTATCTAAAAACTATGTTTTTCGATATATACCGTTATTTCGCCGATCCCCACAAACTAGGTAGAAATAAAAGCCCGACTCCGAAGCCCTTTTCATGGAATTTCTTTTAAGGGGGTATCCCCACCTTTAAATGAGTTAACATTCTAAGAAAGAGATTGATATTTTACAGCGAATTTGAGAGTCTGATCAAATCCAAAAAAATCAAGAAGTTTAGGGAGAGTTTGACCCTCATTATCCATACTTAACATTGAATATTATTTTGAGTCTATTAGTAGTTACGCTGAATATAGAAAAATACAAAATTACTCGGTTGTCGCAAAGAATCAGTAGTACCGTTGGATCGATTTTGGAATTTTTGGTCTTCAATTGTTCAGAAGAGATGCCTCTATCATATGAACATAGAACTTTTTGATATGACTATTTTTGGTTGAGATAATAGAAAAAATAGAAAAAAAAAAAATTGAAGAATTAGAAAAATCTCAGTAAAAACTAAGCGAGTCAGGCAATTTTCGCGATATCAAAAAGTTCTATGTTCATATGATAGAGGCATCTCTTCTCAACAATTGAGGACCAAAAATTCCAGAATCGATCCAACGGTACTACTGATTCTTTGCGACAACCGAGTAATTTTGTATTTATCTATATTCAGCGTAACTACTATTAGACTCAAAGTAATATCCAATGTTAAGTATGGATAATGAGGGTCAAACCCTCCCTCAACTTCATGATTTTTTTGGATTTGATCAGACTCTCAAATTCGCTGTAAAATATCAATCTCTTTCTCAGAATGTTGACCTATTTAAAGGTGGGGATACCCCCTTAACGATCAGAGTTCAACGCGTCAGCCTTAGACCACACATTGTACTGCAACCAGTCTGATAGCCAAAATACAAGCATCGGTTCAAGAAATATCGTAAAAAAGTTAACTATTCGTATTTACAAGCCCATTTGGTTCCATGAGATTGGAGATACTATTTTGTCTTACATATTATATACAATATACATCATTCATTTCTTATCCTTATATTCTATTGCAACAGTCTTGAATTACAAAAGCAGGTAAGTATTCAATACAGTATTCTGGAACTATAACATAAATTTACGATATATCGTACCTGGGCACAAAGATGATTGTTTTCCAGGCCTCCGCTAATGTCCCGAGCTCCATATCTCCGCCCCTCATAGACAAAGAATTGTGTAATTCAGTTTACAGATGTCGAAATCTACAGTGAGTTAAAACCGTTTCGAATGTTGAACCACGGGCTATTGTCAATTCCTTAAATTCTTTATAAATTTTGTTCATCACATGTTTCGTTCCTTATCTTCGTCTCATTCCGAGAATTCTGATCTTCCGTTATAACTGTCGGTACATTTCCTGATTGATTCAAACTGTTGCAAGTATGATTATTATGGGGAAAGGTGAAAATGAGAGTTTGAATTGAACGAGACCTTTTCATGAAAACTGACGCAGAGCATTCGCAGATATGTGTCAATTTTATAGATCACATGAAAACCACCAGTTAATGCCAGACTGGTGGAGATCAAATTTTTATCGTGTTGCCACAGACCTATTTCCACCGAATTTATCCGTTCTGTAGAAACGTGGGAACGATTCTTGGTAAATTAGATTTCTGAGGAACGATTCGTCGTCTGAGTATGATTTCCAGGAAATTCGATATAATGTTTCTCTTGACGGGCATTAAAGGCTGAAGTCCGAATGATACCTCTTTGCATGTGAGCTTGTAGCATGTATAAATAGTTCGGATAAGAAAGCGAAGCGAAAAAATAGTCATGTTCCGTTTCGCCGTGATTGCAAATTTCTTTTTGGCAGTGGCGCTGGCCAAGGTGAAGTTGGGGGAGGAGGATCCAGATCCTATAGTTTGTTACAATCAAAGTGTTTCAACTTACGTGAATAATAAATACAGGCTGGAAATCGGGAGCTTAAATTCGGAATCAATTGTACCTGGCGCCTTCAGAAATCCTACAATTCGAGGTTTACGATTATGTCATACAAATCAATTCGCAATTTTACAACCTGGAGTGTTTGCCGGACTGCCGAAATTGGAAATTCTCTATCTTGAGAGTAACGTTGTTAAGCTGACTCCTGACTTATTTCAAGAACTGTCTAATCTGAACGAGATGAGAATTGGTACCGCCGAGATCCATCACATACCAAATGCGACTTTCAACGGGCTATCTGGATTGAAGATTTTGTATTTGAACAATAACTGTATTACCGCTATAAATGAGACTACATTTTACGGACTTTCGAAGCTGGAATACTTAGACCTGGGGTCAAATGAAATAGCCAGCGTTGCATCCGAGTCTTTTGCACACCTTGGGGAATTGAGATTTCTCCGCTTGAGCCAAAACAAAATAACGGAAATAAAGCCTAAGACTTTCCAGGGATTGCAGAAACTGGATTTTCTGAGTCTCTCGTTCAATAAGATCGTGAGAATCGAATCAAGTGTTTTTGCGGATTTGAGTTCTTTGAAAAATATATTTCTTTGGAAAAACGAAATTTTTGATTTTCATTTTTCTCATTCAAATGGAGAGTTGCTGCCGCAGGAGAGTTTGCATTTGACTGAAAACAAGATTCGCCACATACGAGATGGGTCTTTCAACGTGCTACCTGAGTTGAAGTATTTATATTTGACCTTCAATGATATTTCCATTATAAATCGGACCACATTTCACGGACTCTCGAAGCTGGAATTGTTGAGCCTGGAGATAAATAGAATAGCTAGCATTGCATCCGAGTCTTTTGCAAACCTTGAGAAATTGACCAATCTTAGATTGCGCGCCAACGTATTGACGGAAATCAAACCCAACACTTTTCGAGAATTGCCGAATCTCAGTGATCTGGATCTTTCGTATAATAAGATTACCGCAATTCACTCGAACGCTTTCATTGAGTTGAATTCCTTGTCGAGTCTCAACCTTCAAATCAACAAAATTTCTGATTTCTTTTTCTCTGATTCAATCGGGAGGCTGCCACAGCTGGAAAACTTGCTGTTGAATGACAACAAGATCAACCACGTACGAGATGAATCTTTCAGCGGGTTACCTGAGTTGAAGAGATTACACCTGAGCGACAATGATATTTCCGCTATAAATCGTACCACATTTCACGGACTTACGAAGTTGGAAAATTTAGACCTAGCGCAAAATAAAATAACTAGCATTGCATCTTGGTCTTTTGAGACCCTCCGGAAATTGCGTGTTATTGATTTGAAGTTCAACAATATAACAGAAATAAAACCCAATACTTTTGAAGGCTTAACTAATCTTGAAGATTTATACATGAGTCGAAACAGCCTGACGTTTCTTCCGCGAGAAGCATTCCGCGGAATGCCGGTACTGAAGCGCCTGTTTATTGAAGGAAATAGGATTGCTGTGATCCATTCGAACGCTTTTCTTGGTCTGAGTCGTCTGGAAATGCTAGCCCTCAGCGGCAATGAGATTTATCATCTCCAAGCTGGTGCATTTGGAGGACTTTCTGCTGTGAAAGATCTTTACTTGTCTCATAACACGATTCACACGCTATCAACCGGGTTATTAGCTGGACTTACCAAATTAGAGTCTCTGTATATGGCTGATAACACATTGACTGTAGTTGATGCAATCGACGTTAGGTTGCCAAGTTCCGCTGCAGTCTACTTCTCTAATTACACCGAGGTAGATGATTTTTACTACTAAGCGGAACTTTGAAACCAGAGAAATTGGTTTTGGGCTGAAATTAGTGAATATGAGCATCTCTCGCTTGTACGGATGAAGTATTTTGTTACCTAGAACTAAATTTTATTTCGCCGTTTTTGTTTAGTAAAATGATATTAATTTGGTTGAAAAAATTCTATCTCCCTGTGCAACTGCAGTGAAATGTTATTTTCCAATTTTCACCGTTATTGTTAGTGCTTGATAATAATATACCCGAGTCGAAATTTCAGGCCTGCTTTGAACCTCCTTTAAACCTCGTAGTTCGTCGAGAGTCTGTCAAATCTTGGGAGTATCGAGGAGTCAAAGGAGGTTCAAACGGAGATGCAAACTATTGGTACGTTTAATGTCAGACTCCACTTGAACCTACAAAAGTGGCAGAAATTGAACATTTTCATTCAAAGGAGGTCTTGGAGGGTGTAACAGAACCTCCTTTCAACCCAGTTAAACCTCGTATCAACGCTCACGTCGACCCTCCTAACCCTCCTTTCGGCCTAAATCGATCTCGCGCAGACCCTACGGACCCTCCTTTCGGCCTGAACTGACTCGCTCGTAGAGCCTACAGACCCTCCTTTCGGCCTGAATCGAATTTCGCGTAGAGCCAGGCTGGTTAAACTCATGATTAACCAACGCCTAGGCAGAAAATTATTAATTGATAATAAAAGAAAAAAACAACAAAAAAAACAAAAAAAAACGATATTTGACGGATATTATTGTCAGATGACCTAACCTACGCATCATTATGTTGATAAAATCGCATTATATTCGCACTGAAAAGATCGCCGCATTTTTCGTCCCCGCCGGGATTTGAACTCACGTCCGCTCGGTTACTAGTCGCACGCCCTAACCACTACGCTAAACTATCGTATGGCATTAGACTCAATACTCTTCTACTTGTTCGAGGCCCATCAAAGTGTCAAGTTATTACTCGAAATATTTCAATGTCATCAAAATTTGGCATTTGAGTATTGGCATTTGAAATTTGACTAGATTGAAGTTCTTGCATATATTATTACGATTAATTACTAAATATTATATCATGCATCTTTCGTTTACGCAGTTATCTGTTTATCCGAATAAAATATGACATTTTGTTAGAAAAAAAAAAAAAAAAAAAATGGTCCAGGAGGTCCACTAAAATTTTTATGTTTATTTCGACACTTTCTTTTAGTTAAAACATAAATTCACTTAAAGTGGAAAATTTCACTTCTGTCCGAAGAACTAAAAACAGTGTTGAAATTACCATAAAACTTTTAGTGGATCTCCTGGAACATTTTTGTCTCTAATAAGTAATAGCTGTGTACCTTTATATTCCATATTTTACAAATCCGGTAAACCGATCGAGCAGTGATATAGAGATCTATTATTGTGGAATCCACAACTGATCCTGATACGGGCCATTGTGTTGTCAAGGCTTTAGCGTTGGGCGCACGCCCACGAGGTTCCATTGCACTTAAATTTAGCGAGATATGCGTTATCAATATGTGTGGATTACGTATTTTTGTGTAAACTACAGAGTTATGGATATAATAAACTAAGACCCGACGTTGAAAGTAGTAGAGTTTCAAAAAAACATATCCCCGAATCCAGACTACTGCCTCGACCCTACGTAACCTCTTTGGAATCCAGTCTCCTGCCTTGACCCTACATAGACCCTCCTTTGGATCCAAAGTTTTTGGTCCTGATTGTTCTTGGCCAGCATTGGATCCAAAGTAGGCTATGGAGGGTCAGAGTAGGAGACTTCGGATCCAAAGGAGGTTACGTAGGGTGAAGTCAGGGGTCTTAGGATTCAAATGAGGCTACGTAGGTTCATGTCCGCGAGATATTTGCGATCTAAAATAAGTCTAGGAGGGTCATTGGAGGATGAAGTAGAGCGAAAGGAGGCCTAGTAGGTTCAACGGAGAGTGGCGGCCCATGCATTACAAAGAGAAATAGGTTCTAGTGCATTCAAAGGAGGGCTAAAATTTCTTCTCGGGTATCTCAATGATACATCTATGAATATTAGGGTGGTTCAAAAAAGACCTAATTTCTCAGATGTTGCTGCTCATTCGTGAATATGTTGTTTGTGATTTTGAAAAATTATTCCATATTTTGGAGCTCTATAGGACAATATTTACTACTGCCTCAGTGAAGTTGAAATTTCGAAATTTTGCCATTTTTGGCAATTTCAAAGTTCTCAGATCAAAGTCCTCATCTGGCTACCTCTAGGTTCTCATTCAATGAGGATGTTGGTTCAAGATGAGACTCGCACGATAATATTTAGTACTGCCTCAGAGACATTGAAGTTTTTTCACTATTTAGGGGTTTTCTTAGAGATTGGATCGCCAGGTGTTGCTCATGAGACAGTCTTTTCCTACCATTCTAAGGAAAAAGTACACGAAGTTTGCAGTATGTGGGACCATTTTTACTACTGCCTCATGTTGCTAATTTTACTTGAAGGAAAGTCGCCCTCAATGAGGCAGTAGTAAAAATGGTCCTGCAGACTGCAAACTGCTTGGATTTCTTCCTTATATTGGTAAGATGAAACTGTCTCATGAGCAGCACCTGGCGATCGAATCTCCGAAAAAACTCCAATGTCTCCGAGGCAGTACTAAATATTATCGTACGAGTTTCATCTTGAACCAACATGCTCATTGAATGAGAATCTAGAGGTGGCCAGATGAGCGGTTTGATCTGAGAACTTTGAAATTGCCAAAAATGGGAAAATTTCGAAATTTCAACTTCACTGAGGCAGTAGTAAATATTGTCCAATGAAGCTTAAAAAAATGGAATAATTTTAAAAAATCACTAACAACATATTTACGGATGAGCAGCAACATCTGAGAAATTAGGTCTTTTTTGAACCACCCTATAATGAATATGTAGCAATAATAAAAATGTGTGTACAGTCTTATTTATATCTGGTTGTCCTGTCCTCCTCTACTAGCTGATACCTGCACTTTTATCCTATAATGAAATTCTTCATTTGCCGAAAAACTTGGAGGGTTCATACCTCGCCTGAAGGATAAACAGGTTGACCTAAAATGAGAATTAAAGATCCACTTGAATCGAAATCCTAGCTGATCCTTTTTTTAAGATAAGGGGGTTTTTTACTTTTTTATCTATACATTGCATTTTTTATTGTATAAACATTTTACAGAATCGGTGTCAAAATGCACCTCGCTGTTTAAATTATACATCAAATTAACCATAATCTCCACTCAGCTGTTATTTTCAACAATCCTTTTCGTTCTTTTCGTCTTCTCTAAGCTTGAAATTATTGTCCTTTATCTGCAAATAATTAAACGGAATATATTCATCGATCAAAGAATTGAATGTTATTAATAAATGATGAAGCTGTTTGAATCAAAGGCCTTTATTTTTATTCTTTGGCCAAAAAGCTTGGCTTTAACGATACAGGAGCGGTAAATTCAGCGATTGAGTAACTCTTCATATAATATACTATAATAGTTAAATGAGTGGGTGGTCAGGTATCACTGATTTCGCGGTAGCTATAGACAGAAGATTTAAATGAGAAAGCAGACATAATCACAAGCCATGTGAAGGTAGAGATGAAGATTGATCGCTTTTTAACTCGGCTAGTCTAGCTACAAAGTGGAGAGTAGTATAAAGTCTGTATTCCTATGTATATTATATGCAGTATCTCCACTGCAAGATAAAAAAAAAAAAAAAAAAAAATTCAATCAAAAATGAATAAAATATGAAGATTTTTAGGTGGGATTTAACGAACTTGAAGCTGAATAACAGATGTCGGATTCTTCGTTGGATTGCGTGCCCGCAAAGAAACTGCCAAGTTCCCACAAATTACACGACCGGATGATAATTTGCCTGACGGTATCTCTTGAGCAGTAATTTTATCTGCCAACATCGTGTAAGCACAATTGAGTTATTTCGCATCTGGTTTTGAATTTATAAACTCTCGAGTTACCGGTAATCGTAGTATAATTTTGGAATAAAACTGTTACTGCTGAGTGCTGCTGCAGCTTAGCAACTAACAGAAATTGTCTATATATAGTCGAATGAATGGTTTATACAATTATTATCGCCACGTGGCACAATTATATAATTATAGTTTTTAATAGACGAACATTTTCGCCAATTTAGACTCGATTTGCATTACCGCCATTATTTGACACGTCTGAATGATTGGTGGAAGGATGAGGTTGATATACAGTCTCTTCTTCTTCTTCTTTTTTTTCGACTTCGTCTTCTTCTCGCAGGATTTTCTGCATTTACAAAAAAATGGAGACAACAATTTTCGCAGAAATTCACTCCTAGTTTTTCTACTATTACGGATTTGTGGGCACCTACCGTTTCCTTATGACCAATCACTTCGAGTGGCGATGAAAGTGACGTTGTACTTCCATCTTCAGAGCTCAGATCTTCAATGTTCAAAAGAAACCTGGAGGAAAGGGACTGTGTCGAGTGTCAGACGTGATAAGGATTATAACGAAAAAGGATATTATCGTTTTGTCCTTTCGCAGAAATATTTCATTTTTTTATCATGAATTTACCCTTCTTCAATAGCAGCCTCTGGTTGAAGATAATCCTCGAATTCTTCACCGTCGAGGATTCTTAGCTGCGGAAGAAGAGTCTGGAAAAAAGTCTGTTCATTTTTAGGCCAATTTTTCGAATTCTTGTTCAAGTTATTGGCTAACCACGAACCCTTATCTCCTCTTTATAGTCCGAAAAGTGATTATCCGTGATTCGAAGTTCTCTGAGCTTACGACACGATCGTAAAAACGCAAAGTAGGAAACGTCGGTTATTTGATTCCTGCTCAGATCGAGATTCAACAAATTTTCAACACTGGAACAGGGCGAAGGATCCGAAACTGAGTTTTCTCTCACGTTCAGCTCCTGAAGATTCGGAAATCCTGAGACACCGTCCAAGTGTTTCATGTTGCATCTGCAGACGACGCAGATTATTAATTATTTCTTTTGGATTTACGGGAGTCAAAATTATGCACAGAATCGTTTCCCCCATTAATAAAAAATATTGTCACGTTCAATCTTTCGTATACTAGATGTAACCGCTGACCAGAATTATCTCGACTTCGCACTTCTCGTGCGATAAATTCGCTGTGGTTAAATCCCTTATCAAAATATTTCTCTTTTTATACTTCGCGATGTACTGACTGATAAAAACTGCAATCTGATACGTGCAGCTGACGCGAATACGAGAGTGTTAACGAACTCTGTACGACCACCACAGCTGCACCAGCTGAAATTATTCGCCGATTGAAACTATAACCAGTGTAAAATTTGTGACTAGGAATTATATGTTCGATATAAAATTTCCAACCGATCTTTGAGTCAAAAATTCGAGTTCAAATTCATTTTTGCATACGATAATCAATAAATATTACATCTTCACTGTTAGCAGAAATAAAAACGAATTAAAAGTCCAAATCGATTACCTAGCCACACTCAAAGTCGTCAAGGCCATAAGACTAGATCCAAGATCGCGAAAGGACGAAATGCAGCTACCGTCTAAAGTCAATATTCTGAGTCTGGGTGTGTAGTAAGACAATCGATGAAGACCTGCCTGTCCCGAGACGACTTTTAACTTGACTTCAGTTATGTTCTGTGGGTCAATTTCTCCGGTGACTTGAATCTAGGATACAGATAACGATTGATCATTGATCGATTATTATTATCACTTCGTTTGGGGCGAAAGTATTTAAACAAATAAACTTAAATTTGATTTATCTGCGCTGTTGATGGTCGAAAGACTGTCAGACGCGATTAGTAAAGCGAATATACTTAGGTAGGTATACCCGATGACTGTATGTAGGTATACATCGCATATGCATGATGATAAATTATTTATACTACATGGGAGTGTGAGCAAGTAGGAAGCGTATGAGTGGCAATATGGCAGTACGAAGCCAGTACGGAAATGTAATGAACAGATTGGAGCTGACTGGCTAATATGCGAAGCATTAGGGATTAGATTGTTTCGGTCAAGGACTACTTAGAATTCTACCCACGTGCTGGACGCCCGTAGTCCTAACGGCCAGCAAGTAAGAGAATTATTAACCGAGACCGTGCAGAGAACATGGTTTGATTAATGCAAGCCACTTTTATGATCAATTGATTCGTGCGGGTAATCCGCTATTATTATCATAAATTTTGAATTCATTTTTGGTTTTATCACACTATATTGTAATCCCACAGCTTCCTTCTTCTCGTTCATTCGCAGGCTACGTTGATACTCATAATGAGAGGAAAATAATTATTACGAGATTAACATAAGCTTTCGCCTTTTATCAACTATATTCGCCGGAATATCGTTATCGATATTTTCTGCAGGACATTTCCTTGAACTTCATGTAGTCTCACACCGTTATACTATAGAGAATATCGAGAATAGTTGGAATTATTGACTAGAGCCAGCCTATCGTCCTTTATCGATTTATAGCTAGGCCATTAAAGTAGGTACATAGTTCACACGGAAGCACGAATCAATCGATCGTGTACAAGACATGGAATAATTTCTCTTTAGAATTCGCGGCGAAAAACGTAGATCAGAGATAATATATAAACAGTTTTTTTTTTTTTTTTAGCATTACCAACAATTTCTTCAGGTCTGTTTCTAACGGCTGAGTGCTGAATGTGTAAGTTAATTTTTTCGTACTATGAAGCTTGTTATCTTCTGCAGTGTCGCAGTTGGGCGATTGGTGTGTCTCTATCGTACGCACTGCCGCACTAGGATCCGCGGTTTTCAATTTCGCAGCTTCCATACTGAATTTGCAAGCGTCTGGGAATAAGGATGAGTGTGAATAAGATACTGTCTTGATATTTGTCAGACTTTTATAGCTTTATGCATTCATTCAGTGTATCAAACTTACGTGAAATCAATTCTTTGCCATTTAAATTATCTGTCAACATTTTTAATCAATTTTGCCAACTTCAGAGGAAGATGAATGTATAGTATTATGAGGTCACGTGTGGCATATTGAATATGACATATGAAGGGGATCGGTGGAAAAATAAAATAAAATAAGTTTAACGATTTTGTCAAAGTTTATTTGATTATCATTTTTATATTATGATCAATCATCATCGCAACAGAAATATAGTATATATGCCTATGGATAAATTTATGTACATTTTATGCACGTATATGTAGTCCCTGGGTTGCAATGTGTATTAAATATGAATTAATGTATCAATTTTTTTTTGGTAGCTGGGACAGTAAGATGCCAAATCGTCTATTGAACAAGCATTAAGGCAGCACTCGTCACGGATACCGCGACTTTGTCTTCGGAAACGGTTAGCACTCGCCCTCGATCTGAAAGGGTGGGAATCGTCGGACTCCATTTCTGAAATTATGAAAGAAAGTTTAAATATTCTCCGATACACATCTCGCCAATCTCCTAGGGTTGTTCATTAATAGCATTCATAGCTGTTGCTTGATATTTAGAAGAAATTTACGGTAGTGCTTTAAATAGGTCAAACATAATTATAACGCTGATGTTGAATCGGTGCACCACAAGTTATTTGAAACATTTGTGTTCATTGCATGATGCGTGTGCGATACAATCTGTACGTACATGTCTAACGGGTGTTTATCACGTACACGCGTGAGCACCCATCGTATGTCGAGTGCATATTGATAGACGCGCTCAACGGTACTCAATGTCTTTGGTCGCGCACTCGCCAGCAAACAGACTAGACTGTTTACTGACCCTCGTTAGTTAGTTATGTGCATGTAGTAGGTACTTAATATGAAATCGCACGGTACACTTAATTCATACGTAACGAGAAATTGATCACGTTGTGATAAATGCGGAAATATGTTTCTCGTTTTGTTTTGAATTTCGAATTTTTGTAACGCATAGTTGATACTAAACGTTTCTATTGTACTACTTGTTTAAGTTTTTACCAACCTTGGCCACCTTTCATAGACATTGGTGGTGAATAGTGATCTTGACAGACCATTTTCAGAGCGTCGACTAATGTTCGCCCACAGTAATGTCGTTTGGTGACATGAGATTGAAATGTGTCTGTTCGAGCGGTTGAGGAATGGGGTACGGCCAATGCCACTGCCAGCACTAAAGCCAGAACGACGCTCACCCAAGTTGTGGACATCTGAAAAAATGAGAATACCTATGCAATATAGAATCAGAGAACGGAAGATGGATCTTTTGATTTCGCACCCGATCTGAATGAATTCCGTATCAGTTAACATGACTTGGAAAATCTAATTTATCGACGTTTTTATTGCTGAGATTATGTGTTGGGGAGGTGTCCTGAATTTCTGAATCCAAAATCGTTGAAATTTTGAGAAAATCACGTTCAGCGATGAGAAAATCTGGGTGCAACTTGATTGTGGACGGTGGGGTATCTACCTCAATACGCATCGTCAAATTGTGTCAATTTTACATTATTCTATAGAGTAATAGCTTAACGAGAGTCAATATGACTTTGTCTTCGGTAACCCCGTTATCTAACAAGGTTCAATCATATTCTATTGCTATAGAAGACCTGGAGAGTGCAGTAGAAAATATTTCGTTAAACTCTTATGATACTAGGCGCATATAAATATTGTGTTTTTACAATTTTGAAAAGCAGTGAGGTCTTCACCCTATTTTAATATAATTACCGCTGTACTTCTCATACCAATACGTCCCGGAGAAATTTTCAGGTCAATTGATTCACAGATAAATATAGTATATGATTGTATGAATCAATGAACAATATATGAACAAATGAAAAAATAAATAAAAAATCGGTTTGAAAGTAGCTATACGAATCCTAATGGTACATTGACGCGAATGATTGCGGTCTTCGGGCCACGTGGAGTAACGAGATCACTTATGCGTGTACGATGAACCGAGATGAGCTATACGTATGTATGTAGCAAACGGTAATGAAATGTTTAAAAATTGATGGAATTAACAACTGCTCGTTTCTTCTGCCGTCAATTTCCCGATCGTTATTCGTTCAATTTTTGGAAAAATGGATTCCTGATTTAAGACGAAGAATTTCAATCGTTACAATTCCGTTTTGCATATATTTTCATAATTTAAACAAGAAAATTCTTCAGGATTGAAACTTATAGCCTTGAACTCGTTAGGTTCCAAAAAGACATATCTACCAGGGAAATAGAAAAGATATCCAAGTCGAAATTTTACATCTAGTTTCAGCCCGAAAGTCCTACATTTTATATGAATTAACAGGAGCTTTGGAGAACCTAGTTTGCAATAAATAGAAAACCTAGTAATGGTCTAAAATAGTGAAAAGGGTCTATAAAGCTCCTTAATATAACTCGAGGGCCAAATTGGACTAAATAAGGTTCTTTTTTTTTTTTAGTATCTGCTGCAGGCTTGAAGTAAACGCAAAATTTCGAAAGAAGAAGGAAATTCCTCAGGAGTTAAAGACACAGTTTTCCTATCGAGAATATAATAGTTCACATCACCAATTATCTTCATCTTCAATCCTGTATATTATAAATATTTTTGTTACTGAGCCGGTCTTGAATCACATCGTAAAAAAAAAAAAAAAAAAAAAAAAAAAAAAAAAAAAAAACTAAATATGTCTCGAACTGGTCATGCCGATGAACATCTTTATCACTTGTTTATGTAAATAATAATATATTCAAAACATAAGTTCTAAGAGTTTGTAATTGAGTATTATCTAATATGCTTTGATTGAATGACTCGTAACGTATTTTTGCCCAGTTTTTCCGTCTTCTGATTTTCTGCTTTTTTCTCATCATAGAATCAAAACTCATGAAAGAAGGAAATGAGTCAAAGCAGAAGAAAGAAAATGCAGTTTGTCAGATTTTCTGACCATTTAGTTATTTTTTTTTTTACTCCAAAACCGTTTGTCCGATCTTTGAAAGATGCTTATTTCTTTTATTAAACAGTAAGCGATCTTCTTCCAGGTGTAAATCATTTCGTATCTTTTTCGTCAAAGAATAGCAATTACAAAATTGATAAAATTACCCTAAAATTAATTGAATATATTGAGAAGAAACGATGACACTCATATGTCTTCAAATATATTTTTTTTTTTATTTCTTCTCCTCCACTGATAGTTTTCCCTCTACACTGGCTCAGAAACGAGTGCATTTCCAATACGGTGCATACAGAAACCGGAATAATAATTCATAGAAGACGTTTTTCAGTATTACTTCACATCGACGAAATATGAAAAACACCCACGGAGTCGATGAAAAGATGTGGTAATAGGTGTAATTACTAATTTTTATTTATTTCCAAAAATGTTATCAGCCTTTAGAAAATTTATCGTTTACCTATATCGTATTATATTATTTGCGATTTTCCTGAAGTCCCGCACGGTGATTTGATTGTAATGCGCATTTCAAATCGCACCCTATACTTTATAGTTTAAATTATATATTGCATTAAATTTCTCGAGATAATTTATAACATTAAATATTATTAGAAAAAAAATTAACTTACGACGATTTATAGTTTTCCTCTTTTCTTTCAAATGCAACGAAATAAGAACAAAGTCGTTATTTTTGGTTGATGATAGCTAGCGTCGCGACGAAGACGTTGAGTTGCAGGTTGCCGAACGACTATAACGAGACACTTTGCTCATCGGTCTTCTCACTTCGATCTGATTACAGAAAGAATGCGCGTGATTACCCGAAAGAGAGAGAGAGGGAGAGAGCCAGAGAGAGAGAGAAAGGTCGCGAAAAAGTTTACAATATACTGCAATGGGTCGACGATTTAAAGAGTGGGAAAAAACAACGCGAAAAAATAATTATTATCGACGAGTAATCAAGACTGGAGATATGGTCGAATGCAGAATATTATAAACAGACGTTATCGGAGTTATGGGCAATGTCGACTTCACATAATGATAGTCGTTTCTCATAATGATTCGATATTTTTTAAACCATGAGAGAATTAAAGATGATTAGTTTACGTAATTTGTGGTCGTTCGCACTTTTGTTTTGCGAATATTTATCCTGTTTGTTAACATTTACAAAAATTATTACGTCAGTACCTATAATGCTCTCTGACTGTTCTATAAGAATCGAAATTAATTTAACCCTTGCGAAAACTGAGCTCAGTTTGAATTCAGATTGAACACTCTGACGTTCAACTAATTCTAGGTACAGTTATACGAAACCAAGTCCTTAATTCCTCCTGCTTATTCCTCCCTAACTATACATTATAGAATTGACGTTAATTCCTACCTACAGTAAAAGGGATGAAATTATCGCCGTCATAGGTACCCAGCGAGCCATATGAGTGCGAAATTAATATGCATAAGCCCCCTCATATGGGGATAAATATAAATAAAAATTTACCCCTGCACTGCAGAGAGACAAGGGAAAAAGTTTCACAACCTTCGATGGGTCGGATGCCAAACTTTCAAAAAAGTACAATTAGGGTTCCAAACTTGTAGAGATATCTACGGAACGTATTACATATCTCCTGCAGTATCGCAACTAGGCGACTGGTGTGTCTCTGTCGTACATACTGCTGCATTAAGATCCGCTGTTTTCAATGTCGCAGCTTCTGTACCGACTATGCAAGTGTCTAGGAGTAAGGATTAGTGTAAATAAGATACTGTCTTGATATTCGGCAGACTTTAACAGCTTTATTCATTCATTCAGCCCAACAAATCTCCCTCCATCCAACGCTGTGCCGTTTTAATTATCTGTTAACATTTTTTGTCAATTTTCAACAATTTCGGGAAGAAAATGAATGAATAATTTATAGAAGGTTACGTGATATATATGAAATATCTCGCATATGAAGAGGGTTGATGAAAAAATGTAGGGAATAGGTAAAAATGAAATCCATTTGTGTATTAATAATTTTGATAATACATATAATCGGGTTTTTTCGTGTTCTTCCTTTTATCCTGTTATCTCTTTTATACAATCAATTATTATCGTGATAGAAGTGTCTGTGTACATGTATGGATAAATGTTCTTATGCATGTATATAGTTCCTGGGTCGCCATGTGTATTGAATGTGAATTATATCAATTTATCGAGGGATGGGACAGTAAGATACCAGATCTTCTATTGAACAAGCCTTAGCGCAGCACTCGGCATGGATAGTTTGTCTTCGGAAACGATGAGCACTCGCCCTCGAACTGAAAGGGTAGGAATCATCGTACTCGTAGTTATAGTCGTCGGACTCCATTTCTGAAATTATGAAAGATAGTTTAAATATTCTCCGATACACATCTCGCCAATCTCCTAGGGTTGTTCATTAATAGCATTCATAGCTGTTGCTTGATATTTAGAAGAAATTTACGGTAGTGCTTTAAATAGGTCAAACATAATTATAACGCTGATGTTGAATCGGTGCACCACAAGTTATTTGAAACATTTGTGTTCATTACATGATGCGTGTGCGATACAATCTGCACGTACATGTCTAACGGGTGTTTATCACGTACACGCGTGAGCACCCATCGTATGTCGAGTGCATATTGATAGACGCGTCAACGGTACTCAATGTCTTTGGTCGCGCACTCGCGAGCAAACAGACTAGACTGTTTACTGACCCTCGTTAGTTAGTTATGTGCATGTAGTAGGTACTTGATATGAAATCGCACGGTACACTTAATTCATACGTAACGAGAAACTGATCACGTTGTGATAAATGCGGAAATATGTTTCTCGTTTTGTTTTGAATTTCGAATTTTTGTAACGCATAGTTGATACTAAACGTTTCTATTGTACTACTTGTTTAAGTTTCTACCAACCTTGGCCACCTTTCATAGACATTGGTGGTGAATAGTAATCTAGACAGAGTATTTTCAGAGCGTCGAATAATATTCGCCCACAGTAATGTCGTTTGGTGACATGAGATTGAAATGTGTCTGTTCGAGCGGTTGAGGAATGGGGTACGGCCAATGCCACTGCCAGCACTAAAGCCAGAACGACGCTCACCCAGGTTGTGGACATCTGAAAAAATGAGAATACCTATGCAATATAGAATCAGAGAGCGGAAGATGGATTTTTTGATTTCGCACCCGATCTGAATTAATTCCGGATCAGTTAACGCGACTTGGAAAATATAATTTATCGACGTTTTTATTGCAGAGATTATGTGTTGGGGGAGGTGACCTGAATTTCTGAATTCAAAATCGTTCAAATTTTGAGAAAATCACGTTCGGTGATGAGAAAATCTGGGTGCAACTTGATTGTGGACGGTGGGGTATCTACCTCAATACGCACCGTCAAATTGTGTCAATTTTACATTATTCTATAGAGTAATGGCTTAACGAGAGTCAATATGACTTTGTCTTCGGTAACCCCGTTATCTAACAAGGTTCAATCATATTCTATTGCTATAGAAGCCTGGGAGAGTGCAGTAAAAAATATTTCGTTACACCCTTATGATACTAGGCGCATATAAATATTGTGTTTTTACAATTTTGAAAAGCAGTGAGGTCTTCACCCTATTGTAATATAATTACCGCTGTACTTCTCATACCCATAACTACGTCCCGGAGAAATTTTCAGGGCAATTGATTCACAGATAAATATATGAATCAAAGTATATCAAATGAAAAAATTAATAAAAATACTTAAGTATCGGTTTGAAAGTAGCTACGAATCCTAATGATACATTGACGCGAATGATTGCGGTCTTCTGGCCACGTGGAGTAACGAGATCACTTATGCGTGTACGATGAACCGAGATGAGCTATACGTATGTATGTAGCAAACGGTAATGAAATGTTTAAAAATTGATGGAATTAACAACTGCTCATTTCTTCTGCCGTCAATTTCCCAATCCATATTCTTTCAATTTTTGGAAAAATGGATTCCTGATTTGAGACTAAGAATTTCAATCGCTACAATTCCGTTTTCCATATATTTTCATAATTTGAACAAGAAAATTCTTCAGGATTGAAACTTATAGCCTTGAACTCGTTAGGTTCCAAAAAGACATATCTACCAGGGAAATAGAAAAGATATCCAAGTCGAAATTTTACATCTAGTTTCAGCCCGAAAGTCCTACATTTTATATGAATTAACAGGAGCTTTGGAGAACCTAGTTTGCAATAAATAGAAAACCTAGTAACGGTCTAAAATAGTGAAAAAGGTCTATAAAGTGTAAAACACAAGACATTGTCTCTATAAATGGCACAACATTGTCTCACGACCGTTCTCGGCGCCGTCTGTTGCTAGAATGAATATCTATCTCAGCCGGCTTTGCAGCTAATCTCTAGCGACCCTTTTGTTATTGTTGATCGGCTGGCGGTGTCGACCGTGTAGCCAATTGCCAGTGTTCCGAACTTTCTCGCTTCTTGGTTGCTTAAGCCATATTCCTAACATTCGGCCATCCTACCCTTGTGGTTGTCCTCAACCACAACCCCGAGTTTGGCATAAACGCTGCGTGGTACTGCCCTACACCTGAAACACAAGAAATGTTTTTCTCCTCATCCTCACTGAGCTGTTCGCTTCCCCCGAATCACTGTACCCAGCGTGAGCACTTTACGCCCTTGGTGTCTCACAACGCCTTCTGAATATTCAGGGTTCATCTTTCGAGTAATCGCCGCGACCTCCGGTTCATTACCTCTGATCGCCCCATATTCCTTCGCGTTGTGAGCCCAATCACCTTTTGACCCGTGCTCACGCTGGATCCACCAATGCTAGCTAGGATATGTTGCTCCTTGTTTGAAACCGCAGTATTTGAGAATATTATGCCAGACTCGCCAACAATCACATCTCATCTTTGTGAGTGCTTTCATCGAAAATGTTGTTCGGGCTACTATCATTCGCCACATTCGCCTCACCACCAGCGTTAGCTCGTATATTCTATAAAATTGGCAAAGGCGAACAAATGAGATATAATAAGTAAACTAGTCACGTAGACACTGAACAGTAATTCGTGACCCTTTCAATTAACCTCCTCGCATCGCTGTGAGAGTGATCAGTTCTAACAGCGAAACGAAAAACAAGATTGAGGGTCACAGAAAGTATAAAAGACTAATAAAGGATCAAGGGTAATCAAGTAACGGATATGTTGGGACCACTCATGCTTTGATTGTCTGTATCTCTTGCCGTTTCACTCAGGCTTCGCTCGGTCTCCTGACTAATCATCTATCAGGTCCGGTACCGCATCGTAACCCGATGGACTTATCCTACGCAGTCATAAGTGGATCTCTGACCTTATCTCTCAGCACTCCTGCACGTCCACCCTGTACCGGTTATACTGCCATGGCCCGGATATGATCTGGTTACTTCACAACCTATGCAAACCACCGCCAATGGGTGCTTGATCGAATCCACGATCTTCGCAGTTTCCCTGCATAGTTGTTACGTAATACGCTTAAGGCGCCAGTCGTTACGCGATCTTAATGAACGGTCACGTGAATGTTGTCCAGAACCACACATCCTTAAACCCATCATTACCTCTCGGTACCTCGGCTTATACGTGACCCCATGGTTTACCCGTAACTTGAGTCTCACTGCAGGATCCCTTGCACACCCTCACACGCTCACACTCACACTTCTCGAGTCAGACACATTTTGACACCTCATCCCGTCCTATTCCCTATTAACTGTTAATCGGGTAGCAAACCCGTTACACCGTCACTGAATGCACTAAGAACTCCAGTGTAATATCACTTGCACCGTTATGCATTACTCTCTGCACTGCCCATGAAATATAATCGGACAGATCAGCCATTTAACCTTGCTACTGTAGGACAGGTGTTTCACATAAAATATCACGCTCAGATCGCGTCACGGCTATTAATCACCAACGGATGTGTTCAAGCGCGCGTGTATCCCACTTCTGATGTAAAACACAAGACATTGTCTCTATAAATGGCACAACATTGTCTCACGACCGTTCTCGGCGCCGTCTGTTGCTAGAATGAATATCTATCTCAGCCGGCTTTGCAGCTAATCTCTAGCGACCCTTTTGTTATTGTTGATCGGCTGGCGGTGTCGACCGTGTAGCCAATTGCCAGTGTTCCGAACTTTCTCGCTTCTTGGTTGCTTAAGCCATATTCCTAACAAAAGGTCCTTAATATAACTTGAGGGCCAAATTGGACTAAATAAGGTTCTTTTTTTTTTTAGTATCTGCTGCAGGCTTGAAGTAGACGCAAAATTTCGAAAGAAGAAGGAAATTCCTCAGGAGTTAAAGACACAGTTTTCCTATAGAGAATATAATAATTCACATTACCAATTATCTTCATCTTCAATCCTGTATTATAAATATTTTTGTTATTGAGCCGGTCTGGAATCACGTCGTAAAAAAAAAAAAGAAAACTAAATATGTCTCGAACTGGTCATGCCGATGAACATCTTTATCACTTGTTTATGTAAATAATATCTTCAAAACATAAGTTCTAAGAGTTTGTAATTAAGTACTATCTAATGTGAGCCATTCCACGTCAGACCGGACAAAATAAATGAAAAAAAGACCTCGATGTTACCGATTTCGCTATAATTTTTTTTACGGGTTGAAATGGTTCTAGGAAGAAGTCTCTCGGATGAAAACAACCAAAGATATGACCGTGAACATGCCCACCGATGCTTTCTCATGCCAGCCACACGTAAATAAATTGTTTTCATATAGTTTCCATCGTTTCTTCATGAAATTGACTCAACGATTTTGTAGAGAATTGATCAAGTAATACGCTCATATTTTTTTGAGAATGTTATCGCGTGGCCCTTGCTTTGAAAATCACGTTTGAATAATATATTTGTTTATAACAGATAGAGTTATTTGTTACCGCAAAATTAAATAAATATATTATAATAATTTTTTACTTCACATCGACGAAATATGAAAAATACCCACGGAGTCGATGAAAAGATGTGGCTGAGTTGAAAACGAATCCCCGATACATAGAATAGGTGTAATTACTCATTTTGATTTATTTCGAAAAATGTTATCAGCCTTTAGCAAATTTATCGTTTACCTATATTGTATTATATTATTTGTGATTTTCCTGAAGTCCCGCACGGTGATTTGATTGTAATGCGCATTTCAAATTGCACCCTATACTTTATAGTTTACATTATATATTGCATTAGATTTCTGGAGATAATTTATAACATTAAATATTATTAGAAAAAAATTAACTTACGACGATTTATAGTTTTCCTCTTCTCTTTCAAATGCAACGAAATAAGAACAAAGTCGTTTTTTGGTTGATGATTTAGCGTCGCGACGAAGACGTTGAGTTGCAGGTTGCCGAACGACTATAACGAGACACTTTGCTCATCGGTCTTCTCACTTCGTTCTGATTACACAAAGAACGCGCGTGATTACCCGAAAGAGAGAGAGGGAGAGATAGATAGAGAGAGAGAGAGAGAGAGAGAAAGAAAGGTCGCGAAAAAGTTTACAATATACTGCAATGGGTCGACGAATCGAAGAGTGGGGAACAAAAAGCGAAAAAATAATTACTATCGACGAGTAATCGAGACTGGAGATAAAGTCAAATGCAGAATATTATAAACGGACGTTATCGGAGTTATGGGCAATGTCGACTTCATATACCTAATGATAGTCGTTTCTCATAATAATTCGATATTTTTTAAACCGTGAGAGAATTAAAGATGATTAGTTTACGTAACTTGTGGTCGTTCGCACTTTTGTTTTTCGAATATTTATCCTGTTTGTTAACATTTACAAAAATTAATACGTCAGTACCTATAATGCTCTCTGACTGTTCTATAAGAATCGAAATTAATTTAACCCTTGCGAAAACTGAGCTCAGTTTAAATTCAGATTGAACATTCTGACGTTCAACTAATTCTAGGTATAGTTATATGAAACAAAATCCTTAATTCCTCTTGCTTATTCCTCCCTAACTATACATTATAGAATTGACGTTAATTCCTACCTACAGTAAAAGGGATGAAATTATCGCCGTTATAGGTACCCAGCGAGCCATATGAGTGCGAAATTAATATGCATAAGCCCCCTCATATGGGGATAAATATAAATAAAAATTTACCCCTGCACTGCAGAGAGACAAGGGAAAAAGTTTCACAACCTTCGATGGGTCGGATGCCAAAATTTCAAAAAAGTACAATTAGGGTTCCAAACTTGTAGAGATATATACGAAACGTATTACATATCTCCTGCAGTATCGCAACTAGGCGACTGGTGTGTCTCTGTCGTACATACTGCTGCATTAAGATCCACGATTTTTAATGTCGCAGCTTTTGTACCGACTATGCAAGTGTCTAGGAGTAAGGATTAGTGTAAATAAGATACTGTCTTGATATTCGGCAGACTTTAACAGCTTTATTCATTCATTCAGCCCAACAAATCTACCTCTATCCAATGCTGTGCCGTTTTAATCATCTGTTAACATTTTTCGTCAATTTTTAACAATTTCGGAAAGAAAATGAATGAATAATTTATAGAAGGTTACGTGATATAAGAAATATCTCGCATATGAAGAGGGTTGATGAAAAAATGTAGGGAATAGGTAAAAATGAAATTCATTTATGTATTAATAATATTGATAATACATATAATTGGGTTTGTTCGTGTTCTTCCTTTTATCCTGTTATCTCTTTTATACAATCAATTATTATCGTGATAGAAGTCTCTGTGTACATGTATGTATAAATGTTCTTATGTATGTATATAGTTCCTGGGTCAGCATGTGTATTGAATGTGAATTATATCAATTTATCGAGGGATGCTACAGTAAGATGTCAGTTCGGCTACTGAACAAGGCTTAGCGCAGCACTCGTCACGGATACCGTGACTTTGTCTTCGGAAACGGTTACCCCCGAAACGACTCATCATAGCGTTAGCACTCGCCCTCGATCTGAAAGGGTAGGAATCATCGTACCCGTAGTTATAGTCGTCGATCTCCATTTCTGAAATCAAAAAGGTACATTGGTAGGTATGTATCGTTTTAAAAAAATCCAAATTATAAAATATAGTTTAATTATTCTTCGATTCACATCCTGCGAATCTCTCGGGGTTGTTTATCAATAGCATTCATATATAGCTGTTACTTGATATTTAGATGAAATTTACTGTAGTGCTTTAAGTAGGTCAAACACGATTACCACGCCGATGTTGAATCGGTGTAGCATAAGTTATTTGAAACAGGTGTTCATTGCAGATGCATGTGCAATACAATCTGTACGTATATGTCTAACGGGTGTTTATCACGTACACGCGTGAGCACCCATCGTATGTCGAGTGCATATTGATAGACGCGTCAACGGTACTCAATGTCTTTGGTCGCGCACTCGCGAGCAAACAGACTAGACTGTTTACTGACCCTCGTTAGTTAGTTATGTGCATGCAGTAGGTACTTGATATGAAATCGCACGGTACACTTAATTCATACGTAACGAGAAACTGATCACGTTGTGATAAATGCGGAAATATGTTTCTCGTTTTGTTTTGAATTTGGAATTTTAGTAACGCATAGTTGATACTAAACGTTTCTATTGTACTTGTTCAAGTTTTTACTAACCTTGGCCACCTTTCTTAAACATTGGTGGTGAAGCGTACTCTATACAGAGCATTTTCAGAGCGTCAGATAATTGCGGACCACAGTAGTGTTGTTTATTACCCTTTAACCCCCGCTTGTCGCCAAATTGAAATATGTCCGATTGAGCGGTAGAGAAATGCGGTATGGCCAATGCCACTGTCAGCACTAAAGCCAGTACGACGTTCACCCAAGTTGTGGACATCTGGAAAAATGAGAATAATGCAATATAGAATCAGAGAAAGGAAGATGGATTCCTCGATTTTGCACCCGATCTGAATTAATTCCGGATCAGTTAACGTGACTCGGAAAATATAATTTATCGACATTTTCATTGCAGAGATTATGTGTTGGGGAGGTGTCCTGAATTTCTGAATCCAAAATCGTTGAAATTTGATGAGAAAATCTGGGTGCAACTTGATTATGGACGGTGGGGTATCTACCTCAATACGCATCGTCAAATTGTGTCAATTTTACATTATTCTATAGAGTAATAGCTTAACGAGAGTCAATATGACTTTGTCTTCGGTAACCCCGTTATCTAACAAGATTCAATTATATTCTATTGCTACGGAAGACTGCGAGAGTGCAGTAGAAAATATTTTAATACATCCGTGTGTACTAGGTGTGTATATATAAATATTTTACTGTCACGATTTTGAGAAGCTGCGACGTCTTCGCCCTCTTTTAATTAATATAATTTCTGCGGTCCTTTTCATTCCTATACGTCCAAATGTTCTGGTCAATTGATACACGGATGGACATATAAATCAAAGGATGTGAATTGAAACAGTGAATTTAAACGATGAACCAAGATAAGCTACACATATATATCAACCCGTGAGAAGATCTTTGAAAATTGATCAAATTGAATATTCTACGTTTTTCGAATTTCGATCACTGCGATTTTTTTCCATTTCCAAGTCCACCTTTCTTCGAATCGTCGAAAGCTCAAAAATTTTGAATAGCTCAAATAACGTGAGAGTATGATAAAATGAGATATACTGACCATCGTGTGCAGAAGACTAGTAGCTGTTTGTGTTATAGCGGTGATTCCAATAAGAGAAGATCGAGCAAGGATCTAACGATATATACTCAGGGTATATATATACCGTCTGGTTTTATATATTGTATGCTCGTATATTTATGTATGGAGAAAAGTTTGGCTAACTGATAGTTACTGTAGGATGAGCAAGGAACTTGTGGTGTAGTCGAAGGCGTACGAGGTCCTTTATAAGGAGAATGGATAGTTATGTTACGTTGAGAGAATTGGACGTGTTCATTACACCCGTTGCTCGAGGACATGTCAGTTAATTCACGGGGTTGGTAGTAGGTAAACCGACTATTGCACGACCAGGATTTTACCATGTGTGACAATATTACGTGTATATAAATTCTCTACATATACACATTGTTATTTAAGCCTTATAGTAAGCAATACACGAAAGCAGTGATTAGATCGAGATCTAATCTGATTCACTGGCCGTTTTTGATACATGCTACGTCTCCGACGTTCGATTTCCAGATAATTCATCATGAAATTGAAACAAACTTATTTACACCCACAGGATAATTATCCTTGTTGCAGAACCATAGGATGATTCTTCAGGAAAAAAAATTTCCACGAAAACCAGAAGGCCAGTTTTCTTGAAACCACAGCTACTACCTGAAAAAAAATGGTCATAATCGTTACATGTGATTCATAATTTCTTCAAGGGCCACAGATTCCTTATAATGTTGACGACCATGTGACTTGGAGGAACATCCTCAATCGAAACTATGGGGTACAAACTATGCTGATTAATAAAGGTTTTAAATTTCTGTGTCTTCGACTGCTCATGCTATGAAACAGTCGGTCGTTCTTCTCGAACTTTACGAAAGCCAGTTGATGTAGGACGGAGTCTCTTCTACTTCCGACTGTTTTTGGAGAACTTGTCGTCGAAGGTTCAGTACAGAGCCTTGCTACAGTTTAGCAGCTGCCTCTTGAGGTTTTTTCTTCGTTCGTACATACATAGTTTTCTTTTCAAGCGTATCTTAGGAGATATCGATTTATTCTGAATCCGCACACGTCTGGCATTAAAGTTATTTCAACAAGGTCTGAGCAACTTATTTAGGGCAGCATTGGTTGGATCGATATCGATTTACTCGGTCGTTTTCGTTAGTGATTTGACGTCTAAACCTGAGGGTGTTCCGTCAAAGTCTCCTCTTATTGTACAGTAATCGTCTTATGGACATAAGTATGACACTATTCAAGTGTATGGATTTTCCACATATACCTATAATATAAACATGCATGCATTCTGGATGAGGGAGAGATATTATTGCCACATAGTTATGCGAAACCAAGTCCTTAATTCCTCCTGCTTATTTCTCCCTAATTATACATCATAGAATTAACGTTGATTTCTACCTGCAGTGAAAGGGACGAAATCATCGCCGTTATAGGTACACAGCGAGCCATATACGTGCGAGATTAATATGCATAAGCACCATGATATGGGGATGAAAACAAATAAAAATCTACCCCTGCACTGCAGAGAGACGAGGGGAAAAGTTTCACAACCTTCGATGGGTCGGATGCCAAACTTTCAAAAAAGTACAATTAGGGGTCTAGACTTGTAGAGATATACGAAACATTAGATCAAAGAAAAGTCGAGGCTAATTTTCGACCCCTCGTTACCGAAAGCCTTTTTTTTTTTTTTTTTTTTTTTGTTTGTCTTCCCTCTGAATAATTAATTAGACACAAGGTGGTAATGGTCTTAAGGAGGTGTATAATATATTGTAACGTATTCGGCCTATAGCCATAAATAGCCGAGCCGTACAGAATACAGCACAAAGCACAAGGAAGCAGTTCAACGGACGCGATACCATCCACGCAAAACCGATCACCTGTTATGACGTTATATAACTCGTATAAAAGGCTGGCACACCTAGCTCAGTCAGCAGACTTGTGCCAAAACGGCCGACCGACTCACAACGTTGATCAAATCAAATCACTCTTCATAGAGCATAAGCTGTACACGGAAAAAAAATTGTTGCTGAATTTACTACGTTGAGCAGCTGGCATAGGGACAACACTTTTTTTCAGTAGAAATTACCACAATTCTAGTATTTGGTACATGGGAGCAAGTAGATTTCAATGTCCTAATGAGTAAATGTTACACCACAATTGTTGTCATTTCTACTGAAAAAAAGTGCTGTCCCTATTCCAACTGCTCATTTTTTTCCGTGTAAAGACCCAAAAGCGGGCACAATATATTATAAATTCATAAAACTTAAAATTATCATTGGATAATTACCCAACAGTGGAATTATACCATCAAATAAAAAATATCAACTCATAGAATCAAAACGATTTTATAGAAAAACTAAAGAAATCAAATAAATAAAATCAGCTAAAATGTCAAGGAACAAACAAACAAACAGATCCGGCCATTGAGCAGGGCGCGTAATTTTAAGAATTAGGTTAGGTGAGATTCATTTCACTGAAATTATTATTTTATGTTTTTACATTTTTTCGTATCATTTAGTAAATATAACGTTCCAAGGAATTCATTTTTCTAAAATATAAAATAAATAGGAAATGATCATTTAATCATTTGAATAATCAGGAATCTATCTGATCTTTATCATTCATTTTCTTGTAACCTTGTTTCTTCAGTAATTTCAGCACAAGCTTCAGCTTTATTATCATTAAAATATTAAAATCATTGTTTAGCTAAAAGGCAGCTTCGGTGCGTGTGTTGGACAGCGACGGTACATCTATAATTGGTATCTGAGTCTGAGAACACACATATCCCAAGTCTGTAGGGAGGCAGCAACGGTAGGTTCAAACCTATCCCGAGTCTGTATTAGGGTCATTTAATAGACCAACCAATAGAGATTTCTTCTCACACTTAAATATAGCAGCAAATGACCTTTACCACCTTTTGAAATATAGCACGTAGATGAAAACCCCGGTGTTGGCCCCAGCAAAATCGCTTTGTGGAATTTTTTAAACAACAAAAACTGTCGAAAATTGTCATTTTTCTGGTTTTTTACAAATATCTCAAAAAATGATAGAGGAATCGTTATACTCTCAATAGGACTTTTGTAGGGAATTGAAAAACCTATAAAACGGTTTTTTGTGCAGCTGGATCAGTGCATTTCCCACTGAGAAAATCCGGAAAAACCTCTAAAAATAGACCATTTTTCGAAAATTCATAACTTTTACAAATTTAAAGCTGGACAAACGACCTTACGGAAAATTATAGATAATAACATGTAGTTTAACTGTACGCAAGATGGTTTCTGTCCGATGTGTAGTTTTTGCACAATCGCGTTATAAACAATTTAAGGGCTTATCTTGTAAAATGCGCGAATTTAAGGGAAATTGTCGTATTCGAATTTTACAAACGGCATTTGAAAGTAGAGATCAAAATCTTCAATTTGTATATTTTGGATTTTCACCTGGGATGTGGGAAATGTATCTAAAACGTCCCTGAAAGTTCCTCCAAACGCTCGAAAGTGCGTTCGAGGCAGAGTCGGGTACCGGTAGTGGGGGAACGAGCCAGCGGAGTAGAGTGTGTTAGCAGCCCGCCGCGCTAGGGGCTCGTTCCCCCACTACCGGTACCCGACTTTGCCTCGAACGCACTTTCGAGCGTTTGGAGGAACTTTCAAGGACGTTTTAGACACATTTCCCACATCCCAGGTGAAAATCCAAAATATACAAATTGAAGATTTTGATCTCTACTTTCAAATGTCGTTTGTAAAATTCGAATACGACAATTTCCCTTAAATTCGCGCATTTTACAAGATAAGCCCTTAAATTGTTTATAACGCGATTGTGCAAAAACTACACATCGGACAGAAACCATCTTGCGTACAGTTAAACTACATGTTATTATCCATAATTTCCGGCAAGGTCGTTTGTCCAGCTTTAAATTTGTAAAAGTTATGAATTTTCGAAAAATGGTCTATTTTTAGAGGTTTTTCCGGATTTTCTCAGTGCGAAATGCACTGATCCAGCTGCACAAAAAACCATTTTGTAGGTTTTTCAATTCCCTACAAAAGTCCTATTGAGAGTATAACGATTCCTCTATCACTTTTTGAGATATTTGTAAAAAACCAGAAAAATGACAATTTTCGACAGTTTTTGTTGTTTAAAAAATTCCACAAAGCGATTTTGCTGGGGCCAACACCGGGGTTTTCATCTACGTGCTATATTTTAAAAGGTGGTAAAGGTAATTTGCTGCTATATTTAAGTGTGAGAATAGCCTCTCTTTTTTCTCTATTGGTTGGTCTATAAGGGTTTTTTCAACTTTTCCCAGAAGAGCTCCAAAACCATTACCCGTGACAAAAAACTACAATATGTTTAGGATGTAAGAATTTATTGCACACATTTTCAGGGATTGGGGCTAATAAGGTAAATGACACACTGATATACTGTCTTCGGGCTTTATTACATGTCGACGCCCGATACGAATAACAGCACATTTCAGATTCCGGGTGAAAAAGAGCACGTTTCAAATTCCGGGTGGAAAAGAGCACATTTCAAATTCCGGGTGGAAAAGAGCACATTTCAGATTCCGAGTGAAAAAGAGCATGTTTCAGATTCCGGATGGAAAAGAACACGTTTCAGATTGAGAATGAAAAATAGCACGTTTCAGATTCACTCGAAAACTAGCACAATTCAGGTTTAACCGAATATCACTTATTAGCAAGTGTCAGGTAGGTTTATCATAAGATTGAATTAATCATTCAATGATAAAATTGAATCGAGTTTTTGTGCATAATTGTGCATTTCTAATTTCATAATAAACCTACCTGACACTTACTAATGAGTAATGTTCGCTTCGCCTGAATTTTGCTAGTTTTCGAGTGAACCTGAAACGTGCTAGTTTTCATTCTCAATCTGAAACGTGTTCTTTTCCATCCGGAATCTGAAACGTGCTCTTTTTCACCCGGAATCTGAAATGTGTTGTTATTCGTATCGGGCGTCGATGTAATGTTACCTACAAATCTGGATGTTGAAAAGCCTAGCATCCCACATCGTGTAGTCATCAGCATAGGTTGAACTGAGCATGGTAAAAATGGCAAAGGTTATCCGCTATCGATTTTTCACCGAATATCGTTGTCGATAATAACTGCAGAGCATTTCCTCAAACCCTTAATTCTCACTCTGTTATATGGAGGGTATCTAAAATCGTTGAAATTATCGACCAGTGCCTTCCTCGTCCTTTATTGATTTATAGCTCGGCCATTATAGTACATAGTTCTCATGCAGGAAGCACGAATCAATCAATCTTGTACAAAACTATGGAATAATTTCACACGGTGAAAAACGTAGATCAGAGATATATCTAAACAGTTCTTTTAAGAGTACAAACAATTTCTTCAGCTCTGTTTTTAACGGCTAACTGCTGAATGTGCAAGTTAATTTTTTCGTAGGTACTTATGAAGCTTGTTATCTCCTGCAGTATCGCAACTAGGCGACTGGTGTGTCTCTGTCATACGCACTACTGCATTAAGATTTGCGGTTTTCAATTTCGCAGCTTCTATACTGCCTATGCAAGTATCTGGGAGTAAGGATGAGTGTGAATAAGATACTGTCTTGATATTCGACAGACTTTAACAGCTTTGTTCATTAATTCAGCCCAACAAATTTACCTCTATCCAATGCTGTGCCGTTTTAATTATTTGTCAACATTTTTTGTCAATTTTTAACAATTTCAGGAAGAAGATGTATAAATAATTGATACAAGGTTACGTGATAAATAAAATATCTCGTATATAAAGGGGATTGATGAAAAATTGTAGGGATTAGGTACAAAATGAAATGCATGTATGAATATAATGTTTGACAATATAGTTCGTTCGTATATCTCCTTATTTTATTTTCTTATCCTTTTTATATAATCAAATTGTTACTGAATAGAAGTGTTTGTATTTATGTATATGAATGTATATGTATGTTTTATGCATGTATACAGTCTCTGCAGTGCCATGTGTATTGAATATAAATTATATCCATTTATCGAGGGTTGTTACAGTAAGATGTCAGTTCGCTAACTGAACAAGCCTTAGCGCAGCACTCGTCATGGATACCACGAGTTTGTCTTCGGAAACGGTTACCTCCGAAACGACCCATCATAGCGTTAGCACTCGCCCTCGATCTGAAAGGGTAGGAATCATCGTACTCGTAGTTATAGTCGTCGATCTCCATTTCTGAAATCAAAAAGATACATTAGTATATATATCGTTAAAAAAAAATAATTATAAATGATAGTTTAATTATTCTTCGATTCAAATCTTGCGAATCTCTTGGGGTTGTTAATTAATAGCGTTCATAGCTATTGCTTGATATTTATATGAAATTTACTGTAGTGCTTTAAATAGGTCAAACATAATTATCATCGTGATGTTAAATCGGTGCGGTATAAGCTACTTGAAACATGTCTTGATACCAGATGTGTGTGTGTGTGTGTGTTGTACAATCTGTACGTTTGTATCCATACGTACATATTCCAACGAGTGTATATCACGCACACAAGCATCCGCCTACTATAAGGCAGTCGTATGTCGAGTGCATATTTATAGACGCGTTAACGGTACTCAATGTCATTGGTCGCGCACTCGCGAGAAAACAGACTAGACTGTTTACTGCTCCTCGTTAGTTATAGTTACACACATGTAATTCATAATATGCAATCGCACGTTGAACTTAATTCATATGTAACGAGAAATTGGTCACTTCTTGATAAATGCGGAAATATATTTCCTTTTCTTGTTTTGAATGCTGATTTTTGAATTCTGGATATGAAATTTTCGTAAAAAAAAAAAATGGTCTGTACCAAAAGTCTCTATTTCAGTCGTATAGGTACCTGTTCTAGTTTTTACCAACCTTGGCCACCTTTCTTGAACATTGGTGCGTACTCGCCATTGCAGATCATCCTCAGAGCATCGGCTAAATGTTTTCCACAGTACTGCCGTCTACCCTGTTGGCCCCGCTTTTCATCAATTTGAAATATGTCCGATTGAGCAATCGAGAAATGCGGTACAGCCAATGCCACTGCCAGCACTAAAGCCAGTACGACGTTCACCCAAGTTGTGGACATCTGGAAAAATGAGAATAATGCAATATAGAATCATAGAACGGAAGATGGATTTCTCGATTTTGAACCCGATCTGAATTAATTCCGGATCATGTTAACGTGACTTGGAAAATATAATTTAGCGACATTTTTATTGCTGAGATTATGTGTTGGGAAGGTGTCCTGAATTTTCTGAATCGAAAATCGTTGAAATTTTGAGAAAATCACGTTCGGCGATGAGAAAATCTGGGTGCAACTTGATTGTGAACGGTGGGGTATCTACCTCAATACGCATCGTCAAATTGTGTCAATTTTACATTATTCTATAGAGTAATAGCTTAACGAGAGTCAATATGACTTTGTCTTCGGTAACCCCGTTATCTAACAAGATTCAATTATATTCTATTGCTACGGAAGACTGGGAGAGTGCAGTAGAAAATATTTTAATACACCCGTATGTATACTAGGTGTGTATATAAATATTTTATTTTTACTATTTTGAAAAGCTGCGACGTCTCTCCGCGCTATTTTTTTAATATAAATTTCGCGGTCCTTCTTATTCCTATACATACCTACGTACCGGAAAAATGTTCTGGTCAATTAATACACAGATGGACATATAAATCAAAGGATTTAAAATGGAATAATGCATTGAAATACTTAAGTATACTTAATGTTCGAAAGTGGCAACGAATCTTATTAAGAATGGTAAGTGGACCGGAATGATTACGGTCTTCTGGCCACGTGGAGTAGCGAGAATACCTAAATGCGTATACGATGAACCAAGATAAGTCACACATATATCAAACCGTGAGATAATGTTTAAAAATTGATCAAATTGATAATTCTACATTCTCGTTCAATTTTTGGAGAATGGACGCTCGATTTTTGACGATGATTTTCGATCATTGTGATTTTATTCCATTTTTTTTCACGTTTTTTCACGTGTCTAAACGGAAATTTGAGAAAATTCTTGTTTAAAAATGGGAGGATGTTTAAAAATTGATCAAATTGATAATTCTACATTCTCGTTCAATTTTTGAAGAATGGACTCCCGATTTTTGACGATGAATTTCGATCACTGTGATTTTATTCCATTTTTTTTTTTTTCACGTTTTTTCACGTGTCTAAACGGAAATTTGAGAAAATTCTTTCCTTTGTTTGTTTGCCTTGATGCGGGGGGCGACCTTTGTTCGAACCTTCCCCGAATCCCGAAACGATCTTATGAGAACAAAAATTCTTCAAAAGTCAAAGACACTTTTCTCACTGAAGAATATTATTATCTACTTTCATATACCTTCCGAGTTAATTATTCATTGCCTCTTCTCAGATTTGAAAAAAATTTGATAGATTCTCTTCTTATACATTTTTAATTAATTATTGCATCACAACGAGTAAGGCGTGATTCACGAACAAAAATAGACGCGTTTCTATTTATAATACTGACAAGTTCCTCCCTATTTATAATACTATCATAAATATCTTTTATTATCAATCTGATTTTTTTTTTCATTCTGTCTTAGATCGTTTCCAATAAACCATCGTATCTCCCAAAGTGCACGAATAGTAATTTATTAATTATATGTCTTTAGCACTATAGTATTATTTTCTCAAACTAATTACATCGCGAAAAGTTTTCCGAATATCTTATTAGGGATGTAATATTCATCTCCTCGTATTTTGATCTCCTAATTTTCTGCATTTTAAGTTTTTCTCTTCTTCGTCGTATATATAGAAACTCAATTCCTAGAAGAAGGAAACGGAGCAGAGAAAAGGACAGAGAATGAGAAAGGTATAAAAGGCGGTCAAGGAATCTCTTTGTTCAATACCTATACAGTTGAGACCGCAGGTATAAATCTATATTTCCAATTATTCTCTTCCTTTTTTCCCAAATATTTGGGAATAAGGGGTACTACTTACTTAGTATCGTTTAAGAGACGAAGCCCTTCACGAGGTATGTTAAACATTCACTATTATTTATATCACTTGAAATATCACAGTTGAGCACTTGAATAATATTGAATAGTATTTTATTTAGTCCAATTTTTTTTTTTTTTTTTTGTCACAGATCATGGAATACTTTTTAAACTTATATAGAAATTCATTTCTTATTTTAGATATTAAAAAAAAAAAAAAAAAAAGAAAATTAATAGTATAGCGTGTATGTATAGAATAAGATCACTTTTCTTCAATCATTCCCAACAAGTGGAAAAAGATTCGAAATAAAAAAAAAAAAAAAAATAAAAAAAAAAATCGTATCCGCTTTTATCAAAATTATCGTATTAAATTCACTTATATATATTATATTACATCATATATATTCCACGATTCTGTTCAAGTCCCGCATTGATTCGATTATGATACATTCAATAACGCACATCATTGTAAAAGTTTACATTATCACTAAAAAAAAAAAAAAATGGAACAAAAAAATATCGGCGATATATTGAGAACAAAAAAAAAAAGCAATAAATCGCGAAAATTTTTTCTCCCCCCGTTTTTTTTTTTTTTTTTGGTTTTGTTTTTGTTTTTGTCCAAACTGCAACGATTGTTCATACGAAACCAACCCCTTTCGCTTATCTTCGTCGTCGTCGTCGTCGTCGTCGTCGGCCAATATAATAGCAAAAACAGCGACAGCGATGGCTGGTAGTATTTATTAATTTGTATATTTTTTGGAAAAAAAAACTACGATGGAGATGAATTGCCTTATTTCGTCTTTTTAACAGTTCTTTCTATTTTTTGTAGTTGTAGTTTTTTTTTTTTTTTTTTTTTTTCAATTTTTTTCTATTATTCGTTGATTATTTTTGGCCGAGTTTATCGTCGCGACGACGTCGACGGTGCCAACCGATGTTCGAAGGCGCCGGGTTGCAGGTTGCCCACCGACTACGAGCCACTTCGCTCTTCTCACTTTGTTCACGCGAGTCCTGATCGCAGAAAGAGCGCGCGCGATCGCTCGACAGACAAACAGACGTTATACAGACAGACATACAGACAGACGACAGACGGACGGATAGATGAACAAGGTGGTTGGACCCTGATCTGGACCCGGAGACTCGAGAGAGAGGAAGAGATATATAGATAGATAGATAGATAGAGAGAGTGGGAGAGAGATGGAGAGAGAGATAGAGAGAGAGAGAGATAGAGAGAGTTTACAATATACTGCAATGGGCCGACGAACCGAAGAGTGGGAGGAAAACGCGGAAAAATAATTATTATCGATGCGAGTAAACGGGACACACGAGACGCGGTCGAGTGCAGAATATTATGTGGAGAGATTTTGGAAGCATTAGGCAATAGTCGATTTCTAAAATGATGATCGTTTCTTGAGAATAATTTGAAAAAAATCTCACGACAATCGCTAAGATAATTAGTTTTATTATACAATCAGAAAAAGGTCTTGTTGACACAACCAAAATTTCGTTATTATATGCACAATCACATTTGTTGTTCAGTCAATCAAAAATTTCGTTCGGATAACCAAAATTTTGTTGGGAAAACCAAATTTTGTTGGGACAACAAAAATTTTGGCTATTCCAATAAAATTTTTGGTTGACTGAACAAAAAATGTGATTGTGCATATAATAACCCAAATTTTGGTTGTGTCAACAAGACCTTTTTCTGAGTGTATATTGCTGTATACGTTTATTCGGACCAATTCCATCTACTTGTTTGACAATTACGGTTCGATTTTTTTGTCTTTCGACTTTGTTGAAATTTAAGAGAATTGACTCAACTAAATCAAAATTAGCCAGGATGCTTTATAAATTTCGAAAATGATCGAAATATCTGGAATTTTGGGAAAAACTCACTTTTGGTTTGTCTTCGGATACGAAATTCTGAAACTTTGACAAATCGTAATTGAAAATTTTGAAAAGAGGGCAATGATGGAAGTGTTTAAAAAATACTGCGTGTTATTGATGCGGACAGATTCTGCACGCAAAATTATATTTTATTCCTCATGTAGATCTGGGTGAATCTTATGTAGATCTTTGATGAATTTAAGTTAGACGAAAATGAGATGATATGAAATATACTCACCGTTTGGTGTGCAGAAAACTTGTTGCTAATTGTTTAACAGCTGATTTTAATAAGAGGAGATCGAGCAAGGATCTAACGATATATACCCAGGGTATATATATACCGTCTGGTTTTATATATTGTATGCTTGTATATATTTATGTATGGAGAAAGGTTTGGCTAACTGATAGTTACTGCAGGATGAGCAAGGAACTTGTGGTGTAGTCGAAGGCGTACGAGGTCCTTTATAAGGAGAATGGATAGTTGAGTTACGTTGAGAGATTTGGACGTGTTCATTACACCCGTTACTCGAGGACATGTCAGTTAATTCAAGGGGTTGGGAGTAGGTACATCAACTATTGTACGACAAGGATCTCACCATCTGTGACAGTGTTACGTTTACATATGTATACCTAAACATATGTATGTATAGATTTTCTACATACACGTATTTTGGATAAATAAGATATTATTGCCTGATGCGGCTATACGAAATCGAGTCCTTAATTAATCCGCCTTATTCCTCCCTAACTATACATTATAGAATTGACGTTGATCTCTAGCTGCAGTGAAAGGGATGAAATTATCGCCGTTATAGGTACGCATCGAGCCATATACGTGCGAGATTAATATGCATAAGCCCCCTGATATGGGGATGAAAACAAATAAAAATTTACCCCTGCACTGTGCAGAGAGACAAGGGGAAAAGTTTCACAACCTCCGATGGGTCGGATGCCAAACTTTAAAAAAAAAGTACAATTAGGGGTCTAGACTCGTAGAGATGTACGAAACAATAGATCAAAGAAAAGTCAGGGCTATTTTTTGACCCCTCGTTACCCGAAGCCATATTTTTTTTTTCTCCCTTGCGAAACGTCAACTAGATCCGAGGTGACAAGGGTCTGAATGTGGGATTATAAGTTTTTCTTGTTGAATATATAAAAAATGTTAATAATCAATCTCAAATAAAATTAGTAATTATAATTCTGAATTAATATATACGTAGGTTGCAGTCTGTCTCGCTGCGCACAATTTCGGTCGAAAGCGGAATACTTTGGTATATACTACGTAGCAAAATCGATTTTATTATACAAACGAGTTTTCTTACCCGCACGTATTATCCCAACTGCTTTGTCCTCGTATAATAGCTGAAACGCATCAAACGGTCCTTCCAATGCCCCTAATAAATGTCCAGTACCGAAAATTGAATTTGATCAACACTCAGAAAAAAGTCTTCTTGACACAACCAAAATTTGGGTTGTTATATATGCACAATCACATTTTTTGTTCAGTCAACCAAAAATTTTGTTGGAATAGCCAAAATTTTGGTTGTCCCAACAAAATTCTGGTTATCCCAACGAAATTTTTGGTTGCCTGAACAAAAAATTTGATTAACTGAACAAAAATGTGATTGTGCATATAATAAACAAATTTTGGTTGTTATTTTTATGAGTGAAATTTCGCGGCTACAGATTTTTTTTTGCACATTTTTTCACCAATCAAGGTATCATATATATTCATATCAATAGCTCGTCTGTTCCCGACAATTATTAGTGTCATTACCTCTTACAGTCTCGCTGCGGAGGTCCTTGAAAACGGAGAAAGGAACATGAGAAGGCCGAGTTTCGATAGAACCGATATCTTCAATGACATGATATCTAATGAAATTCCAGAGGCGGAGAAGACGTGGACCGAAATTATTTGAAACAGATTTGTCAGTAGATAACTGCGTATAGCTTTCGCTCGTATTAGTTATAGACTCAATTTCGCAAAACCCATGAAGCTTACCGCTATTTATTTGCTCGATAGATTCTGATTAAGTTTGGAAAAAAATTTGTGCCATATATTTTCAGCGAACCTTTTTTCTATGGGGGGATAAATAGACCATACATAGAATATAGGGTGCAGAAGGCGCAGAGCGATAAACATTTGCAGGATCCATAGGCGTAATCCTTTCATCAAAAATTCTGAATACGGGTTATAGTTACTAAAGGCTTGATCTAAGGTGAATAATTATGATTCTAAACCGTGAAACACCTCGATTTTGAATTCACGATTAGTCTCCAATTAAAAATTACTCTAAACATCGGATTATTGATGTATCATCACATCTAATCATCGAAAGCTACAGTCGCTATTAAGCAATAGCTACGCCAATGTAAGAGGAGGACTAGTTTCCCCTGAAACATATAAATTCGCAGAGGAACCCCTCAGCGTCGTATTTCCTTTATTCTTTCGCTCGTCCCTATACACTCAGAAAAAGGTCTTGTTGACACAACCAAAATTTGGGTTATTATATGCACAATCACATTTTTTGTTCAGTCAACCAAAAATTTTGTTGGAATAGCCAAAATTTTGGTTGTCCCAACAAAATTTGGTTTTCCCAACAAAACTTCGGTTATCCGAACGAATTTTTTGTTTGACTGAACAAAAAATTTTATTGACTGAACAAAAAATGTGATTGTGCATATAATAACCAAATTTTGGTTGTGTCAACAAGACCTTTTTCTGAGTGTAGTCGATTTCTTCTAATTTTGAAATCAGTTTTTTCTAGTTCCGGATGATTTTTTTTTTTTTTTTTTAGTGCTACTGCATACCAATATTCATTATGTTGAAGATATAACGGTCTGCAGCAGAATCGGATACAGTTATATACCGAAAATTATATCCGGAGTTTGCCTGAATCCCTGGGACACGTTATGATTTGGATTCAGATATTTAATCATCGGCGTATAGTATAACGTGCAAGAATTTTGACGAAAAACTACATTTTTGTTTACTGGAAACACATTGCGCACGACTCTGAAGCCAAAAATAGAAGAAAAAGGAAAAGAGAAAAATCAAAAAACTAAAAAAATAAAGAAAAAAAAATTAAATTAAATACGATTCATTATCGTTGGAAAATATTTATCACTGGTACATTCTTCTGCTAATACGCGGGAATGTCAATATTCTTCCTCATCGGGTCGTGATCGTATCTTAATTTTCTGAGTAAATTAATCAACGTAGAAATAGATTATTCTGTTCATAGTCGATTCTTAGCTCTTAGTATAAAGTCAAAGTCTTAGATTTCTGGTCAAGATCTCGGCTCAGCTCGGCGTGGGGTCGACGATAATAAATAAAAGTAGTCATTATATTTTTATAGATAAAAATTCCGAACTGTTTACGCCACGACCATCAAGCTAAAGTCTAAATTTATTATTTTCGATACGATATTATTCCCTTGTAGATAAACGCCACGTTGCTTCTAAGCCACGTATCTCTATGTCTATATTAACTTCCTCTCTATTATATATCTATATTTATTGTTGTTCAAACGGGGATAATATTTCAAACTGTTCTGATTTCTGACCCAATATACAATTAAAGTCAGTCACAAATATCGTTACGAAACGGGGTCGAGGATAAACGAGAATTCCATATCATTTCGGAACTAGATTCCCTGATTATTAATTAAAATAAAATTGAAATTAATTCTCAATTTTTTCTAGTCCTACTATTTTACCTTAATTAATTTTTAAGGGATTTATAATGAATAATGATAGATAATATCATTGGATGCGGATGTAGTAGTAGGGAGGTTCAAAAAAGACCTAATTTCTCAGATGTTGCTGCTCATTCGTGAATATGTTGTTTGTGATTTTGAAAAATTATTCCATTTTTTGTGAGCTCTATAGGACAATATTTACTACTGCCTCAGTGAAGTTGAAATTTCGAAATTTTGCCATTTCTGTCAATTTCAAAGTTCTCAGATCAAAGTCCTCATCTGGCTACCTCTAGGTTCTCATTCAATGAGGATGTTGATTCAAGATGAGACTCGTACGATAATATTTAGTACTGCCTCAGAGACATTGAAGTTTTTTTCACTATTTCGGGGTTTTTTTAGAGATTGGATCGCCAGATGTTGCTCATGAGACAGTCTTCTCTTACCATTTTAAGGAAGAAGTACACTAAGTTTGCAGTCTGTGGGACCATTTTTACTACTGCCTCATGTTGCTAATTTTACTTGAAGGAAAGTCGCCCTCAATGAGGCAGTAGTAAAAATGGTCCCGCAGACTGCAAACCGCTTGGATTTCTTTCTTATATTGGTAAGATGAAACTGTCTCATGAGCAGCACCTGGTGATCGAATCTCCGAAAAAACGCGAAATATTGAAAAAAAAACTCCAATGTCTTCGAGGCAATACTAAATATTATCGTACGAGTCTCATCTTGAACCAACATGCTCATTGAATGAGAATCTCGAGGTAGCCAGACGAGCGCTTTGATTTCAGAACTTTGAAATTGCCAAAAATGGCAAAATTTCGAAATTTCAACTTCACTGAGGCAGTAGTAAATATTGTCCAATAGTGCTAAAAAAATGGAATAATTTAAAAAAATCACAAACAATATATTCACGGATTAGCAGCAACATCTGAGAAATTAGGTATTTTTTGAACCACCCTAATGTAGTAGTATAATCGTGTTGAGAATCAGGTGTCAATAATAAAAGGCATAATTTTAAATATATTTTATAAAATGTCCTATTTATACAGCATATAAAACAATACTCTGTTTTTTTAATTAATATTCACACTTTAGCACTATATGCTTTAGCACTAAACCACCGTTATTACCCTCAGTGTATATAATAGTTTAACGGAATATTCATTCGGCCTTATATCATATATAGTTATATAAACGATAACTATGCCACAGCGCTCTCCTTTGTTTGTTGAATTTTACCACCGTGTTTATTACTAGGAATTTTCGTACTCTGATTAAATTGGTCCGCATTAACGACCGCAGACTCGCCATTTCCATCGGCCATTAATTTAGAGCCTAATTTTTGGCTCATTTCTATTTCACCAACTTCTGCGCTCAGATATTCCTTAGAAAAAACTCCGTCAGTGTTTGGGTCGACGATCTTAGTCGAATCCTGATTTTCCTGCAATATTTGACCGGTTTTTGGTTCTTGCATTCCGCTTTTTCCCATCCTCGTTGATTTCGGTGGACCTTTTAAATGCATCATGTGATTATTGAGGGGATCTCCTATCCCGGGATCACTGCTCATATGATTATGGACTGCGGCACCATGATTCAAAAATACTGTCTCAGGGTTAGCAAGAAACTCCCCGGTCATTGGATCGGTGTTGAAATTTCCCTCCCTTTTGTTGATGTTCCAAAATGAATCGTCGAATATCTCAGTATCGCGTTGATCAGGTGGTGTTCGATTTATCCTAGCTCTGACTATGGCCAGATGACGATGAACGTAATCTTGTTGAGGTGCCAGAGCTGCTGCTCGCTCTAGACACTGGGCTGCAAGTCCAAGTTTACCGCGTTCTACCATAACAACACACAAGTTATGCAAGCCTTGGATATTCGCTGGATCAAGCTGTAAGATTCTCCTGTAACACTGGAAGGAAAAAAAGGACGAATGTGTAAACCAAAAATTGTGTCAAAGAGGCCAGGTTGAAATTTCGAATTTGAATTGAAATGGTATTTCTCGGAAAGCCTGTACAGCCGATTTCAAAAACTTTAAAACGGGTTCGAAATTCCGAGAGGTAAAGATCCGACAGGCCAAACCTCCGAAACTTGAAATTCAGGCATATATTCATTCAGGGTTTAATAACTCGGGCTGTATTGATCGCATCGAAACCACTAAGGGGTAAAATTAATCGTCTTGAGATTTACTATTTGGAAAATAAAGTTTCTGAATGATTGAAAAAATTGCACTTGATCAAAATTGCACTTTACGTTCTCTGCAGCGTCCAAGTCCTTTATATTGTTGATGTAGATGTCCCCCAGGAGTATAAGTCCTTTAACATGATCTGGGTGGAACCTGACCAGCTGGTTCAAAAATGGAGCTGCTTCCAAGGGCCGCTGTTCATCGGCCAGTAATAATGCCAAATTGAATAAAGCCGAACGAAAGTCTTCCTTCAGTGCTACAGCGTTTCGGAACCAACGTTCGGCGTCTGCACTGTCTCTATCATCCATTGCCAGCATCCCCAAGTTGAAATGTACTCGTTCGTTGTTTGAGTCCTAGAAAAATCATTTCATAAAACGATGTTCGATTTCCAGTAAAAAATAAATGATTCTCACCTTTCTCAGTAATTTTAGGAGTCGTTCTCTGGCCACTTTCCTCAATTCGGCACGACCCAATTCTTGGAGTAGTATTGCAGAGTTCAACAAAGCTTGTTCGTGTTCTGGGTCAAATTCTAACGCTTTGTCTAAATAGGCCAAAGCTTGGGAGGCCTTTCCTTGTTCCAGGAACACAACTCCTAGCTGAAAATGAATACCGAAATTTTAATGATCGAATTTTCTAAACGATCATGCGCAGCTGATCACGAATCGTCGTCAACGTATGATCAAAAGCACTTACGTTGTAATAAATGTCTGGATTATTGCTGTCGTAAAATAGGGCCCTCTCGTAAACCTCTTGGGCTTCTTTAGTGCGGTTCAGCTTTATCAAAACGTCTCCTCGGTTTATGTAAGCTTGGGTATAATCAGCGCGCATACTAATAGCCTGTCTGTAAAGTAGATCTGCCTCTTCCAGTCTGGTAGCATTTTTGGCTATCAGATTAGCCAAGTTAACGAATACGTTCAGATGATTCGGTGCTATACGAGCTTGATAAGATTCACCAGGCTTGGCTTTTGGCAAAAGGGATTTCGCCTGGCAATGAGGGAGAAAGAAATCATTAGTTAGTGAAAAATTATGAGCTATTTGCTATTCGGTGTGCAAATAAACGGTGTTATACCTTCAAATACGCGTCTTCAGCTTCTTTGAACATTTTCAAATGGTTGTAGGTCCTTCCAACGTTGATATGGGCGCCTATGTCATCCCCCTGAACCTTTACAGCCATGTTGAAGAAGTTTAGAGCTTCTTTAAATCGGCCTTGACTCTCCAAAGCGTGTCCAACGTTGTTAAATAATTTAGCATTTCGATTGTTCACTTTTAATCCAGACATAAATATCGAATACTCATCTAGCCAGTCGTAATTTCTTATGTATGTCTTGGTTGAATGTGCAGCCAATAACGTGATGAGTAACATAATAGATATTTTCTTATATCTGAAGAGAAAAAGGAAACGAAATGAAGATATATAGCTTGTTGAAAATCACATACTGCAATCCTGAAAGGGTATAGAATTGACAATCTATCCACTGACCTCTTGTCCGAAAGGATACTCCATCCGTAACCGATAAGCATACAGAAGCCCATCGATGGAGCGTACAGGACTCTTTCAGCAATCACGAATCCAACGGGAAAGAACAGATTTGATGCGGGCAAAAACGGGAGGATCATCATTGCCAAGCTCTGAAAATTATATTAAAAAAGAATAAAATCCCTGGATTTCTGCAGATGATTCAGAAATTTCATGACACATTTTATTTCTACATTAGATCCTAGCTTCATTTTTTCAATTCGGAAAATCTCACCATGATTAGAACGACCGACGTTTGTCTACTGCGAGTGAGAATTGCTGTGGCAAGTAGTCCGGCCAAAGTAGTGTGGCTGGCAATAGTGGCTAAATTTCTAGGGTCAGTTAGAGCCTCTATTAACGGAATTGTCCCCATTGTCCAATCGCAGCATAAATCAATCGGCAGAAATAGTAATCGTAAATTTACTGAGGCGAGATAGTTGTAGGTGAATTGTCTCGATGGTGAAGGAGCGACCGATGCTGGATTGTCGAATCTATATACAATTATGGGAAATTAATACAAACCGACGAATTAATTTCATGTGGGATTAAAAAGACAGACGGATTGATGTTACACTCGTATTACCTTGTGAATACTGGCAATTTAGAACCCATTATCTGCAGTCTTAATATCAGGAGACAAAATGTGACCAAAGTTAATGCAGTCAAACGTTTTGTACCCTCGCCTGACCACGATGGTGATATTTTCTTACCTCCAAGCGCTGATTTTATAGCAAGAATAATATCCAGAGCTCTGACCTTTGGGATTAATTTTAGAATGATTATAATCGCTGATTAATATCAGCCAGATATTCAATCATATAGCTACAAAGAAAAGCACGTGCAGGATTTTGTTAGGATTGTTTTGGGAAAAGAAAAAGACCCTGTAGATAATAGATATACCGAGAATATTCGATGAGACTGGACGGTCCCCTACCTACGGTAAAACCAACACAGGCGCGTTCGGAAGGGGATGAGGTGCCAGTAGCATTGCATCCCCTTCCGAACGAGCCCCACGCATTATCGTATAGGAAGGGGACCGTCCAGTGTCACCGAATATTCTCGGTATATATAAATGGTGTGAAATGAACTATTCTACACTTAGTGACTAGAGTTAATTAAATTTTTTTTTTATTTTTAGGAAGAACAGATAGAGATTAAAAAAAACTTGTGGATTTTATCCAAAGAGCATTTTGAACAGCAGATATTTTAGCGTACAGCATTAATTTTTGAATAAGTTTGTCATAAGACTCATGAAACATTGAATGTAATTGTCAAATGGATCTTGTTTTTCGAATCAGTTTTAAGGATTGGGAATTAGATTTCTGCGCGATTAGTGATCAATAAGCGATCAGAAGGACGCGTAAATTTCTGCGTAATTCTGAACTCACCTTTTGAACAACAAAAATCTCATACAGGACGCAAACTGCTGTTGCTGTAATGCCTTGTTCCTTGCATAACATTGCAGTTAGGACAAATAACATTGAGAGTATCAGCGACCTCCACCCTAAATAGTATAATTAAATATTTTTTTTTTTTTTTCTAAGTATACAGAACTCTAATTTAGATAGATACACATAAGACGATCGTTTCACCAAATTTTTCACTTCTCATCACCTTGGCGATAGGAAAATCGTTTATTTCGTTCAAAATATGTTTTTGGGTGTCTAGTATCCGAGAAACAAATGAAAAGCGAGATGCTGGTTTCTCGAATAAACTAGATGAATGATCTCAGAAATGGCGGGATAAAAAAAATTTGAAATTTAGAAGATTTTACATTTGAATGATGGGACGAAAAATCGCCATATCTCGTTCAATTCGAATTTTTGGTTTTACGAGATAAAAATTGGACTTAATTTTTTATTCATAGTCATGCTTTATAGTGTCTTCGACTAGATTACATGGGTTTCCAAGGTGATGAAAAGCGTTGTAAAAAAGACTGTTTTTACGTCTTGGTTATTTATTTATTTATTTTATCTCTTCTACAAAATTACCTGTGGATCTCTTGCTCTTACAACTTTTAGTGTAAGTGATAAAAGCCGCTAAATAAAACAACGATGACAGCGTTTCTGCCCTGCCCACTACTCCGGTTACCTAAAAAAACGGTTTAATGTCAAATTGCAAAAAAACACGATGATTTTTGATCCTCAAAATTCAGTTCAGCTTCAATTTTGAGACGATTTCTATACTCACTGCCTCCGTATGTATCGGATGCACAGCAAACAAGAGAGCAGAAACGAAACTTGCTGGATCCGGTAAAAACATCAAGCACATTCTGCAATAAATCATTTTTCATAAAAAAAAAAAAAAAAAAAGTATTACGTATAGAATCAGCATTGCACAATCGTAAAATTAAACCGTATTTTATATCGGATTGTATTATTTCTAGTCTCTAATGTTACAGACCTGAAATATAGAAGGCATACTCCAACGTGTAGTAAAACATTGAGTAGATGATATCCCATAGGATCTAGTTGATGTATCAAATAATTCCAACGGAATGTCAGCACGCATAATGGTCTATAAGACTTGTGCGACTGTTCCTGTAAAACGTTATTATTCTCATTCAATAAATTTCCGATTTTCATTCAGTTTTTGTATTTTACAAATTCTAAAAAAAAAAAATTAAAAAAAATTTAAAAAATTCGAATCAAATTTTTGACTATTTTTTTTTCCTTGATTTTGTTCGAGCAGATTTATAATTCTGACTAATTTTCGATCATATTAATGGAATATAATATTAAGCAAGGAATGAAATACTCGAGAAGTGAATACTAAACGAGGCGGACTAATGCGTGAATGAAGATCGAAATTCTAAAATTGACTATCCTCGAGAGTGAGAATTAACGTTTTCTCAAATCTGTATATCAATTCATATCAGCGTCTGAATAACGATTTTACGATCTTCGGTGACTGCCGAGAAATAAGGCCATCTAGGTAATACGAGAAGGCATATTATATGTGCGAAGTAAGAAAAAATGGGATTATAAAATTTAAAGAAAGAGAAAAGATAGAGAGAGCGAAAGAGAGAGAGAGAGAGAGAGAGAGAGAGGAATTGAACGAGGCGCATGTGGCGAGTGTGGCGAGCGCATAGAATGAAATGGCAAGGAGTCTGGATCAATACGCAGGGTCGTATACATCGGGTGTTTTCAAGTGTACTGTAGAGGGGGCGGCATCGATGTTATGCAGTTAGAAATTTTTTCTTTTTTTTTTCTTCTCCTCTTACATCAGTGCTCCTCGATGTTGTAATAATACCTTGTGCATTGGCGTGCCCCAAAAATCATTGTAGAATACATTTTTGAGGGGTGTGTGCGGTCTCAGATCACGATTATCCTTTATAGCCGATATATCGTCGAAAACGAAACCGCAGTTGAGGCTGTTTAGGTAAACGGTAAACGCGGCTATGGCGACCATCGCCGCGAGGGCCCCGCGCGCAGGCACTCCCATCACATACACATTTATTTAAAGGTGTACTTCACTTTTACTTATATCTTTTTATATAACACACTATTTATTATAAATATTATCGCGGCAATCAGCGAGGCGATTCTTTACCGCATTTTAAAGTATTTGTTTTATCAAACGAAATGTCTTCATTCGATACGGATTCAAATTTCATTTTCTACTCTCCGAAACAACGACGAACCTGCTGCTTCAGTTTTGTTGGGATACTTAACAGCTCGGGTTCATCACATCCATCAGAATTGTCGTTTATTTATTTGAAATATTTCCCGCCACTTAACGCACCGCGTTTTTAAACCACCTAACATCACTCGCATTATTTACTATATCGCTAATCGGCTATTCGCCTAGTTTTTTTTATTTATATTTATATCTAACGAATAATGCCGGCGAACCAACTCTGGATGCTCTCTCACGCTAGCTGTCAACCAGTAGTAGACGCAGCAGACAAATCGGCTTTCTCAAACTCCGCGTCTGCGCCCTGGCCGTCTACAGCTTGGCCATTTTGCTGCTAATGTCGATGCGTGCGACCTCTTCTTTCCTCTTTTACTTTTATACTCTCTTCATTCGGTTAGCTGTACGAATTTTGTTACCATTTCAAGTTACCTGCACTCGGCAAGTTGCACGAACTCTCGGAATAATCCTTACGGCAAAGAAGAAACACCGAAAAATCGATTACGATTATGATTCCACGTGGATCGGGGAATTGAATTTTTCCGAAATTCAAAAGTCTAGTCGAAAATGACTAAATCTGAAAATTGCGGTTCTCAAATGCACGAATTAACAATTATGATCAATTTTTCAATTATTAATGCGATGGGTACACACTTTACTAAATGGCATCGAAATAAACTATAAAAACCTAAGTTTTCTGTCATCACTCATCACTTTCAAATTTTGGTGCCAAAATTTTTTCAAATTATGGTGTAACATCAGAATTATAGAATTTGTCAAAAATAGTTGGAAATTTAGCACCGTGATGCTGGCCACCAGCATTACACATTCGTGAGGCGGATTGTCGTTACTATCTGTGCATCTGATAATGTAAAATGTATTTTTTTTTTCGCAAAGAGGTTTTTTTGGGAAACAGAATGTTTATCCAGAATTTTAATCCAAACGTAGCAAAAATTAGCCTGCTGATCGAATCATACATCGAGGCTGTACCTAGGCATGGGTACTGATGCTCAAGATTCCTATGTGAAGCCCATCGACGTATGACAAAGAAGGGTTGAAATTGAGCAGCAAAGTCGATAAGGGAGTTCGATTAAAAAGTATTCAGTTTTCTACGATTTACGTTCTGAGTTTTTTTCCAGATTCTATAGTTGCATTAAATATTTGCGGTTTGTTAGGTCATACGGAAAATTAGAAAATCAAAATCGAAAGCGAAAAACTATTCGCATCTGAAACTATGATGTCGATGAAATCCGATACTAAAGCTTTCTGGGTAAAAAGTAGAGACCTTTTCAAAGTAAGAGACACTCGGCAATATATGCAAGTGCTGTCATTAGACGAGTTTGCAAATCTCTGTGTTTAGAGGATCTCCGCAGTATCACTCGATAAGTAGTTTTCCTTGTGATTATATTAGGTTCAGTCTACTAGCTCCGAATTGAGAAATAATTGCGAGATTTGTCCGTAACAACTAAAGATTACGGATGGTACATATCACGTTTTGGCGACCTTCAGCAATTAATAATTCTTTGAACTCGAATGGCGATTGGAGTTAGCATAATTTGTTATGATTTGATATGAAAAAAATTAATGACGTGGAGTGGGTTCACGACGTAAAACCGATAGTATAATCGCGTAGAATACTTAGTTTGAGAGTTGAGTAAAATTAGTGTCTTATCACGTGAAAAAAAAAAGAATCTTTCGAACACGCATCCATGTTACATAGAAATTCATACAAATTCGCATACCATTAGCATTTCATAATGAAAGATTATAAAGATATCCTTCTTCCTTGAGATTTGAATAATTTTTACCCAACTGCAAGACAGAATGGTAAAGCAATGGAATTTCATCAATGCCAGTGAAGTCGTTGAAAATTAGGAAAATCCACAATGTCAAAATTATCTCACGATATAGAGGCAACCTTCAACCCGAAAATGAAAGTCTTCACATTTTTCTGAGTTGGAGAAAGAAAAAAAAAAAAAAATCACAGATGTTAGAAATAACTAGTTAAAGTGATTCTATTGTTGTCTATTCTTGAGTATGAGGTTCGTTGTACGCCTCCCAACACTAATTGTGATATATAATATAATATGATTATTTTTATCATATGTAAATATTTTTTCCCCACTCTGAAAAACTCTGTGATACCTTGCAGTCTCTCCCTACAGTTTTCGGATAATCAAACACGTGGTTTCTCAGCATTGAAAACATGTTATCCAATAAACAAGGAATCGACGAAGACTACCGAGAGTATAAAATGTGCGCATTTTCAGCGGGCGAACCAGTCGTCCGAGGAATGAGAAACCGATCACTTCTTGCTGAAAATTTTCGCCCAAGTATACACGGTATCAGATAATTTGCAAATACGTTAAAGATTGTTTGATTGTGCATCGAAACTCAACCCTGAAGTTGTGGTCGTCACATAATGAAGGGCATTGCATCGGCGTGTGTTTTAGTCGTTATCATCTTCGAGCTGCATAAAGGTAATTTTGAATTTTGTTCAAGACACGGTAATCCTGTGCACTTATACCTGTTTAATCCCAATTTCCAATTATCTAGCAAACATTAGGCTTATTGTGAACGCCAGAACGCTCCAATCAAGAGAGTAGATATAAGACTCTCTTGATGAGGTGCTATATAGCAGAATAGAAACACGAATAAATTCGGTTTTTTTCTCTATACCTACTTTATGACGTCGTTATGAATGTTTTGTGAAAACGTATGTGTAATTCGAATGCAGTATAGCCGAGTACTGTGTTTCACAAAGCGGCTCTGTTATCGGTATGTCAGTGTATGGCAGAGGTCTAACGATAAATGAGGAAATGAATCACTGTGGAACAAAACAACTATTCATTAGTAGTAATTAGCCTTTTTATCATACGACGTGGAACATATAAACATATGGTCCACATTGAACAGTAAATATTCAATGACTACTGTGCCGAAAAAGGTCTAATATAACTTTTTAGGCAAACAAATTGGCATCTGTTCTCCATAATGGATTTTACATGCTCAACATCGAGCAAAAGACTATTTTTATTGGTGAATTGACCTTAATACCGGCGTTACAGCATAGAAACCGAAGATGACTCCGGCTGAGAAGATTTTCTTATCCAATGATGAAATGAGCTGAAAATACTCATGAGATGTATATATTAGTAGACATGATTAGATGAGACTCGAATTGCCTAACTATTGTTTTGTTTCCGTTTAGGTGTTACAGGGTCAAAACCAAAGATAACTCCATCACCAAGTTGGAGCGTGATCAGAAAGGACGAGTTTCTTATCCAAGAAGGAGATGAGCTGAAAATCGTATGTCAGGGTGAAGGCAGGATTCAGTTCTCGAAGCAGAATCTTCCACCATATGTACGTATCATGATTCTTACACTTGTGCTCTCAGTTCGCAAAGGCCGCTGCTGTAAAACCTATCACAATTTTGAATAACCATCAACTCTGAACTTAGTTTGCGCAATCGAACTCTACGGGCTCATTCGACGAGGCTACTGGGACATATACGTTTATTCGTCCCCGTTCGATGGCGGAGGACACTGGGTGGTACGCCTGTGCGGACGAGAGTATCGAGATCAAGAATGACCTTCAAACGATTCATCATCCGAGTGACAATATCAGTTGGATTTATGTCTATGTCAATTGTAAGTAAGATTTCATGTATGCTGATGTATTGCAATGATAAACTTTGCCAGACTTTTCCGAATGCCGATATTTCAAGAAATATAATGTTTATTGGCTGGGTGCACGAAAATACTAATACTATTTAATTATCAGTGTGTAACATATTCATGCATACTGTCAGCGCCATCTAAAATCATGCTCAGCATTTTTCCATGCTTAACGTATACACAATACACACTTATTTTTAAAGTAGTATATGTGCGTGCACCCAGCCAATAGCACGCTGCCAGACACGGCGGATCTACTTCGAATATATGTGGACATGTGGTCTGTACATATCTGACCTTTAGACGATTATAAATGGTATTCATCAACTGTAACAGCGGGAATGTGTACATTCATTTTAGCATCAGCGCCATTCGCTGCTATGGGAATTCTCTATGAAGCCGTAGTAATAGCGGCAGGGAGTGACGGAGTCATACCATGCCGACCAACGTCGCCAGATTTGCCAGTGATTCTTGAAATAAACTGGGATGTGAGTTCGCGTGATTATAATCAGAGTCAGATTCATCTTCGATTTTCTTATTTCTTGATCGTGAGGTCCTCGGACCTTACGATTAACACTGACAGGTATTTTCTGTTGAAGATCTTGAATAACACTATGAAATATATTGACAGGTGACCCCATTGCCAGAAGATTTGAAATATGACCCGAAAATTGGATTTATTTTGAAAGCAGTCGGCAGAGAACGTAATGGAGAAATTTGTACGTGTAAGCTTAACGGAACCCATGCGGAGGATCCAGGCTGGCCAATATATTATGTAATGGTTGAAGGTGAATGTGATAATTTGAATCAGCCTTAAAGTTACATTTACAACACTTGAGTGCACCATGACATTTGTGACCTTACAGTTTTACGAACAACTGAAGAAGTTTGAATACTTCTAATCTTTAACTTAAAATTGCCAGCTTTTTTATTTAATTTTTTTTCTAATCATCGGGCTGATGGTATAGATGATTATCATTGTGTGAGAGTACCATAGGAGATCATAGTTTATGGCATGTATCAATTTTCATACAGTCGTCACAGCGATGGTGACACCTACGATCAACCAAGACACATTGAGGCACGTGGTCTGGGGAGAAAATATTACTTTAGAGTGCACAATTACCGTTGAAGAAACAAGATTTAATCTTCGTTGGATAGCCCCGACGTCAGTCCCAGTAAGTTTCATGGATAGCAGGATTAAACGTTGAAGAAGCTACCGAGAACGAATTTGATCGAATATCAAATTTCAGAAAGAAAGATTAATATACAGTGAGAGGATGATTTTCGTTGACTCGATTGGCTCGATGGAAACTTGGAAGACAGAGTTGACAGTGAGAAACGTCGAGAAAAATGATGGTGGTGAATATATTTGCGTTGCAGAGACTATGACTATGACTGGCCATAAAGCTCAATCATCGACGAAATTAAAAATTTGGGGTGAGCATAAGCCACGTCATATTCTAGTATACCTATATAGTCATAAGTTTGTACTTATATCAGATTTTCCCAATCATGTACATTCCCTATATGCCTCATAAATTTTTCCAGATCCGAGCTACGTGCACATTGATCTAATCGTTGAGGGTCAAACAGATATCTTATTACCTGAACACGATACTGCACGATGGAAGATCATAATTGAGACATATCCTGAACAATTTGAGTGGAAATGGTAAGCCTCGACTTAATTTTACACATTTCTATAGTCTGCCCACTTCAGTCATATACTTGTATTGCAAAATTGCAATTATCATAGCGGTACTTTGTTCAAATGTCACGAGCGTGGTGAGAAAACTATATCAGTATGTTTCAGGTCATTTAAGAATGTATAATTTCTAGCTTTGTGAATTAAATGTAGGTACACGGAGGATGGAACTCTGATAGAAACAACCGAGGTGAATTCTAGAAGTAAATACTCACATAGTCAAAGTGGACTGTATCACATCTTCAGAATATCACATTTAACTACTAAGGACAGTGGTCAATACACACTCAGTGTATCAACGTCAAAAAATGTGACGAACATCACTCTCCCATTGACGGTCTTCGGTAAGAAAATTTTCTCACTGCATGATTAGACAACTGGATCCATGTTTCTAATTGCATTCTGATTACAGACCGTGCCGAATCGTTCGCTATACGCGGTCCAGGCATAATCACTGTCGGGGATAACATCAGCGTTACGTGTGATGCTTCTGTTTATGACTACGCTGACATTCTTGGGTGGAGAAATAAATCCTCTGGGGAACTGGGTAAGCATTTTGGCACATTTTCATGATCTCCTGAATCTGATTCTGCTAATGATCACATCTCAGGAGGCTTGGTGCATATCTGCGGAGTTACGAACTGAGAACATGTTCTTTTTAGAATCCAACTCGGAGAGGATGAACATTACTAAACAGAAAACCAAATATAGTCGGCAATTGATACTCGATATACGTAATGTATCACAATCTGACGCTGGAACGTACACGTGTGAAGCCCTGAATAATGAGGCATATAGCGCTAAATTAACATATCTGTTGCGGGTGGAAGGTACGTGAATTAACTCGCACTGAAGCTTGATGAATGTTTCATATTTCGCCTTACTTGAAAAGTAATTCGTGCATTTTGGTTGTTACAGCTGCGCGTGTACCGGAATTCAATTACACTAATATGAATAATTCGGAGATTTCCATAGATCTGAAAAAAGAGAAAAACAGAGGTCTGACACTAGATTGCTGTGCCGATGGAAAGCCAATTCCTAAGATAATATGGACTAGGGTAAGCCATCATACGATATGAAAGAAGTCGTTAAATTTTTTGTACAAGAAAGACATAGAGCTTGACCCATGATTCATGATTATTGGGCACCCAAATCACGTTTTTTTTTTTAATTTAGAACAACGAACTACTGAACGAAAGCACGGAATACAGGTTTTCACGAAATAATACCAGACTCCAAATAGTATACTTTTTCGATGCAGACACATACAGCGGAATATACGCATGTGAGGCAGAAAACCGTATTGGGACGGTTGAGAGGTACATGAAAATCACATTCACAGGTAATTGATTCACCGAGTGATATAATTTCTACTCTCGAAAGTAGCCGATCTGTTATGAACATTGTTTGACACATGTTGTTCAGAAACGAAAGTTATTCGACGAATGATATTCATCTAAAAAATAACTGAAATTTTATTCACAGGAAAGTCAGATAGTACCACTCTTTGGATCAGTTTAATCTGTGTCGTCATGGCGATCATCATCATAGCTATTGCTTATACGATTCTCAAAGCATATCGAAAAAAAGTGAGTAGCAATATCCTAGCGCTTATAATCATCTTGTGCACTGAGCTATTAGGTATTATCAATTTGACTCTAAAAAATGACGAAAAATTGATTTTAGGTACTCTACAAATCGTTCGACCAAAACTACAGATTCATCCGAAATGCAAGAAGCGGAGAGTGATATCGAACGAAAATGTATAAAAGGATCCTGGTACGTAGTTGGTTGAGGACGTGAAAAATTGTGCTTTGTAAAGGAGATCTAGACAGGAGTGGCTTAAAAGTGAACCATGATTTCTCTAGAGCATGTGTCAAGAAACTTAAAATGGTTGTAAGAGCAGCTGTGGAAGAGCGCGGATCTTTTAGAAACCAATACGAATTAAGGATTCATACTTGTGAATGTGAATGAACTTCTTTTAGTAGTTTTATAGTATATTATTCAGGGTAAGCAGTTATTTGACAATGTGATGTACCGATCGATATTGCGATAAAGTATCGACTAAAATACTTTTTTACACCGCCGAAGTTTGTGCACGTTATATTTTTGCCTGGATTACGATTGTTGTCAATACGAAGGCCACAGTCGGCAAAGCTAGTTGGCAGTAGGTATCAAGTTTTCGCAATGCAATTGTATATGTGTGAGTGAAAAGTAAGCTGCAATGATCAAATGTTATCCGTTAAATGTTCAATAAATTCTGTTTTTACGTAACTAACTGATTTATTGCCCCGAACAATTCCCCATCCCATATAAAGCCCTTCTCAGGACTTCGACCCGGTACTTGCAACTGTGAAGAAATAAGATATATCAAGTTCATATAGAGATGGAGAGGTTCGAGCTACTGTGATGTCTATCATGTCTCGCATTTCTCTATCCTGAACCATCATCAGAATTTCAGATACAGATGAATGATTGTGAAAGTTGCTGTGTCATAGGTGACCGAAGATACTAGATTCTTTCAAGGCAGGCGAATAGAAATACAAACGATTAGAGTTATTTACTCGTTATGACTCTGTATCAAAAATTGAACACTTACCCGAAACATGTTCATCAGCTCAAACCAATAGTAAAATTGCCGCTGAGAGAATTTGTTCGCGAATGAATTCTTACGGTGAAATAACGGAGAATTGACTGGGTGCACGAAAATACTAATACTATTTAATTATCAGTGTGTAACGTATTCATGCATACTGTCAGCGCCATCTAAAATCATGCTCAGCATTTTTCCATGCTTAACGTATACACAATACACACTTATTTTCAAAGTCCGTGCACCCAGCCAATACAGCTGTTCGTAGCTTTCATATACCTACAATCAATGTCAATGTCTAATCGATTGAGAAACTCTTCCTGACATACCTTTTCAGGACACAACCTCAGACTTTGATCCGAACTTACATTCCCACCTTACGTGATAATAGCGATGAATTGGCTAAACTAGAGCGAATCTTGATGACTTGTTTGTCCAAAGGTAGGTACAACACATTGGAAAGATCATTGAGTGTTGATCGAAACCCTCGTATTATTTCATAATATCGTTTTTAATAAATTCAAATAACTTTCAGTTCTGGCTGACCACTATGAACGTAGAAAGCCATGTATTCGTCGGTTCAGTGTTAATTTTGCTCCTTCATTCAACCTTGAGGAAATTATTATCAGCATCTTAAAATTGATAAAGGAATTCGTGGTTCGAGGAACAAATACAGTATGGCGTACGCGATTGAGGTCACAGATTGCTCCAATCAACAGGAAAAAACAGGAACTGTCGAGGGTTTATGTTGCGTCTGTTTTCAGCTGGCGAGTAGTCGTCCAAGAAATCAGAACACGATCACTTCTGGCCATAGATTTTCACTCGAGTGTACAGTAGTAGATAATTTGCAAATACTTCGAAGATTGCTTGACTGTGCGTCGAAATTTTACTCTGAAGTTGTAGTCGAGCGGAAAGTCATCAGCGCCACATAATGCAGGGCATTGCATCGGCGTGTGTTTTAGCCCTCATTGTCTTCGAGTTGCATCAAGGTAATTTTGAATTCCGCTCAGGTCACGGTAATCCTGTGTACTTACCTGTTCAATCCCGATTTCCAAATATTTGGCAAATATCAAGTCTACTGCGAATGCTGAACCGCTCCGACTGAAGGGAGTAGATAGAAGACTTTCTTGAGGCGCTGCTTTAGCAGACTACGAAAACGCTGATGTTCGCCTATGATAAGTCCACCACAGTAGACGGAGCTGCAATCGTTTCAAAGATTTTTTATAGATTTTTTATGGGTTGAAGTGAAAGAAGCCGGAAATTTTTTACGTTACAAGAAACACGTTTTATATATATAATATTTCGGAAACGACAAAAACCACATTTTAGTCAACAGAAAGAAAAGATGCGTGCTCAAATTCTCTTCAAGGATAATTGTTTAAAAATTCTCAATCAGTGATTCCTTTTCTAATTGCTCAGGGGCATGACGCTGCGGACAGAAATAGAGTTATAGCCCCTTTTTGCATCCAGCCCTGCGATTTTGTAAGCTGCTTAGATTACACACTCTTCCATCCTTCTATAACGAATGCCAATTCAATTGCTTTCCATCGCTTATCGCATTCCTCGTCGAGTTGAACTATGTCTTCAGAGGCCTATGCGAGTTTCAGCTTGAAAGATGCTATAGACCGAGGGTTATCACCTCCACCGTTCTAAAATGTACTTATGATAAGAATGGCCACAAAGATTCAATAAATTTCACGAGGTTTATTATAACGATAACGGAATCCGAATATCAATTCTCTTCTGATCCGATGCTGATGAAAGAAGGGCACCTTCTGGAGTAGCTGTGTTACGGCGGAACTTGGTGTTTCAAATTCTTTTCACTATTTTGGTTGAGAGAAGACTGATGACTCGACTAATTGTCTTATTTTCGCCTAGCCACGATGACGTCGACATTATCCACGACTCCAACATTAAGCGGGACAGGCGTCGACGAGACTAAGGAGCATTCTGATCCAGAAGAAGGTGAACTAAACATTTTGAAAAAATTCATACCTCTGCAGAAATATGAAAACTTTATTTTGTGATAAAAATATTCGATTTTTTTTTTCTATGTCCCTGAGTACCATTATCTGTCTACTGTAGTTCATCATTCAGCAATTGACACTATTTAGTTTGAAGAAAATTTTCGACCAAATGTCCTCCAGTGTTTCCGAATTTTTCAATGATTTTGTAATAATTTTCCCACGTTCATGATGGAAATTGGAATTTTAACTAATCAGTGTCTTATTTTCGCCTAGCCACGACGACGTCGACATTATCCACGACTCCAACATTAAGCGGGACAGGCGTCGACAAGACTAAGGAGCATTCTGACCCAGAAGAAGGTGAACTAAAAATTTTCAAAAAATTCATACCTCTGCAGAAATATGAAAACTTTATTTTGTAATGAAAATATTCGTTTTTTTTCAATGTTTCTGAGTACTACTAGAAGTCTACTGTAGTTCATAATTCAGCAATTGACACTATTTAGTTTGGAAAAAATTTTCGACCAAATGTCCTCCATTGTTTCCGAATTTTTCAATGATTTTGTAATGATTTTCCCACGTTCATGATGGAAATTGGAATTTTAATTAATCAGTGTCTTATTTTCGCCTAGCCACGACGACGTCGACATTATCCATGACTCCAACATTAAGCGGGACAGGCGTCGACAAGACTAAGGAGCATTCTGACCAAGAAGAAGGTAAACGAAAAATTTTGAAAAAATTCATACCTCTGCAGAAATATGAAAACTTTATTTTGTGACGAAAATGTTCGTTTTTTTTTTCAATGTTCCTGAGTACCATTATCTGTCTACTGTAGTTCATAATTCAGCAATTGACACTATTTAGTTTGAAGAAAATTTTCGACCAAATGTCCTCCAGTGTTTCCGAATTTTTCAATGATTTTGTAATAATTTTCCCACGTTCATGATGTAAATTGAAATTTTAACTAATCAGTGTCTTATTTTCGCCTAGCCACGATGATGTCGACATTGTCCACGACTCCAACATCAAGCGGGACAGCTGGCGTCGACAAGACTAAGGCGCCTTCAAACCAAAAAGGAGGTGAACTGAAAATTTTGAAAAAATTCATACCTCTGCAGAAATATGAAAACTTTATTTGTGATGAAAATATTCGTTTTTTTTTTTTCAATGTTCCTGAGTACCATTATCTGTCTACTGTAGTTCATAATTCAGCAATTGACACTATTTAGTTTGAAGAAAATTTTCGACCAAATGTCCTCCAGTGTTTCCGAATTTTTCAATGATTTTGTAATAATTTTCCCACGTTCATGATGTAAATTGAAATTTTAACTAATCAGTGTCTTATTTTCGCCTAGCCACGATGATGTCGACATTGTCCACGACTCCAACATCAAGCGGGACAGCTGGCGTCGACAAGACTAAGGCGCCTTCAAACCAAAAAGGAGGTGAACTGAAAATTTTGAAAAAATTCATACCTCTGCAGAAATATGAAAACTTTATTTGTGATGAAAATATTCGTTTTTTTTTTCAATGTTCCTGAGTACCATTATCTGTCTACTGTAGTTAATAATTCAGCAATTGACAGTATTTTGTTTAAAGAAAATTTTCGACCAAATGTCCAGTGTTTCCGAATTTTTCAATGATTTTGTAATGATTTTCCCACGTTCATGATGTGAATTGGAATTTTAACTAATCAGTGTCCTATTTTCGCCTAGCCACGATGACGTCGATATCATCCACGACTCCAACATCAAGCAGGACAAGCGTCGGCAAGAATACGGAGCCTTCTGACCAAGAAGAAGGTAAACTAAAAATTTTGAAATCATTCATACCCCTGCAGAAATATGAAAACTTTATTTTGTGATGAAAATATTCGTTTTTTTTTTTTCAATATTCCTGAGTACCATTAGAAGTCTACTGTAGTTAATAACTCAGCATTTGACACTATTTTGTTTGAAGAAAATTTCCGATCAAATCTCCAGTGTTTCCGAATTTTTCAATGATTTTGTATTGATTTTTCCACGTTCATGATGTGAATTGGAATTTTCATAACACTCTTTGTTGAATCCTGACTTCATTCCTTTAATTTCGCGATGATTTTGTAAATAATGTGAATTCAATTATTATTATCCCGTGTGGAAATTGATCCCGGTTTCTGGCCGGGTTCCAGTCGGAAAGCCCGGCTTTTAGCCGGATTCTGGCCGGGCGTTCTGGCCAGGACCCGACCAGAATCGTCACGCTCGGCTATCCATGACCTGGTCAGGAGTCCTGGCCGGGCTATGGCCCGTATGTCCGGCCATAGACTGACCAGGCTTTACTAGGGGCTATAACATATCGCGATGATTTTATTCGATTATTCGCAGTTGGAAAATAAAAACAAATTATAAACAAGTTTTTAATATTTTTAGTAGATTTTTTATTCATTTTAATATTTCTTATTATGATAGATATTACGAGCAATAATTCAACCTATGGTTTCAAAATTATAGTATCGCAAATAGAAACTTCATCCAATCCTAAAGTAATATCACCGATCTAGTTTCTTCGATCTTTATATCGTTTCTTTGGATTTTGTTGTTTTTTCCTGGATGCGGGACTATAGTCCTTAGGGCGAGGGGGTAACCACTTCAAACTTGTGTGTCCCATCTATTTCAGATTTCAAAATAATTTCATATGATTTCACAACTATTTCATATCATTTCACAGGTATTTCACAAGCATTTCATACCATTTCGCGATCATTTCACAAGCATTTCATACCACTTCACAAGCATACCATTTCATACCATTTCACAAGCATTTCATACCATTTCACAAGCATTCCATACCATTGCATACCATTGCATACCATTTCATACCATTCCATACCATTTCAACCCATTTCACAATAATTTCATAGCTAACTGTCCCAACTATTTCACGAGTAGTTACCCCCTCGCCTTAGAGCGTATGATAAAAATAATGAAACTATAGCTATATCTATGTATTAACATAGGAAGAATATAAATTTTACGTAGTGCTCATATTAGGAATATAGTAGGGATATATGAATTGCAGAAACTATCATAACCGTGTTACTTATATTATTATATTCCAACTTTTGTGAATACTTTTATTATCAGTTTTCTCACTGGCACACTACTCGTTTCTTCAAAGCCAATCTCGTCTGAATCAATGAACTTCAGATTCTTTCTATTTTTTTTTCCATCCCGAACTTTAGTATTTCCAAGGGCGGTCCTCAAGACACTGTAAAAAGTGGACTCGGAGATGAATTTGCCAGATTTGTCCCGGTGTCTATCTGCGAGAAAACCTGCGCTAGAAAGATTCGGGCTTTCATTACTTTCTTAAACCGCATAATTGTTTCAATTTTTTTCAATCCTTACCGACTCGGCAAGCAGTGGATAAATGCTGTATCCTTCATTAAGAATTTTTCTGGCATCCTTTTTATGGCAGTATATTTCAAAGCATGAGGGAAATATCCGATTCATTTTTAAGGTCTAGTGGTATTCGATATTTTCGGTATTCGGATCTGGCCAAGCAGAGAGCGGCAGGTTAAAAAAAATTAGAAATTATTCACGATCTTCTCTGACTTTTATCACGGTATTTGACAGTTGGTTTGTTGTAAAAACAATTGTAAAGCTAGAGGTAAATTGGTAACTTATCAGTATAATAACAAATCGGGATGTACTTCACGTCGTCAAATACCGCGCTCTGATATGCTAGACTAGCACCTGGCCAGTCCCCGGTCAGGCACTTTGACAAAAATACTACTCGGCTAGCGCCCGGCCAGAAACCTTGTTGTAGCCGGGACAAACCGGGACATTTCCACACGGGATGTTATTTCTGTATTCTAATATGAATTCAATAAGAACAAGATTAAATAGAGAGAGTTCAGAAGTTTTTCCACATCGATGAAGCTAAAAAGAAAATTTGAAAAATTCGGAAACACGGGAGATTTGGTAGGAAATTTTATTCATACAAAACAGTCTCAATTGCTGAATTATCAAGTCACACCGATATGAATAATCTGGAGATTTCCATCACAGGTAATTCGCAGGTTGATTCGCCGAGTGATATACAGTATTCCCTCCGAATAGGGCTGCTCGAAGGCAGTTAGGGGAGTATGATTCCTGAAAATCACGTTCCCCACACCAATAGCTTGCGAGCACGGCTCAACTCGGCTGTTGGCTCAACCTTTGAATAGGGCCACGTATAAATACTCGTAAACAGAAATGTAGTGGGGGAAGCGCTCAAGCAAGGATGAGAAGAAGCGGCCCTATTCAGAGGGGCCCTATTTGGAGGGAATACTGTAATTCCTACTCCCGAAAGCCGATCTGTTATAATAACTCTTTCGCACATCTTATTCAGAAACGAAAGTTTTTCGACGATGATTTTTAGCGGAGAAATAACGGGAATTGTATTCACAGGAAAGTCAGATAGTACCACTCTTTGCATCAGTTTAATCTGTGTCGTTATCGCGATTATCATCATAGCTATTGCTTATACGATTGTCAAAGCATATCGAAAAAGAGTGAGTAGCAACGTCCTGGTGCTTATAATCATTTTGTACACTGAGCTGATGTGTATTTTTAATTTGACTCTGAAAAATGACCAAAAATTAATCTTAGGTACCCTACAACTTGCTCGATCAACATTACCTCACCCTATTGTCAAATGAAAGTGAACAAAGCGATCCTGGTACGCAGTTGATTGAGGATGTGGAGAATTGTGCTTTGTGAATGAGATTGGGGACAGCAGGTCTTAAATAAGTGACCCATGATTTTTCTGAAGCATGTGTCAAGAAATTAAAAACGGTTGTGAGAGCATCTGTGCAAGAGCACGATTCTCCAAAAACTAATACTAATAATTGGGACCCATATTTCAGAAATTTCAGATGAAAAAATTATTCAAAAAAAAAATTCATTCCGATTTGAATGAACTTCTTTTAGTAGTTATATATAGTATATTATTCAGGGTAATCAGTTACTCAAAAATGTGGTATATAACGATAGATAAATATTGCGATGAAGTATCGACTGAAATGCTTTTCACCACCACCGAAGTTTGAACAATAGATTTGTTCCTGAACTACAATATTGTTGTCAGTACGAAAGCCGCTGTCGGAAAAACTATAGTCGGCATCATCAGGAAAAGTAAATTACAACGATCAAATGTTATCTGTTAAATGTTCAATAAATTCTGTTCTCATGTAGAAACTAATTTAATGTCCCAAAAGTCCCGAAACAATTCCCGAAACTCTTAAGCCCTTCTTAGGACTTCGACTCAATACTTAGGGACTGTGAAGAAACAAAATATATCAAGTTCATCGAGATCGAGAAGTTCGAGCTACTGGGATGTCTTTCATGTCTCGCATTTCTTTATCCTGAACAATCAATGAAAAAGATTCGAACGAAAATCTGAACGCAGGAAAATTACCGAATAATGGTGAAAAAGTGTTGTTTCCAACCCTTTTTCAGCGCACAACACGATAACGTTGATAGAGCACGTCAACAAAATTTCGTGTTAAATGGGTTCTGAATCTTTCAGGGTTTATTTGAAAAAGGTATTTAGTTTCACCCAGAAAGCAGTTTGTTTTTTCGTCTCTAGACGGTCAACTATCAGTATTTCAGATACAGAGTAAATATTATTGAGTAAATTCACTGTGTCAGAGGTGAACAAAGATACTAGATTATTTCACGGCTAGCGAATGGGGATTCCCCGAAATACTCGCGATTGGAGTTATTTACTCGTTACTTATAACGCCTATAAATATGTTTATCACCCCAAACCGATAGTCGAACTGCAGCGAAGAGAATTTGTTCGCACATAAATTCTGACGGTAAAATTACGAAGAATATAGCTGTTCGCAGCTTTAAGGTGCTTCCTTACGCAATTCTACCAGACCTGAAAACATCGTGAAAAAAGGTGCTATGAAACGGAATATCTCTGCCTGAGCACCGAAATCAATGAAACAAAATACGTCGCGTAATTCTATGTGCGACTACGAACATGTACAGCCCAAAATATGTTCGTTTTGCGCGAAAATAGAGAGGATATCCATGAAAAACGGTTTTAGAAACATGTACAGCCCAAAACATGTTCGTTTTGCGCGAAAATAGAGAGGATATCCATGAAAAACGGTTTTAGAAACATGTACAGCCCAAAACATGTTCGTTTTGCGCGAAAATAGAGAGGATATCCATGAAAAACGGTTTTAGAAACATGTACAGCCCAAAACATGTTCGTTTTGCGCGAAAATAGAGAGGATATCCATGAAAAACGGTTTTAGAAACGTTTTTCATGGATATCTTCTCTATTTTCGCGCAAAACGAACATGTTTTGGGCTGTACATGTTCGGAGTTGCACATAGAATTGCGCGACGTATTTTGTTTCATTGATTTCGGTGCTCAGGCAGAGATATTCCGTTTAATAGCACTTTTTTTCCCGATGTTTTCAGGTCTGGTGGAATTGCGTATAAGGAAGCACCTTAATATACTACAATCATTTACAATGTCTAATCAATTCACAATTGGGAAACTCTTCTGAACATATCTTCTCAAGACACAACCTCATGCTTTCATATGAATCTGTATTCTGGCGTATTACGTAATGATATTGATAAATTGGTAAACTAGTGCGAATCTTGATGACTTGTTTGCCAAAAGGTACAAGACGTTCAAGTGATCATTGAGTGCGGATCGAATCCCTCGTATTATGTTATAATCTCGGTTCGAATTAACTTAATCAACCTCCAAATCTGGCCGATCATTAGGGGCCGTTCAGATATTACGTAAGACAAAAAGCTACAGTGTAGTATAGGGAACGCCGTGCACGCACTATCCCAAAACGTCTAACGTAATATCTGGACAACCCCTTATAAACGTTGATATGTATTCATCGGTTCAATGTTCATTTTCCTCCTTTAATGAACCTCGTGGCAACTATTCTCGGAATCTCCATATTGATAACAAATTCGATGATTTGAAGAAGCAAATACAGTATACGGCATACGTAATTGACGTCACAGACTGCTCGAATAAACAGGAAAAAACTGGAACTGTAGAGGGTTTAAATTGCGTCTTTTTTCAGCTGGCAAACAGTCGTCCAAGGAATCAGAACACGATCACTTCTGGCCGCAGATTCTCACCCAAGTGTACAGTAGTAGATAATTCACAAATACTTCAAAGATTGCTTGACTGTGCGTCGGAATTAAACTCTGAACTTGTAGTCGAGCGGAAAGTCGTCAACGTCACATAATGCAGGGCATTGCATCGGCGTATGTCTTAGTGCTCATCGTCTTCGAGTCGCATCAAGGTAATTTTAAAATTTAAAAAATACGAAAAAAAATTCAAATTGCTATTCAGAGTCAGAAGAATGATACAAAAACCGCTGGCCAGATCTGAGAGGTCGAGGGTCAGGCCCAGGTCGAATTGGTATAAAATGCCCCATATATATATCACAGTAATTTACTTGGAAAAGGTTTTTTTGCACCGGAGGTTTTGAGTGAACGGAAACGAGACTTCCCTCGGAAAATGCGAATCATTTTTCACACGAGTTTCGTAATAAGTTAATTTCTATTCACAATTCCGGCTTCTTCTTACACCTTTGGCATTATCTCCGAAAAAGAAGGTAGCCTAGCACAATTCCCGCTGAGAATAAGCTGAACAGCTTCAAAATTTCTCCAATTTATTTAATTCTGTTCATCTTACGTGCGGAGTTGCGCATAAATGCATACAAGTCCTCCACGTCCCCCAAAACGGGGCGAATTTTCAATTCGCAAACGAAATTCAATTAGAATCAGATGATCACTGAAGCTAATTCTGAGATTGACGGAACTTGTCTCGTTGCAATATTGATTTCGACTATTTAAACAGGAATTCTTGCAACGAAACCGCATATAATTCCGGCACAAGGTTGGAAATCCATCGAAGACGGAGTATTCCAAATACAAGAAGGTGATCAGCTGAGAATAGAATGTCAGGGTGAAGGCGAGCTGCAATTCTCGACACAGAATATTACTGGAGATGCACGTACCATGATTTTATACTAATCCTTAATTCTAGCGATTTGTCATAAGAAGATATACATAATGTTGTTAAGTCTGATTGCACAGATCCAGCAATCACATCATCAGATCCTAATCGAGCCGGGGACTGGCACTTACACGTTCATTCGTCCCTCTATGATCCCGGAAGATGCCGGATGGTACGCTTGTGCAAAGAAGGGTATCGTGATAATAAATGATGAGCAAACCATCGATCATCCGAGTGAAGATATCAGTTGGATCTACGTCTATGTGAATTGTAAGCAAAGCTTGAGACGTTGAGAATTGGAAAAGGCTATAGATAAGGGATCCTTGACAGAAATGAAGATAGAATCAAATTATCATGATTGCGTTTTTTTTTATTGAACAGCACATTTTCCGTGTCCTCATCTAATAAGACTACTTGTTTGTGGGTGCAAGTTACGTGTTATATCTGATCACTACCGAATGTTCAAGATTGTATTCATCCCCTAATGACAATCACATTCATATTTTTTTAGCTTCAAGTCCATTTGCTGTTATGCATGCAACGGACTTCCCTAGCATAGAAGTATTAAAAGGGAGTAAAGCAGTCATACCATGTCGGCCAACGTCACCTGGACTGAAAGTGATATTTCTTAAGAATTATACGGTGAGTGCATCGCGATGAAAATCATTTACCCTCGTTCATCTTACAATATTGTTAAGCCAGTAGGGACGGATATTGATCGTCTTTGTTGAATATCATCAATTTTTTTCAAATTGCTACACTTCACGTATTTTTCACTAGAGATGCTAGATATAACTCTTTATTTTCTTCAGCCCGAACCAGTGGGGCCAAATTTAACCTACGACCCGAAAATCGGATTCATCATGAATTACGTTGATGGATCAGAACATAATATGGCGGCTGAATGCGCACTTGAAGATATTGATTTAGATGGGATGCCATATTATACTTTGATTGTTAAAAGTGAGTATAATCATTTTTGTGAGAATACGAATTGAGGGAGAATTGGGGAATACGTAACACCAGTGAATATCAGCCATAAAGACTTTACGTTCGTGCTAAAAAAATTTCACTATTCGTACCCAAGAAAACCAGAATTCTTATTTAACGTTGTTTTTTTTTTTTTTTTTTTTTTTAATCACAGATAACGACCGACTATCCAATACAGATGTGAAAACAGATAAATGGCTCCGAATTTCTCGGGGAGAAAACCTGACTTTACACTGCAATATCACTGTGATAAAAGACACCACTGTTATACTGGATTGGAGAATTCCAAATTCAGGAGCAGTAAGTCTAAACCCTCTGACAATAGATTTGCAGCTTCGATGAATTGTTCATAACAGATTTCCAAAAAAGGCATTGCTTGATACTCGATTATCGAAACTGCACCAAGATACTTGGAGAGATACTTGGATTCGTAAAAATTCAAATTCCCTTCTGATATTACGCATATGGTATCTCTTACACCAGAAATATAACGTATCTCATTATGTAACACCCTACTGAAAATTTCCAGATGGATTCATCTGGTCGTTCGAAATTCCTATGGAATTTGCTGAAAATCCAGCAGGTTTCAGATGGAATTCGTTGGATTCTGCTAGGAATCCACTGGATTTCAAACGGAATCCATAGGAATTTCGAATGACCAGATGAATCCATCTGGAAATTTTCAGTAGGGCAAAGTGCTTGCTTACTTACTGCCTATATAAGATAATCTCATAATGTGAATGAAAATCTTGCTACAGGAAGTTCGATCCAACCGCAAGTCGAGCTTCTCTAGAGCAGGTGACAGCGAAACTCGTGGAATAGATTTGACAATCATGAATGTGGTAGAAAGTGATGCTGGCGAATATACTTGCGTTGCAGAGGGTGTAATTGATATAGTGAGATCATCGACGATTGTTACAATTTTAGGTAAGCAAGCAACTATGTATCCTTCACAATCTTCTCACGCTGATTTTATGGATCAATGCACTAAAACAAAAAATTCCACGTTGCTGTCTTCTTCGTTAAATCGATGTCCATATTTGTTCTTCATTACAGACGGAAATGATTTTTTTGGTATTTATTTCACGATTACTTTACTCGTAGTCAATCACCTTCTGATTATCTATCTCTTCTAGAATTCCCTTGCTCTTTCTATTTAGGAATCAGCTAAGCTTGGAAGTTTCGAGTTTCAGCCTCCCATGTATATAATATTATGTTGTGAATTGTTTTCTCCATAACGTTTATTCAGTTAAATCATCACCTACAGCATATTTAAAGGTGCCAGTGAAAATGGACCTATTCATCCATATCCGTATCTCACGTTTACTCGTACTTATCTATTCATTTGATGTGTTGCAGACTCATCTCGTCGAAATTAATACGAAGATCCTGGTACGTCACTGATTGATCTCTAGAGAGTAGTTCTTGTAAAGCAGATCAAAACAGCGAAGGCCCAAGAGCGAGCTACGATTTCTCTGGAACCTGTGACAGAATCTCCGGAACGCTTGACAAATTAACTATACAAGCGTAACTTTTGCATCAATTTTACACGAAATAATTGAGACCATTCTCCGAAATTCCGGAATCAAAATTATTTAATCCAATAAGAAACTCATAATCCTGACCCGAATTCTAATAAATTCCCTTACGGAAAAAACACTCAAAATAACCCTTAAAATAACACTCAGTAGTGACTCTCAACTAGGGTGTACTTTCGTACACCTAACTTGGGTGTTGACTCTCAGTTGAGTGTTGACCCTCTGTTGGTTGTCACTCATTTGGGAGTTCGACACTCAAAATTTGGGAGTCAACTCCAAACCTGGGAGTTCGATACTCGAAATTTGGGAGTCAAATCTCAATTTGGGAGTTGGACACTCAAAATTTGGTAGTCAACTCTCAATTTGGGAGTTCGACACTCGAAATTTGGGAGTCAACCCTCAATTTGGGAGTTGGACACTCGAAATTTGGGAGTCAACTCTCAATTTGGGAGTTCGACACTCGAAATTCGGGAGTCAAATCTCAATTTGAGAGTTGGACACTCAAAATTTGGTAGTCAACTCTCAATTTGGGAGTTCGACACTCGAAATTTGGGAGTCAACCCTCAATTTGGGAGTTGGACACTCGAAATTTGGGAGTCAACTCTCAATTTGGGGGTTCAACACTCGAAATTTGAAAGTCAACTCCCAATTTTAGAGTTTTATACCCAAAATTCATTGTTTACACCAAAAATTCGGTGTTTACACTCAAAAATTGAGTGTATTTTCCGTAAGGGTTGAGCTGATCATTTTCAATTTAACGGCGTTTGAAAATGAATGACAATTAATGCAATTAAAAATTATATCACTTTTTTAGTGCCTGTTTATTGTTTCAAACCTATCTTTTCCCATTGTTCACACAACTTTGTTAGTAGCAATATTCACGATCGTCCATAAGACGTCATAAATCTTATATTATTATAAAAAAAATTATTACTATAGCGGTATTGTATGGCCTTTCCATTTCCTTTCTTGTCTCATGTGCGTAGTAGATAGGTACTACCACCACTTCCGGCCTCGCGACACTTGCGGCAACGCTATAGTATTACGCACTTTTCAAATCCCCGAAAGTATAGAATAAAATTATGACATAATTATTATTGACGACAACGTCGCAGCATTGCGGGTTCAATATTTGCGAAATATTTTCGTGTTTATAATTTTTTTTATTATCTCACATCTTATAATTAGAGCGTCGCGTTATCTACTCGGTGATATAAGACGGTGCATGTTACTCTCGTTATCAATGATAACGACTTACATAATATACAGAACACCCGATTTCTTCAATATTATGTTCTTAAAAAAAATCCCTAAACGCCTCATTATAGGCTACCAATCTTACACAACTGTTTATCGAATTCCTGCCAATTGAGTGCCTCTATTTCCACATTTTCGTTTTTTGTTTTTTTTTTAATCAATACGCAATTATTTATTTTACCACCGTTATACTAAATATTCCCCGAATAGAATGGAGAATCACGCGTACGCTGATTACGTGACTGGATCATCTTATATCTGACCAAAAAATCATTTAAATTCCTTCGAGGAAATTCGTTACCGCAGATTCTCCGTAAATTCTGAAAATTTTGTCTTTCCACCGTATCACTCGGTCCGTTCTATAAAGTGTTTATTCAAATCGATCTATTCTCTATCGCACATTCCATGGAACTGGTCCAAAAATTCAGCAAAGAGTAGATACAATGATTGATGTATCGAAGAGAAAGGATAAACCTTATCCAATATCTTGACTGCAAAATGGTATTCGATGAAGTAATGTCGTCATATACATATACGTGATAAATGTTTGGAGTGGGGCTCCGAAGTAGAACTAGTAGTATGGGAGGCTGTTGACGACGGTTTGAGGTGTGCGCGCCTTCAGCTGGCCAACAGTCGTTTATAGAATGAGAAAGTGATCACTGCACTGACCCTCAGTCGCGCAGAGATAAGTCCGAAGTATATTGTGTATTATAGATTGAAGAATTGTTTTCTAAAAATCGTTAAATATCGGTTTGTTTCTAACCGACGGTTGTTCCAAATGTCGTGAATATCGTGAGTGAACAAAAAAAAAACCACCTGTGGAATCCAACGAGATGGAGCGAATTGCACTTCTCTATTTTCTAGTATTTATTGCATTGGGATTTTGTCAAGGTAAGCAAATAATATTCTGAACGCTACACACATGTCGCATTATCTTATCCGGTGTAATATAACGGGTGTCGATCAAACGTTACGTTAGATTATGACGATCACGTGGTGGAAATACTGTCATACAGGTGACGCGCGCAGATCCAATGACATATTCCACCTGTCTGCACGATCGCGGTCTTGGATTGGTCTGGTATGTCTCATTTCAATGCAAACCGCCTTGAATATTCATGCCAAGTTCAGACGTTGAGTAATACGCGGTATTACTCACACTTTGGTATGCGGAAATTTTCTAAGTTTTCAATATAGTTTATGAATGGTTGAAAATTGTCGATTCTTAATTGATTTTTCAATTTTTTTTTTCGTCAAATGATAAGAAGATTCCTAGATCCAGACCTTTGCTAATTGATAGTAAAGAAGTTGAGGATCGTCCAGCGATATGCCTAACAAGAGATTTCTCTTTCCATTTCTACCTTTTATTTTCTTATCTAAGCTTGACAATTTTTCTCTGTCAGCTTCCTTCAATATTCTTAATCTTGTGTGGCTTTGTCATTCCGAGAATTATACAATTACGACATATATGATTCTCGTTACTTTACGGTTACTTCATATAACCGCGATTGCACTGTTCCATGAAAAAAAAAATCTCTCCGCACGATGATCTAACGCGCCGTTTCAAATAGATAGAAAAAAATAAAACTAACCGCGTCATATTTCTTATCAGAATGAATTTAGAACTGCCAACTTATTATACGAGCTGTAACCGGTGTCCTTCATTGACTCATAAAACACATTCGCGTTACTCAGACTCGGAGGTTGATGAGCCGTAATATTATCACAGACAAGACATCTAGACAATTTGAATTTCTGTACTTGGATCATCTGCATTTCGATTAGAAATTTGAAATCGTTTTCGAAAGGAACATTATTTAGTCATTATTATAATTTTTATTCATTTAGAACAAACGATGGAGGCAGGATGTGGCTTTCCTGTACCACCGAGATAAAAGTGCTCTCGGAGTTTCACAACTACTGATAACGATAAATTTCTGTTTTTAATGTGCTGCTTGTATAATTATTTGCAATTATTTGATACGAAAAGATAAACTATTCGATACGTCTGGGGGTTATCCGACGGGGTCTTATGCCGAAGTAGTTAAATCTGCGTCTTTTCTCGAGGAATATCATATCATATTCACGAAGTTTCTCTTTTTCTCGCAATTTATCCGGACACCTTAACCGGTTTGAAAATGAGTCGAATCTGATTATCGAATGTTTTTTTTAGACACAGAATCGAAAGATATCTCGATTTTACATAAAAGTAACTAAATAACATTTTTCTTTCTGGCATTTAAAAAAATGCCCGTGGATTTTTATTTTCCCTCTACATTCGTGCAAATCCACGCTCTCTAAATCTGAATCAGTGAAAACTACTGACAGTCAGTGAATAGTCACTGGTTTACAGTTATAAGTCCGCCACTGATTGATCTCAGTGGCAGACTTATAACTGCAATCAGTGAATTCTCACTGACTCAAATTTAGAGAGCGAGTTTAATTATAGACAGCCCAGAATAACTTTGAGCCATAAATTCATGGAATTTCAATTATCTTCTCTGAGATAAGTAATTATCTGCTCGACAATCAAGAAAAGACAGCCTACCGGATGTACGCAGGCAGTTCCCTCCCTCATGCTTTCGTTGTTTTGGTCCGAGGGCGGAGATCCTGCTTCATTATCTGTGACTACCGCATGAATGTTTTGGTTTTTCTTAAATTTGGTTGTAAACATTACTGTCAAACATTGTTTACTCTTTGAATCATTCAATTTTCAAAATCACTCTTTGTGGCGAGAATTTTATCTCACGGCTTGTAATAGCAAGATTTAATCTTATATCCGGTTATTTGCAATTCCCTAAGCGATACGAGAGTTAGAATTCTAGAATCGTTAATTGTTACGGTGATAACATGGAACAAGGACTTTTTCCTGTTCTTGTTTTTCTGGCTCTAAGGACCGTGATTATTTTCTGACTGATACATTATGGGCAGAATAAATCTGAACGGATTCATCTCGACGAGATATTGTTGATTGTATAAAACTTTTTGATCAATTTACATTTTCAATGTGGTAAAGTCAGTAGTTCTCTCATACTTTTCATTCATCAATTAGTATATATAGGGAAACGTGGGGAAAAACGGACCCCTAGGGCATAAAAGGCCCCAAAAATTTTGTCAAAAATATTGTTCATTTTAAAGGACGTAAATTTCGGGGGAACTTTAGTTAGGGCTCTACAAGTATGCTATTAAGGCCCATCCCTAGTTGCCCACCTCCTTTTGGTCGAAATGTGTCACATTTCGATTATTATCTGAGCCCAGGCGTCAAAAACGCAAAAAAGGCCAACTTAGCGCAAATTCTATTTCAAATTCGAATTTGATTTCCTCGGCGAACAATGTAAAAACCATCTGTAGACTCTATTTTCGCACGAAACGAACATTTTTTTGGACGTATGTGTTCGGAATTGAAATAGAATTTGCGCTAAGTTGGCCTTTTTTGCATTTTTGACACCTGGACTCGGATAATAATCGAAATGTGACACATTTCGACCAAAAGGAGGTGGGCGACTAGGGATGGGCCTTAACATACAAAATATTGATACAATAAAAATAATTATCCTTGTCCCAATCGCATATCTGATTACCCAATCTACCTATGTTTGCATAAAAGTGTTGATTTGAACAACGTTTTTCAATTTTTCAAGATGTGCATAATTTTTGAGATGATGACCTGTTATGCGACAGGGGCGTGGTTTACCCGACACGTATATATAAATGACTATTTTATAAAATAAATATTACGGAATATGTATACAGTGCGATTCTGTGAAAAAACGCCTGAATTGAGCTGCAGATTAAAAATCGACGATTGAGTTTTATTTACCTATTTCGTGGGAAATAAAACCCAATCGTCTATGTTTGATCTGCTCAATTCAGGCGTTTCCCGTTAGCCTACCTTTAGGAGCGAGATTTTCCACAGAATCGCACTATATAAGCCTACGCAGCCGAGAGTCTTTATGCGTACTTGATACTGCGACCATTATCACAGAGGGTAAAAGGGAGAGACGAAATATACAACTTCCTCCGTAAATGGTCACAAACGAGAGTTGCGACTTGTAATTGTGGTTAAATATTCTTGGATCAGACTTACTGTAGAACCAGACCACCAGCGGATGTTGCGTCTTACAATTTCGTAAAAATTCAATTTTTCTCTGCTCTTGGATAGGTGCTATCTACAATAGTCGTTATCCATATAGGAGAAGTAATGGTTAATGATATTACGTGCGTATGCTATCGAGGCTAGAGATTTTTTTAAACTGACCACGAATTTTATACTCATGGAATTGAGTCTCAGATTACTACTAAACAATGTAGACTGAGATGAGAATGAAGAGGAAAACATATATTCATACGCAAAATATGCAGAATATCAGAACACATCTTAAACGAAGCCGAATAGTCTTTTACAAGCAACATGTACCGTAGAAATAATTTTTAGTACTCTATGCTATATTAGTCTTGTGGAGAACAATTCGTTCGGCGTCTCATCGTTATTTGTTACATGAAAAGTTGTTGTTAGAAAGGTGTAGGATTATCAGCAAGAGACGTATGATGACATGAAATTTGGCTTACTTCACTGTTGTCTTGGTTCCATTTAGGTGTGATAGCGTCAAAACCAAAGATAATTCAAGCACCAAGTTGGAGCGTCCTCAAAGAGGATGTGTTTCTTATCCAAGAAGAAGATGAGTTGAAAATCGTATGTCAGGGTGAAGGCAAGATTAAGGTCTCGGAGCAGCATTTGCCACCATATGTACGTATCATGATTCTTACACTTGTGCTCTCAGTTCGCCAAGGCCGCTGCAGTAAAACCTATCACAATTTTGGATAACCATTAACTCTGAAGTTACAGTTGTTGCAATCGAACTCTACGGGCTTATTCGACGAAGCTACTGGGACATATACGTTTATTCGTCCCCGTACGATGGCGGAGGACACTGGGTGGTACGCCTGTGCGGACGAGAGTATAGAGGTCAAGAATGACCTTCAAACGATTGATCATCAGAGTGACAACATAAGTTGGATTTATATCTATGTCAATTGTAAGTTAGATTCCATGTATGTGGATGTATTGCAATAATAAACTTTGCCAAACTTTTCCGAATGCAGATATTTCAAGACATAATGTGCATAGCAGGCAGTTATACACGGCGAACCTTCTTCGAACATATCGCATGCCCAGAACAACACTGTAACATCTCAAAAAATATATTTTGAGGGGAGTTGCGTTCAAATGAATGTAAACGCTATGATACATGAAGTCTCATGGCGGTTCTGAAGAAACAAGATTTTTTGAGATGTCACAGTGTGGTTTTAGATGTACGATTTATGTGGTCTGTATATATCTGACCTCAAGACAATTCGAAATGGTATTCGTCAACTGTAACAGCGGTGATTTGAACATTCATTTCAGCATCAGCGCCACTCGCTGGTATGGGAACTCTCTTTGAAGCCATAACAATAACGGCAGGGAGTGACGGAGTCGTACCATGCCGACCAACATCGCCGGATTTGCCAGTGATACTTGAAATAGGCGGTGGTGTAAGTTCGTGTCTCTATTATCAGAGTCACATGCAATTTCGGTTTTTTTTTTATTCCTTGATCATGAGGTCCTTACGATCAACCTTGACGATTAACACCATCTGGTATTTTCTGCTGAAGATCTTGAATAACGCTATGCAATATTGACAGGGGATCCCAGTGCCGGAAGATACGGAATATGACCCGAGAATTGGATTTATCTTGAAAGCAGTCAGCAAAGAACGTAATGGAGAAACGTTTGGATGTAAAGTTAATGGAACCTACGCGGAGGATATAGAATGGCCACTATATTATGCAATAGTTGAAGGTGAATGTGATAATTTAAATCGACCCAAAAGCTACACTTGCAACACTTAAGTGCATCAAAACATTTTTGACCTGACATTTTTATTCTCGAACGAACAACTAGAGACGTTTGGATATTTCTAATCTCCAACTTAAAATTGCCGGCTTTTTTTCTTTAGTTTTTTCAATTATCGGGCTTATGGTATAGATGATTATTGTTATGTGAGATGACCCCAAGATATCATAGTTTATGGCACATATCAATTTTTATACAGCCATCACGGGGATGGACACACCTACGATCAACCAAGACACATTGCGGCACGTGGTCTGGGGAGAGAATATGATTCTAGTGTGTACAATCACGTTGCAACCAATGAAATTCAGTATTAATTGGACGGTCCCAAATTCGATTCCAGTAAGTTTCATCGACAGCAAAATTGATTATGGAATGAGCTCCTATGCTCCAGGTATGAGATTAAGTTACAAATTTCAGGAAAACAGAATAGTCTACGCTCAAAAGATGAATTTCATCGGATATATCGATAGCAAGGAAATTTGGAAGATAGAGGCGACAATAAGAGATGTCCAGGAAAGCGATGGTGGTAATTATACTTGCACTGCCAAGGGTATCATTAGTGGTCAAACTACAGCATGGAAAGAAATTAAAATTTGGGGTGAGCATAAGCCGCGTAATCTTACTTTCTCACAATTTCAGTTTTCAATGTTAAGTCCCCGAAGTTTTTCCCGAAGCATCTGCTCCCAGTTTCAGACTATGAGTATTGAACAAATTGATTGATGCAATTCGTCATGCTTCGACCTACGGTCAACTAATTTGCACTCGCCGTTACCAATTATCAATTACTAATGGTAGCTGACTTTGAATTCGTTCTATAGAAGGTTGTCTCAGAAATGTTTTCGAAAAGCGTCTGTATTGCTAGATTAAAAATAAAAAGAATTGAAGAATTGGAAGACTAAGTGTAGATAGACGGATTGGTGCTCTGTGTGAGTTCCAGTGTGTCATTACGAATGATATGGAAGACTGTGATGAAGATCGAATACATATCTCAATGATTGATTATTGGTAACAATGAGGGTGATTGCCGCGTGGAACACACATCTGAACTGAACAAATGCATTATAAATTTCCCTAGATCCAAATTACGTGTACATTAATATGAGCGTGGACGGTGAGGCAAACATCTTACTACCCGAAGGTCAAACTGCTGTATGGAATGTCAAAATTGACACGTATCCTGAGACTGCCACGTTCGAATGGTGAGCTTTGTCTCAATTCTATATTTTTTCTATCATTTCATACGGAGTCATTTTCTCAAAATATCATGCATTTTATCTTTATTCTGTGAACGTAGGTTCAAAGAGGATGGTTCTCTAATTACAACCACCGAAGATGACTCAAGCGTGAGCAAATACTCGCATACTAAGAGTGGAATAACCCATCTCTTCAAAATATCGAAACTAACTATTGAGGATAGCGGTCGATACATGATCCGCGCTTCTACTCAATATAATGTGACTAGTATCGAGCTTCCATTAGCGGTTTTTGGTAAGATAATTCATTCCTGAACTTGTCATACGAATTCATAGTTGGTTTAACTTACATTCTACTGAACTCTTCCCATTATCTTCAATCTACTTCACAGCACCACCCATTGTTAGCATCAACAATATTTCGCCGTTCTATGCACCAGGGGTCACAGTTAATTTTATCAGTCAGATAAGGGCCTCACCGCAGCCAAACGTGACTTGGAGTTATATAGAATACCCTCAGTTTCCGTCAAAACTCAATTCTACGCCCATATCGCTCTCGGCAAGTATTGCAACCAATTTCACTCTCCTTTTCCATATTTTCTTGACATTTTCTACGAATATCAATGGTATATGAGATAATATACAGTGATAGCTTGTAGGTATTGAAAATAATAATTCGATCCTTTCATTGTTCAGAATCTTCACACGGAATGGATAGAGAAGCCTCCCTTCCACTTCGGGTCACGCGTAAGAGTGACCATCAATATGACAGGGGATTTGATATGTAAATCCTGTAACTTCGTCAATTGCACTGAAATAACTCAACAGATTTTTGTATCCGGTAAATTTCACCGATTATAAACATTTTTAACCATCTTCTTACTGTTTTTATCCAACATTGAGCTGGACTGTCAGATTCGAATCTGAGACCCTTTCTGCGTCAATTAATATTCGTTATTCTATTGTAATCGCAGACGTAGCTGGATTCTTCGGTATACGCGATCCAGGCATAGTTACCGAAGGTGATGACATCAATTTGACCTGTGGTGCTTCTGTGTACAACTACACCGACGATGTTGCATGGCGATTTAAAGACTTTTGCAACGAAAGTAAGAGTTTCAGCAAATTTTCATGCTTTCCTAAACCTGATTCTGCGAAAGATGTCTGTAGGCTCAGTACTAAAAATTACATTAAGGGGGTATATACACCTTGAAAATAATTTTTTTCAAATCACTGCTATGGTCTGAGAAAACATTCTAATGACTCAGTTTTTTACAGTTGATTAGTACTATTTTGATACATATAGTTCGGGATTTTTCCAGATTTTATGTCTTCCGCTGAACAAAAATTTAGTCCATCGAAGAAAAAGGGATTCTCGTAAGGCACAGGCTGCTGCATTGCATGAAATTTCTTCAAATTTGAAGGAAATATTCTGTATGAATGTAATTCATGGGCAAACCAACAATATTTCATGTATTCAAGTTTTAGACATAGAAATTTTTGATTGTACCTACACTGAGAGAATTTTATGATTGCGTGTACGATATTAGAATTGTAGATTATGGAATTGCATTGTATGGTTCATAATAACATAAGAGATGGTCACCATTACCATCTGAGTGGTTAATTTTTTTATACAAATCGTGAATTTTTTTATCCAGATGGTAAATATTATCATCAGGGTGTTGAATTCAATCATCGCTATTACTTCGGCTTTTACAATCGGGTGATAGTGTGTTTTTACAATAATGCGATAGTAGTATTAACTATAAAATTCTCTCAGTGTAAGACTTTTTGTTTCATTGTTTTGGAAAAAATATTTGACAATCACAAATTTCTGTGTCCAAAACTTGAATACATGAAATATTATCCGGAGGACACAATATCTTGAAAAATCATAAACTACTATCAAAATAGCACTAATCAACTGTGAAAGAACTGAGTCACTAGAATGTTCTCTCAGAGCGTAGCAGTGATTTGGAAACAATCATTTTCAAGGTGTGTATACCCCCTTAAAAAAAATACATATTTAATCTGAGATATTGTTTTTAGCATTTGATTCGGCTAGGATGAAGGTTACTAATCGGAAGACAAATTTTACTTCGCAAGCAATACTTCATATACGTAATGTGTTACTATCTGACTCTTGCGAGTACGCGTGTGTAGCAATGAATAATGAGGGACAACACGATACAGAGTCATACCAGTTACGAGTGGAAGGTACGTGAATTAATCTGCGCCAAATCTGGATGAATATTTGATGTTATATTAAACTTGAACAGTTGATTGAATTGTTGGTTGTTGCAGTTGCGCGTGAACCGGGATTCAATCGCACCAATATGACTAATTCGGAGATTCATATAGATCTGAAAAAAAATAAAACTACATCTGTCGCACTAGAGTGCCGTGCCGATGGAAGGCCAGTTCCTGTGATAACCTGGCGTAAGGTAAGCATATATACGACGCGAACGGAGTTGTTGAACTTCGGATGGTCAAGTGAATAACATTTTTTGATACGAATCAGATTTCGATTTGCCATCAGTCAGATACCAAAGAACGTTTTTTTTTTTTATTTTCAAATGCAGAACAACGAATTAATTAAGGGAAGCAAGCAATACAAGTTCGTAGAGAACAATACCATACTTCAGATAGCGTATTTCACCGCTGCGGAAATAGACGGTGGGAAATACGCATGCACGGCCACAAACCGTATTGGCACAGTTGAGAGGTACATGGATATCATAATTGCAGGTAATCCACCGAAAATCGTTACAACATTGTACACTCAGTTATTTATGGACTATGATAGTTATTGGATAGGTGCATCTCGTAGTCAATACGTTATTGGAAGTTGCTCTATTTGCCCAGAACAGAATTAACAAGTATTTGACAATGATCTTCAGTTTGTATGTAAGGTATTTGTTATTTTCAGGAAAATCGGATAATACTATTATTTGGATCAGTCTCATTTGTATCCTCATCATCATCATAATTATTGTGATTACTTTCATGGGTATTAAAGTTCATCGAGAGAGGGTGAGTAGTGTAATATCCATCTGCCATATGATCAAACCATAGCCATTTATCAAATCTTCTTTCAGGTATTGAGAAAGGAACTTCTCGAAGCAGGATTGACTCACTTTGAAGAAGGAGCGTTGGAATGTTTGAATCCTGATTTGACCGTCGACGACCAAGCCGAATTATTACCCTATGATAAAAAATGGGAATTTCCGAGAGAACTATTGAAACTTGGTACGTGGTTTTCACAGAGTTTGAGGAGATACAAACACCTGACAGTTTGCTCATAAAGATATTGAGTAACACCCGTATTATGATCGGACGTTCCATTTCATTTTGATTTGTTCTGCGATTCAATGCTGGTATTTCTGTGCCGAACAAGCCCGATGTCATAACAGAGAAACCTCAAGTTGTATTGTCGTTTTTAATGTAAACATTTCCTTGAAACATTACTGAACAGGTAAGCAACTGGGAAGTGGGGCATTCGGAGTAGTGATGAAAGCAGAAGCACGAGGAATTATAGTCGAAGGAGAAGTCACCACTGTTGCAGTCAAAATGGTTCGACGATCGGCTGAACCCAGTTACATGAAAGCCCTTTCGAGTGAACTCAAGATCATGATTCATCTTGGTCGACATCTAAATGTTGTTAATCTTCTCGGAGCTTGCACGAAGACGATTCTTACCAAGCGTAAGTTCCACCTTGTAGTCATGTCGGTAATCGATCGCAAATCGATAACGATAGTTAAATAACGATTGTCAACAGGTGAACTCTACGTTATTGTGGAATACTGTCGTTTTGGAAATTTACACAACTATCTACAGCGCCACAGATCTAGTTTCATTGATCAGATTGATCCTGCAACCGGAAAGATTGATGCAAACATCGGAATGGAGCGTTTGGTCAGAAGCGAAAGTATAGGAAGTCAAAACAGGTATTTAATGACTCATATCTTGCATATATGATTCTATACTGAGGTAAATGGATTAATTTTGCATCGAGTATAACAAAGTTATTAATCATCCTGGAATCCTACTAAACGGATTAACTCTCCGCCCATTCTTCTGTAGCACTTTAATGGTGGTTGTAAGGTAACAATGAAGTCCACATTATGCGTGGATTTCATATTTGGTAAAATGCAAATACTTCTTACCCGACTAGTTTTATGCGTGAAGATGTAGACTTTTTACTCACCCACAGTTGCTTACTCACTGACCACAGTTATGGCAGCTCGTGATCTTCCAAATCGTGTAACAATGGTAAAAGGTGCATGCAAACCTGTCACTAACAACGTGTCATTCTCCTTCGATTACACAGGTTAAAGTACGCAGCGTTATCATTTTCTCGTAGCATCAGTATAAAGTCATCGGACAGCAATAGCGGTAACGAACTAGTTGACTATCGGCAAGGAACAGATTTTGCAGATATAAACATGTCCCCTGACGGTGCTGTTCTCAGTAATAATTCTGTTCAGCCTGGCTGGCGATCTAATTATCGAGGCGACTACAAAGATAAAAATTTGAAACCGATCCGTACCCAAGACTTACTCTGCTGGGCTTGGCAGGTTTCACGAGGTATGGAATACCTCAGCGCTAGAAATGTGAGTTCAAATTATTTGGGCATATGTAGCTTGGTTCTTGATTACACCTTTTCGTTTTATCGTACATTTTGACATACAAATCAATCTATGGAACTATGAGGGATAATCAATTCTTCCCCAATCGTTTTTGACCCTCCTGAACCGGGATAGCTCCTGATATATTGACGTCTGTACTTTTTTTACCCCAGGTTTTACACGGCGATTTAGCAGCGAGAAATATCCTTCTCGCCGACGATAACATAGTGAAAATTTGTGACTTTGGTCTGGCGAAAAACATGTACAAAGATAATAATTATAAAAAGAAAGGAGACGGTCCTTTGCCAATAAAATGGATGGCCGTTGAATCGATCAGAGATCGAATATTTTCAACTCAATCGGATGTTTGGTCCTTCGGAATAGTATTGTGGGAGTTCTTCACGTTAGCTCGTACTCCTTACCCTGGAATGGAAGCTGAAAGACAATATGACAGACTCATCGAAGGATATCGCATGGAGAAACCAGAATATGCAACAGAAGAGATGTGAGTTTTCTTTACACATGCATTACGTTGCTCGTGAGTCATCTGACTATTCTTGTGAAATGTCTTCAACTGTTATCTTGCGTGCGTCTTATAGATACGATTACATGCTTCACTGTTGGAAAGCAAAGCCAGCTTTACGCCCTTCGTTTCCCGAGCTTGCTGAGAAAATTGGTACTTTATTGACTGAAGGACTTAAAATGGTAAGATTTCGGAAATTTTTGATTTCCTTACTATATGTATAGGAATTGAAAAGAAAAAAATGTTAAAGATCATAATACCCGAGTTCGTAGACGTGGGAGAGTCTTGCAATTGTTCTTTCACGTTTCAGCATTATTTGGATCTGAATACTCCGTACATAGACATGAACACCTTGGCTATGCAAAATGGGCAAAGTGATTATTTGAGCATGATGTCTGCTCCTAATCATGATTATCACAATGCGCCTGATCCAACGTTGGAGACGCGTCCAGATTCGGCTTACCTGTCCATGAGTCCACTCGACAGGACCAGTGAGCCTGGTATATTCAGCCCACGCTTAGAGCTCACGGAATCTCACTTCAACTTTCCTCCTCCGAGTAAAAATACCCCGATCAATTCAGATTCGGAAGATTGCATCGAATCTGCACCGATGCTTATCTCCGAAGATCCTTACTTGAAGCCTATCGACGTCCAACAAAGAAGGGCTGAATTCGTCAAGGAAGATAGGAGACAAACTCCAATCGAAAGAGATTCGGGATACTGCAATGTTACCAGTAATCCGAATTTATCTGAATTACACGATCGTTCTTCTGACATCATAAAAGATTCGGATAAAAATCTTAACGGCGAAAAATTACAGAAGAATAACAACAAATTGACCCCAGCTATTATTAGCGGAGTTGACAATTACATTAATATGCCACAGCAGAAAACAGAACGATTAAAAGATACGGTGGATAGCTTTAGCAACCCAAGTTACGTGATTATGTCCAAGTTAGAAGATGATAGACAATTTGTATAGCTTGTTATAGAAGAATCTTAAGACATCTCAAGTGCCATAAAATTCTTTCTCTTTTTTTATTTTAATACTGCATCGAAAATATCAAATTCATTGGTGCTGTACAATCGCATTATTTTTATCCTTCCTGAGTCATAATCCGTGATCGCGGATCACGGATAGTCGAATTTTAAGGGACCATCAATCATGTTTTTCACTTCAAACCTCATGATGGTTGTACATCACTCATTAGCATGTGAAGTCTATTATCCACATCATTATAGTTTTCTTCATCACTCGTCGATACGGTGTAATAAAATTGTGCTCATGTAGCATCCTTTTGGATGTTTTTAGATATTCATATACATACATCTTAGTTTTTAGATACTATATTCATATAAAATTTCGGTCTCAATCAATTGATTGAGCAAATTTTTTTAATTTTTTTCTTCTTTGACTCAATTTCGATTAGTACATATGATATACATTTCAGGTACGTAAATCACCAGTTGTGTATTATATCTATAATATAATAATCAAGTGCAAATTTTGTATTCGTTTTATACGGATCTTTTAAAGTAAGATAAGAAGTCCAAAACTAGAATAGAAGTCACTCGAACTTGATACTAAATACTATTGTAATTTGCCAATAACCATAGTTCTTGTATTTCTGCATGCTTTTTAAATGTTTAATTTTCATCCACTTTTGTGGCCGTATAGCGTTCAGCTGTGAATGTCTCGAAAAATTTCTGCCCACTGTTGGTGTTCAAGATTTCGTTCACAACGGTAAATTGCAATATCTGTAAAGGTACAAAAGTTATTTTTTTCTTTCCCTTTTTACTCTTGACTAATGCGTAAAAACGCTGCACTATTTTGATTTTATTTTGTTTTTTTAATTATAAAAATATACCTAGAATCGACGTAATTTAAACTTAATTAATTATAAACGAGTATTATTTCAATAGTATTAAATGACACTGAAACAAATTTTTTTTTTTTTCTAATTTTACTGAACCGAACTATTTTATTATATTACACTATAAGAAATAACAATTAATCATTAATTTTATATAAGAACAAATCGTTAAAAGATTTTATACACATAAATGCAAATAGTATATGTATAATATAAACTTTCGATTTATTTTTTACATCAGAATGTTTTTATTAAATATTATATACCATAAATATATTACTTTCACGACACACTAAGTTTTATAATATTATATCAATGTGGTATTCTATTATTAGTATGTTTTTCCCAGCATATATTATTAACTATCAATATGGCGGGAGCTCGATGAATCACTGATAATATCATCACTTCGCAATCACTATATCGTGGTAATGACGTGCTCTGAAATCTTGTGGAAAAATTTTGATATATAATTCTATAATCTCACGGACCGGATAACAGTACACCAAGGAATAAAGTTTTTAATAATCAATTGTGGAGACCAAGTAATCTCGAATCAATTAGACAACTAATTATACAAAGTCACTTGAGAACAGATCGATTAGTTACTTGTAAATCATTGCATGAAGGATTTTAGCTATATGGAATTATGATCAAATATACGCCAATTAATCGTTAGGTCAAGAATTAACACCGGAGCACGATCATGACGTTTGCGATTCAAATAGAGACTATACTGATAATTCTCTCGAATAAAGAAGTGCCATCAATCATTGATCTCGGCACGAAGAGAATCGATTTATTATTCACAGAAATATTCATACAGGAGATCGCGTCGAAATTAGAAAATTTTCACGACCCCTTAATTCAATCCCTAAAAGTCGTCCGAATCGCAGTCATCGACTGATCGACTGATCCTATATGATTAGCATCAACTCCGAAGAGGTGCACGCAAAAAAAAAAGCTGTCAAATATACTATGTGGGCAGTAAATATAGGGACAGCACTTTTTTGCAGTAGAAATTATCGCAATCGCAGTATTGGGTACATTGGAGCAAGTGGCCTTCAATGTCTACATGAGTGAATGTCACTACAATTGTGATGATTTCTACTGCAAAAAAGTGCTGTCCATATGTTCACTGCTCATAGAGTAAATTCGACAGCACTGTTTTTTGCGTGCTCACACAGAAATATTTTCGTAACGCTCCAGGAAGGTGTATTTTACATTCGATATTATTTTCTTATGGTTGATTAGCTGGTCGTTGAGGAAGTGCATGAGAGGAAAAATCAGCGTCAAATTTGATGACGTGAACTTGGAAAATTGATGGTCAGCATTGTGGAAAAGAGATTTTCGTAACATATTAGAAAATGCGAGAACCTTATAATCGAGCAACAAAAAAGAGATCTATGAAAATTTCTTTTGAAAATTTCTTAACATTGTTAGTATTATATTCGAGCATAGCTACTGAATTATGAGATCTTTTATTTTTCGAAATCGCGAAAATATCCATTCCTCGATACTCTGTCCTATTTTTTTCACACATGTTCGGACTTTCCATACTCCCTTCAATATTTTGCATGAAGCTATTTTCACATACAACATAATCGGCGATTTTGGTACCTACATAGAATTAAAACGGTAGAACTATACATACAAACGATAAGGAAAAAGCACTATATAATAAATGAACAAACATGATAAGTTATAACTGGAGTGGGGTTTGTGGTATGAAATGAAAGACAAGCGACGGTTTTCGGTCGTAACAATCACAACTTCTCTAGAGTTGTTGATACAATGAGATTGTGTTGTTCCTGTTAAAAGAATCTCGCTGTTAATTAATGTGCGGCATTTAGTGGTCTGCAATGGCGGATAATTTCCGAAATGAAATTTCTCCCGATCGGAAGGAAATTAAACTCATCGTACACGCGTGTGTTTTACTCTTCATCTTCTCCGGACTGTGTCAAGGTAACTCGAAGATATAAATTTTCATACTTTTCACTTCCCTCCGCCTTAATGATCAGAGAATCATTGGTTTCGGTCGGAAAATGACTCTCGATCATCTCAACGAATAATCGTCACATTCTTGGCACTCTAATATCCGAAAAACAGATCGAAGAAAGTTGCCTCATCTCAATTAATCTAAATTAATTTAAAAAAATTCGACTTCCAATTTTCCAGCGGATTTTCATTTATTTGTTTAGATACTTGATATAATAATTGAATGGACTTTATGACTAGGTGACATAAAAATCCTGAAAAGTACTGATCGTACGGTTTGATGTTTATCCTCGTTTAATGTTATCATGTGTCATTTAACTTTCGATCACGTTTAGCACCTATAGGTGTGTACTGTTGTCACCGAAGTGACGCACAATTTTCGATTGACTTGACTTGAATTTTGATCGCCATTTCCGATTGGGCAATTTGTTTTCCTAACAAGCTTTGCTGAATATTGATATAAAATTTATAGCAATTGAGTAATAGGCCACATGGTTTCTGCCGCTGATTTTAATACTCCAATTTGTCTGCTTATAAAAGTCTCGCTTCTTTGTCTCCTCGATTCAGTTACGTACTTGAATAAATTATTTCGATATCACGAGGCCGAGAAAACACTTTTGATGTCATATTTTTCGTAACTTTATTCAGTTCATTAATTACAATGGTCAACAGTGGTTTTGTTGCTCTTGATATTTAGGAGAAGTAGGCGTAGTTTCACAAAATTTACTCTAGTTACCCATTTTATCAACATTTTCATACATGACTCAAAAAAGCAATATTTAGATGAAAAATTTCATTTTTTTATTTTTTTTTTTATTTTAAATGTAGATGTAAAGAAAAGTTGCATTAGTGATGATTAATTTATTCAGATGAAAGGGAAAAAAATATAGAAAATATAATACTTTCTTTTCTTTTCTTTTTTTTTTTTTTTTGCGGCAAGGAGGGGGTGGGGGGATAAAATGCGTAAGGAAAACCAAGATCACGTAGACAGCTGCTATAAATATTTAGATGCGCGAAGTGAATTACTATAATAATTACTAAAAACATAAAAACTAGGTAATCATGGCTTTATTCATAAACTCTACGTTCCTGATCATCAAAATTTACGAAAAAAATCAGGGCAACAAAAAAAAACATTTTTTTTATTGAGCTGTGTTATCAAATCTGTTATCTTCTTAAACTGATACAGGGCTGTTGACATGCGATTTGTATATTTTAGATGTTCGATCTCAGAATTGAACTGCGCTAAGGCCTCCTATGTTATTATTGTATGGACCATAAAAATTATAGCATGCGAAGGCACGCCGTCCAAAGATCAGAGATTTCAAAGAACGCGTGATATCATACATAGATCATTCTGTTTTTTTTTTTTTTTCCCCATCTAATTTCTAACAAGTCCACGTTCATCGCTGATTCGGAATGTTCCGTAAAATCTATCATTTGTATAAAAAAATCATGCTAGAGTGGCACAAGAGGTACAAGATGCACTCAGAAAAAGGTCTTGTTGACACAACCAAAATTTGGTTATTATACGGTCAAAGAAATTTTTTTGTTTGAAAAATTTTGTTAAAAATACTTACCCAATGTCAATACACGTATTAGTTCAACCGTGCGTCTAGTATGACATTTGAAAACGTTGCTTATCCAAAATAATGATTCTGCTTCATTATAATATTATTGGTTATTTTGTTCCATGAACTAAGATCAGTATCGTAGCAGGCAAGAGACAAAGGGATAAGCCGTAAAATTTCCTCCATATGATTAGCGCGGTGAGCAAGCTACGCATATTGCGGTAGAATTTTTCTAGATCTGAGTAAACGGAAACGAGACTTCCCCCGGAAATTGCGACTCATTTTTCATACGAGTTTTGTAATATGTTTTTCCACATAACTCCCGCTGAGAATTGACTATACAGCTTTAAAATTTCACCGATTTATTTCATTCTTTTCATCTTACTGAACATATCTATATGCATACAAGTCCTCCACGTACCCAAAAATGGGGTGAATTTAATTCGAATCAAACGATTCCCCCAAACAGGGATTTTGGCTACGAAACCACATATAGTTCCGGCACAAGGTTGGAAATCCATCGAAGACGGAGTGTTCCAAATACAAGAAGGAGATGAGCTGAGAATAGAGTGTCAGGGTGAAGGCGAGCTGCAATTTTCGACGCAGAATATTACTGGAGATGCACGTACCATGATTTTATACTAATTCTTAATTCTAGCGATTTGTCATAAGAAGATATACATAATGTTGTTAAGTCTGATTGCACAGATCCCGCAATCACATCATCAGATCCTAATCGAGCCGGGAACTGGCACTTACACGTTCATTCGTCCCTCTACGATCCCGGAGGATACCGGATGGTACGCCTGTGCAAAGAAGAGTATCGTGATAATAAATGATGAGCAAACCATTGATCATCCGAGTGAAGATATTAGTTGGATCTACGTCTATGTGAATTGTAAGCAAAGTTTGAGACGTTGAGAATTGGAAAAGGTTATACCGGGTGTCCCATTTTAATGTACCACCAGATTGATCTCGAAAAATACTGCTCCTTGAACGTCCCCCTTCGAACACTAAACGTTTTATTCTACTTAATATTCGATGGGAGCAGTATTCTTCGAGATGAATCAAGTAGTACATTAATGTGGGACACCTAGTATTAGGGATCCTGGACAGAAATGGAGTAACTAACAAATTAGGTGAAACTTACAATCTGATAAAATCATCCTTCGACTTATCATGATTGTGTTTTTTTATTGAACACCACATTTGTCGTATCCTCATCTAACAAGACTACTTGATTGTGGGTGCAAGTTACGTGTTATATATCTGATCACTACCGAAGATTCCAGATTGTATTCATCCCCTTATGACAATCACATTCACATTTTTTTAGCTTCAAGTCCATTTGCTGTTATGCATGCAACGGACTTCCCTAACGTAGAAGTATTAGCAGGGAGTAAAGCAGTCATACCATGTCGGCCAACGTCACCTGGACTGAAAGTGATATTTCTTAAGAATTATACGGTGAGTGCATCGCGATGAAAATCATTTACCCTCGTTCATCTTACAATATTGTTAAGCCAGTAGGGACGGATATTGATCGTCTTTGTTGAATATCATCAATTTTTTTCAAATTGCTACACTTCACGTATTTTTCACTAGAGATGCTAGATATAACTCTTTATTTTCTTCAGCCCGAACCAGTGGGGCCAAATTTAACCTACGACCCGAAAATCGGATTCATCATGAATTACGTTGATGGATCAGAACATAATATGGCGGCTGAATGCGGACTTGAAGATATTCATTTAGATGCCATGCCATATTATACTTTGCTCGTTAAAAGTGAGTATAATCATTTTTGTGAGAATACGAATTGAGGGAGAATTGGGGAATACGTAACACCAGTGAATATCAGCCATAAAGACTTTACGTTCGTGCTAAAAAAATATCACTATTCGTACCCAAGAAAACCACAATTCATATTTAACGTTGTTTTTTTTTATTACAGATAACGACCGACTATCCAATACAGATATGAAAACAGATGAATGGCTCCAAGTTGCCCGGGGAGAAAACCTGACTTTACACTGCAGTATCACTGTGATAAAAGACACCGCTGTTATACTGGATTGGAAAACTCCAAATTCAGGAGCGGTAAGTCTGAACCCTGTGACAATAGATTTGCAGCCTCTGCCTCAGCTGGTTTCTGCATCGATAAATTGTTCATAACAGTTTTCCAAAAGAGACATTGCTTGATGCTCGATTATCGAAACTGCACCAAGATACTTGGACAAATACTTGGATTCCTGAAAATTAAAATTCCCTTCTGATATTACGTATATGGTATTTCTTAACCAGAAATATCACGTGTCTAATTATTTAACAAAGTGCTTGCTTACTTGCTGTCTACATAAGATAATTTCAGAATGTAAATGAGAATCTTGCTCCAGGAAAAGCGATCCAGCAACAACTCGAGCTTCTCTAGAGCGGGTGACAGGGAAACTCGTGGAATAGATTTGACAATCATGAATGTGGTAGAAAGTGATGCTGGGGAATATACTTGCGTTGCAGAGGGTGCAGTTGATACAGCGAGATCAGCGACGAAGGTTACAATATTAGGTAAGCACACGCCAAATCTTTTTCTATATTCATAAGTTGGACTAATTTTTCACTCTTTGTTGCCTTTCAATAAGTCAGTTTGCGTTTCTGTATCGAAAACTCTAGGATCGTGCGATATGAATGAATATGTTCAACATTTTTTCAGATCCAGATAAACCCTTCATAGAATGGACCGTTGACGGAAATAACAATTCGATCGTAGGATCCGAGAATGCAACAGCTAAATGGAAGATAGATATCAACACGTTTCCGAAGGCCACACTAGACTGGTGAGTTTTTTGTTCACCTTTGTGAAAATTTTAATTTACTGCTGATTTCTGAAAGACTTCTATTTCTGACAAGCACTCTTCCGTTGAAAGATATTCAGCTTCAGAATGAGTAATTCTACTGAAATACGTTCTCTATACTGACTACGTAAATGCAGGTACAAGGATGGAATTCTAATAAAAAATGTGGGATCGGATAGTTCAACAAAATACTCAATATCAGTTGATCACATCACTTATATGTATAAAATATCAGGTTTGAACATAAGTGATAATGGTAATTACACGATTCGCATAACCACTTCAAAGGCCTCGGATGTCATCCCACTCCAATTGACGGTCAACGGTAATATGTATTCTCCATTTATGATGGGTATTTGTTGTTGAGAAACTTGTTCAGTATATCTATACGTCCATGTTCAATTTTCAGTAAAACCGTTCAACGTGATTCACAAACGTTCGGTACTCTATAAACCAGGAGACACCGCCGTTCTTTCTTGTAATGCGACAGGTTCACCGCGACCAAATATAACGTGGGCTTTTTCAGAATGGACGCCAAAAGCAAATGTCGAGAGCCCTTTACCTCTGGTAAGCACCAATCAAGTTCATCTATGAGTCGATTTCATATTTGTCAGTATCCATTTACGAAGATCTAAATATAATGATCGAGTACTCATCTCATCTAGAATATTACGAGCAGACCTGACAGAAGAGGTGCCTTTTCTGTGCTGTCTAATATAACGATGCCGATTCGTTCGATGGGAAATTTGACATGTACAGCCTGTAACATAGTCGGTTGTACCGATGTTACCGATCCAATATTCGTTTCCGGTAAGCGTTTCTCACACAATGTGTCCTCCAGAATCTTCTCACGATGATTTAATAGATCAATGCACTATAGATCAAAAATTTTACGCTGCTGGCTTCTCTGTGAAATCGATGCCCATGTTTGTTCTTCGTTACAGACGGAGATGGATTTTTTGGTATTGTTAACCGCGGCTTCCAGTCAGTAACCGAAGGTGATAATCTAACTCTGATATGTGCTGCTTCCCTTTTTAATTACACAAACAACATCAAGTGGGTTTTGGAAAACTCCACGAGGCCAGGTGAGATTTCAGATCACGTATTTTCATACTCGCATGGATCCGCTCGACTGACGACAGTACCTGCGTAGTTTCGAAATACAGATTTGCCACCGTCATTGAGTTATGAAATGTTGTAGAATCTTCCGATTCGAAAATCTCGATTGAAAATGGCAAGAAGACAGAATTCACATGGCAGTCGATACTTGAAATACGTAATGTACAACGATCAGACACTGGAAACTATCGGTGTCAGGCCGAAAGTATAGCAGGACACAACGTTACGAAGTTTCATGACTTGGTGGTAGATGGTAAAGTATTTGCACTACGTTATCCAGAAGCAGCGATGATCCAATACTTATTCAATTTTTTCTGAACTACGACTGTTTCAGGAGCATTGAAGCCATTATGGAATAACATGACTATGAATAATTCGGAGATACTCATTAATCCGGCTAAAGCCTACTTGTCTAGAAATTTCACATGTCGTTCCGAAGGAAGACCGAAACCAGTAGTGATGTGGCGAAAGGTAAACTATGAAACAATACGTTAGAAGTTCTCAGTATTCTGATATGACAATTCACGACCTCGATTAGATAATAAATTAATCAACCAATCGATACTTCATTCAGCAATTACCTATTGCTATAATCGGAGAAAATTATGTGCACCGTTAAAGTTTCGTTTCACATATTTTATGCCAGATTATATGACAAATTTCTTTAAAACATAGATGGGTACTTTCCAACACACACGACTCATCATTCCAATTCAAGTACATAACAAGGTAATTAAAATTGTGCCTAATTTCTGTTTGAATTTAGAATGGCCGACCGCTCACTAAAAGTGACACTCAACACGCCTTGTCTAAAGATAATTACACGCTATCCATACTATTCTTTAACCAGAGTGCGAATTACTCATGTATGGCTAAAAATCGTTTAAGCAGCATAGAGAGATACGTCAACATCATCGTTGAAGGTAATTTGTCGAGTGTTGTTACTTCGTAAGTTTTCTAAATTATTAGACGATCCAGAATAACAAAATTTATAGAAATCCAGTTTATAGCGAGTACATTCAGAGATAACAGTAACTTAACAATGGTTTTCAGTTTTTATATTATGTAATATACGTGGTATTTTCAGGAAAGTCGGACGATATTGTTATTTGGGTCAGTCTGATTTGTGTCCTCATCATAATCATCATCATAGTGATTACTTACATGGGTATCAAGGTTCACCGAGAGAGAGTGAGTAGTATAATATCCAGTTGGTTTATGATCAAACGAGCCATTTATCAAATCTTCTTTCAGATATTGAGAAAGGAGCTTCTTGATGCAGGCTTGACTCATTTCGAAGAAGGAGCATTGGAATGTTTGAATCCTGATTTAACTGTTGACGATCAAGCCGAATTATTGCCCTATGATAAAAAATGGGAATTTCCACGGGAACTATTGAAACTTGGTACGTGGTTTTCACAGAGTTGAAGGAAATACAAATGTCTTACAGTTTACTCGTAAAGATATTGAGCAGCACCCCTATGATCGGACGATTCATTCCATTTTGATTTGGTCTGCGAATCAATGCTGGTATTTCTGTGCCGAACAAGCTCAATATCATTACAGAGAAACGTTAAGTTGTATTGTCGTTTTTAATGTTAAACATTTCCTCGCAACATTACTGAACAGGTAAGCAACTGGGAAGTGGTGCATTTGGAGTAGTGATGAAAGCAGAAGCACGAGGCATTACAGTCGAAGGAGAAGTCACCACTGTCGCAGTTAAAATGGTTCGACGATCAGCTGATCCCAGTTACATGAGAGCCTTATCGAGTGAACTCAAGATTATGATTCATCTCGGTCAACATCTGAATGTTGTTAATCTTCTTGGAGCTTGCACGAAGACGATTCTCACCAAGCGTAAGTTCCCTCCTGCAGTTCTGAGGATGATCGATCACAAATCGATAATCATAATTAAGTAACGATTGTCAACAGGTGAACTCTACGTTATTGTGGAATACTGCCGCTTCGGAAATTTACACAACTATTTACAGCGTCACAGAGATAGTTTTATTAACCAGATTGATCCTGCTACCCAGAAGATTGATCCAAACTTCGGAGTGGCCCCTTTGGTCAGGAGTGCTAGCATTGGAAGTCAAAATAGGTAATATGATTGAAGTGTATAACGCACCCAAGATATAATGACGTGTAATCCTCCGAGTTGTGTAACAATGACAATACTCACACGCGACGATGTAACTAAAATTTCGTGATTCTTTCTCGATTGAATCGATCCAGGTACGGGCCATCTTCCTTTTCTCGCAGCTTCAGTGGCACATCATACAACAGCAATAGCGGTACCGAACTAATCGACTATCGATACGGCACAGAGTTCGGGGATGTGAACATGTCCCCCGAAGGCACTGTTCTTAGTAATAATTCTGTTCAGCCTGGCTGGCGATCCAATTATCGAGGCGACTATAAAGATCAAAATTTGAAACCCATTTGTACTCAGGACTTACTCTGCTGGACTTGGCAGGTTGCACTTGGTATGGAATACCTCAGCGCTAGAAATGTGAGTTCAAATTATCCGGCAGGTGCAACTTGCTTCTTGATTACACCCTTCTCGTTTTATTGCACATTTTCAGTAGCAAATCAATCTATGGAACTATGAGGGATAATCAATTCTTACCCAATTGTTTCCGGTCCTGCTGAATCGGGATAGCTCCTGATATATTGACGTCTGTACTTTTTTTACCCCAGGTTTTACACGGCGATTTAGCAGCGAGAAATATCCTCCTCGCAGACGATAACATAGTAAAAATTTGTGACTTTGGTCTGGCGAAAAACATGTACAAAGACAATAATTATAAAAAGAAAGGAGACGGTCCTTTGCCGATAAAATGGATGGCCATTGAATCGATCAGAGATCGAATATTTTCAACTCAATCGGATATTTGGTCCTTCGGAATAGTCTTATGGGAGTTCTTCACGTTAGCTCGTACTCCTTACCCTGGAATGGAAGCTGAGAAACAATATGACAGACTCGTCGAAGGATATCGCATGGAGAAACCAGAATATGCAACAGAAGAGATGTGAGTTTTCTAAACATGCATGCAAATCTCACTTGTATAGTACGTCATCTAAAACATGTTAGTATATCTAAAAAATCTTCTTGCGTTTATGTTCTAGATACGATTTCATGCTCAATTGCTGGAAAGCGAAACCATCTTTGCGTCCTACCTTTCCTGAGCTTGCGGAAAAAATTGGCTCTTTATTGAATGAAAACCTTAAAATGGTAAGCTTTTGGAAAGTTCTTAATATCTCAGTACGACCAAAATAAAGTGAAAAATTAGCAACATCATTAAAAAACGGGTTTCTAGATGCGAGATAGTTTTCCGATAGTTTTTTTCGTGTTACAGCATTATTTGGAACTAAACACTCCGTACATGGACATGAACACAATCGCCAAGCAAAATGGGCAGAGTGATTATTTGACCATGATGTCGTCTCCGAGCCATGACTTTCCCGCTTCACCAGATCCTACATCAGATGGGCCTTCAGATTCGGCTTACCTGTCCATGAGTCCACCTGGCACGTCCAATGAGTCTGGTCCTTTCAGCCCGCGTTCAGAGCTCAAGGAATCTCACTTCACCTTTCCACCTGTTGGCACAACCACCTCAACAAATTCAGATTCGGAAGATCGCCTGGAGTCTGTACCGATTCTTCAGCCCACAGAGCCCTATATAAAGCCCATTGATGTGCAACAAAAAACGGCTGAATTTGTGCAGGGTAGCGAAGAGCGAACTCCAATCGACAAAGATTCGCTATACTCCAATTTCACGACTAATTCACATTTATCTAACTCAAACAATATTCCTTCTGGGGTTGTGGAAGATTCCGAAAAAAATCTGAACGCCGAAGACTTGCAAAAGAATAAAAGAAACTCGATTCCATCCACAATTAGCGGGAACGACAATTACATTAATATGCCACATCAAAAACCAGATCGATCAAAAGATACGGTCGATAGCTTTAGCAACCCAAGCTACATAATGATGTCTAAGTTAGAAGATGATAGACAATTGGCATAGCATTTCATAGAAGAATTTTGGACATCGAAAGTGCCATAAAATATTTTGTTATTACTATAATGCCTGATTTCCAATGGGCACATCAGATTCATTTGTGCTGTACAATTCCATGTTTTTTTTTTTTTGTCCTCCCTTAATTCATAGTACGGAATCACAGATGATCGAAATTCGAGGAAATAATTAAGTTCAAACTCTAGAATGTCTGTACAATACTCATTAGCATAAAAAAAATCTAACTTTACATAATTATATAGTCTTCTTCGTCGCTCGTCGATACAAAATTATGAAATACTTGACTATAGCATCCTTTTAGATAGTTTCAAATATTCGTATGTCATGTAGATCCTACACAGTGAAAAAAAAATTCGTCATTGTGTGAAAAAAAAAGTCTGTGTTAAAGTTTTTGTGTTAAATCATAACAACACATACATGTGAGCACAAGAATAGAAGATGAGAAAAATTGCGGTGATCCGTGGGCGAGCTAGGTGGTCTCGGGTGTAAGTCCCCGGATAGGCGTCCGTAGATCCTGGGTTCGATTCCCGGATCGTCCGTTAATTTTTCTCATCAAAAATTATTTATTTTTGTGTTAAATATTTAACACTCTCGTGTGTTAATTCAAACAATGGTTCAGTGTTGTTTGACTAGTCAATTTTTTTAACACACTAAAATGTTAATTTGACACAAAAGTAACACTTTCTAAATGTTACTCTCAAATCAACACAAAATTTCAACATAGTTTTGTGTTACTTTTAACATCAAGCTGTGTTACTTTTTTAACATAAACGGATTGTGTTGAAATAACACAAATTTTTTCTAAAAAAAGGTGGTAAACACAAACTTTTACAAAAAATTTTTTACTGTGTAGTTTATCCACCTTTCTGGTCATAGTCTAGTCTAGTAAATGCATCCAAATTTCTGGACGCACTTTCAGTATAATTATTGCAATATCCGTATAAGATACAGAAATTTTGTATTTTTATCCTTCGTTTTTCACTCTTTACTATGCGTAGAACGCTGCATTATTATTATCACAAAATATAAGTGAAACCCAGGGCAGAATGATACACTAAATTTTTGGTGAGTTTTAAAAACGTTTATCTGACAGAAAAATTTTCAGCAGCATTCAAAATTCATCCCTAATAATAATTTGGTTGAAACTTAATGGTTTTCGAAGTGCTTTCAATTTCATACAAAAAACCACTCTATATAGGCTATAAGGCATATTATGTTATAAATATGACTACCCAGCATGCACTGCAAGTCTTTTCAAAATGACGTTTGCCAGGATTAATCTACTATACTATACCTGAATTTAACTTGATATAATTTATTTGTAAATAAAAATGATTTTAACAGTATATCCAATGTCATTGAAACGATTGTTTAAAATTATACCATGTGTATAGTATGTCTCTGTCAAACTATGTTGAATAATTATTAGTTATTATGAAATTATTATTATTATTTAGTAAAATTTGTATAAATAATAAGTCGGTTGAAAATTCAAATTTTTTACTCACTTGTAAGATTTTCAATACTTTTCACTTATTAAATACTATATAATTAAATTACGTTTACGACCCATATTGTTTTATATCATCGTATCATTGTCATATCATATTCTATTATTAGTTTGGAATTTTTTCCCCAGCTCGATGAATCAATAATAAAATTATCATTGTATCGTGGTAAAATATGTTCGAAGATCCTAATAAAATATTGAAATTCTATAATCTTACGGACCAGATAACACACTGAAGGAAAAAGGTTCGAATAACAAATTGCGGAGACCAAGTAATCTCGAATCAATTAGGCAGATAATCTCAGAGTCACTTTGGGTTCGATCAATTAGTTACTTGTAAATCATTTCGTGGAGGATCTTAGCCATAGCGAATTATCAAATACACGCCAATTAATCGACAGGCTAAAAATTAGTTGAATACGTGGATGAAAAAGTGACTCTGATTGATCTTGACACGAAGATTATCGATTTTTTATTCACAGAATATTCATACAGAAGATCGCATCGAAATTAGCAAATTTCCATTAAAATTCCTTCAATAATAATTCCTCGATCATCAGCTGATCGATTAGAGCATCACTCTTCAAATTTTCCAAATCACTGGATTGGCAATATACATTTAATTATTAATTGCCAGGATCCAGGATCCAGGTCTGTAGTTGTTTGAATGATCATATGATATAACAATACACATGTTACAGCTGTAAGATGCTGCAGTGCAGTTCTATTGTAGAATTAATTTGATGAGGACATGGTTTTCACTGTTTACAAAATTTTTCTAAAATTTCATAGCCATTCAAAAATGTTACCCCACATCGATAACATTCGATAACTTTCATAGAACGTCGACGATATTCTCCATACAAGACTGCATGGACTGTGTTCATCTCGCAGTGAAAATATTTTTCTAATAGCTGATTATGTAGTCGTTATAGATTCATGAAGAAACTTCGTTCGCATATGTGACATATAAAGCTATAAGGCTATTAATATACTTCATATGGCAGATTATCCGATAAAGAAAAAGTTATGAGTGAATAGATGCGACAAGTTCCACTTGGAGTGGGGTTTGCGATATGGAATAAAAATAAAGTTACGGATTTCGTTTTTACACGGACAATTCTAGTTTATGCACAGCAGTTCTGGTTGGAATGATATCGTGGCTGTTGCAGTACATAGAGGCTCGCTGTTAATTTATTTGCGACATTAAGTGGTTATCAAATTTCAACAAAATGTTGCCTACATCAAAAGAAATCAAACTCATCCTTGACTCGTGTGTTTTGGTCTTCATCTTCTACAGTATTAGTCAAGGTAAATTTATGCACTGCGTTTATATTCTTTCTATTTTTCAATTCACTCTCATATCTCGCGATTTTAGATCGAATAATATTTAATTCGATCGCAAATCTCTAATTGGTAATAAATTCGCTCGTAAATTAAAGTATAGGATTTACAAGAGTCGATTCACATGACTGATTCTTGACGTTCAATCTTGGAATTTCCTCGTTGAAGACCTTGACATCGAGCTTACGTTTCCGAGCTTATGACAGTTCTCATATGGATATTGACGTTCACAGATCAAGTCGTCTGAATTTTTTTCTAAATTTCTGACAAACTCGCATCCATCGACTTTCAAATTCTACTACGGTGAAATAACAGCCGATGAGATACAGAATACTTGGTTGAATAGAAAATGAGAGTTTATGAAAAAAAAAAAAAAAAACTCATAATTTCTGGCGTATGGTTCTCCGGTTAAAATCATAATACGATATCTGTTACGGATTTCACTCTCTCTCTCTCTCTTCATATTTCTGAACGCTGTATGTATACAAGGCAAAGTGAAATGTTGGGTGCGAATCATTACTCGCATAATTTTATGATGTTGGATCTGGGATGAGATCAGCTTTTGGGAACGTTAATTTTTCAAAATAACGCTTCTGCTCAGATTATGCTTGATTATAATATTTATATAGTTAGTTTCTTTCGTAAACTGCGATCATTATCGAAGCTGGCAAGAGACAAATATAGATAAGACATGAAACTTCCGCCATGGCTAACCGCGAGCGAGCTGGACTTTGCGGTAAAAATTTTCCTCGATCAAGAGAACGGAAACGAAACTTCCCCGGGAAATCATGATTTATTGCTATCATTATGCTTGGTATAGAATTTATTTTTCCACTTTCCGCTAAGCTCATAAAAATTTATTTTTCCACTTTCCGCTAAGCTTGAGTGCTTTACAATTTACCCGATATATTCCATACATTTTATTATTTTCCATTCAACGTGACAAACTTTCAATGTGATGATTACTGCGTAGCGGATTACAAGATTACCAATTTACCGAAACTTGTCTGGTTGCAATATTGATTTCGTATTTTGAAATAGGGGTTTTTGCAAAAAAACCAGAGATAATTCCGGCACAAAATTGGAGCTACGTCGAAGATGGAGAATTCCTAATACAAGAAGGAGATGAGTTGACAATAGACTGTCGTGGTGACGGCATGCCCCTGCAATTTTCTGGGCCAAAATTAATTGGAAATGCACGTATTATAAATTTAACGCCTATCTATTTTATTCTCGAAAGTTTAAAAAAGAACCTGGAAATAAATATGCTGTCAACTCTGGTTATACAGATTGCACGAACAGAAAATGTGATTTCAAACCCTTCGAATCCTGATGTGTACACGCTCGTTCGTTCCAACGCAAGCGCGATTGACACTGGATGGTACGGCTGTGCAGAAGAGGGCATCAAAATCCGGAATGATGATCAAACCATCAATCATCCGGATGAAGATATCAGCTGGGTTTACATTTATGTAAATTGTAAGTAAGATGTGACCTAATTACATCATCCACTTGCAAATGGAATGTAAAGAAGACCGGGGAAAATGGAGTATCTAGCTATAGGTGATTTGGTAAAGTGAAAAAAACCTGACAGAATCGCGTCATGCGAACTATTAAAAATGTACATGTTTGGTCCTTGGATACCTCATTTCGCCATGTACTTGTTCATCTTATAGGTCTATCAATTCTGCTTGCATATACGTCTCTGATCTACAGAAGCATCTAGATTGCATTTGATTTTGATCCCTGATAGTAATCACATGCACATTTTTTCAGCTTCTGATCCTTTCGCTGTTTTGGACAAATCGGAACCTTTTATACAAACAATAACAGGAGGTACGGTAGTCGTACCATGTAGACCGACGTCACCTCATCTGGATGTGATACTTTCTAAGCGTTATGTGGTGAGTGCATGCTGATGGAAATCATTTACCGCCGTTTATCTTACAATTTGTGAGCCTGTCGGAACGGAATGGGATATACTTTTAAATTCTTATCGAAGATACTGGATAAGACTGCATGTGTTACGTATTCCACTCTATTCCATACTCCTCTATGCTCTCTCACTCTCAATACCCACGACATAACATCCTGCATGCATCCAGTCTCACAGCCTCTTATAATCAGAGGAAGTCTCACCCTTACATTCTAAGAACTCCATCCCTGGGAGAACAATGAAAAGATGATCTCATCAATTCAGCTCAACAGTAGCGATTATCACTTGCTCCTAAATCGTCCAAATCGACCAAAGCACTTGCATCCGAAACGTCAAAGAGAACTCTCACTCTTAATTAACTCTCGAAATCATAAACTCAAATCACTCAGCGCTTATACTCAATAACGTGTAACACTCATATCGATGGTTCTACCATCCTTGTAATCATTACCAATACCAATAAACGATTATTTAGTTATATTTACATATATTCACATCAATCACCTACCATCCAAAATCCGGTTACCTTAAGGTGTAAAACGAAGGACGAACTCAACGACAGCTCTATCCACGTACACATTAATAGTGGAAGCTCTTTCCTTATTCATAACACATGTATTGTTCACAGCCTGAAGAAGTAGAAGGAAATTTAGCCTACGACCGGAAAATTGGATTTATCATGCATTACGTTGATGGAGGAGATAATAAAGCGGAACTTGAATGTGATATTCGTGAGAAATATTTGGAGGATAAACCTACTTTTCGATTAGTCGTTTCGCGTGAGTATGATAATTTTGGTGAAACGAAAGTTGAGAGAATAAAATATCGAGCAAAAGTCATTCAAATTTCTGTACCAGACATGAGTGCAACCGCAAGCATCAGTTACTTTTGGATTTTAGAGTATACCGCATTTGTGTGTCCAAAATGTTCACTTGCCGCTTCCTTATAGTACCTATACTGTATGTGGTATACACTGATATATATACAAAAACAACATAGTTTATATGTAATGTAATTTTGTTTTACAGCCGAAATACATATGTCCAATTCAGATGTCAAGACAGATGACTGGCTTCGAGGGGAAATGGGAAAAAATCTGACTTTGCACTGCAATATCACTGTGCTCAAAGACGCCGTGGTCAATCTTAGCTGGGAAACCCCAGATTCCGTTGCTGTAAGTTCAACGGTTCATTTAAAGTAACGGTAAAAATTACGAATTCGAAAATGCGAACAGACTCGCAATTATCAGAAAGAGTATTTCCCCGGAAGTTTGAATGGCTGATTGCAATGACTTTCAAAAAGAACACTGGAGGTTCAAAAATTCCGAGAGCTGAAGATCCGAGAGGCCAAGCCCTCCGAAACTTAAAATTTATGCATGACGTGTCCATTGAGCGTTTAATAACTCTAGCTGCAGTATTGATCGTAGAATGAAAATCTATTCACAGAACGATCCATTGACCAACAATTCGGAGATTCCCCAGGAAAATGGAAATACGACTCATAAACTATCCTTGACAATAATAAATGCTGAAAAAGGCGATGCCGGTAATTATGTTTGCGTTGCAACGAGTGGAAATGATGTAGCAAGATCATCGACAAATGTTACAATTATGGGTAAGCCTAACCGACGGCATCGTCTAATATCGCACGTGCCTGGAATTTTAAAATACAAGTTCAAAATATGTAACATATAGCAATTAGGAGCAATTAAAGATCTGGAAATGTTATCTTATAAGTGGGAGTGACATTAGTTACAGTACCTGTGCTAGAAGTCGCTTTTTTCACTGCCAGGAATGTGTATATTGTACTAATAAGTGCAAACTAATTTCAGATCCGACTGACCATTTTATTATCCACAAAGTGGAAGGAAACAGATCAATCTCAGCAGATGAAAATGGAAGTGCTACGTGGGAACTGATGATCAACGGGAACCCAATGCCCGTGATCGAATGGTAAGCTTTTCTCTGAATTTTTTACTTTTCAGTCAGCTCAAATTTACGGCTGATTCTAATTTTTGGGAAATTTCTATCCGGAGCCAGGATAGACAAAAATGTTTCTTTGTGTTAGTACCGTTCCTTTGTATTAGTACCTTTGTATTCGACCGGAAACTGTTCATCAGAATTGTTGAACAAGAGAATATTGAATACGATTATGATCCGTGATTTGTATGAAAATTTGTTACAATACAAATATCCTTTTCTTGTATGGAAAGACAATACCTTTGCATATCCTTTCGTCGAAAGAAAAAATCATCATTGCCATGAGATATTTTTCTAGAAATATGGACTTCATTCTTATTCTGTGAATATACAGGTACAAAGGTGAAAAGCGAATCGAAAATGCGGAATTTGACGGTTCAAACAAGTATTCACATAAGACGGAAAAATTAACAATCCATTACTATAAGATATCAAATTTGGATATGAATGATAATGGTAATTACACAATACGCATAACCGATACCACCACTGCTTCCAAAGACCCGATTGTCGAACCACTCCAATTATTAGTCAAAGGTGATGTGCATCTTCAATTCATAATCAGTGTTAATTTATCAAACTGAACGTGTCTCATACATATACGTCTCAATTAAACTTATAGTGAAACCAGTTAATGTGATTCAAAACCACTCGCTGATCTATGAACCAGGACACATTGCCGTTATTTCTTGTGATGCGACAGGTTCACCGCGACCGGATGTAACGTGGACTTTTTCAGAATGGACACCAGAAGGAAATGTCGAAAGCACTTTACCTGCGGTAAGCATCAATCAAGTTCATCTACTAGTCGATTTCATGTTTGTCAGTATCCATTCACGAAGATCTAAATATAATGATTGAGTACTCATCTCATCTAGAATATTACGAGCAGACCTGACAGTAGAAATGCCTTTTCGGTGCTGTCTGATATAAAGATGCCGATGCGTTCGATGGGAAATTTAACATGTACAGCCTGTAACATAGCCGGTTGTACCGATGTTACCGATCCAATATTCGTTTCCGGTAAGCGTTTCTCACACAATGTGTCCTTCGGAATCTTCTCACGCTGATTTTATGGATCAATGCACTAGATCAAAAATTTCACGCTACTGGCTTCTTTGTCAGATCGATGCCCATGTTTGTTCTTCATTACAGACGGAGATGGATTTTTTGGTATTGTTAACCGTGGCTTCCAGTCAGTAACCGAAGGTGATAATCTAATTCTGATATGTGCTGCTTCCCTTTTCAATTACACAAACAATATCCAGTGGGTTTTGGATGACCCCACGGGGCCAGGTGAGATTTTAAATCACGTAGTTTCATACTCTCATGAATCTTCTCGACTGACGACAGTGCCGGCGTAGTCTTGAAATACAGATTTGCCAACGTCATTGAGTTATGAAATGTTGTAGAACCTACCGATCCGAGAATTTCGATTGAAAATGACAAGAAGACAAACTTCACATGGCAGTCGATACTTGAAATACGTGATGTACAACAATCAGACACTGGAAACTATCAGTGTCAGGCCGAAAGTACAGCAGGAAGCAACCGTACGAAGTTTTATTACTTGGTGGTATATGGTAAATTATTTGCATTACTTTATTCAGAATTAGCGATAATCCAATACTTATTCAATTTTTCCTGCACCATGACTGTTTCAGGAGCATCGGAGCCATCCTGGAATTACATGACCACTATGAATAATTCGGAGATACTAATTGATTCGGCTCAAGTCCACTCGTCTAGAAATTTCACGTGTCGTTCCCAAGGAAGACCGGAACCAGTCGTGACATGGCGAAAGGTAAACTATGAAATGATACGTTCAAAGTTCTCAGTGCTCTGATATCACAATTCAAGACCTCGATTAGCTAAGAAATTAATCAAACAATCGATACTTCAATCAGCAATTATTACCTATTGCTATAATCGGAGAAAATTTTGTGCACCGTCGAAGTTTCGTTTCACATATTTTATGCCAGATAATATGACAAATTCCTTTTAAACATAGATGGGTACTTTCCCACACACACGACTCATAATTCCAATTACCAAGTACATAACAGGGTAATTAACATTTTGCCTAATTTCTGCGTTTGAATTTAGAATGGCCAACCGCTCACTGAAAGTGACACTCAACACACCTTGTCCAAAGATAATTACACGCTATCCATAAAATTCTTTAACCAGAGTGCAAATTACTCATGTATGGCTAAAAATCGTTTAAGCAGCGTAGAGAGATACGTCAACATCATCGTTGAAGGTAATTTGTCGAGTGTTGTTACTTCGTAAGTTTTCTAAATTATTAGACGATCCAGAATAACAAAATTTATAGAAATCCAGTTCAGAGCGAGTACATTCAGAGATAACAGTAACTTAACAATGGTTTTCAGTTTTTATATGTAATATACGTGGTATTTTCAGGAAAGTCGGACGATATTCGTATTTGGGTCAGTCTGATTTGTGTCCTCATCATAATCATCATCATAGTGATTACTTACATGGGTATCAAGGTTCACCGAGAGAGAGTGAGTAGTATAATATCCAGTTGGTTTATGATCAAACGAGCCATTTATCAAATCTTCTTTCAGATATTGAGAAAGGAGCTTCTTGATGCAGGATTGACTCATTTCGAAGAAGGCGCATTGGAATGTTTGAATCCTGATTTAACTCTCGACGACCAAGCCGAATTATTGCCCTATGATAAAAAATGGGAATTTCCACGGGAACTATTGAAACTTGGTACGTACGGTTTCCACAGAGTTAAAGGAGATACAGATATCTGACAGCTGTAGTTCGTTGAATAACCCTCATAAAGATCTTAACAATGATATGACACCCATATGATCGGGCGCTCCATTTCATTCTGATTTGTTTTGCGATTCAAACCTGGTATTTCTGTACAGAACGATTTCGATGTCATTACAGAGAAACCTCAAGTTGTATTGTCGTTTTTAATGTAAAACATTTCCTTGCAACATTATTGAACAGGTAAGCAACTGGGAAGTGGTGCATTCGGAGTAGTGATGAAAGCTGAAGCACGAGGCATTATCGTTGAAGGAGAAGTCACCACTGTTGCGGTTAAAATGGTTCGACGGTCAGCTGATCCAAGTTACATGAAAGCCCTCTCGAGTGAACTCAAGATCATGATTCATCTTGGTCGACATCTAAATGTTGTCAATCTCCTTGGAGCTTGCACCAAAACGATTCTCACCAACCGTAGGTTCCGTCTTGCAGGCATTATAGTAATCGATCGCAAATCGATAGCCACAATTATGTTACGTTTCTCGACAGGTGAACTTTATGTTATTGTGGAATATTGCCGGTTCGGAAATTTACACAACTATTTACAGCGTAACAGAGCTATTTTCATCAATCAGATTGATCCATCCACTCAAAAGATTGATCCAAGCATCGGTCTGGAACTTTTAGTCACGAGCGACGGCGTCACCAGTCCAACTAGGTAATAAGTGATGCTCATCACGCATGTGAAATTCTATAGTTACAATGACTGTCGGATCATATATGGGGCATTCCACGCCAACTCGACCTGCCGCGGACCCTCACCATTTTTGATTTCTTTTTTCTTCGAGTATGATGGAAGAGAGGGCGAAAAATGAACGTCTGAATTATTTCAGATTTTTTGGGCCCCCGGTTCAAAAGTTGACTTTCTTTCAGGCAGAAATGTATTTGCGGATCCGTTAGTCATACGAAAAAATCACCCAAATGAAAAAGTTTGCCAATAATATGACGTGAATAAAACTAATTTTTTTAGAATTTTTCAATATTCGTGGATGCTGTTTTTTCGATAAAACACTCTTAATTTGGGATTTCCACTGTGTTAGCCGTCATCGATATTTGTTAAATTTTTACCATAAATTCTTTGTGAAAATACGAAACTTTTGAGACGATGCCGAAAGTGGTACTAGCTCTGGTTCAGATGCCAGAATTAAATGAATTTTGAATAAACTGAAAATACGAGTGAAATGGACGCACTGCAAAAACGATTTGAGCTATGTTTGACGTATTGCATTTGTATGATACCATATTGCGTGTCTAATGGTATAAGTCTCATCGCCAAAAAGGCGATTTTGGTGGTAAAAGGTCGTATATTTATTTATTTTTTTTTTCTTTTCAGCGTTCACTGTAAAAGTACCCAAAACACATGGATTCATAATTGAAATTACCTGCAAAAATAAATAAAGGTGAAAGGTCGTATGTTTGGTGGATCCACTCTTTTACCACCAACTTATTCTTTTTCATCATATTTATTAATGGTATAAGGTCGTATCCGCCATTTTTTTTTCTCTTTGCAATGGTCCAAAAACTTCTGAAACGCAAAAATACATCGATATTTCGGAGAAGTCGGAAATTAAAAAAAAAAAAAAAAAAAAAAAAAAAAGGCGGATACGACCTTATACCATTAGACACGCGATATGGTACCATACAAATGCAATACGTCAAACATAGCTCAAATCGTTTTTGCAGTGCGTCCACTTCACTCGTATTTTCAGTTTAATCGAAATTCATTTGATTCTGGCATCTGAACCAGAGCTAGTACCACTTTCGGCATAGTCTCAAAAGTTTCGTATTTTCACAAAGAATTTGTGGTGAAAATTTAACAAAAATCTATGACGGCTAACACAGTGGAAATCCCAAATTAAGAGTGTTCTATCGAAAAAACAGCATCCACGAATATTGAAAAATTCTAAAAAAATTAGTTTTTTTCACCTCATATTATTGGCAAACTTTTTCATTTGGGTGATTTTTCCGTACGACTAACGGATCCGCAAATACATTTCTGCCTGAAAGAAAATCAACTTTTGAACCGGGGGCCCAAAAAATCTGAAATAATTCAGACGTTCATTTTTCGCCCTCTCTTCCATCATACTCGAAGAAAAAAGAAATAAAAAATGGTGAGGGTCCGCGGCAGGTCGAGTTGGCGTGGAATGCCCCATATATAAGTCGTCACTTTTAAAGTCATGTGATGGTGACAGAAGCCCGCGCAGCATCACGAAAATAGTTTAATTCTTCTCTGATTACACAGAACCAGGTTTGGACCGGCGCCCTTTTCTCGGAGTGTTAGTGGGATATCATCAACCAACAATTCTGGTGCCGGAACAGTTTACTATAATCACGGTTTGGATTCCGGAGATATAAACATGTCCCCCGATGGCGGTATTCTCAGTAATAATTCAGTTCAGCCTGGCTGGCGATCTAATTACAGGGGTGACTATAGATATCAGAATTTAAAACCGATTTGTACGCAAGACGTACTCTGCTGGGCTTGGCAGGTTGCATGTGGGATGAAATACCTCAGTGCCAGAAACGTGAGTTTAAATTATCGAATGAAAGTAGCTTGGTCTTTGGTTACTTTTTACTATTGTTTTTTCTCAAATTTTCATACAAGCCAATCATGGCTGCTGTGAGAAATAGACATTTCTGACCCAACTGAACTGCGATAGCTCCTAATATTTTTACATTATACGTTTCATGCTCAAGGTTTTGCACGGAGATTTAGCAGCGAGAAATATACTCCTCGCCGACGATAACATAGTGAAAATTTGTGACTTTGGTTTGGCGAAAAACATGTACAAAGACAACAATTATAAAAAAAAAGGTGACAGCCCTTTGCCAATAAAATGGATGGCCATTGAGTCGATCAGAGATCGAATGTTTTCAACACAATCAGACGTTTGGTCGTTCGGAATAGTCTTGTGGGAGTTTTTTACCTTATCTCAGACTCCTTACCCTGGAATTGAAGCTGAAAAACAATACGAAAAACTGCTCGAAGGGTATCGTTTGGAGAAACCAGAATATGCAACAGAAGAAATGTGATTTTTTCATTATCGCAGATATAATTATTCTTCAAATTTAATGTCTTCACCCTTTATATCATATTTATATTTCAGATACAATATTATGCTTCATTGCTGGAGAGCAAAACCTTCTTTACGTCCGACGTTTCCTGAGCTTGTCGACGATCTTGGTGCCCTATTGAACGAAGGCATTACAATGGTGAGTCATTCTAAATTTGGAAAGGTTTCGACACTGCAATCAATAAATTATTCGAGTCAATGACATCAGACAGTCTGGTGATAGAAAATAACCAACTACGATTCTCATAAAACGAAATCGCAATCGTGAACCAGAGTTTTGATACAATTATTTTACGTTTCAGCATTATTTCGAAATGAATTCTCCCTACATGGATATGAACGCTTTAGCTCTCCAGAATGGGAAGAATGATTATTTGAACATGATGTCTGCTCCAACTCATGATTACCACAATTCACCTGATCTGGCATTGACAAGTCCGAGTTCAGACTACTTGCTCATGAGTCCAATCGGAAAAACTAATGAGCCCGGAATTTTCAGCCCACGTATAGAAGTCAACGAATTTCAATTCGGCTTGCCTTCCAGCAAAGCAAACATTTCAAACCCTTCAGATCCGGGATATTATGTCAAGCCTGTCCCAATTCTCGGGAATGGAAGTCCAGACGAAATCTTTGTCGATGTTACAGAAAAGGACAACAATCCTAGTGTGAATTTGGGTAATAACCAACGGGCCCTGAGTGAAGAAGGAGCGGGAAACTCCAAGGTTACGAATAGTTCGAATTATAGCAACTTGGGTAATCAGTATTCCAACAATCCGAAAGATTCTGATAAAAATTTGATCGAGGTAAAGTGCCAGAAGAATAACAACAAACAATTGTCGTCACCCGGAGTTAGTGAAGACAACAATTACATCAATTTACCAAAAAATAAAACTTGTCCTCCTAAAGATAAGGTGTAAGCTTTCATAAACCCAAGCTACGTGATTATGTCTGCGATAACAGAAGATGAATAGTTTTTTTTTTTAATATGGATAATTTTATTGAATTAATAACGATTTTTTCATCTCACGATTTTGGCCATCGCTGAAACTTGATCACAAATTATCTAACGTTCAAATGTATAGTGTCCTCTAATTGTTAATTTGTTAGTTAAAAGTTGAAAATTATGTCCTCTTCTATATTCGATCCCCCAACTAAGGCTGTGAATATGGTTGAAATGTGAGATAACTTCAACCAGTTTTTTCACTCATCGAATTTTATAATTTTCCTGCATGTGTATATTACTCATTAGCTCTAATCACCATATTATCATCATTTAATGCTCAAAATATCTTAGATTTATTTTATACAATAAATTTTAAGTGAGGAATAAGTTTGAATTTTATTTTTCATTCCTGAACAAAGATTTTTATTATTTTTAATATTATCACTGTTTTACAAGTAATTTCAAACTACTGTCATTTCGAATTTTACTGTTACACATAATTGCATTTGTAATTAAAAGTTGAACCCCATTCATACTGTAATAATGATTATTTAATAAATTGACATTGAAGTTTTTCGTAACGTGCTACCAAATAAAATTTCTCACATTATCCATAATTTCGGTTTAAAAATCCGTTCTTTGATTTCGTTCAATTTTTTTCAATCGTATCTATTTCTTCGACGATTCTAATCGAGTAAGGTACATCATGAATAGTAGTTGAGTTTGGTATCCTTCTCCCATTTTCGATAATGTGATTCACCGTTTCTTTCTTGTATTTCATCCACCTAATTTATGGAACATTGATTAATTGATCCGTGATAAAATAGATAAAATAATCTTCATCACAAGATCACGAGCTACCTCCGATTTTTAACAAATTTTTTAAACAGCTGTGCAGTCGTTGGGTACTTTGAATCCATGAATAGCTTTACTCGTTCCCAAATATTAGCACGATTGTGTTCTAGTAGCCAGTAACGAGGCACAAGTAAACAGCGAGTTGGAGACACTGACACTATACGACGATTGTGCATTTTTTCTCCTGAAAAAACGGTTGCTATCATTAATAATTATTCCCGCGATTTTCCACTCCAACATTCACAAAAAGATAATCTACATTAATTATATCTAATTACCTAAGCCGAAACAGGCGCCCCGATAAAATATACAAACTTGCATGAAAATGGTGTGAACATTATTGGGGTAAGTTTGCTGTGATATTGTCGATGGTTCTTTCATAAGCATAGCAGCTACATCAGTTATTTCGTGCCATTCGTTTACCTTCGTAAATTTTAATTTTTGATTACATGAGTGATCAAAGAATTGACTTAACATAGTATTCAATGAATCGTAAGACCTACAACATCTTGGAGAGTCAGTGTAGAAATGCTTGTTCTTTCCATATCAACGTTCATCGGTCTTTTCGAGAGCATTAACTGCGTGTAGTCGATCTCTGAAGCTGCTGGTTTAACTTCTTTCGCCTCCTGCTGATGTTATATCGGTTTCTGTTAATACAGCAATTAACTTTTGCCATTTTTATAAAGTAGCAAAATCTTTCTAAAATGTTTCTAAACGGAAATGAAATTCAGGAGTTAGCAACCTGTGACAGGGTGTTCGATATTTGCTCGATACCCTCAGCTTCCTTAGCTTTTTCTTGCAACCTTCCTTTGGCTCGATTCTCAAGCAATGATTCTGGCTTTTGAAAATTTTCCGGATCGTACAGTTTGTATTTAACTTGATTTGCAACCAGTTCTTCGTGGACAACCATGTGTTCAATTACCCGACACTTTCCATAAAGCATGAAATACACGTAATTCACCATTCCTTTTGCATCGCCTAGCAAAACCTGTAAAATACTAAAATACCTATCAAAGTACAGAAACTAGTGTCTATCTATGATCCAGCATATCCACCTCGTCCGGTTGGTAATCCTTGACTTTACTCAAAATACAACATTCTCTCATAGTCTCTTCGTCCCATCCTTTAAAGTAATTGAAGTTAACCATTGCGTCTTTAAAAATTTCCCATTGCTCCGTTAGCCATGGCCTCAACACTACGTTAAAATCTTCACGTGTCACGGTGAGCAGGTCAATGGAAGCTAAGATGTAATCAGTTCAATTAATATTATAATCGATAATTTCATAAGATCTAGTTCGAATCTTGAAGTGAACCTTCGTGCCCAGCAAACACAAAAATCAATTACGTAACGGTTACATATCTGGTACATAGTAATGTCCGCCACAAACGTGGAACAGTGACATACACATCGCGGGGATGGCCCAGCAATGTGTATGTCACTGTTCCACGTTTGTGGCGGACATTACTATGTACCAGATACGTAACCGTTACGTAATTGATTTTTGTGTTTGCTGGGTGGGTTCTGATAGTATACAAAATATCTCTCAAGTACTTTTTGTGATGACTGTGGCAGACCGGGGTATCGCATGCAGTAATGCAACTTCGCCAAACATGTCTCCAGGACCCAGAGTCCCCATGTCGCTCTGAATTCTGTCTCCTGTTTGCATTGAGGAGACAAGAATAAAGTTATCTGAGACGGAATGATTTTTCTAATGATTCTGTGCTTTTTAGACGTTTCGTTTGATAAAAAAAAACAAAAAAAAAAAATACAGTCAAGGAACTGAATGCGAACCAGTGACAGTATCGTCGATAATTTTAGACACGGTCACCTCTCCTCTGACGATGTAATAAAGCATTTTTGGAGTCTGGCCCTGTCGGACGAGAACTCTCTCTGGACCAAAGTATTGGTAACTAGTTACGGCTGCTATTTGGTCCCACATAGATTCAGGGTACTTTTTATAGGGCTGCAAATTTCTTATCAATGCTGCTAAGTAGGCTCTGGTCTCTTTAGATCTCCCAGGTATTTCGGTGAGAAGAATTGAACGATCCTGCAACGAATTTCACTGTGAAATCATTATTTAATTTAGGAAAAACGAACTTGTTAAGTATATCAAACGAACTTTAAGTGTTAGCTTTTTTCTCTCGGGTACTCTCTTGCCTTGTGACATTCTTACAGTTTTCGTTACGTCAACTTCCATCATATCTTCGAGTACAGGGATTTCCTTTATCCATTCCATGTACTCTAAAACGAAACATGTTACAGCTCGGAAACGACTACGTCCACGAAGTTTAGTCACCTGTGAAAAAGAACATGCTTGAAGAACAATTTGCCAAAGAGTTTATACCCTGGTATACGTACAACTTGTCTCTTCTTATCCGGCTTCTTCTTCTTATTCTTGACTATATTTTTCACAAATGTATCTCGAAGAGAACTGGACCTGGGCCCGTTCATTGAAACGTTAAATTTTAATCTTACACTTATTTAACCGAGTAAAAAATTACCAATTCATACCAATTTGACACATTAACTTTTCGTACACTTGCCTGAACAACTTACTTCGCCTACTATGTTTGATCAATAAATTCATCCCCACATTTCCATAGCAACACTTCTATTTCACGAACTAAACATGGAACATGCACTTCGTTTAATAGTTGGGATGGAAATGGTAAATAAAAGTAAATCTGATTTCAAAAACCTTTAATAAACAAGCTTCAGAGTTTATTACATAGTCACAAGATTATATAAGCTCTGAATTCTCAGTATGGGCAAGTATATGCAGTAGACAAAACACATGTCTGAGTGTTTTGATTGAAAACCGTTGTCGTCGGACAAGTAAAAGGAGTTAGGGTGTAAGTCGAGTTAGTTTCTAAATAGCAAAAGTAATATGCCTGACAAGTTGTGTCTGTAGTATTAGGGAATCTTCCAGCTGAGGTACAAGTAGTGCCTGTAGTCGTTGCCACTGTGGTAGTACTAGTATCAGTCGGGCATGTATAGGCCGAATCCAAAACGCATACGGCACTATCAGGATTGAACAAGGTGCCATTTGGACATTCGAACAAATTTGGAACCAGGATACCGAGAGTAGTGCTGTTGCTGCAAAATATATACTGCGAGCAGTTGTTGCTCACAGCAAAACGTCCCTGTTGAGAATTTATAACAAATCGATTATTTTTCGATAATATAGAAGCTGGTATAAGGTTCTTTCAAGAAAATTTCTAGACTATAGTATCATACCGTTGTAGTGCAGTTGTAATAAGCGTCAGGCTCGATCGTGCAGACTGTCGAACTGCAATAACTTGACGAAGTCGAATCGCAATAACTGTTCGCTGCACAAGTAAGAACAGCACTTCCAGGTACTCCAGAGGTACATATTTGCAACGAGGTGCAAGAGGTGCAGATGAAACCCAACGAGTTACATACTTGTCCATTTCCGAGACACCAGAAGAAGAATCCATGGAGAGAAAGCTTAGAACAAAACGATTTGGAAAAGTTTTCAAATTTGTTCGCGAAAGAGAAACAGGCTTTTTCGATTCAAATTACTGGCTTTTTTAAAACAGTTTAATCAATGATTATACTCACAAGTAGGAGAATTTTTAGAACCATTGTATCGAAGAGCTGATTAAAAAATGAGTCAATTTCACAAATGTTCCATGACGAGCCCAGTACTTATACCGTTTACTGTTACGACTTTGCACTAATTCGTTGATCTACTTAAATAAGGGTACAATTGAGTTTCACATATTTATTACCATTATCGAGGATTGTAAATACGTATTCATTTCATGTATTATGTTCTTATACAGCGTAGATAAAAAATGCATATATGCCATATCTCTTTATACAGTATATCATTCTATTCCCATATAACATTGGCACACTTGGACATAGATTTTTTTCTGATACCAATGTACGTGCCATAAATATTTGATTAGGAGAGTATCGGGATGGACCTTTATAACTTAATTAGTGCATAATTGTCATGTTGACATGTCGTTATACGGGCTTGGCGAATGATTATTTCTTGGGTGTGTATTAGCCACTATTAAAATCTGATAACAATTTAGGTCATAGGTCCGGCGAAGTGGGATATAAAAAATTGCAATCGATCGGAAATTTAGTGCATTGCAAATATCATTCAAATTGCAATCTAAAAATAGCAAAACCTATTTTCTTCATTACCTTATTTATAATTTATATACTTTTTCCTTAGCGCTTATAAAATTGGCATTTCGCATGGTGATACTATCATCAGCTGAGATCTGCTGTGTTTCCCTCTTTAAATGCGGGTTCATTACTCAGAAGTAATGATGAAATGGGAAAAAGAAAAAAAAAAAATTGACAGTGTGATATCATATTATTCTCTACTTATTATTATGAACGATAAAGAAAAATCCGCGTTTCTCAAGTTCACACAATTAATTTTCATACCGCAAATTTCCGGCAGTAAATGGGTCAATCTCCGGCAGTAGAAAAAAATAGCTTATAAATATTAAATATCGGTACGATAATCGAATGTACGATTTTCATAAGCTTATGATCCTCTAATCTTCTTGATGACTAATTTCAAAGTTGAAGAGACTATCAAAAAACAATACTTTCAATAAACCGTATATTCTTGATTGGCTATCTTGCCGCATTTTTTGCAAACTTGCCGGGTGAAAAATTGCCATATCTCAACGTTTCATCCGAACTTTTTCTTTCAGAAGGAAAAAAGAAATTGACTACGACTTCATGACTGATAATTTAAATCATGATCATACTTGATAGTATTTCCAATTTTCGCATCAACAATTGCATAGAATTTCCGTAAAAAGTCATGATTCTGAGTCTCGTTTTGTTTTATTCATCGCATATTAGATGATCGCATTTTTCCAAGAATTCGAAGAGTTAATTGTGGAATGAATTGCTTATCGCGATTCCAACAATCCGAGTCTACATGAATTCTGACAATTTATTACTTGCGAGTCAGAAGCTAGTTCATTCACTGTCAGTGTTGAAGCAGTGGGATAATCGACGAGAAAAAAGCTGCAATGAGGTATACGCAGAGTGGGGCTTATGCATGAAAGAGCTGTTACCAGCAGTTTGAAGTTTCCCGTTTTTCATGAAACACCATTCAGAGCTAGTCATAAATTGTGAACGTCAATCAGAAAACGAATGTGATTAAAGTTATCCCGCGAGTTATGATCGAGTAAAAAGTTTCAAACGCATCAGGATCATGGCCGGTATTACGTCAATATGTGCTCTAATCTTCATCGCGTTTGGATTTCATCAAGGTAACATTAAAGAAATTTAACTCATAGCCAATTTTTAACTTCCATATCAAATCTTTCGACGATTTTTTGTCTGCTTTTATTTTAACGAACAAAAATCACATATACTTTTCGTATAATTTTGGGACTCATTCAGCTCTTAGTGTAGGTGTATAGCGTTTATGTAAGATTAGGTTCCTGAAAATAGCGATTTTTCATGCTTTTGGATTTGTATTATAATCTCGATTACTGATGTATAAGCTCGTTGTTGAGTACGTGAGTCGAGTCAATTTCTCGGTTGCAAGGAGTAGTATGTTTGCTTGATACCGCGAATACTGGACATTATCACACATAGTTGGGCAAGAGATAAAGTATTTATTAAGTGTGTCAACTTCCTTTCTGACTCGCCGCAAATGAGCTATGCGTTATAATATACATGTGGTAAAAATTTCTCAGACCAGAGTAAACTTAAAACCTCTACATCCGTGGAAAATATCAACCTTTGAATTTCATAAAGAAGTCAGTTTTATGTCCTTCTCGATAAATCCCAATCCTTATAAATATTCATGGACATAAAACTGTATGCCGAAAACACCCGAAAGTTGACAATTTTTTTTTGGGCATTTTTTCACTTGCTACTATAAAGAAGGATGGAAATTGATCCCGAGGCGGCCAAAATCGTTCCACAAAACCAAATATCAGTCTCCTTTTAAGGGAATATCAAAATACTGATATCGCATATACTGAAATGAATTTATTCTCGTTATACAGGTGTGATGGCAGGAAAACCAAGGATGATGCCAAACGAAGAGGAGCTTCATATCCAAGAAGGAGAGAAGTTGAAAATCGAATGTTTCAGTGAAAACAGCGTTCACTTTTCTACGCAGATACTTACAACCAATGCAAGTATTCCGATACTATTTCGAAAGATTTTGAAGTTCGCCAATGCAGCACATGGAAATATGAGTAATGTTGTAAACTCTGATTCTACAGACTGAACAATCAGACTATCGCATCGAAAACGACACGGATTCTGGCACTTACACCTTTATTCGTCCCAATACAAGTCACACCGATACTGGATGGTACGCTTGTGCAGATGGGGGTGTAGAGATAAAAAATGATGAGCAAGTTATCGATCATTCAAGCGATGATATTCGTTGGATTTACGTATACGTAAATTGTGAGCACGATTTTACATCCTCTGTAACGATGAAGATATAATTATTACGATTTTTACCGATTTCGTTAAGTGATTTCGACAACAGGTTTCCAATATACCCAGACGTTATCTTCAAGATTGTCAGTTTCTCAATGATCGTTTAAATTTTGACAGTATACAGCTAAATGAAGGATTTTGTTTCAGCTAAGGTACCATTCGCTGTCATGACTGAGTCCACGACTCCTTACTATGACGGAATAATAATACCGGCAGGCAGTGATGGGGTCATACCATGTCGCCCGACTTCAACCAGTTCGCAAGTGGTACTTGAGAATGCCGATGGTGTAAGTGAATAAAAATAAATCCGATTTTCCGTATTTACACATTGAACAAATTGATGATTTATTTATAGACTATATTAGTACCTGAAGATATGGAATATGACTCGAGCATTGGATTCATCATGAGAAACGTCGGCAAAGAACGTACCGAAGAAATTTTTGTGTGTAAAATTAATGGGACCGGCCAGGATGACGACGAATCCTGGCCAACTTATCGATTAATCGTTACAGGTAAATATTATAATTTTAGTAGGCCGGAAATAAGTTAATTAAAAAAGATTATAATGAGCCCTGAATTTTCTAAGAAGCAAATACACACTCAGAAAAATAACAACCAAAATTTGGTTATTATATGCACAATCAAATTTTTTGTTCAGTCAACCAAAAATTTCGTTGGGATAACCAAAATTTTGTTGGGAAAATCAAATTTTGTTGGGACAACCAAAATTTTGGATATTCCAACAAAATTTTTGGTTGACTGAATAAAAAATGTAATTATGCATATAATAACCCAAATTTTGGTTGTGTCAACAAGACTTTTTTCTGAGTGCAAGCATTTTGCCTTATTGTTTCTCGTTTTCGTTGATACCACATTACTTGCCATTATGATAGGATCATTTATGCGAGGATATGATATCCTTTAATTATCGTCCATACAGATAGTCAAACAACGAAGACGCCAATTATCAACCGAGATAAATTATCACACGTGGTATGTGGACAGAATCTGACTTTGGACTGCAGCATTACTTCATCCACGAATATAGCTGACTTTGTCCTGAAATGGAAAGCCCCGGACACAGTCCCAGTAAGTTTGATAGTATGATATCTATTACCATATTTTTATATAATCCATCATTTTTTAACACAGTTATTTCGCGATGAAGATCCGCATGATGAAATCTTCTTATCGATAGAATGTTAAAATTTTTAAGGATGTGATTGTATATGAAATTTCAGAACGAGAGATTACAATACTCTAGAGTGTCAAGTAGAAAAGGCGACACACAGACACAGACAACTTGGGAAGTAAATTTGACGGTAAATAATATTGAAGAAAGTGATGCCGGTGAATACATTTGTCTTACTAAGAGTAGCTCTGGTCATGAGGAACAGTCACCGATAAAGATTACATGTTCAGGTGAGCATTCTCCTATTCTCCGAATTATTTCCTGTTTATAGGTATATCGCATTTTGAATACGCTGCAATCTTATGCGTTCTAATTCACGATTACCAAATTTTCTGGAACTAGAGTTTAAGGCATTTCTTATTTTCATAGATCCCAGTTACACTTATGTCAATCTGACCCTGGAGGGTCTCAATATGATCACATTAAACGAAAATGACACTGTCACATGGAAGATCATAATCAAGACATATCCTGCAAATTTTTCCTTCGAATGGTGAGCCTAATTGTGTTATAAATCCGTATTTTTGTACATTACGTGGATCATTCTAAAATATAAGGGTATATTATTATAGTATACGTCGTTTATTTCACTCTATAAATTCAGGCTCAAACCGGATGGAACGAACATCACTGAGATCGGCATAGAAGAAACTGACAAATACTCTCATACAGTAGATGGATTCAACCACTTTTTCAGAATATCAAAATTAGATATAATTGACAGTGGTCTGTACACAATTCGCGTTTCTACTTCAATGGATGTGTCAAACATCACCCTCCCATTGACGGTGGAAGGTAATTAGTCATTTTCCTCATTGTAATTATTAATCTTCTATCTTTTGCGATATCTTTCATTTTCTTTATTGCAGCCCCACCCAGGGCTTCTATTCGCAAAAATACATCACCCTATAAATTCGACCGAAAGAAGTCTGCTACCTTATATTGTGATACATTCGGTTCACCTCTACCAAATGTGACATGGAGTTACATAGAATACCCCAAACTTCCATCCAAAGAAAATCCGGTTCGCAGATCTCTGTCGGGGGTATTATTCCGTCTTTATATAATCAATTTCATATTTCATTATCGAAGATTTGATAATAATGATTATTTTTTTTTTTTTTTTTTTTTCAGAGGAGGGTCTCAATCAATCAAGTCGAGTCACTTTTTCGTTTTGTTAAAAATGCCTGACGTTTCGGCAGTCATGTTCTGCCCTCATCAGAGGCTGTTTATTAAAGAAATAATTTTCTGTAATTATTTCTTTAATAAACAGCCTCTGATGAGGGCAGAACATGACTGCCGAAACGTCAGGCATTTTTAACAAAACGAAAAAGTGACTCGACTTGATTGATTGAGACCCTCCTTTAAAAATTAAGAAGTTCGAGTGTTACCTTCATGATGAATAATAATGATTATTACATATTATACTCATATTTTATTCAGAATATAGTACCACGAGCAGAACAGAAGCACCCTTATCAATCGACTTCACGTTTAAACATAGCTTTCAGTATATCAGGAGATTTGATATGTAAATCATGCAACAAATTTAAGTGCATCGAGGCTATAGAGTTGATTACGGTTTCTGGTAAGCTTGAGATAATTTCTGAATTAACTGAAATTTAAATGATTAAAAAAAAAAAAAAAAAAGTCATTCGTTTTTAACATGAATATCTATTCTTCTTTGATCATATGTTCAGATGCTGACATCTTCGAAATACGCGGTCCAAAATTGGTCGCCGAGGGTGATAATGTTACTCTGACATGCACAGCTTCTCGTATAAATTTCACTGACCTCATTTCATGGACCCCGGGTAAGAATTCCCAACTATTTTAATTACGTTTAGTTAATCTATGATGTCATAGTCAAATTTCTAACGAAACTAATGATATATTTTGGATTATTTTCGTAGGACTTGACCATGATCATACAAAGATTTCTTACATAGCAAATCAAAGAGTACGATCAGAAGTTCAGTTACTTAATGTGAACTTGTCTGACTCTGGAAACTACTCTTGTCAAGCTCAATCTAAAACAAGTGGAAATCAGACAAAGACTTACAACTTAGAAGTAAAGAGTATGTAGAAATCGTGTCACTGTGGATCAGAAGAAAAAAAAAAACAACATTTCGTTTCGGTAGAGAATTCCTTGATGATTTTTTTTTTTTTTTCTTCACTTTTTCAGGTGCTTCTGAGCCAAAGATCAGCGACGACAGTTTTAATGATACCGAAATTTTTATCAAATACGAGAACATTACCACTAAAATGAAACTAATTTGCAACGTGTATGGAGTACCAATTCCTCGAGTAACTTGGCACAAGGTAAGATGCACTATAATTATGAATTTGGATGTGGCTAGGCCAGTGTGTCGATTTTCATAAATAATTATATAATGATTATTTTTTTACTTTCAAATTTAGAACGACAAGGTACTTAGTAGCGACCATCAGTACGAGATTTCACGCGACAATCTCATCTTGTATATAAAATTCTTTCGGGAGAGAGACAGCGGTAGATACTCATGTCATGCTGAAAATCGCCTTGGGAATGCTTCGCGCACCGTTCATATTAAAGTCGAAGGTAATTGCACGAAACCAGTAGACTATGTCATGCAAATTTGTGTATATATTCAATAAGAAGATAGCAATAATCTTATGATGATTTTCAGGAGCGCCTCTTCCGCCAAATGATATTACACCTTGGATAAGTCTGATTTGTGTTCTTATCATAATTATCATCATAGTGATTACTTATATGTGTATCAAAGTCCACCGTGAAAAGGTAAGTAGTACCTATAATATCCAGAGTGTTGTGAAAATTGTAATTAAATTTTTTTTAATTACTCATTACTTTCGTAATGTGTAATTGAATTTTTATTTAATCACACATCACTTTGGTAATATGTAATTAAACTTTATTTAATTACACATTACCAAAGTAATGGGTAATTAAACTCGGTTCAATTACACATTACCAAAGTAATGGGTAATTAAATAAGTAATTCCATTACAAATGTAATTAGTGACTCGCAACACTGCCAGGCGCTTTATCATCGAACTAGCCATTTATCGAATATATTTCCAGGCATTGAGAAAGGAGCTTCTCGCAGCAGGGTTGACTCATTTCGAAGACGGAGCGCTGGAATCTTTGAATCCTGATTTAACTCTCGACGAACAAGTCGAATTATTGCCCTATGATAAAAGATGGGAATTTCCACGGGAACAATTGAAACTTGGTACGTGATTTTTGCAGAGTTGAAGAAGATACAGATATATATCTGATAGCTGCAGTTTGTTGAATAACGCTCATAAATATCTTAACAATGATATGACGCCCATCTGATCGGATGTTCCATTTCATTTTGATTTGTTCTGCAATTCAATGCTGGTATTTCTGTACCAATCAAGTTTGATGTCATTGCAGAGAAACCTCAAATTATATTGTCATTTTCAATGTAAAAAATTTCCTTGCAATATTACTGAACAGGTAAGCAACTGGGAAGTGGTGCATTCGGAGTAGTGATGAAAGCAGAAGCACAAGGAATTATAGTCGAAGGAGAAGTCACCACTGTTGCAGTCAAAATGGTTCGAAGATCGGCTGATCCAAGTTATATGAAAGCTCTCTCTAGCGAACTCAAGATTATGATTCATCTTGGTCGACACATGAACGTTGTCAATCTTCTCGGAGCTTGCACAAAAACCATCCTTACCAAGCGTACGGTTTTCCTCAATTCTTCTTATCAATTTCTAACAAATAACTTATATGCATCATGATGAAAATTAACATTTGTCTGCAGGTGAACTATACGTTATTGTCGAATACTGCCGTTTTGGAAATTTACACAACTATTTGCAACGTCATAGAGATAGTTTTATCAATCAAATCGATCCTTCTTCTCAAAAAATTGATCCAACTTTTGGATTAGACCGTTTGGAGTCACGCCTGAGTGTCGGTAGCCAGAATAAGTAAGTCCAATGCCAGATCTTCTGATTACGTATTTTGCATTTTCTGTCAGGTGAAATTACTCTGTTTTTGGATTACCATTTCATGTTTTTCATGCAACGTTATATATATAACTAACATGGTGTCGTTTTTCTCTAATCAACCAGGTCGAAGTACACACCGCGATCCTTTTCTACTAGCAATAGTATCAACTCATCCGATAGCAGTAACGGTATTCAACTAATTGACTATCATTTGGGCCAAAATTCTGAAGGTATAAACATGTCCCCGGATGGTGGTATTCTAAGTAATAATTCAACCCAGCCTGGTTGGCGATCCAATTATCGGGGTGACTATAAAGATCAGAATTTGAAGCCGATTTGTACCCAGGACTTACTCTGCTGGGCTTGGCAAGTTTCACGTGGTATGGAATACCTCAGCGCCAGAAACGTGAGTTTATAAATTATCGAATGAAAGTAGCTTGGTCCTTGCTTACTTTTCCTTCTTTTGTCTGAAATTTTTATACAAGCCATTTGTGATTACTGTGAGAAATAATGAAAGCTTCGTCATTCATTTCTGGTCGGAGTTAACTAGCTCTTTATATTTTCACACTTATACGTTTCATGGTCAAGGTTTTGCACGGCGATTTAGCAGCGAGAAATATACTCCTAGCCGATAACAACATAGTGAAAATTTGTGACTTTGGTCTGGCTAAAAACATGTACAAAGACAGCAATTACAAAAAAAGAGGAGACTGTCCTTTACCAATAAAATGGATGGCCGTTGAGTCGATAAGAGATCGAATATTTTCAACTCAATCAGACGTTTGGTCATTTGGAATAGTCTTGTGGGAATTCTTCACGTTAGCTCGTACTCCTTATCCTGGAATGGAAGCTGAAAAACAATATGACAGACTAATCGGAGGATATCGCATGGAGAAACCAGAATTTGCAACAAAAGAGATGTGAGTTTGCGTCTATTGACTCAAAAAAATTAACAATCTTTTCTCGAGGCATATCTCACGCTAATATTATATCACACATATCTTTTAGATACAATTTTATGCTCAATTGTTGGCAAGCAGATCCATCTCTACGTCCAATGTTCCCTGAGCTTGTCGAACAAATTGGCAATCTATTGACTGAAGGAGTTAAAACAGTGAGTAGCAATTGAAAGTATGAAAGATTTAGCTGATTAATTATAGTTATTGGAAAAATTTCAACACTAAGAAAACGAGTTTGTATAATCCATAGACTTTCATACCAATAATTATGCATGTTTCAGCATTTCACCAACTTGAACACTCCCTACATGAACATGAACGTTGAAGCCTTGCAGAATGGGCAAAATGATTATCTAACGATGATGTCTGCTCCTGATCATAGGTATTACAATTCGCATAATCCACTGGTCGAAGTGCATGGAGATACAGCTTACGTGTCCATGAATCGACTCAAGCGTTCGAGTCAGTCTGACAACTTGACTCCAATCTTAAACACCAACGAATCTCACAGCAACTTTCCATCTTCTGATCAAAATGCTCCAATTCATTCAGATTCAGAAGATTGCAACGATGCTACAGTCCCGATACTTAAGACTGAAAATTCTTACGTGAAGCATTTGAACGATCAACAAGACAAAACCGAGGGCGTAAATCGCGATAAAGAACAAAATCATAATAGAGTAGAATCTGGATACAGCAACTTCGCAGCTAATTCGGATTACGCTAACTTGGGCATTAAACCGTCTTTTGCCGATCAAAAAAATCTGAATCCTAATTTGGGCAAAAGAAAATCGCAGATTAATAACACGAAAGAGTTTTCCCCGTCGGAAATTATCGGCAATGTAAATCGCGGCAACAATATACCGAAATTAAAAATAACAAATCGATTTGAAAGCGATAAGGTTGATTGTTTCAGCAACCCAGGCTACGTGCATATGACTGCCAAACAATGAGGAGTGAACAAGGAGTTTGCAATATAGCATAATTTTATTCAAGAAGATTTCTGAAACATGATAAAGTGCCTTAATAAGACAATATTTGTCGACCTTGTAGTCAAAACTAATTAATTGACAAAAGGAAGAATTCGCGAAGAATTTATTCTGCTCTTTTTTTTTTCCTAAAATGCCTAAGGTTTGTCTTATAATTAATTAAATAATAGCCAACGAGGTGGGCTGTGAACAAGCGCTGTAGATAATTTAAATTCGGAAGATTTTTTTATATTGTATCGTAATTTTAATGTCCTATTATTGATTTTAATGACTATTATATTGATTATAATCATTATTATATAAATCGCAGATATTTAGTTCCATAAAAACATATAGTACTTGTATACGTATTTGTATAATATGAAATCGACGTTACCGTCAATACTCGCTGATTAAATATAAGCAATATCCATCAGACAGTATTACTATTACTACTTTTGTTGTGAAACATTTGTGGGGTATACAATGGGAATGAAATGTACGAAGCACGATTGCAGAGGTATAAGTTTATTCATAAACCATTTATTCAGAAATTCTGATGCGACATTCGTATGTGACAATCATAATTCACAGTGACAACATGGATCGTGAAGTACATATTAATAAAAAAAAAAAGGTGAAAATCAAACTATTGGATGTACCTGCACTTAGCAATAACTTTATGCAATTTTGGGGCCTCAAATTACACTAATTGTAGGAAGCATGAAAAAAATACTACGATCTAGCGAATAATGAAAAAAACAAAAAAAAACATCTTAAACCCATAATTAGTGTAATTCATAATCGTAAAGTGTTTGGTCTAAGACTTCAACGGAAGGTGCTAATTGAACTCGGACTCGGTTAAATTTAGTCAAAGTTGCATTATGCATGATAAGCGTCCTCAACCTGCCAAGTCCAGCGAATAATCCACGTGGTAATGCGGGAGTTCTGTTGTCAGACAAGACAAGCAGCTTCAAAGCCGAGAGTCCATTGAATGCACCGGCTTGAAAATCCGTAATCCCGTTGTCGCTAAGATTCAGCTCTTCTAAATAATGACTCATACGAACGAAAGCGTTAGATTGGATTTGAGCAATCTTATTGTTACCAAGATTCAATTTTCTCAGTTGCGGCAATCTTCGTAGTTCTTCTTGCGGCACAGACATCAGGTTGTTATGCTGGAAGTCTAAAACTTCAAGATGAGTCAAACTTTTAAAGATGTTGGCTTCTATCTCCGTTATTTTATTGCGGTCCAAGTAAAGTATCCACAATTTGCCAAGGTTTGAAAAAAGATCAGATGACAAACTAGCGATTTTATTGTTGCTTAAGTTCACATGACGCAGCTTCGGAAGTCCGTGGAATGTGTTTTTATTTATGACGGAAATATCATTATCGGATAATGACAACTGGAGCAATCCAGACAGCCCGTTAAAAGTCCCATCTGGGATATGGTTGATGGAATTATTGCATATCCACAAGGCAATCAATTTAGGCAGGCTTCGAAATAAGTTGGGGACCAGCACAACAGAGTTGTCTTTAAGATCGAGTAAGATCAATTTCGGCAGTCCAGTAAACGCTGTAGATGTTAAATTTGATATTTGGTTTCCAAAACCCAGGGCTAATACTTGGATGCTAAGATTCTTGAAAGCCCCAGGTTTTATCGATGATAACTTCAAGTTTTCGATCCTGAGGTACTTGGGTTTAGAGTTGAAGGGATCTATTAGATCCGTTACATCAGTCAAAACCCCTCGAACGTAACACACGTGACAAATATCTTTATCTTCGCACTTCGGTGACTCTGTGTGGGCCAAAATGAGCAAATGGGCAATCCCCGCGAAACGAAACATGACGTCTTACTCCGCGCTTTAACTCTCTTACTCCAACTCTTGTGCTCGTTTGATTCCCTACCCTGACTATTCGTATATAGGGGAGAGTTGCCACTATTGGACCGCCACCTAAATTGGACCGTTTCAATTTGGTAATTTTTTGCAACTGTATCTTCTCAATTTTGAGAATTGTAAAAATGGATACCATCAGTACTAGAAATTCTCTAAACATTCCTATTTTTACAATTCTCAAAATCGAAGAGATACTGTTGCAAAAAATTACCAAACTGAAACGGTCTAATTTAGGTGGCGGTCCAATAGTGGCAACTCTCCCCTATGTATTACCCAGATGAAGATATCATTTGAACTTTAGCTGTTATTTTGTAAATTTTAATCAGTACCTAGAACGGAAGATAATATTATTTCTCAAGAAACGTTGCGAGGTGAGTATAATTTGGGCGGAACATATCGGGTGTTCATCTGAACCGAGTCATGCATTTTCACCATCAGCTACTGTAATTCAACCCGTGCGGAGTTCCGTGTGGAGTTTGTAGTACGAGTCCAAGGTGAGCTAGCACGAGTCGAAGACGAGTGCATCTGCGAGCCGAAGACGAGTACTGGAACCACACGAGGTCAAAAAGCCCACTTAGCCCTTGGTGCACACCATATTTTTTTTGACAGCACGATTTTCGCGTTTTTAAGCGATTTTAAGGAAGCGGGCAAAAAAAGTTCATTATTGCCCGTTAAAAGTCGGTAGCGGGCAAACAAGAACTTTTATTGCCCGCTACCAACTTTTTTTGCCCGCCGGTACAAAAACGTCGATTTTACGCCCCATTTTGAGGTAAAAAAAAACGCAAAAATCGTGAATGTGTTACAAAAAATAAATTCATGCTTTCCGATTCTGCTGTGAAGTCATTCTGCGATTAACTCGAAGTCAAGCTCTACATTGGTGAGCTAGTGGCTATTACAATTACGAATTCCTAGGCCAAAATACGACATTTTTCAAAAACATCCTCAGTTTTGACAAAATCAGACAACGAATATTTATATAATCATTGATAAATAAAAATGAGAATGTCTGAATTCTGTAATTCTGCAATTCTGTTATTAGACAAGAATCTTATAGTGTGACAGTCAAACTAATCCTCGCGTTCACCACGAAACAGAAAATGATGAACTGTTTGGTTTTGGATTTGCAGATCTGACTATTCATACACAGAAAGAAAGGTTGACTTGATTCAAGATAATTTTGCGGTCCAAAAATGAAGACCGAAATTTTCTCGGATAAAATCAAAATTTTCCAAATTTTCTTGGTTCGAGAAAAATTTTGATTCGATCCGAGAAAATTTCGGTCTTCATTTTTGGACCGCAAAATTATCTTGAATCAAGAATAATTTTCTAACCTCAAATTAATCTTTTTTTCTGTCTCTCACCCTTTGTATTACAGAAATCATTCGAATCATGCCACTGTGTCTACGTTAGTAAAATCAAGTGCGTGTACTTACGCAATAAATGTGAGGCAATACGCGCAGATTAAATCGAATATCTAAATAATGTTCACTTACGTCTGACATTTTCACCTCGATGTATGAGGAAAAAAGTCGTAAGATAAAGAACGATAAACGCAAGAAGTAAGATTAGACAGTACGACGCCCGATACGAATAACAGCACATTTCAGATTCCGGGTGAAAAGGAGTACGTTTAAAATTCCGGATGGAAAAGAGCACATTTCAGATTCCGGGTAGAAAAGAGCACATTTCAGATTCCGAGTGGAAAAGAGCATGTTTCAGATTCCAGATGGAAAAGAACACGTTTCAGATTGAGAATGAAAAATAACACGTTTCAGATTTACTCGAAAACTAGCACAATTCAGGTTTAACCGAATATTACTTATTAGCAAGTGTCAGGTAGGTTTATTATAAGATTGAATTAATCATTCGATGATAAAATTGAATCGAGTTTTTGTGCATAATTGTGCATTTCCAATTTCATAATAAACCTACCTGACACTTACTAATGAGTAATATTCGCTTCGCCTGAATTGTGCTAGTTTTCGAGTGAATCTGAAACGTGCTATTTTTCATTCTCAATCTGAAACATGCTCTTTTTCACTCGGAATCTGAAACGTGCTCTTTTTCACCCGGAATCTGAAATGTGCTGTTATTCGTAATCGTATCGGGCGTCGAGTTGTTCTGTGGACTTTCGACGAAAATCTGAAAACAGATTGACGCATGATGTTGATAATTTCAAATACAGTAAATTCCCGCGCTATAGGCCACGGCGATCAGGACTGAAAAAGCGGGGATGTGGCCTCCCAGACAGCAAAAAAATAAAAGTACAGGTCTTGAATCTTTTACCTTTATTGAAATGAAACTGAACAAGATTCAGCCCCAATTGTAGTTTCAAACAGAATCGCGCTCCTAATAGATCGCAAAAAAGAAAAAATCATCTTACCATCGCATATAAAATTCCCTGACTTACCGACAGAGAGCATTTGACAGATGCTAACATCCTCCAAACCGACCAACTTCACACCATTACCGTTCCGAGTTGCAGCTTCGTGCATCACCACCGTTACCGTATTTCGCGTGCTTGGTACAATTTCATCCAGCTAAAAGACGCGTATTTATTAAAATTCGAGAACAACGTAGCTTGAAAGACAATTAAAAATGGTAAGAATTAATTCACACGTTACTTTCTTTATCCTCACTTTCTCAATCCCGTATATTCACGTATTCACTCTATCATAAATCGAACATGACATCTGCAGTATTTCATCTAGGTTATGTTACCGCTTCAAAATTTACTAACACGCTATTGATTCATTTCTGCTTCAAATCTACTCGTCAATCATCAAAGATATCATCTTTATTCTTAAATTAACGATGCGTTGTTATATCGTGGGAGATTCCATCCGTTCAATGCCCCGTAAATAGAAATCGCAAATAAGTTAGGTTAGGTTACTTTACTTTACTTTACGCTTAAATTAATATCAAAAATTCGTACCTTGCTTATAGAGTTTTGGTCTACCTTCCGTAAAGCCCAAACCTTCGCAGGGAAGCATAATAAACATACCTGACGACACGCACGGTGTTCCAAACGCTCTCGTTTCAGGGTAAGATGAACCTTTGAATGAACTCTAATTATCGCCGAAAATTTACGATGATTTGTGCTAATAAAATCTAGCTATTAAATTTATTTTCACAGTCTATCATCGACCAGAGCTAATCTTGGATTTTCACATCCTCTACAAGCCTCTGAACAAGCCGTAAGCTTTTCACCTTACAGATTTACAATACACATGTAAAAATAATTCAATTTGATATTTCTTCATTCGATTAGATATTAAGTTTCTTTATTTCTTTTTATATGCGAGCAGTATCTTCAGAATAAATTACGCATGGATATGGTGATGTTGAGAAACACACAGGGACTTCATGCGCCTATGCGTTTAGCCATGGAGTTAAAAGCTGCTGATAAAATAGGAAGACTACCTTTTTTACCGTCTTCTGGAATTATGAGAGACGTTATTCTCGGCAGAGATGAAGAAATTGGGTAAAATATATTCTGCAAATTGATATCTCTGCTCGAATTGTTACATTTCTATTTTTTAAATTAAAAATCTGAAGACATTTTTACTCTAATTTATTAATAATCAAATTTTTTCTAGATTCGAGGACATCTTTAACACCGCTGAATTCAGGGAACAAATGTGCCAGCCTCATGCAGTCGTTGAGAAAACCTTGGGAATTCTTTAAGTCTTTATCCAATCTTTAATATTTAAGATTACTATTACTGTATAATTTGAAACCGATTTAATCACAGAATATGCGATTTATAAATCTTTTTTCAATAAACACCGTTTTACTTTGTTTGTTTGCCTTTTTTTTTCACCAGTTTTAAAACATTTTAATTTCCCAATAATTATATTCGGGAATTAAGAAAATCTTCTTGGTTTTTTTATTCGTGAAAATATTATTGCATCTGATATAACGGGTGTAACATAGTTCAGGAATTTATCATCTAGCATCCGGCCACACGAGATCGAGCAATCTAATTCTGCATATTTTTTTCACCTCTTCAATTCCGGCCTGCAATTCTTCATCGTGTGAATTATTTATACGATTTTCAATGCCGCTTAAAATTGCTGCAAGTTTATTCTCACGCGCGCATATGACGAATGGGAATTGGAATTTTTCTTTGTACCTGAAAGTTTAGTACATCGTTAAAAATGAATTCTTTTAATTTTTTTTCTAATTTAAATGAAATATTTCACTCACATTGCGTTAAAATTACTCAACGTTTGTTTTTCCTCTCTCGTAATCAGATCAAGACCTGCAATTTTTTGCTCGTTTTGTGATTCCGCCGTGAGTTTACCTTCCTCAGATAATTTTCCCGCCAAATCTGGATGCTTTATCAACACGTTTTCTTTTTCTGAAAAACATAATACGTCTATTAATCTCATTTCTTAATTTCTATCAGTTTTAATTTTAAACCATATGCGAATCAAGCTTTATTCATTCTTACCACTAGCGTTCAAACTCTCCAAATAATCGTCAAAGGCACTTTTCAATAATTCAACAGAAACAAAAGGACGCTTTGAAGCCACCCAACGAGCTGCTTCTGGGCAATGTTCAACCACGTTTCCAAAAAGCCATTCGAATTGTTCAGTAGGCAGCGCGTTCACTTCAAGAATGCTCAATACTCCACCAGTTGGCATTTTTTTTTCTAAATTTTAAATTTAATCACTTCGTTATATTCAATTTATAATTTTTAACAAATAGGTAATTTATCAACTCTATATATCACGCTCTTATTATTTTTCGCTATATGGACTAAAAAAGCGGTGAATTCAAGAAATGCGTTTACGTTCTCTGATTCAGATCAGTTATACACATTGTTGACTCAGCACTATATTATGAAATACAACGACGCTTTAGCGTGTATATTTTATACACTATACGCGTATGCTACGATTTCAGTAAAAAAAAATTTAGTTAATTAATTCAGCAAGTAAATACGCGACTTAATCAACTAAATCGTATTTTAATTATTTGTCTGATAAAACAATGCACGGAGTTTGAATACGTGGACATAAAAACGAATTCATATAACTGTGAAAACTACAATAACACGTATACACATTATTTACTCGAAGATATACGCGTGTACGTTTATTTATTTTACATTTATTTTTCTTTTTTTTTTTTACCCTCTTATGCGTTTTAAAATTCTTTTCAAAACACGTCTTACGTATTATCATTTAATACAACGTTTCGTCATTTACTGTGACAATTATTCATCATCACGTATTATTTGCTAATTGTTCTTGTTTTTCTTTTTCTTTTTTTTTTTTTCTTTTTTCACATTTTTATTCGTTTTATTAGAAAGAGAACCAATTTTTGCCACGATATACATATATGTTTACACATTCTGGAATCGGCTTCGGTTATCGTATATCAAGACTGCGTTACGTAACGTTTGGAAAACTTACTTACACATGGTAGATCGTGGATTCACGCGTTTGTATACGCTCTCAGTTCTCACCTGACGCGTTTATACGTACGTTATTCTTATTAGCTTATAATTTAAATATAAAACTTACCTTATTTAATACTTTTAACTTATTACTCACATTATTGAGGGTTCAATTCACTCACAAGCGGGATGTATACGTGATTCTTTGTACAGAATCTCATTAATACTATACCATATACGTAGAATCGTAATATCCACAGACAGGTCATTATATTGGAGCAAAGTTCGTGCGAGGGATTATCAGCGATTGATATTATGCTGTTCACTCTATTCACGCGCCGTTGCTTACTTTCAGATTAAACCTGAATACGTTGCATATATATATAGAAATAACTAATTAAACGAATGAAAAGTAACGAAATAGGAGCATTAGGGTGTGCAAAAAAAAAAAAAAAAAAAAATTCAAACGCACATCAACATTCCGGTAGAGCATCTCAAATAGAATATCTCAGCCAAATATGAGCTCTCAATATTGATATTTAGAACTGCCTAATTTCGTTACTAATTTGAGTTACTGATTTTAGTTACTAAAATAGGCAGTTCTAAATATCAATATTAAGAGCTCATATTTGGCTGAGATGTTCTATTTGAGATGCTCTACCGAAATTTTGATGCGCGGTTGAAAAATAAATTGTTTTTCCCAGAGTCGTATGACTCTATGACTCAATGTTTATAGGCGAATATCTCCTAATCGGTGAGAGTTAGGAAAATTCTATCTCAGTACTTTTTTGTAGAGCGTGAAATTTCCTATAAGAATCTGTATTCAGATAGTTTCTAAATCAAGCCGGTTACGAGAAAAAGCAATTCGAAAATTTTCCGATTTTTTTTTTCACGTGTTATTCAAATCAAAAATGGGAAAACTAAGTTAGGCAGTTCTAAATATCAATATTAAGAGCTCATATTTGGCTGAGATATTCTATTTGAGATGCTCTACCGGAATGTTGATGTGCGTTTGAATTTTTTTTTTTTTTTTTTTTTTTTGGCACACCCTAAGGAGCATAGAGGATTTAATTTGATATTTTTGATTCAAAAATCATCTAGTTTTTACCGAAAAATTGAATTGTCTTTTATATTTAATCGATTAACGGCATTAGATGCGATTAATGTGAACGTGAAATGCCTGTTTCATGAATAGGAATAAATAATACAAACGGAACTGCAACAATTATTAATGCTTTACATTTATTATTCAGCGATTTTTATTTACGGTTGATGCTCGAACTTATTTCTGAAAATATTGATTGGTTGTGATAATGATAATTCAATATTCTATTTGGCATAGGATTTGAAATAAGCAAATCCAGAAGAGTGTATAATGAAATATTAATAAGTTGTATAGAATTCTCGAATTTAGAAGCTGAGATATATTTTCATGTCTAAGTATATATTCGATCTTCAAACGTATTGAAACTCAAATTTCTTTCTATTTATTCTATTTTTATTTTTTAAGATTAAATTTGTCTCCGTATTACGGTATTCATCATTGTCTCGAGACTCCATACAGTTTGAATTTTCGTATTTTTACCGCCTCGCTGATTCACAGTCGTGGGTAAAATTCTCACAAGTATAAAGTAAACTCTGAGTATAAATTTGTTACGCCCGATTTTCGTCGTTCACATGGAAATACTAGTTGAGCATACCAACCCACTGCACATACTCCATCTATAGTTTCTTACATCGTCGATGACCTAAGCGCGCGTTAAAAATTGCCGCAAAAATTCAAATAATTCAAATTTCAATTACAACAAGATATTTTATTATTATTCTTTATTTATGTTGTTTTTCTTCTTTTTAAATCCACAATTCTCTTCATTAACAATTCTGTAAACTACTTTCAGCTGTACTACATCACTAAACTTAAAAATACAAATAAAACACCCGAATTAAAGGGACCGAAATTTCTTTTTATTCTATTTTCTGTTCTTTCTTTCCTTTCTTGTTTCTTTCTTTTCTTTCTTTTCTTTCTTTTTTTGTTTCTTTATTTAGTATACGTAATGGAGCTGAATGAGCTAATGCAAGCTCATCTTTTCCCAAACTGCTACGATCGACCCGGAGGCCAATTAGGTAGGCGTTCCGTCGACGTAGCCACCAATAACGAAGGTATATAGAGGCAGGTGTAACATATTATGCCTGCAGCTAGTGTATATAATGGAAATCCACCATTTTACTTTTATTCTCTACGGTTCAGAATAAAATTCATGTTTTATTTTTTTACTTTATTTTTCATTTTTTAAACACATATCAGCTGTTAAATAGACATTATAGTTTAAAAATAAAATGAATTTTTATAGTTTCTGCTGTCGTTGTTTTTCTCTACATACATAATAATATGTCGTTATCGCCTATATACTTTCCAATTATCATTTATCACATTATCGTTTAAATATTATAGCGACAAATTAGTTATATAGGTATAGTATATATCCATCAGTATAACGTTTTCTTTATATTAAGTGCGACCAGCGCGAGTTTTAAACAAACTACGTCATATATTTGTATAGTCTACGATAATACTTTATTATTGCCATTTTGAAATCATAAAGTATAATCACACGGTTTAATAATAAAAATCCAATTCGTTATAAGAATAAGCGAATTATCATTATTATTGTTATTATTATGATTAGTGACATTCAAACGTATATATATATATCTATACGTATATAAATGCGCCTCACGCGTGACACGAATCGTAAACCATGATTAATTTTTCGATAAAACGTTATTCCACATATATACCAATTCGTTTCTGAAAATTTGATAATCTTAAATAATTAACCATGACGCAGAATGTTGCCTAATATTAATAATCTCACACTTTCTCGACAAGCTAGTAGAGACTCATAATTTAAAAATATATCATCTTCGACGGTCACACAGTCGGCTAATCCTAGCAGGATTCCAAAAAATAAGGAATAAAATTTTATAAAAAAAAAAGAAAAAAACACCAAAGAAAAGCAGTGACCCAATAGCTGGACCGAAAATTTCGTGTAGAGATGCACATAATAGTTAAACTCAAAAGTGTTCAAAAACCGGGTCCTCGAATATATAAGGCTTGGATAGTTGCAGGAGCAGTGAAATATATATAAGGAAACGGGAAGACCGAAATGGAATGGAATGGAATGGAAAAGAATAGAAAAGAAAAGAACTGGACGTTTTATTACAGTTTTCATCCTTAGATTAGTCCCTTTGGAAGCGTCGATACTCGATTCCGCAGCTAGCCGGGTCTTTATTGCCACCATAAAAGTATCTATTTGGCGTTTTCAGCCGCACCCTGTGCCCGTAGAAGCGCGTTATGTATGGGTACGCGGGAGGGTACGAACGGTGTAACCAAACGGACAAAAAAGTATCTCTGTCCATCAACCCTATACCTTAGATCCAAGAAATTCTCGAAATCCTTAGGAATCTTGCGAGGATCTCTGCTGCACCGCACCGCGCCGGTGGGTTTATCCCTTTTATATATACAGAGACCTATATACCATCACAGGACTTTGTCTCGGGTCTAATTTGGAAAGAGCAGCCGCCTTTATGAAGAAAACTATATGCGCGTTTTTAGTTTTTACTAATTTAGTTTATTTTGCGGTAGGTAGGTGTGTGTGTATATTCTCTCAAACTTTATATTAATAATAAACTCGTTTTTTTAATTGCCCTAAACTCACATATACACCGCGGGGAGAAACCTCAATAAGATAATACCTACGATCATCCAGCAACGCTCCTTTGTTAACTTTGTACATATATACATATAAGCTAAGGAAATAAAGTAAAAGCGCATCTAATCCGTTTAGTTATTTTCCTACAATTTTTATTTTTTTTTCAGGGAGTGCTCAGTGGGTCATAACCCAAACCTAAATTCTCTTACTTTTCCAAAGAAATTCAATCGGATGTAAAAAGCACAAATTTTTATAACTAATTAATGAACTCTGGTCTAATATAATTATATTAATTTAAAAACAGACAAGGTTCAGTCTGTATACGTATGTATATCTACTGATACCTGATCTTGGAATTTGGCATAAAAATTTTCTCCCACTTTTTACTCATATACTATTATATCGTATATGGTCTAACTAATTTTGAAATTTAATTAACGCTATTACGCGGCCATTTTGCCGCTCTTTCTTTGATCTATAGATCATTATCTATAATTCTGTACAGATGTTCGGTTATAATCGAGGAGGAAGAGGAATACTGTTATAATATAGCTTATATGTATATGTGCGTCTGTAGAATTTAGAATGTAGGTATATAGGTATATTATATAGTAAAATGGATTTTTGATGGATCCCTGAGAGAAATGTATATTTTTTGTTCTTTCTTTATCTTATATTTTGGTTTTTCTGTATTATATATATATAGAAAAGAAAGAAGGTATTTCACCGAAATGAAAGCAAATAAATTGACTCACATTTTGATTGCCCATTTATCGGAATACCTCGAAACGATTTCAGATACGATAAGCCGGTGTTTGACGTCAGCGGTTTGCTGACTGAGGTCGGCAATAAAACATATTTGGAGCAAGGCTCTGCACGCAGTAAAAAGAAGGAAAAAAAAAAACGAGAGAGAAAGAGAGAAAAACGAAATAAAAATAAAATAAAGAAATCCATAAGATTTTATCATTGTCGTCTTTTCATAAATCCTCTAACAGCTATATATGCCTACATTATGTATAGGTAGAAGTATACTATATTTTATACCTGCCCCTGCGCCTGCAGTGGAAACGACCACCTCCACGATTTTCGGCAATTTTTTTTTTTTTCTCCCTACGATGGAGCTCCGAATTTTTTGTATTTTTTATTTTGCCTTTTTGCTTCAAGGTTTTTTATTATAATTATATCAGATATCTAAGGCGATGCAGCTAGATGAGGGAGCCCTAGCTATAGTTTATGCATTTTTCTGAATGAGTAAAGAGAAAGAAAAAAAAAAAAACAAAGAGTGCAAAAGAGAAAAACAACCCTTGTATAATATTCTCGCATGGTCATAACCCACAACGAGCACACGACATAAATTGGATGGGGGTGTGAATCACGGTGCTTCTATCTCATCTCTCATTTCTCATCCCTTACCAGCTGACTATATATATATACACACATATATACACGTATATAAATGTGTATATATAGAGTCAGCTGGTAAATAATAATTGGAGCGTTTCAAACCACCGGAGGTAATCCGTGGGGTATAATTTTAAGCGAATGAATATTCCTTGCCAGAATATATAAACTCCATTGTACATTATGGGTATACGGGTATATATTTATATTCAAAAAGGTTACTACTATGTGCAAATATCGTAATAATAATTAGACAATATTTTAACAAATATTAAAAGATATATAGTATAGGAACTCGAAAATTGAATTGATGGATCAGATTCATATCAAACTTATTAATCAGATTTTTTTTTTTTTCCCCTCTACGGTTCTTTCAACTTCTCAGAGAGCAAAGAACTTTGGAAGAGATTCGTATAACATGTCTTTAGGTCCAGAAAAAGTTTTTCGAAGTTTTGTTTTTGTTTTTGTTGCCTGAGTTGGTGATAAGAAAAGAATAGGTTTTGGTAAAAAAAAAATAGCTTTCTTAATTTCGACGAATCTGTATCCGAAAAACAGATCGGAAGACAGATGAAACGTCTGTCCTAAAAATTTGTCGAATGATCTCAGGAACTGCGAGATGATAAATCTGAAATTTACAGAATTTCACAGTCGAATTCGATGGGCATGAAGAATTGCCACGTCTCGTTTACGTCAAACGTCCGTTTCTATACCGGGAAATAAATTCGCCATCAATTTTCGACCGAGAATCTATATTTTTGTCTTCTTTCAAAAGAAAAATCATGTTTTCCCGAGCCGAAAACAATCGTATTAAGGGGACCACTACAAAGTGGGGTACCACTAACCAAAGTTCATTTCACATCAAAATATTTTTCTTTTTCAAAATCATGTGTCGTAAGGATTTCAGAGCACCGTTGGACCGATTCAGGTCATCTTGGATTCATTTTCTTCAGAAAACAAATCCTCATCATGTGAATGTAGGAATTTTGAAAATTTTTAGTTTTGGCCAAGTTATTTAAGAAATGAGTGATAATAATTTTTGCAAATTTGGTAAATTGATTATAACTTATGACATAATTTTTTATTTCAAAATTCCTACATTCACATGATGAGGATTTGTTTTCTGAAGAAAATGAATCCAAGATGACCTGAATCGGTCCAACGGTGTTCTAAAATCCTTACGACACATGATATTGAAAAAGAAAAATATTTTGATGTGAAACGAACTTTGGTTATGAAATCAATTGATTTCGGACTATGATAATTTCTCGCAAAGTCGCTGTACTGGTCCCCTTAAGCAAGTTTTCGCAACCATGGAATATATGGGGAAATCCACGGAACCTTTAAATTTGTTGATACTCGGTTGTCTACCTATGAAAAGAGAATTTAAAGTGGGTATCAAGTACGTGGGCCTTCATTTCAGTTATATTACTAGCCAACTCAATGATATTCAACGGTTGAAAAGTGATCCACATATTTCTGGGAGACTTTGAAAAATAAAAATGCTGAAAAATTGCACATTTTCAAGCGATACTCTGAATTCTTTTTTTCATTTTTTGCCTCTAACTTTATGAGGGGTTTATGAATCGATTTGAAAATTTGGGGAAATCTTCGTCTATCTATGACTTTTGAAGTTATTGATGTCATATGGGTGTGCCATTTGACCATTCCCCATGATTCGCACTCAAAGTAGCGATACTCCATTTTTGGTCGTCGACATTTTTTTTACCTTTTCGTTTATAACTTTTTGAGGAATCTGAAAGTTGAAATTTTTATTTCACGTCCAGATAGCTTCACAAGAAACAAAAAAAAGTGTGGTTCCAAAATTAATGTGCCATCAAAACTGATGAAGCTAGAGGTCAAAGTATCTGAACGTGTACCCGCGTAACTATTTTTTAAAATCATGTTTTTTCGTTGGCACAGCTCTAATTTTATTTCTTACTCGTTTAAACGTCCTGTAATTCGTAAACCTTTATTGTAGGAATCTACTACGAAAATCCTCACACTGAACTTTCGGTACTTCTAATATTATGAAGTTTTATTTGATCAATAAATATTCGGATATTCGTGTGAAATGTTAAAAATAGCGTTGAAATGTGCAATTTTTCGGATTTCATCAATACAAATGCGTATTCGTATCGTAAGTGAAAAAAAAAAAAAAAAATTAAAAACAAATCAACATTTTTTTTCTTTCAAATTCAAAATTTTTTTTTTTTCAATCAAAAAATCAATAAATAATCGAAAAACAATGTTATAAGTTATAACGATGAAATTGAGATGAATGAAAAACCATGTTATAACGATGAAATTAAGATAAATGAATCTTTTTCGTAAAAAAAAAAAACGATTTTTCGATTTTTCACCGTAACTTCTTGAGGGATCGATAAAAATGAGTAACGCGAGTATATTCTTCACTTATAGTCCACAAGAGACATGCCAAAAAAGGTTTGAGAAGTGTGCTTCAAAATAAAAAATGAAGTTACACTTTTTAAAAAAATCAAAGGTTCCGTGGATTTCCCCATATGTCACCGATTTTTGAAATTGTGAATATAAATTCGCAGGAAAAAAATTCGTAATTCACAGATTTTACATCCAGACGCGATTAGTATGAAAAACTGCCATATCTCTATCGATTTGAAAGCTCGTTTTTACGCGAAAATGATTTAACTTTTGATTTTTGATTGCTGACCTAAATTCTTATGAAACACTAGTTAGAATTGAAAATTAATAAAATCTCCTTATTTTCTTCTCTGTCGAATAATAATGTCTCTCTGCAGTGATATTTCGGAATTCTGTGTACTGCAACAGCAAAAGCATTCGAGTCTCAAGTCTCGGCTCTTTGGATAGTAAAAAATTAAAGAAGTTGTTTGAAAGTGGGCGGATGCGCGGTAACGCGTGTTAGGGTCCTGAGGATGGGGTAGAAAACCAGCCACGGGGGTCACGGGGGTCGGACATCGATCTGGCAGTTAACTTAAGGGCCCCCCAGGGACTCGTTGGCACAACCACTGCCGCCCCTATACTATACCTCCGCCCTTACTTTACTTCCACAAACGCAAACCAACGGAAGATACTAACATCCAGAGGATTCACTACCCCCAGTTACGTCGCCACTCACATAAACCATTCTATATACACCTATATATATATATATATATATATATATATATATATATATACATGTATGTATTACATAGTTATACATATACATCTATACCATACACCGTTTTTGTTTTTATTTTTTTTTTTATTTATTTATTTTTTTTTTATATATGTAACCGCAACGTTTTTCAACTCTCAAAACAGTGCTGAAACTATAAACCCTGTCTTGTTTGTTTCCCTCAAATTGATCACTTCCTACTTCCCTATTGCCGAAAAATATACAAACTATTTTCATTGGAAAATCTTTACCTAGTTTTCTTTATAATATATAGATATAGGTATACATATATATTGACGCCCGATACGAATAACAGCACATTTCAGATTCCGGGTGAAAAAGAGCACGTTTCAAATTCCGGGTGGAAAAGAGCACATTTCACATTCCAGGTGGAAAAGAGCATGTTTCAGATTCCGGATGGAAAAGAACACGTTTCAGATTGAGAATGAAAAATAGCACGTTTCAGATTCACTCGAAAACTAGCAGAATTCAGGCGAAGCGAATATTACTCATTAGTAAGTGTCAGGTAGGTTTATTATGAAATTAGAAATGCACAATTATGCACAAAAACTCGATTTAATTTTATCACTGAATGATTAATTCAATCTTATAATAAACCTACCTGACACTTGCTAATAAGTAATATTCGGTTCAACCTGAATTGTGCTAGTTTTCGAGTGAATCTGAAACGTGCTATTTTTCATTCTCAATCTGAAACGTGTTCTTTTCCATCCGGAATCTGAAACATGCTCTTTTTCACTCGGAATCTGAAATGTGCTCTTTTCCACCCGGAATCTGAAATGTGCTGTTATTCGTATCGGGCGTCGATATAAGGTAATACGTTTATCGTTGTGAGTACGTATAACACACTTAATTTTTTTGCTCAACGTTTACCAATAAAAATGGTGCAAAAATTGACATTTAATTTTCATCGAACATCATTGATTTGTTCCGAAATTATATACGTCAATTTAGTTTATTTCATACAAATTTGGCGTAGTTCCGACCTGTATACCCTATACGAAAATCAATTTTTCTTCGTTGCAATTAATCTTTGTATGTGGCAAGGCTCTGTAGAATGTAAAATAGATTTTAATTGTGTCTCAAAATCCCACGAAAGAACTGTGAAGAAAAAAAAAAAACTGGCAATGATCGTGTGTCCATGTCAATATTGTAAAAAATATCGATTTCGTTTCTTATATATATGGATATAGACATTGCACAGGTATTGCAAATATATCTGCACCTGTTTAATAATCCCAGTCGTGTGAGATTGACAGTTTTTCTTTTATTGTTTGATATACAATATTAGTCAGTTTACTGTATATATGTACGTATAATATAGTAATATATACCAAGACGTACCTGCAAATTGTTTTCTTCGATTAGCGCCGCGTCTTCAAGGGGATTTGTCGATTATTTACAACCAAAGATACGAATGTCAATTGTAGAATCGCCAGATTGTCATTATATACGATAATCAAACAATGCCGCCTAAATAAATACCAATACTTATGCACATATTATTATACATATTATATACCCGACCCGAAGCTAGGTACATATATATAGAAATTATTTCCCAACTAAAAATCTTACGTAAATTAATACAATATAAAGTATAAAAACTCTATATTTGTTACTCACAAGATGTTTAAATTAAAAAAAAAAAAAAAAAATTTGAAATTCCCCAAAAAGATTTTCAAAATTGAACGTCGAGAGAGGCTGAAGGTAATACATATAATAATGAAAAAGATGTTGTATATATTTTTTTTTTTTTTTTTTTATTAAACATAAGATTGTATATTTCGAAATTTGCAATGCGATCACAAATGTTTATTTTTTTATTTTTTCTATTTTTGTTTTCTTTTTCTATATACTAGAGACTTAACAATGAAATAATAATAACTTACGATTTGTTACATCTATATTTACAATTTGAATCATAATAACGTGAGATTTTCTTTCTTTAATTACACCCTTATATACTTTTTTTTTTTTTTTTGTTAATTAATTTTTTTTTTTTTTTTTATTTATTTATTTATTATTTGTTCCTTTATCTTCTTCTTTTAACCCCTGTCAAACAGATACACATATAATATATATATGTATGTATTTATGTATATGACTTCGTTAAAAAGTAAATTATATAATATTAAGTATAATATCGTGCAGATTGGAACTACAAGGCACATAGCCGTACGCTTGTCTTCGGGCGTCTATATAAGAAACATACATATACATATACATAAGATTTTTTTTTTTTTTTTTTTTTTTTAAGTCTATAGAAATTTATATACAGTCAAATATTATAGTCAATATATATATATATTATATATACTATATATATATATATACACAAATATATGTATATAATATATATATATATATATATATGTATATAACACGTATAATAAGAAATAATCTAATTAAACTATACCCTGAATAATTATATATAATTATATAATATAATCAAGGATATAATTAAACTTTATGCGAAAACAATATTTGGACGAATAATACGTAATCACATCCCTTATTATTTCCTTCATTTGCTAGTTTTTTTTTTTTTTATTTATTTTTTTTTATTTTTATTTTTTTTAAATTATTTCTTTTTTTTTTTTCTTACTCTTTTCGATCTATATAATTATATTGTGTATATTAGCGAAGAACAATTTAATGACGCGATCCATATTGCAGTCAGAGATAAAATTCTTTATATATATACCTATATACATATATATAATTATATATATATAGATATACGCATATAATTATTTATATACAGACCCTATTATGAACTGCACTGTTTAATATTGCATAATGGCCGCTGCACTTCTGTTACCCTATATATATTATATACATATATAACGACATTTATTCATGTATAGTATATCGTACATAGATCGAATTGCTTAATATTATACTATTTAAATAAAAAAAGTCGACTCTTTTTTTTTTTTTTTTTTCTTTCTTTTCTTATTTCTTTCATTTCTTTATACGCCTCGTATTTGATACGAGATTATTGTTGCTCCGATATACACGGTCTTTCTGACGAAATTTCACCTCGTCTGCAGAACGCGATAATCGCGCTTTTAAGGCATTTTTTTTATTTACGTATATAATTATACCGCGAAGTTCTCTGTATGCGGAACGCTAGGGGTACCAACCCGAAATTTTTGCTATTTCCATAGGCGTAGGTTATACAGTAAACTGCAGAAGCAGTTTGGTAACTTACTAGATGTTTCTAGTAAAATCACTAGAGATCACTAGAAATCTAGTGATCATTGGTCACTAGATTTCTGGACTTGAAATCTAGTCACTAGATTTCCAGTGATTTCTAGTGATCTTACTAGAAACATCTAGTAGGTTACCAAACTGCTGCTGCAGTTTACTGTATGACCTACGCCTATGGAAATAGCAAAAATTTCGGGCTGGTACCCCTAGCATTCCGTATACAGAGAACTTCGCGGTATATAGTATATTAGAATTTTTATATTGGTATTTCTTGTACCGGTTATTCCATCATCGATTATACTATAAATATTTAACGATTTTGTGTCGATAAAAAAAAAAGAAAAAAAAAAAATTAAACAAATTTCCTGGCTTTTCGATCACATTTATAATTATTATTATAAAAAAGACAAAAAAACGAAGAAGAAGAAGAAAGAAGAATATAGGTATAGAATCTGTTTAACTCTAGTTAAGGAACACGCCGATTCTTACGTGACAGATATATACAGGGTGAGTTTTTTCCGAGGTCCTGAAAGGGTGTGGCTTGAATCGGCTAAGACTCCGCCTCCTCCTATTCGTACTTGTAATTGTCATAATAACAATTCTCACTCATTGTCAGCTACTATTACCTGATAATGACATTCGTGAATATAAGGAGGCGGAGTCTCAGCCGATCTAAGCCACACCCTCTCAGGACCCCGAAGAAAACTTACCCTGTATATACATTAGGGTGGGTTGAAAAAAAAAATTTCTTAGCCTGGGGGTAGAATTCGTAGCTTATAAAAAAAGAAAATTTTTCCATAAAAAAAAAATGTTTTTACTCAACGCTTTGAGGTAGCCCACTCGTGTTTTAAATAAATAAAAAAATAAAAATAAAATAAAAAAAGTTGAGTAAAAAAAATCACATTCTACAATTTTTACATGTTTTCCACGATTTCGGACCAAAAAAAGAATTTCCCGTTGGAACTACCCCATTTGATTAAATATTTATTTAAAACACGAGTGGGCTACCTCAAAGCGTTGAGTAAAAAAATTTTTTTTTCATGGAAAAATTTTCTTTTTTTATAAGCTACAAATTCTACCCCCAGGCTAAGAAATTTTTTTTTTTCAACCCACCCTAATATACATACGTTTGAATTAATAGAAAAAATGTGAAAATTTCTAATAAAAAATATTAAAAAATGTTCATTTCATATATCGAACCAGAATATCCTGTACAAGATATTTCCGTGTATTAAATATGTGTATATTACATCGCAGGCTTATCGTTTATATAGTGTCTATTAATTAATATATAAACTTGTCTAACTAGGTACAATACTTCTATTAACACTAATATTGTAAGTAAATATAATACTCTTATATCTGCGTGTCTGATGATGCAGACTTCGGGAGAGACTATATCATTTTATTTTGGTTGTCCATCTGATTATTTGCGTCTATATCAAAAATGTCTTTTTTTATATATACGTTTTTTTTTTTTTTTTTTTTTTTTGTTTCCTTTGCTTAAAACTCTATACCTATATAAATTTTGATCCAAGATATATACGTGTATATATTCTTCACCCAAAAATCTGCAATCACGTATAACGCATATATTATATATAAATCGCTTAACGAATAAACACAACCATAATAACATTTAACGCCGAAAGGCTGATTTTTCTTCCATATATATAATATATATATATAGGTATATGTAATAAATCCATATACATACATATATATGCATATATGTATATAAATATTAGAAACTATATTTAAACAAATGTGGAAATAAAAAAAAAATTAAAAAAAAAAGAAAAAAAAAAAATTGAGGAGCTTCGACTGCTTAATTATATACTCGGCTTTAATAAAATCTCATTTATCTTGAAAATTTGAATAATTTTTATTCATTTTTATTTTATTTATTTGAAATTTTTTTCTTCTGTTATTTTATTTTTTTTTTTTATATTTTTTTTTTTTTTTTTTGTCTTTATAATTTGCCATGAAATACTTAATATTATAATACACGATTAATATTATAAAATCTATATCGTGAAATAATAATAATCGTTTAACGCTGCAAAAGGTACTATAGTGAAATATAAAAATATCAGCCACTATATTATGTATACGAACCTGACCTGAATCTATCCTATAATATTTATATATTATAACATTAACAGAATAAAAAGAAATAAATAAATAAATAAGAAAATTCAAGAAAAACAAATTAAAAAATTGGAATTAACTGCAATAACAATAAAACGCGAGTAATGATAAATAATCAATCATTTTACCTTAGTTTAATCATTATAAAGATATTTAATGTTATATAGTCGCAGCTGGTAATTGAAATTTGAATTTTTTATTTTTTTTTTCTCATTTTTTATTTCTACAAGTATAACGATGAGGAATGAACTTCACGATTTTAAGCTGTTTTTTTTTTTTTTTTTTTTTTTTTTTTTTTTAAGTCTGGGTCATTATTACAGATTTCAGATTTATTTATTCATTTATTTATTTATTTATACTTTATGTCAAGTTCGATAACGCCTCGGATAATAATTATCAATTATTAATAATTAATCATTAATTATTAATTAATTATTCATTGACACCGAAGCGAAAGTTTGTATATTTAGGTATTCACACGTGGCTCGGCCACGCGTCCGATGATTCCCCGTGTAATTCAGGTCACAATCCTAAAACCGGATGCGGATGGGGATGCGGATGACCGTGTGGATGAGGGTGCGGGTGCGGATGAGGATGCGGATGTGGATGCGGATGAAGAGGTGGCGGCGGTGGTGCTAGAGACAACGATGTCAGTCCTCCTAACATACCTCCCATTCCTCCTAATGCTGCTAATCCCGCCATTCCACCATTCGATAATCCTACATCACCCTTTGGGTCCTTTTGGTCCAATTCTTCCCTCTTCTTTGTCTGCTTTCGCTCCTTTGCACGACGATTTTGGAACCAGATTTTTACCTGGAATTAAAAATATTTTAATTCTTCATTTAGTTTCGCGTGGTAAAAATTTGTTATAGGTGATGATTTTAGGTGAGCATTTTATAGGTCCGGTTTTTGACCAAATTTCAGCCGGGAAGATCGATCTTCGGTATTCGAAGATTCTTGAAATCGAAAGCCAACGGATAAGAGACTCAAATCGTTGAACAACAAATTAATAAAGTGCAACGAAATTTTGAATTTCAAAATAACTGGATCACAGAATTTATTCGAAATTGTACCAAGTCTGATTGAAAGAATTTTAAACAGTCAATTTTTACAGCTCACACTAGGGATGTATAAAAACTCGGTCATATGCCGTTGATCCTCCGAGAAATTAAAATAAAAGTATCCTCGCTCTAAATTTTGATTTTTTTTGAAAATTCACTCCTCAAGAATAAAATTCATGCTACCTTTGATTCCACTCGATAAAATAATGAAATTTGGCTCACAGGGAACAAATTTTTACGATTTTCACTCCGGAAAATTTAAAGAGCAATTTTTAATATCGGGGCTGAGTGCAAGTTCCGAATTTTAAAAGTCCTGGACGGTCAAAATTCCGAACTCGTTCGAGACGATTCCAAATTACCAGAAACGATCAAGTTATTAGACCATCAAAATTCCGAATGGTCGGAATGCAGACAGCTCAATACTCCGAAAGTCCGGATCCCCGAAGGTCCAAAAATCCGAAAATTTCGGTCCGTTTCTCAGGATGTGAAAACAAAAAAAAAAAAAAAAAAACAGTTCAAAATCATTTTATCTATTTCAATCGATAACTTCATGATGTCATAAATAATTGATAGGATTTTGAACCTTTTTTTTTTTTTTTAATGTAAATCTCAAAACGATTGATTTGACCACTTATTGGTTTCGATACGATCAATACAGCCCGAGTTATTGAACACTGAATGAATACATGCGTGAATTTCAAGTTCCGGAGTTTTGGCAGTTCGGATCTTTAGCTCTCGGAATTTTGAATCTCCGGTGTTCTTCGTTTTCAAAGTTTTTAAAATCGTTGTTATACAGATTTTCAGAAAAATATTCTTTCCAGAAACTGCAATGTGAGTCGGCAATATTAAAATTCGGAATTTTTACTTTTGGGAACTTTAAAAATTCGGAACATCAACCCAGCTCCGTAATACTGATTTCAAATTTTGTTTTTTTACCTGTCGTTCTGAGAGTGCGAGATTCGCCGCCAGTTCGGCCTTACGTCTGATCGTAATATATCGACTGTAGTGAAATTCTTTTTCAAGTTCGAGTCTCTGATGATCGGTGTAAACCACCCTGTACTTGTCCTTGGTTCTTGTCTTTCCTAGAATAATAAAATAAAACAAAATTGTTCACGTTTATAATCAAGTTTTAATTTCGTTTTCTCTCTCTCTCTCTCTTTTCAAAAAGTGGAAACACTCTGAATTCACGTATACACTCAGAAAAAGGTCTTGTTGACACAACCAAAATTTGCTTATTATATGCACAATCATATTTTTGTTCAGTCAACCAAAAATTTTGTTGGAATAGCCAAAATTTTGGTTGTCCCAACAAAATTTGGTTTTCCCAACAAAATTTTGGTTATCCAAACGTAATTTTTGGTTGACTGAACAAAAAATGTGATTGTGCATATAATAACCCAAATTTTGGTTGTGTCAACAAGACCTTTTTCTGAGTGTGGGTAGGTATACATATATATCTGTATATCTAAATAGATGAAACCGCGGGGGTAAAATGTGCACCTTGGTTGAAAATTTATAAAATACAAAAATTTTTCGTCAATTTTCATGAAAATTTGTTTGTTTTCTGTTTTTTTTTTGTTTAATTTATTATCAATTTTCAGCTGAGGTGTCTTTTTCATACGTACCACCAAGGTATAGGTATATTTACTCTGTCTTATGTATGTATGTATGCATGTTATACGTATGTCTAGGTAGGTAGGTATATATACGTTATCATGATCGTACGACGACATACGTACATAGATAAGAAATAAGTTTCGAGTTTAAGGTATGCGGTGCGGTTATAATTGCGTGTTGTTTATATATCCCCTTCATAATCGCGTATGAATTCTTTATCATTTATATACGCATACCTAGTATATATATATATATATATATATATATATATATATATATCAGATAGCAAAAATCATGCATCATCGTCACCTACAATTTCCCAGTCCCAAAACGCGTAGGTGTGGTGCGGTGCGGTGCGTCAAACGTCAACGTGTATCAAGTTGTTAATTCTAATTAAAAATCGCGAGTTAAGTAAGTGATTAAGTATATGAAATTGTTACTTGCGATATGATAAGGATTTGTGAAAAAAAAAAAAAAAAAAATTCTCAACCACCCAGACAAATCGGCGCTTTCAACGCATATGAACGTACGAATAACACGAACTGATCTCATCTTTATTCCATATACGATTTTAATTCATTAAATAACTGTTCCCAAAATTGCAAAAGAAATGGAATTGCTGTTAAAAAAAAAAAAAAAAAAAAAATCGAAAAAAATTATAACAAAAAATAAAAACGCACCGTATCGCATCGCACATCGCATATATTCATGTAAGTATGGTATGACGGGAAAGCAAGGTGAAGAAGATGTGGCCAGGGTGCCAGAGACGCGCGAGGCGGTGACAACGACGATTAGATAAGGCGGCATACGATCAAAGGCAAGGCGTTAATCCGCCACTCCTCGATAACCGCGTGCGGTACGAGCCTTCGTAAGCGCCTGCCGCCTCAAGCCTGCAGCTCTCTCTCTCTCTCTCTCTCTCTCTCTCTCTCTCTCTCTTTCTCTCTTTCTTATTTCTTTTTATAATTTTTTTTTTTTTTTTTTTATACATGCACACATAAATATGTATAGGTGAAGGTATATATAGGTAAATTTAAGATGTATCTTCCTATACCCATATATGTGAACGCATATACCTATATGTGTGAAAATTTGAGCGTAAATTTAAGCGCGTTTTAAAATTGTATTTGCGCACTATCGCCATGTAGGAGGAAATAATTAGCCACTCTTAAATTCCAATATATAGTGTATATCGTATATATATACATATATGAGTGTATTCATATCTATATAGTATATACACACGTATACATAATATCAGAGAAGTGATCTTTCTCCAGAACCATAAAAAATAAAACGTAAAATATAATAAAAAAAATATAAAAAAAAAAAAAATGTAAAAAAATGAAGAAAACTGTGTGTATTTATGTATATATATAAATGGAATGCAGTATATATGTATAAGTATATAAGGTTATTCGGAAATCACGTGATCTGAACCAACGCAAAGTTCTGTATCTCTTCGGCAGCTTCTTCGCATACCTGCGCACCTTGCATAGTTATATTTAATACCTACCTGTAGAAACTAAGTTATTAAACTGGATTCCGTTGTTGGTTCGTTGCAACCAATTTTTAACTTTTTTTTTTTATTTTTATTTTTTATTTTCTAAATTTTAGTATCTTCTCACATATTTTCGTACATAAGTGTATATATTTGCTTTTTATCGCGCTTTCAGTATGTATAACAATATACCTACATTTAATTACTATGGGATGCTGTATAGTCGATCTGCAGGAAAAACTAAAAATAATCGAAAAAATTTTCATCTCAGTTTTATAATTATCCAAAAAGATTAAATTCTTCACTTTTCAATTTTTATTTTTATTTTTTTCTGATCAAAATAAATACATCTCTAAATAGGTGGGCGAGAGATTGAGCCAGAATGGGACACCCAAGAAAATTCTATAGAAACAAAAATTGTGTTTGAAGAAAAAAAAAAAAAAAACAAAAAAGAATTCAAATTATACACAATAAATTCATTTTATATAAAATTCTGCGCGAAGGTTGATTTTATTCTACAATTATCTTATCTGAAATCGGATATTAGCGTTAATTTCAAGTGAAATACAAGAGGAAAGAGTCCCCAAGATGACAACTTTGCCCTAATCTCCCTAATATTATATATTATTTAAAAATTACTCGGTGATTATCTCTAATGAAAATAATATATATCTATACCGTGAGGTTCTGTGGACGCGGAACGCTAGGGATACCAACCCAAAAAAGGGTGCTCCTTCATGGGCAGTAAGCTACAGCAGCAGTTTAGTAACTTACTAAATGTTTCTAGTAAAATCACTAGAAATGACTAGAAATCTAGTGATTATTGATCACTAGATTTCTTGACGAGAAATCTATAGTGACCAGATTTGTCAGTGATTTCTAGTGATTTTACTAGTTACTAAACTGCTGTTGCAGATGAAAAAGCTGAAATAGCTTTTCGGGTTGGTAGCCCTAGCGTTCCGCGTCCACAGAACCTCACGGTATATAGTTATACACTATCGTATTATTATTTCACCTATGATCGTTGATACGTATATTACGTAACAGTATAATATTAACGATTAATGAATTATTAGAGCAATATTCTTCGGAGCGTATAATATATCTATATAATATAATTAAAAGTATATACGTGCGTAGTGACCGCATATATCTATGTACACGAATAATTATTTTGTACGTCTAGTTTTTTTTTTTTTTCTTCTTTTTTTCGTTTCTTCTCGTGGGAGATTAATACTATATGACTAATTAACGCGCGAACGTTTATTAAAGATATAAAATGCACACCTATAGGTACATATATACTTATATATAATATCTACGAAGGTATGGTATGTAATGTACATAATTATCTAAGGGGAAGTAATAAATATCGATAATATAATTGCGATATAGCTTCAGATCTGTATTGATAAAATTATGAAAGGGTGTTTATACGTATATTACCTCCTCTTTACATATACGATATAAATCTACATACAATAATTGGAATATATGACAAAATCTATGCGATATAGTGAAATTGATATATTTTTTTTTTTCTATCGAATCCCGTGTAATCGAATCTTCTACTATTTTTTTTTTTTTTTTTTTTTTTTTTTTCAAATCTGCAAGATAAATGGAAATTAAAGACCACCCCGTTATTTCGAATCTAAAATGTACAACACACACACATCGTTTAGTTCTCGATTCTTATACCAAGCTGTGAATCCTAAAAGACGCGTATGCGAGACGTGGATTAAAGCGGTTCGTTTCATCTGACTGATAGCCCGCGATATTTACCTATATATACCTGAATTTATGGACATTCGGTTATTATGCCAACTCGATTTTTGAAACATTGAACACAAATTTTTGTAAACCAATTTTTTTTTTTTTTTTTTTTTTTTTTCTCTCTATAATGATTTATTTCAAATTTATAGAGCTGATCTATTTTTTGATCGGTAATTTAATGTTCATATTTTGAATATACGTATTATATATTATTATAACGCAGCAATTGCCTGGTGCAACGCATATAATAGCGATTTCCGTTGCGATCTCATCCATCACTCGGTCGTATATGTATATAATGGAAGTGTGTTGTGTGTATATATGTATGAACATACATTCGCCCCTAATCACTATCGTAGTACGAGCTTATATTGAAAAGTACCGACATTTGAAATAAGCTGATTTTGGAAAGTCGGGGATTTATGGGGATTTGCCGGTACGTTTGATCCCACCGTCGTAACGATTGCTGCTATCGCGCACGCATAGATCCGATACCAGATAAATAAGATGACCAGATAAATAGACAAACCAACTACCTATATATACACGTATTATACCTATGCGTGCATATATACATAAATCTATACGTATATAATATACACATAAGTCACGGCCAATCGTTGTATCATATCACCTCCAAGAATCAGCTATCGCCTGATCCAAATTCTAATTATTTGTGTAGGTATCCATAAAAGCATATATTGCATACTTATATCAATATCGCGCACACTGAGACCTCGAAATTTAATTAGTAGACCAGAACCTATTTTTTTTTTTTTTTTTCACTCCTATAACCAATTAGGGAAATTTAGACGGAACAGAAATCGCGAAGCAATTATAAAAGAATTAAGTAAAAGAAAAAGATTTTTCACGGTTTCTTTTTATCACCTATGTGATTACCGGAAATGATATTAAGTATTTGAAGAATATTTAGGTCGTTGGATTCTTTTCCCTCGTATAGAAACGAGAGAAAAAATTGATAGATGTGTGGCAATTTTTTTTTTGTGCCGATCATCTGGATGTAAAATCCTGTGAAATCATTCGGCGAATTTCAATTTACGAATTTCACAAATTTTGACTCGGGAATTAAACGCGATCGGTATTCTTTGAAAAGAGAAAAAATTTAGATTCTCGAATCGGTTGAAAATTAGATGTGGCAATTTTTCATGCCGATCATTCGGATGTGAAATCCTGAAAATTTCAGATTTTTTTATCTCGCCGATTCTGAGATCATTCGGCGAGTCGTTGGACACACATTCGATACTCTTTCGATCCGTTCTTCGGACACTAATATAGAGGCCCGAAATCGTGTAGATTCGAAATTCATTTTCCCACCAAAGCCAATAGTTCGAAATTCGTAAGAAAGAAAAAAAAGTGTTTTCTTAATTCGTCGTTTTGCGGATTCATAAAAAATCCGCTGCTTGTGATTTCTGAGAATGAAAAGGGAGGCTGGGGTAGAAACCGTCACGTAAATATCCCGCGTACCTCTTCGCACAGTTTGAATACCAATAGAAACGTGCGGTTAGTACAAGGCACTAGAAATAAATGTGAGCGAAGTGAACCACTGTAACACTATTCACAAACGCAAGTGCCAAAGCGAGGATCCGACCTAAGCGGCGTGAGCGCGTAATCGCACTAGGGAAGAATAAAACTGGACCCTTGGGGCTCGTTGGCACCCCATTACACCGTTTGCTCTTCCATTTCGCGACGCAGAAACGGTATAGGTACGACACGATCCTCGAACGTTTCGGGGGTTACGCCATTCGTCAGTACACCAGTCACAATTACCCCCATTGTACTACCACGTATTTTATGTGCGTCGGTACCTTCCTATGTACGTATAACATATATCTATATCCATCCACCTACCTTCTTCCGTCGCGTAGGCCGTAGGATATCGAGTGTCGCTTTATCTCGCGACAGGTGCTACGGCATATGTTGGATTCGCACGATTTTCGAGATACTGGATTTTGTGCACCAACTATTTTGCCCAATATTCATCAAGGCTCCTTTTCACAAAATTTAGAATTTTTCTAGCTGGTATCAAATTTGGGAGAAATCGGTCGAAGGGGTTGCAAAAGGATTGCAAAAGCGCGCTTAAAAAAAAAAAATCGTTAATATCTCGGCAAACGCTATGCCGATTTCTACACATTTTTTTAGACTATCTGCACTCCTTGAGGCAACGAACTTTTTTGCCCGGATATACTCGATTTTGAAATTCAAATTCTCCTGATGGCTCGATTACTGTCGAATACCGATTTCAGTGCATGGAATTGCGATTTTTATGATTCCGCAACTATTCGTCGACGCATAGGGGACGCGATATTTATCAAGACTGTTTTTGACACAATGTAGAAACGGGTTGTAGATTTTCTGAGCCGATATCAAATTTGGGATAAATCGGTCGAGGGGGTTGCAAACGGATTGTTGAAACGCGCCTATAAGAAATCATTAATATCTCGGCAAACGCTACGCCGATTTCTATACATTTTTTTAGACTATCTGCACTCCTCGAAGCAACGAACTTTGGGCCCGGATATACTCGATTTCGAAATTTAAATTCTCCTGATGGCTCGATTACTGTTGAATACCGATTTCAGTGCATGGAATTGCGATTTTTATGATTCCGCAGCTATTCGTCGACGCATAGGGGACGCGATATTTATCAAGACTGTTTTTGACACAATGTAGAAACGGGTTGTAGATTTTCTGAGCTGATATCAAATTTGGGATAAATCGGTCGAGGGGGTTGCAAACGGATTGTTGAAACGCGCCTATAAGAAATCATTAATATCTCGGCAAACGCTACGCCGATTTCTATACATTTTTTTAGACTATCTGCACTCCTCGAAGCAACGAACTTTGGGCCCGGATATACTCGATTTTGAAATTTAAATTCTCCTGATGGCTCGATTACTGTCGAATACCGATTTCAGTGCATGGAATTGCGATTTTTATGATTCCGCAACTATTCGTCGACGCATAGGGGACGCGATATTTATCAAGACTGTTTTTGACACAATGTAGAAACGGGTTGTAGATTTTCTGAGCCGATATCAAATTTGGGATAAATCGGTCGAAGGTAAGAGCGCGCTTAAATAAAAAAAATCGTTAATATCTCAGCAACCGTTCCAGCGATTTTCATACAATTTTTTTGTATTACCTATATTAATCCTTGAGGCAATAAACTTCTTGCCCAAATATATTCCATATCGAAATTCGATTGCTCCTTTATAGCTCAATGACAGTCGAATACCGATTCCGTCAAAATTCGTTTAAGAATAACGATTTTTATGATTCGTCAAGTATTTGTCGGGTAAAGAAGACCCTGATTTCTTTATACCTACATGATTTTCATCGCGAATCTTCGTACATAGGTAAACATCGTATACGAATATAATATCCTGCATATATACAGGTAAATACATGAACATATCGAAACGTAAATATCAGAAGAAGCGCGAGTGAAGTTGTTAAGCCGGATTGATTTTACGACGGGGTATATATAAGCGGCAACACTTTTATTAGACAGCTTACACTTTTTGGTCGATTGAATGGATGAATACCGGTCATCGAAGACAATAGAGGCACGTACCCAAAATTTTGTCTCCGAAACGGTCGCACCTCGCTTTGCCTCACTAACTATAAGTTTAGGTATGTCCCTATGGGGTTTTGGCCATCCTCGACCCTGTATACGGCTACAATATAGCCTTATATACCGAGCTCTGTTTTCCCGGTTCTTTATATATACGCCTCTATGTACTGAGTACATTCGTGCATATTTAGATCTGGCAAATCGCGGAATCGGTTGTCGAGGTAGGGCGAATAGGTCCGGCCGTAGGTAGGTACGTACAATGGGTTGAATATAGGTATATCCGCAAGGTAAACGGTAAAATTTTCTGATTAAATTTTCCGGAACCTGTCGAGGACTTCCAAAAATTTTCAACCCAAAGGCGAAGTTATAGCCTGGAGACTTACCGCCGACCTTTCTTCCATTGTCTTCATTACTATACACCGTCTTAATTAAATTTTATTGTTGGCAAAACAAACAAACAAAATGTCTTCGACTTTGACTGCGCGACTGCTGTGCGACAGACGTTGACCATTCTGTTCGTACCTGATATACAATACGCCTATAGGTATTATACCTGACCAAGATATCTTCCGCTTATTCACTTCGAATGAAAATTCTGGCTAGTTTAGACAGCCTTTGATTTCACGCAGGTTGATTTTTCCCGTTTGACTATACAGCACTGAATCGAATAAGCTAAACTGTTGGTCTACTCTTTCCGTGTAATTTCACCCTCAGAAATAAGGTTGAAGAGATTATTTTTCTCGTTTGGTATTATTCCGGAAACAATTCGCTTATTGCCAAATTCTTCTGAATTTAAGACCTGTTAATTTTTTAACATTAATTTTATGCTATTAGATATTAATGGGCTATATCGATGCCCGATACGAATAACAGCACATTTCAGATTCCGGGTGAAAAAGAGCACGTTTCAAATTCCGGGTGGAAAAGAGCACATTTCAGAATCCGGGTGGAAAAGAGCACGTTTCAAATTCCGAGTGAAAAAGAGCATGTTTCAGATTCCGGATGGAAAAGAACACGTTTCAGATTGAGAATGAAAAATAGCACGTTTCAGATTCACTCGAAAACTAGCACAATTCAGGTTTAACCGAATATTACTTATTAGCAAGTGTCAGGTAGGTTTATTATAAGATTGAATTAATCATTCAATGATAAAATTGAATCGAGTTTTTGTGCATAATTGTGCATTTCCAATTTCATAATAAACCTACCTGACACTTACCAATGAGTAATATTCGCTTCGCCTGAATTGTGCTAGTTTTCGAGTGAACCTGAAACGTGCTAGTTTTCATTCTCAATCTGAAACGTGTTCTTTTCCATCCGGAATCTGAAACATGCTCTTTTTCACTCGGAATCTGAAAAGTGCTCTTCTCCACCCGGAATCTGAAATGTGCTCTTTTTCACCCGGAATCTGAAATGTGCTGTTATTCGTATCGGGCGTCGATATTGAATAATTTATCGCGTTAGAGAGGATTGAGTATGAAAATCTACTAGCAGAATTAAGTATCCGATTTTGCATTTCATTTTCAAAGAGAAATTTCTTCTTTACGATAATTAGGACCTAACTGTGCTATAATTATGTAAGCTTTTAATAACTTGCGTAGTAAATGTTTAGTTTCGAGTATGTAATAAATTAGGTTTGAAATCGTTAATTGAAAGTGATCAAATCCGTATATCAGTTCCGTGATTTGGTGCATGTAGCTTATAAGTCATATTGTATATGTAGGTAATTAACGGTCTTTGTAATTAATCCGTAATGTATAACGCGTTATTTTTTCTCGGTGCACGAGACCGAGGAAATCTCTGCACGCAATCGCGTAGGTATATATTTTGTGAGATGAAGGACCGAGTTGGAGTTCCGAATTCCGGAAACTTTTATGACGATTTCGAGTTTTACCGAAACGTTAAAAGTTTAGAACATTAAAATCCCGAAGGATCGGAATGTGGGGAGCTAAAAAACTCGGACAGTCTGGACCTCCGAAGGTCCAGAAATTCGAAAATTTCGGTCCACATATTTCTGAAGATGTGAAGACAAAAGATGGCTCATTCTATTCGAGATTTCATATTTCAAGTTCCGGAAGTTTGGCCTTCCCGGATCTTTGGATTCGGAATTTTGAACGTTCCGGTCAACCAGCCCGGGAACAAAAACGCAAGGGATGAAAGAGTCGCGAAAAATGAAATGAAATGTCGAAATAGCGAGCTAGAAATACCGGGAAAAGTATAAAGGGGAATAAATCCAGATTCCCGCATTGTTCAAACCTTGATATTCCAACTTTGAAACAACGAGTTGCGGGTTTATTAAGCCGTGCGTGCGTGCGTGCGTGGGATCACGAGCACCAAAATGGCGGCGTTAATAATGTATCACGAAGGAATATATCGCGTGTTAGTCAATGAATATGGAAGACAGGGGTATGGACGCTGGTTAATAATTGTCCAGTCAAACCTGCTATAGGCATATAAGTATTATAGTCTAACTCTAACGTAGACACGAATTTATAATATACACAGAGTCTGAATCATGCGATCGTTCGCCATCCATGTAGTTCTCTCATTCTATCAGCTATAGCTGGGTAGGTATACCTTATACCTTATAGTTCGTGCGTTGATCATGCTCCGGGCTAAAGCCGTACCTACGCCCGGGCAATATAGTAATAAAATGCAGATAATGGCCGCCGGCTAAGGGTATCGGGGGAATGAAATTGAACAAGAAACTAGCTATGCGAGCTCGAGTATATAAGGGGGCGAAGAGCCAAGAGAGGACGAGGCGAAGAAACAACCGGAGAAATAACGACCAACGGACGGACGCTGCACGCAATGCTCGATTTTACGTCTATATATGCATACACAAGTCTCAGTTCACATATACATATAGAAATATATATTATACACGCCCTACCTATCCACATGGTTTGATATACATAGGTATAAAATCGACTTTTAAAAAAACAAGTAATTTCTCCTTCTCTACTTTCTTTTTTTACTTTAATCCGGATTTAGTCCCGAAGAGGAATGATCAGATACTGGTAGTTCAGAACATAAGAGGTGGAGCTAGTCTTCGAAAGTATCCAGTCATCGGTTTTAGGCTAAACCTCTTATACAACTATTAAACCTATCTGCAAGAGCTTTTCGAGCTTTCTTCTTCTTCTACTGAGAAGAGGTGGAGCCTTGTTCTTTTCAAAAGTGGTGGTCAGGTTTTGGACCAAAGAAATCCATTAGAGGGTAGCAATTTGCATTTTTTTTAAGAACCGGAAACAGTAAGGGTTGATTTTATGGCTTTCGGTATATCTAACGTATGGGAAGTAGCTAGCATTCTTTGTACGAACATTTATATGCACAATGATGCACAAAAAGCGAGTCGATCATCCATGTATACGATATTTATTTTAAAAAGCATGCGATGAAGAGAAAAATTAAGAACAACATTTCCGAATAGACTTTCGATCACAGAAACTCCGAGCTCGTCGATCATGTTTATAATGGCTTGATCATTGATCATCATGCTTGAATTTTTTTTTTTTTTTTTTTTTTGAACAGATCATATTATATCTAGACAGATAATGCAGGCCACGTGCTAGTCATGTTTTGATATTCTCTCATACACGGTGACATGCTACACTTCGTTTGCAAAGATGCATATATGTTATGCAGACGATCAGGGATCAGGCAAACGCGCCTTTTGATTGATATTTAAATATATTTGTATATAAATTGACAAAACGTATACCATTCGTTATCTAATTAAATTTGAATAAACTATACGTGCAGCTCGTTCGACATTTATACAAACAGCTACCTACGTAAAATCTAAATCGTACCGAGAGCGTCGAGTGAGCACAACTCATGAGGCGTTCCAGAGGAGATAGAAGTTGTGGTCGGTGCAGCTACGCTGCATGCTGTAAAAATAGAAATATATCAACTAAATCTAGTGAAAAGAAAAAAAAAAAAAAAAAAATAGCCAAATAAATTTCTCCTCGTATTTCCGGTATCAGTTTCTCGGATTTTTATAGACAACATCTTGACTGTCGATCGCCTTCGTTTCTTACGTATATGTATGCACTATTCTCCGCAGAAGAGGCAGGATACGAGAGTCTCATCCTTCGTATTAATACGCCTGACGTCGGGCGCCCGGTTTCTATACTTTTTTTTTTATTTTATTTTTTTTATCATTCTTTCAACGATTGAGAGGAGCCATGGGTCCACGGATATGCGTGAGTGATAGCAATTAGCACCTCGGTGTGAAGAAAAAAATGGTGCCCAGCAAGGCTGAACTTTAAAAAACATTCCGCTATAAAGATAAACCCACTTCGGTACATCTAAAGATACACCTCAAGATACACATTACACGTACACGTACATATGTATAATAATAATACATATGGGTACTGTTATATAAAAAAACTGGACTCAATTTTCCATCATTTCTTATGATCCTATATGCAAGAACTGAGAGGGAACGAGATTTCGTATTCGTTTCTCGTTCCCATATATATATGCGTCTGTATGGCCGAAAGTCTCAGAAAAGACCTAGAACTTTGGTTGAATTTTTTGGGGTGAACGTATAGTAGATTATCTCACAAATATTTGAGAGCAATTAGTTGTTTGCACGGCTGCTAAGATGTTTACATTGTTTGCTAGCATATCTAGACCGGCGGGACCCTTTTTTTGATTACAGCCAGGTGATAGACGACGCAGGGGTTTCTGGCCCTTTTACAGCCCTCTTTCTTCCTCCTCTTCTTACATTTCCCTCTAATTCTTTTATCTACCTTTTAATTTTCTTTTTATCTTATTTTTACTTTTTTTTTTTTTTCAGATGAGATATCGAGCTCGCTCTCACGTCGGCCTGTCAGATTTTCTTTTCAGTCTTTAATTAGCCGTCAATAATTTTCGACGTCGTATCTTTGCGGTTACTTTATTTTTTAGATAAGGAACCATATTTCCGAAAAAAAAAAAAAAAAAGCTCGTGAACTAACACGACCAAAAAGAATAGAGAGACCGATTTACCGATCATTTCTACCTCAGGTAGAAAATTGCAAAGCGTACGTTGATCAAATAACCCAAAGGGACGCGTGTTTGTTCTTACGAAGCCGATGCAAACCGGCGCTTTGTGTAAATCTCCAAACTTCCGGTAAAAACGTTAGAAAGGAACCGCATTTGGGGGATGATCAAGCTAAATCTATACACTCCTAAAGTTCGCGAAAAATGTCTTTGATACGCTTTACAATAATGAACAGAAAAGGGACTAACCAGGATTGGGCTGACTCTGGTACGACGGCTTCTTCATCCATTCATAAGGGCTTCTAATTTGCGAAGGACGAACCGGTGTGGTAGCAACATTATTGTTGTTATTAGCTGGTGGAGTAGTCGGTGTTCCTGGACTGCTAATTTCACTACCGCTAACAGTTATCGGAGGACTAGGTTCCCCGGCCCCAACACCATTCTTAGTTTCGTCTCCACTCCAGTCAGCAAATCCTCCAGGTATAGCGGAATGCTGTGCCTGTTGTTGCTGCTGATAACTCGCCTGATGATGTTGGTACTGTAGATGATGCGAGTAATGGGGATGAGCATGAGCATGAGGATGTGGTGGCCACCCAAGGACATCCGCAGGTTCTAAATATTGCTGTGCTCCTGACGGCTGATGATGTGCCGCATGTGGATGTGTGTAAGGATAACCGTACCAGTATTGCTGACCGTCGGAACCACTGCCAGGATGTTGCTGGGCCTGGGGATGCTGATGTTGCTGTTGCTGAGCCAGCGCTGACTGTTGGCTTACCGACTGTTGCTGTTGTCTGTACATCGCCAATGAATTGTACGACGACACCATGCTCAAACTGCTCACGTCCGCCATTGAAGGACCTTTTATAACAGCTTCTGATTGATTTCCGCTCAGATTTTCGGGTTACTTTTTATGGTGAAAAAAATTGAAATTTCGTGTCTTTCGAAGAGAGACACCGTCCCCGATGAAAAGGGGATGGACGCGGAATGTTTCTATGGATAAAAGACAGTAGTTTTAAAGTTTTTAGTAAAATCCCATGGCAACTAGTCCCTATGTATATCTATCACTCGCTTAGAGCGTTTATCACTCAACTATTTATCGTTTTACACTGCATTTCCACAAAACTATATGATACTTGATAATTATTTGGGTTTTGAGACTGCGTCGAGCACTTGATGTAGTTTTTATTTGCAAAATTTGGTACAAAACTTCACTTGATATGCTCGCAGCACCCGCACCACTGGATTGTACACCAAATTATTAGCACATTGTGTTTTTTTTTTTTCCTGTTTTTTTTTTGCAAATCGCGAACCGGTGATGTAATTACTTAGAGCGGAAGAGGCGACTAGACGAAATTTCGATATTCTATTTATCGGATATCGGTCGGCGACGCTTCACCGACAACTGCTCACGCCGTGGCCTGTGGACTCTGTGAGGATAATTTTGAGCCACGGTGCTGTGCTCGGCTCGTGCCCGCCCTCCGTTGAAGGTGACCCCTTCCAGGTCAAAGAGACGCCGCCAATCAACGACGCTGAAATTTGTTGGGAGAGGCGTCCGACTACGGCGTCTGTAATGGCGGACTAGGGACGCCCAAGCTCTGATAACTCCTCGTCGTCAAACTTGCGATAAAACAACCCACACGCCTACGTCTACATATACATATAAAAAAAACAACGATATACGTATCTCACTCCTTAAAATATATTCCATTTACATTATTATTTTTTAATTTTTTGCAAACGGACTAGAATAGTCGAAATATTCATTTCCTTCACATTTGCGGTTCGGAAATGCAGAAGACTTCTTTGCGAGCACGTAACGAGCTTCTAATCATCTAAGATCGAATTAAGAGTCTGAGGATACTGGTGGGCAATAATTCTTTGAGTATATAGGACTTTGAAATGAATTATTTACCTACCTGCCATTAGTTATACCATTTCCTCAATTATTATGTATCTTTAATCCTAAGCAAACCTTAGACTCTTCTCTTCTCGGCTTCCTTGCTGATACACTAAACGAGCTCCATGCGGCTATTAGCTTGGAGGACTACTGGGCTACGTGCCTTTTTTTTTTTTTTTTGAATTATAAATTCTGTTGTAGTTATAATTGAGGTTTGAACTCAAATTTGGAATTAGTTTTTATTTAAATCGCGCAACACGAGATGTTATGACAATTATTTTTATTAACTGTTAGAAAATAATTGTGCATATTATAGAAGGCAGGTATAGGCAACATATTAAAACCGTATCTATATATCAGCTTACCTACACTCAAGGTAGGCATAATATGTTGCGTTATATGTATTTCGCTATCTTACCTACGTACTACCTGAAGCCTTTATCTGTCTCTAAGCTTCTCTTGTTTTTTCAAATAGCACATATTGTAACTTACAGTGTCTGTATTTGCAAAAGCTGTGACTACGTACAATATGTAGCTATATGTGGATTGCGAATAAAATACATGATAATAATATAATGTCACGGTGATTCAGATATTTTGAGGGTAGATATTCCTTGAGAAATTTTAAGACTAAATTCTCCTCATCAAAAATTTTTGGATCCAATATACACGGAGAGAAATGTCAAGTAAATATTCTATGCAGCATGGTAACGGTTACCATGCTCTATTTTTCTCTATAGTTTGTATACATACTAGTTTGTATACAAACTATAGAGCAATATAGAGCATGGTAACCGTTACCATGCCTCATAGAAATATTTACTTGACATTTCTCTCCGTGTAGTTTCCGTGCTACGAAAGATCTTAGTTTAATGATCACAAAACCTATATAGCTATGTACGGACTGACACAGACTGGGCTGATCATGAGTGGAAGTTGAGCGGTGCCCCAGTCTGTGCGATTGATAAACTAAGATCTTTCGTACCTCGGAAAGTATTGGTCCCTCGAATTTTCGGTAAAGAAAATTTAGTCTCAGATTTCTACGAGGAATATACTTTCAAAATATGACTGCAGAATCAGTCTGAATCTGTAATGATAACTTACTCTACATAATTCAATATACATCAATAAATTGAAGATTTCTTATACTATACTATGTATATACTGTATAAGTACCTAGGTACTAAATATATCCACAAGTGCGGTAAACTATGAAAAATCAGTTTTAATCCCTCCGCAAGAAGATAGCCAGACGATTGTAATAGCTCTACGAGACGTTATCTTATATCTTATATATATGTACTATATATATATATATATATACCGCAGCTAGGGATCATGGTGCAGCGCACGAAAGTGTGGCAAGTTTGTTTTTAGTTTATTCTTCAAATATTACACGTAGTACATATATAGCTGGTATATCTATATACCTTATTCTGTATTATGGTATTTATGGGGCTTATGACATTTAGTCACATACATACCTATATGTACAAAAATTCTTACGTTGTCATTTTTATTTTTTAATTTAAGTTTTTCTACAAATTTTTTGTTTATCACTCGCTATTTGTTTTCGATGAATATTTTTCACGTGAGATCATTTTAAATTTTGAAACATGATTTTTGAATGCATTGTATATGCCAAATTCGAAGCTGTGTAGGATGTAGGTACCTATATATTTCAAGTATGATAGAGAGAATAAGAGGTGATTTCATGTAGCTATACTATATTATACTCTCTGGTTGATTCACGTAATATATTATTTTATTACGCGAGTACCTATAATAAAATTGTAAATAATAATACACCAAGTTGTGGTGTACCTATATATGCTGTTGGAGTTCATAAATCAAAACTGATGAGTATGCATATAACCCTAATTGTAATTTAAAACTGAAAATCTTTGGCTTATAGTATATTATTGCAATTAATATAAGACTATATTTGTAATATTTATTAAATTTATTACATACACATATGTATATACTATACATAGCTGTATGTATATTGTATACATAGCAGAAATTCTGCAAATATTTATCGGTAACCTATAGATGCGGTGTAGGAAGTGATTTACAAAATCTCGTAAAATCTTGCAGATCTGTACAATATATATGTTATAAATTTGATTATCTTCACAAGTGCATGCATGGGAGAACAGCATATACACATATTATTATATAACAATAAAACATGTATCCATGTTTTAATAACAGCACATTTCAGATTCCGGGTGAAAAAGAGCACGTTTCAAATTCCGGGTGGAAAAGAGCATGTTTCAGATTCCGGATAGAAAAGAACACGTTTCAAATTGAGAATGAAAAATAGCACGTTTCAGATTCACTCGAAAACTAGCACAATTCAGGCGAAGCGAATATTACTCATTAGTAAGTGTCAGGTAGGTTTATTATGAAATTGGAAATGCACAATTATGCACAAAAACTCGATTCAATTTTATCATCGAATGATTAATTCAATCTTATAATAAACCTACCTGACACTTGCTAATAAGTAATATTCGGTTCAACCTGAATTGTGCTAGTTTTCGAGTGAATCTGAAACGTGCTATTTTTCATTCTCAATCTGAAACGTGTTCTTTTCCATCTGGAATCTGAAACATGTTCTTTTTCACTCGGAATCTGAAATGTGCTGTTATTCGCATCGGGCGTCGATATAATGTAATTACTATTGCAACTTAAAATCATTTACTATATCGTATAATTGTCAACGCTTGTCGTGATTATTTAAATTTATTTGAATACGTAACTGTATAAGAGGATATACCATATATATAATATACCTATACACAGAAAGAAAGGTTAACTTGATTCAAGACAATTTTGCGGTCCAAAAATGAAGACCGAAATTTTCTCGAATCAAATCAAAAATTTTTCTCGAACCAAGAAAATTGTCCCAATTTTCTTGGTTCGAGAAAAATTTTTGATTTGATCCGAGAAAATTTCGGTCTTCATTTTTGGACCGCAAAATTGTCTTGAATCAAGTTAACCTTTCTTTCTGTGTATAATATATATTCATCGTTCTTCAATAATTATTGATCGATAATATATATTAAAAGAAAAAAAAGAAAAAATAGACAAATTCTCGATAGCAATAATTAATGCTTTCGTCGTATATTTTATTGGCAAAATTTGATGATGTTTAAATTGATTTTTTTTTTTTTCTTTCTTTCTTTTTTGTACCAATCGCCTGTAATTTTGTTCTACAAAAATTAACAATCCAATTATATATTTAGCCCGCACAATGATTAATAGAGACGAATGAGTAAAACAAGCACAATGTGCGTCTGGCCTGTACCTAGCAAGTCCGTCCGTCGCCTCGACATGTTGTGCGATATGACGTAATGAAAAGTAGAAATATATATACATATATATATATATACCGACCTAGTTTATCTATAGTAAATACAGTAATATACTCGCACCTCTGTTTAATGACTTGGTACGATTTATTCCTGAACTGGTTAGATACAGCTAGATATAATGATTTTCAAGTCTGCAGAGCTTTTATACATCATACAGTATTTATATTTCTATTATAGCTACATTTCAGTTTTGGATATAGAAGTGAAAAAAAAAAAAAAAAAAGAAATTTGTTTGATCCTTTTTTTTTTTTGTGCTTTTTTGGAATTTCAATCAAGGATCTGTGAAAATTTCCCAGATTATTCACCCGCAGATTTCAATGATCCCAAAAGATTTGGGAAGGTTATACGCGGCTAATGATTGCAGATTATCTCCGGATAATAGCGTACTAGTCTGACGTCCGCTGTGTCACAATATTGACTCGGGTAGGTTGACGAAAATTGTATATAAACCTTCGACGGTGGGGTAATGCCTCGATATTCCCCCGTGCTGTGTACCACAGCTGGATATGCTCCGCCTACGAGAAAGCGCGCAGGGAACATAATCGAGGCGGAGCGAAAACCCAGTCTGCGATCGTGTCAGGGATAATCCGTTCCCTGATTTTTATACGTGTGCAACGTGATAGACGCGGGGATACGGCGTGATAAAAAAAAAAAAAAAAACAAAAAAAAATGATTAAAAAAATTAGGAAAAAAATTAGGAAAATTAGAACAGAACAAAAAAAAAAAAGAAAAAAATTAATTTAATCGTTGCATCAATAATTCTATTATATTAATTATATCATAGGGATGTCACAATAATAATTTATTATTCATTATATAGGGATGAAATTTCGAAAATATAGAATATCGTATTCATCGCAATTGCAGATACACAAATCGCAATTTCAAAATCTAATTGCGGAGAACTAATTGTCACATGCATGTATAGCTCTATATCTATAGGTATAGGATATAGATAAGCGAACGAATATAAGTAATTCGCGTTATAAGGTCAAATGTAGGACGTAATGGTCGTGTTCTTTTTTTTTTTCATCTGTCCCTGCGACGCCCGATACGAATAACAGCACATTTCAGATTCCGGGTGGAAAAGAGCACGTTTCAAATTCCGGGTGGAAAAGAGCACATTTTCAGATTCCGAGTGAAAAAGAGCATGTTTCAGATTCCGGATGGAAAAGAACACGTTTCAGATTGAGAATGAAAAATAACACGTTTCAGATCCACTCGAAAACTAGCACAAATTCAGGTTGAACCGAATATTACTTATTAGCAAGTGTCAGGTAGGTTTATTATAAGATTGAATTAATCGTTCAATGATAAAATTGAATCGAGTTTTTGTGCATAATTGTGCATTTCCAATTTCATAATAAACCTATCTGACACTTACTAATGAGTAATATTCGCTTCACCTGAATTGTTCTAGTTTTCGAGTGAATCTGAAACGTGCTATTTTTCATTCTCAATCTGAAACGTGTTCTTTTCCACCCGGAATCTGAAACGTGCTCTTTTCCACCCGGAATCTGAAATGTGCTGTTATTCGTATCGGGCGTCGCCTAGTAGTATTATCCTACTTGATTGGAAAGAAGATAAAATGAAAAAAAAAAATCAATAAAAAAAAAAAAAATTGACACGTATGAGTCAATCGATGAAATTATTGATTTGACGTTCAGAATTTTCGACTAATGATCACAGCTGTTGTATAATTCGCACCTGTATATGAACTATGCTTTCACAGATGGTGAAATACGCAAAAAGATTTTAAAAAAAAAATCGAGTACCTATATCTTGTATACATGGCTAAATATTATTGTATGTGAAGAAAAATTTTGCCACATGATACGATTCTTACAAAAATGTAAAACTCTTAAGCGGATTATAACGAATACAATTGTTATTTTCCTCTTTTGTTTTGGGTTTAGAAATGACAGTTTTATAGAAATTAACGACGTACGTTTCAGCTGTTGTATGTACATATACACTAGTAAAGTCAAAATTATATAAACGTATATGTATAACGTATATAATATAATATAATATGTGTATATAAGTAAGTGCCGGAATCGGGGTACAAAATTGAGTGTACAGGTACTGTCATGCGCAAGGTATGCAGGTATACAAAACGCATATTGTCTTTACCTGTAAGTCTGGAAATGTACAAAGACATAAAACAACGAACAATGGGGGGTCCCGGGACCCCAAGACCCTTGTATTTCCATTTTAATTAAAAACGGAGCAGAATCGGTCAGTTATACCGTCATAGACCAGTGGGCAGTCCAATTGTTCACCGGTTGTTTGTCTCTATTTAATACCTTTGTCACTTTTATACATTTCTCTATGTACGCTGTACTATTTGAACACCTTTACCTATATCCTCGTATACCTACCTACCTACCTACCTTGTTATACCTACACCACGATCATTGCTCCACATTGTGTTGACTTTGAAATTTATTATTCAACCTAACTGTACAAACGAAAAATTTTAACAATTAGCGATTCTCCTAGATATGGGGTTTTCCGCAACCTTAAACTTTAGGTGAAAAGTTTACTTCGTTTAAGAATTTTTTACTTTTTTTTTTATCTCACAAATCTTTGTTTCATTCAGTGTGTATACCTAATTCTTCTTAAAATTTGACAAATTATTTTGGTCATTCGAAAATGAATACATTCACTCGGTTGAACGAAGAAAATATTTTGCTGGATCAACTAAATTCTGCATATAAAAAAAAGGGTGGAATTAATCAAATTTTGGATTACCTTCATGTTCAGAAAACAAAAAAATTGCATATCTCAAATTAACGATGAACTTTTTGAACTCTGAGTACAGCCTTCGTTTAGGGGTGCATTGGGGTCAGAAAAAGACTCGCAGATATTTTTGATTTTTTTTATAAACAAAAATTAAGTATTGCGATTTGTAGCTTTTTGGATCTGAAGTGAACATACAGTTCTTATAATTCTTTTTACATTCTTAATTTCCATATAAATTTGAAATAATCATTGATCTGTTCATATTAACGCTATCTGAACAAGCCTGTGTATATGTAGGTATATATATTTATTTGTGTACTTATATACCTACGCCGAGTTTCTTACTGCAATAAATTCTTTATTGCTTGACCAGTACCTCAATTATGTTATAGGTGCGATATTCTGCAGTCGAAGCAAAGACCCTTATTCTTTGACATCGGGGTTAAGCGGGTGGTAAAATTCAATTGTTGTCTATACCCGGAAGCCTACGTCACGCTTCACGTCTTGCAAATATATAGGTATATTATATGCAAGTACCTACATATACATATACTATATTATAGGTACCTATACATAAGCAAAAGAGAATTTTAAATACTATAAGAAATATTCTCTCACCGGTTTGTTGAATCAAATACGATTTTTCTAATTTTTTTTATGAACCATATCATTATTTAAATCAAATCTGAACTTGTTCGACGTTTCCATCGTTTTTTAAATTTTTTTATTTGATTTTAAAATTGTTGTGTGATCGGCCTTAGGCTCTTTATTGCAGTTATTGAATACATGTACAATTACTTGGAATCGCGGTTGAGGGTATAGGGTAGTTCCACATCAATCCACATCCCGGCGTTTCACACGACCTTCCAAGAAATTGACCAATTTTTATTTGTCTTGACTCTTTCACTCGGTTGATCGGAGTTGGGTATTTCCTTGGATCAAGGGTCTTTTCCGAATTCTTCTTGCATCTTGTGCAGTATTTTTATTTTCAATTCTTTCGAAATTTCACCCCAGTGAAAGATTCTTTTTTATTTTTTTACAGATTCGTAAATATCTTGAATATTAAATTGAACTGAAGAGCTGTGCCTGACAACAGACTCGTGTAACATGGATCGCTGAGCAAGAATCTTTCAATCGTTGATATCGAATTTTCACCGAAAGTAGGAGAAAGACGATCATTTCCAAAAAATATGAATATGAAAATGTGTTGCCATAGGAAAGTTGAAATTTTACATAAAGGACAGAATTTCAGACGTGGTCCCCGTTAAAATCATATTATTTCAAAATTAGTAAGCACAAATATGATTTGTAACGTGTTCACGATTTTCTGCTGTATACTTTTGGAAATTTGATTTCAATGATGGAAAAGTCTCATTCGACTGACGTCGGGCAGCTTCTCAGTTAAATTAAAATCAAATTGAACAGACAATTCTTGTTGTTTAAGGCCCATCCCTAGTCGCCCACCTCCTTTTGGTACGAAATGTGTCACATTTCGATTATTATCCGAGCCCAGATGTCAAAAACGCAAAAAAGGCCAACTTAGCGCAAATTCTATTTCAATTCCGAACACATACGTCCAAAAAAATGTTTGTTATGTGCTAAAATAGAGTTTACAGATGGTTTTTACATTGTTCGCCGAGGAAATCGAATTCGAATAATTTTGTAACAATGTAAAAACCATCTGCAGACTCTATTTTCGCATGAAACGAACATTTTTTTGGACGCATGTGTCCAGAATTGAAATAGAATTTGCGCTAAGTTGGCCTTTTTTTGCGTTTTTGACGCCTGGGCTCGAATAATAATCGAAATGTGACACATTTCGACCAAAAGGAGGTGGGCGACTAGGGATGGGCCTTAAAAAGAAATGTATGTGTATGTGGTATCACATAGAAGCCAGACTCTTTCCGTATAAGAACAAAAATCTAGAAAACCAAAAAATCTAAAATTCCGAATATTTCTACGACGATATATTATGTATGCATAGAGATAATCTTTCTCATACCTAACACGAAGTATGGGGATTGATGATGATAATTGTATAACAAATGTTAGATCGCGGAGAGAAATCGTGTGTTAAAATTTTACGTCATCCGATTCCCAACCTTTCATAATAAATTGATATTATATATATATATGTGAATTTATATTAATTAAGCACAAGGATTCTCGACGTCATATATAAATTCCGACACCGCGTTCTCGCTCAAAATTTACGAACCTATAATAATATGTACAAGAGAATATACCTATATCGTTCCAGCGCGCGTTCTATGTATAAATTATATATTATAGATCGCTATAACTGCGTTTGTATCATATCGTCGTTAATATTTCTTTCACCATTTTTGATGTCACAATTTTATATTCGATTTTTTAACACACTATAATTATTTTTCACACATAAAAATAATTCTCCCATAGAATATTTTGATGACGATTAGATGAAATGGGTGAAATACTAGACAATATCTTATCATACACTCAGAAAAATAACAAACAAAATTTGGTTATTATATGCACAATCACATTTTTTTGTTCAGTCAATCAAATTTTTTTGTTCAGTCAACCAAAAATTTTGTTGGGATGACCAAAATTTTGTTGGAACAACCAAAATTTTTGGTTGACTGAACAAAAAATTTGATTGTGCATATAATAACCCAAATTTTGATTGTGTCAACAAGACTTTTCTCTGAGTGTACACGCGTTTAGTAGTTCGATTTGAAAAACTCTATATAGCTGCTGAAAAAGTAAAAAAAAAAAAAAAAAAAAGGAACACACACACAACTAGGTGTATATAGAATAAATTTAAATGTTCGGTATAAATAAATATACCCAGTGTCACGAATAAAGTGAAAATTTATTGTCACCTATAAAAATAACATCGGTCCACCCATAAGGACAATAAACGTGCTCCATAACGCTAGCTAGCTGCTAGCTCTTTATATCTTTTGGCTAGGCTCCATCTTACCTTCTAACTGCATACATATATATGTATGGGTTATTTTATACGTATAGAAAGATCCATCCGTGTGCATACCTACACCCATATTATATACAAACACACTCTTATAGATCGTAATAATTAGGATTCCTTTTCGCGCCCTTTACTTTTCTAACACTATGGAGTGCGCAGCATCCGAGACGTGGTCCATCGTTTGTTTAAATCCACCGCGGAATGTACCGCTTATATAAACACAACTTTGCTACCGTAATTTCATTGGCTTTAAATGGTTATGACAACATTATATCAGATCCATAATAAGTTTAAATACCAATTAGTCATATCTCTCCCAAAGTCTAATATATATACATATATATATAAATTAATACATCGGTACATCATATTTTTTAGTCAGGAGTATCTACATCGTTTTTATTTCAAATTTCGACCCAAATTATAAATTCATCGCTTTTCTATATTCATTTTTCAATCATCTTATATATATAGAAATTTGTTATTCCCATTCCTTGCGGTTTTTTATTTCGGTTAATTTTTTTTTTTACCTCGAATATACTTCAAAGAATTCCGCGCTATTATTCCGCATGCATACACAGCTAATATACCTACTTCAGGCTTTGGTACATATATTCACATGTTATACCCACACTGATTCATGCATTAATTTCACGCATATATATACATAATACATATATATATATATATATATATATATATGTATCTCTATACACGCATTGCAGCGGTGGTTTCAACTCGACGGCCATTAATTGGCGGACATCTTCGTTCCCCGTTCAACCGGGTTTAATGATCAGACTGTAAAGATGTTTTCTATTTCTATTTTTTTATTACACTACCATAAACCCTCAAGTTCAGTCTCAAGCCTGCAGGCCAAACCCATGTATAGGTACTATACCTATATATACCTATATATTCACCATGAGAATCCAAAGTCCCGCATGATCTTCACGCTGCAGTACCATATATTTTAAACCACCATATCTCCGATCCCAGATTATTATTATTATTATTATTATTGTTCTTAGTTGAAGAAGAATAAAAAACAGAAAAGAAAAATTCATGATCTTATAATAACTAGGTATACGATCTTCGCAAAATCATAAATATTATGTAATATATCCTCAACATATATATACACAATAGGGTGGTTCAAAAAAGACCTAATTTCTCAGATGTTGCTGCTCATCCGTGAATATGTTGTTTGGGATTTTTAAAAATTATTCCTATTTTTTTGAGCTCTATAGGACAATATTTACTACTGCCTCAGTGAAGTTGAAATTTCGAAATTTTGCCATTTTTGGCAATTTCAAAGTTCTCAGATCAAAGCGCTCATCTGGCTACCTCGAGATTCTCATTCAATGAGCATGTTGGTTCAAGATGAGACTCGTACGATAATATTTAGTACTGCCTCCGAGACATTGGAGTTTTTTTCAATATTTTGCGTTTTTCGGAGATTCGATCGCCAGGTGCTGCTCATGAGACAGTTTCATCTTACCAATATAAGGAAGAAATCCAAGCAGTTTGCAGTCTGCGGGACCATTTTTACTACTGCCTCGTTGAGGGCGACTTTCCTTCAAGTAAAATTAGCAACATGAGGCAGTAGTAAAAATGGTTCCACAGACTGCAAACTTCGTGTACTTCTTCCTTAAAATGGTAAGAAAAGACTGTCTCATGAGCAACACCTGGCGATCGAATCTCTAAGAAAACCCCTAAATAGTGAAAAAACTTCAATGTCTCTGAGGCAGTACTAAATATTATCGTACGAGTCTCATCTTGAACCAACATCCTCATTGAATGAGAACCTAGAGGTAGCCAGATGAGGACTTTGATCTGAGAACTTTGAAATTGCCAAAAATGGCAAAATTTCGAAATTTCAACTTCACTGAGGCAGTAGTAAATATTGTCCTATAGAGTTCAAAAAAATGTAATAATTTTTCAAAATCATAAACAACATATTCACGAATGAGCAGCAACATCTGAGAAATTAGGTCTTTTTTGAACCTGCACCCTAATATACAAGCTTCAATTTTTGCTAAATTTTTCTATATAAGATGGCGGAAAAAATACAATATGAAGACACATATATATGTACTTTTATGTAGGCATAGTTATACAGCTCCTAGGCGTGGGATGCAAGTGTGTCTCTCGGATTTTGCCGTGCGAATCTGAGCTTACAACACCTTTGGGTAAAACTGTAGGGTACCAGAGTGCAGAGAGCTTGAAAGCTATCATAACTTTACATAAAATTAGTGGCTAAAAGCCCGGCTTCGGGTATGCTATCTAACGGCAGCTAGAGAGCTAGATGATAGTTCGTAGAGGTTTAACTGCGCGACGAACATCAGCTACGACCAACGAGTTTGATGTAATGGACCACCGAGATAATTGCCGGATATTATCATTAGATGCGGGGGAAGAGATGGGCCGCTCTTTCCACTAACGACTACAATTTATCATTAAATATATATACCCACAGCACTGTATCTACCTGGCTGCGAGATCACCAGACGCGAGCTATAATAATTCTGTTTCGATTTTATAGAATTCGTTGAAAACTTTTAATTATTCATGGATTTATATACCGTAAAATAATTATTTTAGATATTTTATACAAAAGTTAGGAGAACTTAGGTATATTATAAGGATCCGGAGTAAGTCGTTCCGTTTGTTTCTTCTAGCTATCGCATATTTCCCACGCGGAGGTGAAGAAGTGCGATAAGAAAGTCGAGTTCCTGGGTTTACTTCCCTCGATATACGAAGTTCCTGGGACTACGATTTTGGTTCTTACATTTTGGGTACAATGCCCGCTGTATGCTAGGCACTATCACAGAAAAATCGTATCGTTGTATCAAATAAAAAAAAAAAAAAAAAAAAAAAAAAAAACGGAGAGATCACAATTTTTGAATGTTGATCAAATTTTCTATTCGAAATCGATTTTGAATTGACAGAATTGAAATTTGGACATATTTGGCCAAAATGTTTGTCACCTCGAATGAGTATACCGATCACTCACAAAATTTCATCCAGAAAGAAATTAAAGCTTTTTTTAAAACCCATATTTTCATCCCCTTAGCGAACTAAGGGATCGATTTAGCTAAAAATGAGTAAATAATTTGAATTTGTATTTAAAAATCTACTAAATAAAAAAAAAAAAAAAAAAAAAAAAAAACCGCGTTGGGTCAAAAACGAAGGTGTTAGCGGAGCAGGTAGGTATAAGAAAGATAAGCGGAACGCGTCTGAAGCCTCGTCTGTATAATATCGTTACATATGAGATGTCTTTTCGAGATAACAATATATAATTCTTTATTCTTTAAAATACACTGTGAACATATTCGTGTGGATAATAATAGACTATATATTACGTCCATAAGTTAAAAAAGACTTAGACCTGCGGAAAAAAAAAAAAAATTTACACTCGTTTAGTTTTATAACGGTGATGCTGGTGCAGAGCCGTTATATAGCCAACTATACATATAAGTAGATATATTTGTATTTATAGGCTAGCATAAAATACACGAAAGATATGTATATAGGTATAAATGCGTATGGGCGCATAAACGCGTATAAACAAATCGTAAATATTCAGCGTCAAATCTATTAGGTACTTATAATTATGGCCTCTGCAACATATTATAGACACGCGACTTCTTCCCGCGAAGACTTCCGGTTGTAATTCTGCAGCAATTCAGATTTTCATCACTTTATATTTTCTTATTTAGTATAGAGTGACAATTGCGCCATTGACCAACACCGGAACGCATCTAAACGCATACTAACTCAAAAGTCATTATATTCGTCTGTCAAGTTAGCCTATAGTCAAGGCCGTTTACTTCTTCTTCTTCTTCTCCTCTTGAATGACAAACAGGAACTTGAATAGCTGCGTCCTTACGCCATTAGCCATAGCGGTTACTTTCCAGTCACAACAATCATTAAATATGACGCAAAGTGATTTACAATACCTAAACGGTTTATTTAACACCAGATATTCTTTACACTCTTTGATATAATAAACAAGTCTCGTTTATATATCAACGTTTCGATAAATTCCATTTTTTTTTACACCAATAACTTCGAACAAAGTTCTTACTTTCATAGTTTTTTCAAACCAAAGTTTTGCCCGTCTTAAAGAACGGTTTTAAAAATGAAAGAGTCGAAGTATGCCAAGACAGTGACAAAATTTTTGGTTTAGTTCATTAAAGTGCACGGAAAAAAAAATTGTTGCTGAATTTATTATGTTGAGTAGCTATACATATAGGACAACACTTTTTTGTAGTAGAAATTACCACAATTCTGGTATTTGGTACACAGGAGCATTAGTAAATTTCAATGTCCTAATGAGTAAATGTTACCACAATAATAATTGTTGTCATTTCTAGTGCAAAAAAGTGTTGTCCTATATCCAGCTGCTCATTTTTTTCCGTGTGTGAATACCCGATTCCGTTTGTTCCATTTTTGGATCTCCTTTGCAGGTTTCGAGAGATTAAGTCCAGGGTACGTCTGATGGGCCACGTTTTGGAATTTTACAACGTTCCTTGCAGCTCACGTCGAAGAATCGGAGTCTTTTCAATTCGTTCTTAAACAATGTTCATTTTATTGCCTTATCGTCTTTATAATCTTTGTCGGTATAGGTATTATGGCTATAGTTCTTGTACGCACGTAGATATACCTTTTTTTTTTTTTTTCACTCAGGTAAATAATTCTTTCCTATTTCTTATATATACATTTGAACGCAAGTGCGGCTAGCTGCAGAACTTAGGCCAGGCTTCACTGCGCAGTTCATATAGCTAGACTATATCCTTTATTACCAAGGACTGCTATGCAGAGGTAGGTAGCTTAGCTTGTAGTAAAAAGAAAATATCGTGTATACTACAACTACAGTGTACAGATGGACTGTGCTGCACTGCCTTCATACTACTCATACCTACCTACTCATTTTCTACATCCAAAAACCCAGAATACCGACATACCATGCCAGGGTTTGCCCATTTTATTGCACCGCACTTAGAGGTATTAGCTGAAGAAACGAGCAACTAAATACACTTTATTTTTCTACAAAGATACGAAAACCTTTCAGATAATCCGTGACGCTTTGACGAAAGGTTATTGCTATGCTGCTGTGTACACGAATTTTATTATATCATGTATTTTCGAATTCAGAGGTAAATTTATGTACTATGTGCCACATTTGTAATTTTGCAAAACTTTTGTGCACTAAATGTGGTGTAAGTTCACAATCATTTTTTACAGTGTGGATATGAGAAACTCCGTAATTTTGTTCAAATTTTGTTGTCAACTTTAGAGGAGTCTGCAAAATTTGAAATTTTAGAAATTCGGCTTCCAAATTTTGTCGACGACTATTTGATCTGACAAAACCCAGAAGTATCAACGAATTTGAATTTCGTAAGTTATAGTTGGACTAATTTTTTGGAAATAGAATTTTTCTTCTATAGCATAAAAGAGGAGGTCGAACGGTTAAATGAACAAATTTCGCATCCGGGATGGTATTTCGGTTCGGAATTCGCTTCAGCATTGAGAAAACTAGACATCCTCGGTTCTGCGCAGGTAATACAAACAAGTTTTTATAGTTATTTTGAAATTTGATTCAACCGTTCGCTGCAGTCCAGCGTATATATCGGATTGTTCAGGTAACCGTGAAATGCACTTCAGGCATAGATGCAGTGTGTCTCCGAATTTTATGGGCCATGGAGGTTCGGGCACCATATTGGAGCCAAAAACTCTGCCTTCCTGGATCTGTTGGTCCTTTCGGCAAAGGTACAACCGCATCAGAACCGCTTGCCTTCTTCTTATTGGAGATTTTTAATACCGGCTCCTCCTATTAGGGTCCAGCTGCCCCAAAACCTATTTCTTTGTGTCTACAATATATCCTGCGAGATTGCCGCCTGGTGAGACGCTTCTGCATTCTATTGTGCCAACAACCAAACACCGGCGCGGTCTTGGTTCGTTATAACTTACAATTTGTATAAGGGATGCTGCTAGGGGCAGTTCCAAGTTATTAGGCGGTTCCAAACTCCAGCCTGCAGCTAGTGCACCCTGTCACTTGATCAACCGGTCCAACAGCTTTGCACCTCATGAATATATACCCGTCCCGACGCCTCGAAGCTTGGATTTTATTCTCCATTTTATATGCGTCGAAGCGATTAGTAGATATGAATGTGCCTTCTTCTTCTTCTTCTTCTTCTTCTTCTTCTTGTTTGAATTTCTCGTTTAACGGTTCCTTCAGGATCCGTGAATCCCTTTATTCCACGAACATATATCTTCTTGATACATTTCATGTCACTCATTCGGAATATTCAATCAGTTGACACAGAGAGGAGGGATTTTTTGTACTGAATGAATCCAGGAATCAAATATGGCGACATTAATGTTCTCTTCGTTTGATGAAATGGAAATCGATTCAGAGGAATATAAAAGTACGATTGTAAAGTACGCTTTATAAGATTGCTTGTAAAGTACGATTTATATTCTTTAACGAAGCCCTAGACACAGATGACTTCAGCAATACTGTGGAATACACAGAAAAAAAGGTTAACTTGAGCCAAGAAAATTATTCTTGATTGAAGATAATTTTGCGGTCCAAAAATAAAGACCGAAATTTTCTCGGATCAAATCAAAATTTTTCTCGAACCAAGAAAATTGTTCCCAAGAAAATTGTCCCAATTTTCTTGGTTCGAGAAAAATTTTGATTTGATCCGAGAAAATTTCGGTCTTCATTTTTGGACCGCAAAATTGTCTTGAATCAAGTTAACCTTTCTTTCTGTGTAGGTCTGTACTGTGAGAAAGCGCAAACAGATTCTACAAAAGCCATGAATCTTTTATAATTATACAAAATAAAATAAAAAAAATTAATAAACAATCATTAATATTGAAGTTCTTGAAAAATTCTTTGATGTTTAAGTTCTTCTTCTATGAGGTAACCAATAGAATTTTTTTCTATCTGATGTATGGGGTAGGACGAATTTTAGAGAATTGTCTAGGATCGAATAAAATGGATGAATAAAAGTCTGCTATTTTCTTTATCTTGTGAGTTTTTCAGCTATATCGTTTAGCGGGTGGAATAATGACGACGCAATGCAACAGATGTCGTTACTGCTCAACGGTCAATGTTGTTAGACGATAGATTTAAAATTTTTTCCCGCCGCGCATATCAAGTCCAGTTTTAATGTAACGACAAGGCATGACTGTATAAGTATTCAATGTGAAAAAGAAACTATCTGCACATTAGTGGCACAAAGAATTATTATACATTAATTTTTTACTATTATCATTATATTAAATTAAAATCGTAGTTTGATAACAATAATTATAAAAAAAATATTAATACCTATCTACTAGGAAATAGGAGAATGGAACTTGAATTCTTGTATTTTTAATATTATTATATACCATAATTTTATCTGACGACAAATTCAAATAATGTATTTAGAAATGATTTATTGAAAGATATTTCGAAATATGTCTATATTGTATCATTTTTATCTTATTGCACCTCCTGGTCATTTCATACCTGAAATGAAGATTCGTAGGTAGGAAAAAGCGAAAAATAACGAAGCAATTAATTTCTATAATATGTATGTATTTAAGAATTTATGGGTTGCCTATAGTCAAAGTTATGAACAAATTGTCATTGTTTCTTAAAAATAAATATGTATATCAATCGCAAATGATCCAGCCTCTTTGCTTTCTTCCTAATATACAGTTTAGCAAATTCGGCGTATTTCTATAAAGCATAGCGTTAACGCAGTCCCCATCCGTACTCGTTGACGCCAAGAAGGCCACTGAACTCACGACAAGTGCTTCTACTCTAGGTCAAGGTCAGTGTTCGGCCTTGCCCGGCTTGCCCGGCTTGCCGAGTCAACAGGATGCGAAATGGTATTGCCATCTCGCAGTTGAATTGACGAACTACTTGTGCCGCAAACATCAGTGCGCTTTATTATTCACAACCCGCACGACAGGATTGCAATTTCTAACTTGTAGTTGCATTGAATAAGGCGCATCAATGTTGTGGCAAAATGAGTCAGTGGCTTCGGCATTCGCTGCTCTTGTTTTAAATTAAATCTGAAATGACGCGTTCGAAGTCTGGCCAGTTCTAATTAACATACAATATTTTTGACAGAACCTCATGCAATTTTATTGATACCAAATTTTGAATCAAATGAATAGAGAAGTTAAATCGTATACAGCTACGGTCTAGATAATGATACTGTCATTAAACTAGGAGAAAGAAATCTTAGTCCAATTTTGCAGCTGAACATCAGCTCTATTAATTTCGAACAATGGATCACGACTCACGACCAACGAGTTTAATCTGTCAAGTCCAGCGAATAACTTATTTGGTAAAGTGTGAATTCTGTTATTGCTCAAATCGATTGACTGGACCGACGAGAGTCCCTCGAATGCACCAGCCTCGATCTCGGAAATCTGGTTGTCCTGAAGATCCAAGTCGATCAAGTGAGATAATCCGTCAAATGTCCCTCGCGGAATATATCTCAATTCGTTATTGCTGAGATCCAAAATTTCCAGCTTAGTCAAACCGTTGAAATTATTCGGTTTTATTATCGATAACTTGTTGAACGATAATGAGAGAGTAAGCAATTGTCCAAGTTCCGCAAAAGACCCAAGAGAAATGTCATTTATTTTATTTGAAGCTAGCCCTAAATTCACCAATTGTGAAAGTCCAGAAAGTGAATACTGATTTATTGCCTGGATATCGTTCGTCTGTAAATTCAAAAACCTCAGCTTAGACAGTCCGTTGAAAGTCCCATCTGGTATATTGTTGATTTGATTATCTGGCAGCCACAACATCCGTAGCTCAGACAATTCCTTGAATAAATCAGGGACTAGCCTGATAGTGTATCTATTTTCGGCAATGACGAGTCTTTCCAAATTCTTCAGTCCAGAAAATACTCCAGGTTGTAAATTTGAATCAAGGACTCCATCCTCAAGATGTAATATCCTGATCGAAAGATTTTTGAAAGCCCCAGGCTGGATTGATACCAAGCAGCAGATACGTAGCGAAGTAGGTCTGTTCCGTATTTGCGTTACGTTCAATAAATCACCCCTGAATTCACACACCCTAAAGGCAGCCTTCTCAATCTCACACGTTGGTCCTGACTGGGCCAGACCAACAGCCAGGAGAAAATTCACCATCACTATGAAACGAAACATGACTTCTTCCTTCGAAATCGATTACTCTACTATCCTGACTATTTATCGCTGCCTTTCTTTTATACCTTATGTTAAGACAGACTTGTTTATTTGATACAAAGCGATAATTCAATGGCTTTTAGCTAAAGTGACGTGGAGTTTGAGGAAAATAAAAACAGCTTAGGGTATGTTATGTACACGGCTAACAATTATACCGTTCGACCTTTAGTATTGTTATCATTCCTCTATGGATTGACTATATTATACAGTAAGAAGGTTCAAGTTTTCTTGTGACAAACAGAATGAGAGACTCACATAGTAACATACGTGATACAGGACGTTGACTCACTTCAAACACGGAGAAAATTTTATTGAAGAGATTGCCACACTACGTATAGTAGTGTTGGGATATATATTCAATATGGCGATCGTTCCGATACTTGTACTTAATTTTCCACGAATATACTCTCTAAATTTGAATCAGTGAAAACTACTGACAATCAGTGAATAGTCACTGGTTTACAGTTATAAGTCTGCCAATTCAATTTTGTGCCGATTTGATGAAAATTAAAACCACGTGTATGCTCAGTAAGGTGGTTCAAAAAAGACCTAATTTCTCAGATGTTGCTGCTCATTCGTGAATATGTTGTTTGTGATTTTGAAAAATTGTTCCATTTTTTTTTTTAGCTCTATAGGATAATATTTACTACTGCCTCAGTGAAGTTGAAATTTCGAAATTTTGCCATTTTTAGCCATTTCAAAGTTCTCAGATCAAAGTCCTCATCTGGCTACCTCTAGGTTCTCATTCAATGAGGATGTTGGTTCAAGATGAGACTTGTACGATAATATTTAGTACTGCCTCAGAGACATTGAAGTTTTTTCACTATTTAGGGGTTTTCTTAGAGATTCGATCGCCAGGTGTTGCTCATGAGACAGTCTTTTCTTACCATTTTAAGGCAGAAGTACACGAAGTTAGCAGTCTGTGGGACCATTTTTACTACTGTCTCATGTTGCTAATTTTACTTGAAGGAAAGGCGCCCTCAATGAGGCAGTAGTAAAAATGGTCCCGCAGACTGCAAACTGCTTGGATTTCTTCCTTATATTGGTAAGATGAAACTGTCTCATGAGCAGCATCTGGCGATCGAATCTCCGAAAAAACGTAAAATATTGAAAAAAACTCCAATGTCTCCGAGGCAGTACTAAATATTATCGTACGAGTCTCATCTTGAACCAACATGCTCATTGAATGAGAATCTCGAGGTAGCCAGATGAGCGTTTTGATCTGAGAACTTTGAAATTGCCAAAAATGGCAAAATTTCGAAATTTCAACTTCACTGAGGCAGTAGTAAATATTGTGGCGTGCCATATTGTTTATTTTTTGTTCCTGTTTTTATCCTTTTTGTTTTGGTTGCTTTGAGTTTTTAGTTTTGTTTTACGACTATCTTAGAGTTAGAGCTCACCCTCTGTTATACCAACATACATCGCAGACCATTGACCAAACCCGATCTGAGGAATAACTCTGTCACGCTGATCCCGGGATTATTCTAAAAATGACTTCACCTTAATATCGTTATAGTTGAATATGATGAACCGCGATTTATGTTTTTACAAAATATCACGTTGGATGTTTTTCGACTTCATTTATCCTCCACATTTTATCTATCGACAATCTCAATTCGCAGAAATAACCATGATGGATGATGAAATTTATTTGAACAATTTTAACGTTAATCAGCAATTAGAGTTTGTTGTTATTCCACAGAATGGAAGGATTCATGTGGATTCAAACTGTTATTACACAAAGGCACATTTCGCATGAAGCCCTTGTTCGTGGAAATAACATTCACAAGTCGTAATACTGATATCGTTTTGTCTCTTGCGTAAGCACGCTCACGTAACATAGCGATAGTGGCCGAAGTGAAGATTGTTGCTCTAACACACAGGGCACGAGGGCATAAGAATGATCGGATGAGTATATGTATCAAGAAAAAAGGACTCGCCAGGACAACTTATTTCACATGAATAGTTATAGGGTAGCGAATCAAACGAGCACAACCGAGTTGATCATGCTTCGTTTCGCGCTGATTTCCAGCTTGCCATTTGTTAGTCAGAATCTTCACGTATATTCTCGTTTCATGTCAAACATGGTAACAATTAGACAATCTGTCGATTCAACTCTGGGATTATCATCTGAACTACGCAGGGAAGATAATGGTTGAAAATTTATGAGACAGGTGAACACGCGGTGCAATTTGTCCAATTTGTGCATATTTCATCATGATTATTGAGAAAGGAGATGAGATTTTAGATTCATTATCAGGCAATATGTGTGGAGGCTAAAGTTCAAATGATATCTCTATGTGTGTGCGTCGGGTATAAGTAGTTGAGATAGCGGAGAGAGCGAGCACAAATGAGGTAATCATGTTTCGCTTCGCGGTGATTTGGAACTTCTTCTTGGCTGTGGCGCTGGCCCAGGTAGAGACGACGTGTGAGAGTCCGGGTTCATTTTACATTTGTTCCACTGGAGGTGTTTTAACAGAAGTGACCGAATATCGTCATGAAGATTCTCTCGCCATTCCATACTTCACTTCGGTAACAATAGAACCGGGGGCCTTCAAAAATCTTACAATAAAAACTTTGAGTCTGATTTGTGAAACCCAAACTTTAACTTTACAACCCAGAGTGTTTAATGGATTGCCGAGATTGATCCATCTCGAAATTCATCACAGTGACATGAAGCTAATTCCCAATTCATTTCAAGATCTGACCCAGTTAAGGACTTTGAGTTTGACGGGAAACAAGATCAGTCATGTACCGAATGGGACTTTCAACGGGTTGTCTACAGTGAGATTGTTGCGGCTGCACTTCGGTGACATATTTGCCATAAATCAAACCACATTTTACGGACTCTCGGAGCTGCGGAAACTTCACCTAAATGGCAATAAAATAGCTACCATTGCATTAGAGTGTTTTGTAAACAATGAGAAATTAGTCTTTCTTAATTTAAATCGCAACAATTTGAAAGAACTGAAACCGAACAATTTTGGAAGATTACCACGACTGAAGCAGCTGGCACTTAGAAAGAATGAATTAATAACGACTAATTTGAGCGCTTTTATTGGTCTCAGTTCTTTGGAAAGGTTGTGGCTTGAGGGCAACCAGATTACTGATTTCGATTTTTCAAATTCAAACGGGCAGCTGCCGGAGCTAAAGGAGTTGCGATTGTCTTTTAACAAAATCAGCTACATTCGGAATAATTCTTTCAATGGGTTACCTGAGTTGACTCACCTCTACCTGGTCGAAAACAACATTTCCACGATCAATCACATGACATTTCACGGACTTTCAAAACTCCAATCTTTATACTTAGAGTTCAATAAAATAGCCAGCATTGGATCCGAGTCTTTCGCCCATCTCGGGGAACTATCGTATCTTGATTTGAGGCACAACCATTTAACGCTGTTGAAACCCAACATCTTCGGAGGACTGCAAAATCTGAAATCTTTGTATCTTGGCGGTAATCAAATTACCCCGATGGATTTAAGCACTTTCGTTAGTCTCAGTTCTTTGGAACTTCTGATGCTTGATTCCAACCAGATTTCTGATTTCTTCTTCTCTGATCCAAATGGCAAGCTGCAGCATCAGGAGGGTTTGGGATTAACCAATAACAAATTTAACCATATTCGAGATGGGGCTTTCAACGGGCTACCTGAGGTGGTGTCCTTCAGCCTGTATGGAAATGATATTTCCGCTATAAACCGGACCACATTCGACGGACTTCCGAGCCTGGTACACTTATATCTAGAGAAAAATAAGATAGCTACCATTGCGTCTGGATCTTTTGCAAACCAACGGGAATTACATTTTCTTTACTTGGGCTCCAATAGCTTGACGGAAATAAACTCTCATATGTTCAGAGGATTGCATAATCTATTGTGGCTGTTTCTTGACCATAATCAAATCACCGTTATCCCTTCAAGTGTTTTTTCTAATATGAGCAGTTTGCAAGTGCTAGACCTTAGCTATAACGAGATTTCCGCTCTTGGAGATCGTGCATTCGAAGGACTCGTGTCCGTGGAACTAATTAATTTATCCAACAACAAAATTCACAACTTACCAACTGGTTTATTCTCTGAGACTTTCATCTTCAAATACCTCTGCTTGTCTAATAACACTTTGACTGAGACTGATACATCTGTCCTGCAATTGCCAAGTTCCATTACAGTCTATTTCAATAAGTCGTCGAGCTACGATTTTATTTTCTCAGTACTATAATTATTACTTTCTTGCAACTCGTGTATTCGACACTAATAAATTTATAAACATTATCCAGCGTCACGAAATCTTCAGATAAATATTTCTCCAATGTCTATATTTGAACATTAAATAATTTCAATACGTTATTTCATTTTTGAATGAATATATTACAAATTATTTGCGTATGGATATTACGTGGGAAATAATAAAACCCAATCGTCGATGGAATCGGTGATTTTTTTTTCTTTCTTATATGTACAGGGTGTCCCAATTTAAAGTACGCATTACGTTTTCAGCCGGTAAATGTGTCCTACAAAAGTTGTCCGGTTCAGAGGGGGACACATGAAGAATTTTTTTTTGGCGGTGCAGCATCATAATTGGTGATGCTGTGGAGGATGGACCAGTTTTTTTAAATGGAATCATACATTTTTGTTTCAACTAAAATATTCTTTATTCAAAAATGTACAATTTTCTCAGGAAACTTTTTTTTTGTAAAATGAATAGTTCGTAAGATAGAACAAAAAAACAAATACCACCATCAACAGCAAAACGTCTCTGTGATATGTGGAATATGTCGGAGCATCAGTGGGGGGACTATAGATGTTCAAAAATACCACCATCAAGAGCAAGACATGCTCTCACTCGCTTTTCGAAGCTCTGCGCCGTTTTCGAAATGATTGCCCAGAGCTTCGAAAAGCGAATGAGAGCATGTTTTGCTCTTGATGGTAGTATTTTTGAACATCTGTAGTCACCCCACTGATGCTCCGACATATCCCACATATCACAGAGACGTTTTGCTGTTGATGGTGGTATTTGTTTTTTTGTTCTACCTCACGAACTATTCATTTTACAAAAAAAAAGTTTCCTGAGAAAATTGTACATTTTTGAATAAAGAATATTTTATTTCATTGTGTAGTGGCTCTATCGTTCGAACCCTATTAATTCATACCATATGTGAATTTATCGGACCAGTCGAACCAAATTTTTAAGTCTTCTAACTGAAGCTCACCTCTATATAGAGCGTGCAATCTCCAGATAGACCGAAAAAAACGGAAGTGCATCATAATTATTTTTTCAAGTAAAAATTCCTTCAGCCCGGGTTTGAACCGGGACCTCCGCATTTGTACTGCGACGCCTTGTCCAATTAGACCACTGAAGGACTGAAGGAATCTTTACTTGAATTTCATGTTATTGTCATTGACCTCTTAGTCCACAGGTCTGTGTTTATTTCATTGTGTAGTGACTCTATCGTTCGAAACCTATTAATTCATACCATATGTGAATTTATCGGACCAGTCGAACCAAATTTTTAAGTCTTCTAACTGAAGCTCACCTCTATATAGAGCGTGCAATCTCCAGATAGACCGAAAAAAACGGAAGTGCATCATAATTATTTTTTCAAGTAAAAAAAAATTTGGTTCGACTGGTCCGATAAATTCACATATGGTATGAATTAATAGGTTTCGAACGATAGAGTCACTACACAATGAAATAAACACAGACCTGTGGACTAAGAGGTCAATGACAATAACATGAAATTCAAGTAAAGATTCCTTCAGTCCTTCAGTGGTCTAATTGGACAAGGCGTCGCAGTACAAATGCGGAGGTCCCGGTTCAAACCCGGGCTGAAGGAATTTTTACTTGAAAAAATAATTATGATGCACTTCCGTTTTTTTCGGTCTATCTGGAGATTGCACGCTCTATATAGAGGTGAGCTTCAGTTAGAAGACTTAAAAATTTGGTTCGACTGGTCCGATAAATTCACATATGGAAAGAATATTTTAGTTGAAATAAAAATGTATGATTCCATTTAAAAAAAACTGGTCCATCCTCCACAGCATCACCAATTATGATGCTGGACCGCCAAAAAAAAATTCTTCATGTGTCCCCCGCTGAACCGGACAACTTTTGTAGGACACATTTGCCAATTGAAACGTTAGGTCGGCTGAAAACGTAATGCGTACTTTAAATTGGGACACCCTGTACAATAGCATGAGATTTTCTTGGTCTTTTATCATCACCTTCTTCTGCTTTTTCTTCGCCTTACTCTTCTTTCTTGCAATATAATAATAATATATTGTAACGTTCCGGCTGTGCTGGGCACCGCCAGTGCAGCCGAACCGCGTCCATCGCACATTCCGCGATGCGCATCACGCGATTCCGCGGATCACGCGGATTATCGCTATAAAAGCTATCGGGTTATCAACCCAGTGGCGTAGCTAGGTGGTTAAGGGCCCCGGGGCAAAAAAAAAAAAAAATGTGCCCCCCTTCTTCTATGCGGCTAGAGCCCTTATGGCCGTTTTCTCCGACGCGGTTTAGACTCGTTCAATTTTTTGAAGATAGTTTTGACGCAGGATAAACTGTGTTCAAAATTCGATTAGCGTTAGAAAAAACGGGTAACTTGTTCGGGTAAATTTATCGAATTTTGTAGAGTTTCGTGAGTCGTGAGAGACTGATCAAATATGTCAAAAGCAGTCTATCCACGAGGGAACAAGGCCAGGTATCGTAAAGACTAAGAAAAACTTGAAAATTTTAAAAACAGTTCGCGAAATGTTATGCCTTTCCGAGACTTCTTTCCCATATTATTTCTTCTGCGTGGGATTCCGACGAATAAAACTACAATGTTATGTACAAATTTTTATTCATAACTCTCTCGTGAATATTTCATATTGTTGTTAGATTGAATGGCTGGTATCAATAAAACGAAGTAGATGCTAATGCTTGAAGCAGATGCTTCGGATTCGGAGTAGATACTTCAGATGCGTAGCATGCTTTCGCTTCCGTAGTACCTACTCCTATGTGCGTAGTAGGTGCTTCGTACATAGGAGTTAATACTAGTGTTTCGTAGTACCTACTCCTAGCTTGAAGTAGGTACTCCGTTTTTGAGCCGGGCGTAGTATCTACTACAGTTTGAATGAAGCTGCTGTCCGAGCAACTTCGCAGACGGGCTACTTCGCTAAATAAGTGGAAATAGCCGCTTTTATGAATATTAGACGACGGATAAAAGTTTATAATAATCGGAGGGAATATGACGAACACGTGTACCGCAACTTGATGTTCGGTATTTTATATCCAGAAATTATTTTATACTACTACTATAGTGTAGATACTACAGTATTGAAGCAAATGCTTCTTGGGAGTAGCAGATACTTCACTCGCGTAGCATGTGCTACACGAGGGAAGCATCTACTACGCAAGTGAAGTATTTACTACGAGGTGAAGTATTAACCCCTACATGCTTCGTAGTAGATGCTAATACTTGAAGCATTAGTATCTACTTCGTTTTATTGATACCAGCCAATGAAACACGGTGACAATGATTATTGTAATAAGAATTTATTTGTATTAGAACCCAATAAACCATAACGTAAAAAAAATAGGACTAATGTCCGCCCGAAAAACGTATATTAAACGTTATAAAGCGCGTATACGTGAAATATACGCTTTTCGGGCGGACATTAGTCCTATTTTTTCTACGTTATGGTTTATTGGGAAGGACAAGACGCGTGTACATTAGGCCGGAGTGAAAAAGGTCAATTTTCGCGGATCGTATTCTAATAGTGCGGGAAAGCTACGTCTTGGCATCACTCAAAACTGTGCGAAAGGAAAAAATTTACAATAGATATCTTCTGTTCTGGCAAATGCCCCAAAGTTTTGAATTTTTTAACACGGGGTTTATATTGAGAAAAGAGGCAAAAAGACAAATTGGCACTGAAAAATTCATAAAAACTCACTGGGTCGGCCGATTTCAGTCTTCCTACGCTTATTCGAAGTGGGAAGAATATAGCTTTCGTTTGACGTTTTGAAATTCAGAATATCGTTCTCAGTTTCAAAGATACACGCGTTTGAAAATCGAGTTTTTCCTTAAAAAAACTCCATTTTTCAATTTTGTATCTTCTAAAGTAAGTAAGATATTTTGAATTTCAAAACGTCAAACGAAAGCTACATTTTTCCCGCCTCGAATAAGCATAGGAAGACTGAAATCGGCAGACCCAATGAGTTTTTATGAATTTTTTTGTCTTAATACGCAATAAGCTTCTCTTCTTCTTGAATAAATTCCAAAATTAACAGACACTGGGGATCCACTGGACCCCGGACAAAGTTCGACCTTTTGAAAATCTATTTTAAATCTAGTTTTATTTGATTTTTTTTCACCTTCTTGAAATTAATTTTTGCGGATGCAACCTCTTTTCCTTTGTTCTTGAAGGTTTGAAGTATGCTTAAAAATTTGTTCTACTCCAGTACGTCTAACAGTTTCGTCGCAATAGGCATTCAAAGTTGTTGATTGTTGATTGTTGTTGATTGTTTGCTCAACAATCAGTTTGCAGACGATAAAAAACGCGAAATTATTATTGATCCAATCGATTGTTCGGACCTCGGCTGTGACATGATGTTGGGACCTGATGATCAATTCTCAGTATTCATACCTGAACATGTGAAAATGGCTGGGCATCTGATCGGCATCTTCATGGGTAAGCACGGGCGTGTATTGTAAATGTGAATTAGTTACGAGATGAATGTTCACGCGACATCGTTTTTATAACAATTCAAAGAAGATTTTTCCATGTTCATATTATCTATGGTGTGAAAAATGTCACCAATCTTTTTACTCGTTTGACAGAAAAAAAGACCTTCAAGGAGTTGTTGTCAGCTGCAGTCTACTGCAGAAGCCGAATATCCTCCCAACTCTTCGTCTACGCTCTGTCAGTGGCGATTCTTCATCGCCCTGACACCAAGCACCTAAAGCTTCCGGGATTATGCTCAGTATTTCCGCACTTATTTATCAACAGCGTTGCCCTTAAGGAGGCCAAGGAAGAAATCAACACGGTCCCAGAAGAGCACCGCGTTAGTATTTGACGATTGATTCAATTGAATCGTCCAATTCAAAGTCTTGCTTACTGATAATTAATCATTACTACTTTTCGTAGAGAGTTATCGAGATAAAACTGGACCGTACAGCTACTGATTTAGATGTCGAACACCGAATCGCCTACTTCAGAGAAGACGTGGGGGTCAATATTCACCACGATCACTGGCATACAATTTATCCCGGCAAGGTTGTTAACTGTAATGAAATTGTGCAGAAGGACAGACGCGGGGAATTGTTCTACTACATGCACCAGCAGATCGTGACACGGTGAGTAGCAGCGTCAAAGTACAATGTCGAGATCGTTATACTATGAGCGTCGACGTATTTCAGCTACAACATCGAGCGTCTATGTAACAAGCTTCGTCGCGTGAAGAGTTTGAACGACTGGCGAGAACCGATACCCGAAGGATTCTTCCCGAAATTAGGAGGAGACATGTTTCCGAACCATTATCCGGGCCGGCACAGCGGCGCTACTCTGAAGGATATCGATCGACAGGGTCGTCGGTTTCAACTCCGAGACCTGGAACGAGTAACCGATCGTATTCTTGAGTCCATTCAGCGACGTTCCATTATCGACGCGAACGGAGCAATCATTGCTCTTGACGAATTCAAAGGTATAGATGTACTGGGTAATATAGTTGAGGCGACCATTCTATCGCCTAATCAACTCTTCTACGGTAATCTGCACAACGATGGACACATGGCGATTGGCGGCTGCCACGACCCCGATCATCGTCATCTGGTAAGTAGTCTCACGATATCTGGTCGTCGACATTGGTTGTTCGTTGGTTTTCATTCCAGGAAAATTGGGGCGTTATGGCAAATAACATTACTGCGATGAGGGATCCCATATTCTACAGGCTGCACACGTTCATCGACGATATTTTTCAAGAACATAAGAATCTCTTGATTCCTTATAGAAAAGATGAGGTGATAATGAAATGACTCGGATTTAGTCATCAACTACGACATTAATATCCCGTTTTTTCTCACTCAGCTCGATTATACGAACATACAAGTAAACAACGTCCAAATCATCAATGAAAAAGGATGTCCAACCGACTCGTTCTACACCCACTGGCAAAAGAGCCGCGTGGATATTTCTGATGGTCTTCCTGGTCATTCATTTGGTCCCCTCTTTGTCAAATTCACTCATCTCAATCACGAGCCGTTCACCTACGAAATAAACATCTCGAATTCTACCGTACGCAACAAGATGGGGACCGTTCGTATCTTCATGGCACCTAGGCATGACGAACGTGGATACCCCATCGTCTTCAGGGAACAAAGGACGCTGATGATTGAACTGGACAAGTTCACCGTGACACGTAAGTCAATTAGTCGATCATCATTGGATTGGTGGGTGAGAGAGAAGCATGTAAGATTGGTAATCGAACTGAACCATAATTTGTCTTGGGTCTGGAATTTTTCTGCAGTTGAACCCGGTACCAACTCTATCATCCGTCGATCCAACGAGTCATCGTTGACAATTCCATTCGAAGAAACCTTTCCCAAACTCGACGGAAGCGCTGACCAGGGGATGACCCCTGAGATGGCTGTGCGACAGGAAAGTTACTGCGGTTGCGGCTGGCCTCAGCACATGCTCATTCCTAAGGGCACAGAAACGGGCTTCACGGTTGACCTCTTCGTCATGGTTTCCGCGGACTCTGCTGTCGAGAAGGTGAGCAAATTTCCCATATCCAAATAGCATAGAGGACGGAATGACGTGTCGACGACTCTTCTTCGTTGACAGTCCAGCTATGTATACCTATGTCCGAATTTGGGTAACCCTTCGTCGCCTTCGCTTTGACATTTATTTAAACCAAACTCTTCGTCATTCAGTCACAGGTCTGTCAAGGCTCGGGACGCTGCAAGGACGCTGCCAGCTTCTGCGGACTCAGAGATAAGAAGTATCCAGACGCTCGTTCGATGGGTTACCCATTCGACCGTCCTCTTCGCCCCACGGTTACCACTTTCCAAGAATTCGAAGAGAGTAACATGGTCCTCAAGGAGATGAACATTTTATTCACTGATAAGGTGAAAGACGACTGATGTCATGAGCAATTCTCATCCAACCACCATCATGGGTGTGAAGGAGATGCGCATTGACGTCACCGCTGACATGATTACCTACTCTAGAGGACCAGTGATTCCGATCCTATATCTTACCATAACACGCGATTAACCTTCAACTCAACAGAGAGTACACGTCATTCAAATCAAGTAACACACATTTATCCAGTCTTTATGAATGATGTGCCGACTAATCTCTTAATTAAACTTCAAACATATCTAAATATATTTCACCAGTCGTTAGAAATTGTTGGAAATTATATGTACTACAATAATAAGTCTGTTTATTTTCTTATAAAAATTATTTTTCAACTCTATTGCATCTACATTCTCCTAGTTAAATAAATGAATATGCCAAAAATATGTTAATATTATTGAATAAACTAATCCATTGTTAACGTAATATGCTGAGTCAATTTTTAATTTTTATGTACTTCATCCAATTCCCTCAGACATGTTACACCAGAATATTATCAATATATGATACAGACTAGTGTGTAGACCTCCTTCTCAACCTTTTCCTGAGGCTTATACCCTATCAAAGCCAGGTAGCAAAGTAGAAGTAGGAGTGTAGTAGTATTAACCCTTCGCAGACACACCTCCCATCTCGATCATAGAAGACACAGAGACCCCCAAAACTTTGAATGCCTATTGCGACGAAACTGTAAGACGTACTGGAGTAGAACAAATTTTTAAGCATACTTCAAACCTTCAATAACAAAGGAAAAGAGGTTGCATCCGCAAAAATTAATTTCAAGAAGGTGAAAAAAAATCAAATAAAACTAGATTTAAAATAGATTTTTAAAAGGTCGAACTTTGTCCGGCGTCCAGTGGACCTCCAGTGTCTGTTGAGGGTTAATACACACAGTATGTATTACCTATTCCTATATCTGCTTCGGAAAATTCGTGTGATGCGCTACCGATCGGAGTCCGAAGCCAAATTCTTCGACATGGTAAACCCCCAAAGCTTTGGTGGTGCGAATTCACCCCTGAAATTTGAGGGTTTTTTTCTGTAAGGGCGGTGTATATATCTCTCGGAATATTTCTGACAGATTTTGGAAAATCCGAAATCGAGGGTTCTCGAATAGGTCAATTCTTTTGTACGACTGATGTGAGAAGAAGAACACAGGAATTCTTTCAACAAAGTGGTTTGAAAAAAAGATTCTTCTGTTTTTCACCAAGATACAGAAAAAGTTTCATCAGGGTTTAGCTGAAAACTATTCAGGCATGTGAATGCACAGTTAATGTACAATTGTTGGGAAGAATATGTGCGGAAATTCCAAAAAAATCGTACCTGGGTTTCCAAGCAATACGAAAACTCCGAAAAAGAGTTTATCATTGGCATACGATCGATCGATCTTCTCCAATAAACGTTTCTGAAAATGACCATCCGATCATCGGATTAACTCAGAATTGAATTTACAATAACTGATCAGGATACGTACACGAAGAAATGTGCACGGAGAAAAAAATATTATCAGAATGACTATCCAACGTATCCTCAAATGACGTATCGTCAGATAAACAATTCGATTTCTCATTATAAAGATACGTTTACCTTATGTTTAATATTTCGTAGTACGATCAAAATAGGGATATAAGTTTGAGTTACGATAAGAATTCGTATATTTGATTTGAATGTACGAATCATTAAAATAGCGATACGTATACTTATTCTGACAATATTTTTTTCTACGCGTGAGGATACTTTGTATAGCTACGGCGCGTCGTCAAGATAAACAACTCACGAACAATTAAACTGCGGTTCGCTGAAATAGCGATACGTATACCTATTCTGATAATATTTTTTTCTCCGTGTGACAACCATTTCTGAACGAAAGTCAAGCACGTTCTCTATTGGTTCATTCCCACACAGCACCCAATATTGTAGCAGCATTGCAGCAATATTGCAATATTGCAACGATATTGCAGTAATATGAGCAATATTGCTACAATATTGGGTGCTGTATGGGTTGAGAATGTCTGGATGTTGGGTCTCCGTTAATTGCTCTGGAGAATCGGACAAACTTGTAGAATTAAAAAATGCATCTTTTGATTCTGTTGGAGACATCGGTCGATCATAGTTCTGCATATTCGTGACTAAAGTCAAGACCCACGGCGTTCATCCTATATCGGTAAGTGTTGGGAAGAAATTCAGAGTAGGGGAAAGGTGGGCAGCCCCGGCCGGCGGGTACCCCCGGTCATCCCGAGTTTTGGACACATACGCAAAATAATAATATCATCGATCCGAATTCCGATTAATGGAAAAATGGATAATTTCAACATCGAGGGGCAAGATCTCGATGAAAATCGGTCATCGTTTTACAGATTTCCAAACGGCGCTTACTCTTACCGAAACGTCGTCTCTCCGACCAAAGTCCACTTCTGAATAGGAGAAGCTGGCGCATTGGATGTTGCACAGTAAAATATTTTTTGTAAAATTTAACACAAAAGTTTGTGTTAACCACTTTTTCTACACAAAATTTGTATTATTTCAACACAATCCGTTGATGTTGAAAAAGCAACACAGCTTCATGTTACACGTAACGCAAAACTATGTTAAAATTTTGTGTTGATTTCAGAATAACATTTAGAAAGTGTTACTTTCGTATGAAATTAACATTTTAAGGGGGGGGTTTACCCAATCAGTTACCTATTTGTCTATTTTCTCCTACACGGGGTAATCAATCGACTTGTCCTTTCGGCAGCCGATGTTTGACGAGTAATGAGTTCGAACTGGTACGTTTGATCGGATAAAATCGGGATTTTTTTATTTTTTTCGATCGAAAAGTATTGGCGTGCCATTTATTGCGACTTATAACAAAGCCCACGCATCAAAAATGCAAAATCGACTCCCTGAGCCCGATTTTGTGAGAAATTCCGAACATAACCATCCCAAAACATCTTTGTTTCCGACAACGATGAAGGTGGAAGTTGTATTCCACGTTTTTGTGGTAATTTTCGCGATTGTCAGAGGCTGGGGGGCGGCCATTGCCGCTACAGCTGCTACAGCTGCTGATTTAATGCGGTGGTTCCCAGAACACCCGTGAGATGTCACCGTGAAAGTATACTATACTATAGTAAAAGGATGAAGTTCAGATGGGCGCGTGGCGACATCTCACGGGCGTTCTGGGAACCACCGCGTTATATCAGCAGCTGTAGCGGCAATGGCCGCCCCCAGTCTCTGACAATCGCGAAAATTACCACAAAAACGTGGAATACAACTTCCACCTTCATCGTTGTCGAAAACAAAGATGTTTTGGGATGGTTATGTTCAGAATTTCTCACAGAATCGGGCTCAGGGAGTCGATTTTGCATTTTTGATGCGTGGGCTTTGATATAAGTCGCAATAAATGGCACGTCAATACTTTTCGATCGAAAAAAATAAAAAAATCCCGATTTCATCCGATCAAACGTACCAGTTCGAACTCATTACTCGTCAAACATCGGCTGCCGAAAGGACAAGTCAATTGATTACCCCGTTTAGGAGAAAATAGACAAATCGGTAACTGATTGGGTAAACCCTCCCCTTAATGTGTTAAAAATTGAAAACAAAAGGCAACACTGAATCATTGTTTAAATTAACACACGAGAGTGTTAAATATTTGACACAAAAATTCTAACACGGACGTTTTTTTTACACAATGACGAATTTCTTCTTACTTATATCACTCCGTGTGATTTTGGACGTTTTACTCACGCTTCGCGTGGCTAAAACCCCCATTTTTCACACCTCCTGAAGTAAAATTTTGTACAATACTCGACGGAAAAACTTCTTCTGTTCTCGTGTGATTGCAGAACTCGCCTTCGGCTCGTGCTGCAACCTCACACTCGTCAGAAAAAGTTTTACCGGACTCGTATTGCAATGCACTATTTTACTTTTCGTCACTTATGGTCAGTCAACGCCTATATGGTGATAAGAAAAGTAGATATTGTTTCGGTCGAAAAGTGACTTTTGCTAATTTCAACAAATCTTTACGCTGTCGACCCTCTAGAATCCGGAGGATTTCTAGAAAAATGTCGGTCTGCTTGTCGGTCTGTCCGATCAATTGATCTGAACGTTCTCTTCTATCGGAAATAAATTGACTTTCAATTTTACATGTGTACATTTTTTTGTAACTTTTTGTTTTTGATATTTCCAAATCAAAATAATGTTTCTTCGAATTCAAACCATTTACTGTATTCTGTATTCAGTACGTTATTACATTGGTTTGTACCGCGATAAAACACTATTTTTATCGTTTTGTTTTCAATGTGCTCATATTCAAGTTCGGTTTGAGTGGTAGTCCTCCAGCTGTAAAACGGGTTACGTCTACTTTCACAAAGGTGAAATTAAAGTATTGGATATAGTTGTTGTTGTGTTCAATTGTGGCGTGCCATACTGTTCATTTTTTATTCCTGTTTTTATCCTTTTTGTTTTGGTTGCTTTGAATTTTTAGTTTTGTTTTACGACTATCTTAGAGTTAGAGATCACCCTTTGTTATATGTACCAACATACATCACAGACCATTGACCAAACTCGATCTCAGGAACAACTCTGTCACGCTGATCCCGGGATTACTCTAAAAGTTACTTCAGATCGACCTTATCGTTATAGTAGTTGAATATGACGAACCACGATTTATGTTTTTACAAAATATCACGTTAAATGTTTTTCGTTTTCATTTATCCTCCACATTTTATCTATCGACAATCTCAATTCGTAGAAATAACCCTGATGGATGATGAAATTTCTTCGAACAATTTTAACGTTGATCAGCAATTAGAGCTTGTTGTTATTCCACAGAATGGAACGATTCATGTAAATTCAAACTGTTACATACACAAAGGCACGTTTCGCATGAAACCCTTGTACGTGGAAATGACATTCACAAGTCGTAATACTGATGTCGTTTTGTCTCTTGCGTAAATACGCTCACATAAGATAGCGATAGTCCCCGAAGTGAAAATTGTTGCTCTAAAATATAAGGCACGAGAGCATAAGAATGATCGGATGGGTATAGCAAGAAAAAAGGACTTGCCAGGACAACTTGTTTTACATGAATAGTTATAGGGTAGCGAATCAAACGAGCACAACCGAGTTGATCATGCTTCGTTTCGCGCTGATTTCCAGTTTGCCATTTGCTAGTCAGAATCTTCACGTATATTCTCGTCTCATGTCAAACATGGTAACAATTAGACAATCTGTCGATTCAACTCTGGGATTATCATCTGAACTACGCAGGGAAGATAATGGTTGAAAATTTATGAGACAGGTGAACACGCGGTGCAATTTGTCCAATTTGTGCATATTTCATCATGATTATTGAGAAAGGAGATGAGATTTTAGATTCATTATCAGGCAATATGTGTGGAGGCTAAAGTTCAAATGATATCTCTATGTGTGTGCGTCGGGTATAAGTAGTTGGGATAGCGGAGAGAGCGAGCACAATTCAGTTAATCATGTTTCGATTCGCGGTGATTGGTAACTTCTTCTTGGCTGTGGCGCTGGCCTACACTGTAAAAAATGTTTGTCGTAAATTTACTAATATTGTATTGGAAGTTTTATGCATATACGGTGTTGTAAATTTACTACATATTTGTGAAGGTATTTTAAATACTTGTCTCTTGAATTTACTGTACTTTTACAGCGACGTTACTGAGCAATAGTGTAGTAATTTTAGCAAACCTGAGTATTATAAATCAACTCATGATTTGCAAATTTAAAATGTATCTGTCTATCAATTTTGATGTGCATGTATTTTGAATATGTCACAGTGATCACGCAATTGTACGAGGCATGTATGCAATCAATTTAATGTACTCTCATAGTCAAGTTACTGAACATTGCGACGCCTCAACGTAGAATTATGATATCTCAAATTGTGGTAAAAAATCATGATATCTCAAATTCTGGCTGAAAACATGATATCTCCAATTCTGGTTGAAGATATTATGTGCTGCAGTCATCAAGTCGGTCAAAAGAAACACATTCGGTAAAAAATGTGGTGTGACTCGGGAGCTGAGAGTGTCAGGGTGAATTGGCGATGCATACTTCTAGTCAATGGGGCATAGATTTACTTGCGAGAGACAGGCAGGCTTTGAAGCATCTATCGGTATAAGGCAGTACTAATCACTGGGGCACTGACGTAAGATTCATAAACGTTTTGGTGATTCTGCTGTCCAGTTTTGTAAAATCGAAAACTTGGTTTTGAAATTGAAATAAATGCTTACCGAATTTACTTTACTAGCCACATTTGTAATTTCAATATACTTGAGCTCAATTTTCTTTAACGTGTCTGTAGTGAATTCAGCAAACTGCTCAGTAAATTTCTAGTAATGTGTAGTGAATTTACAAAACAAATGAGATTACTATACACGTTTAGTGTATTTAAGATGATGTTACGTATTTCTCGTACTGAGTATAGTAAAATTAATTTTTTTGTTGTGAATGTAATAAATATGCATAGTAATTGACTTTCCTACGTGAAATTAGTGATTTTGCAAGATTTTTGTACAGTAAATGTATTGTAAATTCACAATCATTTTTTACAGTGTAGGCAGAGACGACGTGTGAAAGTCCGGGTTCATTTTATATTTGTTCCACTGGAGGTGTTTTAACAGAACTGACCGAATATCGTCATGAAGATTCTCTCGCGATTCCACACTTCGCTTCGGTATCAATAGAACCTGGGGCCTTCAAAAATCTTACAATAAAAACTTTGAGTCTGTTCTGTGAAGCCCAAACTTTAACTTTACAACCCAGAGTGTTTAATGGATTGCCGAGATTGACCGATCTCAAAATTCATCACAGTGACATGAAGCTAATTCCCAATTCATTTCAAGATCTGACTCAGTTAAGGACTTTGAGTTTGACGGGAAACAAGATCAGTCATGTACCGAATGGGACTTTCAACGGGCTGTCTACAGTGAGATTTTTGCAGCTGCGCTTCGATGACATATTTGCCATAAATCAAACCACATTTTAGGGACTCTCGGAGCTGCGGAGACTTCTGCTATATGGCAATAAAATAGCTAGCACTGCATCAGAATGTTTTGTAAACAATGAGAAATTAGTCTTTCTTAATTTAAATCACAACAATTTGAAAGAACTGAAACCGAACAATTTTGGAAGATTACCACAACTGAGGGAGCTGGAACTTAAACGGAATGAATTAACAACGATTATTTGAGCGCTTTTATTGGTCTCAGTTCTTTGGAAAGGTTGTGGCTTGAGGGCAACCAGATTACTGATTTCGATTTTTCAAATTCAAACGGGCAGCTGCCGGAGCTAAAGGAGTTGCGATTGTCTTTTAACAAAATCAGCTACATTCGGAATGATTCTTTCAATGGGTTACCTGAGTTGACTCACCTCTACCTGGTCGAAAACAACATTTCCACGATCAATCACATGACATTTCACGGACTTTCAAAACTCCAATCTTTACACTTAGAGTTCAATAAAATAGCCAGCATTGGATCTGAGTCTTTCGCCCATCTCGGGGAACTATCGTATCTTGATTTGAGGCACAACCATTTAACGCTATTGAAACCCAACATCTTCGGAGGACTGCAAAATCTAAAATCTTTGTATCTTGGCGGTAATCTAATTGCTCCGGTGGATTTAAGCACTTTCGTTAGTCTCAGTTCTTTGGAACTTCTGATGCTTGATTCCAACCAGATTTCTGATTTCTTCTTCTCTGATCCAAATGGGAAGCTGCAGCATCTGGAGGGTTTGGGAGTATCCAATAACAAATTTAACCATATTCGAGATGGGGCTTTCAACGGGCTACCTGAGGTGGTGTCCTTCAACCTGAATGGAAATGATATTTCCGCTATAAACCGGACCACATTCGACGGACTTCCGAGGCTGATACACTTATACCTAGAGAAAAATAAGATAGCTACCATTGCGTCTGGGTCTTTTGCAAACCAACGGGAATTACATTTTCTTTACTTGGGCTCCAATAGCTTGACGGAAATAAACTCTAATATGTTCATAGGATTGCATGATCTATTGTGGCTGTTTCTTAACCATAATCAAATTACCGTTATCCCTTCAAGTATTTTTTCTAATACGAGCAGTTTTCAAGTGCTAGACCTTAGCTATAACGAGATTTCCGATCTTCAAAATCGTGCATTCGAAGGACTCGTGTCCGTGGAACTAATTAATTTATTCAACAACAAAATTCACAACTTACCAACTGGTTTATTTTCTGAGACTTTCATCTTAAAATACCTCTATTTGTCTAATAACACTTTTACTGAGACTGATACATCTGTCCTGCAATTGCCAAGTTCCATTACAGTCTATTTCAATAAGTCGTCGAGCTACGATATTATTTTCTCAGTACTTTAATTATTATTATTAGTTTCTTGTAGTGCTGGACACAAGACCAAGACAAGATCACGATGGAAAAATTCGAGACGATACCAAGACTACCCTGAAGTCTCGTCGAGATTGTCGAGAGCCTCGACAAGATGAGTCAATATTCCAATATTGAAAAAAAAAAAAAAAAAGAAAAATGGGGATAAACAAAATCCGACATTTCGTTTTTGTGACATTTTTATTGAATGGGAACTAGATGTTCCGTATAACAAAATTCAAACTTGAACGTTCTTCAAAAATTCAAAATTTATATGGAATAATGTGATACTCAAATAATTAGGGCCATTAAGGGACTGGCATAACCTGTCAACACCAAGACAAGACCAAGACAAGACCAAGACAAGACCTGAAAATCGAGTTTTTTTCGAGACCAAGACCGAGACCAAGACCAAACTTCACAGACCAATACGAGACCAAGACAAGACTCTGCAAAATCTCGTCTTGTCTCGTCTTGTGTCCAGCACTAGTTTCTTGCAACTCGTGTAGTCGACAGTATAATAAATTTATAAATATTATCGAACGTCACGAAATCGTCAAATAAATATTTTCCCAATGTCTAATGAACATTAAATAATTTGAATACGTCGACTGTTCAAATCTTATCATATTATTTCATTTATGAATAAATGCGTTACAAATTATTGGCGAAATCACTATCCCAAAAATGCGGATAGACGCGTACAGAAACACAAAAAAAAAAAAAAAAAACACACGCTCGCGTTGCGTACGTGAGCTTCTACTCGCAGTCACTGGCAGTCACTGGCAGCGAGTAGAAAAAAAAAAATATAATTAAAAAAAAAAAATAAAAAAATAATGAAAGGAAGTAAAACGAAATGAAAATTGATGACAGCTGGTCCCTTTGATATAAAGATTTCATTTGCACAGTATATATCGTATCGTATGTGTAATACAACGCGGGACCGCCACCCAAGTCGAATAATGAGATGTGGATTCGATTCGCTCGAAGCCAAAAACTTTTTTTTTTTTTTTCAATTAATTATTATTATTAATTATTTATTTATTTTTTATTTTTTTTGTTTGTCCCCTTTATTTATGGAAGACGCAACAGAATATCTCTTATATGAATAGATAATTAACAATAACTGATATTACATGATGAAAATTTCAGAACTGAAACGTTCCGCGATTAACCGATGTATTTATAAAGATGATGATGATTATAGATCATATTATACTTATCGCATATTAGGATTAAAAAATATCTTAACGAGATTATGAGAGTTCAATTAAATATGTTAGTTTAAAAAATAATTTAAAAAAAATCTGGATGGGGAAAAATGGATGGGGATCGGCCAAGCAATGGTGATTTTGGTGCAAGAATAGATTGGTTTAATAACGAGGACAGGCGCATTAACCGCGAAAAGTTGAGTATTTAGTCGAATAAGTCTTGATCGACGATGGTCAGCTCTTCCTTAAGGTCATGGAAAGAAGGTCGATCTTTCGGAAAAAAAGACCAGCAATCTTTCATTAACTGTAATAAAAAAGAGTCAAATCATAATCGAGTCTTAAAAGGCGTCAGGAAAGCATTGACAATTGACATTACGTGGTCAACTTCTCTGGGGCAGTCTTGAGGTTTTGCGAGGATTTTTCCCCGCTTGACACAGTCCTCAACTTCGTTATTATTTAGTTCACCATAGGGAACTTTACCGCAGGTGAAGATTTCCCACATCAGAATTCCGTACGCCCATACATCAGACTTCGAACTGAACTTCAAATCAATCAAAACTTCAGGTGGTACCGATCTTCGTGGGAATATGCTGGCGTTGTTGCCGACGTATAGATCGCGGTTCACATACCTGCGTTCAAATAACAAGAATAAATATGAATTGTAAAAAATGGACAATAAAATAATGAAATTATCTGAGAATCACCTAGCTAGACCAAAGTCAGCAACTTTGACAACACATTTAGCTCCAACAAGACAGTTACGAGCGGCGAGATCCCTATGAACGCATCCTTTACTTTCTAGATATGCCATCCCTCCGCAGACCTGAAATAAAAAAATTTCAAAGACTTTTCTCCGATCGAAATAATCGTGTCGATGATAAAGTTAGATGACATAGGAAAAACTGGATGTTTAATGTTTATATACAGGGTGAGTTTCTCTGGTATCGAATGAGGGAGGGGCTTATTATCGCAAACGCTCTGCCTCTTTCTATTCACACTTCGCGTCACTAATGCCATAAGGTCGTAAGCGCAACAAAATATTTTCGTTCTTCTGGTGTCAAAATCTTTTTCATGCCATTTATATCATTTGGGAATATCCGCAAAAAAAATTATTCTTTGGCGCTGACGACCTTATGGCATTAGTGACGTGACTTGATTTCGTCATATCGAAAAACCCCACTTCTATGCCCTCCTTGACCGAAGTCTAGAACAGGTAGGGGTAGGGTGATTACGCTGATAAGCCCCTCCGTCATTCGATACCAGAGAGAACTCACCCTGTATATTTTGTTTGTTGCTTATTTGGGCAACAAATTGATGGATCAATTATACAGTGCAATGCACAAAACTAATTCACCTGTATGCATATGTCTAATAACCGGCCAACGTTCGCTCTCAGAAAATTTTTTTTGCGGCTTAGGTAGTCCAGCAGCGATCCATGTTCCATGTATTCAGTCACTATGTAAATTGGCCTGTGTTTACTGCAGATGCCGTACAACTGTACCAAGTTCTGATGTTTTAGTTTACTAGAAAATTTATACAAAAAAATGGGTAAAATATCAGTACTTTGTTAGGACTCTCGTCTATGACTGCATCTCAACATGAAAATTGCTCAATTTCAAACTCACGTCATGACTTCAGCCTCCGCGATAAATTCGTCCTCGGACATAGCACCCTTCCTCATTTTTTTCACAGCCACATGTATAGAACCGCACCATTGGCCTCTATGAACTATGCCGAACGCTCCGGATCCCAATTCCTTGAAAACCTCTAGTTCACTGCGATCGATTTCCCATTTATCTGTAAGAATGAACAAGTATCGTTGAACGAATCTGTTGCTTCTATTATAAACAGAAAATTATAGGCGTATAGATTTTTGGTTCGTTTATTCAAACCAGAGACTTACTATGGCTGCGACGAACAGCTGGTTGAACAGGACGATCGCCAGGACTCGTTTTCAGTCTACCAACAAGTCTGCCACTGTTGTGCCTGTAGTAATTGACGAGGTCGGGAATGGAGTTGAAGCAGGGGTCTTCTCCACTCAGGTAAAACTGTCCTCTGGTATTCTGGCTAATTCGGTAATGTGTGACGTGGGCATAAGGACTGGAATGTACAGAGATTTCGAGAATTATATAAGCAGTTAATGAGAGATCAGGCTCGTTTTATAATAACAGAAATATGAGAAAAGCTAAACACAAAACTTATAATAATTCCTTCAACTTTCATACCACCCTGACGGAAAAAACCCTTCAAGTTTGAGGGTAAACCTCAAATTTTCAAGGTTTCACCCTCAATTCTGGGGGTGAAACCCTGAAATTTCAGGGTTCAACCTCCAATATTCAGGGTAATACCTTCAATTCCTATGGATGAACCATCAATTGAAGGGTCAACCGTGACAAGTTGGTGGATCAACCCTGAAAATTGAGGGAAGACCCCCAAGAATTGTGGAATATCCCTCAAACATTAAAGGACAACCTCCAACAATTGAAGGATAACCCTGAATAGTTGGGGGTTAATACTGAAAATCGAGGGAAAACCCCCAAGAATTGAGGAATATCCCTCAAACATTGAGCGACAACCTCCAACAATTGAGGGATAACCCTGAAACGTTCTGGGACGACTCTGAAAATTTAGGAATGACCCTGAATAGTTAGGGGTCAACCCTGATGAGTGGCGGGTCACTTCAAAAGTCACTTCAAAAAGTCACCTCAAGAACGCTGAAGTTGAAGGGACCCCCATTTGAGGGTTGTTCCTCAAGTTGAAGGTACCCCTCAATTCAGGGTTAACCCCCAAGTTGAGGGTACGAAATCACCCTGAAAGTTGAGGGCTCAGTTGAGGGTGATATTTTGAGGGGGTTTTTTTCCGTAAGGGCAATCATATCAATCTTACTCTTTTGTGTACACAGACAATGAGTAGAGTCTCGTGGTGGAAGAATTTCGTACAACAAAGCACCCCTCCTTGTCTTCTTGTTCGAGCAAAGACTCTGCCTTTTGAGGCGACATGTCGCCTACCCACCACCTGAAAGGATTTCGAAAGCATGTTAATCTAAGATAATTTTCAGTGCAGAAGGTGAAGATTGTGTAAGGTATAAGTAGAGAAAGTATTTGTACATTTTTCTAAATAGTATTGCGCCGCCAATGACGTTGAACGAAATAGTTAAATTCGAAGTTGAGTTCAAACGGTCACCATTTCGATAAGAAATTGAAAAAAAATCTCTGCAGCAAACCGCTTTACATATTATATTTTGAGGCACCATTTGAAATTTTTGTTTTATAATAACAGACTTCGCGAAATTTTGAGAATCGCGAACCGTGTCCGCGATGAACACGTTTTACGCCGGCCACGATAACAGCGCTTCAAAAAACTGAGTTTTGATGAAAAGAATTTATAAACTTACCAAAAGATATAATCTTTTGGATAAAAAAAAAAACTCGGATTGGATGGAACGAGTCGTGGTTGAAATACAAACTCCGGAAATTCACCCATTTTTTTTTTTTTTTTACGATCTACTTATACTATGTAATCCAAGGTCTTGGGAATAATTCTTGAACAGGATCATTCGCAGATGAGTACTTCATATATTCGAGGGCTGAGGATCAGAAGGGCGTAACCCACAAAAAAAACTGCATATTATGCTGCCAGAAGTGCCCACGTGTTAAATCTTCAGATATACATAACGCAAAGGTTAGTGAATAAGCACCCTGAGCTATTCGTAGGGCGGGAGGAATATTTGTCCTATACGTCTCTAAAAATGTGTCGAGATGAATGGCCATAACTTTGAACATTTGTTGAGATAATTTTTCAGCACGAACAATTCAATTTCATTTTCCGGAAATGATCCTTATTTCCAATACCATCATCGTTTCCTAATTTTCAGCGTGTTTGGGTGAAAAATCTTTTCAAGGTCATGACATCCTACGTCGTTGGATTCGTCCTAATGTCAGCTACAAAGTCATGATGAAAAAAATACATAATTCCATTTGAAAAACCATTGATATCCTTGAGAACGCAAAATCCATGATGTTAACAAAAATGAATTTTCCACCACTGTATATCAGCCCCTTGGAATCAAGTAAATTATCTCGCGAAATTTTATTCTTGACTCCATAAGCAACGGAGATATTTGGGATGCTCATGTTAAATGGATCACCCTGTATATTATAACGCACAGCTCATTTGTGGCGAGTCAGAAAGGAAGTTAGCACAGAGTTTTAATATAGAATTAATATAGCTCTAAATCTTTGGACTCAACTCTCAATACGCTTCAAGGTATTAACCATTAACATTTCAAGCAATTACTCTTAATTGTGAGGCGACCCACCAAGACTTTTTGAAGTGACGTGCCACTTTTCAGGGTTGACCCCTAACTATTCAGGGTCATCCCTCAATTTTCAGAGTTGTCTCAGAACGTCTCAGGGTTATCCCTCAATTGTTGGAAGTTGTCCCTCAATTCTTGGGGTTCCCTCAAATTTCAGGGTCAATCCACCAACTTTTCAGGGATGGCCCTTCAATTGATGGTTTAACCATAGAAATTGAAGGTATAACCATGAACTTTCAGGGTTTCATCTTCAGAATGGAGGGTTTAACCCTGAAAGTTGAAGTTTCACCCTCAAACTTGAAGGGTTGTTTTCGTAAGGGCGGGCACCACAGACGGGAAAAAGGGCTCTGTAGCGCAATTCTATTGGCGATTTCGAACATGTAGGTACTAAAACATGTTCGTTTCACGCTAAAATAGAGAAATAGCGTAAGGAATAAACTTTTAAATTTCATTTCTTACACCATTTCTCTATTTTCGCGTAAAACGAACATGTTTTGGGACCAGCTACGTGTTTGAAATCGCCAATAGAATCGCGCTACAGAGCCCTTTCTCCCGTTTTCGGTGCCCAGTTCGAAATATTCCGTTTGATAGCACCGTTCAGCACGTGTTCAGCCCAATGTTTTTAGGACAGGTCAAATTGAGTAGGGAATCGCCTTAACTTCAAAAGTCTGCGGTCACAAACTTTCCGCGGAAGTCGCTATCTTGAAAAACGCGTTTTATATCATATCTCGGAAACGGCTGCGACTTTAGGATAAAAAAATTCAGACTTTTTTGTGGATAATTTTATTAGATTCCTCATCTTTTCTATTTCAGAATTTTTTCAATTTAATTCACTGTTTTTCAATTACCTACTGCTTGTTTAGTGTCGCAAATCTCTTTTTTTCCTCTAAAACTCCCTTAAAAATCGATCTACTGATAAAATTTATTGCATCTTATTTATTTAGGGGAAAGTGTTGTACCTTGAACATAGTGTACCTTGAAACACGTCCTCGATTTCGTAATTGTAGTGACACCTTTAGAAAAATCGCCATACTTTGTCATCAATAGCAGCGTACAGTGAACTATTAATCGAAATTCGCATTATTTTCTCCGTCACATCGGCGTTTATATCGATTGAAAGATTTGGGCGTCAGAATCCAAGAGTTTTGTGATTTCGTTAGCGATTTTTCAAAGTCGTAATAATGAATTTCCGGAAGATCTCTTTCGAGGATTAGATACATATACACCTTGTAAGTATACCGTAAAATATATGTTGAATATAAACACAAGCTCCAAATATGCACACCTTGCTTCTAGAAACGTGTACCCTCCCTTCTAAAAATAATCGATTAAACACGATTCAGAACGATTCCGAACGGTCAGAAGTTGAATCGTTTTGAATTGTTGGCAATCGGGGAAGCTTTCGTCAATCGTGCTAAATCGTGCTGAATCGTGCTCGTCAAAATAATCGATCAAACACGATTCAAAACGGTTCAGAACGATCAGAAGTTGAATTGTTTTGAATTGTGTGCAATCGGGGCAAGCTTTCGTTAATCGTGCTGAATCGTAGCAAGCGTGTTTTAGGTTAAAATCAGCATATTTTATTGTTCCCAATCGGATGTAGGTACTCACTGCTATTTTCAATCGACTTTGTAATTGCGTTACTACAGTTGCATGTGCATCATATGTTATAATGCAAAGTGATCTTGACTCATTATTGCTACAGTAGATCCGAGTAGATCTTTGAAGTGATTTATTATATTGCGTTCGATCTTGTTCCTCGTTGTCTGTATTACGCTATATGTTTTGCTATGTGTTTATTAATTAGGTTAATATATTTGGAGGTTAAAAAAATATTCTTTCATACTTTGAACATTGAAAATTGTGGGCAAAAAAGCTCATGGGAGCACTTCCATCGAGCAAGAATTATTGGAAAACGTTTTTTCACTTTTTGGAAAATACATACTGTCAGAAATGTGTGTTGCTCGAAAGAAGTAACAATCCCGTTGCAAATCATTCCCGCGAAATCGAAGTGCTGCCAAACTTAACCTCTAAATCCAAGAACCCGATTGGGAACGATTGGGGGCGCAAGAAGACTCAATCGTACCCAATCGTGTAAACACGATTAAGAAACACGATTGAAAACGATTGAGTTTTTCATTCTATCGTTCTGAATCGTCCTCAATCGATTATTTTTAGAAGGGCTCTTGTACCTTGAGACACACAAGCATCGTGTACCTTGAGACACTGCTCTTACGTACAATTAGATATTTTTCTGGTTTTTCGACTGTAGATCATCATGTCATGAAGGAAAACGCGAAAAAAGTTGAAAAAAAAAGTTAAAAAAAAAAAAAAAAATCCCCCCCCCCCCCCCTCCCCCCTCCAAAAAAAATGTATAAACCGAAATGTTAATTATTTGTTTAATTCACAAATAACAATCTGTTATAAATTTCACTCCGCGGATGGCGTTTCAAGGTACAAGAGGGTATGTTTCAAGGTACATGATGGTGTTGTACCTTGGTGCATGTTTCAAAAAAATTTCAAAAATTCCTGACCAAAAAACTACTTTCAACGAAAGAATGAATCCCAGTAGGGTTTGTCATGAAAAGGTTGTTCTTCAAAAGGATATCAATGACAAGTCAAAATGTTCAAAAATTTCCATCTTATAAGCAAAAATCAAAAAAGTGTCCCAAGGTACAACACTTTCCCCTATTATTAAATTTCCTACAAATTGTTCATTCAACTTTTTCCACATAACTTTGGAAGTTAGATGCGAGAAATTTTATCAGTCCATCGATTTTTAAGGGAGTTTTAGAGGAAAAATGGAGATTCGCGATACCAAGAAAGCTGTAATTAAAAAACAGTAAATTGAAGTGAAACAAAAAAATTCAAATACAAAATATGAGGAATCTAATTATTTACAAAAAAAAGTCTAGCTGTTTTTTATCCTAAAGTCAGCTATTTTCGAGATATGATATAAAACGCGTTCTTCAAGATGGCGACTTCCGCCGGAAGGGTGTGACCGTAGACTTTTGAAGTTAAACTCCTTACCTGTCAATAAAATACATGCAACATTAAAAAAACTTGTTCAGAATTTCGCATTACGACCCTATAAATTCAATCCCTCTCGTCTTGGTATCATGTATGGCTATCAATAATCGAGATTATGATACGAATCCAAAAGCATGAAATTGAAACATTACTATTTTCAGGAACCTAATCTTCCATAAACTCTACACCTACACTAGGAGCTGAATGGACATTGGCGTAACTAGGACTTTTCTCTGGGGAGGGCCTGGGCCCATCCTTCATTCCGCTTTACCCGAATATGTATATCCGAAATTTTCAATTTAGTTTTTTTCATCTTTCTGGGGTGGGCACTCAACATCCTGCCCCCCCCCCCCCCCCCCCCCCCCCCCCCCCCCCCCCCGTAGTTACGCCAATGTGAATGGGTCCCGAATTTACATAAAAAGTATGTGATTTTTGTTCATGAGAATAATGTAAGTTGAATTTCTTTAATGTTACCTTGATGACATCCAACCGCGATGAAGATCAGAGTACATATTAACGTAATCCGGACCGTTATCCCGATGCGTTCGAAACTTTTCACTTGATCATAACCCGCGGGATAACTTTCATCAAAGAAGCTAAGATATCAGATTCGTTTTCCAATTAACGTTCACGGGTTGTGACCAGCTCTGAATGATGTCTCATAAAAAAACGGAAAACTTCAAACTGCTGGTTGCATCTTATATGCGTAAGCCCCACTCTGCATATACCTCAGTCCAGCTTTTTCCTCGTCGATTATAACACTTCTTCAACACTGACAGTTAATGAACTGGCTTCTGATTCGCAAGTAATAAATTTGCAGAATTCATGTAGACTCGGATTGTAGACAGGATCATTCGCAGATGCAGACTTTATATACGGGAACCTGTTGTTGGTTGAGAAAGATGATAACTCGAATCCGAAGCAAGAATTTTGAGAAATGGAAAAACGAGATGCTTGCAAGTAGAGCATATTTTACTTATCACAGATTATGGAAATCACAAAATAGAATAGCAGGATGGATCAGGGTTCCTTTGATAGTCATTCTAGGTGCTTATTCACTAACTTTTACGTTATGTGTACTAAGTGCAAAAATAACTTCAGTCTGATTTGAAACCAATAGGCTGACTTTTTCTCATGGCGTGAAATAATTGCAAAATAACTATAATCGTATTTCTGTCGTATTCTAGCTGAGTCCATAGTCAATCCGTGCGTAAAAAGGGCGCAACCGTGCATTTTGGGTAGGCAACGATTTTTTTTTTTTTTTTGGGTTTCGTATGGGGGTCGGCTGTGAATGTGAAACTCAGTTTCCGGGACTGGGGGTGTTGCATTTCGGTCGCCATCTTGAAATTAAGGGTGTAATTAATTTTTTAGATTCATCTTCGTAACCGTGAGGCTGACAACAATTTTGTGCCGGGCACTTTTGTAGCTCATACAATTATCTATAACTTTGATTTGTATAACTTTTCCAGCTAGGATCAATAATAAAAAAGTTATGAGCAGAAAAAAAGGACAAATAAGGTGATGAAATACTTCAAGGCGAGATAATTTTGGAATTTTAAATCCTCCAAGTATTTCATCACCTTATTTGTCGCCTTTTTCTGCTCATAACTTTTTTATTGTTGATCTTAGCCGGAAAAGTTGCGAATCAAAGTTATAGATAATTGTATGAGCTACGAAAATCTCCCCCACAAAATTGTTGTCAGCCTCACGGTTACGGGGATGAATTTAAAAATCAATTACACCCTTAATTTCAAGATGGCGACCGAATGGCAACGCCCCCAGTCCCGGAAACTAAGTTTTACACTCACGGCCGACCCCCCTACGAACCCCAAAAAAAAAAAAAATTGCCACCTACCCAAAATGCACGGTCAAATCACGAATTGACTGGACTAGCTCTTAACGTTTTCTATACTGCTGTTGATACAAGCAACCAATAATAACACAAATTAGATAGTTGCGCATCACCGTAGTGAATGTGACTGACAAGCTCTTTGATCACAGATTTCGCAAAAATGTATGTGAATGTGTCAAAAGAACAGTCGTATAATAATGAGATAAGTAAAAATTTAACTAATGAGCGAAAAAAAACCGTTACAAACTTTGAAAACGTTAATAATCATTCAATTGTCTTCGCCGTCATTTTAACAGGCGATATCATATAAAACTACTTAGTTTAATTTATATCCAGCCATCCAGGAATTTTTGGAGAAGAAAAAGGGACGAAAGGATTCGATGGTTTCTTCACTAAGATAAATCGGAAGAAATAAGCCTCGAGCTTCTGCGCTTAATTCTTAGCGTGTCACTCGTGAAATTCAGGATGATACGAAATAGTATTTGGAAAATATTAATTATTGATAGAGTCCGAATGTTTAATTCGGGTTTGTTGTTCTCAAAATAAAACTAATGCACTATACTTTGAATATTAACCCAAATACTAGAAGACATTTATTATCACTGAAGTATAATAAAATGGAATGGTTTAAATTAATAGTAGTTCTTGTTGTCTTAAAATCACATGAATCCGGAAGGAATCTAAGTATGGGTAAAAGCTGAATCAATTTCAATGTTAATAATGAAAAATATGTGTCTTGGCACTGAATCTAAAACTAATGAACAGAACACTAAACGGTTAGATGAAATCTCGTTTATAATGAGATTATCAACGAGTACTCAGTCCTTTGTATAACTACTTGACTTGAACGAAAAGATTGAATGCACCTCGCGACTACCAGAAAAATAACGCTAATTCAAGTTCAAAGGCGACGAGGTGCCCGCGACTGCGATGATGCGTTTACTACTACGGGCATGGATTACCCAATCAGGAGCCTAGCAAGAGTCGCGAATATGCTTAATTTACATTCACATCCTTATTTTATATCCATATTGTCACCAGAGCAGGAGTTCACGTCTACAGACTAATATACTAGTGTGGTAATGCGAGGTCAGCAGAACTAGAGTCGCCTGTTAGCAGCATCTACGTCATTCATGCTGCTTTAGCATAAGAGTAGGTATCAGTTACAGAGAAATATTATAGTTCCAAATGTGATTACCTTTTGGACTCTGAATTACGTATCAATGTAAATCGTTCTAGGGTATAGCGAATCGAACAAGCACAACCGAGTTGATCATGCTTCATTTTGCGCTGATATTCAGCTTGCCATTTGCTAGTCAGAATCTTCGTAGTCCCCTACTGAAAATTTCCAGATGGATTCATCTGGTTGTTCGAAATTCCTATGGATCCATCTGAAATCTAGTGGATTTCTAGCAGAATCCAATGAATTCCATCTGAAACCTGCTGGATTTCCAGCAAATTTCATAGGAATTTCGAACGACCAGATGAATCCATCTGGAAATTTTCAGTAGGGTCCAGTCGAGATAGGTCTAAAAATCGGCTCACCTGGAATTAATTAGGGGAAGCGATTTTCTTTTTTTATACTTATTTATTCAAATTCTTTGCATTTTTTTATCAAGAAATAATATAAAAGAATGTTAAACGCTTTAGGTTGACACCGAATATATTTCATGGTGTATTCTATACCGACTGCTGCAGATCCAGATACAGTATCAGTTAACTTTCTTTCAATAGACTGATATGGTTCCAAATACACTGACTAATCAACTCATATGGATCGATTGTTCTCGAATGTAATTCACGTACAAACCAAAATAATACAAAAAATCACCAGTCCATATGAACATATTAATAACCATGTACACGACTAATTATTCAACATTTCATCTAATCACAATAAAATCGAAAAGGCTATCTGAAAATCTGATAATCGATATTTAAAAATAAAGAAAAATAAAAATGTAATGACAGGAAGTAAAACGAAATAAAAATTGATGTCAGCGTGTCCCTTTGATATAAAGAGTTCATTTGCACATGGTACATATATCGTATCGTATGTAATACAACGCGGGACAGCCACCCAAGTCGAATAATAAGACCGAATAAGACGTGAATTCGATTCGCTCGAAGCCAGAAACCTTTTTTTTTTTTTTTTTGTTTTAATTAATTATTATTATTATTTCTATTTATTTTTTCTCCATTTATGGAAGACGCAATAGAATATCTTTTATATAAATAGATAAATAATAACAAATGATTTTAAATGATGAAAATTTCATAACTGCAGAAACGTTCCGCGATTAACCGATAGGTATATTTACAAAGATGATGATGATTACAGATTATATTATGCTTATCATATTAGGATTTAAATTATATGATTTAAATTATGTTTAAATTTGCCGGAAATTCGAATGATACAAACAGATGTGCAGAAAACGATGCAAGTTTATTGAAAATTACATATTGTTGCAAAAATATTTCCATCTTGAGATTGAAATGAAGTTGAAATTACATTTTGATCAAAGATTTATTCAGAGTATGTGAAATACAAAAAGTGGATACTTAGCAATTTATGATGAAAAATTATTTATATTGAGAATTCGTTGAAGCAACGAAAATAGCTTGACTAAAGAACAAAAGTTTTTTCCAAATGTATAAAATATATTTCTGACAAATGCAGGAATATTGCAAATATACGTATCATTATGGGATAGGTAAATTCAGATTACAGTCACTAGGAATGACATAATAAAGTATGCATAGGATAGAAAAAAGTGGTCCTAAATTAATCACTTCTAATCAACGTAATTATTCCAAGCAAAATGGCACCAACCCCTACGCCTAGCCCTACCCCTGCTACCACGGGTAATATATCGCTCGGTGGTGCTGCTGGATGTTCCAACCGGGCTTCCATACTGATCACATGTCTCTCAAGGTCACTGAAAGAAGGTCGAGCATTCGGATAATAGGACCAGCATATTCTCATTACCTGTAATAAAAAGCACCGATTCATAAGATATAATCGAGTCTTAAAAGGCGTTCGGAAAGCATTGACAATTGATATTACGTTGTAAACTTTTTCGGGGCAGCCTAGAGGTTTTCCTAGGATATATCCCTTCATGACGTGCGCTTCAACTCCGTCATTATCTAGTTCACAATAGGGAAATTCACCGCAGGTAAAGACTTCCCACATCAGAACTCCGTACGCCCATACATCAGACTTTGAACTGTAGTGACGATCAGTCAAAACTTCAGGTGGTTCCCATCTTATTGGGTGGCCAGCTCCCTGGCTGACATATTGATCGTGCGTATACCTGCGTTCAAAAAACAAAAATAAATATGATTTGTCAAAAATGAAGAAAAAAAATCAGTAATGACGAAAAAGACGGTGTTTTTCGCAGCCCTTTTCATCATTTTGATTTGGAATTATCGAAAATGAAAAGTAAAAGGAAGAAAAAGTAAAATATACACATATAAAATTAAAAGTCAATTGATCTCCGATAGAAGCGAACGTTCGAATTTAATGGGATATGGCAATTTTTCATTCCCGTCATTCGAAGGTCAAGTCCTCCAAATTTTAGAATTTTCCATCGAGCCGTTTCCCAGATCATCGCGCGGATTCATACGACAGATCGCCGGACCGACAGACCGACTGACGGACCGACATTTGTCTAAAAACCTGTTTTTCGGATTCCAGAGGGTCGGAAACGTAAAGATTCGTTGAAATTAGCAAATGCACTTTTCGACCGAAACCAGGACTTTTCTGATATCACCTTCATAGGTGATAAAAAGTAAAAAATAATGAAATTATCTGAGAATTACCTAGTCAGCCCAAAGTCAGAAACTTTGACAACACGATCAGATCCAACAAGACAGTTACGAGCGGCGAGATCCCTATGGACGTAATTCTTACTTTCTAGATATGCCATTCCTTTCCAGACCTGCAGAAATAAAAAAATTTCAAAGACTTTTCTCCGATCGAAATAATCGTGTCGATGATAAAGTTAGATGGAATAGGAAAAACTGGATGTTTATTAAACTCTCCCTTTTTTTTTTTTTTTTTTTTTACTTTTTTTTTATCCTCCCATATTTTACTTCTATCCTTTATCCCATAGTATTGAATCTCTTGCGATGTAGACTCTAAGAATAGTATATTACGCACTTAGGGGATAAAGTGTTCTTTTTGACGAGTGTGAGGTTTGTGCCCCGAGCGAAGCGAGGGTGACCTTCACACTCGTCTAGAAGAACACTTTACACCATGGTGCATACGATATTTTATGCATCCAAGGGCAGAAAGCGCGTTCTTTATGCGCGCAGCCGGGAATAAATACGCACTTTCTTCCCTCAGTGCATAAATAATATGTATAAGAGGTAGCTTAATTGACTTTTCGTCTAAATATTTTTTCTCAGGGTCTACATCGCAAGAGATTCAATATTATGGGATTAAGGATAGAAGTAAAATATGGAAGTAAAAAAAAAAAAAGTTGAAACACAAAATGTGACAAAAATCTCACTTCTATGCCCTCCTTTTCCGGAGTCTAGAACAGGTTTATTCTTGTTTGGGATAGTAATGACAGAGTAGGGGTTCTGATGGTTTTGACGACACGTGAAAATGAAAGTGGGGTTTTCTTGATACGACGAGAACAAGTGTGAATAGAAAGAGGCGGAGCGTTTGCGATGATAAGCCTCTCCTTCATTCGATACCAGAGAAAACTCACCCTGTATATCTTGTTTGTTGCTTATTTGGGCAACAAATTTATGGACCAATTATATTGTGTAATGCACAAAACTAATTCACCTGTTTGCATATTTTTAATAACTCGCTGACGTTCAGAGAAGTTCCGTATCGGCGGAGGAAGTCGTGCAGCGATCCATGCTGCATGTATTCAGTCACTATGTAAATTGGCCTGGGTTCAGTGCAGACGCCGAGCAACCGTACCAAGTTTTCATGTTGTAGTCTACTAGAAAATTTATACAAAAAATCGGTAAAATATCAGTAGTTAGTTAGGAATCTAAGTAGTCTATGATTGCATCTCAACATGAAGATTCCTCAATTTCAAACTTACGTCATGGCTTCAGCCTCGTCGATAAATTCCTCCTCGGACATAGCACCCTCCCTCATCATTTTCACAGCCACAACTTTGGTACCAAGCCATCTGCCTCTCTTGACCACGCCGAACGCTCCCTCTCCCAACACATCATCGAATAGCTCCAGTTGTGAAGGTTTGATTTGACATGTATCTGTAAGAATGAACAAGTATTGTTGGAGGAATCTGTTGCTTCTATTACAAACAGGAAATTATAGGCATATATATTTTTGGTTAGTTTATTCAAACCAGAGACTTACTATGGCTGCGAAAATCAACTGGTGGAACAGGATCAAAGCTAGGACTACTTTCCAGTTTACTAATAAGTCCGTCTTTGTTGTGCCTGTAGTAATTGATCAGGTCTGGAATGTATCGGAAGCACTTTTGTTTGAACAGGTAAAACTTTTCGCTGTCATTCTGTCCAATTCGGTAATGTCTGATGCAGGTGTCAGGACTGGAATATAAAGAGATTTCGAGAATTATAATAGCAGTTAAGGAGAGATCAGCCTCGTTTTGATAACAGAAATAAGAGAAAAGCAAAACACAAAACTTATAGGTATCAATCCCCTAAACTTTCATATCAATCATATCAATCTTACACTTTTGTGTACAGAGACAATGAGTAGCGTCCTGGGCAGGTGGAAGAATTTCGTATAACAAAGCATCCCTCCTTGTCTGCTTGTTTGAGCAAGTCCTCTGCCGTGTCAGGCGACATGTCGCCTGCCCACCAACTGAAAGGATTTCAAATGCATGTTAATCTAAGATAATTTTCAGTGTAGACGGTGAAGATTGTATAAAGTAGTAGAAAGAGTATTGGTACATTTTCATTTTTTGTACCGCCAATCACGTTAAACGAAATAGTTAGGTTCGAAGTTGAGTTCAAACGGTCGCCATTTTAAGAAATTAAAAAAAATTCTCTGCAGCAAAGCACTTTACGTATTATATTTTGAGGAACCATTTGAAGTTTTTGTTTCATATCAACCGACTTCGCGAAATTTTGAGAACCGTGAACCGTGTCCACGATGAACACGTTTTACGCCGGCCACGATAACAGCTCGCTTCAAGAAACTGAATTTTGATAAAAAAAAAATTTGTAAACTTACCAGAAGATATGAAATTTTAATATTATAATAAGAAAGGAAGTTAGCACACTTTATAAATTACTTATCTCTTGCCCAACTCTGTGTGATAATGTCCAGTATTCGCGATATCAAGCAAACGTACGACTCCTTGCAACCGAGAAATTGACTTAACTCACGTATTCAACAATCGAGCTTATAGTCCAGACGATAGACCACAATTATGATGTGAAATTCAGAACAGGTTTTTTAAATGTTGCATATGCGTTTTATTGAAAGGTGAGAAGCTCAAGGTATGGTTCCCTACCCTGCAAATCGACTTGTTCTAAAACCATTGGGCGGAACGGTGCTATGAAACGGAATATCTCTAACCGGGCACCGAAGACGGGAAAAAGGGCTCTGTAGCGCGATTCTATTGGTGGTTTCGAACAGGTAGGTACAAACACATGTTCGTTTGACGCGAAAATAGAGAAGTGGCGTGAGGAATGAAATTTAGAAGTTCATTCCTCACGCCATTTCTCTATGTCAGCGTGAAACGAACATGTTTTGGGACCCATGTGCTCGAAATCACCAATAAAATTACGCTACAGAGCCCTTTTCCCCGTTTTCGGGGCCCGGTTAGAGATATACCGTTCAATAGCACCGTTCAGTCCAATGCTTTTAGGACTGGTCGAATTGGGTATGGAACCACCTCAACTTCGAAAGTCTGCGGTCACGCACTTCCTGCGGAAGTCGCTATCTTGAAACACGCGTTTTATATCACACCTCGAAAACGGTTGACTTTAGGCTAAAAAACATTGAGATTTTTTTGTAGATGATTAGACTCCACATCTTTTCTGTTACAGAATTTTTTTCAATTCAATTCACCGTTTTTTACTTACAGCTTGTTGGTGTCGCAAGTCTCCTTTTTTCCTCTAAAACTCTCTCAAAAATCGATGTACTAATAAAATTTACTGCATCTTTTTTATTTATTATTAAATTTCCTACAAATTTTTGGATTCAACTTTTTTATCCATAGCTAATACTTTAGGAGTTATTTAACAGTCGAATAAAAGCGTAGAAGGCTGAAATAAATTTTCCTATGTACCTTATTTAATCTTATAATAACAATGAATCAACTTTTTCTAACCTTATTTCCTGACTTGGAATTTCGTATCGACTCTATAAAAAATGATATTATTGTTTCATTTGATTTATTAATAATTAAATACATAATTAAAATCACTCGGAATTTATTAATAGTCAACGATAAAAATAAATCTGACAATGTGACGGCTTTTTCCTGTATGCAGGTAAGCCACTTAATGTTGAGGATCAAAAAAATTAACAATCGTTGATTAAGTTGCTTACCTGCATGAAGGAAAAAGCAGTCACATTGTCGGATTTATTTTTATCATTGACTATTAATAAATTCCGAATGATTTTAATTATGTATTTAATTATTACTAAATTGAATGAAACGTTATTATCATTGTTTATAGAGTCGACGAAAATTCCAAGTCAGGAAATATGGTTAAAAGAAGTTGATTTATTGGCATTATAAGATTAAATTATACAGAAGAATTTATTTCAGCCTTTTACGCTTTTATTCAACAATTTTATCAGTACATCGATTTTTAAGAAAGTTTTAGAGAAAAAAAGGAGATTTGCGACACTAAACAAACTGTAGCTAAAAAACGGTAAGTTGCATTGAAAAAAAAATTCGAATAGAAAATATGAGGAATCTAATTATCTACAAAAAAAAGTCTAGCTGTTTTTTATCCTGAAGTCAGCCATTTTTGAAATACGATATAAAACGCGTTCTGCAAGATGACGACTTCCGCCGGAAGAGGGTGACCGTAGACTTTTGAAGTTTAACTCCTTACTTGGCAATAAAATACATGCAACATTAAAAAAACTTGTTCAGAATTTCGCATTACGACCCTATAAATTCAATCCCTCTCGTCTTGGCTATCAGTATAATCGAGATTATGATAAAAATCCAAAAGCACGAAAATTCACTATTTTCAGGAACCTTATCTTCCATAAACTCTACACGAACTCTACACCTACACTAGGAGCTGAATGGGTCCCGAATTTACATGAAAAGTATGTGATTTTTGTTCGTCAGTATTGGCGATACAACCCTCGACTATTCGCCATCTGGTGGCCGCTTTGACACTATTGAGAAAAGAAAACAAACCGTTGAGGTTATGACACATTTTTGGTAATTTCGTTATTATATGTGATTGATAAATACGAATCATTGAACAAGCTACGAAATTGAAGAAAAGATGTCCATCAGCGTTAAAAAACGCAATGTTGTGTACGGAATTGCGGAAGTTCGAGTTATAAAACGCCAAATTTGACGATCCGCAACTTTTCAAAAGTTGCGCAGCATTTTGTTAGAATTACGAATAAATTCGTTGATAACGTGAAAATTGACAGGAGAAATGCTTAGGAAAGAGCATCGTTAATAAACAATAAATGGTTCTCCAAAAATAAGACAGTCTATTCTTTACATTTCAAAGAAAAGGACTACGTATTTCCAGGTATGCTATATCCTATGATTCGTTGAGAGTTACTGCATACGACGATCTGTGTCGACAATTTGTTCATCAATTCTAGCAGACTGTCTTATTTTTGGAGAACCATTTATTGTTTATTAACAATGCTCTTTCCCAAGCATTTCTTCTGTCAATTTTCTCGTTATCACCGAATTTATTCGTAATTCCAACAAAATGCTGCACAGCTTTTGGAAAGCTGTGGAACATCAAGTTTGGTGTTTTATAACTCGAACTTCCGCAATTCCGTACACAACATTGCGTTTTATTAACGCTGATAGACATCTTTTCTTCAATTTCGTAGATTGTTCAATGATTTGTATTTATCAATCACTATATAATAACGAAATTACCAAAAATGTGTCATAACCTCAACGGTTTGTGTTCTTGTCTCAGTAGTGTCAAAGCGGCCACCAGATGGCGAATAGTCGAGGGTTGTATCGCCAATAATGTAAGTTCAATTTCTTTTACATTACCTTTCAGATCGCATCCAACTCAGATCATTGCAGCACATGTTAACGTAATCCGGGCCGTTTTCCTGATCCGTTTGAAACTTTTCACTTGATCATAAGCTTCACGATAACTTTCATCAAAGGAGCTAAGATATCAGATTCGTTTTCTGATTGACGTTCACGGTTTATGACCAGCTCTGAATGATGTCTCATAAAAAACGGGGAACTTCAAACTGCTGGTAGCAACTTTTATGCGTAAGCCCTACTCAGCGGCATATACCAGGGGGTGAAATGTCCTTATGGGGCAGTCGGTCCCACGTTTTAGTTCCTATCCAAGTGGGGTATAGGGCTGGGGGCGCTGATGGTTGACCGATACCGGGTGGGGGTAGACGCTGGACGACGCCGAAGTGACGCCGAATCCAGACGCCATATTTCTTTTCGTACAGACTTACGAAAAAAAATTTGAAGCATTAAAAATCTTGAAAATTTCGCTTGTGCTTTGATTACAATATTTCTAAAATTAATTGCTTTATATTCATAGTCTTAATAGTAAGTTGTATTCTAATATTAATAACAAAAGTGTGTATTTAAGTTAAATTCAGGAGTCGTATCGGTAAGTTTGTAGGTTAGTCACGTAATTCTAGCTTTAAACTTTCGATATTAGATATATTATTAACCTTGTTAAATTAGAGATTTAGTATTAAATTAGAAGGTTAGTTAACGTATTTCTAGCTTTATAATTCAGATAATTCAGATTAAACATTTCAAATCAGAGATTTAGTATTACATTTATAGGTTAGTTCACTTCACGTTATTCTAGCTTTACACTTTAGATAATAAATACAGTATTAGACATTTATATATCATATACATATATATCATATATATATATATATATATATATATATATGATATAATATATAGATATAGATATATGATATATATATATATATATATATATATATATCCCTCTATATAATAAAAAAATCTAGACGAAAAACAGACGAGCGCGATGAGTCGCATAATGCTGTCGGGTTGCATGCCATCAGGCGTTTCACGCTGTTTTTTGTATGTCTGTTGTTTTTACGGTGAATGACAGTTGTTCACTGTGAGCGATTGACAGATCAAATAAAAATATTATTTTATCGGTTATTCACTGTGAGCAATTGACAAATCGAAACAAAAATATTATTTGTCTACAAAAAAAAATGGATAAAAAGGTAGTGCAGATGAAACCAGATGGGAATTGTCTTTTTCGCGCGCTGTCGTATTGCTTATCAAAAAATCAGGATAGGCATCAGGAGCTAAGATTGACCACCGTTTCATTCATACTACAACATCACCTCCTCGGCTATTTTCCACTAGCCCGACCGATTTTTACTGGTGGCCACCTCGACGCACGCTGCTACGAGTGTTCAGACATTGGGAAGTCTCCCGGTATGTGACAAAGTGAGGCGCGAAGCGCCGAACAGCGAGGCGCGCAGCGCCGAGTGCCCGAGGCGCGTAGCGCCGAGGCCTCGGAAGCGAGCGAAGCGAGCGACGAGGCGGGGTTGGCGCGCGAAGCGCGCAGGGGCGGAGCCCCTAGTATATATATATATATATATATACAGAGATGTTCTGTGGAAACCGGTCAGTCTAATGGAGGCGCACTTACTTTTTTTTCGTCAATGACAACGCTGTCAAAGCGATCTACTGATTTTTCACATGCCTATGACTGATACCTTCAGTCGACTTAGCGGAAGCTGTCACGTCGTAGGTTATGAACTGTCATATTAGAATAATGTTTAATTGAATTATTATTAATAATAATAATTAATAATAATTATTAATAATTATTAATATTAATAATTATCAATATCAATAATTATTAATACTTATTATTAATAATATTAGGTTTAATTCTTATTAATAATAATTAACAATATTATTAGGTTATAAATAATTGTCTTGGTGAAATTTAATTATCAATAATTATTAATACTTGTTATTAATATTATTACGTTTGATTATTAATTATTATTAATAATAATTATCAATATTATTAGGTTATAAATAATTGTCTTGGTGAAATTGACACATCTGGTAGTCATAAATTTAATAAGTCAATAGCACAGGATATCTATTTGTTACGAATTCATTTCAGGCGTGAATTCCTGTTTATTTACCACATTAATTGCAATCGAGCATTTCTTCGGTGACTGACTGACCCGTTGCATCTCTTCGACAAGTAGGGTTACGAACATAGCGAGGTGAATATCTTCATCGAGCATACAATATTGTGTAATTAAATTGTGATATCGTTCCTAATACAACGGTTATCTATTTCTGATTGCAGATTTCAATTTCTGTTTATTTCAAACATTATTAGGTTATCAATAACTGTCTTGGTGAAATTCACACGTCTGGTAGTAATAAAGTTAATAAGGCAATAGCATACGATATTGATTCTTTATAAATTCGTTCCAGGTGTGAATTTCTCTTTATTTGCTGATAAGTACGAAAACAGTCCTGCATAAGTGATGTGTTGGTCCATCAATGCGTGTTCAAGTTTCATCGAGTGAAAAATGAATTTAAATTATTGTTCCTATCAGCTTGCTCCTCATCGTCTCACAGAATATTGAGCCACTCTCGACGCTGGCTTTTTCCCCGTTTTCTTCGAGTACTCATAGTACTAATATGGGTTGTTACAATATTCCGCACGGTATCCATCGCTGGACGCGGTGGTCCCGGATTCTTCGCAAAACCATGTTCACCCTTTCTTCGACAGCGTTATTGAATTGTTATTTTTTTTTTTTTCCTATTTCCTTCACATGTATTACGAATTATTGAATTTTATTGTTATAACTGAATAAACATAAAATTGTGTTGAATTTTAGAAAATTTACTTTATTACTACCAGATGTGTAAATTTCATCAAGACAGTTATTTTTAATCTAACAATGTTTGAAATAAACAGATATTGACATCTGCAATCAATTTAACACTACTAATCAATAATAATAATTTATTACTACTTATCTATGAAATACTATCGTATACTGTTGTATTATGAACTTATTACACAATATTGTATATTATATTGCTCGATGAATGGTATCCACATCACTATGTTCGTAACCCTACTTGTCGAAGAGATGCAACGCATCAGGTGAGCGCAGAAAACAACCCATATTAGTACTATGAGTACTCGAAGAAAACGGGGAAAAAGCCAGCGTCGAGAGTGGCTCAATATTCTGTGAGACGATGAGGAGCAAGCTGATAGGAACAATAATTTAAATTCATTTTTCACTCGATGAAACTTGAACACGCATTGATGGACCAACACATCACTTATGCAGGACTGTTTTCGTACTTATCAGCAAATAAAGAGAAATTCACACCTGGAACGAATTTATAAAGAATCAATATCGTATGCTATTGCCTTATTAACTTTATTACTACCAGACGTGTGAATTTCACCAAGACAGTTATTGATAACCTAATAATGTTTGAAATAAACAGAAATTGAAATCTGCAATCAGAAATAGATAACCGTTGTATTAGGAACGATATCACAATTTAATTACACAATATTGTATGCTCGATGAAGATATTCACCTCGCTATGTTCGTAACCCTACTTGTCGAAGAGATGCAACGGGTCAGTCAGTCACCGAAGAAATGCTCGATTGCAATTAATGTGGTAAATAAACAGGAATTCACGCCTGAAATGAATTCGTAACGAATAGATATCCTGTGCTATTGACTTATTAAATTTATGACTACCAGATGTGTCAATTTCACCAAGACAATTATTTATAACCTAATAATATTGATAATTATTATTAATAATAATTAATAATCAAACGTAATAATATTAATAACAAGTATTAATAATTATTAATAATTAAATTTCACCAAGACAATTATTTATAACCTAATAATATTGTTAATTATTATTAATAAGAATTAAACCTAATATTATTAATAATAAGTATTAATAATTATTGATATTGATAATTATTAATATTAATAATTATTAATAATTATTATTAATTATTATTATTAATAATAATTCAATTAAACATTATTCTAATATGACAGTTCATAACCTACGACGTGACAGCTTCCGCTAAGTCGACTGAAGGTATCAGTCATAGGCATGTGAAAAATCAGTAGATCGCTTTGACAGCGTTGTCATTGACGAAAAAAAAGTAAGTGCGCCTCCATTAGACTGACCGGTTTCCACAGAACATCTCTGTATATATATATATATATATCATAGACAATATATATTGTAATATTTTTAATATTTGTTGTAATAATAAGTTAATATTTATGGGTTCCCGAGGGAAATAAAGTGAATCAAATGAAATATAATCAATTGGGCAAAAGGTTTATGTATTCAGAAAATACAGGTCTGCTTCAGTACGAGGCTAAAGACAGACTAATTTGTTTTACAATAATGTTTGTTAACGTAGCAACCGTAGTTCTTATATTTTAGAAGATATCTTTTATCATATAGGCTACTTGATCTAGATCATATAGAATTAATATATAGGGGTGAATTCATCAAATATAACAATATCATATTTCATTATTCGGCATAAACAAATTCAAGTTGATTAAATCAGGCATTTTTGTATTGAGTTCCAGGTACAGTTTGCAGTGTTGATGGATTTAATTGGCTACGCCAAATGGATTAGAGGGAGCTACTGAATGAACTTGCATAGGCGAATTGATGAGATGACAAAAGTATTAATGAAATCCATGTATATGTAACTTTCAAATTTCAACTACTAAACGATACTTGAGCTTACTGAATAATCTTATTTCTTACATGTTTCAGCGACTAATCGAGATGGGACTCTGCAATTCGTTGAAGCATTGATAATATGTCAGTCAAGAAGCAATAATAAATAATATTAATAAAACGAAGAAAATTATTTTTAGAAATTAATTATAAGATTTATTGTAAGTGATGACCATTCGTCGAAAATTTGTATTCCATTTAAAATGAATCAAAATTTTCACAAAATTAAAATATTTGAAATATAATTGTATAAGTTAATTGTTACTGTGTATCAGGGTTTACTTAATAATATATATATAGAAACTATATCATTAATATTTACTACTCAAAAATAAAATGTCATTAGTTCTTTAAGATATTTAAATTTTAATAAATGAACTCAATTCTGATGTTATATTCGAAATTTTAATTTTATATATTATTTTATCATTTACAATATATCAATATCAAAATTATCGTACCCAAATATATAAAAAAAAAAAAAAACACTGTACCTAAGAAAATGATAATAAATTTGTTTATTTGGTGAACAATTGACTTTTTGACTTTGCCGATCATCACATGATCCGAAGGAGCCTAAAATTAATTTTCAAATAAGGCGGTCGAATAAGATGGTAGCAGCCGACACGTCGCCATATTCGTCCCCCACCCGGTTTCGATCAACCATCAGCGCCCCCAGCCCTATAACCCACTTAGATAGGAACTAAAACACGGGACCAAAATTTAACATGGCAGCTTGCCCCCCCTGGCATATACCTCAGTCCAGCTTTGTGAGGGGAACGGGTACTCGCGGGGAAGCGGAACGATAGCAGGGGCGCTAAAAATGCCAAAAGATCCAGATCCGCCCCCCTGTTGTTGGTCGCGAAGGAAAATAAGACTTAATTAATTGTGTGACGGACGTGATATTGTTGCTAAATCTCGAGCGGTCGATTAATAAACGAATTTAGTAACGTGGTGAGTTCCCGCCACAGAGTGAATAAAATAAAATAAAATAAAAGATCTATCTTACGATCAACCAGTAAATGGGATCGTAAATACGGTTGGTGCAATATTACTTCTGGCTGAGAAGTAACAGAAGCAAATTTTACTTCTTTGCTTCTGGCTCAGAAGTAACAGAAGCAAATTTTACTCCTTTGCTTCTGGCTCAGAAGTAACGGAAGCAAATTTTGCTTCTTTGCTTTTGGCTCAGAAATAAATTTTACTTCTTTGCTTCTGGCTCAGAAGTGAATTTCACTTCATTGCTTCTAGCTCAGAAGTAAATTTTTGAGAGGAAATCTCTACCCTGACTCGGAATCGCTGAGTATATTGATGAGATTCCCCTATATTTGGCAGGAAAATAAAAAGAACTAACTTTTTCATATTTGAAATCGAGGGATGCTGGCCACTGTTATCTCGATTATCGTTGGTCCAGATCATCATTACTAAATTTGTCGCTATACTTCGTATTCGTGGGCTCGAGACCTATTCAAAAACCTCGCTAAACATTGATTTCCTATAACTTTAGGTTTTCATTCGTTTTTTGATTAAATCGCCGAAATTGAATGAATCATCGACAATCGACGTAAACTGAAGATATTCGAGAGGAAATCTTTACCCCGAATCGGGATTGTTGAGTAGATTGATGAGATTCTCCTGTATTTGGCACAAGATAAGAAAACTTTAGGGATATTAGGCATTATTCTGCTAGATCCAGCCATATTTTATGCTTGAAATAGCAACTAGCATACTGTATGGCTACTGTAACCATACAAATACAGTTAGTGCAATATTACTTCTGGCTGAGAAGTACAGAAGCAAATTTTGCTTCTTTGCTTCTGGCTCAAAAGTAAATTTTACTTCTTTGCTTCTGGCTCAGAAGTAAATTTTGCTACTTGGCTTCTGGCTCAGAAGTAACAGAAGCAAATTTTACTTCTTTGCTTCTGGCTCAGAAGTAACAGAAGCAAATTTTGCTTCTTTGGTTCTGGCTCAGAAGTAAATTTTCGAGAGGAAATCTCTACCCTGACTCGGAATCGCTGAGTGTATTGATGAGATTACCCTGTATTTGGCAGGAAAATAAAAAAAAAATAACTTTTTCATATTTGAAATCGAGGGATGCTGGTCACTGTTATCTCGATTATCGTTGGTCCAGATCATCATTCCTGAATTTGTCGCTATACTTCGTATTCGTGGGCTCGAGAGCTATCCAAAAACCTCCCTAAATATATATTTCCCATAACTTTAGGTTTTCATTCGTTTTTTTTCGATGAAATCGCCGAAATTGAATAAATCATCGACAATCGGCGTAAACTAAAGATTTTCGAGAGGAAATCTTTACCCTGACTCGGAATCGCTGAGTAGATTGATAAGATTCTCCTGTATTTGGCGAGAAAAATAAAAAAAAATAACTTTTTCATATTTGAAATCGAGGGATGCTGGCCACTATTATCTCTAATATCGTTGGTCCAGATCATTATTCCTAAATTTGTCGATATACTTCGTATTCGTGGGCTCGAGAGCTATCCAAAAACCTCCCTAAACATTGATTTCGGCGCCGGTTCGAAGTTCCGAATCTTCAAGGCTCCGAACGGTCAAATTTCCGAATTTTAATGCAACGAACTTACAGTTATCAGAAAGGGTATCAAAGGCTCAAGATCCGAAAGCTCACCCAGACAGCAAAGAAATAGAAGTTGCCTTAAAGTTGTCTTAAAGTTGTCATATAGACGTCTAATGCGCCACTTCAAGACCTTTTTTCGTGTATAAGACATCTTTAAGAAGAAGTACGACTTATAGGGGAAGATGGCCCAAAGTGGATAGGTTAATGTTCAGCGGCGAATAATTTTGGGAAAAAAGCAAAAAATTAAGTGAACAACAACTGATTTTCTCAAGTTGTTCAATGAACTATGCAAAACATCAATAGAAGTTGTGAAATTATTAATGCTATAGCGAAACAATAACATAAAGTAAAAAATGGAAAATTATTCACTTTGCCCGTGAGCCCGGGCAAAGTGAATACCAGTGTTTTTTTTTAACGAATGCACCTTTTTCGCCATACATGGTGCATTTCTCATGTCCCTAATGCTTATACATGTTGCACTGGATCCAATTTTCAATAGGCTTGCTGCCTATTCCAGAGTAGGTTTCGTTACATAGGATGGCCACGCAGTCTTCGTATTTTCCTGCTGAGCCTCTACTATCTTTGTTCTTCTCATTGAGTGGATATCTATCCACTTTGCCCGGTTCACTTTGCCCGGCAGCACATTGAGAACAAATATGATTAATCTCTTTGAATATATTTGATTATAAATAAATTGGCATATGGTGTCTTTCTCGAGAAAAGGACGCCCTCTAACATAAAAAATACGACAATTAGACCAGAGCAATAATTAAGTGAAATACATCGCGATACATACCTTCGGAAAATTTTAACAATTCAAAGTGTTTTGGTTAATCTTTTGCGTAGCTTTCGCATCAACGCGTCTGAGCTCATTTGCCACTGTTTTTGACTGATATTCTGACGTAAGATGATGCAATATATATCGCGTTACTAATGCCATAAGGTCGTAAGCGACATTATACGACCTTTTGGTTTTCGTAAAACCAGAAGGTCGTATAATTTTTTTTTTTTATGCCATTCGCCTAAAAATTCTCAAATATGGATAAATCCGTCAAAATTTCGAAAATCGAAAATTATGGTCGATACGACCTTCTGGCTTTAGTTTTACGAAAAAATCACGAAAACTAAAGCCAGAAGGTCGTATCGACCAAAATGTTGGAAATAACATCATCCATGAGAAAAACATAAATTGGAAGTGATAGTAGATAAAATAGAGCATAAAGATGAATTTTGGTCGATACGACCTTTTGGCTTTAGTTTTACGGAAAAATCACGCAAACTAAAGCCAGAAGGTCATATCCGCCATTTTTTTTTTTTTTTTTTCAGAATCGTCTGGAAATTGACGAAAACGCGTATTTCCATTGAAATTCCCAAAAAAAAAAAAATTTTGGTCGATACGACCTTCTGGCTTTATTTTTGAGAGAATATCAGGAAAGATAAAGCCAGAAGGTCGTATCCGCCATTTTTTTTTTTTTTTTCGGAATCGTCTGGAAATTGACGAAAACGCGTATATCCATTGAAATTCCCAAAAAAAAAAATTTTGGTCGATACGACCTTCTGGCTTTATCTTTCCCGATTTTCTCTCAAAAATAAAGCCAGAAGGTCGTATCGACCAAAATTCCAGAAATCACGTTATTCGCGCACAAAAACGAATTCGTGGGGGTGAAAAAAAAATCTGACGAAATAAAAACTTTTTTAAAAAGAAAAAAATAAAAAAATATTGCAATTTTTTTGATTAAAGAATAAAAATTCCAACTTCTGTTTTATTTCAGAATCACATTTTCTACGAAAAATAACCAACGAGAAGGGATCGTAACCGAGAGGACAGGAGAAATCAAAATTTTGGTCGATACGACCTTCTGGCTTTATCTTTCCTGATTTTCTCTCAAAAATAAAACCAGAAGGTCGTATCGACCAAAATTGTTTTTTTTTTTGGGAATTTCAATGGAAATACGCGTTTTCGTCAATTTCCAGACGATTCCGGAAAAAAAAAAAAAAAATGGCGGATACGACCTTCTGGCTTTATCTTTCCTGATTTTCTCTCAAAAATAAAGCCAGAAGGTCGTATGTACTTGGACATACGACCTTCTGGCTTTAATTTTCGATTTTCCCAATTTCAATTGATCTACACGTTTTTGGTGATTTCGAAGCGAATCCAGAAAAAAAAATTTTTTATACGACCTTCTGGCACTTAAATCGAGTTTTTGGCGCTTACGACCTTATGGCATTAATAACGCGATATGACAATAAGCAGGCGACTTCAGACACTGAAATATTCACCGAATTCGCTTTGCCCGGGGTATCCACTTTGGGCCATCTTCCCCTACACGTCAGAAAGTGGCGCATAAGACGTCCATATGACGTCTTCAAGATAAATTTTATTTCTTTGCTGTCTACGCAAGATCCGAAAAGTCATACCTCCGAAAGCTCAAGATCCGAAAGGCCAAAACTTCGAAACTTGAACCAGCCGTCGCGCGTCGTTTCATCGACTATTTAAGAACACGTTCGATCTTTGGGAATTTTAGACTTTCGGAATTTTGGACTTTCGGAATTTTGAACTTCCGGAATTTTGGACTTTCGGAACATCGGACTGTCGGAGTCTTGAGCTATCTGCATTTAGACTATTCGAAATTTTAATTTTCTAAACCCTAGTCTTACTGGAAATTTTGAAATCGTTTAGAATAAATTCGAAAATTTTACGATTCGTAGCTTTGAAGATTCGAAATTCTGAACCGGCCCCCTGAAATCTAGTGGATTGCTAGCAGAATCCAATGAATTCCATCTGAAACCTGCTGAATTTCCAATAAATTTCATAGGAATTTCGAACGACCAGATGAATCCATCTGGAAATTTTCAGATCCAGTCGAGATAGGTCTAAAAATCGGCTCACCTGGAATTATTTAGGGGGAGCGATTTTTTTTTTTTATACTTAGGAGAGGGTGGTTGGTAGTGTAAATCTAGATTTTCGGAAAAATCCCCCCGTCGCATTTGCCGCCATCTTCCAATCGCGAATAATGAAAGGTTCAAACATAAAACAAAAATTTTGCAGCAAACTGATTCGAATTTGAATTTCTTTTCAAAATTACCGTGGGTCCAGTTCTGACCATGTGGCAACCTCCTCTGCACATGTTTTTGCCCCGTCGTTGAAGTAGGCAATCATATGCGAATGTTGATCCTTCTGAAGCAACCCCTTCGTGTATTTCGTAAACGCGTTTGGATCCTTGAGTATTGGACATGTGAAAGCGGTTCATAAGATTTTTAATTATGTTTGACCATAAATGAACAGAGAATATATTTTAACGTCGTCATACTCTTCGACTTACCTTTTCTTTCAGCGTAATTGAAGCAGCGTGAAATTTACTTAGATTCCTAATAGTGAGCAGACAATGATCTAGATCTAGACCTGATTGGCGTTCAGCCATTCGAAAGCCTCTGGGAGCCAGGTCATCCATGACTAGATGAGCCGGCTTTTCGTACTGGACATGATGACACCGTGCACTTGATGAGATCGGCGACACGTTCTTAAGAATTTTAGTCATCCTTGGTAATGTTATTGACATTATGGACAACTCCGTTTCAAAAGATCCATTGGCTTCAAGCTGTTCAGTACAAAGAACAACAGATCACACAGTCCGCCATGATTCCGTGTTAAAAATAATTATCGAGATATAAGATGGATAGATAGAAGGTTTATTAGTCTTCGGACATTTTCCTTCGGCACTGATGTAAATTACAGATTTGATATCTATATAGGATACAGAAAATGTGGACTAAGGATAAGCAAACTAATATATGTGCGAACATTATGGTTGTTGTTCGATTACCAGTTCTTGAGTCAAGCCACCGTCTTGGAGCATGACTTTTACCATGAGGGATCTTGTTTCTGAAATTTTACGACGATCTTGAACCCGCGAAACTTCCACCGTGACACGATGCATATCACTGGCAAAATTCTCCCCATGGGCCAGAGCTGCCTTCAAAAATATACCAGAAACCTTGATGCATTCGTCTTTATCAGAATTTCGTAGGATCTTTTGTATATAACACGCATCGAGCCAAGATGGTCTTATCGTTTCCATATTTCCTGATTCGCACTCTCAGAACGAAAATTATTGATTCATATCACTTCGGATCACTCTGAACTGTTTTTGCCATCATTTTTTACAGATTCTCTTGGCATTTTCCTGGACTTATTGTTCAACATCTGAAACTCTTCGCATTTCTTCGCAACATTCGACGAAATATTTTCAGACTCATCTGACCCTCTCTGAAAAGATTGATCCAATTCTTCTTGCATCTCTTTACACTGCTCCATCAGTTTCTAGAACTCTGCCCACTTTTATTGAATATTCTGTTGTCAATAAGCTACAAATAGATCTCAATTCTTCGTAATTGCGTATGATAATTAATTATAATTAGGTCTAATGATATCTTACTCAATATATCGCGTTACTAATGCCATAAGGTCGTAAGCGACATTATACGACCTTTTGGTTTTCGTAAAACCAGAAGGTCGTATAATTTTTTTTTTTTATGCCATTCGCCTAAAAATTCTCAAATATGGATAAATCCGTCAAAATTTCGAAAATCGAAAATTTTGGTCGATACGACCTTCTGGCATTAGTTTTACGAAAAAATCACAAAAACTAAAGCCAGAAGGTCGTATCGACCAAAATGTTGGAAATAACATCATCCATGAGAAAAACATAAATTGGAAGTGATAGTAGATAAAATAGAGCATAAAGATGAATTTTGGTCGATACGACCTTTTGGCTTTAGTTTTACGGAAAAATCACGCAAATTAAAGCCAGAAGGTCATATCCGCCATTTTTTTTTTTTTTTCAGAATCGTCTGGAAATTGACGAAAACGCGTATTTCCATTGAAATTCCCAAAAAAAAAAATTTTGGTCGATACGACCTTCTGGCTTTATTTTTGAGAGAATATCAGGAAAGATAAAGCCAGAAGGTCGTATCCGCCATTTTTTTTTTTTTTTCGGAATCGTCTGGAAATTGACGAAAACGCGTATATCCATTGAAATTCCCCAAAAAAAAAAACACTTTTGGTCGATACGACCTTCTGGCTTTATCTTTCCCGATTTTCTCTCAAAAATAAAGCCAGAAGGTCGTATCGACCAAAATTCCAGAAATCACGTTATTCGCGCACAAAAACGAATTAGTGGGGGTGAAAAAAAAATCTGACGAAATAAAAACTTTTTTAAAAAGAAAAAAAAAAAAATATTGCAATTTTTTTGATTAAAGAATAAAAATTCCAACTTCTGTTTTATTTCAATTGTTGAAAAATTTCAGCATCACATTTTCTACGAAAAATAACCGATGAGAAGGGATCGTAACCGAGAGGACAGGAGAAATAAAAATTTTGGTCGATACGACCTTCTGGCTTTATCTTTCCCGATTTTCTCTCAAAACTAAAGCCAGAAGGTCGTATCGACCAAAAGTGTTTTTTTTTTGGGGAATTTCAATGGATATACGCGTTTCCGTCAATTTCCAGACGATTCCGAAGAAAAAAAAAAAATGGCGGATACGACCTTCTGGCTTTATCTTTCCTGATTTTTTCTCAAAAATAAAGCCAGAAGGTCGTATGTACTTGGACATACGACCTTCTGGCTTTAATTTTCGAATTTCCCAATTTCAATTGATCTACACGTTTTTGGTGATTTCGAAGCGAATCCAGAAAAAAAAATTTTTTATACGACCTTCTGGCACTTAAATCGAGTTTTTGGCGCTTACGACCTTATGGCATTAGTAACGCGATATAATCACTTCAGTCAATAAAATGAACGTTCATAATTTCTTTCAATAAACTTTTTTTTGCCGAAAAATGTAGAGTGACCATATTAATATTGCCTCACAGTCCCTAAAATACAAAAACAATTCAAGAATCGTTCGATCGTCATAATCGTTGAGATTGATAAAATTTTCATGACAAATACATAGACATTATAAAAATTTCGACTATTAAATACGTGAAGTAGCAAAGTGGTAGAAGCTTCGACTGATACGTAGAAGGACCCGGGTTCAAATCCACGTAAGTAACAGTCAGAAATTTTTCATCGACAGCAAAAAATGCAGACTAAATGTTTCGCTGAGGCATCTGGCGAAAATCTGCAGAGATTTGCGGAGAAACCTAGATTTTCACCCATAGGGGGTTATTAAATTTTTCCAGAGATCAGTAGAGATTTTCAAAGATATTCAGTGAATTGTAGACATTTTAAGAGGATTTTGCAGAAATTTCCAAAGAAATTCAGATTAAGTATTTCTCTGAGAAATTCTACAAACTGTCCATAAAGTCGGAGATTCGTAGAGAAATTATGCAGCGTTTTGCAGAGAAATTTTCAGAAATTTGCAGAGAAATATTTCCACCAGGGTATGCTTATATCTCTATGGTTCTGACTGAAAGAGGAGATGAACAAAAATTTCCGATAAAAACGGGTATTTCAAAACGTTGAATAATCATATCCCAGCTCTCCGTTCGCCGATTTCATCGAACTATGGCTTAACGGGAAATGAAAGGTGGATTATATACCTCGAATTTTTGGCAGCCCGTTTCTCAGCTAAAACACATCCGATCGATGTGAAATTGATATCAGTGACGCAGAAAAAGTGAACGAAGTGCATGATGCTCTTGGATTTCCAAAAAGCGAAAATAAAACGTACAATTTTATATCAAGAGTGTTCTGTAACGAATAATTGTTGTTGCTGACGTTGTACTTGATAAATATGAAAACACCAGAAACATTTTCGCTTTTTGAAAATCCAAGAGCATCCCACACAGCATTTGATATTCATTGTATATTCGAAAAAAGTACACAATGTTCAAAAAATATCCCGAATGTCTAAAAGATATTCTATATGTACATGTCCAGAAGAATATTCATCCATGGGCTTGAGGTGAATTTATTATATATTCCATGCACGTTTATAGAACATTCCACGATATTTCAGCGATATGAAAATCTAATATGCTATGGACATTGACCCTACATATTCCACGTATGTCTTTGAGTGTTTTTATCGATTAAATTTCAAATATATGCTAATTTTCCTAATAACTCTTATATAATATATACATACATTTGAAGTATGAAACACACATTACGTACATTTGTGTACTAAGTATTCCATGAAACCATAACATACTTTCACTGAGAAATCTCTTATTCAAGATTATATTCAAGAGAATATTCATTGGAAGAAAAAACTCATTGGCATCATTTGTGATTCTTTAAAATTGACAAATGATATTGAAAAAAAATCATTCTTCGGAAAAATGGCTGAAGAACTTCGGATCCCAATTATGACAAGGATTAACCCCTCAAGAGATTCGTCACGAATTCTGATTCATCCTGTACTATCATCATCCTGTTTATATGTACTATCTTTTATCCAATATCATTTGATCATTTGACAGTATTAGCTTGATTTCAAAAAGTTTTGAATCATATTTGTCTCAGAATTATAGAATAGAAAGGAATTGATGGCAGTCGCATCTTAAAAAAATATTGAAAAATTCATATCTCTGGAACCAGGTACACTGTTAGAGAAAAAAAATGTTCCAGGAGACCCACTAAAATTTTTACGGTAATTTCAACACTGTTTTCAGTTCATACGACAAAAGAATTTGCCACTTCAAGTAGTATTTATGTTGTTTTAACTAAAAAAAAGTGTCAACATAAACATAAAAATTCCAATGGAACTCCTGGAACATTCTTTCTCTAACAAAATGTCACTTAATTCGGATAAACATATGACCGCGTAAACGAAAAATGCATGGTATAATATTCAGTAATTAATCGTAATAATATATACAAGCACTTCAATCTAGTCCTGCAAATGCAAAATTTTGATGACATTGAAATATTCCGAATGATAATTTCACACTTTGATGGGCTCTGAACAAGTAGGAAGGTGTTCGGTCTTATATCATATGGTAGTTTAGGGTAGTGGTTAGGGCGTGCGACTAGTAACCGAGCGGACGTGGGTTCAAATCCCGGTGGGGACGAAAAATGCGGCGGTTTTTTCAGTGGATGTAAAATACAATATCGTCGATACGATACATAAGTAGGGTCAACTGACAATAAAATATGTCAAATTCCGTGTTTTTTTTTTTTCTTCCACCATTATTGCTTCTCATTTCATGATAATAAATTACGGGCTCCTATATGAGGGCTAGCCCGATCATCGGAAAGTACTAGGGCGCCGTTAAGGAATTCTGCTAAGCACCTAGTTAGCTAATTCACTAACAAGGAATTGATCTGGAAAAATGTGATCTCACTGGCTAGGCGCTGGATAGTTTGCCACGTCAGCGCCTCTTTAATCATGAGTTTGTCCCCGTGAATATTTTCTGGACATGAATTTCACGTATTTTAGGGTGACATTGTCATGTTCATTATACGTTCTAAACACATTATTGAGGTAAAAGTGAATATTCTATGAATATTCAAATATTTTTTTCGGAACATGCCAAACATATACCATGAATATTCAATGCTGTGTGGGATCATGCCCTTCGTTCACTTTTTCTGCGTCTCTGATATCAATTTCACATCGATCGGATGTGTTTTAGCTGAGAAACGGGCTACCGAAAATTCGAGGTGTATAATTCACCTTTCATTTCCCTTTAAATTGAAGCTTTTCTTGGCCACATCCTATGGTGAATATTTCAATCCCGCGTGCATTGCGTAGTGTAAGAAAATAGAAGAATACTGTCTCCCCCGCACCACGCCATTTAGCTCTAGTTCGTATAGACTGGGTCGAGTCTCGCGCGGTGCATGGACAAAACATTTTTTTTTATACATTTACTTTTTTTTAATGCACTTGGCGCGAGGCTACCGAGTCTCTTGATAATATAATATAGTATAATATACTAGTATATAATATAGTATTATACATGTATAATATTGTTGCAAAATTAGCTTTGCAGTAAGAATAAGTTATTGATTGTGGGTTCCCGAGGGAAATAAAGTGAATCTGGTAAAATAATATCAATTGGACAGAAGGGTTATATATTCTGAGATATAGGTCTGCTCTAGTAGTAAGCTAAAGGCAGACTGATTTGTTTTACAATAATGCTTGCTGACGCAGCAACCGAAGTTCTTATATTTAAGAAGATGTTTTTTATCATAATATTTTTATTTTAATTTTTTTTTTTTTTTTTTTTTTTTTTTTCAATATTTTAGCCTATATTATAGGCTACTAGATATAGTTCATATAGCATTAATGATATAAGGGTGATTTTACCAAATGTAATAATATAGTATAGTATAGTATACTAATTGTATAAAGTATTTGACGAACGCAATAAATGGATGGGGATCGGCCAAACAATGGTGATTTTGGTGCAAGAATAGATTGGTTTAATAGCGAGGACAGGCGCATAAGCGCAAAGGGCTGAGTCAATTGCTGAATAAGACCAGCTGATAGACGTTGGACAGATCTTCACGAAGCTCACGGAAATTAGGTCGTTCTTCCGGAGAATGAGACCAGCAATCTTTCATTACCTATAATAAAAAGAGTCGAGTCATAAGATATAATCGAGTCTTAAAAGGCGTCAGGAAAGCATTGACAATTGAAATTACGTCGTAAACGTCGTAGCGGCAGTTTGTAGGTATTTTTAGGATTCTGCCCTGCTGGACATATTTATCAAGGTCTTCCATATTTAGTGTGCTATAGGGTTCTTCGCCGCAGGTAAAGATTTCCCACATCAGAACTCCGTACGCCCATACATCAGACTTTGAACTGAACTGCTGACTACCAAAAATTTCAGGTGCTGCCCATCTTGGTGCGAATATGCTACCATTGTTGCCGATGTATAGACCGCTTGAGCGGATCGCACACCTGCGTTAAAATAACAAGATTAACAAGAATAAATATGAACTGTCAAGAATGGACAAGGAATTAATGAAATTATCTGGGAATCACCTAGTTAGACCAAAGTCAGAAACTTTGACAACATAATCAGATCCAACAAGACAGTTACGAGCGGCGAGATCCCTATGGATGTAACTTTTACTTTCGAGATAATACATCGCTTTGCAGACCTGAAATGAAAAGATTTCAAAGGCTCTTCTCAGATCGAAATAATCGTGTCGATGATAAAGTTAGATGGAATAGGAAAAACTGGATGTTTATTAGACTGTCCCATTTTTTTCAATTTTTTTTTTTTTTTTTTTGCCTTCCATATTTTACTTCTATCCTTTATCCCATAGTATTGAATCTCTCGCAATGTAGACCCTGCGAAATGAAATTCAGCGGTAGCTCAATTAATGACTGGTATTATCCATTTATAGTTAACACACGAAAATTCATCTTCATATGGTCAAATGTGAATAACTTCTTTATCATGAGGTAGAAGATTTTCAGAACTTCTTTGTAAGTAACTAAACTAAATTTACAACGTGATCCCGTTTTTTTTTTTTTTTTTTCTGAAGTGAAGTTTATTAGTTCTGCGACGAAAATTGACAATAAATATTGACTGGAAGGTCTGAAATTTTCTGTGTCTTTGATTACACATGTCATAAGTTTATTCCGAAAATTATTCGACTATTTGATAAGTAGAAACATAGATATTCTCCTTAGAACCCTAGAATCGATGTTTTGCCGTGTAAATCAAAGGGGAAATCTAAAGTCACGTTTGGCCACCTCTAAATATATTTTCTCAGGGTCTACATCGCGAGAGATTCATATTATGAGATTAAGGTTGTTGGCCTGTAACTTTTTTTTTCGACAAAGTTTTTTGAATTTTTTTTATCGTAAATAGCTTCAATAATTAGCTAAAAAATGAGCCTAGGATGATCGCAATTGACCGTCTCAAACTCGAGATAAAAAGTTTTGAATTTTTCGAATTTAACATGTGTTTAAATGCAGATTCACCGGTTTTAATTATTAAAAAACGATCAACTTGAAATTTTTTGATAAATAAAATATCTAATGGTAAATTGTCATCTTCTGAATCGTTTGATTCATCATTCAGCATTTTCGACCGTCTCGTTTGGATTTTATAGTTAAAACTGAAACATAAAGCGGCGCGTATCTCTCTTGCTCTCGAGTGGATATCTCCTGGCTCTCACTCTCACAGAGCCATACATTGTCGCTGACTAGTACGAATTAAGTTTTGGGTCGGACTGTAGCACGACAACAACCTTAAGGATATAGAAGTAAAATAGGGGAGGCAAAAAAAAAAAGTTGAAAAAAAATGGGACAGTCTAATGTTTATATACAGGGTGAGTTTTCTCTGGTATCGAATGAGGGAGGGGCTTATCATCGCAAACGCTCGCCTCTTTCTATTCACACTTGTTCTTGTCATATCGGAAAATCCCACTTCTATGCCCTCCTTGTTCGAAGTCAAGAACAGGTATGTTCTTATTTGGGATAGTAATAACAAAATGGGGTTTATGATGGTTTTGACGCCACGTGAAAATGAAAGTGGGGTTTCTCGATACGACGATAACAAGTATGAATATTAGGGTGGTCCTTAAGTTGGGATAAAAGATAGATTTTCCGTGCCGCCCCCCAAATCGATTCCAAATAATTAAGAAAAAATCCCTGGCAAGTTTCGGTTCTTAATATTAGTATTAACCCGCCCCCCAAGACGACGAAAGTTTCAAATGGGGAATTCCATGTATTTTTTAAAACTGCAATTATGATAAAATCTGAAACTTGGTATAGTCAATCGTACTTGTATGAATGATGTACAACATAGTGCATTAGAACAATTCTCAGATAATTTTATACTTACTTTTCAATGTGATGGAAAAATGATTTTTTTCAAAAGTTGAGCATTAAAAGGTAGGTATAGAATTATCTGAAAATTGTTCTAATGCACCAAGTTGTACATCATACAAGTACGAATAACTATACCAAATTTCAGATTTTTTCATCAATAATCATCGGAGTTATGGAAATTCAATTTTCAGTTTTAAAAAATACATGGAATTTCCCATTTAAAACTTTCGTCGTCTTGGGGGGCGGGTTCATAATCATATTAAGAACCCAAGCTTGGTAGGGATTTTTTTTTTTTATCATTATTTGGAGTCGATTTGGGGGGCGACACAGAAAATCTATCTTTTATCCCAACTTAAGGACCACCCCAATGAATATAGAAAGGGGTAGAGCGTTTGCTCTGATAAGCTCCTCCTTCATTTGATACCAGAGAAAACTCACCCGGTATAATATCTTGTTTGTTGCTCATTTGGGCAAGAAATTGATGCATCAATTATACAGTGCAATGTACAAAACTAATTCACCTGTATGCACATGTTCAATAACCGGCCGACGTTCGCTCTGAGAAAAGTTTTGTTAGAGCTGAGGTAGGTCAGCAGCGATCCATGTTCCATGTATTCCATTACTATGCGAATCAGCTTACCTGAGGCGGTGGTGTACAACTGTACAACGTTCCGATGTTTTAGTGTACTAGAAAATTTATACAAAAAAATTGGTAAAATATCAGCACTCAGTTAGGAATCCAGTCTATGATTGCATCTCAACATGAAGATTCCTCAATTTCAAACTTACGCCATGACTTCAGCCTCTTTGATCAATTCTGCATTGGACATAGCACCGTCGTTTATCCTTTTCACAGCCACATTGATAGAACCGTGCCATGTGCCTTTGCTAACTGTGCCGAAATATCCGACTCCCAATTCCTCACATGTCTTGAGTGAATTAGGGGGCTCTGTAAAAATTAACGAGTATCGTTGAAGGAATCTGTTGCTTCTATTATAAACAGGAAATTATAAGCGTATAGATTTATGGTTAGTTTATTCAAACTAGAGACTTACTCTTGCCATCGTTGCGACCAGCAGTTGGTGAAACAGGACGATCGCCTTCAGGCCCCATTTTCAGTTTACTGACAAGTCTGCTGCTAACGTACTGGTAGTAATTGACGAGGTCTGGAATAGAGTTGAAATATTGGTATTCTCCACCTAGGTAAAACTGTAATCTGGTATTCTGTTTAATTCGGTAATGTACGACGCTGCCATCATTTCTGGAATATAAAGAGATTTCGAGAATTATAAAAGTAGTTAAGGTAGTTGTTGCGTGGAACGATTTTTCAAAGGATTTCAACGAAACTTTCCTTGATTGTTATTTAATAGAATACAAATAATATGAGTCTATTCCGATTAAAATTGACCACCCCAATTTTAAGATAAACGATATCAAAGTTTTGTAATTTTAGCATGGGCTCTTATGGAGAAAAGAGAGTTACACGCGAGATTTTCGAATAGAATCCAAACGCGACAAAGGAATGTGATAAAAATTTGATATGTTATAAAAACCGAAGTTATAAATTACACAACAACAAAAAAAAATTTTAACCACGCCGTTACTGAAATATAACTTGTAAAAATCTGAAAATTTTCATGAATAAACACACATATAAATACTATTTAAATGTGTGTGAGAGCAGTAAAAGTGTACTTTTACAAAAGTTGCATAATGGGCGGTTTTCGACTAACGCTTTAGCTCTATTATACTTTTATTATTTTTTTCATACATTTATTATACTTTTCGATTAGCTATACTTTTGAACGTGTCTATCTCGAAACAACTACCTTAAGGAGAGATCAAGCTCGTTTTGATAACAGAAATATGAGAGAAGCTAAACACGAAACTTAAAATAATTCCTTCAACTTTCATATCAATCATATCAATCTTACTTTTCTTTGTGGTACAGAGACAATACGTAGAGTCTCTCGGTGGAAGACTCTCGTATAACAAAGTATCCCTCCTTTTTTACTTTTAGCAATAAGGACTTTACTTCTTTAGGCGACCTTTTAGGCTGCCACCAACTGAAAGGATTTCAAAGGCATGTTAATCTAAGATAATTTTCAATGTAGTGTAAAGTACAGAGATGGGCATTATTTGAAATAAAACCATTTCAAATGGAAATGCAAAATGCAAAATAGGTATTTACCATTTTCAATTGAAATGCATTTTTTTTACACCCATTTCCATTTCCATTTGAAATGGTATTTTTGTATGCATTTTCCATTTTAAATACTTTTTGAACAAAAATTTCGAAAAAAATGAAATTCGGTTATCGTTTAAGCGTTGACTGAATATTCTAAAGACGGTTCACCTTACGGGACTCTGTGAGCCGGCAAAGTGGGCTCGAAGTGGGCTTGGGGATTGAAGAGTGCCCGAAGTTACCGACTGAAATAGCATTGCAGTATATCTATAGTGTACGAATATTAAAAAAAACCATTTTGCATTTTGAAAATACCTATTTCCTATTTTATATTTCAAATGCATTTCGAAATCGCCATTTACATTTTGTATTTCAAATGGAAAAACTTCACACCCATTTCCATTTTCCATTTAAATGGTTTTAGGTACCCATTTTGCCCATCTCTGGTAAAGTAGTACCCGTGAAAAAATATTTTAGATCTAAGTAGATCTAAAGCATGAGATCAACGTAGATCTAAATTTTGGGATAGATCTAACTAGATCTATTTAGATTCAAGTAGATCTATTTAGATTTAACTAGATCTATTTAGATCCAACTAGATCTGTAACGATATTATTGCTCACCTTGGCGTCTTCTCATTACAATTTTTAAATGTATTTACGAGAGGAAAATGATTAAATAGACGAGACATTTAGGTTAATAATACCTTTGAGAACAAGTTGTTTTTTTTATTTAATCAGATTAGCGAACAAGACTCAATATTGTAAAGTCTGCAGATTGATCAAAACAAGAAATGATAGCCTGGTACATTTGACAAGATTAATGAAATAAAAAGAGAAACATTCACACCCGCATTCATACCCATTAAGGTTGTTAGCTTGTAAAAGCGGTTACCGACAGATCTGTGTGAAATTTTACTGGTGAATAGCTTGAAACACGTTCTACAACATGATATGAAGTTCATTGATTTTTGCCGTATATTAGTGATGAAACAAATTATTGAAGTTTACATTATTTGCATACGTACATAGGGAAAATACCAACTTTTATCACTCTAACGTTTTTTATGATTTAACTAGGCGACAGATTTCAATAAAAAATTAGTATGTTATGAATTGAAATTTAACGAACATTTTGAGACTAGAAACAAAAGTATTTCCCGTGTAATAAGAAAGATATTGTTAGTTAAACTCAAGTCTCTTTTAGATATTTGCGTGTAAATCAAATGCTGATGTGATAGACGTGACAACAGCGCTCACGTAGCTCAAACGGACGGCTCGAGCGGATTCTTCCGTTATATACACGCAATGTTGCCACGATCTATTATAACTTCGACTCAATGCGCGTGTGCCTATGCCTAAAATAAATGTGAACTGTACCTTGACAAAAGTTTGTCAACTTGGCCGTTTTAAAAAAATCTTAAAAAATCTTAGAACGACTTTGTTTAACTATCAAAACATTTTGATACGGTTTGCATATCATAGCATGTAATTGATAGTGTGTATATTTGATTTTGTGACTTATTTATTACTGTGGTCATTCTAGAACTATCGTCAACTGAAATAAACTTTTGGCTGGGACTATAACAAGCTAACAACCTTAAAACTACGCCGAGACTTAAACTTAAATTGGATTGTTAATTGATTTGTTTGACTTGATTCTAATAGCAAATTTACAGGTGGTTCTAAGTTACATCAAAAGGGATTTTATCGCTAAGAAATTATACATTACAAAGATGAAATTACGTGCAACTCAATTATTGGTAAACGAATAGTGGCACAGTACACCTAAGATTCGCTACTTAGCTGGGTCTTATTTGCTCGTGGATGTGTGGCTCAATGGCTCCGAAGTGCTTCCTTGTAGATAATGCGTCGATGCTTCAAATGATAAATGGTCGTCACCAAATTATCAATGCTTCTGTGTAGCTGATGTTGCCGTCGTTCGATCCTCTGGATCGTAGATGATGATTTTGATTTTAATGGATGCCCTTAGCTTTCGTTATTGAGTTCACGTTCATTAGGTTCAAGACTTGATAATTTGTACAAAGTGAGTTAAAATAATACGAGGAAATTTAGATAGGTCTTATCGCCTCGGCGTCTTCCCGTAGATAGCTTGACCGATTCCTTTTTCCTTGCGGAACTCATTTTGAGACACCTGTCGTGTAGCGTTTGAATTGCAAACATGGAGCGTTTGGTAGCGTTTCATGTTTGCTTAACAAGCGTGATTTTAAAAGATCTTATGATCCATACCTTTTATCCGTTACAGATCTATTTTTTTTTTTTTATATAATTATATAAATGACTCTATCAAATATTATATATGAGTCTTGGCCATATATAATTTTATACAGTTTAATATAATTATTAATTATATATACTAGTATCGGCCGGGAGAAAAAAAAAAACTTGATCCTGACCGGAGATCGATCCGTGAACCGTGTGCTCGCCAACTATCTGCCTGCTACCGACCCACCTAACATCGGTTATAGAGACTAGGAACTTTTCAACAATGTTAAAGATTATTTAATATTTAGTAACTTCGATTTCCTTTATCAGAACCTGAAAATTAATTAGGTAATAAAAACAATCATGGAGAAACTCATGAGACCTCATGAGATCTAAAATGATCTAACGCGATCTAATTAGATATAACATTAGAACTAAGTAGATCTAAGCAGACGTAGTGATATCTTCTTAGATCGCTTCAGATCTGACTGGATTTGCTTAGATCTAATACGCACAGACCTGTGGAATTTTTTTTTAGATCTAAGCAGGTTTACGTAGATCTAGATAGATCTTCCGAGATCCAAGCAGATCTAATTTTGCCCATAATTTAGATCTAAGGGGATCAAATTAGATCAAATTAGATATAATTTGATCCAGTTACACTGAGAGACTCTTCGTGTCAATAAATGGTAAAACTATATCAAAGTTTAGTATGGTAGGGTTCGAAAGTAGGGAAGACCGGGCGTACGTTTCAAAAATTCATATGGTGCATACTAATGGGTAAAACTGATATTTTCCTTTCAATAAGTGAAAAAGGTGTTTCAATGTTTAATGTACAACATAGTAATATTCGGAACGCACCATATCAAAGTTAGATAGCGAGTTGACAAACACGGTTAGTATGGTGAATATGAAGCATTCTTTGTGAACCGGGCCACTTTTGTTTTTCAACCCCTCCGATTTTTTTCAAAATCTGACAGTTTGAAATATTAGTCAAAAGGAACGTCTGTGATTTTTTTCAGATTTTTTCAGGCATCCGTTCAGGATTTTCAATTTTTCATCACAAACACTGTATCTCAAAGAATATTCATCAACCAAAAAAAAACATGAGATTAAAAACTTTTATTTTTTTTTCGCTTTATCGAAAAAAATCAAAATCATAATTTTTCTGCATGGGGAAACCTGAAATTCGGCAGAAAAATGAATAATTTTTTTTTTAAGCCCAATAACACACCTTCGATTTCGGTCCAAATTTTACAGGACGTCTGTCGTTGGGTGAAGAGTCTGCAAAAAAAAATTTAGAATGGTACCTACAATAGTTACGATGGAAAAGAAAAAAAAAAAAAAAAAAATAGTTGCTGCGTGTTATCGGTAAACATTTTTTGGGCATCATTAGAGAATGTATATATTTTCTAATCATTAGAGAATATCATTAGAGAATATATATATTCTCTAATGATGCCCAAAAAATGTTTACCGATAACACGCTGCAACTATTTTTTTTTTTTCCGTCGTAACCATTGTAGGTACCATTCTAAAATTTTTTTTGCAGACTCTTCACCCAACGACACACCTCCTGTAAAATTTGGACCGAAATCGAAGGTGTGTTATTGGGCTTAAAAAAAAATTATTCTCATTTTTCTGCCGAATTTCGGGTTTCCCAATGCAGAAAAATTATGATTTTGATTTTTTTCGATAAAGCGGAAAAAAATAAAAGTTTTTAGTCTCATGTTTTTTTTTGGTTGATGAATATTCTTTGAGATACAGTGTTTGTGATGAAAAATTGAAAATCCTGAACGAATGCCTGAAAAAATCTGAAAAAAATCACAGACGTTCCTTTTGACTAATATTTCAAACTGTCAGATTTTGAAAAAAATCGGAGGGGTTGAAAAACAAAAGTGGCCCGGTTCACAAAGAATGCTTCATATGAAAGTTTGAAATAATCGTCTCTAGTCGTCACGAAGAATATCAGTTTTTCGTACGGACCATATGAAAAATCATGACTTGCCGGTGGAAAAAAAGGGAGTGAGCCGAGGCTATCACCAACACCAGTATCATCAGGAAGTAGAGGTCACACGCACTGAAAGGACATACATATCGGGTATATACATATGTATACAAATATACACAAGTTACATAGGAGTATCGCGCAACACACTTATAAATTAGACCGAGAGACTTATACCTATACATTTACAATATACAAACGTACAGAGATTCAAAATAACGGTTACATACCATGAGAGTGCACATAAATAACAATAATTACAAAACTTGCAAAAATTACATAAAACTGTAAAATGTAGGGTTTACTCTTCCTCTGATGAGTCATTTACCCGTAAATCTATGCGCTAAGATAGCCATGTAAGTTATGACGAAAACTTTTGCTCACATTTCTAAGTTTAATGCCCAGTTTGATCAAAGATTACTAGATTGTATCCATAGAATAAGCGATTTAGGTGTATAAAATATATAATTGTAAGTGCGTTCATTTCGCAGCTTCCACATATCTTCGGGGGTGATTATAAGTACTAAAATAAGTAGCAAGTTTTGTAATTATTATTATTTATGTGCACTCTCATGGAATGTAACCGTTATTTTGAATCTCTGTAATAGATAAACGGTGAAAAACACATTCTTGAAACTTCACTTATCGCTTCGAGCAGGCCTTGTGAAGGTACAGTATTTTTTTCAGATTTTTCAATCATGTCCTACATCGTGAAAATGACTCTAAACTAACGCTGCGACGCCACCGCGGAGTAGCGGTGGACGGCAACCGGCCGCCCGCCATTACGCAGAGACTCGGCGCGCCACAATTTCATGCGCATCGACACCTTCAATGATTTTTTACTCGAAAACGAAGAAAAACGCATCTCTGGAATTAATTCACAGGTTGTGGTATAGTTCAAGGAACATGTCAGAATTAAAAAAAAATTTTTTGGTCGTGTTGCTCACTGTTTGAAAAATCTTTGAAAACTTAATTGTTAAATAAACAATGGATGAACAAACTTTTTACGAAGTACTTATTTTTTTATACATTCTATGACTCTTTCCGCGTAAACTAAAAAAAAAAATCGAGTCTAGTGTCATTTTTGGCGGAGTTATGAATTTTTGAAAAAAACCTTGCTCGAATTTGTTTATGCAAATAACTTAACGAATTTTGCACTAATTGAAAAATCCTTCGGCACAAAAATCTAACTCCCCGAGGACAATCAACATGCAAAATTAAAAAAATATCTGAGAGATGACTGATCCGGTTGACGCGGAATAGCCCAATTACGTGCGGGAAAATTTCAGAAACTTCTATATATACCAAGCTGGTAATAATCCACTGTTTGTGAGAAAGGACTTGGAGGGTTCTTTTCTAAATAACTCGTTAAAGAATCATTCTTTTGGAAAACTGCATTTGCAAAGTAGACTTTATTTTGGAAAGGTAATTTTATAACTTGAAAAAAAAAAAAAATCCAATTAATTTTTTAATTATGTATTATTTTTTAATTGAAACATTTAAGGATGTATCGGCATCACAGCAAAAATGATGGTAGAAAATTTAAAAAATTTGGATCTTCAGATTTTATCCTAGAAAAAATTCAACAAAAGCTTCAAGCTCTTTAAGAAGTTTGTTTAGGAGAAAATTGGATTAGAAAAATTGACAAATTAACATGTGTTCTTATGGGCAAAAGTGGTAAAAAAATTATATCTGTGTTAAAAATGACGGAAAAAAATCTGAAACTCTTTAGGTCAACGGGGAAACATATCTGATTCTCGCCTAATCATTTTTGCATTGATTAGGTAGCTCGTTTTCGAAAAATGAAATAATTTTTTTTTCCCACATGGCCAGGAAGGCCGATTTCCTTACCCGCTGAGAGGTAAGGAAGTTCAGTTTTACCGACCAGGGGAGTTTTACCTCCCATGGGAGGGAAGGCCGTGAGTAATGAATTTTCCTCCCAGTTCGCTTCGTATGTTTTCGGTAACAGCGCCATCGGACGCACAAAATGACAGAAAAAAAAGCGCGTCGTTCATGATCGTTCGTTTGTTTGTTGCAAAGAAGAAAGTGAAATCAGAAATGATAAAAAGCGAAATAGCATGACTTCCCTAACAGCACCAAGACGTTGCAGCAACGTTGCAGCAACATAACTTTGCAATATTGGCAATATTGCAGTTATATTGCGCAATGTTGTTGCAATGCCCCTGGAATGTTGCTGCAATGTCTCTATGTCCGCTTTTCATTGCATAACATTGCAATATTCCTGCAACATTCCCTGCTTAAAAAAAATGATTCAAACCAATAGAAGGTTTTGTTTGGGTCGTAATCGGATTTCTGTTTTATTTATTTCCTAATTAAAGGCCCTTTTCCAATTTACATTTCCAATTCGTTTGTTTCGGTGTTACCCAATTAACTTTTTCATTTTTTATATAGGATTCTATCGCTTCCAATCGTTTCTTCAAGCACAAAAAAAAAAAAAAAAAAAAAAAAAAAAACGGATTGAGATTTTTTCACCCACAACTAATTCTTTTTTGAGTGGTCGAGCACAGTGAATATTAAAGGGTGTTCGAAATTTTCTATTCACAGACTAGTCGTATTTATTCATGTGGGTCACCCATCCAAATTCTGGTCGCGGATGGTATTGCTTAACTTCGGTGATCAACTGACGTCCGGTGTCGATCTGAATCTAACGTCGCCTGTTACAACCTTTAACACTTTTCGACTCAATAGGTGAACTTTGATTCGTGAGGATTGACATCAATATGTATGTAACTGTAACTGTTGACCCGTCGCGGGTTAATTTTCAGTGAAATAAAAATAAATGATGAAATCTAGTGATAAATTCTGTCACCATATGGCATTCAAGTTACAGTTAATTATGAGTGTCCGTTTTTGTCCGTAATCATTTTGTCCGTTTGATTAATACATGGAAAATTGACTTCTTGTGTTTTCACATGCGTGAATATATAAATATTACAAAGTTGTATTGCAGGAACCTTGCGGCAACATTGCAATGCAATGTTGCAAATGTTATATTGCAGAGATCTTGCAGCAACATTGTAGTGCAATGCAATGGAAATGAAATTTAGCAATGTTGCTGAGACATTGCTGCAACGTTCCGTGCTGTTAGGGTTCCTTGTCCCTCAACCTAAAATTGCGCGTTTGCGATCGTGCGTGGTCGTACCTCTCTGCGGGTAGGAAATCGGCCTTCCGTCCATGTGTGAAAAAAAATATCGTGTGCATCACGGTCGGAAGTTTTCGCTCCCTCGGTGTACATAGCCGCCCTCGCGATCGGGTGAAATCGGCGAGCCTTCGGCTCGCCGAGTCCCCCCGACCGGCTCGGGCGCCTATCTACACGCTCGGGAGCGAAATCTCACTTCCTTCCCTTGATGCACAATATACTATTCCCGACTATTGAGAATAAAAATCACTCCGCGCCAATTTGAAGTTAGCTGATATGGAGTGAATTGCCCATATACATCCCTATTCCTCAAACATGAATACTTTCAATCGAGGAAGTGTTCAGAATGAAACATTTTCTACTTTTAAATAAATTCAGATAATTTGGGAGTATATAAAATTTTAGCACTATTAGAGTCTAGATATACTATAATAACTTTTAATCTGAAAAGACGATCTAATTTTTTTTCTAATCTTTGAATTTTTGTATTTATGACATAATTTTAAATGTTACAAATAAACTAATCATAAAGAATCGAAGGTATCAGAAATAGAACTTTTTATAATTAGAATTGTCATCATTTTTAGAATTCGATATTTTCGTCATTTGAAAAAAGAAATAGGAAAAGTCTTACATAGGTAATCCTAAAAATATAGCCAATTACAGACATATACAAATCTCCATATTCACACGGCACATGGCAAGCGAATTAGCAGGATTTTTCCTTCGGCTGTTTCCGAAACAGAGCGGGGCCTCGTGCGTTCTCGGTGAAGATCGTAGTCGCTCGGGAGATTCAGGAAATATTTTCATACGCACCATACGAAAAATTGAGACTCTCCGTTTCAATTTCTAATATCCTTTGCAGTTTCACGGCTGCTTGATATCAACGTTGATATTGACCATGTTAATTTCTGGAATATGCTTCTCGAATGATGACAGTCACTGTGTTTATAAGTGAGACGACTTTGTAGGAAATTTTACTATGGAGAATATCGATTTTTCGTATGGAAGATTTCTGACATACAACGTTCTAATATTTCATATTGACCATACTAATATCACGTATTTTTTTGTTAAAATCTGGTATGGTAATATGAAACTTCAGTATAACGTTACGAATAACTAGTGTATTTTGCGCTGTCTTCCCTACTTTCGAACCCTACCATACTAAACTTTGATATAGTTTTACCATTAATTGACACGAAGAGTCTCTCAGTGTAGATCTAAAATATTTTTTCACGGGTAGAGAAAGTATTTGTACATTTTCCTAAATAGCATTGCGCCGCCAATCACGTTGAACGGAATAGTTAAGTTCGAAGTTGAGTTCAAACGGTCGCTATTTCAGTGAGAAATTGAAAAAAATTCTCTGCAGCAAACCACTTTACGTATTATATTTTGAGGGACTATTTGAAGTTTTTGTTTCACATAAACCGACTTCGCGAAATTTTGAGATCCGCGAACCGTGTCCGCGATGAACACCTTTTACGCCGGCCACGATAACAGCTTGCTTCAAGAAACTGAATTTTGATGAACACAATTTGTAAACTCACCAGAAGATATGATCTTTTGGATAAAAAAAACTCGGATTGGATGGAACGAGGGGTGTTTGAAATACAAATTCCGGAAATTCATCCATTTTTTTTTTTGCGATCTACTTATATGTAATCCAAGGTCTTGGGAATAATATTCTTGAACTGAATCATTCGCAGATGAGTACTTTATATATGGGAACCTGTTGTTGATTGAGAAAGATGAGGACTCGTGTCCGAAGCAAGAATTTTGAAAAATTAAAAAACGAGATGTTTGCAAGTAGACCATATTTTAGTTATCATAGATTATGGGAATCACAAAATAGAGTAGCAGGATGGGTCAGGGTTCATTTGAGTCATTCTGGGTGCTTGTTCACTAACTTTTACGTTTAGGTATATATGTGTTTAAGTTAGTGAATGAAGCACCCTGAAGCTATTCGTAGGGCGAGATAAATATTTGTTCTATGTCTCTAAAAATATGTCGAGGGCAACACAAAGAATTCTGCACTGAAAAAAAACACATGATTCCATTTGAAAAACCATTGATATCCTTGAGAACGCAAAAACCATGATCTTGACAAAAATGAATTTTCCACCACTGTATCAGCCCCTTGGAATCAAGTAAATTATCCCGTGAAATTTCATTTGTTAACTCCACAAGCAACGGAGATATTTGGGATGCTCACGTGAAATGGACCACCCGGTATATTATAATGCACAGCTCATTTGTGGCGAGTCAGAAAGGAAGTTAGCACACTTGATAAATACTTATCTCTTGCCCAACTCTGTGATAATGTCCAGTATTCGCGGTATCAAGCAAACGTACCACTCCTTGCAACCGAGAAATTGAGTTAACTTATACGTATTCAACAATCGAGCTCATAGCCCAGACGTTGGACCACAATCATAACGCGAAATTCTGAACATGTTTTTTAATTTTTTAAAAATTTTTCAACCCGGGCTGAAGGAATTTTTACTTGAAAAAATAATTATGATGCACTTCCGTTTTTTTTCGGTCTTTCTGGGGATTGCACGCTCTGTACAGTGGTGATCCTCAGTTAGAAGACTTAAAATTTGGTTCGTCTCGTCCGATCAGGGCCGAATTTAGGGGAGGGCAACAGGGTGAAGCCCCGGGGCCTCCACACGAGAGGGGCCTCCACAACATCAATGTTTAGGTAAAATTTACTAACGAATGATATGCAAAATTTGAAGAAAAAAATCACTCTAGAGTTCTGACAAAGAAAAAAAAGTTTTCACACTTTAATGAGGCATTTTGCATTTAAAATATTTCAAAGCGTATTTCTGTCAAAATTGATGGAAAACGCCAACCACGATGAATTCTCTGTTGCATGTGCATTATTGTGTGTCACTTTTTTCTTTTCTTCTTGGTTTCGGGATCTCACCCCCTCAGTACTTCATACTATATGCCATAATGATGTGGTATGAATTTGAGCTATGTCGGATTTTTTTTAGAGGTTCCTCATCGAGTTTTTCTGTTTTCCATTCATTTAACATAGGAAATTTTGCGACCCTGGACATAATGCCATATCGCGTCACTAATGCCATAAAGTCGTAAGCGCCAAAAAATTATTTTTTTTGCGGATATGCCCAAACGATGTTATATCGCGCGAAAAAGATTTTGCCACCAAAAAGACAAAAATTTTTTTTTTGGCGGTTACGACCTTATGGCATTAGTGACGCGATATATCTTTTGAGTTTTTCTTGTTAATTGCGACCAGTATGCGGGGAATCGTTCAGATATATCTACACGATTTTTCGCACCATCATTAATTATTTTTTTCTTCACTTATGCTCTGTAATAAATGACTATAAAATGACTTTAAACAAACAAAAATTGAAAAAAATGAATAAATAAATAAATAAATGATGGTGCGAAAAATCGTGTAGATATATAATCCCCCGCATAGTGGTCGCAATTAACAAGAAAAACTCAAAAGATATATGGCATTATGTCCAAGGTCGCAAAATTTCCTGTGTTTAGAATGGAAACTAGAAAAACTAGATGAGGTACCTCTAAAAAGAATCCGACACAGCTCAAATTCATACTATGTACATCATTATGGCATATAGTATGAGATACTGAGGGGGTGAGATCCCGGAACCAAAAAAAAAAAAAGTGACAAGCAACAGATAACTCGCAAAGTTCCATTTCCTCAACATTATAATTTAATTTTGTTTCTTTATATTTTAGAATATCCACATATGTTCAAAAGATTTCATTTGTCTCGCAATAAATTATTAAAATACATACTGTGAAAAAGAGAATTGTTTATCTTGTTTAAAAAATAATTAGGGGCCCCCACATCTTCGTTGCCCCAGGGCCTCCACACCTTTAAATCCGACCCTGCGTGCGATAATAGTATATTGTGCATCTGAGGGGGGGGGGGGAGGGGGGGGTGGCCATGTCGAGCGAGGGTGAGACGTTTAGCACGAGTCGTCTCACCTGAGGTAGAAATGGCGATCCCCCTACACTGTTAAAAATTTCTGTGTGAAACTTCCTATACATTTGGAATTATATTGGAAGTTTTTTGGCAGATACATGAGTAGTGTTTTTTTGGCAGATACATGAGAGTATTTTTCATAATAAGGGCACGAAATGGGCCTTCTATGATGCGCGTCGATCGGAGGGGGGATCTATTTATATATCGCGTCCCTAATGCCATAAAGGCATACGCTGTATATAGATCTACCCTAAGAGCCATAATTAAGGCATATAAATTTTTTTATTCGCCCAATCGCTTCAGAATAACTTGAAATGAATGTTCTAAAAAAAAAATAAAAAATAAATGCCAAACAGGCATATCTTTTGGGACACAGGCCCTTTGGGTTTTAAGGAAACTGATTTTTTTTTTTTTTACTTTCTATGCGTTCTTCATGTTTTCAAAGCGATAGGTGAAGTTTGAAAAAACTATATGCCTTTTTGGCATTAGTATACCATAAAGGCCTATAACGACGATATGCCTTTATGCCATTAGGGACGCGATATATTATATATAAATTTCCCTCCCGCTCCGGCGAGAGAAGACGAACAGCGGGAGGGGGTGGGGGTCGATATTTTGAAAGATCAGAATTCAGAACGGCCAAAAATTCGAATATTAAAAATTCGAATACAAAAATAACGAGAGACAAATTAATTCGAAATTCTTATTTTCGAAAGATCATTTCTTCGAATGACTTATTCAGCAGGCGGTCACCTGTCAGAACGCTGGTTTATTCGAAAATGTATTTTCTGATAATTTTTACTCTGAATAAGTATAATGTAGAAAATATAAATGTATAAACCCAGGCAGCAATTTCGGAAGTTATGTAACGAGGATGTAACGGCCATATAGAAATGTCCGCCACATTCAGAGATCAGCTACATATCTGGTACTTTGACATCACAGGGATGTCACTGAGACGTCAAAGTACCAGATATGTAGCTGATCTCTGAATGTGGCGGACATTTCTATATGGCCGTTACATCGTTGTTACATAACTTCCGAAATTGCTGCCTGGGAAGTCAATATTTCTAAATTTTTAATCTTTAGAGACCAGAAGTTCGAAAGACCAAAATCTCGAAAGATTTAAACTTCGAAAAATAATATTTCGAACGTATTTTCTCTGCGTAGATGAATTTGGATCAAAATTTTTATTGTTTATTGAAACATCATCCAAAAAACCGTATGAAAGATTCGAGATTCTGACCTTTCGAATTTTCGGTCTGTCGCTAAAATATATTCGAATACGTGAAGATTCGAAGTCTCGACAATTCGAAATATTGAACTATTCGAATTATCAGACGTTTCGTTATCTTTTCAATTAGATATTTCGTCTTTCGCAATTCTGACCGTTCCAATTTTTTATTATAGTACAAATATCTTTCTACATTTCGATATACGTAATTTTTTAGTTACTACTTGATAAGCCTTCTCTAAACTGGCCTTTTTGAATTTCGTACCATCGCTATTTTGAAATTCGAAATATTGGTCATTCGAAATATTGGTCTTTCGAAATTTTGACCCCCACCCGCGGGAGGGAAAGTATACATCGACGGCAGTATGGAAGAACGTGCTATCTCAAATTATGCCCGAAAAACGTGCTATCTCAAATTGTGCTAGAAGAACGTGCTATCTCGAATTATGCTGGAAGAACGTGCTATCTCAAATTATGCTAGAAGAACGTGCTATCTCAGATTGTGCTTGAAAAACGTGCTATCTCAAATTGTGTATGAAGAACGTGCAATCTCGATGGTGGGATAAAATTTCATTAATACGGCACTGGTATTTGGGGTGTCTGAAGTATAAAAAGCATTGGTCTTCAATAGATCAATCAATTGTTGCAATTATTTGCTCATGTACAGTCCAACCTCTCAATACAAACGAAAAGCCCCCAAGGGGAAGAGTTTTTCCAAGAATTCGAGTACCCCCACTATGCGTCTGCTCTTCACTGACTAACTCGCTCTGTCTCTCTCTCTCATTCGCACGTAAGTGCGATTCGAGCTTGGAGTGGGGGTAGTGCTCGAGCGAGAAGTTGGGGAAGCGTTCTTATTGCGGGTGTGCTTATTGAGAGGTCGGACTGTATTAAGCTCCTATAATACAGGAATAGAAAATTCGAGATAAGTTCAAATAAACATTTTTATTTTCATTTCCGATGTATACACACATGATATCGGTATCTGTAAAACGTGAGAATTAGGGCAACGATCTTGGTCGCATTTTCACGTTTTCTTTTTCCAAATTTATTCGCGTCAGTGTCCAAAACTTGAGGTGACCGGGGGTACCCTCGTCCGAAGCTGCCCACCTCTTCCCTATTAACGTTACTCGAACACTTAATTTCTGATAGAGCATGATTTTTATGGAGAATTTTATTGCCAAACTACAAAAAAAAAGGAAGAAAATGGGACATGTGTGATACACATCCCGTGTAGTTCTACGCATACAGTTGACACTTCTGACGTTCAGTTTCTCGTAAGGTTGTTGAAACCTTCATTAAAACATTAATTTGACTGTTCTGAAAATCAAATATGAATAACACATGTACATCAGAAATGAACATAAAAATGTTTATTCGAACTTATCTCGAATTTTCTATTCCTGTATTATAAGAGCTAAATACATGAGCAAATAATTGAAACAATTGATCGATCTCTTGAAGACCAATGCTTTGTATACTCCAGACACCCCAAATACCAGTGCCGTATTAATGGAATTTTGTCCCCCCGTCGAGATTGCACGTTCTTCATACACAATTTGAGATAGCACGTTCTTCCATACTGCCGTCGACATTCCCTCCCGCTGATTGGATATTCCGGGTTTACGTTCGACACAAGCGATTGCATATGCGTTTTATTGACAGGTACTCGTTTTATTGACAGGTTGCTCGAAATCGCCAATAAAATTACCGTTTTCGGTGCCCGTTTAAAGATATTCCGTTCAATAGCACCGTTCGGCCCAATGTTTTTAGGACAGGTCGAATTGGGTAGGGAATTCCCACCTTAGCTTCAAAAGTCTGCGGTCACAAACTTTCCGCGGAAGTTGCTATCTTGAAAAACGCGTTTTATGTGACCTTAGGCTAATAAACATTCAGATTTTTTTGTAGATAATTAGACTCCTTATCTTTTCTGTTACAGAATTTTTTTCAATTCAATTTACCGTTTTTCAATTACCCCAGGTAACCAAGTGTGAATGTGCAAACAGTCCATTACGCTTGCTGCAAATTTTGTTGTCATTTTATCAACTACTTGCTGAAAATACTTTTCACACATTAGAATTTATGCGACCCGTTGTTTGAAAGTTCACTTTTTGAGCATCGGATTTAGGCCGCAAAGTGACCAATTTCAAGTCACTGAAATATAGTGAAATATTATAGGACAGGAGCCTATAATGAAAATATTATCGTACAATATGAATATGTTTCATTAAAATAAACTTAGTCAGGTTATTTTTTACTACGTTCACACATTATAAACCAAAATGTCTGAAAATGTAAAATGTCTGAGTCCAAACGTTTTGATACAGAAAGATGCAACAACACCAGTAATTTTAGAAACTAAAGTGAGTATAACACTGATTTTCCAAAAAGTGAACTTTCAAACAACGGATCGCATAAAATATTGTATGTGCCAAGTCCGAGAAGTGTCAAATCCGGTATGGGTAATTTCCAAAATTCGCCTCTGAGTCTGCTGTGTCACAGAAGAACTCGTGTGAATTATCGCCCTCGCTGCGCTCGAGCGATAAATTCACACTCATTCTTCTGTGACACAGCACACTCGATCGGCTCATATTAGAAATTACCCATACCGGATTGTGACACTTTTCGGACTTGATACATAAATAGCTATTACAGCAAATGTACAGCAATAACTGTTGTCATTTATTATGTCAGCAAATGTTGCTGCAAATATGCTAGCAACCAGAAACAACTATATTTTGACAGCAAGTTGGAAGCAAATTGTTGGCAATACATACAGGGTCTCACAGAATTCGCGACGCGGATTTCACAGCGTAAATCTTGATCAAAAACGGGGTCGAAATTTTCTTAGCCGTTTTTTTCCGGAAATGCTTAGATTTCTCGCTATAATTATTTTAAGTCCAGCCAGTGACGCGCGGCTTATGAACGGTCATTTGTCTCTGCGCATCTCTGACCTCATAGTCGCCGCAAAAAAAGGGCACACAACCAAGCGGTAAGCACACCGATAAACGGCCGTTCATAAGCCGCGCGTCATTGACTGAAATTAAAATAATTATATCGGGAAATCTTTGCATTTCCGGAAAAAACGGCTAAGAAAATTTCGATACAGTTTTTGATCAGGATTTACCCAGTGAAATCCCCGTCACGAATTCTGTGACGCCCTGTATACGTATTTGGGAACTTCAATTCGCCTAACATTTTGTTTCATAGTTATTATCACTGTAAATGGAATCTTGAATTGAAAAAAAAAAAAATTTATTAGCAGTCGCTCTCAGTTACTTTTTGTTTTGTTCAATTAAAAAATTTGTAACTTCATCTGAATAAATTCTCAGATAACCAAGTGTGACTGTACAAGCAGTTTATTCCACTTGCTCCCCAAACCTTTTTAACAAATACTAGCTGAGAATACTTTCTGTGCATTATAATTTCCAGCGAACACACATAGGATGACATTTTGACATAATAATCATCGAATAGGTAGGTCAATCTAGTTCATTATCAATATAAGAACTCCCTCAGCCGCACTATATAAGCACAATTAGTCTCCACCATATGACAACGACGTCGTGGGTGAGTGGACAGCGTGCGTGTCGATCAGTTTTAATAACCTTTTCTGATCAGATAAGAAATTGTTAAGTGCACTTGAAGTGAAATTCGAAGACCGAGTTCGATTGTAAGAAATTACTAATAGTCGGGTCAGTGACCCGCATCATAATGTAAATTGTATAGGCGTGCAGAGCTCGGCTCAGAGCCATGGCGTCCTTTATGTACTAATTAATTATACCTGTTGAAGAAGTAAATTTATTTCAGCCTTCTACGCTTTTATTCGACTGTTAGTAACTTCTAAAGTATTAGTTGTGGAGAAGAAAGTTGAATTCAAAAATGTGTAGGAAATTTAATAATAAATAAAAACGATGTAACCAATTTTATCGGTACATCGATTTTTGAGAGAGTTTTAGAGGATAAAAGTAGATTTGTGACACTAACAAGCTGTCCCAGATAACCACGTGCGTGCAAATTTTATAGCAATATGACAGCAATTCGTGCAGAATATTGTTAGCAATATCAGAGCAAGGTGCGTCCTCTATTGCCGTAGAAATGAGAGCAAGATTATTTCAACACGAATTGTCAGCAAAACATCAGCAAAATGTGAATCCCGAAAACTGGTCGGCATTGAGTTTTGAGCAATAAAAAAAAAAGAAAAAAATAAGTTTGCATGCTTAGTTAATGTACGGAATCATCTCGTGACTGATTTTGGGAACCATCACATTCGAATTTATTTCCGAAAAAATCTTCTGTTCCGGACCGGGGCTCGAACCTGGTTTCTAGAATCTCCTACTGTGAATCCGGCACGCTGTCCACTTTTTTTTTTTTTTTTTTTTTAAGAAGTTTTATTAACCAAAAATATATACAAACAGCAATAACTACATAATATTGTGTACCAGTACTTCTTCAACAGGTATAATTAATTAGTACATAAAGGACGCCATGGCTCTGAGCCGAGCTCTGCACGCCTATACAATTTACATTATGATGCGGGTCACTGACCCGACTATTAGTAATTTCTTACAATCGAACTCGGTCTTCGAATTTCACTTCAAGTGCACTTAACAATTTCTTATCTGATCAGAAAAGGTTATTAAAACTGATCGACACGCACGCTGTCCACTCACCCACGACGTCGTTGTCATATGGTGGAGACTAATTGTGCTTATATAGTGCGGCTGAGGGAGTTCTTATATTGATAATGAACTAGATTGACCTACCTATTTGATGATTATTATGTCAAAATGTCATCCTATGTGTGTTCGCTGGAAATTATAATGCACAGAAAGTATTCTCAGCTAGTATTTGTCAAAAAGGTTTGGGGAGCAAGTGGAATAAACTGCTTGTACAGTCACACTTGGTTATCTGAGAATTTGTTCAGATGAAGTTACAAATTTTTTAATTGAACAAAACAAAAAGTAACTGAGAGCGACTGCTAATAAATTTTTTTTTTTTTCAATTCAAGATTCCATTTACAGTGATAATAACTATGAAACAAAATGTTAGGCGAATTGAAGTTCCCAAATACGTATACAGGGCGTCACAGAATTCGTGACGGGGATTTCACTGGGTAAATCCTGATCAAAAACTGAATCGAACTTTCCTTAGCCGTTTTTTCCGGAAATGCAAAGATTTCCCGATATAATTATTTTAATTTCAGTCAATGACCCGAGCAGAAATTGAATCTTGGCGTTGCGTAGACCCTGTTCAGTTTTCCACGAATCTGGGCTAGCGGTAATCAAGACAACTGGTCTGAACCAATCCAGGCGCGTAACGCATTTTTGACCAACGCCTAGGCAGAAAAACTAGTCGGGTTCTGATCAGTCTTCTGTTCAGTGCCTATCATTTATTCAATGTTTTTCTGGGATAATCCAGTTTGGGATAAGATCGTTATGTATACACAAAAAATGTCACATAAGAATATAACCACTTTATTCAGGTAGGTTTGAACTTTTCACAGGAACTTTATAATGTATTGTAACTTTTCGGATGATGAGCGTCACCGAAGGTGACGCGAACCGGTTTGTTATAGTGTTTTCTTTACTCGATTTAATTTTTTTTATTGAGACTTCTACTATCAATTGTTAGCCGTACCTATTACGGACTTGAGCTACCGTGTAGCTGAAGCCGCCTCCCCACAGACCTGGGTTGCGATTCTGTAACTTTCCGCTAACTCGCTAATTCGCTAACTCGCTAACTTTTCGCTCTAAGACCGTTGGTTGGCTGAGGAGCGTCCAATCGGAGATCGTTACGGGCCGCAACGATCTCCGATTGGACGAAGTTAGCGAGTTAGCGAGTTAGCGGAAAGTTACAGAATCGCAACCCTGAGCACGTAAACGCGCTAAGGCTGCACTCTACCCTCTTAACTGTTAAATATTAATTTATTGAAGTTAATTTATTCCCAAATAATAGCTGTGCCAGACCTGGGTAGATCGGAGATCCACCAAGGCTGTATGTAGCTTTCCGTTAAGATTTAAGCTATAACCTGGAAATGGCGGAGGAAGGGGTTTGGCATCTGATTAACTTACTGTTTTTATATTTATCAAGAAATCATTTATTCAATTATCTAAACCTATGTTTGCAACCCTAACCTATATTCACACGTTGCTTATGATTTACTTACGTTAATACAATCTTTTATAATGACCTTTCTATTTCTTCCAATTCAATTTCTCTTTTTATTTTTAACTCTAATATTCCAACAATAGTTTAATAATATTCTTTGAGCTTATTTCTGTGTTAGCCGAAGCTCTTATATTTTGATACTTGAATTTCTGTTGTGCAAGTGAATTTATAAATTCTATTTGACGAAGAGAAGCTATAGGATCACTAGGCGCTATGCCTTTAGTGTCCGAACAAAAGTGCGCAGTGAGTCAACCCGGTCGCTTTGCCGAAGATTGCTGGTGAGCTGAGCGGCGTCACGTCTTTTATACCCGTCGTGACGTCACTCAGCTCGTCGTTGCGACCGAATCTTCTACACTGAAAAGTCTCTCGAATAGCCAGCAATATAGTCGAAAGTGGTAGCCGCTCTAAGGCTAGCGCAGCTACCACGCTCGCCAGCACAGCTAGCGTGCTCGTGAGTATACAGCTACTAACCCCAAAAAGCACCTCTGGTGCAAAAACCTTTCGCCAAGTACATTAATGTGATATATATCCCACAAAAGGCACCTCCCACATAAAAAAAAAAATAAAAAATCCAAAATTAGTTGCTACTGCCAAGTACCTACATCATATCACCTTTTTCTCAAATTCATAATTCGGCGTTCCTATACATGGTTTCGATAGCCAATCTTATCTTTCTACGCAGAACCATAGATATAGCAATAGGCAATTGACACTTCTATTGGTGTAAACAGAAAACATAGAGAAATGAAAATGAAGAGATGAAAAAAAAAAAAATTTGGAGTACGTGGTACTTGGCGGGCCACTATTTTATGCTGTTACCTCGTACTTTTCTACAAAAGGCCCGCCAAGTACCACTACCTCCAAATTTTTTTTTTTTTCATCTCTTCATTTTCATTTCTCTATGTTTTCTGTTTACACCAATAGAAGTGTCAATTGCCTATTGCTATATCTATGGTTCTGCGTAGAAAGATAAGATTGGCTATCGAAACCATGTATTGGAACGCCGAATTATGAATTTGAGAAAAAGGTGATATGATGTAGGTACTTGGCAGTAGCAACTAATTTTGGATTTTTTATTTTTTTTTTTATGTGGGAGGTGCCTTTTGTGGGATATATATCACATTAATGTACTTGGCGAAAGGTTTTTGCACCAGAGGTGCTTTTTGGGGTTGATTTCATTACTTTTTGTAAAATCTTGCTTGACTACCTAATAATTGTGCTCGCTCGCTACGCTCGCTCGATTGGGTTTTCCTATATCCTCGCTCACAAAGCTCACTCAGTTGTCAGCATTCTGCCAATTGTTTCTATGAACATCTCAATACATGTTCGGATGCATTTTGTATCATCCGAATCCCTCAAAAAGCAGCAATGTTAAATATAGTAGTATAATTTCCAGTGAATGAAAATAATATTATAATATACCTACACGTATGCTCATACTTTTCTGTGAGCCTTAAATTTCTGTGGAGAGACGTAACATGTGCTCTTTTATTAAGTACTACAAATCGTTTCGTTAGAATCCGGTAAAATTCTATATGCCTGCAACGTGTAACCCTGCGCGCAGCCCTTCTGCGGTCTCATCTGAGCTTGGGACCGGCAATGGCGGAGTTACTTGCACGCTGGGTTATAGTTGCTGCTCATGATTAAATATATTTGAATATTAGATATCTGTATTGCAATTCTCAGGTAGATTGTTTTTTCATGCAGCTAGGTCCTCTGCAAGAAGAACATGTATGCGTCCCGTACTCATAACGTCAACTTCAAATTCGGGTCCGAACAGAAGGTATCGAAAGAATTAGGCCTATTGATGCAAGACTAGCGTAGAGCATAAACTGGAAGTTTTTGAAGTCGAACACTTGCATCCTGCTTTATTCGTCTGACTCTTCCCGTTTCTTGTATTAAATCACACTATCCTGATATTTTGCAACTTCAGCGTTTTGCCTCATCATCCTCTCTTCTCATACGGCGATCCACTACGAAATTGAACAATCCAAATCCATAAAAGAGGTTTTTCTCCAATTATTACATTCATAAATGAAAATATGCTGAGTCTACAATGAATAAATAAATATAAATAAGAATCTCTATCATCTGAGAAAGAGGGAGTCGATCGATCATTTCTTCAATAGTGAATAAGTATTACCATTCTAACCATTTGTCGCGATAGCACTAATCTGAATTTGATTGAGATCGTTTTAAGCGGAGAATCTGAGCTGTTTGTAAAACATGGATTAAAAAATTATCTCCACCGAAGGTCAAAGCATTACGTTGACGTGGAGTGTAAAATGAAGCCTATCGGAGTCCAACACACAACGTCGACTTACACTCTCGTTTTGACTAGATGATACCGAGATAGATTATAGAACTCATCGGAATCTAACGCATAACGGTCACTCACAATTTGGGTCTGAGCAGACGCGCCTTGAGAGATGAGCCTAATATAGAGCTTAAAGTGGAACTCGTTGCAATCTAACACTTGAACTTGGCTTTCTTGGTTTGGCTCCTTGCCGTTCCTTGTGTCAAATCATGCTATCCTAATATTTTTCAACTTCAACATTTTCTCTTGATTTTCTCTTGTCAGACTTCCTCAGGCGGTAACTTGATAAAAAAATTGAATAATTCCCAAAAAACAGTTTCTTCCAATAATTACATTCATAAATGAAAATAAGCTATATCTACAATATATAAGTAGAAGTCCATGTGACGGAATTTGCATAACCTCAAAAGCTCGTGCTCATAAGGTAACCGATTAATTGAACAAGCAATATTTGTTGTTGGTCTCTTAGACGTCGAGGGTAAATTGAACAATATTTTACTCCTCCTCTGTGCCCACTTCAATATCAAACATTACTGTTTTTAGAAAGTTTTGAGATATCGTAATAATTCTCAGCTGTCTTCTGTCATCTCCATCAAATCTCCATTGATGATGAACATGCAGACGAATCGTTTACTAACTGCCATAGACTATATTGTTTGCAGTTAGACGGGAAAACGCTATTATTTTCCCGTCCGCCTAGCGTAAGTCTTTTCGTGGGCCCAAGAAAAGAAGGGACGCCTCTCTATGTTATTTATATACCCATACAACTGCCTCGTGACGTCATCGTGGAGACGGAGACGACCAAGAAAATTCTTGATCAAACTGAGCATTTCTGTAAATCGGAATACTAGATCTCAGCTCTCCGTGCACCGATTGCATAAAACTTGGGCTTAAATGAAAGCTGTTTGAAACCATATTCTAAGATAAATATTTGAATCTCGTGTATAACGCGAGTCGCAATAAAATAAGGATAATATCATCGCCGTATGGGCCGAAGAGCTCTCATGCGGGTATAGAGACTCGGTCGAGCCTCACGCCGCGCGCTTAAAAATTCTTTTTAATGTACTTGGCGCGAGACTCTACCGAGTCTCTTGATACATTGAATCGAGTTTAGTCGCTACTCTCAACTCCCGGCATTGTAGTCAATCACCTCAGCGCACTAGCTACTCCCGAGAGCGCGCTAGCTACTCCCGAGGGACAGCTACTACCCTCAAACTTGCATTAGCCACTATACCAAGATTCGGCCTACTAGCTGCGCCCTGAGATTGCTGGCTGCTCGAGAGACTTTTCAGTGTAGATTCTTCGATGTCGCTCGACCGTTGTGATTTTAAATGTAAACGTACAGGCTGGGGTAGCCTGGCACGTTACAGTATATAGTACTTATTATTTACTAATAATATATATTTATATACACTCGTTCGCCACAGTTACGAGCAGCTTGGGGCCGCCGAGTGCCGCGCTTACGAGCGCGACAGGGGCTCCCCACTCTCAGGACTATCGTTGAATGTGTGCGCGTGTTCGTGAATGTTGTTGCGCACAACTATGCGCGAGCGTTGAAACTTCAATCTCGCGCACGCGCTCTGTGCGGATGCGATTGGTAAGTGGGGGTAAGGAGAAGGTGATTTAGCTCGTATCTGCGGCGCGATGCGTGCTCGTAACTGTGGCAGCTCGTAACTTCGGCGCTCGTAACTACGGCGAACGAGTGTATATGGGGAATTCCATACCAACTGGGTCCACTCAAAACCCTGGCCCCTTTCGATTTTGTCGATAATTTTTTCTTAGATTCAACAGGCTCAAAGTAATTCAGTGTATTTTTTTCAAATTTTTATCTTCCATGGTCCTCGAGTTTCAAATTTTTGAAAAATATACATTTTCAATCATCACCAATCATTAGAACGCCTATATCATCGGTTCCTCGCTATGGATTTTCAAAAACATTGTGATGAAATTGATCAGCAGGAAACGTACTTTCTGGAAAAAATATTCGTAAATTGTTATGGCTTAGTCTTCACAGCTAAATCTCGAATCAAAATGTAAAAATTGAATTTTCGACATGTATGCCCCGATTGAAAATTATGAATAAATTCTTAAAAATACTTGCTTCAAAAACAAAAATTTTGAGCCGTGTCCGATCGTGGAACTATGATTCCTTCATATTGTTTTTAAACTTTTAAGATTTGGAATGATGACATTTTTTATACACCTCAGCCGCTCAGCACCCCAGACACGTAAATAGTTCAAAACATATTCTTAGACTTATTTGATATTATGTACAATATGGTGGTCCTTATTTGGGGTATGTTCGAATTTTTTTCGACGATAGTCTTAAATCAGTTCCAAATAAATCAGAAGAAACGCCTGCCAAGTTTAAGCTCTTGATATTAATATTAACCCGGCCCCCACGACAGTCAAAGTTTTAAATGGGAAATTGCATGTATTTTTTAAAACTGAACATTGAATCTCCACAACTCCCGGTGATTGTTGATGAGAAAATCTAAAATTTAGTATTGTTATTTGCACTTGTAGGATGTACAAAATAGTGCATTCGAAATTTTTTTAGATCATTTTATTCTTACCTTTCAATGTGATGAAAAAAAAATTTCCCTTGAAGTTAAGCATCAAAAGGTAAGAATATAATGATCTAAAAAATTTCGAATGCACCATTTAGTACATCCTACAAGTGCAAATAACTATACTGAATTTTAAATTTTTGCATCAACAATCATCGGGAGTTGTGGAAATTCAATGTTTAGTTTTAAAAAATACATGCAATTTCCCATTTAAAACTTTGACTGTCGTGGGGGCCGGGTTAATATTAATATTAAGGGCTTGAACTTGGCAGGCGTTTCTTCTGATTTATTTGGAACTGATTTAAGACTATCGTCGAAAAAAATTCGAACATACCCCAAATAAGGACCACCCTATTGTACATAATATCAAATAAGTCTAAGAATATGTTTTGAACTATTTACGTGTCTGGGGTGCTGAGCGGTTGAGGTGTATAAAAAATGTCATCATTCCAAATCTTAAAAATTTAAAAACAATATGAAGGAATCATAGTTCCACGATCGGACACGGCTCAAAATTTTTGTTTTTGAAGCAAGTATTTTTGAGAATTTATTCATAATTTTCAATCGGGGCATACATGTCGAAAATTCAATTTTTACATTTTGATTCGAGATTCAACTGTGAAGACTAAGCCATAACAATTTACGAATATTTTTTCCAGAAAGTACGTTTCCTGCTGATCAATTTCATCACAATGTTTTTGAAAACCCATAGCGAGGAACCGATGATATAGGCGTTCTAATGATTGGTGATGATTGAAATTGTATATTTTTCAAAAATTTGAAACTCGAGGACCATGGGAGATAAAAATTTGAAAAAAATACACTGAATTACTTTGAGCCTGTTGAATCTAAGAAAAAATTATCGACAAAATGGGGTCAGGGTTTTGAGTGGACCCAGTTGGTATGGAATTCCCCATATGTATATTTTACCAATAGCTAATTACTAATATTAGGTTTGAACTTTTCATAGGAACTTTATATGTATACTAGCTAGGGCGATCGTTAAGAATTACATTTTTTCGGGTGCCCCCTAAAAAGTTTCCTTTTCGTCTAAAAGCATGAGGCCAGTTTTTTTTTTTTTTTTTTTTTTTTTTAATGAATAGAACATGTGTGACAATTCGCGCGGCTTATGAACGGCCGTTTATCGGTGTGCTTACCGCTTGGTTGTGTGCACTTTTTTTGCGACGACTATGAGGTCAGAGATGAGCAGAGACAAACGACCGTTCATAAGCCGCGCGTCACTGGCTGGACTTAAAATAATTATAGCGAGAAATCTAAGCATTTCCGGAAAAAAACGGCTAAGAAAATTTCGACCCCGTTTTTGATCAAGATTTACGCTGTGAAATCCGCGTCGCGAATTCTGTGACACCCTGTATGTATTGCCAACAATTTGCTTCCAACTTGCTATCAAAATATAGTTGTTTCTGGTTGCTAGCATATTTGCAGCAACATTTGCTGACATAATAAATGACAGCAGTTATTGCTGTACATTTGCTGTAAATTCTAATGTGTAAAAAGTATTTTCAGCAAGTAGTTGATAAAATGACAACAAAATTTGCAGCAAGCGTAATGGACTGTTTGCACATTCACACTTGGTTATCTGGGAAGATTAAATTACACAGAAGAATTTATTCCAGCCTTCTACGCTTTTATGCAACTGTTAATAACTTTTAAAGTATTAGTTCTGTGAAAAAAAGTTGTGCAGAAAGTTTGTAGGCAATTTGATAATAAATAAAAAAGATGCGAGAAATTTCATCAGTATACATCGATTTTTAAGGAAGTTTTAGATGAAAAAAGGAAATTTGCGACACTGAACAAGCTGTGACTAATAAGCGGTAAGTTGAATTGAAAAAAAAATTCCAACAGAAAATATGAAGAATCTAATTATCTACAAAAAGTCTAGCTGTTTTTCATCCTAAAGTGAGCCTTATCCAGGAACCTTATCCTCCATAAACTCTACACGAACTCTACACCTACACTAGGAGCTGAATGGGTACCGAATTTACATGAAAAGTATGTGATCTTTGTTCGTTAGAATAATGTAAGTTGAATTTCTTTGATGTTACCTTGATGACTTCCACCCGGGATAAAGATCAGCCATGTTAACGTAATCCGGACCGTTTTCCTAATGCGTTTGAAACTTTTTACTTGATAATAACCCGTGGGATAACTTTCATCAAAGAAGCTGAGATATCAGATTCGTTTTCTGATTGACGTTCACGGTTTATGACCAGCTCTGAATGATGTCTCACAAAAAACGGGAAACTTTAAACTGCTGGAAGCAACTTTTATGCGCAAGCCCCACTCTGCACATACCTCAGTCCAGCTGTGTGAGGGGAACGGGTACTCGCGGGGACGCGGAACGATAGCACAACGCCAAAAATCCAGATCCGCCCCCCTCACGGAGAAACTTTAGCGGCCACCGCCGTCGCACATGCGAGTGCCGTAGTCGAAAAAGTCCAACGACTACGATCTTAGCTTTGTGCGCGCACCCAGCTCGCAGTACGAGAGCTCGGGCTTCGCAGAGTGCGAACAGGGCCATCTCACGGGTAGTGGTAAGGCAGGGCTCTCTCTAATACGCAAACGTAAAAGAAATTGCGATCGCCGCACGCTGAAGGTCTTTAGACGCTTGAGCTCTGAAACTGCGATGGTGACGCGCTCAGGCCATAGAGATATTACTATACCGAGAAGTTTCGTGGACGCGGAACGCTAGGGGTACCAACCCGAAATTTTTGCTATTCCATAGGCGTAGGTCATACAGTAAACTACAGCAGCAGTTTGGTAACTTACTAGATGTTTCTAGTAAGATCACTAGAAATCACTGGAAATCTAGTCACTAGATTTCTAGTCCAGATAACTTAGCTTTGATCAATTCGGTGTGACATGGGTCAGTATATGGAATTGCAGGAATTGTAGACCTATATGAAGGATTCTTTCTCAAGTGGGCCACCCATTTTCGTCGTGGTCTCGTATTAATTTCGTTACTTCCTCCTAGGATTACCCTCCTTTTCAGGAGTTTTGCTGATTTTTTGCAGATTTTTAGCACTGGCAGGAGCGTAGATATATGAAATATCTGGATAATCTATTTATTTTACGTATTTATAAATTACTGATAATGAAAGAAAAATCAAAATACATGAAAGTTATGTTTTTTCATCAGCTTTCCAGTAAAAATATTTTCAATTTTAATAGAATGACAGTTAGGGCTAAAAATGCCAAAAAACCCAGAAAAAATGCGAAAAAAGGTGGTTTCAAGTTTTCGGGCCGCTTTGATTTTGATGAAAAAATTCGAGAAAGACTCTCTCGTTGCTCAGAGTTTACTGTGTAAATCTTATTATGGGACCACCATCCTTCCTAACGCGGTCCAAGTTGTCATACGAACAAAAACAATCATTGGGCTATCTTCGGATGTCTTCTTCTTAGGAAGGAGTGGCGGTCCCATAATAAAATTTACACAGTAAACTCTGAGTAATGAGAGAGTCTTTCTCGAATTTTTTCATCCAAATCAAAGCGGCCCGAAAACTTAAAACCACCTTTTTTCGCTTTTTTTCTGGGTTTTTTGGCATTTTTGGCCCTAACTGTCATTCTATAAAAATTGAAAATATTTTTACTGGAAAGCTGATGAAAAAACATAACTTTCATGTATTTTGATTTTTCTTTCATTATCAGTAATTTATAAGTACGTAAAATAAACAGATTATCCTGATATTTCGTATATCTCAGTGCTAAAAATCTGCAAAAATTCAGCAAAACTCCTGAAAAGTAGGGTAATCATTGGAGGAAATAATCAAATTAATTCGAGACCACGACGAAAATGGGTGGCCCACTTGAGAAAGAATCCTTCATATACGGCACCTTACCTTTGAAGAAACCACGTTACCAATTCTTTACGTGTCACTCGCAAAATTTAGGATGATTCGATATAGTCTTTTAGGAAATAATAATTATTGATTGAGTCCGAATGTTCAATTCGGGATTATAATTGCCTCCATCTCTTCAAGTATCTTTTCTTGTGCAGTCGACACTAGTGAATTTATGAATAATATCCAACATCACGGTATCATAAGATAAATGTTTTCCCATAATGTCTGTATCGAACATTTTGCATACTTTTCATTAGTATATTGTAACTTTTCCGAGGGTTTTGCGACACTGAAGGTGTCGCAAAATCTAAGTTATTGTGAGTTGTTTGCTCGGTTGTTTGTCTCTAAGTCTGAGTGATCTTAAGACCCCTTTAGTAAATTTAGTATATGACGTTTCCTGTTGCGGACTTGGGAATCGAGGATTCCAAAACTGCCTCCCAACAGACCTGGGTGTGCACAATGACCTCACCAAAGCTGTCTATTACCTGATGGTTTGTCTTATTAAGAAATGACGAGGAAAACTGAGGACAAGAAAGCCTGCGTCGTGATGCTTTAACTTATTTTTCATAACACGGGCATGAAATGGGCCTTCTTTCATGCTTGTCGAGAGGGGGGGAAATCACGTGTTTCGACCGTGAGTACCGAATATCCAACAGCGGGAGGGAATGTACATTCCCTCCCGCTCCAACGACAAATCTTGGATCTTTCTTTTTTCATAAATAAATTATTATTAATTATTAATAATTTTTTTTTTTTTTTTTTTAATTTTTTTTTTTTTTTCAATTTTTTTCAATTTTTATTTAATTCAAACATCTATAAGTGTGTGGTACACGACTCAACACGCGCCATTCCCCATCCGATCGACGCGCATCAAAGAAGGCACATATCGTGCCCTTATTATAAAAAGTACAGTGTGCATCTAGGGGGGGATGGCCATTTATACCTCGGGTGGGACGTTTTTAGCACTCGTCTTTGTCTCGGGCGCCTTCGGCGCCCTCTACTACGACTCGCGCTAAAAACGTCTCACCCTCGCTCGAAATGGCCATTTCCCCCCCTAGATACACAATATACTATTACTGACATTGAAACTGAAAAATTATACGAACATAACAACTTTGAGGTGGTCGCAACCGTTATAACTAATTCTACAAATGATGACCTATATGTACTAGTTTTTATTTAAGATTCAGACTGGGCACAGAAACCAGAGCCGGAAAATATTGGACAGAAGAAGGAGATAGGAAATGCAGACTATGTCAAAAAGAGGAAGAAACACTAAAACACGTATATGAAGAGTGTGAGGTAACAGGAGACAAAAAAGTCAGCTGGACGCAGCAAATATCCGGAAAAAGAGCTCTAGCGAGAATGCGGGAAATCACATGAAAAAGAAACGCAAAGAAAAAAGAGGAAGAGGAAGAGAACGAAAGAAAAGAACAAATAAAATGAAAATTTATATCAAGAAAACATGTAAATGAATAATCTATTACTATGTAAATATAACAGTTTGTTAATAAAGGTCATTTAATAATAATGCTAGTTTTTATTTCAATGAACGATTAGTCATAATCTATTAGAATTTTAACAATTTCTATTTTCAAAGGGATTGTCACGAGAATTTGCTAATCTTGATGGCCAATAATAATTTTGAAATTTTGTAGTTCTAGCTGACAGAAAGGACGCTCTAGTAGTTCCATAAGTGTGGGGATTCTCTCGCTGGATTTACATAGGTCAGCTGAATGAATGAGTCACACGATATGCAATTTTGGTATAATAAAGCGATATTCAAATTTATTGTATAATATAAGAATCAGATCTTTCAATGACATGGCATGTCATGGAAGGCTACTCAACAATTCTTAAATTCTTAACGATGAAGCATAGAAAATAGCGAAAATACATAAACAATACACAAGTCATGGAACTTTTGACTGAAGCTATTCGTAATATAAAAGCATGCTGGATGACCGTTTTTAATTTCGGACTCGAAACGTTTGTATAACATATCTTCGAGACCAGATAAATAACCAATCATAACTCAGCTCTGTGTGGACCGATAGGGTCGATTTTGTCCTTAAATGGAAGCTGCGCGAATCCTCATTCCGTCTGTATAGGGATCGATCAAGCGATGGTGATCATGGTGCAGAAATAGTAGATTGTTTTGATGGCGAGGACAGGCACATACACCGCAAAAGGTTGACTCAATGATGGAGTCAGCCCTAAGAGATGTTGGTCAGATGTTCCTTGAGGTGACGGAAAGAAGGTCGAGCATTCGGAGAATAGGACCAACAAACTCTCATCAACTGTAATAAAAAGTATCAACTCATAAGATATAATCGAGTGTTAAAAGGCATTGGAAAATCATTGACACTTGATATTACGTCGTCAACTTCTTCAGAGCAGCCTCGAGGTCTTCCTAGGATATTCCTCCCCGTGACATACTCAATAACTTCGTGATTACGTCGTGAACCATAGGGTACTGCACCGAAGGTAAAGATTTCCCACATCAGAACCCCGTACGCCCATACATCAGACTTTGAACTGTAGACACTATGATGCAAAACTTCAGGTGGTTCCCATCTTATTGGGTGGACAGCTCCCTGGCTGACGTATTGACCGTGCGTATACCTGCGTTCAAAAAACAAAAATAAATATGATTTGTCAAAAATGAAGAAAAAAAAATCAGTAATGACGAAAAATACGGTGTTTTTCGCAGCACTTTTCATAATTTTGATTTGAAATTATCGAAAATGCAAAGTAAAAGGAAGAAAAAGTAAAATATACACATATAAAATTAAAAGTCAATTGATTTCCGATAAAAGCGAACGTTCGAATTTAATGGGATATGGCAATTTTTCATTCCCGTCATTCCTTCAGTCAAGTCCTCCAAATTTTAGAATTTTCCATCAATCCGTTTCCCAGATCATCGCGCGGATTCATACGACAGACCGACTGACAGACCGACATTTGTCTAAAAACCTGTTTTTCGGGTTCCAGAGGGTCGGAAACGTAAAGATTCGTTGAAATTAGCAAATCCACTTTTCGACCGAAACCAATACTTTTCTTATATCACCTGCATAGGTGATATAAAGTAAAAAATAATGAAATTATCTGAGAATTACCTGGTTAGACCAAAGTCAGAAACTTTGACAACACGATCAGATCCAACAAGACAGTTACGAGCGGCGAGATCCCTATGGACGTAATTCTGACTTTCCAGATATGCCATTCCTTTGCAGACCTGAAATAAAAAAATTTCAAAGACTTCTCTCCGATCAAAATAATCGTGTCGATGATAAAGTTAGATGGAACAGGAAAAACTGCACTGAAAAGTCTCTCGCGCAGCCAGCAATATAGTCGAGAGTGGTAGCCGCTCTACGGCTAGCGCAGCTAGCGCGCTCGCCAGCACAGCTAGCGTGCTCGTGAGTATACAGCTACTATACTTGAATCGAGTTTAGTCACTACTCTCAACTCCCGGCGTTGTAGTCAATCACCTCAGCGCGCTAGCTACTCCCGAGGGCTAGCTACTACCCTCAAACTTGCACTAGTCACTACACCAAGACTCAGCCTAGTAGCTGCGCCCTGAGATTGGTGGCTGCTCGGGAGACTTTTCAGTGTGGATGTTTATTAAACTATCCCATTTTTTTTTTTTTTTTTTTACTTTTTTTTTTTATCCTCCCATATTTTACTTCTATCCTTTATCCCATAGTATTGAATCTCTTGCGATGTAGACTCTAAGAAATAATATGTCGCGTTACTAATGCCATAAATTCGTAAACGCCAAAAATGCGATTTTAATGCCAGAAGGTCGTATAATTTTTTTTTTCTGCATTCGCTTTAGAATCGATAATTACGTGTAAATCAATCGAAATTGGAAATTCGGAAAATTAAAAGCAGAAGGTCGTATATGCCGAACACATACGACCCTCTGGCTTTATTTGCAGGGAAAAATCGAGCAAATTAAAGTCAGAAGGTCGTATCCGCCTTTTTTTTCCATGCAATCGTCTTAAAATTGATGGAAACGCGTATTTCCATTGAAAATTACCGAAAAGCAAATTTTTTGGCGACTACGACCTTCTGGCTTTAGTTTTCGTGATTTTTCCGTAAAGCTAAAGCCAGAAGGTCGTAGTAGCCAAAAAACTTGTTTTTCGGGAATTTCTATGGAAATACGCGTTTCCATCGATTTCGTGGCGAATCCGAGGAAAAAAAAAAAAAAGGCGGATACGACCTTCTGACTTTAATTTTTTCGATTTTTCCCTGAAAATAAAGCCAGAGGGTCGTATCCGCCAAAAAAAAAAATTTCTCGCGAATTTCGATAGATCTATGTGTTTTTCATTGGTTTCATCGCGATTCCGAAGAAAAAAAAAATATACGACCTTTTGGTTTAAATAGAACCAGAAGGTCGTATAGTGTCGCTTACGACCTTATGGCATTAGTAACGCGATGTATAAGAAGTAGCTTATGGTACATTGTACAACAAGGGGGGAAATGGGTAATTTCTAGCGAGGGTCAGATGATGTTGCACAAGTCGAAGTCGAGGGCGCCAAAGGCGCCTGACACAGAGACGAGTGCAACGTCATCACCCGAGCTTGAAATTACCCTCCCCCCCTTGTTGCACACCGTAATTTTTTCAACGAGTGCATGTATAGGCCCCTTTTCGCGCATGTACGACGGAAATTTTGTAAATTTCCAATAAATTTGGAAATTTATGAAAATTTTTCGAAATTTTCAAAGGGTCGAAATATTTGAAAACCTTCGAAACCGTCTCTTGGAAGGTAGCAATAGATCCATTACCTCCCTAGAGAGGTAATAAAGTCCACGCTAGAAATGGGCGATTTTCTATTTGTTTTACATACAAGAAATAGGGCCTATTACATGCACATGTTGAAAAAATTGACTTTTCGTCTAAATATTTTTTCTCGTGGTCTACATCGCGAGAGATTTAATATTATGGGATTAAGGATAGAAGTAAAATATGGAAGTAAAAAAAAAATAAGTTGAAACAAAAAATGGGACAAAAATCTCACTTCTATGCCCTCCTTTTCCGGAGTCTAGAACAGGTTTGTTCTTGTTTGGGATAGTAATAACAGAGTAGGGCTTCTGATGGCTTTGACGACACGTGAAAATGAAAGTGGGGTTTTCTCGATATGACGAGAACAAGTGTGAATAGAAAGAGGAGGAGTGGTTGCGATGATAAGCCTCTCCTTCATTCGATACCATAGAAAACTCACCCTGTATATCTTGTTTGTTGCTTATTTGGGCAACAAATTTATGGACCAATTATACAGTGTAATGCACAAAACTAATTCACCTGTTTGCATATGATTAATAACGCTCTGACGTTCAGAGAAGTTCCGTGTCGACGGAGGAAGTCCAGCAGCGATCCATGCTGCATGTATTCAGTCACTATGTAAATTGGCCTGCATTCAGTGCAGACGCCGAGCAACCGTACCAAGTTTTCATGTTGTAGTCTACTAGAAAATTTATACAAAAAATCGGTAAAATATCAGTAGTTAGTTAGGAATCTAGTCTATGATTGCATCTCAACATGAAGATTCCTCAATTTCAAACTTACGTCATGGCTTCAGCCTCGTCGATAAATTCCTCCTCGGACATAGCACCCTCCATCATCATTTTCACAGCCACATCTTTGTCACCATTAAGCCTGCCTCTCTTGACCACGCCGAACGCTCCGGTTCCCAACACATTATCGAATAGCTCCAGTTGTGAAAGTTCGATTTGACATGTATCTGTAAGAATGAACAAGTATCGTTGGAGGAATCTGTTGCTTCTATTATAAACAGGAAATTATAAGCGTATATATTTTTGGTTATTTTATTCAAACCAGAGACTTACTATGGCTGCGAAAATCAACTGGTGAAACAGGATCAAATCTAGGACTACTTTCCAGTTTACTAATAAGTCCGTCTTTGTTGTGCCTGTAGTAATTGATCAGGTCTGGAATGTATCGGAAGCACTTTTGTTTGAACAGGTAAAACTTGTCGCTGTCATTCTGCCCAATTCGGTAATGTCTGATGCAGGTGTCAGGACTGAAATATAAAGAGATTTCGAGAATTATAATTAACAGTTAAGGAGAGATCAGCCTCGTTTTGATAACAGAAATAAGAAAAAAACAAAACACAAAACTTATAGGTATCAATCCCCTAAACTTTCATATCAATCATATCAATCTTACACTTTTGTGTACAGAGACAATGAGTAGCGTCCTGGGCAGGTGGAAGAATTTCGTATAACAAAGCATCCCTCCTCGTCTGCTTGTTTGAGCAAGTCCTCTGCCGTGTCAGGCGACATGTCGCCTGCCCACCAACTGAAAGGATTTCAAAGGCATGTTAATCTAAGATAATTTTCAGTGTAGAAGGTGAAGATTGTGATTGGTAAAGTAGTAGATGAAGTATATTTGTACATTCTTCTAAATAGTATTGCGCCGCCAATCACGTTGAACGAAATAGTTAAGTTCGAAGTTGAGTTCAAACGGTCGCCATTTTAAGAAATTAAAGAAAATTCTCTGCAGCAAAGCACTTTACGTATTATATTTTGAGGAACCATTTGGAGTTTTTGTTTCATATCAACCGACTTCGCGAAATTTTGAGAACCGTGAACCGTGTCCACGATAAACACGTTTTACGCCGGCCACAATAACAGCTAGCTTTAAAAAACTGAATTTTGATAAAAAAAAATTTGTAAACTTACCAGAAGATATGAAATTTTAATATTATAATAAGAAAGGAAGTTAGTACACTTTATAAATTACTTATCTCTTGTCCAACTCTGTGTGATAATGTCCAGTATTCGCGATATCATAAGCAAACGTACGACTCCTTGCAACCGAGAAATTGACTTAACTCACGTATTCAACAATCGAGCTTATAGTCCAGACGATAGACCACAATCATAATGTGAAATTCAGAACAGGTTTTTTAAATGTTGCATATGCGTTTTATTGAAAGGTAAGAAGCTCAAGGTATGATTCCCTACCCTGCAATTCGACCTGTTCTAAAAACATTGGGCGGAACGGTGCTATTAAACGGAATATCTCTAACCGGGCACCGAAGATAGAAAAAAGGGCTCTGTAGCGCGATTCTATTGGCGGTTTCGAACAGGTAGTTACAAACACATGGTCGTTTGAGGCGAAATGGCGTAAGGAATGAAATTTAGAAGTTCATTCCTCATGCCATTTCTCTATGTCAGCGTGAAACGAACACGTTTTGGGACCCATGTGCTCGAAATCACCAATAAAATTACGCTACAGAGCCCTTTTCCCCGTTTTCGGGGCCCGGTTAGAGATATTCCGTTCAATAGCACCGTTCAGTCCAATGCTTTTAGGACTGGTCGAATTGGGTATGGAACCACCTCAACTTCGAAAGTCTGCGGTCACGCACTTCCTGCGGAAGTCGCTATCTTGAAACACGCGTTTTATATCATACCTCGAAAACGGTTGACTTTAGGCTAAAAAACATTCAGATTTTTTTGTAGATAATTACCGTCAATGTCCCGGTTAGTGCCACCAAGAGCCTAGTGCTGTAGTATTTTTACCTGGATAATGTATTTTTTTTATGTCAGGTTGAATTTGGAGGGGATAGGGGGCAAGTACATAGTTTTTTCTTCAAATTCTACACATCATTCCTTTACAAAAATGTAAGAATGAATTTTAATTGAATTTTAAAGATAACCCCTTCCGTGTCCCGGTTTATGCCACCCTCCAAAAGGTATGTGCCAGTTTCTGCCACGTGCGGGGTCAGTTAGTGCCACTAGATCGTCAAATCGGTTTGAATACTTGTCAGAGAATGAAAATGCTGATTGATTCATTTATTTGGGCAATAATAGTATGAACAATACAACGTATTTATCAAATTACATGTTAATAAATGAAAAACATAATGAATAATATTATTCTTCGGCTGTTTTTAGCATCAGCGCAGCCGTCTTAACCCGAGGGGCGTCTCACTCTGAATTCAAATGAAACTGTTACGACATTGTATGACGGTATTGTATGATTTCGTACGATGTCAACGCTAAACACTGAACTCCCAACGTTCGAGACCGTCTGCCTAACGCATGAATTCACGTTGAATTCATACGTTAGACAAACGGTCCTGACGCTGAGTACGCTGAGTTCGACGATGTCAGACGCTCAGTACGCTGAGTTCGACGATTTCAGACGCTCAGTACGCTGAGTTCGACGGTTTCAGACGCTCATTACAATGAATTCTTCGCTGAGTTTTGCGTTAATTGACAGTGTTCGTGCAGTGTTCGTGCGTTATTTTTAACGTTCTACACGTTGAATTCTTGAGTGAGACGCCCCTCGTCTTAACCTCAACGTCAGTGCTCTCATCTTCGGTTTTATTAAGGAGGTTGGGCACCCAAATGCAAACATAGGAAATCTTTGAAAGTTTATCATCGAAAGATAGATAAATAAAATGCTTACGGAGAAAATTTCAAGTCGATTCACTACACCGTTTTTGATAAATTAATTTTTGAATTTGCTTTTTATACACGTAGAGGTATATGGAGAGCCGACAAGGTTAGTATGAAATCTTTCGTATCATCCGCGCGGTAAAAAGTTTTTTTTTTTTTTCAACGTTTCTGTGGTGGTGGTTTGTTTTTCGTGTTTCCCTTAGAGAAAAAAAAATCGTATGTATATACGGTGAGGCATCTAAAGTCTTACAGAGCAATAGCGCTTTACTTTTTATAGAACAAATAAGGTTAGGAAAACGAGTGGCATTTACTGGCACAAGGGTGCGTTTGGAGGTGTCAGTCGTTGCCACCAGTTTTTTCGGGTTGAAAATACCATTTCATTGATTTTTTACAATTCTATTCGAAAAAACAAATAATTTCCAACAGATACATATGAGTTTCAATTGACTTAATACTTACATTTTTGAGTAATCGAATTAAAACAAAACTGTGCACTCTAACCTCTCTTAGAGAGCCTTAGCTATTTGAGTGAGTTCAGCGCGCCCATCACACTTGATGGTTAAATAATAAATACTTGCTATCATTGAATCTTCATAAATTTTGGGGATATATGGCAGGAAAGACCATTCTAAATATTCACGGGGAGCAGTTTGGATTTGAAAATGATTTCACATTGATATACCTGAAAATGTGCTGGAAGTGGCATCTACCGGGACAGTGGCACTAACCGGGACATTGACGGTAGACTCCTCAGCTTTTCTGTTACAGAATTTTTTTCAATTCAATTCACCGTTTTTTACTTACAGCTTGTTGGTGTCGCAAATCTCCTTTTTTCCTCTAAAACTCTCTCAAAAATCGATGTACTAATAAAATTTACTGCATCTTTTTTTATTTATTATTAAATTTCCGACAAATTTTTGGATTCAACTTTTTTATCCATAGCTAATACTTTAGGAGTTATTAACAGTCGAATAAAAGCGTAGAAGGCTGAAATAAATTTTCCTATGTACCTAATTTAATCTTATAATAACAATGAATCAACTTTTTCTAACCTTATTTCCTGACTTGGAATTTCGTATCGACTCTATAAAAAATGATATTATTGTTTTATTTGATTTATTAATAATTCAACACATAATTAAAATCACTCGGAATTTATTAATAGTCAACGATAAAAATAAATCTGACAATGTGACTGCTTTTTCCTTTATGCAGGTAAGCCACTTAATGTTGAGGATCAAAAAAATTAACAATTGTTGATTAAGTTGCTTACCTGCATGAAGGAAAAAGCAGTCACATTGTCGGATTTATTTTTATCAGTGACTATTAATAAATTCCGAGTGATTTTAATTATGTATTTAATTATTACTAAATTGAATGAAACGTTATTATCATTGTTTATAGAGTCGACGAAAATTCCAAGTCAGGAAATATGGTTAAAAGAAGTTGATTTATTGGCATTATAAGATTAAATTATACAGAAGAATTTATTTCAGCCTTTTACGCTTTTATTCAACAATTTTATCAGTACATCGATTTTTAAGAAAGTTTTAGAGAAAAAAAGGAGATTTGCGACACTAAACAAACTGTAGCTAAAAAACGGTAAGTTGCATTGAAAAAAAAATTCGAATAGAAAATATGAGGAATCTAATTATCTACAAAAAAAGTCTAGCTGTTTTTTATCCTGAAGTCAGCCATTTTCGAAATACGATATAAAACGCGTTCTGCAAGATGACGACTTCCGCCGGAAGAGGGTGACCGTAGACTTTTGAAGTTTAACTCCTTACTAGTCAATAAAATACATGCAACATTAAAAAAACTTGTTCAGAATTAAGCATTACGACCCTATAAATTCAATCTCTCTCGTCTTGGCTATCAGTACCCGACTAGAAATTGTGGTAGGGATTCGATCAGGACCGAATCAGGTTGACCATACGTCCTCATCAGGTCCAGATCAGGCAGCCCGATCAGGACCCGATTACACATGTAACGGAGCTCGGTTATAAGGACCGTATGAGGTTTACCCTATCAGGTTTGCATCGGGTTTCAGTATCAGTGCCTCATTGAAATTCTAGTTCGGCACTCGGTAATATTAATAATTGCAAAATTATATCCAGCATATCCAGGTATTTTATTAGGTTCTAATAATATACATCTCGCTCTCGGCTAACCTAATCACTATCTTAACTTCCAGCAATCTGTAATTTATATTAATTATTCGCTCGCAAGTCTGGACGCATCGCAGTTACCTGTTAGTACGGTGAATGCCTCTACCTTATATACAAACGTTGATCCAGTCAGTGCTAGTGAGAAATGTTTTTCTGTTTGTCGCCTATCGGCAAGTCACAGTGGCGTAGCGTGGGATCCTGCCGCCCGGGGCAGGTGCCAAATTTTCCGCCCCTTTCCCCTGCATTGAAAGAAAATATAACTTTAAAAAAAAAAAAAAAGGAAAATATTTATTACAAATTTTTATTTCATTAATTTTTTCGGATTTTGCCGCCCCTAGCAAAGCGCCGCCCGGGGCGAGCGCCCCCTCTGCCCCCCCCCCCCCCCCCCCCCCCCCCCCACGCTACGCCACTGGCAAGTCAGTCCCGGTCGGGATTTTATCAGGCCATACCATACTTTGGCATGCCTCACAACTGCCTGATCGGGATTTGATCGTGCATACCGTACTTTGGTATGCCTCACAACTGCCCGATCGGGATTTGATCGGGCATACCGTACCTTGGCATGCCTTACAACAGCATGATCGGGTCCTTATATAACTCGGGCATGCCGAGCGAGAATTTCTAGTCGGGTAATCGAGATTATGATAAAAATCCAAAAGCACGAAAATTCACTATTTTCAGGAACCTTATCTTCCATAAACTCTACACGAACTCTACACCTACACTAGGAGCTGAATGGGTCCCGAATTTACATGAAAAGTATGTGATTTTTGTTCGTCAGTATAATGTAAGTTCAATTTCTTTTACGTTACCTTTCAGATCGCATCCAACTCAGATCATTGCAGCACATGTTAACGTAATCCGGACTGTTTTCCTGATGCGTTTGAAACTTTTCACTTGATCATAAGCCTCGGGATAATTTTCATCAAAGGAGCTAAGATATCAGATTCGTTTTCTGATTGACGTTCACGGTTTATGACCAGCTCTGCCCTACTGAAAATGTATATGTAACAAATGATGTAATAAATCAGAAAATAAATCACATGATAAATCACCTAATAAATTAAATAATAAGTTTGAACAAGTTATGAACGATTCTAGCAGGTACTTTATCATGTGATTTTTTATATGAATTATTTTATCTTGTGATTCAATATGTGATTTGTCAAATGATGAATCTAAAAGACAGATTTAAAAAAAAAAAAAAAAACAGACCACCAAGGGAATCGAACCACGAGTGACAGATTCGCAATCACCGACGCTACCGCCTGGGCTACGCCACCTATTGAGTTATTTACAGAGTTTCACGTTTATGTAGCTCAACCGCTTTAAGGGACTTGGAAATAAATACATATCGACAGCCTAATAACATAGTCACGTAAGCGCCAAAAATGGACTTTTTCGAGGTCAGACAAACGTATCTCCAAAAAAATGGTTCTCTGCATTGGAAATTCTTTGATGAATGCATAGAGCCATCATCCATAATTCGGTGTGATAGTGACGTATCTCCACGTTTTTTGTGTGACACAGTCGTATCTCCACGTTTTTTTGTGTGACACAGTCGTAACTCCACACTTACGTGGTCTCAACTTTTCCGAGTGTCAAATGATTTGTAACATAGTAACGTATCTCCATTTTTTTGTGGAGATACGTTCTTCTGTTACCAAACCGGACTGTACATACGTCTGTTTCACACCAAAAAAATGGCACTTACGCTTCTGTGTTTCAAATTTTTATTCATACCGCGAAAATGTTTCAAATACATTGACGAGTGCGAAAATGAAAGAAAAATGGAGATACGTTTCTATCACATAAATATAAAAAAAGGCCAAAATTATGGCGCTTACGTGACTATGTTATTAGGCTGTCGATATAATTATGGAACTTTATGATCATCGACTTACTAAATTATTGTAATGTGCGGTGTAGCTCAGGCGATAACGGCAGTACTTGCGAATCCGACACTCGTGGTTCGAATCCCTTGGTGGCCTTTTTCTTTTTTTTTTTTTAAATCTGTTTTTTAGATTCATCATGTAACAAATCACATATTAAATCACAAGATAGAATAATTCATATTAAAAATCACATGATAAAGTACCTTTTGGAATCGTTCATAACTTGTTCAAACTTATTATTTAATTTATTAGCTGATTTATCATGTGATTTATTTTGTGATTTATTATATCATTTGTGAGATATACTTTTTCAGTAGGGTAAATGATGTCTCATAAAAAACGGGGAACTTCAAACTGCTGGTAGCAACTTTTATGCGTAAGCCCCACTCAGCTGCATATACCTCAGTCCAGCTTTGTGATGGGAAAGAGTACTCGCGGGGAAGCGGAACGATAGCACGGGCGCTAAAAATGCCAAAAGATCCAGATCCGCCCCCCTGTTGTTGGTCGAGAAGGAAAATAAGACTTAATTGTGTGACGGACGTGATATTGTTGCTCAATCTCGAGCGGTCGATTAATAAACGAATTTAGTAACGTGGTGAGTTCTCGCCACAGAGTGAATAAAAATAAAATAAAAGATCTATCTTACGATCAACCAGTAAATGGGATCGTAAATACGGTTGGTGCAATATTACTTCTGGCTGAGAAGTAACAGAAGCAAATTTCTTATTTGAGGAGGGGCTCAATCAATCAAGTCGAGTCAGTGAATTTTAAATTTCTCTTTGGCCTGACGTTTCGGCAGTGATGTGCTGCCCTCATCAGAGGCTTATTAAAATTTGTGATAAGTGAAAAAACATGGTGTCAACGACCACCATTATCACGATACACGATGAGCCAAGTGTCATCGTGTGCTGGTGAAGACGTTTAAACGTAAGTACCAGTTCGAGTGATAGCTTCATGATGATGAGAAGCAAATTTCACTCCTTTGCTTCTGGCTCAGAAGTAACGGAAGCAAATTTTGCTTCTTTGCTTCTGGCTCAGAAATAAATTTTACTTCTTTGCTTCCGGCTCAGAAGTAAATTCTACTTTTTTGCTTCTGGCTCAGAAGTAAATTTTACTTCTTTTGCTTCTGGCTCAGAAGTAAATTTTACTTCTTTTGCTTCTGGCTCAGAAGTAACAGAAGCAAATTTTACTTTTTTGCTCCTGGCTCAGAAGTAACAGAAGCAAATTTTACTTCTTTGCTTCTGGCTCGGAAGTGAATTTTACTTCTTTGCTTCCGGCTCAGAAGTAAATTCTACTTTTTTGCTTCTGGCTCAGAAGTAAATTTTACTTCTTTTGCTTCTGGCTCAGAAGTAAATTTTACTTCTTTTGCTTCTGGCTCAGAAGTAACAGAAGCAAATTTTACTTTTTTGCTCCTGGCTCAGAAGTAACAGAAGCAAATTTTACTTCTTTGCTTCTGGCTCGGAAGTGAATTTTACTTCTTTGCTTCCGGCTCAGAAGTAACGGAAGCAAATTTTGCTACTTTGCTTCTGGCTCAGAAATAAATTTTACTTCTTTGTTTCTGGCTCAGAAGTGAATTTTACTTCATTGCTTCTAGCTCAGAAGTAAATTTTCGAGAGGAAATCTCTACCCTGACTCGGAATCGCTGAGTATATTGATGAGATTACCCTGTATTTGGCAGGAAAATAAAAAAAACTAACTTTTTCATATTTGAAATCGAGGGATGCTGGCCATTGTTATCTCGATTATCGTTGGTCCAGATCATCATTCCTGAATTTGTCGCTATACTTCGTATTCGTGGGCTCGAGAGCTATCCAAAAACCTCCCTAAATATATATTTCCCATAACTTTAGGTTTTCATTCGTTTTTTTCGATGAAATCGCCGAAATTGAATAAATCATCGACAATCGGCGTAAACTAAAGATTTTCGAGAGGAAATCTTTACCCTGACTCGGAATCGCTGAGTAGATTGATAAGATTCTCCTGTATTTGGCGAGAAAAATAAAAAAGAATAACTTTTTCATATTTGAAATCGAGGGATGCTGGCCACTATTATCTCTAATATCGTTGGTCCAGATCATTATTTCTAAATTTGTCGATATACTTCGTATTCGTGGGCTCGAGAGCTATCCAAAAACCTCCCTAAACATTGATTTCGGCGACGGTTCGAAGTTCCGAATCTTCAAGGCTCCGAACGGTCAAATTTCCGAATTTTAATGCAACGAACTTACAGTTATCAGAAAGGGTATCAAAGGCTCAAGATCCGAAAGCTAAAGATCCGAAAGCTCACCCAGACAGCAAAGAAATAGAAGTTGCCTTAAAGTTGTCTTAAAGTTGTCATATAGACGTCTAATGCGCCACTTCAAGACCTTTTTTCGTGTATAAGACATCTTTAAGAAGAAGTACGACTTATACACGTCAGAAAGTGGCGCATAAGACGTCCATATGACGTCTTCAAGATAAATTTTATTTCTTTGCTGTCTGGGCAAGATCCGAAAAGTCATACCTCCGAAAGCTCAAGATCCGAAAGGCCAAAACTTCGAAACTTGAACCAGCCGTCGCGCGTCCTTTCATCGACTATTTAAGAACACGTTCGATCTTTGGGAATTTTAGACTTTCGGGATATTGGACTTTCGGAACATCGGACGGTCGGAGTCTTGAGCTTTCTGCATTTAGACTATTCGAAATTTTAATTTTCTAAACCCTAGTCTTACTGGAAATTTGGAAATCGTTTAGAATAAATTCGAAAATTTTACCGTTCGGAGCTTTGAAGATTCGAAATTCTGAACCGGCCCCCTGAAATCTAGTGGATTGCTAGCAGAATCCAATGAATTCCATCTGAAACCTGCTGGATTTCCAGTAAATTTCATTGGAATTTCGAACGACCAGATAAATCCATCTGGAAATTTTCAGATCCAGTCGAGATAGGTCTAAAAATCGGCTCACCTGGAATTAATTAGGGGGAGCGATTTTCTTTTTTCATACCTAGGAGAGGGTGGTTGGTAGTGTAAATCTAGATTTTCGGAAAAATCCCCCTATCGCATTTGCCGCCATCTTGATTTGAAGGGGGATTTTTGTTTTTCGAATAACTCGCTCATTTTCAACTTTATAGAGTGAAAATGGTAATACCCAAAGTTGTGGGAAATGTGATTACAGTCTATTTCAATAAGTCGTCGAGCAACGATATCATTTTTTCAGTAGGTACTATAATTATAACTTTCTTGCAAAACGCCCTTCTAAAAATAATCGATTAAACCCGATTCAGAACGATTCCGAACGGTCAGAAGTTGAATCGTTTTGAATTGTTGGCAATCGGGGCAAGCTTTCGTTAATCGTGCTGAATCGTATCAAGCGTGTTTTAGGTTAAAATCAGCATATTCTATTGTTCCTAATCGGGTGTACTCACTGCTATTTTCAATCGGCTTTGTAATTGCATTACTACAGTTGCATCATAGGTATTCTAATGCAAAGTGATCTCGACTAGGCTACCTTCTAAATCGGAGATAAGCCAAAAAGGCAAAAAAAAAAAAAAAAGTGATCTCGACTCATTATTGTTACAGTATATCTTTGATGAAGTGACTTTTAATCATTACATTGCGTTCGATCTTGTTCTTCGTTCTCTGTATTAACAGCTATATGTTTTGCTGTATGTTTATAAATTAAGTTAATATTTGGAGATTAAAAAATATTTTTTCATACTTTGAACTTGGAAAATTGTGGGCAAATAAGCTGATGGTATAGTACTTCCATCGAGCCAGAATTATTGGAAAACGTTTGTTTTCCTTTTCGGAAAAGACATACTGTCAAAATGTGTATTGCTCGAAAGAAGAAACAACCGCTTGCAAATAATTCCTGCGAAATCGAAATGCTGCCAAATTTAACCTTTAAATCCAAGAACCCGATTGGGAACGATTGCGGACGCAAGAAGACTCAATCGTACCCAATTGTGTAAACACGATTAAGAAACACGATTAAAAACGATCGAGTTTTTCATTCTATCGTTCTGAATCGTATTCAATCGATTATTTTTAGAAGGGCGTGTAGTCGACACTGATAAATTTATAAATATCATCCAACGTCACGAAATCTTCAGATAATCATTTCCCCAATGTCTAATGAACATTGAATAATTTCAATACGTTATATCATTTTTAAATAAATATATTACAAATTATTTGCGTATGTATATTACGTGGGAAATAATAAAACCCAATCGTGGATGGAATCGGTGATCTTTTTTTTTTTTTTTTCTCATACTATATATATTAGCATGAGATTTTCTTAGTATTTTATCATCATCTTCTCCTGCTTTTTCTTCGCCCTACTCTTCTTTCTTGCAATATAATAATGGTATGTCGGTAGATACTTACGAGAATGACAATCATGCTATTATACTATCAATTAGTTTATTACATACAGATACAGGCAATTACAATTGTTTATTGATTTATTTCTTTATTTATTCAAATTCTTTGCATTTTTTACCAAGAAATAATATAAAAGAATGTTAAACGCTTTACATTGACACCGAATATATTTCATGGTGGATCCTATACCGACTGCTGCAGATCCAGATACAGTATCAATTAACTTTCTTTCAATAGCCTAATATGGTTCCAATACACTGACTGATTAACTCATATGGATCGATTGTTCTCGAATTTAATTCACGTACAAACCAAAATGATACAACAAAATCACCAGTCCATATATGAACATATTAATACCCGCAATGTACACGACTAATTATTCAAAATTTCATCTAATCACAATAAAATCGAAAAGGCTATCTGAAAATCTGATAATCGATATTTAAAAATGAAAAAAAATAAAAATATAATCACAGGAAGTAAAACGAAATGAAAAATTGATGTCAGCGTGTCCCTTTGATATAAAGAGTTCATTTGCACAGTACTATATCGTATCGTATGTAATACAACGCGGGACAGCCACCCAAGTCGAATAATAAGACATTAATTCGATTCGCTCGAAACCAGAAACCCTTCTTTTTTTTTAATCAATTATTGTTATTATTATTTTTCTTTTTTTTTTTTCTCTCCATTTATGGAAGACGCAATAGAATATCTTTTATATAAATAGATAAACAATAATAAATGATATTAAATGATGAAAATTTCAGAACTGAAACGTTCCGCGATTAACCGATAGGTATATTTACAAAGATGATGATGATTATAGATTACATTATGCTTATCATATTAGGATTTGAATTATATTGTTTAAATTGTATTTAAATTTGCTGGGAAATTCGAATGATACAAACAGATGTGCAGAAAACGCAGAAAATGCAAGTTTATTGAAAATTAGATATTATTATAAAAATATTTCCATCTTGAGATTGAAAAGAAGTTGAAATTACATTTTTATCAAAGATTTATTTAGAATATATTATAAAATACAAAAAGTGGTCACTAGCAATTATTTATGACTAAAAATTATTTATATTGAGAATTCGTTGAAGCAACGAAAATAGCTTGACTAAAGTACAAAATTTTTTTCCAAATGTATAAAATATATTTTTGACAAATGCAGAAATATTGCAAATATCATATTATGGGATGGGTAAATTCGGATTACAGTCACTAGGAATGACATAATAAAGTATGCATGGGATTGAAAAAAGTCGCTCCTAAATCAATCCCCTCCAACCACACTTGGAAGGTCTTCGGATCTTTGAGAGGAAATAGCATGTAGACATACTACAGTCTACATAACCTAACAATCACGCGCGAACAAGTCGATTATGGGCGCCGCCATATTGAAATTGACGAATGTACACTAAACGTAATGGATTCTGATCCAGACGAGTTGGACAATTCTAGAAACAGCCAATCGGCGCTCTGGATTAAAAAAATCCAGAGCGCTGATTGGCTGTTTCTAGAATTGTCCAACTCGTCCGGATCAGAATCCATTACGTTTAGTGTACTTCTTCTTCTTATCTTTTCCTTTTTTTATTGGCCTCCTTCCCCCCATTCAGAAGGTGTTCTGCCAGAAGAAATCCGCCAAAAATGGTGACACAGATTGCAGCTATGGCGAGTACCATAGAGATCGATGGCGCTGCTGGCTGTTCCAATCGGGATTCCGTATTGATCAGTTGTTTCTCAAGGTCACTGAAAGAAGGTCGATTTTCCGGAGAATGAGACCAGCAAGCTTTCATTACCTGTAATAAAAAGAGTCGAGTCATAAGATATAATCGAGCCTTAAAAGGTGTTAGGAAAGCATTGACAATTGATATTACGTCGTAAACTTCTTCGGGGCAGGCTCGAGGTTTTATTAGGATATTTCTCCCCATGACGTACGCGACAAGTCCGTGATTATTTAGTCCACAATAGGGAACTTCACCGCAGGTAAAGACTTCCCACATCAAAACTCCGTATGCCCATACGTCAGACTTTGTACTGTAGATACCCCGACTCAAAACTTCAGGTGGTACCCATCTTAATGGGTGGTTGGCTGAGCGGGCGACGTATGGACCGTACGTTTGCCTACGTTCAAATAACATGAATAAATATGAATTGCCAAAAATGGAGAAGAAAATAATGAAATTATCTGAGAATAACCTAGCCAGGCCGAAGTCAGAAACTTTAACAACATTATCAGATCCAACAAGACAGTTACGAGCCGCGAGATTCCTATGGATGTGTTTCCGACTTTCGAGATATGCCATCCCTCTGCAGACCTGAAATGGTAAGATTTCAAGGGTTTTTCTCAGATTGAAATAATCGTGTCGATAATAAAGTTTGATGAAATAGGAACACCCTGGTTAAAAAAAGTGATAGAAAACAATAAAATCCAATAAAAACCAATTAGAATTGAATCGGATTTGATTGGGGCAATCGGTGTAGCTTTCGGCGGCCGATAGAAAATGAATTGGAATTAATTATGGCTCTCAATAACGATATTTTGTCGTCTGAGTCACTTGATTCATTGTGAAAACTTTTCCAGAATAAGGCTGCTGCGACTTAGGAAATTGTGAAATGCTGATACAGACCTAAAAAGGAATCTTATCGGAAATAATAGGGTTTTTATATCGGTGTATATTGTATTAAATAGTATATTGTGTAACAAGGGATGAAACAAGGTGAATGCAGGCCCGGGTTGAAGTTGTCTGCCCGAAGCCGAAGGCGAGGGCAGACATCACCCGTGCCTGCATTCATGTTTCATCCCGTGTCACACACTATGTTTTTCATGACATTTGCTCTGGAACTTCAGCTGTCAATTTCAATAGTCTGAAATCTGCAACAGGGCAGTTATTTCTCTTTGCAATCCCAAGGGATTGTAATAGACCCATTTTGCAATCCCAAGGGATTGCAAAACACCAATTCACACCGCTGATTCATTGAATTCGCGATTTGACAACTTTTCACGGCATCATCCTGAAATCAGCCTCTTTCAACTGACAAAACTGGCAACGAAACTTGCAGTTTCAGAGCAGATGTCATGAAAAATAATAAAGCCTTCACTATTATGAAAAAAAATTCGACCGCTTCGCATGACAAATACAACAATTATGAGTGTTAACGACGTCGTCGCCGGGAGTTGTCTTCATACAGCATACGCTTTCGTTATCTGTAACCAGGTCCATCGCACCGTAGTTTTCGTACTCCAGGTCCACCGCACCGTAGTTTTCGTACTCCAGGTCCACCGCACCATAGTTTCCGTCTTCCAGGTCCACCGGACCGTAGTTTTCGTCCTCCAGGTCCACCGCATCGTAGTTTTCGTCCTCCGGGTCCACCTCACCGTAGTTAACAATTTACTGAATAATGATGCATGAATTATCAACGTCGTGTGTAACAACATCAACTGTTCATCAATAATTACTTGCAATCGGTCGACCTGGAGGACTAAAACTACGATGCGGTGGACCTGGAAGACGGAAACTATGGTGCTGTGGACCTGGAGGACGGAAACTACGGTGCGGTGGACCTGGAAGATGGAAACTACGATGCGGTGGACCTGGAGGATTAAAACTACGGTGCGGTGGACCTGGAAGACGGAAACTATGGTGCAGTGGACCTGGAGGACTAAAACTACGATGCGGTGGACCTGGAAGACGGAAACTATGGTGCAGTGGACCTGGAGGACGGAAACTACGATGCGGTGGACCTGGAAGACGGAAACTATGGTGCAGTGGACCTGGAGGACGGAAACTACGATGCGGTGGACCTGGAAGACGGAAACTATGGTGCAGTGGACCGGGAGGACTAAAACTACGATGCGGTGGACCTGGAAGACGGAAACTATGGTGCAGTGGACCTGGAGGACGGAAACTACGATGCGGTGGACCTGGAAGACGGAAACTATGGTGCGGTGGACCTGGAGGACGGAAACTACGTAGCGGTCGACCTGGAGGACAGAAACTACGTAGCGGTAGACCTGGAGGACAAAAACTACGATGCGGTCGACCAAGCGGACAAAGACGACGTGGCGGTGGACCTGGAGGACAGAAACTACGTAGCGGTCGACCTGGAGGACGAAAACTATGATGCGGTCGACCTTGAGGACGAAACCAACGTAGCGGTGCTCCAGGTCACAGATAACGAAAGCGTATGTTGTACGAATACAACTCCCGGCGACGACGTCGTTAAGGTAGTTGTTGCGTGGAACGATTTTTCAAAGGATTTCAACGAAACTTTCCTTGATTGTTATTTAATTGAATACAAATAATATGAGCCTATTCCGATTAAAATTGACCACCCCAATTTTGAGATAAACGATATCAAAGTTATGTAATTTTGGCATAAAATCAAAGCGCAACAATGGAATTTGATATGTTATAAAAACTGAAGTTACAAATTACAACGAAAAAAATAGTACATTATGCTACTAGGGAGGAAAGTGCGTGATTTTTGCCGAGTGCGAGGTTTGCTGCCCGAGCGAAGCGAGGGCAGCACGAACACGAGGGGAAAATCCGCTCCTCCCGTGTGGCATATACTACTTTTCATAACACGCGCACCGAAAGTGGGGTTTTTTTGTCCTCATTTGAGAGCGGAAAATAAGTCTTTTTGAGTCAGGATCCAATTCGTTAGTTTTTCAGGTCCTAGGACAAAAATGCTGGTCAAAGATAAAAATATTTGTCCTCCAGTTCCGAACGTTGCCACCATACGGTGACGTCGATTTTGGTCGATCGGCTATCCAGTTAGAATATATATTAGTGGGTTACCTGAATCCTGACTCAAAGACTGATTTTCCGCTCTAAATGAGGACAAACCCCACTTTCTGTGCGCTTGTTATGAAAAGTATGGTATGCAGCATGGACAGATTGACAGTAATTTTTGACGCGGGCGAAGTTGGCTGCACTCGACTGTGGCTCGGGCTTCGCCCTCGCCTTCGTCTCGTTCAGCCAACTTCACCCTGGTCAAAAATCACTGTCGTTCGGTCCTTGCAGCATAATATACTATTTTACCCGACTACGATAAAATGACACAACGCTACAATATCTAGGTATAGGTTATGAAATATAAGTTATGAAAGGTATTGAATCTAACAGCACAAATATGATGTTGTCGCCAATAATCTATTACGAAACGGGTCCAGGGCGGAGCCCTGGTGGGGTGCAGGGGCAAAGCCCCGCCGGGGGGTTGGGGGGCAGAGCCCCCCCCACTAAAAAAGAAAAAGGAATTTTAAATGTCTTTAAAGCATTTTTTCACCACACCTGTACGGAAAGTACGACTTTCGCTCCCTTGCGTGAGCGGGAAGTCGTTCTTTCCGATGCAGGGGGTGGTGAAAAATAGTATACCTCACACGGGAGTGAAACAGGCCATCCCAAACTGCGTTTTTGTCACCCTCGCCTTCGGCTCGGGTGTCAATCTCACACGCAGTTTGGGTTAGCCTACTTTCCCTCCCTAGGTGAGTAATATACTATTACTATTATTGTATTGAAGGGATATTACCATCTTCTTGAAAAACTGACATCAATTAGAATGATATATTTACTATTATGCTGAAAAACTCGGAAATTATTTACCGCATAGTTTTTCAGATATTGATAATAATTGAGTCATCAAGTCGGATAAAGTCATGAGTGAAAGCGAGGTAGGCGATAGTGAGTGAGAGAGCAAACAATAGCGAGTGAGTGAGTAAGCAATAGCACAAACTATATCTGGGCGAACAACTACCTTAACTAATGACGTTTTCGGTTCGCTACACCAGGCTACACTCAGTGTAGCCGAACATTTCCGATCAGTTCCGAAATTTTCAGACAATTGCTGAAGTTTCGAATTGAGAAAAAAAAAAAAAAAATTTCAATAATTTATTTACTTTTTTGCCCGCTGAATTTACTTTTTTGCCCGGCAATTTACTTTTTTGCCCGGCAATTCACTTTTTTGCCCGGCAATCTACTTTTTTGCCCGCTGGTCCGAAATTGATCACTTTCGACCCGCATTTCAGGGGTGAAATACGGTCATTTTTTCGCAGTCGGGTAAAAATAAAATTTTTGACCGATTAATATTGACCACCCCAATTTTGAGATAAACGATCTCAAAATTTTGTAATTTTAGCATAAAATCCAGACGCAACAAAGGAATTTGATGAAAATTTGATATGTTATAACAACCAAAGGTATAAATCACAGAAAAAAAAATAAAAAAATTTGACCACGCCGTTACTGAAATCTAACTTGTGAAAATCTGAAAATTTTCATGAAAAAATACACGTATAGATACTATTTAGGTGTGTGTGAGAGCAGTAAAAGTGTACTTTTACAAAAGTTTCATAATGGGCGGTTTTCGAGTAACGCTTGAGCTATATTATACTTTTAATTCGATAGCTATACTTTTGGCCGTGACTATCTCGAAACAACTACCTTAACACTCATAATCAACTGTATAACTTGAATGCCATATGGTGACAGAATTTATCACTAGATTTAATCATTTATTTTTATTTCACGGAAAATTGACCCACCACGGGTCAACAGTTAGTTACATACATATTGATATAAATCCCGAGGTAAATCCTCACGAATCAAAGTTTACCTATCAAGTCGAAAAGTGTTAGATATTGCAACAGTCGACGATTAGATCCAGATCGACACCGGACATCAGATGCCCAACGAAGTTAAGCAATTCCAACTGCGACCAGAACTTGGATGGGTGACCGACATGAATAAAAATCTATTCAGTCTGTGAATAAATAATTTCTAAAACCCTGAAATATTCAATGTGCTCTACCGCTAAAGAAAGAAATAACTATTGGTGAAAAAATGTCAGGCTGCTTTTTTTTTTTTTTTTTTTTGTGCTAGAAGAAACGATTGGAACCGATAGAATCCTATATACAAAATGAGGAAGTTAATTGGGTAACACCGATACAAACGGATTGGAAATATGAATTGGAAAAGGGCCTTTCAATAGGAAATAACTTAAACAGAAATCCGATTACGACCCATACAAAATCTTCTATTGGTTTGAATAATTTTTTTTAAGCGGGGCAACTGGATGTTCATTAGACTGTCCCGTTTTATTTTTTTTTCAATTTTTTTTTTTTTTTTTTATGACTCCCATATTTTACTTCTATCCCATATATTATTAAATCTCTCACGATGTAGACCCTGAGAAATAATATTTATAGAGGTAGCTCAATTGACTTTGGTATTACCCATTTAGTTAACACACGAAAGTTGATCAGATGTGAATAACTTTTTTATCATGAGGTAGAAGATTTTCAGAACTTTTTTTTAACTTACTAAACTAAATTTACAACGTGGTCCCTTTTTTTTTCTCTCTTTTTCTGAAGTAAAATTTAATATTTCTCCGACGAAAATTAATAATAAATGTGACTGGAAGGTCTGAAATTGACTGTGTCTTTGATTATACATGTCACAAGTTTATTCCGAAAATTATTCGACTATTTGATAAGTAGAAACATAGATATTGACCTTAGAATCGTAGAATCGATGTTTTGCCGTGTAAATCAAATGGGAAATCTAAAATCACGTTGAACCACCTCTAAATATATTTTCTCAGGGTCTACATCGGGAGAGATTCAATATTATGGGATTAAGGATAGAAGTAAAATGTGGGAGTAAAAAAAAAGTTGAACAAAAAAAGAATGGCACAGTCTAATGTTTATATACACGGTGAGTTTTCTCTGGTATCGAATGAGGAAGGGGCATATCATCGCGTACGTTCCACCTCTTTCTATTTACACTTGTTTCTCGTCATATCAACAAATTCCACTTCTATGCCCTCCTTGTCCGTAGTCTAGAACAGGTATGTTCTCATTTGGGATAGTAATAACAGAGTGGGGCTTCTGATGGTTTTGACGACATGTGAGAATTAAAGAGGGGTTTCTCGATACGACGAGAACAAGTGTGAATAGAAAGAGGCGGAGCGTTTGGGATGATAAGCCTCTCCTTCATTCGATTCCAGAGAAAACTAACCCTGTATATCTTGTTTGTTGCTTATTTGGGCAATAAATTGATTAATCAATTATACCAGTGATAATTATACAGTGGAATGCACAAAACTAATTCACCTGTTTGCATATGCTTAATAGATCGCTGACTTTCAGAGAAGTTCCATATTGGCGGAGGTAGCCCTGCAGCGATCCCCGTTGCATATACTCGGTGACTATGTAAATTTTCCCGGATGTGCAGATGCCGAGCAACTGTACCAAGTTCTGATGTTGTAGGTTGCTAGAAAATTTATACAAAAAATGGGTAAAATATCAGTAGTTAGTTAGGAATCTAGTCTATGATTGCATCTCAACATGAAGATTCCTCAATTTCAAACTTACCTCATGACTTCAGCCTCCGCGATAAATTCCTGCTCGGACATAGCACCCTCCCTTATCATTTTCACAGCGACATCTTTGGTACCAATCAGTTTGCCTCCCTTGACCACGCCGAAAGATCCGGATCCCAACACCTCATTGGATATCTCCAGTTTTGGCTTTTCGATGTAACATGAAACTGTAAGAATGAACAAGTATCGTTGGAGGAATCTGTTGCTTTTATTATAAACAGGAAATTATAAGCGTATAGATTTTTGGTTAGTTTATTCAAACCAGAGACTTACTATGACTGAGAAAATTAACTGGTGGAACAGGATTAAAGTTAGGACTAGTTGTCAGATTACTAATAAGTCCGCCTCTGTTGCGCCTGTAGTAATCGACGAGGTCTGGAATGAATTTGAAGCACTGTTGTTTAGACAGGTAATACTCTTCTCTGGTATTCTGTCTAATTATGTAATGTGCGACGCGGGGACTAGGACTGGAATATAAAGAGATTTCGAGAATTATGAAAGCAGTCAAGGAGAGATCAAGCTCGGTTTGACAACAGAAATAAGAGAGACGCAAAACACAAAACTTATAGGTATTAACCCCCTCAACTTTCATATCAACCATATCAATCTTACACTTTTGTGTACAGAGACAATACGTTGAGTTTCGAGGTGGGAGAATTTCGTACAACAAAGCATCCCTCCTTGTCTTCTTGGACGAGTAAAAACTCTGCCTCTTGACGCGACATGTCGCCTGCCCACCATCTGAGAGGATTTCAAAGACATATTAATCTAAGATAATTTTCAGTGTAGAAGGTGAAGATTGTGTAAAGTAGTAGAGAAAGTATATTTGTACATTTTTCTAAATAGTATTGCGCCGCCAATCACGTTGAACGAAATAGTTAAGTTCGAAGTTGAGTTCAAACGGTCGCCATTTCGGTAAGTAATTGAAGAAAATTCTCTGCAGCAAAGCACTTTACATATTATATTTTGAGGAACCATTCGAAGTTTTTGTTTCATATCAACCGGCTTCGCGAAATTTTGAAAACCGCGGACCGTGTCCGCGATGAACACGTTTTACGCTGGCCACGATAACAGCTCGCTTCAAGAAACTGAATTTCGGTAAAAAAAAATTTGTAAACTTACCAGAAGATATGATCTTCTGGATAAAAAAAAACTCGGATTGGATGAAACGAGAGCTGTGGTTGAAATACAAATTCCGGAAATTCACCCATTTTTTTCGCGATCTACTTATCCGTAATCCGAGGTCTTGGGAATAATTCTTGAACTGGATCATTCGCAGATGAGTACTTTATATATATGGGAACCTGTTGGCGGTTGAGAAAGATGAGGACTCGTGTCCGAAGCAAGAATTTTGAAAAATGAAAAAACGAGATGTTTGCAAGTAGAGCATATTTTAGTTATCACAGATTATGGGAATCATATAATAGAATAGCAGGATGGGTCAGGGTTCATTTGAGTCCTTCTGGATGCTTATTCACTAACTTTCACGTTCATGTGTTTAAGTTAGTGAATGAAGCACCCTGAATCTATTCGTAGGGCGAGACGAATATTTGTCCTACGTCTCTAAAAATGTGTCGAGGCGAATGGCCGTAACTTCGAACATCTGTTGAGATAAATTTGCAACACGAATAATTCTGAACTGAAAAAAAAATACATGATTCGATTTGAAAAACCATTGATATAGATTATAGGTACTTAAGAACGCAAAAACCATGGTCTTGACAAAAATGAATTTTCCACCACTCTATCACCCCCTTGGAATCAAGTAAATTATCTCGTGAAATTTCATTCGTGATTCCACAAGCAACGGAGATATTTGGGATGCTCACGTTAAATACTTAAATGGACCACCCTGTATATTATAACGCACAGCTCATTTGCGGCGAGTCAGAAAGGAAGTTAGCACATTTTATAAATTAAACTTATCTTTTGCCCAACTCTGTGTGATAATGTCCAGTATTCGCGATATCAAGCAAACGTACGACTCCTTGCAACCGAGAAATTGACTTAACTCACGTATTCAACAATCGAGCTTATAGTCCAGACGATAGACCACAATTATAATGTGAAATTCAGAACAGGTTTTTTAAATGTTGCATATGCGTTTTATTGAAAGGTAAGAAGCTCAAGGTAAGGTAATATCTCTAACCGGGCACCGAAGACGGGAAAAAGAGCTCTGTAGCGCGGATCTATTGGTGGTTTCGAACAGGTAGGTACAAACACGTCATGTTCGTTTGACGCGAAAGAAGAGAAATGGCGTAAGGAATGAAATTTAGAAGTTCATTCCTCACGCCATTTCTCTATTTCAGCGTAAAGCAAACATGTTTTGGGACCCATGTGCTCGAAATCGCCAACAAAATTACGCTACAGAGCCCTTTTCCCCGATTTCGGGGCCCGGTTAGAAATATTCCGTTCAATAGCACCGTTCAGCCCAATGTTTTTAGGACTGATCGAATTGGGTATGGAACCACCTCAACTTCGAAAGTCTGCGGTCACGCACTTCCTGCGGAAGTCGCTATCTTGAAACACGCGTTTTATATCATACCTCGAAAACGGTTGACTTTAGGCTAAAAAACATTCAGATTTTTTTGTAGATAATTAGACTCCTCATCTTTTCTGTTACAGAATTTTTTTCAATTCAATTCACCGTTTTTTACTTACAGCTTGTTGGTGTCGCAAATCTCCTTTTTTCCTCTAAAACTCTCTCAAAAATCGATGTACTAATAAAATTTACTGCATCTTTTTTTATTTATTATTAAATTTCCTACAAATTTTTGGATTCAACTTTTTTATCCATAACTAATACTTAAGGAGTTATTAACAGTCGAATAAAAGCGTAGAAGGCTGAAATAAATTTTCTTATGTACCTAATTTAATCTTATAATAACAATGAATCAACTTTTTCTAACCTCATTTCCTGACTTGGAATTTCGTATCGACTCTATAAAAAATGATATTATTGTTTTATTTGATTTATTAATAATTAAATACATAATTAAAATCACTCGGAATTTATTAATAGTCAACGATAAAAATGAATCTGACAATGTGACTGCTTTTTCCTTTATGCAGGTAAGCCACTTAATGTTGAGGATCAAAAAAATTAACAATTGTTGATTAAGTTGCTTACCTGCATGAAGGAAAAAGCAGTCACATTGTCGGATTTATTTTTATCAGTGACTATTAATAAATTCCGAGTGATTTTAATTATGTATTTAATTATTACTAAATTGAATGAAACGTTATTATCATTGTTTATAGAGTCGACGAAAATTCCAAGTCAGGAAATATGGTTAAAAGAAGTTGATTTATTGGCATTATAAGATTAAATTATACAGAAGAATTTATTTCAGCCTTTTACGCTTTTATTCAACAATTTTATCAGTACATCGATTTTTAAGAAAGTTTTAGAGAAAAAAAGGAGATTTGCGACACTAAACAAACTGTAGCTAAAAAACGGTAAGTTGCATTGAAAAAAAAATTCGAATAGAAAATATGAGGAATCTAATTATCTACAAAAAAAGTCTAGCTGTTTTTTATCCTAAAGTCAGCCATTTTCGAGATATGATATAAAACGCGTTCTTCAAGATGGCGACTTCCGCCGGAAGGGTGTGACCGTAGACTTTTGAAGTTTAACTCCTTACTTGTCAATAAAATACATGCAACATTAAAAAAACTTGTTCAGAATTTCGCATTATGACCCTATAAATTCAATACCTCTCGTCTTGGCTATCAGTATAATCGAGATTATGATGAAAATCCAAAAGCACGAAAATTCACTATTTTCAGGAACCTTATCTTCCATAAACTCCACACGAACTCTACACCTACACTAGGAGCTGAATGGGTCCCGAATTTACATGAAAAGTATGTGATTTTTGTTCGTCAGTATAATGTAAGTTCAATTTCTTTTACATTACCTTTCAGATCGCATCCAACTCAGATCATTGCAGCACATGTTAACGTAATCCCGGCCGTTTTCCTGATCCGTTTGAAACTTTTCACTTGATCATAAGCTTCGGGATAACTTTCATCAAAGGAGCTAAGATATCAGATTCGTTTTCTGATTGACGTTCACGGTTTATGACCAGCTCTGAATGATGTCTCATAAAAAACGGGGAACTTCAAACTGCTGGTAGCAACTTTTATGCGTAAGCCCTACTCAGCGGCATATACCTCAGTCCAGCTTTGTGAGGGGAACGGGTACTCGCGGGGAAGCGGAACGATAGCAGCCCAGACAGCAAAGAAATAGAACTTGTCTCAAAGTTGTCTTAAAGTCGTCAGATGGACGTCTAATGCGCCACTTCAAGACCTTTTTTCGTGTATAAGATGTCTTTAAGAAGTAGTACGTCTTATAGACGTCAGAAAGTGGCGCATAAGACGTCCATATGACGTCTTCACAACAACTTTTATTTCTATGCTGTCTGCGAGGGGCGCTAAAAATGCCAAAAGATCCAGATCCGCCCCCCTGTTGTTGGTTGCGAAGGAAAATAAGACTTAATTAATTGTGTGACGGACGTGATATTGTTGCTAAATCTCGAGCGGTCGATTAATAAACGAATTTAGTAACGTGGTGAGTTCCCGCCACAGAGTGAATAAAAATAAAATAAAATATATATCTTACGATCAACCAGTAAATGGGATCGTAAATACGGTTGGTGCAATATTACTTCTGGCTGAGAAGTAACAGAAGCAAAGTAGCAAATTTTACTTCTGGCTGAGAAGTACAGAAGCAAATTTTGCTTCTTCGCTTCTGGCTCAGAAGTAACAGAAGCAAATTTTGCTTCTTTGCTTCTGGCTCGGAAGTAACAGAAGCAAATTTTGCTTCTTTGCTTCTGGCTCAGAAGTAGATTTTACTTCTTTGCTTCTGGCTCAGAAGTGAATTTTACTTCATTGCTTCTGGCTCAGAAGTAAATTTTCGAGACAAAATCTCTACTCTGGAGGAAAATAAAAAAAAAACTAACTTTTTCATATTTGAAATCGAGGGATGCAGGCCACTATTAGGGGAGGGAGGGGGAATGGCGGTCAGCGGGTAATGGCGGTCATGTCAATATCTCATATTCTATGCATTTGAAAATAACGACTTTACTGCTACCACGTAGAGGATGAAGATACAAACTACTGGCCTCGAGCTTGCCATATTGGTTCAAGGTTTCAGCTCTTCGTGACAATCGGTAGTTATGTGGTAGTTCCACTCTAATTTTTTGGATGCGATTTATAAGAGATATGTTGCATTTTTGTCACATTTACGTAACAAATAATATTACAGGGTGGTTAATTCAGCCTTTCTCTTAATTCTACATATTAATAATTTTTGATTATAATATATTTTGTGATTGAAACAACCAGTCAAAGCTGATTCGACGTGGTGGGGTTATGCCGGTCATGCTATCCGGGTAGAAAAATGAAGATAAAAATAAAAATAAAAATAAAAAATAAATCATAGTATAAATATTTTCGGTTAAAGCAATTTTCACAAGATTTTCGTGTGTGATTACCATTACCCACTTTGACCGTCAATGCATTTTGTGGCGACCGGCATTACCCGACTAGGTCGGGTAATGCCGGTCGATTTCATTTTCCAGTGATGTGCAGTTAGCATGTGGAGTTTGTCGAAGATCTGAATACCGTTCATAGCAGTCAATGTGCATGAAATTTTCCACCATTTCCTATATAACTGACTTTTTTCCGATCGTCATTTCCCCAGTTATTGCAATTTCTGCTTAAGTGACCGCCATTCCCCCTCTCTCCCCTACCTCGATTATCGTTGGTCCAGAACATTATTTCGAAAATTGCCGATAAACTTCGTATTCGAGGGCTCGAGACCTATTCAAAAACCTCCCTAAACATTGATTTCCTATAACTTTAGGTTTAGGTTTTCATTCGTTTTTCGATTAAATCGCCGAAATTGAATGAATCATCGACAATCGGCGTAAACTGAAGATTTTCGAAAGGAAATCTTTACCCTGACTCGGAATCGCTGAGTAGATTGATGAGATTATGCTGTATTCGGCAGGAAAATAAAAAAAACTAACTTTTTCATATTTGAAATTGAGGGATGCTGGCCACTGTTATCTCGATTATCGTTGGTCCAGATCATTATTCCTAATATTGTCGATATACTTCGTATTCGAGGCCTCGAAACCATGTTATTTAAATGGAAAATGTATCGTCTTTGAGGCACCATTTAATATGAACATTAAGGGCTTATTTTGGTCTGATGTTTTTTTTTAGATCATAAACTAAAAATTTAGGGGGCGCTGCAAAGAAAAAAAACAACTTGGTAAATAACGGACATCCTAATATGTATATATCTAGATATACCTTAACATGGGTGACGTCATAAACTAGTAATTTTCAATTCGTTATATTTACTGCAATTTTTGTTTAAGGGGACCAGTACAGCGACTTTTCGAGAAATTATCATAGTCCGAAATCAATTTATTTTACAACCAAAGTTCATTTCACATCAAAATATTTTTCTTTTTCAAAATCATGTGTCGTAAGGATTTCAGAGCACCGTTGGACCGATTCAGGTCATCTTGGATTTATTTTCTTCAGAAAACAAATCCTCATCATGTGAATGTAGGAATTTTGAAAATTTTTCGTTTTGGCCAAGTTATTTAAGAAATGAGTGATAATAATTTTTGCAAATTTGGTAAATTGATCATAACTTATGACATAATTTTTTATTTCAAAATTCCTACATTCACATGATGAGGATTTGTTTTCTGAACAAAATGAATCCAAGATGACCTGAATCGGTCCAACGGTGCTCTAAAATCCTTACGACACATGATTTTGAAAATGAAAAATATTTTGATGTGAAATGAACTTTGGTTATGAAATAAATTGATTTCGGACTAAGATAATTTCTCGAAAAGTCGCTGTACTGGTCCCCTTAAACGAAAAAAGAAAAAAAATCCGTCCTAATTATTTTTCCCCAAACTACTGGAATTGTCCGAAGCAAGAATTTTGAGAAGTGGAAAAACGAGATGTTTGTAAGTAGAGCATATTTTAGTTATCAAAGATAATGGGAATCACAAAATAGAATAGCAGGATGGGTTGGGGTTCATTTGAGTAATTCTGGGTGCTTATATTCACCAACTTTCACGTTTATGTGTTTGAGTTAGTGAATGAAGCACCCTGAAACTATTCGTATTGAGATAAATTTACAACACGAAGAATTCTGCACTGAAAAAAAAATACATGATTCCATTTGAAAAACCATTGATATCTTTGAGAACGCAAAAACCATGATCTTGACAAAAATGAAATTTCCACCACTGTATCAGCCCCTTGGAATCAAGTAAAATATCTTGTGAAATTTCATTCGTGATTGCACAAGCAACGGAGATATTTGGGATGCTCACGTTAAATGGACCACCCTGTATATCACAACGCGCAGCTGATATTTTGCGGTGAGTCAGAAGCGTCAAATACGAGAAATTTCGTCGACAAATTGAGCCTTATTTACCGGACGCAGATGGGTGAAATAAGTTTCCGTGTAACCAGTGTGTATTTCTACAGGGCGCTTACCCCTGTATTGAGTGATAGACGTTTTAATTTCCTGGATGCGATCAAAATACGACAAGTCGATAATTGCAGGGATTCTGCTGCCGCCATGTTGGATATGTATAAACGACCTGTTTTGTGCCGTTCCGACGAGGTAATACACATCGAAGTTCGACTCGTAGCACCTCGACGCTCGGCCGGCATATTAAGGCCTGTTCAGACCAGCCGGAATCTTCCGGAACAGAAGGAAACGGAAGAGTACGGAACCGAAGTGATGGAAGCGTGTGGAAGTCCGTGGAAGCAATCAGATGAATTAATCAATTCATTAAAAAATAAAAATATTAATATTAATATTAATATTTTTTTTAATTTATTTTTAATCAATCAATCAATCAATCTGATTGCTTCCACGGACTTCCACACGCTTCCATCACTTCGGTTCCATACTCTTCCGTTTAATCCTTCTGTTCCGGAATATTCCGGCAGGTCTGAACAGGCTTTTATACATCGTTTGTCGACTTTTTTCAAGTCGATCCTTGTTTTAATTTACCTCGCTTGATATTCGAGGTGTTACAAGCCGAATTTTGTCTTAAAATAAGACAATTTCTCAACTCGTATTACCTCGACAAAGTTTCGATGTGTTATAGCTCGAAGTACACCCTACTTAAAATACGCCAAAATTTCTCTCCGTGTAAGTGATCTACGCTGAAAATCACTAAGTAAGCGCCCTACAGATCAATTTAAGCTTTTATAAAAAAATAATACCCCTGGAATTCGTTTCCTCGTTTAGGCTCAATTTGTCGACGAAATTCCTCGTATTTGACTCTTCTAACGTCACAAAATAAAAAAACTTATTCAGAATTTCGCATTACGACCCTATAAATTCAATCCCTCTCGTCTTGACCATCAGTAATCGAGATTATGATTCAAATCCAAAAGCATGAAACATCACTATTTTCAGGAACCTTATCTTCCATAAACTCTACACGAACTCTACACCTACACTAGGAGCTGAAAGGGTCCCGAATTCACATGAAAAGTATGTGATTTTTGTTCGTTAGAATAATGTAAGTTGAACTTCTTTAACGTTACCTTACAGATGACTTCCAACTCAGATCAGTGCACATGTTAACTTCACAAAGAGATATCAAAGATAGAGTAGAGAAAATACAGGCCTCTGGTGGTCCCGCGAATAATTTTTATCCGCACATGCGCAGTAAGTGCAAAAAGGGAATGACACACTGATGGTGTTACGCGGCGCGGGAAACAATATGCAGTAACCAATGGGAAGGCTGCTTTTTACGTGTGTTTGATGTCTTTTTCGAAAAAGCAGCCCTCATATTGGTTACTGCATATTGTTTAATAACTGGATAGAGGATAGTACGGATATCCGGAGAAGTGACGTCATATGCGGAGAAGTGACGTCATACCGACAGTATATGTCATGTCGGCTTGAGTGCGTTCAGGAAAAAAGTGTTGACCTAACCTGGCTTCCGTAACAGCTGACAGTGTGCCGCTTAGAAGGCCGGCGGCTGCCATCTTTGCTGACAAAAACAGACGAAAAGCGGCGTGTAATTTTTTAGGTTATAAATAACTGTCTTGGTAAAATTTACACATCTGGTAGTAATATAGTTAATAAGGCAATAGCTTATCAATAGCATACGATATTGATTCTTTATCAATTTATTTCAAGTGTGAACTTCTGTTTATTTGCTACATTATTAAGAGCATGTCCTAGTCATATAGTTACCTGTTGAGAAAAAAACAAAAAAGTCGCAAAAACTCGGAAACGATGATCAAAAATGATGTATAATAGATTTATTCGATGATTAGGGACGAATAGGTTCGATCTAGCACGCGAGATTCGTCGAAATCGAGAAATAGTATATTGTGTGACAAGGGATGAAACAGTATGAATGCAGGCCAGGGTGAAGTTGTCAGCCCGAAGCCGAAGGCGAGGGCTGACATCACCCGTGCCTGCATTCATGTTTCATCCCGTGTCACACACTATGTTTTTCATAACATTTGCAAAAAACTTCAGGTTTCATACATATTTCAATTTGCTTGATAACATTAAAAATTTTGAAATGCCTACGAATGGATATAAATAACGTGAATAATGGTGAAACACCAAGTACTCCACAACATCTGATAGATATAAAGCAAATGCTGCATCAATGGATCTATTGCCGGATAATATTCTAAGGACAAATGTTTAACGTACGTTATAATACCCTCGCCTCATGGATGAAAACTCAAGGCGCGACGACCTGGTCCGAAGATGTTATATTGAGTTATTTTCTTGATCTTTCGTTAAATTTGATTTGATCCAATTCGAACCTTATATAAATATGAATCTAACATTAGCGGTCTGAAATCTGAATTGCTTTCTTCCCAAGGGATGAAAGCAGTTGCTTTCTTCCCAAGGGATGAAAGCAATGCAGCTTTCAGACCGCTAAAACATTGAAGTCGCGATTGCAGCGTATGTCACAGCTTTTCATGGCATTCGCGTGAAATTAACTTGTTTCGACTCGCTAAACAGGCACTGAAAGCTGAAGTTTCAGAGCAGATGTTATGAAAAATGAATTTTTTTGGTTCCTCAAGTGTGGCCGTGTCACTTATTTTGGTTCATATCAACGCCTGTGCGTCTAAAACGCAAAAACCGGCTTTTTACCTCAAGTCTCACAGCAATGACGAACATTTGTGTCTAAAAATTTTGTTGTTTCACGCAACAATAGGGCCGAGATAACGAAAGAAGAGCGGTATAAAGATGTAAATAGTGTAAAATTGTTGATTTCTGACAGCTGAGACATGAGACGGTCGAGGCTAACGAAACGCCCGACAGATGGCTCTACGCGTAAATCATCGCGTAAATCGCGTAAATCGCGTAAATAACGCAACAGTGACGATGATTTACGCGTAGAGCCATCTGTCGGGCGTTTCGTTAGCCTCGACCGTCTCATGTCTCAGCTGTCAGAAATCAACAATTTTACACTATTTACATCTTTATATCGCTCTTCTTTCGTTATCTCGGCCCTATTGTTGCGTGGAACAACAAAATTTTTAGACACAAATGTTCGTCATTGCTGTGAGACTTGAGGTAAAAAGCCGGTTTTTGTGTTTTAGACGCACAGGCGTTGATATGAACCAAAATAAGTGACACGGCCACACTTGAGGAACCAAAAAAATTCATTTTTCTCGATTTCGACGAATCTCGCGTGCTAGATCGAACCTATTCGTCCCTAATCATCAAATAAATCTAATATACATCATTTTTGATCATCGTTTCCGAGTTTTTGCGACTTTTTTGTTTTTTTCTCAACAGGTAACTATATGACTAGGACATGCTCTTAAAGCGTTGTGAATATCATTATTTTTAAATATTTTTCTTATTGTAAATCCATTTAATTGTGTATTTAATTTCTGCGTAGAATAAAGGGTTGCATGTTCGTTTAAGGTGCTTTCCTAGGCAATTCCACCAGTCCTGAAAACATCGTGAAAAAATGTGATATTAAACGGAATATCTCTGCCTGGGCACCGAAATCAATGAAACAAAATACGTCGCGCAATTCTATGTGCGACTCCGAACATGTACAGCCCAAAAAATGTTCGTTTTGCGCGAAAATAGAGAAGATATCCATGAAAAACGGTTTTAGAAACGTTTTTCATGGATATCTTCTCTATTTTCGCGCAAAACGAACATTTTTTGGGCTGTACATGTTCGGAGTCGCACATAGAATTGCGCGACGTATTTTGTTTCATTGATTTCGGTGCCCAGGCAGAGATATTCCGTTTGATATCACATTTTTTCACGATGTTTTCAGGACTGGTGGAATTGCCTGGGAAAGCACCTTAAGGCCCATCCCTAGTCGCCCACCTCCTTTTGGTCGAAATGTGTCACATTTCGATTATTATCTGAGCCCAGGCGTAAAAAATGCAAAAAAGGCCAACTTAGCGCAAATTCTATTTCAATTCCGAACACATACATCCAAAAAAATGTTCGTTTCGTGCGAAAATAGAGTCTACAGATGGTTTTTATATTGTTACAAAATTATTCGAATTCGATTTCCTCGGCGAACAATGTAAAAATCATCTGTAGACTCTATTTTCGCACGAAACGAACATTTTTTTGGACGTATGTGTTCGGAATTGAAATAGAATTTGCGCTAGGTTGGCCTTTTTTGCGTTTTTTACGCCTGGGCTCGGATAATAATCGAAATGTGACACATTTCGACCAAAATGAGGTGGGCGACTAGGGATGGGCCTTAAAATACTCAATTACAACAATTTTTTAAAATTCAACACAACTCTTTGTTTATTCAGTTAATGTTGCATGATAATATTGAATAATTAATGATACATGTGCAAGGACTCTGTCCTTCAGGTTGACCTCGATGAAAAATGGTCCTACGATCTGAAAGTAAGTTGAGGTTTTGAGACTCAATGAGAAATTCTCATTTGACCATCAAGGAGAACGCACATTACCAGCAGAAGTTGAACGTCTGGGTCGGTCTGTTATGAGCCAAAAAAATCAAAAGCCCACTTCTTACTTATTTTATATTGAGATTAAATTGACTTTGAGTTAAACAGTAGTTGAAATTAATGCAATTTATTATCAGTAAATAATCTCGAATCAAATTATGATTTCAGTCGTAAATCTCTTATTTATTGAATTTTAATCTTTTTGATAATTCCAGTAATCCAACTACCATTATCACAATTCAATTACACAATATTGTATATTATATTGCTCGATGAATGATATTCACATCGCTATGTTCGTAACCCTATGTACTTGTCGAAGAGTTGCAGCGAGTCAGCCAGTTACCGAAGAAATGCACAGTTGTAAATAATGTAGCAAATAAACAGAAATTTACACCTGAAATGAATTGATAAAGTATCAATATCGTATGCTATTGAGTTATTAACTTAAATCGGGTTTCTTTTTTTAATGGAAAATTGTCCCATAAATAGAATTAATAGTACATACTACAATTTGACCCGACTGAATGCCCTCTTCCTCCATCTTGTTCACCTGTATGAGAGAATAGAAATGATGAATCTAGGTAAAGCACTCGAATTGAGATTTTAAGAAGAATTTGGTCATAGTGAATTCGACTGCCAAGTGCCAACTTACCTCACTCCGCTTCTGTAAGAATTTCCTAAATATTTGGTCTTGCGTTCGCCAGATTTTCGATGAAAAATAAAATAAAAAATGTCATCTTTGAACTCCCACCTATATTATCATTTAGACCCCGAGATACTTTCGGGCAAATATATGACGAAGACTTTTCCACTTATTCCGATTCCAAAAGTATATTTATAAGAATCTAACTTGCTGGCTCAAGGAATGGAATGGAATATTCAAGATTCATTATGAGGTATAAATGAATATATAACTGTTAGAATATAAGTAAATATTATAATCATAATTGTGGCGCCATCCTTTGGACGGCGAATGTAAATACGATTAGGACGTAGGTGAGCAGCACACCTGTGTGCGAGAGCCAGTCGTATAGAAGAGGTCAAGTAAGCAAGATGCTTGATCAACATAGAACATAAGCTAATGTAAGAAAATCCTAATAAATATACTTCTCTATAATAAAGAACAATCACTTATTTAATAACGATCCATACCCATCAATTCCAACAATAACTGATTCAAATTCGATTCAAATTGTCGATAGTTTTTTTATTCTATATACGCGCCGGAGCTATTACGCCACGAATGCTGCGATTTCAGAGTTATTGTGAGTTGTTTGTCTCTAAGTGCAAAGGGATTACCGTGAGAATTCGCTAATCTTGAGGCGAAACGCAAAGCATTGTGGCATTTTGAAATTTTGTAGTTCTAGCTGACGGAAATGACTCTCTAGTAGTTGCAAGTGTGGGGATTCTCTCGCTGGATTTAGGTCAGCTGAATAAATGAGTCACACGATATGCAATTTAGGTATAATAAAGCGATATTCAAATTTATTGTATAATATAAGAATCAGACCTTCCAATGACATGGCATGTCATGGAAGGCTGCTCAACAATTCTTAAATTCTTAACGATGAAGCATAGAAAATAGCGAAAATACATAAACAATACACAAGTCATGGAACTTTTGACTGAAGCTATTCGTAATATAAAAGCATGCTGGATGACCGTTTTTAATTTCGGACTCGAAACGTTAGTATAATATATCTTCGAGACCAGATAAATAACCGATCATAACTCAGCTCTGTCTGGACCGATCGGGTGGATGTTGTCCTCAAATGGAATCTGCGCAAATCCTCATTCCGTCTGTATAGGGATCGAGCAAGCGATGGTGATCATGTTGCAGAAATAGATTGTTTTGATGGCGAGGACAGGCACATACACCGCAAAAGGTTGACTCAATGATGGAGTCAGCCCTAAGAGATGTTGGTCAGATGCAGGGCCGGATTTACCCAGGGTGCCGCCCTGGGGCACCGTGAAAAATGCCGCCCCATTACCTAAAGCCTACATAAAATAGGTAAAGGTTCGGTATACAATTTTCAAATAAAGAAAATCAAAACAAAAACTTTCAAAAATTGAGAATAACAAGATACTAATCGCGTGTCTAACGGCATAAGGTCGTAAGCGCCAAAAAAAATTTTTTTTTGCGGATATGCCCAAAAGATGTGATATTGCATGAAAAAAGATTTTGCCACCAACAAAACAAATTTTTTTCTTAGGCGCTTGCGACCTTTTGCCATTAGACACGCAACTTATGAGGGTTTCTTCTTGGTTTCTTCGTCAAACGGGGCCACCCATTTAATTTGAGGTCTTCGAACATTCCGTAATAATTCGTACATGTTATTGAGGATGAAAAACAAATTTTTGAATTTTTTCAGATTTTTTGGTCATTGCATTCCAGAAATATTTTTATACTCAATAATTTTCACGTAGTGCGATAACTTGGGGAAGGAGAGAAAACTTGGGATGAAATTTCTTTGTTTTTTTCTCAGCTTTTCGGTAAAATTGATAGAAAAAAATTCCGGCCCATTTAAACCCCTTTTATAAAAAAAAAAAGCATTGAAAAATGTGCCTTGTCCTAATTTGGACATTTTTTTTTTTTTCGTTTAAAAAAATGTCTGAAAAATGAAATTCATATTAGCGTTCTTTGGCAAAAAAATGTGGAGTGGCGACTTCAATTCTCTCCCCGAAAAAAAATAATCATCAGAACGATAATTCCTCTCCTTCACTTCCATTTTTTTTTTTTTTTTTTTTTCAAAAACTCGATTTTGAATATAGTTTTTTTAGATTTTTTTTTAAACGAAAAAAAAAAAAAACTGTCCAAATTAGGAAAAGGCACATTTTACGTTTTTTTTTTTTTTTTTTTTCATAAATGCGGATTAAGGGGAACCACTAGTGTGAAATTTTTCAAAAATCGATTTTTCATTTATTTGATGTTTCGATAGTCTATACCTTTCAAAATGACATTCTAAAATTTCAAGTATACATCTCAAAGAGTTTTTGAGCTACAGCCATCATTTATAACCATGAAATCAGTAACTTAAACTTTAAACGCGTTTTTCCCGAAACTACATTTTTCAAATTTGCTGCAGTTGTAACTCGAAGACAAATCATCCGATCGATTTGATTCTTATTGCAGCTTCTATTATAGATGTTTCTCCGTACCATGAACCTCCAGTTTTCCGATCGAATGAAAAATGTAATTTTGGCAGGCCAAAAATCATCAAATTTTCGCGGGAAATTTGAACTTTTTTTTTAAAACTCTGCCATTTTGTTGAATTTCAATTTTTTTCAAAACCCGAGGTTGATGGTACGGGAAATACCTTCTAGTTTCATAAATTTTTTGGTTTTTTAGATTTCAGGCACTGTGAAGGTCTGCATCACTGCAGCAGTGGGGGTACTTTTTTTTTTTGAGCCTTGGGAGATTGCGGATAACTCCCTGAATTTTTAATTTTTTAATCTAAAAATTTTATGAGAGATTCAGTATGTATCTACAAATATATACTCAAAACATTAAAACATTCCATGCAGTAGCTTTCTTTAAAAAAATCCCCAAAAATCACCTTTTTTTCAGGTGGTCACACTAGTGGTCCCCCTTAAATGAGTCGGAATTCTTTTATTCTAATATTATCGAAAAGCTGAGAAAAAAACAGAGAAATTTCATGCCAACAACATTTCTCTTTCGAATTTTTGAAGACCTCAAATTTAATGGGTGGCCCGTTTGACGAAGAAACCCTCTTATTTTCTTTACTGAAAATGTGTGTAAAATTCTAGAAACTGGAAGCTTGTTTCACAATTTTGCAAGAAAAACTGCAGTGTTCATAATTTTTGCCACATTCTTATAATAATGAGAAAAAGTATTTCATTCATTTTAATTTATGAATGTTTTTAACATGATCACACTTTTCAAAGAATTTTCCATAACGCGAAAAAAAAAAAATTTCTCACGTTTCAAATTTTGCCGCCCCTGAAAATTTGCCGCCCTGGGCACTGGCCCCGAGTGCCCCTAGTGTAAATCCAGCGCTGGTCAGATGTTCCTTGAGGTGATGGAAAGAAGGTCGAGCATTCGGAGAATAGGACCAGCAAACTCTCATCACCTATAATGAAAAGCATCAACTCATAAGATATGATCGAGTCTCAAAAAAGCATTGGAAAAGCATTGACAATTGATATTACGTCGTGAACTTCTTGGGAGCAGCCTCGAGGTCTTCCTAGGATATTCCTCCCCATGACATACTCAACAACTTTGTGTTCACGTCGTGAACCATAGGGTACTGCACCGAAGGTAAAGATTTCCCACATCAGAACTCCGTACGCCCATACATCAGACTTTGAACTGTAGTGACTATCATGCAAAACTTCAGGTGGTACCCATCTTATTGGGTCGCCGCCTGCGTGGCCGACGTATGCACCATGCGTATACCTGCGTCCAAATAACGATAATAAATATGAATTGTCAAAAATGAAGAAGAAGATAAAATGAAATTATTTGAGGATTACCTAGATAGGCCAAAGTCAGAAATTTTGACAGCATAGTCAGATCCAACGAGACAGTTACGAGCTGCAAGATCCCGATGGATGTAATTCTGCCTTTCGAGATATTCCATGCCGCTGCAGACCTGCAATAAGAAGATTACAATGCTTATCTCTGATTGTATATATATTTTATCTTGTTTTTTGCTTATTTATGCAACACATTGATGAATCAATTATACAGTGATAATTATACAGCGCGATGCACAAGACTAATTCACCTGTATGCATATGTCTAATATCTGGCCGACGTTCCCTCTCAGAGAAGTTACGTTCCCGCGGAGGAAGCTTAGCAGCGATCCATGCCGCATGTATTCAGTTACTATGAAAATCGGTCTGCGTGTGCAGACTCCGTACAACTGTACCAAGTTCTCATGGTGTAGTCTACTAGAAAATTTTATAGAAAAAAAGGGTCAAATATCAGTACGTGTAGTTAAGAATCTATAGTCTATAATTGCATCTCAACATGAAGATTCCTCAATTTTAAATTTACGTCATAATTTTAGCTTCCTCGATAAAAGCGTCCTCAGACATGGTACCCTCCTTCATCCTTTTCACAGCCACATCTATGGAACCGCGCCATTTGCCTCTTCGGACTACGCCGAACGCTCCGGATCCCAATTCCTCGAATGTGCGTAGTTCTCTACGATCGATTTCCCATTTATCTGTAAAAATGAACAAAAATCGTTGACGGAATCTGTTGCTTATATCATAAATAGGATACGAAATATATGTTGATCAGAAAATTATAAACGGATAGATTTTTGGTCAGTTTATTCAAACCAGAGACTTACCATGGCTGCGACCAGCAGTTGGCGGAACAGGACGATCGCCACGACTCATTTTCAGTCTACTAACAAGTTCGCCGCTGTTCTTGGAAACCGTGCAAGTTAATTCCGCCACTGATTGCGATTAGCCGAAACGCTTTATCAGGGAGTAATTGTAGAACTGAGGATCATTCGTAGACGAGTCCAATACTGAATAAAAATAAAATAAAAGATCAATCTTACGATAAACCGCTAAATAGGATCGTTATGGTCTCAAATTGAATGTTTAAACTAGGGTTGAGGCTGATCAATAAAGGCAAATGAATATTAAGTGATTCGAAGGATAATGAAAAATTCACCAGTAAAAACGATTCTATATTCTTTAACGATTAAAAATGATAAGTAAGTAACATGATTCAAGAGACTAACAATGAAATGTCAATTTAATAGATGACTAACATTAAATAATGACATAATATGACGGGTTAATTACTTAAAAACGCAATTGATATAAATTCTAATAAACACAGTAGAAATATCTTGCTTATATATATTATATCAAATAAAGAGATCAAGGAATTCGATGGATATCGACAATCAATTTTGGCGGACGAATCGCGAAAACTTAGCTTTGATCAATTTGGTGTAACACGGGTCATTATGGAATTGCAGGAATTGTAGTTTATACGGCACCTCACCTTTGAAGAAACCTCGTTACCAATTCTTTACGTGTCACTCGCGAAATTTAGGATCATTCGGAATAGTATTTAAGAAAATATTAATTATTATTGATCGAGTCCGAATGTTTAATTAGGGATTATTATTCTCAAAATGAAACTAATGCACTGCTTTGAATATTAACCCGAATACTAGAAGACGTAGTTACTAAAAGCTGAATCAATTTGAATGTTAATATGTAATGAAAAATATGTGTCTTTGCACTGAATCTAAAACTGATGAACAGAACACTGAACGGTTAGATTAGATCTCGTTTATAATGAGATTATCAACGAGTACTGAGTCCTTTGTATTACCTACTACTTGACTTTAACGAAAAGATTGAATGCATGCACCTCGCGACTACCAGAAAAAGACGCTAATTCAAGTTCGAAGGCGACGAGGTGCCCGCGACTGCGATTATGCGTTTACTACTACTCGCATGAATTACCCAATCAGGAGCCTAGTAAGAGTCGTTCATATGCTTAATTTACATTCACATCCGTATTTTCATATCCATATTCTCACGAGAGTAGAAGTTCACATCTACAGACTAATATACTAGTGTGGTAATGAGAAGTCAGTGGAACTAGAGTCGCCTGATTGCAGCACCTATACGTGACTCATATGCTGCTTCAAGAAGAGTTTGGTATCAGTTACAGAATAATATTATATTTCCAAGTATGATTATACCTTTTGGACTCTATAATTCACGTTATCAATGTAATCCAAGAGGAGCAAGCAGGGGCGCCCCAAAGTGCTGAGTGCACTGCTGCTCGTTGGTTAACAACGAGATCGATATTCATCCAGATTTTAAAATGTACAGAAAAAGAAATTTAGATATCTAGTGGATACACTGTAAAAAATGTTTTGTGAATTTACAACACATTTAGTATACAAAAGTTTTGCAAAATTAGAAATGTGGCGTAGCAAAGTGAATTGCTAAGCTTGTTCTGTAAATTTCCAAATAATTTCTTGATTTTGCTGAACTTTCATACGAAAAACACAAAAATTGTACTTGAATTCACAAAATTGTTTTAAATACCGATAAAAAAAGTTTTGTATAATTACTATACGCGATTTGTAATTTTGGCTAGATGTTTTGCTTATCAGCTTCCAATGCATGTTTGGTGGAACTTGCTTAGAAATTTCTAACAGTGTAACCAAAGTTACGCACGTAACACTCGCATCAGAAGAAAGGATTTTTGGAAGTGGAAGAACAAGATGTTTTGCAGTTACAGTTTATTGATAAGAAAGAAAAAGAAATAACAAATTTCATACACGTTAAAAACGTTATAAACCGCATCATTCAATTGACTTTGCCGTTATTTTATCAACAGGCGATATTTTGACGTTATCTATGCGTGTAACATAACAATGGTTCAGTTTACATCCAGGATTTTTTAGGGGGGGGGGGGGGGGGGGGGAGGAGGAATGAAATGTTATGGTTGAGGAAGAGATCCAATGGTTTCTACACAAAGATAAATAAGAAGAAATTTAATAAGCAACGCGTTTCTACGCTTAACAGCGTACATCACAGACCAAATTCAATCTGAGTAACAACTCTGTCAGGCTGACGCTGGGATTATTCCAAGAATTATTTCAGATCGACCTTTATCGTTAGTTGGATATTACGAACTGCGATTTATGTTTTCACGGAATATTACATAGAATGTATTTCGTCTACATTTCTCATCCACATATTATCTATCGACAGTCTGAATTCGCAGAAATAACTATGAGATGATGAAACTTATATTTGACCGATTTTAACGTTTATCGTCAATTCGAGCTTGTTGTGATTTCACAGAATAAGACGATTCATGTGAATTCAAACTATTATATACACAAAGACACGTTTCGCATGAAACTATTGTCCATGAAAATAACATTCACACTAGGTCGTAAGTAAACGGCCGAAACATTCGATTTAGTAAGTACACTTACGTAACTTACTCTAACATACAGGGTGCGAGGGTAGAATCGTTGTAGGGTAGCGAATCGAACGAGCACAGCCGAGTTGATCATGCTTCGTTTTGCGCTGACTAATCAGCTTGCCATTTACTAGTCAGAATGTTTACGTATATTCTCGTCTCATGTCAAACATGGTAACAATTAGACAATCTGTCGATTCAACTTTGAGATTATCATCTGAACTATGCAGGGAAGATAATTGTTAAAAATTTATGAGACAGGTGAACACGCGGTGCAATTTGTCCAAATTGTGCATATTTCATCATGATTCATGCGAAAGGAGATATGATTCTAGATTCACCAGGCAATATGTGTGGAGGCTAAAGTTCAAATGATATCTCTGTAAGTGTGCGTTGGGTATAAGTAGTTCGAATAGCGGCGAGAGCGAGCACAACTGAGTTAATTATGTTTCGATTCGCGGTGATTGCTAACTTCTTTTTGGCTGTGGCACTGGCCCGGGCAGAGACGACGTGTGAGAGTCCGTGTTCATTTTACATTTGTTCCACTGGAGGTGTTTTAACAGAAGTGAGCGAATATCGTCATGAAGATTCTCTTGCCATTTCACACTTTGCTTTGGTATCAGTAGAACCTGGGGCTTTCAAAAATCTTACAATACAAACTTTGAGTCTGATTTGTGAAACCCAAACTTCAACTTTACAACCCGGAGTGTTTGATGGATTGCCGAGATTGGCCCATCTCGAAATTCGTCACAGTGACACGAAGCTGATTTCAAATTTATTTCGAGATCTGACTCAGTTGAGGACTTTGCGTTTGACTGGAAACAATGTCACTCAAATACCGAATGGGACTTTCAACGAGCTGTCTAGATTGATGTTGGTGGAGCTGAACTCCAATGATCTATCCATCATGAATCAAAGCAAATGCTGGGGACTCTCGGAACTGCGGAAATTGCAATTAAGTTACAGCAAACTAACTAACATCGCATCAAAGTGTTTTGCAAACTATAAGAAATTAGAGTCGTTCGATTCAAGTGGCAATAATTTCACGGAAATAACACCGAACAATTTCGGAAGATTGCCGCAACTGAGGATTCTGAACCTTAGTGCAAATTTCGCAGCAAAAACGATCAACTTGAGAGCTTTTATTGGTCTCACTTCTTTGCAGACGCTTTATCTTGATTTCAACCGGATTACTGATCTCGACTTTTCCGATTCAAACGGGCAACTGCCGCAGCTGGAGTATTTGCGTATATGTTGTAACAGAAACATCAGCCACATTCAGAATAATTCTTTCAATGGGTTACCTGGATTAAGTTTTCTGGACCTATCCCATAACGGCATTTCCACTATTGATAAGACGGCATTTCACGGACTTCCGAAGCTGGAAACTTTATACTTAGGGGCGAATAAAATAGCCAGCATTGAACCTCATTTTTTTTCCAGTCTCGGAAAACTATCGTATCTTGATTTGGACTACAACCATTTAACGAAATTAAAACCCAACAGCTTCGGAGGAGTGAAGAATCTGACCACCTTGCGTCTTAACGGTAATAAAATTGTCACGATCGATTCAAGCGCTTTCATTGGTCTCAGTTCATTAGAAGTTCTGAAACTTGATTCCAGCCAGATTTCTGATTTCTTCTTTCCTGATTCGAATGAGAAGCTGCAGCATCTAAAGACTTTGCAAATAATTGAGGCCAAAATTGAACATATTCGAGATGGGGCTTTCCATGGGCTACCTGAGTTGGAAAAGATATTCCTGAGGGGCAATAATATTTCCGCCATAAACCGGACCACATTTGACGTACCTTCACAGCTGAAATTTTTGAGCTTAAGCAACAATAAAATATCCAGCATTGCGTCTGGGTCTTTTGTAAATCTACGGGAATTGGACACGTTTTGGTTGAGTAAGAATAACTTGACGGAAATAAACTCTAACATGTTTATAGGATTGCATAAATTAGAGTACCTATATCTTGATCATAATCAAATTTCCGTAATTCCATCAAGTGCTTTTTCTGGCATGAGCAGTTTGAAACTCCTAGATCTTGGCCAAAATCGGATTACTGATCTTGGAGATCGTGCGTTCGAAGGACTCGTGTCCGTGAGACGAATTGAATTGTCCTACAACAAAATTCACACATTACCAACTGGTTTATTACTTGAAATTTTCACCTTGGAATCCCTTTACTTGGCTAATAACACTTTGACTGAAATTGATAGATCTGATCTGAAATTGCCAAGTTCCATGACAGTCTATTTCAATAAGTCGGCGATGGAAGATTATCCGTATATGTTATCACCTGCTGGGAAAGTGTATATTAAGAGTGGGTTCCGATTCGAGTAATCTTGTGTCTCTGTCACACTTATCTTGATTTTCCCCAAGCTGCGTCTCTCTCCCTCTAGATTTTCAACGCTTCAAGCTGATTTCAGGCTAATGCCCTGAAAAGTTGTCACACATATGCGCAAATCACGAATTCAATGAATCAGCGGTGTAAATCGGTGTTTTTCAATCCCCTGGGATTGCAAAGAGAAATAACTACCCTGGCCTGCCATTCACCTTGTTTCATCCCTTCATCCCTTGTTACACAATATACTATTTAACACTATAATTATTATTCTCCTGCAACTCGTCTAGTCGACGCTAATAAATGTATAAAAATTATCCAACGTCAGGAAGTAATCTTATCATGTTATTTAATTTATGAATAAATATATTGCAAATTGCTGGCCGAAATGACTCTCGCAAAAATCCGGATAGATATGCGTAGGTACAAAACGATGTAACGTATACGAAGATCCTTTATCTGGTTCCGAGATTCTTAGCAAGGAAATATTTCCTCTTACTATAATTTTTGTTCACTTTTATGAGAAAATAGAAATGATGAATCTTAGGAATAGCACTCGAATTGGAATTTCAAGGATTTGGTCATAGTGAATTCGAATGCCAACTGACCACCTCATTCTGCTTCTGTAAAAATTTTCAAAATATCTGGTCCTGCATTCGCCAGATTTTCGATAAAGAATAAAATAAATAAATGTCGCATTTTCGGAACTCCAACTTATTATTATTTAAACCCCAAAATACCTTCTAGCAAATATATAACGGAGATGTTTCCACTTATTCCGATTCCAAAAGTATATCTGTAAGAATCCAACTTGCTGGCTGAAGAAATGCAATATTCAAGATTGATCATAAAGTACTATATGAATGAATAACTGTATAAAATTCGATTCAGATTATTGGGTAAATATGTAACCATACCTACATATTAGACCGGTTCAAAAAAATCGACTATTCTTTTTTTTTTCAATTTTCGCATTGAAATACTTTCGGGGACGTGAAAAAAGATGCCTGTTAAAAGCAGAGTTCTTAATATTAAGATTTAGAGGTAGCTCATCGCGGATTTCTATTTTCCATTTAAATAGCATAGGAATTTTTTTTTTTTTTTTTTTCTTCAGAATTTCGTAGCTCACAAACCAATGAACAAATCCAAATGACTCTTACATATTTTGATAAGGGATTGAACACTCTAAAAAATGTATCTATCATTGTGGAAAAAAAAATCACAAAAAAAAATAGTTGACTCAACTATAAATTGAACTTTGAGCTTGAATAACTTTGGAAGGAGTCAATTTATCAAAAAATGATAGGAGAAGCTTTTTGTAGAGTGTTCAATTTCCTATGAAAATATGTATGAGTCATTTGGATTTGTTCATTGGTTTGCGAGGTACAAAATTATTAAAAAAAAAAAAAATTTCCTATGCTATTCAAATGGAAAATAGAAATCCGCGATGAGCGACCTCTAAATCTTAATATTAGGAGCTCCGCTTTTAACAGGCATCTTTTTTCACCCCCCCGAAAATATTTCAATTCGAAAATTGAAGAAAAAAAGAATAGTCGATTTTTTGAACCGGTCTATTATATACATATGTGTTCTAAAATACAGGACGATCATTTCGGGGGGGGGGGGGGGGGGGGTAAGTCTGCTGTATTGCTAACACAATTGAATATTACTATAAAATTGATGATTTTTCTTTACATAGCATTAAATTATATCTTTGTCCTTTATCATCATCTTCTTCTTATCCTTTATCTCTTTTGCAATATAATGATAATATTAATTAATAGATATTTGCAAGAATGAAAATTATGCTCGTACTATCAATTAGTTTATTACATACAAGCAGCCTATTACAATTGTTTATTTGTTTATTTATTTATTTATTTATTTATTTATTTATTCACGTTTTTCCTTCTTATTTTTCTTCTTCTTATCCTTATCTCTCTTTTCTCTTCTCTCTCTCTCTCTCTCTCTCTCTCTCTCACACACAATATTATGTAATTTTTTTTTTATTGAGAATATAGGAAGTTAATATGATATAGTAATCTTAAATTCGCTATGACATATTTATGGTGTTCGAGTTTACTCGCGTTATTATTACATACTTCTTGACTTGAGCATGGCTTGTATACATAATACAACAAACATTCACTAATATAAATCTCTTACCTATATATATATATGTATAATATTATATATATATATATATTTATATATCAATGAATTCATACAAAACTTGATGCAGTATATAATAATGCTCATTATATTAAAGTATATATATATTTATTTATTTTTAATATTATCTCAATTATTTATTTTTATTCCAGTTTTTTTTTTTTTTTTTTTTCTTTTTTTTTTTCTTTCTCATCGTTTTGTATAAATGCTTAGTATAGCTAATAATTGCATTATGTTCGGCATATTTGGCAATTATATAAAATTACTGTTTCATCTATTATTATTATTATTATTATTATTATTATTATTATTATTATTGTTATTATCATTATCATTACTAATATTATACAATGATACACAATTTAATTCAGCTATAAGTCGAATTGAGTATTTTTACCAATTTAATTAAAGGAGCTAATAATACATTATTTAAGTGCAATATTACAGATCAGTAATAGATTAATCAATATTTTATATATTCATCTTTTGCAAAGGGGACCATAGATCGGGGTACTTTAACTTCATTCTCTTTTCTTTTCTTTTATACATAATATAATAACATAGTACACCAATTTATGAATGAATGAAATTTTGTTTTTTGTACATTTTCGAAAAATAAATACACTCCTATATTAGTTTAATCAATAAAATTAAAAAAATCTGAATTTATATTAGAAACGCTAAGGTTTTTGACGACTAATGTATAGATATATTTATATTTTCAAGTCATAAGAAAAGTAAAACAGATCTACAACCCCCCATATTATGTTGTAACTTATAATATGCACTTGGACCAATGTGTGTGCTGATATTTGATAATGAGATGATCATGTTTGTAATAATATAATGTATACTAGTGTGTTTATTGTGTTGAGAAATTTAAGAGATAAAAACTATCCTAATGTATGATTATTATATAAACAGTCAGATGAGAAAGATTTTATTTATCTTTATTTTTTTCTTCTTTTAATCACAAAGTCCAGGTGCAAAGTTTTTATTTTTATTTACTATTTTTTTTTTTTTTTTTTATTTATTCTTCGTATCGTTTTGTCTTCGATTGAGAAATAATTCACTGTACAATTTTATCTCTATAATCGCATAATTATATATTATATAGTATAATATGAAGAGAGAAAAATAAAAATATGTAATAATGGTCTTGATAATATATAATATTATTATTACTGTTATACCCCAAATTGTAATTAAACGATGATGTATGGATGTATGTATGTACCTAGACTTTTATCACATAAAATGAACATGGCAGTTCGTATAGTTTTAGTTTTTTTTTTTTGTTTCTTTTTTTTATGATAAAAATTAATCCTAATCATTCTTGTATACAAAATTTTTATTATTTATTATCATTAAACATGCATACAACACTGATATTTAAAGAAAAATAATTATTATTTCCTTATGACTTATCGGAATACCTATAATATTTATATATTTATATGCGTAGTATATTATTATTATTCTCTATCATAATCAGTTATTATACACCCTACATCAGATTTATTTATTTATTTATTTATTTATTATTATTATTATTATTATTATTATTATTTTTTTTTTTTCATTTCTATTTTATTTTATTTTAATCTTAAATATTTCGATCTAAGACGTATATAGATATTGAATTATAATAATTCTCCTACACAGAGTGCGTGCGAATAATTGAATTTCCATTATTGTATAATTTCCAATTCAGAACTCATTCAATGATTTTTTTTTTTTTTTTTTTTTTTTTTTTTTTTTTCACCGCTTACATGGCTATAACTAAATTTTTTGTTCATTGATACAAATCGTTTTTAATTATTTATTATTTATGTAAATTATAATAATGAATAACGCGGTAAAATGCGATACGTAACAGCCATTATATAGAATACTGCCTTAAAATTGGCACACTTTCTATTATTTTTCTTTTCTTTATTTATTTATTTATTTTTTTTTTTTTTTTTTTTGCCACGTTGTAGATATAAATATACCATTTTTTCTTTTTTTTTTTTTTTTTTAATAATTAATTAATCTCCAACAATATTAACAAAGATAGTATAGTGGTAATAATAATTGTATAAACATCATAATATGTAAAGACATATAATCTGTTATATTATATAATATACTAACGACTCGTAGATATATTAACTTTCTATCAATCTATCTGACAAAGTAGCTAGTTAGTATTTTACGAGAAATATACGTATGTAATATAATAATAATAATAATAATAATAATAATAATAGTAATAATAACAATAAGAATAATAAATTTTTTTTTTTTTTTTTTTTTTTTCAAACTTATTTTATTCATTTATTTATTCATTCATTTTTTTTTTTTTTTTTTTTTTTTTTGATAATTTTATTTCAAAATATATGTGGTGCACGGTCGCAATTACAAATTTATTTATTTATTTATTTATTTATTTATTTATTTATTTATTTATTCAATTATTTAATTTATTTATTTATTTTCACAATAATAAAACATAATTATATTCTCTAAATTCATTTTAATTTACTGATTTTTTTTTTTGTTTTCATTTTTTTCTCTTTTTTTTTTTTTTTTTTTCTTCTTCTCATTTTTATCAACAATAATATAACAGAATATTAAACGCTTTACATTGGCACCGAATATAATATTTTCATGATGACGTATTCTATAATACCGACTGCTGTAGATCTAGATACAGTATCAATAATTAACTTTCTTTCAATAATTATGCTTATAATATGGTATTTATTCTCAAATACACTGACTAATTAAACTTATACAATGGATCGATTATTATTGTTCCCGACTTTAATTCATGCGTACAATGAAAAATAAAATAAAATAAAATCAAATAAGGGAATAAAAAAAAAGAAAAAAAAAAAATCACAGAAAACTTATGAATTTGCGTTTAATTTGAGAGATTCCGTATCCAGTTCATATTATATGTATAAACCTAGTATTTAATACGTATATATATACACGACTAAGCAGAACTTACTTTACTTAAATATATATATATATATATATAATACATATTATGTATTTTAACAATGATTATTAAAAAGTATTCATTTAATCACAATAAAATACAAAAGGACACGACGAAAGAACTGCTTCGGTTTACGCTATCTAAAAAAATATAATAATTGATGTTTAAAAGAAAAAAAAAAAAAAAAAAAAGAAAAAAAAATAAATAACGAAAGGACGTAATAAACGAAATAGAAATTAACGTCAGCTGGTCCCTTTAATATAAAGAGTTCATTTGCATAGTATATCGTACAACGCTGGGGGGGGGGGGGGGGGGGGGGGGGGACAAGCCACTCAAGTCGAAATGAGATGTTAATTCAATTCGCCGAAAGCCAGAAGCCTTTTTTTTTTTTTCTCTATTATACTTCTTTTTAATTCATTTATTCATATTTTTATTTTTTTCTTTCTTTTTTTCATTTTTCATTTACGGAAGACGCAGTAGAATATCTTTTATATATATAAATAGATAATAAATTGATAATAATAAGTAAATGATATTTAATTAAATGATGCAAAATTTCAGAACTAAAACGTTCCGCGATAACCGAGATATTTATATAAAGTGATGAATTATATTATACATTACCTATATTATATTGTTTATATTATATTTATAGGATTAAAAAATATCATATATTATAATTATATATGAGATTGAGTTGTAAATCAACTATATACATATATATATATATATGGTTGATTTAAAATATAGGTAATAACAAAGACTGCATCGGGATACATAATAACGCGAAATAATAATAATAATGATAATGATAATAATAATATACCTAATATTATATCCTCTCAATTTTTTTCTATTAATATAGTACAAGCTATAAATGGTTTTCATTTTTCCTCTCTATTGTTGTTAGAAATGTACGCTTCAATACCATACAGTGTTAAACTACTGCATGCTCATACTCTATAAACTGATTATTTATTTATTTTTAATATAAATTGAATAACAATATATAGGTATAATTGTTATTCACACGATGAGGAAACTCACGATCAGATATCAGATATGCAAGGGGGGGGGGGGGGGGGTAAAACGTGGTGGAGCATAGTACAGTGTATACATTGAGTTACACATATTTTATGTTAATAACTCCTATTATTTAGTAACGACTAGCTTATGCTGTAAGGACTTGCGTATATTGTCTTCACAGGGTCCATATTATAAACTCATTGAATTTTTTTCTTTAAATATATAATATATGTATATGTGTATATGTATATCCTAGGGTATGTATAAATGTTTGGTATGGTAATAGATGAGATAAGGTAAGTTAAGGTAAGATAAGATAAGATAATATAAGATAATATAAGATAATATAATATAATATAATATAATATAATATAATATAATATAATATAATATAAGTAAGTATTATGTGTGTAGGTATGTATTTTTATGTTTAGATTTAGGTCGTGCACCTGGAGCTGTTGCTTAGTAAGGCCAATATCTAAATTTATTGTTTAAACCTATTATTGCACATTATATAAAAAAGAAAAAAAAAAAAAAAAAAAAAAAAAACAATATCAAACATATTATGTACTAATGCATACATTATATAAACGTATTATGCACTCCGTCGTGTCACGAGGAACAATAATTATATTTATTATCAAGCTGCTTATACTCTCGGGGTAAAGTATCAGTCGTTATTAAAATAAAAAGCTACTCCTCCTTCTCCTCCTCCTCCTCCTTCTTCTTCTTCTTCTTCTCTAACAATTCATTATCATATTATTATTATTACTATTTTATTTTATTAAAAAATCTCTCCTTTCATACCCCGACAATAAAAATAATCAGCTTAATTTTTTACACATAAGACCTTGATATAACACCAATTCCTTCTTTTATAAGATTAATAATTTACTAATTTTAATCAAGGCTTAGCGGGGGGGGGCCCCTGTCCCATATTTTGTTATTAATTAACTAAATCGGTCATTTGCTGAGTGATTTTCAAACAGGGTATTGTTTTTTTTTTTTTTTTTTATTTTATATGATATCGATGAAGACTAGCTTTTTGTTTTTCATTTTTTTGTCTCTAAATACAGAATGAGAGTTTTTCTCTTCTTTGATCTAATATGAACTAAATTCTAAAATTTCTTTCCCAGAGAGTAAGCAATTAGGATAATAGGTTGAAACAATATATATACTCATTTGCCACGAGTGGCACGTATAGCTTTACATATTTCGATCCACGGATGACCGTAGGAGCTGCATATGTCGCATACGTCGGATGAGCTAGACGATGGCTGACTAGCCAGATGACCAGGTGTGCTTGGCGAGGATGAACCACCTCTTTTTAATTTAGGTGATGACGATGATAAAGGAACTACGGACCCAGCTGAGGAAGGTAGCGATGCTGGTCCCCGTATCTTATGTGAGGCGGGCAGCGTTGCGGAATTGTATGAAGTATTTGACGAAGGCAATATGGATGGGGATCGGCCAAGCGATGGTGATTTTGGTGCGAGAATAGATTGGTTTGATGGCGAGGACAGGCGCATACACCGCAAAAGGTTGAGTCAATCATTGAGCAAGCCCTGAGAGACGTTGATCAGCTGTTCCTTGAGGTGGCGGAAAGAAGGTCGAGCATCCGGACAATGGGACCAGCAATTTCTCATTACCTGTATAATAAATAGAATAAATTTATAAGATATGATCGAGTCTTAAAAGGCGTTAGGGAAATCATAGGCAATTGATATTACGTCGTAAACTTCTTTGAAGCAGGCTTTAGGTTTTTCTAGGACTATTCCACGCTGGACACGGTCAACAACTTCGGTATTCTTTAGTCTACCATAGGGCATTTTGCCGCAGGTAAAGACTTCCCACATCAGAACTCCGTACGCCCATACATCAGACTTTGAACTGAATCGAGTATAATTCAAAACTTCAGGTGGTGCCCATTTTATTGGGAATTTGGTGCCTCCGCTGCTGGTGTATTGATCGTCGAGCACATACCTGCATTCAAAGAAAAAAAATAATTACGAGTCCTCAAGAATATGAAGAAGAAAAAATGATGAAATTATCCAAGAATTACCTAGCCAGACCAAAGTCAGCAACTTTGACAACATGCTCAGATCCAACAAGACAATTACGAGCCGCTAGATCCCTGTGGATGTAATTGTGCCTTTCTAGATATGCCATCCCTTTGCAGACCTGAAATAATCAAATATTTCAAATGCTTATCTCCGATGGAAAGAACGTCGATGATGAAGTTAGATGAGATGTGAAAGACTGGATGTTTATATCTTGTTTGTTGCTTATTTAGGCAACAAATTGATTAATCAATTAAACAGTGATAATTATACAGTGCGATGTACATAACTAATTCACCTGTATGCACATGTCTAATAACAAGCCGACGTTCGCTCCCAGAGAAGTTTCGTTACGGCGGAGGTAGTTTAGCAGCGATCCATGCCGCATGTATTCAGTAACTATGTAAATTGGCCTGTGTTTACTGCAGACACCGTACAACTGTACCAAATTCTGATGTTGTAGTTTACTGAAAAAATTTGTAGATAACATAATGGATGAAAAATGCATACGTAGTCAAGAATTTAGTCTAATCTCATCTCAACATGAATATTCCTGGATTTCAAACTCACGTCATGACTTTAGCTTCCTCGATAAAATCGTCCTCGGACATGGTACCCTCCTTCATCATTTTCACAGCCACATCTATGGAACCGCGCCATTTGCCTCTTTGGACTACGCCGAACTGACCAGATCCCAATTCCTCGAATAGGTGTAGTTCTGTGTGATCGATTTCCCATTTATCTGTAAAAATGAACAATATTGGTTGAAGGAATCTGTTGCTTATATCATAAACAGGATACATGATATATGTTGATAGGAAAATAATAAACGGATAGATTTATGGTCAGTTTATTCAAACCAAAGTCTTACCATGGCTGAGACCAGCCGTTGGTGGAACAGGACGATCGCAAGGACTCGTTTTCAGTCTACTGGCAAGTCCGCCGCTGTTGTGCCTGTGGTAATTGACGAGGTCGGGAATGGAGTTACAGCAGTGTTTTTCAGACAGGTAAAACTCTCCTCTGGTATTCTGTTTTATGTGATAATGTTTGACGTGGGCATGAGGACTGGAATATAAAGAGATTTTGAGAATTATTAAAGCATTTAAGGAGAGATTAGGCTCGTTTTGATAACAGAATTAGGAGAGAAGCAAGACACAAAACTTATAATAATTCCTTTAACTTTCATATCAATCATATCAATCTTACACTTTTGTGTATAGAGACAATGTGTAGAGTCCCTTGGTGGAAGAATTTCGTACAACAAAGCATCCCTCTTTGTCTTCTTGTTTGAGCAAGGACTCTGCCCTTTGACGCGACATGTCGCCTACGTACCACCTGAAAGGGTACCAAAGGGATGTTAATTTGAGATAATTTTCAGTGCAGAAGGTGAAGATTGCGGAAAGGAGTATCTCGGTGTATTAAAATTTGTACATTTTTCTAAATAGTGCGTTGCGCCGCTAATCACGTTGAACAAAATAGTGAAAAGAAAGGCTTAGGTTCTGATATGGAAATTTGCTCAATAATCATATGAGCATAAATTTCAAAAATTAGATTTTTTTCCTTTCTTTCTTTCTTTTCACTATTCTGAAAGTTTCAAGTATGAAGAATATCGTGTGTAAATTTTATGTTAAAATTCAAAAAATTGTAAAAGTTATCGGCGATTTGCCGTAAGGTAGTCGCATAATTTGCCGAAATAAGGGTAGCACCCTTCGCTAATGGGTTTTCCAAAGCGTCAATCTATCGTTGACCGTGCGGAACAGTGTAGAATACAATATTTTCTATCAATTGCAGATTTTTGACAATCAACTAAGAATAAAGTATATATATATTAGACCGGTTCAAAAAAATCGACTATTCTTTTTTTTTTTCAATTTTCGCATTGAAATACTTTCGGGGGGGGGGGGGGGGGGGGGAAGATGCCTGTTAAAAGCTGAGCTCTTAATATTAAGATTTAGAGGTCGCTCATCGCGGATTTCTATTTTCCATTTAAATAGCATAGGAATTTTATTTTTTTTTCTTCAGAATTTCGTAGCTCACAAACCAATGAACAAATCCAAATGACTCTTACATATTTTGAGAGGGGATTGAACACTATAAAAAATGTATCTATCATTGTGGAAAAAAAAGGACAAAAAAAAAAATAGTTTATTCAACTATAAATTGAAATTTGAGCTTGAATAACTTTGGAAGGAGTGAATTTATCAAAAAATGATAAGAGAAGCTTTTTGTAGAGTGTTCAATTTCCTATGAAAATATGTTTGAGTCATTTGAATTTGTTCATTGGTTTGTGAGCTACAAAATTATATAAAAAAAAAAAAAAATTCCTATGCTATTCAAATGGAAAATAGAAATCCGCGATGAGCGACCTCTAAATCTTAATATTAAGAGCTCCGCTTTTAACAGGCATCTTTTTTCAGCCCTCCGAAAGTATTTCAATGCGAAAATTGAAAAAAAAAAGAATAGTCGATTTTTTTGAACCGGTCTAATATATATATATATGCGTATATCGCATAGCAACAGTTCAATTTATATCAAGAAATTGTTGGAGGAGGAGGAGGAAAAAAGGGACGAAATGTCTTGTTATGGTTGAGGAAGAGATTCGATGGTTTCTTCACTAACATAAGATAAATCGGAAGGAATAAGCCTCGAGCTTCTGCGCTTAACAAATAGCATCGCATAAAAAGTAGGCTAGAAGAAGAAATAAGGGAAGAAAAAAGAACGTGGGGGGCGGTGATTTTCCGATGATAAATCACCAAAGCTTCGATATATCATCTCCATATATATGTACATCAGTTACAGTTTTCAGCGTTCGATATAGAGTTCTGTTTATGAGCGATAAGAGTATCACCTATTGTTCATGTTTCAAATCGTTTATTCCGGCTCGAGTTGATTTTGATTTCGATTTTTTTGTTTTTTGTTTTTTTTATTGTATTGTGTATATATATTGTGTATATAAATATTGCGTAGATACACGGAAAAAAAAAAAAAAAATGTTACACTTACAAAAAATAGTGTTAACTTTACAGAACTCCTGTGCTAAATAGGGGACAAGCGACGAAGTCTGTTGTCACGTTAACAAGGGTAAACTTGTAACCATGATCAGTTGGAATGACAAAATGCTTTGTCAAATGAACAAATGTTCTGCAGTTGTTAATATTACTCTCTGAGTCATGTGGAAGTTGCCATGTTAAAGTTACAATATCTTCTGTTGAATGTACAAGCTTCCAATGTAACGCTTACTAAATATTCTTACTCGAATGCCTATGTTACTGTAACAATACTGGCGTGTGGAATTACATGATAACATAGTCAAAATGACTTCCTCTCCAGTCAGTATAACAAGAAATCGAGTAAAATTTTTTACAAATCTTGTTTTGTAAGTGCAGCAATAGTATTTTTTTCCGTGTACACTCAGAAAAAAGTCTTGTTGACACAACCAAAATTTCGGTTATTATATGCACAATCACATTTTTTTGTTCAGTCAACCAAAAATTTTGGTTGTTCCAACAAAATTTGGTTTTCCCAACAAAATTTTTGGTTGACTGAACATAAAATTTGATCGACTGAACAAAAAATGTGATTGTGCATATAATAAGCAAATTTCGGTTGTTATTTTTCTGTGTGTACAGTTGGATCCAGAAATTCAAAATCTCGTAGTACAGTTCAAAGATTCTAAATTTTAGTCATACTTACTCGTATTTCTGTAGACCCAAAAGTTCCTTTTCCTTAACGTAGTTGCTCGGAATGTAGCCGATTGATCTGCAATAAAATGAAAATAAGGCTTTCCTTCTCTATTCTGATTTTATTCTGAATTTATTGCAAACGAATTGCTGCGTTCAAGACTAAATATCAATCAATACTAAAAAAAAAGTCATCCAATCACCGCGATTACATATATTGCAAATCAGAGCATATTTCATATTGAATTTCGTTCGAAAATTATTTTGCTTTTATTAATTACTAGAGCTAGTTTTAATTATCGTAAAATATTATCGCTGTTTTAGTTGTCAGCCCCTTTAAAAAAACGCGGCAAGATTTTCAAGAATTTAATGAAAAGGTTCATTTTCTGCGCGAGGTAAACATTCAGGGAATTGCCAAAGGGTTGAAGAGAGGAACTTTTTACGATTTAAATGTCGCACATAGACGACACCCGTAGGTAGGTAGGTACCTACTCGACGACGACAAGTTTCACACAAAGATGTCATAGAAATTACTGACAATTATGAGCATCCCTTTTTTACCTCTCGTATATATAGTAGTTATACGAGTTGGATAGAGAAAGATAAAGCTCATTCATGTGTAAAATGAGGAAAGAAAAAAAAAATAATAATAATAATAATAATAATAATAATAATAATAAACGAATTAATCTTCTCTCGTTCTGATCTCGGAATCGGAATTTCTTCTCCTCTTAATTAAAAACGCAATCGTTTTATAATCCTTTTAATATTATGATTAATTATTATTCGCCTTTCTATGTCGACACGTGAGAAATTTCACAATTTTAACTCAAATTATAATATTACTCGCATTCTCTATACGAAATCCATTAGCAGAGGTCGGAAAGGACCGCTAAAGGATTGACATGACCGAGTCAGGACAGTGTATAAATTTAATTCTATCTGCGGGCCGGACATGGCGTTCCGAGTTTCCGTACGTACGCGGGTTGAAATAATTGATTACACACATACCTACTCTTCAAGCTCAGAGTTCGCGGTTTAAATTTTCTCTACTAATTGTATAAGTAAGTAAGAGAAAATTTGTGTGAATAGAGACGCATATAAAGTGAAAATTGACGAATTTTACCAGTTTTCATTTTTTATTATTTTTTTTTATTTTTTTCTACAATTTCACGATCAATTTTATGTGCTTTTACTTCTATATACCAAGTCTTTTCCCTGTTCTATAGTTTTGTCCTTTTTATTAATTTCCAAGTCTTTTTACGTCTATTCGACAATAACGAATCTACAATTTTCATACGCTTCTGCATAAGTGGTTCGAGGTATGAGGTATACAAGGTACAAGGTACGAGGTACTAGTCGAGATCAAAACGACGTCATTATAACTTTGAACGTGCGAGTAAATTCAAAGTTCTTACCCATGCTCGTCTTTGACTTTCCACCAGTGCTCTTGAGAATCATCCAACACTTCGTATTCCGCTCCCTAAAATCATAATTATTATGAACTGCTCGACTAGAATTACAAAGGGTTGAGAATATTTGTAATAGCACGTTGCAGGGGGGGGGGGGGGGGGGGGGGGGGGGGCAGGGGGGCAGGGGGGGGGGGGCTTAAATTAATTGGGTTAATTAGTCAACTAATCATTTATACATAACTGCGAGTATAGCTCTATGCATTAGCAGCGAAAATTCAAACGCTCTATAAATTAATTTACAAATCATCCTATATTATGTACGTATTATAATTTATGACACAAAAGAATAAATTTAACAAATTTCATTCATCATTTATAAACTCATTTTATATATATATATATATTTCTACATGCATACCTAGTAGGGTGTGCAAAAAAAAAAAAAATTTAAACGCCCATCAACATTTCGGTAGAGCATCTCAAATTGAATATCTCAGCCAAATATGAGCTCTTAATATTGATATTTAGAACTGACTAATTTCGTTACTAATTTTAGTTATTAATTTTAGTTATTGAAATAGGCAGTTCTAAATATCAATATTAAGAGCTCATATTTGGCTGAGATATTCTATTTAAGATGCTCTACCGAAATTTTGATGTGCGGTTAAAAAATAAATTGTTTTTCCCAGAGTCGTATGACTCTATGACGTTATGACTCAATGTTTATAGGCGAATATCTCTTAATCGGTGAGAGTTAGGAAAATTCTATTTCAGTACTTTTTTGTAGAGCGTGAAATTTCCTATAAGAATCTGTATTCAGAAAGTTTCTAAATCAAGCCGGTTACGAGAAAAAACAATTCGAAAATTTTCTGATTTTTTTTTTTTTTTCCCGTGTTATTCAAATCAAAAATGGGAAAACTGAGTTAGGCAGTTCTAAATATCAATATTAAGAGCTCATATTTGGCTGAGATATTCTATTTGAGATGCTCTACCGGAATGTTGATGTGCGTTTGAATTTTTTTTTTTTTTTTTTTTTTGGCACACCCTAATACCTAGTAATAGTTAAATGAGAAGAAGAAAGAGAGAAAGAAAAAAGAAAAAAAGCCACAACAATTTCAACGTCATGAAGCGATGTATAATACCCGGCTTGAGGAGTAAAAATGTAAAATAAAAATTCTTAATGGGCTCGTGAACGTCAAGTCCACAGTTTCGTTGACTTATTACGCCAATATCCGCGCGTCCCTAAAGAGTGGGGAAAAATTAATGTCGACGGATCCCTTTTTTTTTTTTCTTTCTTTTCGTCTTCTTCGTGTACTATATATACGAACTAAGGGATTTTGCGATTTTTAAAGAGCACGCGGTCCCCGAAGTGTCGAAGCTTAAAAAGTTATAAAGAGAGTGAAAAAACGAGCCGAGAATATAATATTTATAATATATATCTCTTTAAAATGAATTCCCGAGACTCTGAAGTACTGCATTTACAATAATAACGATAATGATTATGTGAAAAAAAAAAAAAAAAAAAAAAAAAAAAAAAAAAAAAAGGAGGAATAAATTTGACCAGAGTTGAATTTTTCAACCGAGGATCTGCACCCTGGGAATGGTGCAACCTCAATAAAGGATGAGCTGGTTGGTTTTTGAGGCAGATTTTTCTCATTCAGGGTAGAATATCTGATTCGAATAGGAAGAGAATGAATGAATGGATGAATGAACGAACGAACGAATGAACGAACGAATGAATAAATGGGGGACACAATGCCGAATAAAGTGCTCGAGGATTGAGGATATATTTTGTTATATCTTTGTACTGTATACGCCACGTACCTTCTCAAGGGACAAGTCGCCTCCTTCGATAGCTCGGAAAGGGTATAACGCGACTACAACCTTAGTCCGCAACATGAGTTTCTCCTGTAACATATAAAAGCAAAGAAGATAACGGACTATAATATACGAAGTCTTGTACAGAAAAGACAAAATGCGATTCCTACTCTTTTGTATCGGCCTGCGGTTTATTCGCGATAAAAATAAGAAACGAAAATGAAAACGAAGACGAAAAAAGAATACGAGCAGGAAAAAAAAAATATTGAAAAATACTCAAATCTCTGGATGTCGGTTTCAGAGGATATTTTTTTTTTTTTTAACGATAATCACACTCAGAAAAAGGTCTTGTTGACACAACCACAATTTTGGTTATTATATGCACAATCACATTTTTTGTTCAGTCAACCAAAAAATTTTGTTGGAATAGCCAAAATTTTGGTTTTCCCAACAAAATTTTGGTTATTCGAACGAAAATTTTTGGTTGACTGAACGAAAAAATGTGATTGTGCATATAATAACCAAATTTTGGTTGTGTCAACATAAGACCTTTTTCTGAGTGCAGGTGAAATTAATGAATTAGTTTTATTATACCGAAAGATAATATCATCTTCTCCTTGTTTTCGACACCCTACCTTAAGAATACGACCAAGGGAGGAAATCGTTGGAGTGTAAACAACGAGTATAAAATATAGGAATAGGAATAGGAATAGGAATAAGAATAAGAACACTTTTCATCCCTTATTCTGAATTTCGTACTAGCGAAAAATTCAAATTTCTTCTCTACGTCTGTCGTATATTATTATATACGTAGTTGAAAATGGGGAAGAAGATAGCCTCTAGCCTCTAGCCTCCAGCCTAGCTAGCGTTGATAATTTTCAGGAAATATCCAACCCGGGTCCGTATATAATACAGTCTCTGTTGTTCACTGTTAACGTACAGCAGTAGTGTTAGACGAACCGTGAACGAAGCCAAGAGTCTAAGCTCTCGTGCTCATCGTTTATCATTCCGGTGGAATTACTCTTCTGCAGTCATGATGCTGAAGAGAGGGTGAATTGTACCGAGCGAAACGCGATCTTATGAGGAAAGTGAAATTTTTACGCTTACTCCTCTTCAAACGTTTAAACACAGAACCCCTACAGCATATTAATGTCGCCAACGAGATATTTCTTATTATATTTCCAACGAAATAATACAATTATAACTGAATAATTTATATTCATTATACCTATACATTAGACCGGTTCAAAAAAATCGACTATTCTTTTTTTTTTTTTCAATTTTCGCATTGAAATACTTTCGGGGGTGTGAAAAAAGATGCCTGTTCAACGCGGAGCTCTTAATATTAAGATTTAGAGGTCGCTCATCACGGATTTCTATTTTCCATTTAAATAGCATAGGGATTTTTTTTTTTTTTTTTTTTTTCTTCAGAATTTCGTAGCTCACAAACCGATGAAAAAATCCAAATTACTCTTACATATTTTGATAGGGGATTGAACACTCTAAAAAATGTATCTATCATTGTGGAAAAAAAAAGCACAAAAAAAAAAAATAGTTGACTGAACTATAAATTGAACTTTGAACTTGAATAACTTTGGAAGGAGTCAATTTATCAAAAAATGATAAGAGAAGCTTTTTGTAGAGTGTTCAATTTTCTATGAAAATATGTATGAGTCATTTGGATTTGTTCATTGGTTTGTGAGCTACAAAATTATATAAAAAAAAATAAAAAATTTCCCATGCTATTCACATGGAAAATAGAAATCCGCGATGAGCGATCTCTAAATCTTAATATTAAAAGCTCTGCTTTTAACAGGCATCTTTTTTCACCCCCCCGAAAGTATTTCAATGCGAAAATTGAAAAAAAAGTATAGTCGATTTTTTTGAACCGGTCTACTATACAATATAATAAACAAAAATGTATTACCTTTGCTTTCGAAGATGGTGTCCCTGGTCCCCCATTCGGCATGATTGGAGTCGATGGGGTTCCTGAAAACAGAAAATTAATCCCTTATTAAATAATGATAAAGAAAATAAAATATCACAAATATTTATATATTAGGGCTAATCATTTTGGGGTCATATTTTTTGATTTGCCCTCGTACCCCTCAAAATGTGAGTGTATGAGGTCAGTATTACCACCTATCAATGATAACCAAGGTGCGATTTTTTTTTGGCGTGGCCCATTGCAAAAGTATTTTTCCCATTTAAATAACACGGGAAATGTTTTTTTATTTTATTTGGAATTTTATTTCGTTCTAACGAATCATCGTGTTGTAAAAATCAACACATTTTCTTGTACGAAATTGAACGATCTCCAAAAAAAGGTCTGATACGATTTTTCGCTAGGTCGAAAAAAAAGTCGTCATATACCGTTTGAGGTTGAACTTTAACCTTCAATAACTTTCAAACGAGCGGACTTAGCGAAAAATCATATCAGACCTTTTTTGGAGATCGTTTAATTTCCTATAAGAATATGTATTGATTTTCACAGCGCGATGATTCGTTAGATTGGAATAAAATTTCAAATAAAAAAAAAAAAACATTTCCCGTGTTATTTGAATGGGAAAAATACTTTTGCAATGGGCCACGCCAAAAAAAATCGCACCATGGTCATATTGATAGGTGCTGATACTGACCTCATACACTCACATTTTTAAGGGGTGCGAGGGAAAATCAAAAAATATGACCCCAAAATGATTAGCCCTATTATATATGTACATTTATGGTGACGATAATTTAATTATTATTTAATAACCTGCAGCTTAGGAAGAAGAAGTAGAAAAAAAAATGTGAAATTAATTATGAAAGTCCGCAGGGTGTGTTCGCGCCTGAAAATATGATGATAAAGAACAAAATTAGACGACGAAAGAAATAAAGAAATACTGCGAGATCGCTAATTTCGGAAATAGTCTTTTGTGTATTCGTTAAGGTATACTAGGTATGAACACCGGCATCCAGAATCTTTTTAGAGATAGGTATTTCGGAATTTTACATGAACAATTTATCTCCGAAAAAGCCCATTGTGGCGAGACAAATCCCTGGCTCTTTTTCTCCCTTATAACAGTATAGTACATGTACTAACTACGACGGAGAATTTTCTTCGTGATATGAAACAACATTTGGGAAATATACGCGCGGTTCCGCACAATCGTTATCATACAATTTGATTTTTCTTCATCAAAATGAAAAAACACCATAAATCATCTATTCATTCACGTAATTCGATTACAACCTAATCAATTTTCAATTCTTTTTTTTTTTTTTTTTTTTTTGTTTGTTTTTTTTAATGGTCAACAAATTTGCTTTCCAATTCTTTTTTTTTTTCTTCTTCCCTCTTGAAAAATTCACCGCAGGTACACAGAAAAAAAAGCCAAGAAAATTATTCTTGATTCAAGATAATTTTGCGGTACAAAAATGAAGACCGAAATTTTCTCGGATCAAATCAAAAATTTTCTCGATCCAGGAAAGTTTTCCAAATTTTGCGGTCCAAAAATGAAGACCGAAATTTTCGCGGATCATATCAAAAATTTTCTCGAGCCAAGAAAATTTTCCAAATTTTGCGGTCCAAAAATGAAGACCGAAATTTTCTCTGATCAAATCAAAAATTTTCTCGAGCCAAGAAAATTTTCCAAATTTTGAGGTCCAAAAGTGAAGACCAAAATTTTCTCGAGCCAAGAAAATTTTCCAAATTTTGCGGTCCAAAAATGAAGACCGAAATTGTCTCGGATCAAATCAAAAATTTTCTCGAGCCAAGAAAATTTTCCAAATTTTGAGGTCCAAAAGTGAAGACCGAAATTTTCTCGAGCCAAGAAAATTTTCCAAATTTTGCGGTCCAAAAATGAAGACCGAAATTTTCTCGAGGCAAAATTTTCTTGGTTCGAGAAAAATTTTGATTTGATCCGAGAAAAATTCGGTCTTCATTTTTGGACCGCAAAATTATCTTGAATCAAGTCAACCTTTCTTTCTGTGTATGAAGTGAAAACAAGCTTTAATTTCTGCACATTATCGCATCTGTTCAGCTAGCCTCGGGCATATCGGGTCTGAGAACTGATCGTCGAGTAAGAAGATGCGTGTGTTGATCCCGAAAGTGGTTACCCTCGTTTATGACTTTATGATAGTAATTTATTTGCTCCTGTAGTCCGGTGTGTTATCGTTATATAAACTTAGCCTAGGTACGTATATTGTACATATAGATAATACTAAACCGTTGAATTATTGCGAAAATTGACACACGTGACGTTATCTCCAAATTACCTGAACGGACCTAGGGGGTCCTTGGGTCGAATATATCCATCCGCAACGAATTTACACGACCGATAACGCAAGGGATGATATTAACGGCGTCCTATATAATAGAAGTATAGAAAAATAAATATAAAAACCATATGTAAGCGTTATTTTTTCCTATAAATGGTACAGGAAAATATTGGTGAACTAATGTGTGTGTGTGTGTGTGTGTGTGATTGTAGTATTTGAACAAAAGTACGTTATTTAATCTACGTAGGTATATACTACGATTCTGCGATGTTTCTGCAGACAGGGAATGATTGTGTGACGGAATTTTCACTTCAGCAGTTCTCGCTGGCGTTTTCGCAACATATAGGTACCTACATTTCTATAGAATACGGTTTTCGGTCGTTATTTGCTTAATGCACTCCACTATCCGTACCTATCGTCCCAAGGGTCTTAGCGGCGATAGCTTTCAACGGAAAATTTTACTTCAAATTTTCTACTGTACTCGCCAACACATTCTAACATAATATTACCTATACTGGGAGTATTCGTGGAAACGCTTCATCGGAAAGTAAAAACGCCTTCATACAGGCAAAACCTAATCTATCGATGTTTAAGTTGCATGTATCCAGGCGTCCTATGAAGCGTTTCCACGAAAACTCCCGGTATATGCGTATGTGTATTACAGAGTACTATACATGGTCTTATTAGAAATAGCAACGCTTTTAGTGCATCACTGCATCTATATCACTCTCGTAAAAATGAAATTCAATAAATCCAACGATTGAAGCAAAAGTAAGCATCGATTAATTTCTTTCCTTCATCCTCATGCATCGTGAAAAAAAAAAAAAAAAAAAAAAAAAAAAAAAAAAAAACACGTTCCCCATTTCCTTCCTTTCTAACTTTTTAAATTCTATATACGACAGATAAAATGACTGATGAGTTACCCGTCCGGCATTGTTAGTCAAAGTTGGTAAATAATGACTAAGTATAACGTGCCTTCAGACGTCTACTTCCGATGTATACTGTTAAGTAATGATAGGTACTTGTGGAGTATACGTACGGATTTAAACGTAGGGATATACAAGGATCATGCGGATAGTGAGTTAATGCTGGTGTTATATGGATAGGAATGAGGGGAGAAACTCATGCAACACCATTATATGCCCAGACATACACAGATACGTAGATATATTACAGCGTTAGGGTAGGATGGTACATATTCTATCCCATCAGTAGAATTTGCATGATAGCTGAGTTGCCCTCGGCGTAGGTATAATAGTGAGGGCGCTCCTGGTTTCTGGTTTCTGGTTTCTGGATTCTGAATTCTGGATTCCTGGTTCCTGGTTCATGGTTCAAGGTCAACGAGATCTCGAGTATTCATTTCGGAGGGTGTCCCTCCATCATCTTGAAGGGGTTCTTCAGCTCAGGGGAAAACCCTACAGTATTCGTATCCACCTACCTACCTACCTACCCCTATACCCCTTTCAAACGTTGTGAACGTAACGTGAAATATATTACCGAGTTGAGGAAAGGAAGAAAAAAGGATGGAAAAGAAGAAGAAGAAGAAGAAGAGAGACAGAAAGTAAAAAAAAAAAAAAAAAAAAAAATGAAACGAATTATTAATATTACTACCGAGCATTTTTTTTCTTTTTTTTTTTTTTTTTTTTGGTTTCGAAAAAACTACACAGAAAGAAAGGTTAACTTGATTCAAGACAATTTTGCGGTCCAAAAATGAAGACCGAAATTTTCTCGGATCAAATCAAAAATTTTTCTCGAACCAAGAAAATTGGGACAATTTTCTTGGTTCGAGAAAATTTTTGATTTGATCCGAGAAAATTTCGGTCTTCATTTTTGGACCGCAAAATTGTCTTGAATCAAGTTAACCTTTCTTTCTGTGTACTCTTAGATACGTAATTCAATTGGTAAATAGAGCGAGAAATTTTTTTTTTCTACGTTACATGGTATGTGTGGTATAGTGGAATAGAATGTGAAAAATTGTAAGAAAAAAAAAAAAAAAAAAAGAAGAAAAGGAGAAGAAATTTTTAGACGTGGGATATTATATATATATATTATCTAGGTAGGTATGAACTACTGCAGAAGTTGTCAGCACCAATAAAATATATTTCAGTTCAAGTTTAAAGTAGTTTCGTGTTAACGGTCCCGAGCTATGTGTATTCATAAAATCGTCGCTCTCTGACAGCGGAAAATTAACTCGTCGTAGAATGAGAAAAAGAGAGAAAAATATAGAAGAGAAAGGGGCGATGCAGGAAAGTACACTAACACACACATATATTTATATATATATATATATATTGTATGTATATGTATGTACTATAAATGTATATTCACGCCTCCGTACTACTTTTCCTTTTTACATAAAATTACGCAAATGTGGAATATCTCGTTGAAGGAGGTTTGTCGGCCGTTAGTCTACTACCTATCTACTCTCTCTCTATCTATACTTGCGGGTATATAGATATGTACCTAGTAGATCTATGTATTCAAATTTTGACAAAAAACAAGAACTCTATTCTGCATACAATCTTCTTGTATATTCTTTTTTTTTTTTTTTCAATTTTCGCATTGAAATACTTTCGGGGAGGGTGAAAAAAGATGCCTGTTAAAAGCGGAGCTCTTAATATCAAGATTTAGAGGTCGCTCATCGCGGATTTCTATTTTCCATTTAAATAGCATAGGAATTTTTTTTTTTTTTTTTTTTCTTCAGAATTTCGTAGCTCACAAACCAATGAACAAATCCAAATGAATCTTACATATTTTGATAGAGGATTGAACACTCTAAAAAATGTACCTATCATTGTGGAAAAAAAAATCAGAAAAAAAAATAGTTTACTCAACTATAAATTGAAATTTGAGCTTGAATAACTTTGGAAGGAGTCAATTTATCAAAAAATCATAAGAGAAGCTTTTTGTAGAGTGTTCAATTTCCTATGAAAATATGTTTGAGTCATTTGGATTTGTTCATTGGTTTGTGAGCTACAAAATTATAAAAAAAAAAAAAAAAAAAAAATTTCCTATAATGCTATTCAAATGAAAAATAGAAATCCGCGATGAGCGACCTCTAAATCTTAATATTAAGAGCTCCGCTTTTAACAGGCATCTTTTTTCAGCCCCCCGATAGTATTTCAATGATATATATTTGATTCTTTCTAAAAGTATCAATTCTTACGATAGGTACTATACTACTGCGAAAAAACACGTATTAGAAGGTAGTTATTCTTCCTAGATTAACGACGATTATAAATAATTACGGAGTTATGTAAACTCGGGATACCTATATGTCTTCACGGAACTATAAGCATAAACACTTAAATCTGACCTTAAATCTTGTGTACTTTATTAAGGAAAAAATATATGTACGGTTGATAATACAAATTTCAATATAATTCAAGACTCGTAATAGACCCTGATGAAAATTTTATTCGAAGAATAAATAATTGAGACTTGATCACTAATATCGGTACAGTGTTTTATATTAAACCATTAATTTCGCGTAAATGAATAATTATATGATTAGCCTTTGAATTCGGATTATTCCAATCGGTTGATGAACGAAAATTAAAGGAAATAAGGATCGTATAGCCCAGTAATTAGTTATCTTACGCTATGCTATTAGAATTAGCAAATTGGCAAAAAATCTTCTGCTTTTTATTTCTGCTCCTAATTTACGTCTCATTGGATGAAAGTATATACCTAGTATATATATTAGACTGGTTCAAAAAAATCGACTATTCTTTTTTTTTCAAATTTCGCGTTGAAATACTTGGGGGGGGGGGGGAAAGATGCCTGTTAAAAGCGAAGCTCTTAATATTAAGATTTAGAGGTCGCTCATCGCGGATTTCTATTTTCCATTTCAATAGCATAGGAAATTTTTTTTTTTTTTTTTATATAATTTTGTAGCTCACAAACCAATGAACAAATCCAAATGACTCAAACATATTTTCATAGGAAATTGAACACTCTACAAAAAGCTTCTCTTATAATTTTTTGATAAATTGACTCCTTCCAAAGTTATTCAAGCTCAAAGTTCAATTTATAGTTGAGTCAACTATTTTTTTTTTTTTTTTTTTTTTTGTGATTTTTTTTCCACAATGATAGATACATTTTTTAGAGTGTTGAATCCCCTATCAAAATATGTAAGAGTCATTTGGATTTGTTCATTGGTTTGTGAGCTACGAAATTCTGAAGAAAAAAAAAGAAAAATTCCTATGCTATTTGAATAGAAAATAGAAATCCGCGATGAGCGACCTCTAAATCTCAATATTAAGAGCTCCGCTTTTAACAGGCATCTTTTTTCACACCCCCGAAAGTATTTCAATGCGAAAATTGAAAAAAAAAAAGAATAGTCGATTTTTTTGAACCGGTCTAATACATATGTATTTCTGTCTCTACATCAGTTAATATAAAAACAAAAAGAAAAAAAAAAGACAGGATCAATTTCTCTCAATCAAAAGTAGATATATAAATATGTAGTATAAATATACCTAGTAATACTGAATATTGAGAGAAATTCTCTGGCGCTAAATTGCATGGATCTATGGATCAAGTTTCACGTATCAGATGGATGTAGTAGTACAGTTAATAAAAGAAAAAAATGAAAAGTTTCCACACCTATAGCACATCGGTTCAATTTGTAACCTGTACTATATAGAATAGTTTAGTAGAGGAGAAAAGTTGGCATCAAGTAAAAAAAAAACGAAGAAAAAAAAAAGAGAGAGAGAGAGAGAAAAGTAACTTCTACACCCACGAAGTAGAAATAATATTGTTTTCTTTTTTTCTTTTTCTATGTGTATATTTTATATACCCAGCTATACCTATATAGATATATATATATATCTATATAGGTATAGATATATATATATATATATATATATATATATATATATATATATATATATATATATATATATATATGATATTATATTTTGAACGGAAACGCTAAGCATTCATCGAAGTATAATTAAAATTTTCCACAGACCATTCAATGCCTTCCTTTCTTTTCCTTTTCTTGACTTGACTTTCCTTTCCTTCTCTTTTCCTTTATTTCCATGAACGCGAGCACGATATCGTGGCCCTACGTTCGTCGAAAGAGAGTACCTACCTACCTACCTACCTCAGACCTCCTTATTCCACCTCTTCATCTGTAATTTACGCCATCGAAGTAATAATTACGCTTTGTTATTTTACCGGATTGTACGAAAAGCGAAAAGCTAAGACTTATGACCGATTGAGTGAAAATTTATATTACTTTTAAATGCGTCGTTGATTGAAGAGAAGAGAAGAAAATAAAAGAAGAAGAAGAATGGAAAAATTGTTCAAAAATTATTTGACGAATAAAGCGGAAGGTTGTAATAATTGTTACCTGACATTGAGTCCTTAAAGATATACCAACTCCTGATACACTCAGAAAAATAACAACCAAAATTTGGTTATTATATGCACAATCACAATTTTTTGTTCAGTCAACCAAATATTTCGTTGGGATAACCAAAATTTTGTTAGGAAAACCAAATTTTGTTGGGACAACCAAAATTTTGGCTATTCCAACAAAATTTTTGGTTGACTGAACAAAAAATGTGATTGTGCATATAATAACCCAAATTTTGGTTGTGTCAACAGGACTTTTTTCTGACTGTACCAAGGTCTTGAATTTTTCTTATTTTCCTTTTCTCGTTTTTTGAAACGGATTTTTTCTGAGTAATAATATAGTACATAGGTATATATAAATATATTCATATACATATACTATAACCATTAGAGAAAATGTTTTTTCAACGAAAAACGCGAGGGCGTGTGCATATACATGGATAGAAAGTGTATAAAAATACGAGCTAAATTGCAGTGTGGGTGCTTTATGTTCTCAAGCGAGTGTTCACATAGTCAGGAATATTTAGGTATGTACATATGTATGTACCTACCCTACCTACGCTTTGAAATCAGAACAAGTTTTCCTAGATTTTTAGCAACCGTTATGTCCGGTGCAGAAGCTTGTTTGAGTGACGGGGGTTGATTACTTTAATGGCTTTATTGTCCGGTAATGAAATAGAGTTGAAAAAAAAATTGACAAAGGACCTTATTTACAGATAAAAAGAAAGAGAAAGAGAAAGGAAAACAAAGAGAGAAATGTAATTTCCTTAGCAAATAAAAATAAATAAAAATATAAAATAATTAAAACCGTCCAACTACGTAATATAGTTGCAGAGAAAATCTGAAACGAGAAAAATTTCGAGTGTCTGATCCTCCTGTGCTCAAATTTCATTTCGAAATTTCATATCCGAGTACAAAATTCGAAAATTTTCTGAAAAATTCTAGGTTTTTCCCGACGCTGGACATCCTCTATACTTTTTTAGAATCTAGGGGGTCCTTCCTTCCCTATTGTTTCGTCATTCGCAACTTGAGTTACTCCACCAATTGCTATAGACAATGATGGATAAAACGGTTTTACTTTAGTTCACCGACTAGGACTCTAGCATTTAGCCTGACATTTGCACAGCTGGTATATACCTAAACGTGTGTGGATACAGATAGCTGTATCACGAATCCTCGAACCTTTCCGTACAGTTTGTTCCCTCATTGCATGCGGTTCAAAAAAGAAATGAGAATTTGTACGTGCGATTTTAGTAGAAAATTAGTATCTTTTCTTAAATTTGGAAGACAAAATATGTGATTATGAAAATCTTAGACTTATAATTATCTGCACTCAGAAAAAAGTCTTGTTGACACAACCAAAATTTGGGTTATTATATGCACAATCAAATTTTTTGTTCAGTCAACCAAAAATTTTGTTGGAATAGCCAAAATTTTGGTTGTCCCAACAAAATTTGGTTATCCCAACGAAATTTTTGGTTGACTGGACAAAAAATTTGATTGACTGAACAAAAAATGTGATTGTGCATATAATAACCAAATTTTGGTTGTTATTTTTCTGAGTGTGAGAAATAAACGATTACCTATAATATCTACCTAACGTATAAGTGCATAAAGTTGGCAACAGTTAAAAAGTGAAGGTGTAAAAGTTGAACGGGAAGAAGAGACGCGACCGTCTGATGCTGATGCTTAGGTGAAAGTTTTTGCTCTATAGATGTATAGGTACCTATAACAAAGGATCTACTGCAGACTTGTTGTATTCCTTTCTATTTTTGCACGCAGAGTTTAGATTAAATACTACATCGAATAAACGAGAGAGGATAAAATTTTGATGAGTCTTATTCACGTTTATTAATTACCTGTAGATATATAAGTAACCGAGAGTACGACTATACATTCAACTAGTTTCTGAATAGAATTTCGATTAGTGGATTACGAGATGATCGACAGCCTGAGTAATTATCTACTACCTTCTAAATGGCAACGATTTATTATCCACTTCGCGTGGGATCGGGATATAAAAAGTGCTATAAAGGTCAGTCAGTCTGCATGTAGGCAGAATCCGAGGTACAATCCCAGAGTCTAGACGATTTGGTCCATCAAAGAGCAGGGAGCTTGGAGAGAGAGAAGCTATCTCCTTGTTTTTAGAATGTGAAATATCAACGTGGTTCCACAAGAATTTGATAATTCTTTTTTTTTTTTTCAACTCTGGTTCAGTATTCAAATTTTGTTAGAAGATATAATTGTCGCACGAATTGAATTTCCACGGAATGGATGAACGCGTATAGAGGTTGATATCGGCTTTCCAGAACTTTTTTCAATTGCGCTCTTCGAAGCCATTAAAGTAGCCTTTTCATTGACTTGCTTTTCGTTCGATGAGTAAAAACGCTTCGAGGAGGTATAGGTAATAATTGCAATGTCCACTCGATGAAGAGAGAGAGAGATAGAGAGAGAGAAACGGTTAAACGGTGAGGCAGAGGAAAAAAAAATTTGACTGCGAGGGTTAAAAATAAGGAAAAAGGAAAACTGCGTGAATAATTGAATGTTGGCTGAAGGGATTCCCTTAGAGATTGTGGAAACGTGACTACCTATAGAAAAACGTGTTTGAAATATAAAATAGAATTACATTTTTTGAAATCTCTGGACTTATAGGTAGGTATATAATATTATATACTACATACGCAGATAGGTTGAATATTTATGTGTAAATAAATTGAAGATGGCGAGTGGGTTTTCCAAAGCAAACCAAACCACTTGAGAATCTAGGAAAGTGTTTGAATCCTCGCTGAACCGAAATTGATATTCCGTAGCCAAGTTGGTAAATCCAGTTGGATGAGGAGGAGCTGCTACGGGGTAGGCCAGGAGTTTTGGAAATGCGTCTTTTTGCTGGACACGGAAATCCACTCAGTAAACTCATTTCAAACATTGACTGACCTAGGCTTCTGACCCACAGGAGCCATTCGAGATCGAGTATCTGGATCGTTTTTTACCCTATCATATGAAACAGTTGCGCTGTGTGACCCAAAATGAGTTTTCCTTTTTTTTTTTTTTTTTCTTTTTTTATACCCTTTAGCGAGGAAAACTGAGTAGGTATTCTCACTTCTTTAAACTGATTTAATTTTTGCTTCGTTTTCTCTTATTCAACAAAAATTACTCGACATCATCGCAGAGATATCGAAAAAACGTCATTCACTCGAATCTTATCGCCAATTATCTTACGGATTTTTAAAGGTTCGACTAGGTTTCAACGTTTGATAAGGGTTCTCGGGGGGGGTTCGGATCTTTTCCACGCAATGAATCACTCAACGTTGGTTATAAATGTTTTCTGAAGTGGAACATCTTCGTCGTCGTTCTTCCTTTACTCGTTCGAGTCGAGACGTTGCGACGACTAAAACGATAACGAAAATGAAACGAAAACGAATACGAAAATGAAAATGAAAATGAAAATGAAAATGAAAATTGAAATGAAGATGAAAATGAGGACGGGAATTAAAATGAAAATTTAAATGTACCCCGCGGTACTCTGGAAACAGCGATCTCTCTCAGTTCTCACGCGACACCAAGCTATAAGATTCTTATTTCGCAGGTAGGTAGTAGATATTGCATGAAATTTGCTATATCACTTATTTCTTATTAAAAATTTCTTCAAACCTATATATGTCGTTGAACGGTATGATAAATTAATTCTCAAGGTACAGACGTGATGAAGAAGAAGGAAGAAATAAATAAAAAAAAGAGAAGAGAATAGAATAAAAAAAAAAAAAAAAAAAGGCTGGGTCAAATAAGGTGGAAAAATGTAAGACGTTGGTAGATTTCTCGGGAAGGCAGCTGATGTCAATTGGGTGCTACGTGACCCTCATTTTTCTCTTCTTGATATTTTTCCCCGTTGACTTGGACCCGAAACGTCTAAGGGTGGGTAGGTATAGGTATAGGTAAGTACTACCTTGGTTGACTCGATGGGTATTCTGAATGGTATAGGCATGGGTCATCCGCCATTACTTAGTGATATTGGAAAATCTCAAACACTCAATGAAAAGCTACAAAACTGAACTAAAGATCGAGAGTATATAGCTGGTATATACTATATACTATATAGGTATATTGGCACGTAAGGATCTGCAATCAATCTTAAAGCAGTGAATAAAATGAAAGAATCTAGAGAAAAAGGGAAAGAAATGAAACGCGAGAAACAGGGTAAAAAAAAAGAAGAAAAAAGAAAAAAGAAAAAAGGAGGAGGAGAAGAAGAAGAAACTCGAAGGAATTGAAAGAGGCGAATGAAGAAGTTGGAGATTGTTACCTATCTTTATATACATATATATATACACATTATATGTAGTACTGCGTGGAATAACGGGAGCAGATACTTTTCTTTAAAGTTTAAACGGCCGGCGTCGAGAGAATCGATTTTCGTTTATTTCTAAAAACCTGCAGTAGCATTTTCGCCGTTAGTTTACGAGACGGGATCATCAACGAATTATTTCGTATAAAGGATGTGAAAATTCACGAGGGGTAGATTGGCGTATTCATTTAACACCGTTGATGTAATTACTCTCGCAAAATGGAATTGATTCATTTCTTTTTTTTTTCTTCTTCCTTTTTTGTTGCTAATATTTTTTTTCAGCTTTGATTCAGAAATTTATAGTTATACGAAAATAGAAAAAAAAAAAATTGTGCAGAAATTTTATCGCTCGGACAAAGTTTGCGTTTGGTCCGAAAAAGCCAGAAAAAAAGGGACCGAACTCTTGTTCCCATATTATGTGTACACGAAGATAATTAGAAAATTGGAAAAGCAGCAGCAGCAGAAGCAGAAGCAGAAGCAGAAGCAGGAACAGGAACAGGAGCAGCAGCATCAGCAAACATCCATGAGATAGAAATTTGCTGTGAAACTAATTACAGAAACCTCATCTGTTCAATTATCAGGATATCAACGAAATTTCTATGTAGTACCTATAATTCAATGATAAGAGAATAACCGGACGTTCTTTTAGGCACAGATACTACGTAATTGTTGAAAAGGTTTATCGACAAGTATAATATGTATATGGGGTATTCCACGTGAACCGGGCCGGTTTTTGGCAAAAAAAAAAGTAAAAAACGGGAGGCTGGAAATTTTATCACTTCTTTGTGACACTGAAGTAATTTCGGTAAAAATTTCAAGGCAATCCGTGTGACCCTTCAAGTAGAAAAAAAATAAAAACACATATTTTTCCAGTTTTACATGCTTCGCCGGTTTTTGGAAAAAAAAGAAGAAAAACGGGAGGCTGAAATTTTGATCACTTCTTAGTGCCACCTCGAAGTAATTTCGGTGAAAATTTCAGGGCAATTGGTGTGACCCTTCGGTAGAAGAACAAAGAAATCTCATATTTTCTAAGTTTTACATGTTTAAGAATTCCAAAAATAATTGAAGTGCTACATATTTCGAAGGAGCTCATTTATGCGCGTAGAATGCACTATGGGAAGTTATGATTTTGTTCATCCATGGCTGAGATAAGTGGAGTTGAAAATGTGGTAATTAAATTTTTGGCATAATTATGACAGCGATATAAATTGAAGCAATTATTTTCATGCTCTGTAACTGTTGGGGGCATCTCATGTAGTAACAAGGAACTTGAATCTGCATTGGCGTCAAATTCGATGACCTCAGGCCAAAAACTGGTCCGGTTCACGTGGAATACCACATATAATATGTATAATTATATATATATATACGAATAATTTCTTATTCTGTAATATTTCTGTAGATAATTAAAGAATTATATGTACCAAATTTTATTAAAAATATAATAAGTATAAAAGTTTCTTATTCTTCTCCTGTTTGAATATTTTTTTTTTTTTTTCTTCTTGTTTCTTTTGAACAAAAAGTAAAAGCAGACAATTTAGGACGACCACCCCTAACATATATACCTGTATAAACTCGCGGTTGTGGTAAGAAAAGTATAATTTATTTTCTCCCTTTGTAGAACTAGGGGGTTTGTCTCGCGAGGAAAGAAGGAAAGTCTGAGATGGTAAGAATAAATAAAAAATAAAAAATAAAAAAAAACTGAACGAAATATATGCGTTTACTGGCACCTCTGGATTTTCGTTTTCTGAAGCGGTGTGTTTTATTTATTATTATTATTTTCCGTTCTTTTTTTTTTTTTATTTTTTTTATTTTTATTTTTTTTTTTTTCCTCTCTTTTTGTTACTTTAACGAATAAAGGGCGGAACGAATTGCGGGCTTTAAAAATTGTTGGTATATATATATACCTAGATGTAAAGGTGTGGAGAAAGGTGTATGTACGCGTTGTTTGAATGTATTTTTAATCAGGTTTAAAGCATTTTTCAGAGTGACCTCGTAAATAATTCAAGTTTCAGTCTCCACGAAGGAAAAAAAAAAAAAAATTTTTAAATGAAGAAAGAAAAAAAAAAAGAACAGAGGAGAAATTTCAGTGGCGAAATATATTAACAGCAACAAAAAATTCATCAAGATTTTCTTTGTTTCAGTAGCTGCTGGTGATGCTGCTGCTGTTGCGGCTGTTGCAGCGGCTAGGGGATGGCGAAGAAAAACGATATAATCAACGACCACGAACCAACCCCTGCTTTAAAAATCATACGATTATTTACCTGACTCCTCGTAAAAGAAAAGCGTGAGCTTTTTGGTTGAAAGTTATTAAATAAAAAGGTTGGAAAATATAAATAAAGCGATTTTTCTTTTTTAAAGAAAAACCTACATTATACCTGCACCCTCTGGTTTCATCGAGTCGAAAAAAAAAAAAGATAAAAAGAAAACAAGGCGATTCAAAAAAAAAAAAAAAAAAAAAAAAAAAAAACCTGTAATTTCATCGTTAATTGAATTTGATGGAAGTAAAGCAACAAAATAAAAAGGAAAAAAGAATTTTTGAAAAATCAGTAAAATTTCGGTTTTAACAATCGTTTGATTTACAAACTGCTGAAGTTGACGGAGTTTCGTAAACCTATATTATATTTGTCTGCTCCTTAATTTGATCATTTTAGAATTTCAATGCTCCACTGGGCTAAGACGTCTTCAAATATACACAATATGATGTAGCCAAAACCTCAGGTTCCTTTATCAATTCTAAGTACCGCCCTAAACCCTTCGAATTTCCCCATTTTAATAAAACACGATTTCTGACATTTCGCGATTAATTATTTTTCTTCCTATTGCAGTATGGCTCCATAAAATCTCAACCATGGTTACACTCCTTACTTGTAGTAGCAGGTACCTACTGAAAATTCTACAAATTTTCGAAGCTGGGGGGCACCAAAAAAAAAAATTTTCTCGTCTCCAAATTGTGATGAACAAAATTTTGTTGTTAAAAAAATCTGTTGAATTTTTAACGCATACCTATACTATTACAGGTAAGAAGTGTGCGGATTTTCAGATTATTCGAAGCGATAATGCGATAGGAAGTAAAAAATAACACCGAAGTACTGAAAATCGTCTCTTATTTATTTAAATGAGGAAGTTTAAAGGCTTTAGCAGTGGGGCAGTACTTAGAATTGAGGTAGAAACCTGCACAGAAAAAAAGGTTGACTGGAGCCAAGAAAATTATTCTTGATTCAAGATAATTTTGCGGTCCAAAAATGAAGACCGAAATTTTTGATTTGATCCGAGAAAATTTCGGTCTTCATTTTTGGACCGCAAAATTATCTTGAATCAAGTCAACCTTTCTTTCTGTGTGGGGTTTTGACTCCATTCTTTTTTTTTTTTGTATATTGGGAGACGTTCTGGTCCATGGGAGCATTGAAATTCGAATATGACCAAATTTAGGACCACCCTAATGTACAAATACATATATATATTGTATATGTGTTATATTATATATATTAGGCCATGTCGTAGCAAATGCTGCAGTGTTCAAGACGGCTAAAGTATTTTGAAGCTGGGCTTGACGAGGCACAACCGTAGGCTAATTAACCACGCTAATGAGCGCCGTTCTTTCGCTTATACCCACCCTACAAAACTTATCCCTCTTCCATCCCTCTTATCCCCCATAGCCACTCGCTCGAAGCTAAAGCTGTACAAGTTGTTCGCAACAATTTCTTTCCGGGTAGTTCGCCAAGTGACGCGGGAATAAGTCAAAACTTAGTTATTATATTTTACCTGGTCTAAACAGCTGAGGTATAAAAAATTGTTCTCTTCCTTTTTGACCTGAAATTTATTGAGGATGAAAAAATTTCTCGAATCAAAATGTTAATTTTCATAATTATAATGTTGGATTAAATATTATCGAATTTGAATTTTGTTCAATTTTCAGGTTTCTGCGTCTCTTCTCATTTCATTTAATTTTCTTTACTTTTTTTTTCTGCGTCTCGTTCGAGTTCTTGTCTTTGACCTTATTTTTCTCCATTTTCATACGGATTGATTCGAGATTATCTGCTCCTGACGTTTCATCCACGTTCAACGTTTTTGTTTCGCTATATCTACTTCGGAAGTTCATCCCCTGGCGGTAAGAGAAGAAAAATAGAAAAACAAAAAACAAAAAAAAAAAAAAAAAAAAAAAAAAACGAAAAAAAAACGAAAAAAGAAATTCGAGGGGAAAAGATTGATTACGTTTCTTATAGGATGTTGCTGAGTGACGTGCACGACTCCAGGTGCTCGTGTGCAGCAAACATATATCCACGCAGTAGAAAAAGACACGGAGACACTTGCTTAACAAAATGAAAATAAAATAAAATTTGAATGTTTTTTTTTTTTTTTTTTTTTTTTTAATCTATAAAACGAGAAAATTCTGCAGTTAGAAAATCGTCCGCCAGTCTCTTTTCTCTTTTTCATTACAAGACGCTCGGCGAAGTTTAGCAAGGTGGAAAATGGTTCCAACAAATTTTAGATGAATTCAAATCTCAAGACTAACCAGTTCCTCGAATATTAAACTCCGTGAAAGTTAGTCCCTGGAATTCTAATTGCTCAAGGTGGGTATAATGTATAATACTCTAAAAACTCTCAAGCTGTTTCTGTAGAAATGACATATATAAACGACACACTTGAATTTATGCATAACTTATGCAAAGATAATCTGCTACAGCGGCTCCTGATAAAGTTATTTATAGGTAAACGTTACGTTACGGAAAAATAATGAAATACGGATGAAAAAAAAAGACGACCTCCTTCAATGTTTAAATGCTCATCGATTTTTTGCAATTTATTACTATCAACTAGGATTTATGGTGGTCGGTTGAAGTTCCGAAATTATTTCAGACGCCATTTCGAATCTCCAGAAATACTAAAGATTATAGAATATTGTAATTCCGAAACACCAGACTCCCGTAAAGCCACTCTCTAAATTCGAATCAGTGGAAAGTCACTGATGGCAGTGATAAGTATACCAGAATCACTGACAATCAGTAACATTTTCACTGATTGTCAGTGATTCTGGTATACTTATCGATTAAAGTTGACAAGTTATCTGGTAAGTTATCGATTGAAGTTGACAAAATGATTTTCCGTAAAGAGGGTCTCGATTGGATTGAACTATTTTTTGACTTCACTGCATCCTCAGAAATTGACCAAAATTTTCAAATTTCTGCTCTCTAAATTCGAATCAGTGGAAAGTCACTGATGGCAGTGATAAGTATACCAGAATCACTGACAATCAGTGAAAATGTTACTGATTGTCAGTGATTCTGGTATACTTATCACTGCCATCAGTGACTTTCCACTGATTCACTGAGTCACTGATGGCAGTGATAAGTATACCAGAATCACTGACAATCAGTGAAAATGTTACTGATTGTCAGTGATTCTGGTATACTTATCACTGCCATCAGTGACTTTCCACTGATTCGAATTTAGAGAGCAGAAATTTGAAAATTTTGGTCAATTTCTGTGGATGCAGTGAAGTCAAAAAATAGTTCAATCCAATCGAGACCCTCTTTACGGAAAATCATTTTGTCAACTTCAATCGATAACTTCGCCGTCATAAATAATTGATAGGATTTTGAAACTTTATTTTCCGAAAAGAGAATCTCACGGCGATTAATTTGACCCCTCGTTCGTTTTGATTCCATCAATACAACCCGAGTTATTAAACACTGAATGAATACATGCTCGAATTTCAAGTTTCTTTTAAGGATTTTTAGCTTTCGGAATTTTGAACCTCCGGTGTTCTTCGTTTCAAAGTTTTATGAATCCGCTATATAGACTTCCGGGGAAATTCCATTTCCAAAAACTGTGAGTGTGAGGCGGGAATATTGAAATCCGAAACTCCGACCTTTTGGGACTTTCCAAATTTGGAACTTTCCTTCGTCTCTTTCGGGGGACTTTGTCGTGCTACGTTCAGTTCTAGCTAGTTATTGATGTATGTACATTATGTGCTGCAGGATATACGAAAAGGTGTATGTATATATATATATATATATACAGGGGTTTACGAAACCCCCGAAGTAACTCGGTCTTCCAGTCCAGGTCACAGTATATTAGTATAACATGCAGGAAGGAGTAAAGAGAGTTTAAATCATTCTCGTATCTCTCCCACGACAGTATATATATGTTTCAACTTTAAAGCTCTATATAGAGAGGAAGCAGAAGAGATGAGAAGAGAAAAGAAGAGAAGAGATGAGAGATTTGCCATGTCAGCAGGTCAACGTTATACCCTATACATATATATGTACAATGAACAGTGTAACCGACACGAAATTGCTTTTTTGTTTTCTTCTGACGAAAAGATTCGTTCTAATATTATACTCAGTCAAAAATATATTTTTTAAATTTTCTTTTTTTTTTTTTTTTTTTTTGTTTCTTGGTTTTTACGTTTTCATCCCCAAACTTAAATTTTTATTCAACCCTCCTGATAATTTCCGAAAAACTTTTAACTGTCCCGAAGCGGTATTAACGTAGAATTAAATCTACGCGCAATCGAGGCTAAGTACTTGTAAAGTACTTTCGCCTATATAAACGGCATAGAAATTGTCTATTTAGGCCCAAATTGTCGAAGAAGAATAAGAATGAGTAGTAGAAGAAGAAGAAGAAGAAAAATAAAAATAAAAATAAAAATAAGAACAAAGTGAACGTGGGATACTCAGTCCTGTTTAATTTTCTACCCTTAATTTCCCTCTCGTTAGATTCTGCTCCTCCTCGCGTTTAACTCCGAACTCACCTACTATACAAGTGGTATTGAAGTAAGTAAAAATTTAATTAAGAAATCTTTTTCAAAAGAGTAGAAAATTGTCAAGTAAATATATAGACCATGTATATATATATTTATTAGACCGGTTCAAAAAAATCGATTATTCTTTTTTTTTTTTTCAATTTTCGCATTGAAATACTTTTGGGGGGGGGTGAAAAAGGATGCCTGTTAAAAGCGGAGCTCTTAATATTAAGATTTAGAGGTCGCTCATCGCGGATTTCTATTTTCCACTTGAATAGCATAGGAAATTTTTTTTTTTTTTTTTTTCTTATAATTTTGTAGCTCACAAACCAATGAACAAATCCAAATGACTCATACATATTTTCATAGGAAATTGAACACTCTACAAAAAGCTTCTCTTATCATTTTTTGATAAATTGACTCCTTCCAAAGTTATTCAAGCTCAAAGTTCAATTTATAATTAAGTCAACTGCTTTTTTTTTGTGATTTTTTTTTCCACAATGATAGATACATTTTTTAGAGTGTTCAATCCCCTATCAAAATATGTAAGAGTCATTTGGATTTGTTCATTGGCTTGTGAGCTACGAAATTCTGAAGAAAAAAAAAAATAAAATTCCTATGCTATTTAAATTGAAAATAGAAATCCGCGATGAGCGACCTCTAAATCTTAATATTAAGAGCTCCGCTTTTAACAGGCATCCTTTTTCACCCCCCCCCCCCCCCCCCCCCCCCCCCCGAAAGTATTTCAATGCGAAAATTGAAAAAAAAAAAGAATAGTCGATTTTTTTGAACCGGTCTAATATTTATATATCTGTATAAGTCGGTCAAAAGATTTCGCGTAAAGAGTTCTAAGATACTAAATTCCTTCAATTATTTAATTCCGTTTTTCTTTTTTTCTTTTTTTTTCCCAATTACCGCATATTTAAAATTTTCTATAAAAATGTAAAACGATAAAAACTCATCGTTATATTATAATGAGCCAGATGAGAATCTTTCGACGATCTTTTTGACGAGCGAATTCGCTTTTTTTTTTTTTTTTTTCCATGATCTGTGCAGATAATAAGATGTAAAACGGTATGTAGGTATACGTGGGTGGGCGTCGTGAGTAATAATAATAGAAAGTGGAACGTTGTCGATACTGTAGTATGTATATATACACACGATTCCAGTTATAACCAAATTCGGGTTTTCCCATTGCCTTTTTCGGAATTTTTTGTTATTTCTTTATTCTTCGTTTTTTTTTTTTTTTTTTTTTTTTCTCTCTCTCTCTTTCGCCGAAGTTCCTTGTCCCGCGGCAAGGAATTGCGTTCGGTTCGCACACTCGGAAATATATTGAAGCTAAAGCGAAAAATTGCTTTTGATAGATTTTTTTTTTTTTTTGTTTTTTTTTTTTTTTTCTTATAAAAACGAAGGTCCTATATACCTACGGTATGATTTTGAGTGCGTAACGTTATATGTTTTACCTTGATATTCATCTCTCCCAATGTAGGTATAGCCCGGTGAATACATAATACACATACATCAAATGGATTTAATTTCAGAACGAAATGAAGAGAAAAGAGAGAGAGAGAGAGAAAAAAAAACTTAGGGTTGAAAAAAAAAAAAAATAATAAAGAATATATAGGTCAAAGAACATAAATATCATGTTTCCAAGTAAAATGTCCCGAGGCTACGTTTTGCGCAAAAACTGAAAAAAAAAACGTAGAAGATAAAAAAAAAAAAAGCAGAAAAATAAAAAAATAAAAATAAAAAAAATAAAAATAAAACGGAAATAAAAGTGCTAAAAACTTTCGTCAAATTCCCTGTAGTACTCCTCAGGTCCTCGTATAAGCGTCCTTTTAGGCTCATAAACGGTCGTTGGTATAATACTTATACGATAAAAGGAATATCCACATTGCCCATTATAATTTCCCATTGCGATGGTAAAGCCTGGATTATTTCATGCAACATTTTTTTTTTTTTTTTTTTTTTTTGTTTTTTGTTTTTATTTTAATTTTTTTATAAGGGGATCACAGTCTAGATGGATATTTGATAAAAGCATAGGAAATAAAAATAAAATGATACATGCGGGTGTGCATGTGCAGGGTGAACGATATCATATTTTATCGCTCGTAGCCACGTGCGTAGTAGCCATGGATTGGTTATTTTTGAAAAGCGATTTATTGGCTCGTTAGTTTTTGGTTCTATTGTGATTAAAATTAACAACGAAGGGAAAAAAAAAAAAAAAACGAAAAGGGAACAATAAAAGTGCAACTGCGATGTTTCGGCTTTTACGCAGTTTACACGCCTCAGCTAATTCTGCAGTAGAAATGCAAATTTTAATCTCAATTTGAATTTGATTTTCGCTTTTATTTTGCCGGACAATTTCCAGCCATTATGTCACATATTTCGAAACGCAGTTTTAAAATAATAATAATAATAATAATAATCACGATGATAATAACTCGGGTATGAATTTTCGGAGAGGGTTTTTTTTTTTCTAAAAAAAAAAAAGCTTGAAATTTTAAAGTCGAGTTGTTGAGCCGCTGCAGGAAACGGGTATGGGCAAAAAACCCATCGGTATTATTAGATTTTTTTTTTTTTTTTTTTTGTATCTCTTTTTTGTTTTTGCTTTATCAAAATCTGTTTCCATTCATTGAGGTAATAGAAGGAAAAATCGTACCACGATCGAAGTATTTTGAGTGAAATTAAAAACTGGTAAATAATTTCGTGCTATTTTTATATAGGTATCTACTACATTGAGTTTTGAGGAGGCGTATATTCTATAGATTTGATGTAAACTGAATTTCTGCGTGATCTTTTCTTTTACATTCGGTATTCTGTCACAATATCTACCAAGCGTATTGAATAAACGCTGAAACAATATCGTATAGCGGTATACTCAAACCGCAAATTGATATTTCAAAACCACAGACCTCTGGGAAATCGAAAAAAAAAAAAAAAATAAAAAAATAAACAAACAAACAGATTCCTATATATATACCTACTTTCCCATGTTTTATAGAAAAAAATTTTAGGTATATATTATCCCGACCTAGTTACAGAGCTGATAAAAAAAAAAAAAAAAAAAAAAAAAAAATTGACGAGAGGAGTGAAAATTTGAATAAAACAACAAAGTCTGCGAAAATTTATATTCGTAGGTACCTACACAGAAAAAAAGGTTAACTTTAGCCAAGAAAATTATTCTTGATTCAAGATAATTTTGCGGTACAAAAATGAAGACCGAAATTTTCTCGGATCAAATCAAAAATTTTCTCGAACCAAGAAAATTTTCCAAATTTTCTTGGTTCGAGAAAAATTTTGATTTGATCCGAGAAAATTTCGGTCTTCATTTTTGGACAGCAAAATTATCTTGAATCAAGTCAACCTTTCTTTCTGTGTATTAATTAAACATGTGAAAACGAAAAGGAATTTTTTGACGATTAATTTCCGTCTATACTGTCTTCTCGTCTTCGTAAGAGAAAAGCTAAGAGGTATATGTATATACAGTACTGAGAGTTCGTCTACCTTTCTCGAGGCGGTGTAGAGTAATAGAGAGAAGAAATAGGTAGGTACCTAACTCAGGCAATAAGGAGAAGCGTCGTGAATGTTCGCGTATCAATTAGCAATGCTGATCAGATTACGTGCATCGGCCATTTGCTGGCTTCAGTTCGCGTACCATCGCAGTATAAATCGCGTTCCAAAGTGTCTATGACTTCCGGACAGACGTGACGAAGAAATGCTCCGTTATCTCGACCGACTCCCCGACGTACTGGTCAAATCTAAAAGCGATTTTCTATCGTTTAAAAAGAATAAAAAAAAAAAAAAAAAAAAAAAACATTGCAACTTTGGGAAGGGTTAAAGTTTCGAATTTCAAAAGTCCTGAATTCGGATATTATACAGACTCACAATTTTTTTCACTTTGGAACTACAAGAACACCGTAGGTTCAAAATTCGGAAAGCTAAAGATCCGAAAAGCCAAACCTCCGAAACTTGAAATTCACGCATCTATTCATTCAGGGTTTAATAACTCGGTATGTATTGATCGTATCGAAACCAATAATGGGTCAGATTAATCGTCTTGAAATTGACTTAATTTTTGAAAAAAAATAGGTTTCAAAATCCTATCAATTATTCCCGAAATCATGCGAAGTTATCAATCGAATGAATTATTCTTTGTCTTCACATCCTGAGAAATAGACCGAAATTTTTGGATTCTTTGCCTTCTAGGGGATCTGGACTTTCGGAGTTGTTAAGCGCTCATGCACAAACTGTCATGTCCTAAGTCTAAACCAATGCTGAAAATTAGTCCGATTAGTTTTTGCGGATTTTAAAGGAATTGGATTTCTTTCTCTCTTTCTCTTTTTTTCTTTTTTTTTTTTTCTTTCTTGATTTTCTTTGAAAAACTGAAACAGCTGGCAAATGTTAATTCGCGTCTTTGATCAAATTGTTCCGAACCCGGGCAGAACAATGATGCAAGGTTCACGGAACATGACGAGGGCGTTGATTGGCGATTACGTATAATCGTATTAATTGATTGAATCCCGTCATTCTCTATTATAAATAACCATTGTTGTTCGCTCATGTAAGCAGGCAGTGGTTTATCTCAAAGGACAGCCTGCCAGAGGCAGAAATCCCTGGTTTTGTTAGATCGGGATCATCGATGGTAGAATATCGATTATATATGAAAAGATCAGCCCCAGAATATCCTGCTTTTGGAAAACGCCCTTCAGCTAATCCTAATCAAAGTATCGGGCATTTAAAATAAAATCAAATAAAACCGAACCACGATCACATTTTACACTCGGTATATCATAAACAATAGCATTTATTGCACTGGATGCGGTATTGCAAAGGGATGCATCGCTTACGGGGAACAAGGATAGAAACGGAACACATAATGGTTTACCAGACGAGTCTCTGGGCCAGGAGTCCCTCCGCCTCGAACGAGGAAAATTATTATGCAAATCCCCGGAACCTGGAGAGTTCCACGCGCCAGTTAGACAGATGTTTGTATGAAATGGTCAAAATTTGACTAAAATTTCGATAAAGCTTCTAGGACGATTCGAAACTCTCGTCCTTTTGGAAAATTTTCCTCATTTTTCTAATTTTTCTAATTTCAAAGCCTTTTTATAAGCAGACGAAATATCAAAGAGAGGAAAGGTCTTGGTATATCGACGCCCGTTACGAATAACAGCACATTTCAAATTCCGCGTGGAAAAGAGCACATTTCAGATTCCGGGTGGAAAAGAGCACGTTTCAGATTCCGAGTGAAAAAGAGCATGTTTCAGATTCCGGATGGAAAAGAACACGTTTCAGATTGAGAATGAAAAATAGCACGTTTCAGATTCACTCGAAAACTAGCACAATTCAGGCGAAGCGAATATTACTCATTGGTAAGTGTCAGGTAGGTTTATTATGAAATTGGAAATGCACAATTATGCACAAAAACTCGATTCAATTTTATCATTGAATGATTAATTCAATCTTATAATAAACCTACCTGACACTTGCTAATAAGTAATATTCGGTTCAACCTGAATTTTGCTAGTTTTCGAGTGAATCTGAAACGTGCTATTTTTCATTCTCAATTTGAAACGTGTTCTTTTCAATCCGGAATCTGAAACATGCTCTTTTCGACCCGGAATCTGAAATGTGCTCTTTTCCACCCGGAATTTGAAACGTGCTCTTCTTTACCCGGAATCTGAAATGTGCTGTTATTCGTATCAGGCGTCGATATATAGTTACGTTTTTTGTAAATATGATGAATAATGTCGCAGAGTGACGATGAGAATATCAAGGATTGTATACCTACCTACCTGCCTGCAGCAAGGGTTGAAAAATCGAAAACTGAAAAGGGATAATATGGATGGAGCGAACGAATCCAGCGGTGAAAGAGGACCGGTGTGTGCGAATCAGGCCAGTAAAGGTACTGCCCGTTAAACTGCCCCCTGGGATATAACTCTACATTCATCCGTCGAACGGACGTCCGTCGATCCATCCGACGCAGCCAATAAATGGGGGCTATTTTATATCATCCCGGTTGTCTCCCCATCCGCAACCGCGGACCACGAACCACGGGACGTTACAAAACCGTGTATACAGTATGTATGTACATAGGTGCTACTACGTGGATAGAGGAGAGATACTTTTGCTGTTGCTAAACGGCAAATGGTTACTATATAAACTCGGTAGACCGGAAACGGAAGAGTCGAGATGCACCAGGTTTTTAAAATTAACATTTTTAAACAAATTCTAGCTCATAACGTTTCCACTCGACTTAAGGGGACCAGTACAGCGACTTTTCGAGAAATTATCATAGTCCGAAATCAATTTATTTCACAACCAAAGTTCATTTCACATGAAAATATTTTTCTTTTTCAAAATCATGTGTCGTAAGGATTTTAGAGCACCGTTGTACCGATTCAGGTCATCTTGGATTCATTTTCTTCAGAAAACAAATCCTCATCATGTGTATGTAGGAATTTGAAAATAAAAAATTATGTCATAACCCATGTGGGTACGTACTATTGGCCCAGTCTTCTGCCGTGTTGGGCCCGAATGTCGCCAAGCGTTGGCATAGACGATGTCACCGGGCATGGCCCAACATCGAAATGATAAGATGAGGCCGATAATGGGCCAAGTGTTTTGCCAATCCTTGGTCCAAACTTGTTTCATTCGTATTTTAGTAATGACTCATCGTTGATCTGGACGATCAGACCATTCTTGGGCCAATCGATTTAATAATACTCGGCCCAGACTTGGGCTTGATATTGTGGAGAAATGGGTTGCGAATACACTTATCAGAAAATTGTTCGATTATATTTGGTATCCGACATAATATATATAGTTATATTACATATTCGTATGATATTTATACATTATATTAAATTATGCACAGTGTAGTTATCGTAATCCAGGTCCTCGGCTTCGTAGTTCCAGTTGTCCAGGTCTTTGGCTTTGTAGTTCTCGTAGTCTAGGTCCATAGCTTCGTGGTTCTCGTAGTCCAGGTCCTCCGATCCGTAGTTTCAGTCCCTCAGGTCCTCCGCTTCGTAGTTTCAGACGTCCAGGTCCTACACTCCATAGTTTCGGTCATCCAGGTCCTTCGCTTCGTAGTTTCAGTCGTTCAGGTCCTCTGCTTCGTAGCTCTGGACCTGGAGGACTGGAACTACGAAGCGGAGGACCTGGACTACGAGAACTACGAAGCGGTGGACCTAGACTACAAGAACTACGGAGCCAAGGACCTGGACGACTGAAACTACTAATCCGAGGATCAGGATGACGGAGACGGATGCGTATGCCGCACGAAGACATCTCCAGGAGACGACGCCGTTATACTCATCCAGAAATCGGACCGAAACGTCGTACGACAAGAATGAATTCGCCGCGGGCACTGCTCAACTTACACTCTTGAATCGGCCCTGTCTTGGTCACTCATAACCCCTGATTGGTCGACTAAGATCTTCTGTAGCTCCGAAACTATCAGTCCTCGAAGTTTTGGTAAAATAATTATTTTAGTCTTTGATTTTCGAGAGGAATACACCTACCTGAAATGGTGCGTCCAACCTGAATCACCCTGCATAGTGCGACGCGGACGTATTAGCTTCCTGGCAGCTGTGGTTAGGCAGAACAGAAATTTCGCTTTGAAAACTATTATCGCTGTTGTCTCCATAGCAACTTCACAGACAGTCACAGCCAACTCGACACCCCCCAAGTTTTTCTTCTTGTAGACCAACTGAGTGAAGAATGGGGTTGCTCGTGCTCTTCCGATGAATCAACACATTTCGCCATCTCATACATGCGCGTATTAGAATTAATTTAATTTGTTCTAGCCAGCCGCTGCGAGCATTTTGCAATTTGTTGGTGGATAATCATATTATTTATGTAAAGTAAGTCGTTGGCGTGATCCCTAAAGTTTGTACAAAATACCCAACCCAACCGAACCCGAAATGAATATTTCAACTTCAAATCAACGATTGGCGTGTACGATTGGACAAGATTTAGACGAGGTTTGGCCAGACGTGAAAACCAGTTGTTGGCTGATAGTATTGAACCGAGAATTGGACAAGGTTTGGGCCGGGTGTCTGGCCCAGTCCGTGGCATGTACGATTGGGCCATATGTCGTCCAAGCAATGGCCCATGCGTGGGTACCAAGCTATGGAAGGCTGTCGTTGAGTACAGGAAAGTAACATTGGGCCAAGCTTCTCTCATCCTTGGTTCAAGCGTCAAATCCAATTGTTGGTTAGTACCGTTGGAACAATGCTGGGAAAAGCCACGACCGGTGGCATTTTGACCAGTCTTGTCCGCCGAGCTTGGCACAAGCATGTACCAACATTGTTTCTTTGTCCACTATTGGGAACGCACGCATGGGAAGTTATGATCAATTTACCAAATTTGCAAAAATTATTATCACTCATTTCTTAAATAACTTGGTCAAAACGAAAATTTTTCAAAATTCCTACATTCACATGATGAGGATTTGTTTTCTGAACAAAATGAATCCAAGATGACCTAAATCGGTCCAACGGCACTCGGAAATCCTTACGACACATGATTTTGAAAAAGAAAAATATTTTGATGTGAAATAAACTTTGGTTATAAAATAAATGGATTTCGGACTATGATAATTTCTCGAAAAGTCGCTGTACTGGTCCCCTTAACTGATCTAGAAAATTGAAAAATAAGTTGAAAATCTAATGCAAGTTTCAAAAAATCTTTCCCACGCTTTTCTAACTCCAAAATGTAAAATCAGAATGAACAATTTCTTCGTCAAGATATTCTGTTTGAGAAAGAAGAAGGAAAGATAGTTTTTTGCGGTTGGAATTTGTTTGGGACGAATTTTTAGCTCGTCAAACTTTTGGTCACGTTTTAAGCGAAAAAAAAAAAAAAAAAAAAAGGGTCCACATCTTTCTTTGACGAATGATGGACTGGGTCGTTATTTTTGAATGACTTGACGGAAATCGTTTAATCGTATAAAACGTTGAAACTTTGATTTGAGACGTCAGGTGACTGGATGGAATTTTTTTTCTTCTATCAAATCCGGAGAAATCTTTTGCGGTCAAGCTTTACTCGGACGTAGGTCTATCAATCTTTATCCCGATTTGTAATATGGGAATAAAAATGTGTTCTATACTCGTATAGATATTCCGCGATACCGTAATATTGAACACGGATGGGTAATCGGCACCCGTGTCATACGTTGTGTAATGTATATTTAAATATATTCGTTGACGAGGTCCGTTTAATCAATTTCTGACGTTGATGAGTTTCCGTGAGGATCGGATCTGCTATGACACGTGCGACACGTGTTAGCATAAACCATTTCCATGTATGTACCAACGAGCCGATCTATCTACACGTATAATCGCATATAAGGTGTCCAGGGAAATTCAACACCGTACGTTTATTTTATAGATGGGATTAGTTTTGTATTCGTTATGTCTATATATAATGAGCTTCGTACAAGATTCGACCTCATGCAAATCCATCCAAATACACTCAGAAAAAAGTCTTGTTGACAAAACCAAAATTTGGGTTATTAGGGGAGAGTTGCCAGTATTGGACCGCCACCTAAATTGGACCGTTTCAATTCGGTAATTTTTTGCAACTGTGTCTTCTCAATTTTGAGAATTGTAAAAATGGATACCATCAGTACTAGAAATTCACTAAACATTCCTATTTTTACAATTCTCAAAATCGAAGAGATACTGTTGCAAAAAATTACCAAACTGAAACGGTCCAATTTAGGTGGCGGTCCAACAGTGGCAACTCTCCCCTATATGCACAATCACATTTTTTGTTCAGTCAACCAAAAATTTTGTTAGAATAGCCAAAATTTTGGTTGTCCCAACAAAATTTGGTTTTTCCAACAAAATTTTGGCTATCCCAACGAAATTTTTGGTTGACTGAACAAAAAATGTGATTGTGCATATAATAATCAAATTTTGGTTGTTATTTTTGTGAGTGTAAAAATAAAAATAAGAAGATGAAGATGAAAGAAGAAAAGGAGAAAAGGAGAAAAGGAGAAAAGAGGTAAAGACGAGTCTTGGTCTCGGACTGAATCGTGAAGAACTCGCTTATACTGCGGATGCAACTTTGTGACGTTATACCCCCCCCCCCCCCGACTTCCCATAATATGACCAAGTTTCTCCATTAGCAAGCTCGAAAAGTTTGTCGCGGCTTTGCCAAAAACAGATAAGGTTATTTACTTGACGTTCTAGTGTACGTCTGCTAGAGAGGAGAAGACAAATAGCTTCTTCACGATCCTGCCTATATAGGTACTACATCTTATTCCTTCGGATGCGATATTTTACATATATATGGGATATTCCGTGTCACTTGAGCGACTAAAACAAAAAAAAAAAAAATGAAACAACTCAAGTCTTCCGTCAAAAAAAAAAATGTCCATCCAAATTTGATAACTCGTGAATTTTGTTCTATAATTTTGAGAATTTTTTTTTTATTTTAGTGGCTGAAGTGACGCGAAACGCCCCGTATAGAAGCGAAGAGAATTCGACTCTCCCCTTTAGAATCGATCGATATGGGGTCAAACATAAAGTGTGTGAATTTTTTTCGGAGCGTTTTTTAGCTTCCTTTTTCTTACTTCGACGGGTTTTTAGGTGAGACGAAGTCTAGTTTTTTTCGACAGAAACTTTTTTTTAACAAAAAACACTGCAGATGAGAGCTTTGGATGTTCGAGAAATTTAACTATAACTTTAAAGCTCGGTTCATAAAGTGTAACATGAAATTTAAAGTTTCGTGAAAATTGAGCGAATTGAATAGCTAATTAATCAACAGAAAATAATGCGTAGGTATACGAAAAATTGGGAAAGTCGATTAAATACATATAAAACGGAACATTTTCGCCAACGACGACCAGCAATCATTTTTGATATACCTACTCAAAGATCTTTTAATGGATCGTTTTCTGCTTTTTCTGTTTTTAAGTAAACATGACCAAGGTGTCCTAGCGAACGACGTTACGGCTCGATGGGGCAGGTTTAATTAATTCGATTTGGATAATCCGATTTTCAAATTCACCTAGAGAGAAAGGAGAAAGGAGATACTCGCAGACAACGCGGTATTCGATTCCCGAAATCGTTACCTTCATTTATTATACCCCTCTGGTGATTAAAGTTCATAAAATTAAGAAAATTAAGGGGAACCAGTACAGCGAATTTTCGAGAAATTATCATAGTCCGAAATCAATTTGTTTCATAACCAAAGTTCATTTCGTGTACATCAAAATATTTTTCTTTTTCAAAATCATGTGTCGTAAGGATTTCAGAGCACCGTTGGACCGATTCAGGTAATCTTGGATTCATTTTCTTCAGAAAACATATCCTCATCATGTGAATGTAGGAATTTTGAAAATTTTTCGTTTTGGCCAAGTTATTTAAGAAATGAGTGATAATAATTTTTGCAAATCTGGTAAATTGATCATAACTGAAGAAAATGAATCCAAGATTACCTGAATCGGTCCAACGGTGTTCTAAAATCCTTACGACACATGATTTTGAAAAAGAAAAATATTTTCATGTGAAATGAACTTTGGTTATGAAATAAATTGATTTCGGACTATGATAATTTCTCGAAAAGTCGCTGTACTGATCCTCTCAAGACGTCCATCTATTCGGTTAGTTTTTTTTTTTTTTTTGTTTTTCTTTTTCTTCTCGAAGTAATTAAGGAACGAAAAATGAATGAAAAGCTTCAAGGGCTCAAAAATTCAGGATTTTAGCGAAAAATAAATTAAGGGGTTGATTTTTCTGAAATCCTATTTGCCCTGGAGTAAAATTGGATCAGAAGTCTTACTGCAACTGATTTAATTGGCTCTCAGCTGGTTATTGGTTGACCCCAAGTTATCGCCTGACACTTTCGGCGAGAGGGAAAACCCTATAGGTATGGTATATATATATATACACGTCGGTCGGATTATCCGCTAACCAATGGATTTAAAATAAATGACTTTTAGTTTTTTTTTTTTTTTTTTTTTTTTTTTCAATAAACTTTATAACGCCAGGTGTACGTAGAGAGAGAGAGAAGGACAGCATTAACATGATATTGACGAAGGAAAACGATGTAAAAAAAAAATCCTACTTTTTCATGAATTACACCCCCCCCCCCCCCCCCCCCCATCAGATTTTTTCTTTTGTTTTTAATTTCTTTTTCTCACATAAATATAAAAAAATCGGAAAATAATGAAAATATTTTTTCCTAATAGAAACATAAATTCGGTTGAAAGTGAGAGAAAAAAAAAAAAAAAAAAAAAAAGAATCGTAAAGATTGCTTGTCTCTCTCGCAGAGTCATTGATCAAGTTCGGAAGTGAAATATGGATGTCAAAAGTATTTAACAAAGTTTGGGGTAAATTATATATAGAAGGAAATTTATAACAAGAATGAAAATTAACTTGTGGTTGAAAAAAGAATCTTTATTTCTTTTCTTTTTTTTTTAAAGGGGGGGGGGGGGGGGGAGGAGAAAAATCTCTGAACGATGCTGTAGAGTTTAGATTAAATTTCTTTCTAGCTAAATATGAACGTTGGTATCAATTATTTAGCAAAACGAATTTTAATTACACCAAAAGATAGTCGAACGATTATTATTTATCGCAGATTTTTTTTTTAAATGAATTGTGATCAAAAAATCGCATCGTATAAGTCAAGAGTTAATTATTTCGAATTTCTCGGTCCGGTTATTTCATCAATATTGGAAAAACTCTGTGGAAATTCGAAAGCGTAGGAAAAAATAGGAAAAAAAAAAAAAAAGAAACTTTAGGAAAACTCGACACATTTATTAATTCTCGTTTATCCCGATTGGTTTGACTAACCGGAAGCTGTCATACATATACCGATTGCATAATGCATTACCTGCACCACTCCTACTTTCTGCATGATCTTTATTTATTTATTTATTTATTCATTTATTTATTTATTTATTTATTTATTTATTTATTACATCTGATCGAGAGAATTCGATATATCGTTGAATACGTGAAAATTGTATAGAATTTAACCGAAAGCTTTCAGAATATAAATTAAATACCTTGCCTTGGCTTTGGCTTTGGCTGTCTTAAATTAAACTGTATTTATAATGCAAACGAGCAATTTGTAAATAAATAAATAAATAAATAAATAAATAAATAAATAAATAAATAAATAAATAAATAAATAAATGATTTTGTTTTGTTGTAATTTCGTATCATTTTAATTGCCTACCCCTTGTGATCCTGGGGTAGACAAGCTTGTTCGAATATTAAAGGACAAAGGCAGTTTCTCGCTGGCTGTTTGCTCTCATTTATTTACCATATCTTTATAACGTTCTTGAGCAACGGATGTACATATACAGTACATACATAGTATAATATACGTAGTAGATATAGACTAAGGAAAATTTTGATATAAGGTATAAGTACCTATGTGTATATAAATATATAAATGTATGTATAATGTATATATATATATATATATATATAATATCGAATGAAAGCCCAAAGTTCAAAGAAAATTCGCTCGTTTGAACAAGAAGCGTTACTGAACAAAGCCAAAATTTAATATCCGGCCGGTATACCGAATATATGCGTATATATATATATATATATATATATATATATATATATATATATATTTTCAGAGGCTAATGAAGAAATGAGTAGATTTTATTCAACCGTAAAAAATATGCGAATTATTTATTCATATATATCGGACACTTGCAGATTCAGGATTGAAGAAAAAAAAAAAAAAAAAAAAAAAAAAAAAAAAACCAGGCGAATTTAACAAACGAAATAACTATAATTATATTTACCTACCCAATTCGCGATTGGTGCAATCCTCAGAATTTTCCACACGGATTATTTATACGAGCTGAATAAACAGTGAGTTTTTCGATTTTGGAAATTGGACAAATTTGAACTTATATTTTAGTATAGCCAACGAGCCGGAAAGAAATTTCTGAAAAAATGAGTTTTGAAGAAGATGAACGTTTCTTTTAACTCGAATACTATACCCAATCGATGGATTCCAAAATTCGATCGGATTCAAGTTATGGACCAAATCCAATCGGAGAAAGAATTGAATAGATCTTGGAAAAAAAAAAAGAAAAAAAAAAAATGGTCAGAAATGATTCTCTGGAGTTGAAAAACGTGTAGATCTAATGAGAGCTCGATTTTTAAACTTCCCTTCAATTTTTTAAGCACAAATTGAGTTAAAAATTGTACAAAAATCGCAGATAATATCTACGCGAATAAGAACGACTAAAAAATTGTTTATCGTAATCGATCAATCCCATACACCTGTATACATATATAATATACATATATACTACCGAAATTATACAATGGGTTGGAAAAAAAAACGGGTACAGAAATGGGTTTAATTGGCACAGGCGCACTGAAGCCTGTGGAGTCTGGAATCCGCGGAAAAACATCTGTCCTTTCCGTTGTATACATCTATATAGGTGTGTATGTGTGTGTGTGTGTGTGTACGTATGTAGGTACGTGTTTCATGCATGGAAGTGTCCTGCTTTATTTTATTTAACGAATTTCCGCGCACGTGTTTCGCATCCTTTACACCAACAAGACCATATCCTCTCTTGTAGCTGTAGCATGGTAGAGTAATACTGACCGAGTCGAATTTTCGGATATATACATATGCATGTATACAGGGTGATTCAGTTTTACTGCACGATATTTGGAGGGTGGATTCCTTAAGGAAATTCCTCACGAAAGTTCCTTTACGAAAATTCTTTGAGGCCAACGGTTCTCGAGTTATCAACAAATCGCGATTGACCAATCAGAGCGTCTCTATAGTCAACCGTTTCATAGTTTCAGCGATCCAGGTCGTCCGCTCCATAGTTTTTGGCCGTTCACGTCAACCACTCCATATAGTTTCAGCCGTCCAGGTCATTCGCCCCATAGTTATCGGCCGTCTAGGTTAACCGCTCCATAGTTCGAGTCATAGAGCAACGCTCTGATTGGTAAATTGCGATTTTTAATAACTCAAGAACCGTTGGCCTTACAGAGTTTTCGTAAAGGAACTTTCGTGATGAATTTCTTTGAGGAATCTACCCTCCAAATATTGTACGGTCAAACTGAAGCACCCTGTATACATGAAAATTGTTTGTTAATTAAATTGGAATGTTCAAAGGCTTTGGGGCAGTACTTAGAATTGAGATAGGAACCTGGGGTTTTGACTACATTTTTTTTTTTTTTTTTTTGTATATATTTGGAGACGTTCTGAACCATGTGAGCATTGAAATTCGAATATGATCGAATCAAGGACCACCCTTGGTGGTTACATCGACGATAAGTGACTAGTTAAGATAAACATTTGAGAATCCTTCAGCCTCGGGGCTTTATGCGTGTAGTTATGTAGTAGATTATAGGTAAACGGTCGTGTTTCGCTGGCTTAACTGACCCTTGAGCTTGTTAGACAAATAACCATGGAATTGGGAAGTTGATTCAGCAAAACTATCCAGTAAACATAACAGGTCGACGTCTGCATAAACAAAGATAACCCGCGCCGTGAGAGATTACTCAGATTTTCAACATTTCATTCTCGATTTTTCAATCGAACGGTGGGCTGTTTCGCCAATATAATTTCGAACCCTTGAACCAATTAAAGTAATTAAAAAAATGTACTCAAATTAAAATTCTTTTCAATTTTTTTTTTCTTTTTTTTTTTCTTTTTTTTTTTCTTTTTTCATAGAATTTAAAAATTCGATGACAAATTTCGTCTTTCTGTTTTGATTTTTCTTGTATAATTAAGAAGAACAGATCAGAGTCGATTTTCGAATCAAAAAATAAAACAGTTAAAAAAATGGTACATGCATTGCACAATAAAACCAGTCAAAGAAATATTCTTACCTCAACTAATCATGAAATAACTTGGTTGAAGAAAATAATAAAAAAAAAAAAAGAAGAACTCCACCGATTACTTCACAGTATAAAATTCCACGACTACCACCGACACCACTACCACTATAAGCTCCACACTACTCAGGTCTTTGCCCTTTTATTTCTCACCTCACCCTCCTGGTTTCACCTTTTCGCTTTTCTTCCGTCAATGTTTAGGGCGCGGTGATTTTTGGGTGTATATTCTATACTGTGAAGAACAAGAAGAAGTAGAAGAAGAAGAAGAAGAAGAAGAAGAAGAAGAAGAAGAAGAAGAAGAGGAAGTAGGGCTCGAGGGATAAATTTTGGCTAGAGGTGACACACCCTTGGCCTAAAATTGTGTCTCGGGTCTTTAAACTCGTGTCTTTTAGTTTTTTTGTTTCTTTTCGTTTTTCATCTTCTATACCTCTTCTTGCTTTTCCTCCTTTTCTTTCTCTAAACTATTTTTTTTTTTTTTCTTTTCCTTAACTGTTCTTTTTTTTTTTTTTTTTTTTGCCCAACAAAAATTGGGTTCAACTTGATAGAGAATGAAAATTGTTATACTGTTATGGCGAAACGGCGTGGGGTAGTTTACGCGACGATACGGCGACGCGGTTGGTTCAGCCAGCCGCAGGGACGATACTGAGTGAATCACGAGTTGACTGACGCGGCGCAGGGCGCCGGGACGCTCAGCCCCTTTGCTTCGACCGACTGGGCGACGCGGAGAGAGAAGAGAGGAGAGAGGAGAGAAGAGAGACTAGGGAAAGGGACTCCCTCTTAAAATTCTTTCCACTTTCATCGTCGACGACGAAAATCTAACCCTGCAGTATGAGCTATGAAGAAAAAGAAGAAAATCTAATGTCAAGTTCACAATAACTATATATATATATATATATATATATATATATAGGTATAATAATGAAATTTCTAGAAATGAACTTTACCAAATAATATTGTATGAAAAAAAATTTGACACACATTTCGAAGGGTTGTTCACAACCGAGGTGAATAATACACAGGTATCTTGTTTTAGGCCCTTATTCTACGTGATATCATCGACAAATCTCCGTGTTAAAGAACTTCGCATCTCACATCATGTGGCCAAAATAATAGATCGAAGTAAGCTCTGTAAAAATGACATGGGTCAACTGTTGACCCAATTCAAAGGTCAATTTTAGTCCAAACTGGATCCGACTTCGCTAGCCTACTCAATACTAATGTAATTCTAGCGCGGACTAGGATTGTCAAAAAATATTTCATTTTTCATACAGTTTCAGATTTTTGAAGTCCGTGTACCGAAGAATACGAAAGTTTGAATTTTCTCGAATTTTTTTCAAGTCAGACGCGACAAATATTTTTCAAAATTTTTAGTACACGCTATATCCACGCGCGAGGACTACGTGTACGAGAAATTACAGATCGATCGAACTAATTGTTGCTCAGTTATCGCGTCCGCAATTAAACCGTGTCATTTTTACAGAGCTAATATCGATCTTTGCTGATAGCCACATGATGTGACATGCGAGATTTTTTAACGCTTACGATCCCCCGAAAAACTTGTCTAATTTTTACAACGTGCATGAACACAAGTATATTGTAACCCATTAATCACTTCAATCTCATCAATAGAATCGAATATTAACAATGGGTTTGATAATAATTCTATTCAATATAATAATCGAATGACGGGAATAACTTTTTATAGAGTAATAATTTATTATATACCTACATAGGATAGCCTATATATGTATATACTAATTATAATCGAACCAAATATACATCCGGATGAATTTGACGATTTAATTACCACCGCGCAACACTGTGACTATTAATAGAAAATTTATCGTAATCATTCACGTATAGTATTTCGGATTAGGTATTTGATTTTGAAATATTTATGACAAAAAGGTTATTCAGTATAATTTTACGATGTGTGTAACATAATTTTCCACACGGCGTGCGCAAAGTTAGATTTTTCGCACGCTCCGCGTGCATAAAATTCAACTTAACGCGCGCTGTGTTGAAAAATGAAGTTCGATACACGTGCGAAAGATAATTCTCGACTCGTGTGATTGTCACCCTCTCTTCGCTCGGGCGAAAAACTTCAAATTCGTCCGAGAATCAACACTTTCGCACTAGTATCGAAAAGTACTATTTTTGGTCTATAATATAATATGAGAAGCTCGGTGAATATTGATCATTTTTATACTTATGTAGACGATTATATGCGATATTAATGAAATGATGATTTTATAATCGTTAATGGTTTACCGGGAGGTTGTTAATCACGATCTAAGCTTTAGCTTCTGCGCTAATCCGTTGGAAGAAATTAATTATTTCAGTGTTGAGGTGAAACAGAGTGTTTCTGAAACTGCTTGAGGTTTTCCTCTATTAATACCAAAATTTTGATGAAATATTTTAGTGTTTAACTAGATTGGAATACGAAGTATTAGAGTATATATATATATATATTCTACCTTATACACACACAGAAAGAAAGGGTAACTTGATTCAAGAAAATTTTGCGGTCCAAAAATGGAGACCGAAATTTTCTTGGATCAAATCAAAAATTTTCTCGAGCCAAGAAAATTGTGCCAATTTTCTTGGTTCGAGAAAATTTTTGATTTGATCCGAGAAAATTTCGGTCTCCATTTTTGGACCGCAAAATTTTCTTGAATCAAGTTACCCTTTCTTTCTGTGCACCCTCTACGTATCTACAAGCTTTGATAAATAATAACCAGTCTAAATTTGCTTCATATACAACATCCCCTGACATGGAAATGACATGCGAAACAAGCCAGATTGTAAAATTAAACGCCCAACATCTTTATAGGGATGAAAAAATATGTGAAATAATTTCCTGTGTTATGTAAACTCAGATTCTAATTTTTCATTTTTCTTTATTCTTTTTTTTTTTTTCTTTTTTTCTTCATCTCTTTATTCTTGTTTTTCTTTTTTCACCCTCATATTTAGCATCCCCTCAAGTTAAGCGACAAATTTTTTTTTTTTTTTTATTTTAATTAAGTTCCATAGGAAAAAATTGAAAATCAAATTTTCTCCCGCACAATTCTGTTTTTTTTTTTTTTTTTTTTTTTTTCTTTTTTTTTCTTTTCCACAGCTCGAACCTCGAAGTATTGATACATGAGAAAGAGACAAAAATAGTAAAAAGTATTTAGCAACGTTTGAGAAACTTTTTTTTTCTTTTTTTTTTTTTTTTTTTTTTTACGCAAACGAGTTACGTTATTTTCATTGAAGTTAGGGGCGGTTTTTTAGGGGATTCGAAAACCTGTAGCAAGTTTATTCGAACTTCTAGGTTTTTCTCGATTATATGAGAGGTAACTTTGTCAGGTCCTCGACCGTGACCCAAGAAATCGATAGTCAAGCAACGGATGCAGATTTCGCATCCCGTTCTTTGCCAGCTCTATACCCCGCGCGAAGAGCGAACGCGATTCGACGAACGCTTTTGAAGTTGAAAAAGCTGAAAAAAGGTCTCACGCACGAGTGCCTCTCTCACACTATAGACACTTTCTTTATTCTTCCAATAGCAAGAAATTTTTTTTATTTATTTTTATTTTTATTTTTTTTTTCAATAATCTAAAAAAAAAAGAAGAAGATAGAGAAAAAATAAATAAATAAATAAATAAATAAATATATTTTTTTTTTTTAACGCGTTCTTGAAATTATTTATATAATATAGTACCGCGTACGTGCGAAAGTTGTTGATGATCGCAGAGAAAGAGACAGGTTTTTCGCTAATGCGATATCGATAATGGTTAATGATACCATTCTATACGAATTACATAATTCATTAGACGCGCGAAAGAAGATTGGCAGTCGATATTATTGATTATTGGTACTATATCGCGAGTCGAAAGAAAGGTCAGAAGAACGTTTGACGAGAGGTGAAATCGTAAAGACACTTTGATGTGTTTTTTTTTTTTTTTTTTCATTTTTTATTATTATTATTTTCATATCCATTAAAATATCTGCTCCAGATTTTCACGAATTCGTATATATATATATATATATATATACATCTTTGATGGAATTATATGTATACTGTAACAGCATAAAAAAAAAAAAAAAGAATGTCTCGTCGAGGATAATATAATATAAGGAATTTGAAGACACACAAAATTCTGTGTATATAATTAAAAATTGAAATTGAAAATTGAAAATTGAAAATTGAAAATTGAAAATTGAAAATTGAAAATTGAAAATTGAAAATTGAAAATTGAAAATTGAAACGCAAATTAATTTATCCCTCGAACTAACAAGACGTGGAAAACATCCATGGATTTATCTATCTTGTCAATATCATTTCCTTCTTACTCATCGTCGCATGAAACTTCATCATAGAATTTATTCTGATTCGTTCCGCGAATCAATACTTCATTATTTCTCCCGATTCTTTTGATTATTTTCATTCTTATCTCTGAATCTGCTAGGTATTTCGTTTTTCTGCTGCGGTATATACTATATCTGGTTGATTTTTGTTCCCGTGCGAATATAGTATAGGTGGAAAGAAAAAGTTCGGAATTACAAAAAAAAAAAAAAAGCAAAAAAATCTCGTTTTCAGATACTAAATCGATTTTCGACACTCCGTTCCACAGCCACTATGCCAGTACCTACCTACTACCTTGTTTTATGGACCGAAAGCCTGCAGAGCCAGAGCCGCGAGCTAACCCTGGGACCTTTAATGTATCCGAACGCGTTTGTGCCCCGTGAAACTCAACGATTCGTTTAATTTTTTTTCCCTTTTTTCCGCGCACAGCGAGTAAAGCGTTAATTCAACAATACGAGCCTATCGTTCCGTGCAACCGCATGACTCGGAAGATTTGTGACCGTCGAATTTCCGATTCAAATAATTAATATTCACGTACTACGTATGTACATGCGGTGGAAGTAGGAAATACGTAGAAACTCGCAAGGTCTTTTCGTCGAGCGTAATCAATGTTTCATTTGAGATATTATAAATTTTAATTAATCTTCGCATCGCACCAGGGTCGTTTGAAAAATAGAAAAAAAAAAAAACCTATTTAATATACAAAGATACTGTTTGTTCATTCACATCTCTTTTATAAACCTGAGGTCATAAATGTACAAGAACGTCGCGTTTTGAATTTTAACCATTTAAATTTTCAGGATAATCAGCGTCAGTTGATCATCATCAAAGAATGAAATTAAAACGGAGATAATATGATCCACTGCATGCAGCGCAGCCACGCAGCACTTTTTAATCCAATTTCTTTCATCCTCATTATAATTTACTTTCTTTTGAACTTATACTTTTCGTATTATCCTTTTTCGTATTTTTATCCTTCATATATTCTTCTATTCTACTTACGTCTTATTCTAGATTTTTTTTTTTTTTTTTTTTAAGGACGATAACGATAACTTATAACGACGAAGTGAATCCAACATATTATAGGTACATTAGGGTGTGCAAAAAAAAAAAAAATTCAAACGCACATCAACATTCCGGTAGAGCATCTCAAATAGAATATCTCAGCCAAATATGAGCTCTTAATATTGATATTTAGAACTGCCTAATTTTGTTACTAATTTTAGTTACTAATTTTAGTTACTAATTTTAGTTACTAATTTTAGTTACTAATTTTAGTTACTAATTTTAGTTACTAATTTTAGTTACTAATTTTAGTTACTAAAATAGGCAGTTCTAAATATCAATATTAAGAGCTCACATTTGGCTGAGATGTTCTATTTGAGATGCTCTACCGAAATTTTGATGCGCGGTTGAAAAATAAATTGTTTTTCCCAGAGTCGTATGACTCTATGACGTTATGACTCAATGTTTATAGGCGAATATCTCTTAATCGGTGAGAGTTAGGAAAATTCTATCTCAGTACTTTTTTGTAGAGCGTGAAATTTCCTATAAGAATCTGTATTCAGATAGTTTCTAAATCAAGCCGGTTACGAGAAAAAACAATTCGAAAATTTTCCGATTTTTTTTTTTTTTTTTCACGTGTTATTCAAATCAAAAATGGGAAAACTGAGTTAGGCAGTTCTAAATATAAATATTAAGAGCTCATATTTGGCTGAGATATTCTGTTTGAGATGCTCTACCGGAATGTTGATGTGCGTTTGAATTTTTTTTTTTTTTTTTTTTTTCTGCACACCCTAAGGTACATACAGGAAACTAACGCATCAATTCCGATTAATTAACAACATTTAATCGAGGATTTAGTCCACAGAGACTAATGCTCGTTGATTAGTCCACGGCTCCTAGGAGAGGACACGTTGTTAGTTAGGTGTTAAATTCACACCTTGACCCCGGAACTTGACTTGGTTTCAACTATCCATTTACCTATAAGCAGCCAGGTCAATTCGTTGGGGGTGATGTCAAAGTTCCAAATTTCGAAGGTTCCAAACGGTCATAAATTTCCATAATTTATTTCACGACAATATGGTTTCGAGTTTACGCAGAAATGTTGAATTTCGGTATATATATAATTTCTTAGGATGTGAAGACAGAAAATATAGTTCATTATATATAATCGAGACTAATCTTTACGAAAACCCATTTTATCTCTACTTCAATCGATTTTGGAACTTTTTTTTTTTTTTTTTTTTTGCACAAATTAAAATTCAAGATGATTAGTTTGACCCCTTATTGGTTTCGATACGATCGATTTTTGAAACTTTCGGAATTTTGAACCTGCGGTGTTGTGCGTTTTAAAAAATTTTCAAATTCTGTAAAAACTGTGAGAATCGAAGAAGACCCGTGCAGAGGGAATATAGAACGAATAAACTAAAATAACGCGTTATGCAATTTCATGAGTATAGGTATACCTAGGTAATAATATTAATGAAAATTAGACAAGTGCAGTGAAATAGAAGAACGATGAATAGAAAATCGCCGGACCGAAAATTGAATAAAAATGATGATAGAGTTTTTTCCTTTTTTTCTTTTTTTTTTCTTTTGTGTTTTTAGACACAATTTCGTCGCTTTTTTTTATTCCGAAAACGGAATACCTATACTTCCGTATGAATAAAATAATCGTTCTAAACTATGTAACCGCGAATATCCCGGATGTTTGCAAAGTGTTGTTTTCGTGTGATAATTAAATAAATTGAATCACGAATACGGGATATGCGGGATATGCGGGATACGGGATACAGCAGGTAACAGCAGTGCCAGTTGTTATACCTATACGATACGGTCGAAGAGATATAAAGGTCAATTGAAAAACTATATATAATGTGTTAGTAAATTGTGCATCGCAGTACTCTACGAGGTAGAAAGGAGAAGAAAAAAAAAAAAAAAAAAAAAAATGAAATCAAATAAAATGAAATGAAAAGAGAATAAAATAAAAAATAAAATATATATAATAATAATTTATGAGCCAAGAAAATTTTGCGATCCAAAAATGAAGACCGAAATTTTCTCGGATCAAATCAAAAATTTTCTCGAACCAAGAAAATGTGGAAAATTTTGCGGTCCAAAAATGAAGACCGAAATTTTCTCGGATCAAATCAAAAATTTTTCTCGAACCAAGAAAATTTGGAAAATTTTCTTGGTTCGAGAAAAATTTTTGATTTGATCCGAGAAAATTTCGGTCTTCATTTTTGGAGCACAAAATTATCTTGAATCAAGTCAACCTTTAGGAAATGTTCGTTTTTTTTTTTCTTTCTTCGTCGTCGTCTTCTTCTTCTCTCAATTTACCTAATCGTGTTATAGGCGTAATAAAGATTTTTGAGATCAGTATAAGGTGCGACGCTTTACCTTCAACCCTTTTAACCTTTTAACCTTTCAACCGAAACCCTCCATTACTTCCTAGACTTTGAAAACCCCTCGAATTTACACCCTTCAAAGTTAATTACTAATTAGCTTCACGGACGTCGTTAAGTCCACCGCCGCCTACGTAGGCGCGCTGTTATAGTGGCCTTGCCTCGTCAGTTTCTCACCTTCTCTAATTCTCCTCGTTATCACGGGTGACATGTAACACCCATCTCGCTCACACCACTAAAGGTGACCATCGAGGATTATTGCTACGTGAAAAAAAAGAAAAACCACATTCAACAAAAAAAAAAAAAATTACAAAAAATAGAAAAAAGAAAAAAGAAAAAACGGGAAAAGGTGCAACGGGGTACAATTCCGCGAATCTTCACGACCGTGATAGTAATTAAAAAAAATCTATGAACCTGGTACCTACTCTGTTCTGTTTTTTTTTTTTTTTTCAAACTTAAGGGGATCAGTACAACCAAAGTTCATTTCACATGAAAATATTTTTCTTTTTCAAAATCATGTGTCGTAAGGATTTCAGAGCACCGTTGGACCGATTCGGGTCATCTTGGATTCATTTTCTTCAGAAAACAAATCCTCATCATGTGGATGTAGGAATTTTGAAAATTTTTCGTTTTGGCCAAGTTATTTAAGAAATGAGTGATAATAATTTTTGCAAATTTGGTAAATTGATCATAACTTGTGACATAATTTTTTATTTTAAAATTCCTACATTCACATGATGAGGATTTGTTTTCTGAAGAAAATAAATCCAAGATGACCTGAATCGGTCGAAAGGTGCTCTAAAATCCTTACGACACATGATTTTGAAAAAGAAAAATATTTCGAATTTTCAATTCGCTCAAACTATGAAATTTTCGGATTAACAGTCAGGCTAGACTCCTTCCAGACACAAATCCACGCGTTATACGATATGTGTATAGAAGTAAGAAGTTTCTAGACGTGCCAAAAAGTAAAGTCGCGTGTAACTATACCTTATACCGCGAACTCGAAACTGCGTGTCTAAACGTCAAGTATACGAAGTAAGTAACTTTAATATACTATAAGTGTCGGTTGTTTATTTAAGGACAAGCTGTCTCGCCAAAAGACACACACATATACAATATATATATGCGATGTGACATGGAGCTACAAGGAAAAGTTGAGAATTCCAGGAAAATGATTTTTGTCAGAAAAAAAAAGTAATAAAAAGAAATAAAGAGAAAAAAGAAGAAAAAAGTGTCCCAAGTTATTGTAACTCGATTATATTAATAATATGAATAAAAAATCTTAGATTGATTGGTGAGAAAAGCAATCGTAAAAAATCTTTGTATACTTAGGTACGTTTCGAATCCATAATCGAGAAATTTAGTCTGTATCCTATATAGTTGATCGATTCGGAAAAAGAACGAAAAAAAAAAATTGAAAAAAATAATAACGTAAATACAAATTGTTTGAAAAGGGTTGAAATTTTGATTTTTCATTCTCGATGTATAAAACCTGTTTATAGAAACTATAACGTGTAAGAGTTTTTCTTCGACGGTACAACCGCAAGCTTTTTGCAATTCGGGTATGAATTGCGGTTCTGACAAATTTTGACTAAGTACCTACCATCTCCTTCGAAATCATGTTTCAATAGCCTGCCACAAATTAGTACATGGAATAAACGTATATATATATATATATATATATATATAGGTAGGTATAATTAAATACATTATACACTGTCCGACCTCTAGAATGGTTTGGGTCGTCGACGAAGGTTACTTGGACAAAGCCCTTGGGTCCAAACCACCCTCGAATCTCACCCCAATTTTAGTTTCAGTATTTCGATTGAATACGTGATATAATATAATATTCTAATGAAAATATCAATAAAATAGAAAAAGAAAGAAGAAAAAAAAAGATGATAGTAATTTCTTAGGTATAGAAAATATGAAAGGGGATGAAATTTTTTGTATTTTATGATACAAATTTTACACATTTCAATATAATTATGGAGATGAACGTTTATTCCTTCATCTCGTGACTACGCGACGCGATGTGACTAGATATTCATATAATATGGCGACAGTAGGTAGGTAGTACCTAAATTAATTGAGATTCAAATCTACCGTTTTGTGATTACGAGGGTAGTTCGGGGGTTGGGAATAATAATTGTGAGTTAGTACTGCGGGGATGAAAGAGGCTGATATAAAATGCAATCAGAGTGAAATTTAAATTTTCAGATTAAAATCGTCGTATAAGTATAATTTTCGAATAACAATTCGCGTCGCGAACTGTCCGATGCAGTTTTACTATGGGTGCAACTCGAGCGCGGTAAGACCGCTGCACAATCAGGGTTTTCTATGTATAATAAAACGTTTCTATGTGAAGGTTAATCCCGCGACGGCTTCGAAACCAGATGAGAAGATAATGAAATTGAAAAAAAAAAAAAAAAAAATAGAAAATGTGAAAATTAGTTTTCGTATTTATATAAATTATTAATATCTGTCACAATATTCTATTATAATAAATTATTATTATTTATTCTTATACGTCGCGCACAGTGAATTATGCAACCCGTTATCGCACTAGGATATAAATGTGCGGGGTAGGTATTCGTAGTAACGGTAGTAATAATAAAATAATTTTATGAATTTTTCAACCCATATTTTTATATAATATTCTCTCGAGTATAATACCGTGAAATGTGATAAAACCAAAAAAAAAAAAAAAAAAAAAAACAGTACAAAAATAAAGAATACGAAAAAGACTGATAGAAAGTATTAAAAATACCTACCTCAACTATTTTTCCCGCTGTTACTAATATTAATATGAGAATCTAAATTTATCGTGTACGATGTTTGCAAATTTGATTTTTCAAAATCATGTGTCGTAAGAATTTCAGAGCACCGTTGGACCGATTTAGGTCATCTTTGGTTCATTTTCTTCAGAAAACAAATCCTCATCATGTGAATGTAGGAATTTTGAAATTTTTTCGTTTTGGTCAAGTTATTTAAGAAATGAGTGATAATAATTTTTGCAAATTTGGTAAATTGATCATAACTTATTACATAATTTTTTATTTTCAAATTCCTACATTCACATGATGAGAATTTGTTTTCTGAAGAAAATGAATCCAAGATGACCTGAATCGGTCCAACGGTGCTCTAAAATCCTTACGACACATGATTTTGAAAAAGAAAAATATTTTCATGTGAAATGAACTTTGGTCATGAAATAAATTGATTTCGGACTATGATAATTTCTCGAAAATTCGCTGTACTGGTCCCTTTAAAGCTGAATTGCCTACTTCGCTCCGGTCTTTCGTATCTAATTCTTTAAAATGACGATGAGGTAGGTAGGTTGGTGCACAAACAATAATTAACTTCGTTAACGCGACGCGTTGAAAATGTTTGAAAAAAAAAAAAAAAAAAATGTATATATATATATATATATAAAAGAGAGAAAGAGAGAAAGAAGAAAGAAAAGAGGAACTGAACTAAACTAAACTGAACTGAACTGAACTGAACTGAGCTAAGCTAAGGTTAAGCCCAAGTTAAGCTAAGCTGAGCTGAGCTACCTAAACGAAGTTGAGCTAAAATTTTGCGCCTCTTTTTATCTATAGAATGAGGTAAAACTAGCGAAACAACGAACTTGACTGTCCGCGTCAGCCGAGCGGACAACGCGCACGGCACGGCATGGTGTGGCGTGGCGTGCAGGCGCGGCGTGGCATAGCCAACGCTGCAGTTCCTCTCGTTGCAGAAATACCCTTTCTGTGGCTGTTTTCGCTCGACTGAATACTTCATCAACCGTCTGTCCCGCATGCACTAGCTCTACCTAGTATAGCTAACGGTACACCAACCCTTGCCTAGGTTCTACTATACTAACTACGGCATATTCTTGGCTGTCACAGAGTTTCCTCGGCACGTGCAGCACCAGCAGCATTAGCAGCACGTCACGCTCATATAGATACCTATATCTACATAATATATAATACACATATGAATTTGACTCGTATGATAAAGTTTGTCGAAACGTATCTCAAACTTTTACGCGTATTTCTTTATAAGAAAAGTAATTTTTTTTTTTTTTGTTTTTTTTTTTTCATCATTTCTGTTTATCGATAAAAATGAATTTCAAGTACCTGAATCGAATACCTACCCGAATCGAAATAAAAAATAATTATATATAGTTTAAGAATTTTGTTCTTATACTTGGTAGATGTAGAATATATCGACGCCCGATACGAATAACAGCACATTTCAGATTCCGGATGGAAAACATGCTCTTTTTCACCCGGAATTGGAAATGCGCTGTTATTCGTATCGGGCGTCGATAATTTTTAAAAAAAGGTCAACTTGAGCCAAAAAAATTATTCTCGATTCAAGATAATTTTGCGGTCCAAAAATGAAGACCGAAATTTTCTCGGATCAAATCAAAAATTTTTCTCGAATCAAGAAAATTTTCCAAATTTTCTTGATTCGAGAAAATTTTTGATTTGATCCGAGAAAATTTCGGTCTTCATTTTTGGACCGCAAAATTATCTTGAATCAAGTCAACCTTTCTTTCTGTGTAGTTGCGCGGTGCGATGCAATGCGATGCGGCGATGCATGGCATATATTTGCACGAGGCTGAATAGTTGCGATACGTATTCATCCGTGACTTCTCCATTTAATCAGTATGGTTGCAGCCTCGCATTTAATCATATCAGCAACCGGTGGTTTAACCCCTTTGTTCAAAACCATATCTCGTGGGGAAAACCCCGCGCAACGTTATATGTATGCAGTAGCTACGAATCTCATTACGCACCTACATAATATATATCTATTATATTACATCTAATTACGCAGTGAAGAATTATCTTCGCGATTTGTCCTTTTTTTTTTTTTTTTTTCTACGAATCTTATATCATGACGTTTCTTTTGATTCGTTATTTAATTTTGTCGATAATATTATATCGGGGAAGAAATTTTTGGCGAAAATATTGATGAATATATACCCTGAGTGTATATGGTGTGTGTACCTATGCAGGTCAGCACGTTAACAACCAGCGATTCTAGGATGGGTATTTGATTTAATTAAAACTACCTTCCGATCCAGGAAGAGAGGTAGAGAATAAAGCGCTAATTACGTTCAATAATGAACAACGTAGCATGAACTAATCATACGGGTACGTAGCGCGCAGACAGAAACGATCCCGAACGAGTTGTGACAGCTGCAGGTAGACTTTGACAATATATACAATATTTACATTTATTAGGGTGGTCTGTAATTCGTTACTATATATACCCCAATAAATGTAGATATTACCTAGAAAACATAAAAAAATATCTGTGTACCTACTCTGCACTCTTTGACTACCGTATGTATGAGACCGGTTAAAAAAAATCGACTATTCTTTTTTTTTTTTTCAATTTTCGCATTGAAATACTTTCGGGGGGGTGAAAAAAGATGCCTGTTAAAAGCGGAGCTCTTAATATTAAGATTTAGAGGTGGCTCATCGCGGATTTCTATTTTCAATTTAAATAGCATAGGAATTTTTTTTTTTTTTTTTTCTTCAGAATTTCGTAGCTCACAAGCTAATGAACAAATCCAAATGACTCTTACATATTTTGATAGGGGATTGAACACTATAAAAAATGTATCTATCATTGTGGAAAAAAAAATCACAAAAAAAAAATAGTTGACTTAATTATAAATTGAACTTTGAGCTTGAATAACTTTGGAAGGAGTCAATTTATCAAAAAATGATAAGAGAAGCTTTTTGTAGAGTGTTCAATTTCCTATGAAAATATGTATGAGTCATTTGGATTTGTTCATTGGTTTGTGAGCTACAAAATTATAAAAAAAAAAAAAAAAATTCCTATGCTATTTAAATGGAAAATAGAAATCCGCGATGTGCGACCTCTAAATGTTAATATTAAGACCTCCGCTTTTAACAGGCATTTTTTTTCAGCCCCTCGAAAGTATTTCAATGCGAAAATTGACAAAAAAAGAATAGTCGATTTTTTTGAACGAAAAAAAAAAAAAACTAAATTTGATTTTCCTTTCCATTTTTTTTTTTTTTTTGTTTTTGTTTTATTCGAAAGACACTTGGACCTGTACAGACAGAGTTTACTCACCGATTGGTATACAGATCGTGATCATAGTTATACTTGAAACTGCGGTAGTAGCGATAACTTACCTGAAACAGAGAAAAAAAGAGAGAAAAAAAATTAAAAATCAGTTTTGTTTTATTAAATAATAGTTTTTTCTAAATAGGGGGAAAAAAAAAATTGTCCACATGTTAAAAATCGAAAAAGGCTCAGTCGCATTCAATCCCTAATTTAGCGATAAAGAGGGGAAAAAAAAAAAGACGAAAAAATGAAGCAATTCGCTCTTGTCAGGTCTGTTAGGGGTGCATCACATCCCTCGTTGTAACACACGATTATAGGTAGGTGCATACCTATATATATAGCGATCATTGAACAGAGAAGAGCCGAAAGGGTGAATCCGCGACTCCCGTCTAGACAAAATCAATGAGACCTCAACCCTCACTGAGGGGTTCCTACTAATGCCCTAACGTGCATATGAACTGGTAGTGATGAGATGTGTGGGTGGGCTGCTGGTTCCTGAGGGGTACCAAGATATAACGTACTATACTCTATATAGTCTCATCTTTCTCATTTCCGGTCGCGTCGCGGTAATTTCAACCATCCTTCTCGACGACGAGATGCGACGCCCAGCATCCCTGTGCCATATAACCACTCTCTCTCTTTCCCTTTCTCTCTCTATCTTTCTCTTTCTCTATTCTGTTCATCCCCCGATCATACGAAACTCCAGCTCTCTTTCTACACCCTACAGTTTAGTACTCGAACATTTTCACCCCACACACGAAATTATTTGCACTTACTAGAGAGTGGAATACAAATTTATGCTGCAAATTTCTTATTCGAATGATCTGATTAGATCAGATCAGATCAAACTAGATCTGATCACATCACATCATCTCGCGCTTATTCCCTCCGTCATTATATTCACATTTTCAAGTAATTCAGAATATTTGACACGGTGTGAACGGCGGACGGATTTGCACCCTATTTTTGATACCCCACTATATACCTACCCGTTTAATGCGCAGGATATCGTCGTTAAAATTATTTATGAATTCAATTTTAGGACCAATTCTCGTGGCTATTACAACATGGACGCGGTTTATGCGGATGTCATATCGAAAAAGACCATCCGCAGAAATTATTTTACACTGTTAAAATAAGTTTCCCGCAGCACATTTTATCAATGATGCATCGATTTTCGTTCAGTTTTACACGGAAATAATTTTTTTTTTCTTTTTTTTTTTGCAAATCACTCCATTTACTCAGTTTTTTTCTCTTCCTTTTTTTTCATAGCTGATTACTCGTACTTCGAGACACACTTAAAAATTATTTCAGATTTTCACGGAGCTTATCGAATTACATGGATCGATTACACCGAAGAAAAAGCGGCTGACATAGAATACACGCAAAAAAAAAAAAAGCTGTCAAATTTACTATTTAGTCAGTAAATATAGGGACAGCACTTTTTTGCAGTAGAAATTATCACAATTGTGGTGACATTCACTCATGTAGACATTGAGTCTCTCGCCACTTGCTTCAATGTACCCAATACTACAATTGTGATAATTTCTACTGCAAAAAAGTGCAGTCCTTATATTTACTGCTCACATAGTAAATTTGACAGCACTTTTTTTTGCGTGTACAGTTCTCGCATCATTCAGCGAATCTGGAGGAAATACTCAACGCATCGATGTAATTTCGGTGCAAACCGATGATTTTCGATAAATTTCATTTTTAGATACGAAAATTTTTGACTTCGGACAGTTTTTTGGACTTCATGTAATACTCATTTCTTTTTTGTTGTTGTTTTTCTTAATCCTCGAGAAGAATAAGTATTCTGCTTTTTTGTTCCTATAGTTTACTTTTTCCTTTTTCCTTTTTACTTTTTCCCGTAAAGAAAATTTGTGTCTTCTATATAAACGCGAAGATTCCAATGACTGAATCGAATTACGCCCGCAGAGTCTGCCAAATGTGTTTTCATGAGACACAGTTAATGTGCAAAACTTTGTTAATATCCAGAAGAAATGTTTTGTGCGAAAAATAATATAAGGTACAGAAATAATATAGTTAGTTATATCTTTCACCAAAGTTATGTACAAACAAATAAAATTATATCGTAGTCTGTGCAGATATCATTGAAATTGATGTAATAATTCAAAGGTAACATCAAAAAATCAGACTTAATACTTCCGAGGTAATAAAATCTTTGCTAAAAGATTCCATCTTTTTTTTATTCTTATTCTTATTTTTTTTTTTTTTTCGTCACGCGCCTGCGTACCATTGCAGACGAATCGGTATACTATGGTATACCTACATATTCCGTTGTAAATAATTCAAGAGAATCGATTTCCGGTAGGAATTATATTACTTACAATTTTCAATATATCATAAAGGACACAGATGTTTGTTCTGGAATAAAAATGTGCCATACCTTGCTCGGATATTTCCATTTTCATTTCCATTTCCATTTCCATATACATATAATATACATATATACCTAATATATACCTAATACGGTCGCGTACCTATTTCAAGCCGGTTAATAATTCTCTGTATAAACTTTAGCCAGATCATTTGAAATGCTAATTAAAATGTCAGGCGAAATGGACCCTCTGCTACTAGTACTCTGCACCGGTTCATTTTTAATGGACATCTCCAACCTGAAAAAAGTTCGAATTTCCAATTGGTGCAGAGACGAGATAGTGATAATTTTTTTATTTGGATTTACCTATTTTCAAATCTGACGTAGGGGAGAGTTGCCACTATTGGACCGCCACCTAAATTGGACCGTTTCAATTTGGTAATTTTTTGCAACTGTATCTTCTCAGTTTTGAGAATTGTAAAAATGGGTACCATCAGTACTAGAAATTCTCTAAACATTCCTATTTTTACAATTCTCAAAATCGAAGAGATACTGTTGCAAAAAATTACCAAATTGAAACGGTCCAATTTAGGTGGCGGTCCAACAGTGGCAACTCTCCCCTATATAATTATTATTAACCGAGTAATTCAAATTATCAAGAAACTAATTTCTAGTTTTATATATAATTTTCTGTAAATATTTTTAGAGAAAAGTGAAAAGCATATCAAAGACGGAGCTTATATGTACGACGATAATTAGTGGCTTGGCGAAGCGAAACTCAGAATTAACGTCGAGGGATTTTACGTTCATGATGAATAAGAGTAGGCGAGGAATTCCCTCGAGTAAGTGCACCAACATCAGACCTCTATATTAACCTCGTAAAACAAAACTTTCCGTAATTCTACCCCATCGTCAACCACGACCTTCGAGTTTACCATATAGTTTCGAATGAATCAAGTGTCAGATAATTAACACTCGAATTATACTGCAGTACAGATTCGTTAAATCGTCATTAATCTAACGATATTCGTGTGAATCCAAGAAAACAAAAAAAAAAAAAGAGTTCAGAGACTTTGTAGTGTCCATGACTTAAGGGGGACCACTAGTGTGAAATTTTTCAAAAGTCGATTTTTCATTTATTTGATGTTTCGATAGTCTATACCTTTCAAAATGACATTCTAAAATTTCAAGTACACATCTCAAATAGTTTTTGAGTTACAGCCATCATTTATAACCATGAAATCAGTAACTTAAACTTTGAACGCGTTTTCCCCGAAACTACATTTTTCAAATTTGCTGCAGTTGTAACTCGAAGACAAATCATCCGATCGATTTGATTCTTATTGCAGCTTCTTTTATAAATGTTTCTCCGTACCATGAACCTTCAGTTTTTCGATCGAATGAAAAATGTAACTTTGGCAGGCCAAAAATCATCAAATTTTCGCGCGAAATTTGAACTTTTTTTTTTAAACTCTGCCATTTTGTTAAATTTCAATTTTTTTCAAAACCCGAGGTTGATGGTACGGGAAATACCTTCTAGTTTCATAAACTTGTTGGTTTTTTAGATTTCAGGCACTGTGAAGGTCTCCATCATTGCAGCAGTGGGGGTACTTTTTTTTTGACCCTTGGGAGATTGCGGATAACTCCCTGAATTTTTAATTTTTTAATCTAAAAATTTTATGAGAGATTCAGTATATATCTACAATTATATACTCGAAACATTAAAACATTCCATGCAGTAGTTTTCTTCAAAAAAATTCCCAAAAATCACCTTTTTTTCAGGCGGTCACACTAGTGGTCCCCCTTAAAATTGATCAGGAAACAGAAATCATTCCATGTAACAGCTGGTGCAGGAACACTTCGGTGAAAAATCACCCTCGATCGTTGGGATAGTTTGATAAAGGGAGAAGAAGAAGAAGAAAAAATTAGCTGATTGAAGGAATAATGGGATTCGGACGTGACCCCCTTTAACGTAAATCGAATCAGCGAGTAGACTGCGAGCTATATGATGGAATGGTGAGGTGAATTGCACGACGTTCATCAGCGATCGTACCAAATGAGAAATAGTCTTGTATATATATGTAGGTGTAATGCCCACCTACGTCTAGTCTATGAAACAGTGAAATCCAACGGGCAACCTATTTGCGATTAGTTATCGTAGTTAAATGGATGCTTGCATCGATCAATCGAGTGCATTAATCTGCGGTACCCAAATTCGCTGCAAATGGAAGGCTCAAGCTGAAGCACACGCGCTATACTAATCCGAGAGATTTCACCGCCTCGTTTTACCAGTTTATCAGAATTTGAATTTCATCAATTTTTAAATTCGACAACAAAATTTTGTCACTTCTTTCTGGGGCCGGGTTCAAATTCTGAAGTTTTTGGAAAAAGTGTTTGATCCTCGTTTCCAATTATTCAGACTAAATAAGCGATGTGAGAAAATAGTTAAACGAGTAAAGCATTTTTTTCACTTTTACAATATCTGACTGAATTTTCTGGACAAATCATAAATTTACTCGAACTCTTCAACCTTTCGCGCAGACTAGGTATATGGGTAAATTTTATTCTACACGATTTGATCGCATTTAGAAAATCCGAATCGAACAAGGATTGTATTTTATAGTTTACTCGAATATATCCCCACGATATTTTATAAGGTACCTATTCGTGTATATTTTATTCAAATAAAATACTATATCAAATTTTATAGCGACAAAATTTATGGACTTTGAGGATGTTAATCATTGTGGAATTTATTGAAACGCCTGCTTTCTGTCAGAAAAAAAAAAAGATTTATCGAGTTCTATCAATCTTACGTGATTTATTATTATTCTTATATTTATACAAATGATGGAATTCAATCTAATAAGAATAAAAACGAGTACATACTTGAAGCTGATAAAAATTTCAGTACTTGGAATTGATTTCAGGCTTTAATTTTTTTTTTTTTTTTTTTTTTTTTTTTTTGGGGGGGGGGGGGGGGGGACAAAACTCACATACTTCAATTTCATCGGATTTGGGCGCGAAAATACGACCTCGCTGATTAAGAATTTTGAGAATATAAAAGAAAGGCGTTCTTTACTCAGGAAACAAAATGAGAGATTCGATTTCCTCAAACGATGAAATAAATCCGTCTCTTTCCGAGGGGAAATACGATTTTGGTAAAACTATGTTCTCTGATTCGAGATATCCGCTCGGTAAATCCCGCATGAAAGCGGCCCTAGCCCATTTCTCACGAAATATATTTGACGATGAATATCTTGTCTGAAAGCCCCTTGATATCCTTCAATAATACCTTACCGGACCTCCGTCTTACGGTTCGCTGAATACCTTATATACCTTACTCGGAGACAATTTCTAAGTAACAATAATCAAGATCGAATCGATTGGGAGAACAAAGCCTGTGGGGATTTACCATTCATTAGATTTATACTAAATTTTCACCTGAATAGAAATCGCGTTATTTCATACAATATTCTCTGTACCACATATATATCTAAAGTCTGTACCTATCTATACGTGTTCAACGATGGATTAGATCCTTTTGCTTCTGGTTTATAACCGGGATTTAATCCAAAGCCAAAATTGTTTAAACAATCAAATTAGCGGATAAGTTGTGCAGGAATCCACAGTTAATCACGTAGGACTATGTCAGAGCCTTTCGTTTGACTGAAACTCGCTGGTAAATAGCTCTGGATATCCAAGGCAAGGAGGGATTCGCTGGAAGCAGGCAAACACCTAGAAAGCTTAGTTCCACCGAGGATATAGGGAGGCTAGGGAGGATAACACCAGGATATAATTCGTCAAGCGAGAACCAAGGATCGCGAGCGAGAATGAAAATGGGCAAATCCCCGGTGTTCCTACCTCCGAGAATAGCGCGGGTCTCGAAGGGATATAAAATAAAGAAAACTAACGAAAACCTCCCTTTTCTATCAATTTAATCACACCCTATACTCGGCAGTAACAAATTTATGGATCTAGGGACGTCTAACGAAGAGAAATCGATTCTATCCTTCCCTCAATTTATTAACCTACTTACTTAAATATTTTTTTCTTCAAACTGCAGATCGGAATAATACATTTATTTTTTTCTTATCATATCATATATTTTCGACGCCCGATACGAATAACAGCACATTTCAGATTCCGGATGAAAAAGAGCACGTTTCAAATTCCGGGTGGAAAAGAGCACATTTTCAGATTCCGGGTGGAAAAGAACACGTTTCAGATTGAGAATGAAAAATAGCACGTTTCAGATTCATTCGAAAACTAGCACAATTCGGGCGAAGCGAATATTACTCATTAGTAAGTGTCAGGTAGGTTTATTATGAAATTTGAAATGCACAATTATGCACAAAAACTCGATTCAATTTTATCATTGAATGATTAATTCAATCTTATAATAAACCTACCTGACACTTGCTAGTAAGTAATATTCGATTAAACCTGAATTGTGCTAGTTTTCGAGTGAATCTGAAACGTGCTATTTTTCATTCTCAATCTGAAACGTGTTCTTTTCCATCCGGAATCTGAAACATGCTCTTTTTCACTCGGAATCTGAAACGTGCTCTTTTCTACCTGGAATTTGAAACGTGCTCTTTTTCACCCGGAATCTGAAATGTGCTGTTATTCGTATCGGGCGTCGATATCATGAAAATGTTTTTCCCATATTTTTGAAAAATACATTTTTCGAATAGTTCTCATGAGAGCTGCTACTAATTGGCTGTGGTTTTGTAGCATATATAGGTACACACCAGCTCTGCGGGAGTTGTAGACGATGCGTAGTTCCGACATCAAAGATGTTCTATATAATATACGGAAGATAGCTGTAGGAAGAAGCTTTGCAAGAGTTGGTAAAGGAGGCTGTCAGGGTTCTCACGTAACTCTCATGAGGGTATAATATAACTTTGTTCGTTCAAAGTTTATATTTCTGCACCACATATTTCGTGGATAGGGGTACATTGAGTCTCGACTGTTTGAGAAATCCAGACAAGAGAGAGCTTTGAGAGGCATACTAGTATACTAGTTCTCTCCATCTCATTTTTACATTTTCTTACAAATAATTTCATTTCAATTTCAATAATTGCGTTCATTTTTTTTTTTTTTTTTTTTTTTACAAATGAAAGAGCAATAATCTTCTGCACCCTTAGGGTATAAGAGGGGTTCTAGATATAGATATTATAACATCTGTTTACGAAGACGAATACCGTTTTCTTCTTCATCCCTGCCTGAGCATTATAGCAGAGCAGAGGAGATGTTATGATTTGTTATATAGAAGAACGGTCGTCGTCGTTGAAGAAGACGAGGTCTGGCAATGGCGATGGGTGTACCTAATATCATCACCGTCGTACCAAATTTTGTACAAAGGTAGACGCGTTGATAACTAACAAAATGAAATTTCACCCGATGGAAGTAAATCTGAGGGACGAGTTTCTGCTACAACTGACTTGGTTAAATCCCTGACACAACGCATTTATTTTCATTCGGGTAGCTGGTATTATAGCTAAACGCCACGGCTATTCTTCTTTCGTTCACCATTCCGGAGTTCATAGATCTTAATGTTCATTCTCTTATTTTTTTTTATTTTTTTTTTTTATTTTTTTTCCAACGGGGATAAAGACTTTCAACATTAGCGATTAATCGCGAAACTGGTTTTATTATAGTCTAGTAAATTTTACCCTATAGTATTTCAAAGCCCTTAATTATGTTCAAGGTTCAAATTAGTTCTAATGTTCAAACATCGCAGCATTACGATTTACGAGGTACAAAGCAAAGTTTAACCAGTATCTAATTTAACTCGGAGTAAAACATTGCGGGAATCGAAATTAGCCAAGAACTATGCGTAGTGCGGTATTAGATAGAGGTAAACTATTCGGTTAATTATCAACTGTGATTAATATAATTCAACCCGCGCTATTTAAGACTCGGTCGTGTTCAATTTTTATTTAATAACTAATTCGGAAATTTTTTACCTATGTAATACCTAAAGTTCAAATATCTCATCTTATTTTCATATAAAAAAAAAAAGAAAAGAAGAAAAAATGAAAACAAAATTTATATGATAAAATAATCGTTTAGGTAAAAACGCGAGTTTTCGAGATGAAATTCTGAAACGATTTTCCATCTAGTTTACGTGAAAAAGTTTTCGAAAGAGTTTACAACAATCCGGTTATATATGTGTGTATAAAAAAAAAAAAAAAAAAAAAAAAACAGGGAAAAATCTTTGCGATAAAATTTAATATCTTCAAGTTTAAAAACTCGTAAAATAGCCGTTCTTAAACTTGACTAATATCGCTGCACCGGAGCGACAAGCGTTTTTTTTTTTGTTTTTTTTTTGTATTTTTAATTTTCTTTTCTTTTTTCAAATTGAACGAGAAAACAAATTTCAAGATTTCTGAAACTCATCTTCGAGAATATGCTATTATGAGTTGGCGGAAAAAAAAAAAAAAAAAAAAAAAATTATACAGACGATAAGAAAGTTGAAATTTTCTACACCCATATCACTCCCGATCTCATAAAGGAACTGACGATCAGAACTCATCTGCTGCAGCTAAAACTGTTTTTCGCGAATTTCGCGTAGCTGACAAATATGAAAAAAAAAAAAAAAAAAAAATGATAAAAATGAAAAAAAAAAAAAAAAAAAAAGGAATTTTCGTTTTTCTCGTTCATAGCGACCAAAAACCGTGACCCGAATATTTACGTTGAAAATTTTTTTTCACCGCTATCTGCGTTCACGTAGGCTAATTATTATTTATATATCGTCATCAGAAAAAATTGTTCAATATATAATCTAAACGAGATTTCGGTGCATACCTATACCTATATTTTATAGATGGGTGAAATATTTTTTTAATTAAAATATCGTGAAAGAAAAAAAGTCGTGTCTATATATGATGAATTCCACGCGGAGCGGACCAAAAAAGACCTAGATGTCACGGATTTTTCTCATTTTTGGATGACCTTTAGTACCCTCAGAATTAGCATTTTTTTATGTATGTACGACATATGTAGCTTTTGTTACCTATGGTGTACGAGCTGTTTAAGTTTTTCATTTTTTACGCTCTTGATGTCTTTGGAGGCAAATATCTTAGAAACGGTATGTCATATGAAAAAAGTAATGGGGTGGTGATTTGTAGTATTCTTCACTCTTTTTCACCTCAGCCCATGATCTTGCCCGTGACTATCGGAAAACATGTCGAAAAATCATTTTCCAATCCAAAATTCCATTTTTATCCACTTATGTCATTTTTAGGATTTTTCTCGTATTTTTTTTCGAAAAGCTCGGAAAATTTCCCATCGAATCACGTTTGTTTCGGAATGGGACACGGCTGCATTGATGCTGCGTTGATTTTTCGAAATGTCGAAAAAACGTTTTCCAACACAAAACTCTATTTTTATCCACTTATGTCATTTTTAAGATCTTTCTCGTATTTTTTTTCGAAAAGCTCGGAAAATTTCCTATCGAATCACGTTTGTTTTGGAATGGGACATTGAGGTCTTTTTGTGGTCCGCTCCGCGTGGAATCCATCATATATGTTAATTAAAAATTACTCTCTACAAATATAAAAGAGGAGGAAAATTTGTTACCCGTTTTTTTTTTTTTTTATTTATTTATTTATTTATTTTTTTTTTTTTATAAAATCAGTAAAATCGTTAATTTTTTAAATAGGAATGAAAAGAAAAAAAAAAGAAATGATAATATCGACCAATTACATTATTCACGTATAGTAATCTTGTCAAAGTGAAAATAAACTTTCTTTCTATAGAGGGAGTTGAGCTTTGAGCGAACGAGTTGGTTTGGTTTCCGCTCGAGTTTCCCGATTAGGTATGGGTTGAAAAAGTTTTTTAAAAGACGAGAAGTAAACAGGTTATATTTTCCCTATGAGATTAACCCGGGGCTCCGCAGTAGGTACCAGGATCTAAAGTAAAGTAAATTTCATCGCGAATCTAGCCACTAGTTTGTATATATATATAGGAGTCCGTATGTACCTACTCGTATTAATTCAAAACTCAATCTTTTCCGCACATTTGCTACAAACATCTAACTAGTATAGCTAAACGTAGGTATATATGTTTTTTTTTTTTTTTTTCTTTTTTTTTTTTTTCTACTTCTTTTTTTAAGGATATTCAAACAACTTTAATTACTTCCTCCGTATATAGCACGTAATACTGTAAAAAGTTTCGAAAATCCTCTTCAAATTTCGAGTGCTTTTAGAAAGGCAAAACTGATGAAAAAATAAAAATAAATAAAAATAAAAAGTAAACATTTTACAACATTTTTAACTGTTCGTTTAAGGGGACCAGTACAGCGACTTTTCGAGAAATTATCATAGTCCGAAATCAATTTATTTCATAACCAAAGTTCATTTCACATGAAAATATTTTTCTTTTACAAAATCATGTGTCGTAAGGATTTTAGAGCACCGTTGGACCGATTCAGGTCATCTTGGATTCATTTTCTTCAGAAAACAAATCCTCATCATGTGTATGTAGGAATTTAAAAATAAAAAATGATGTCATAAGTTATGATCAATTTACCAAATTTGCAAAAATTATTATCACTCATTTCTTAAATAACTTGACCAAAACGAAAAAATTTCAAAATTCCTACATTCACATAATGAGGATTTGTTTTCTGAAGAAAATGAATCCAAGATGACCTGAATCGGTCCAACGGTGTTCTGAAATCCTTACGACACATGATTTTGGAAAAGAAAAATTTTTCGATGTGAAATGAACTTCGGTTATGAAATAAATTGATTTCGGACTATGATAATAATTTTTCGAAAAGTCGCTGTACTGGTCCCCTTAAGAAATAGGGACCGTAGCGGAGTATATAAATATACGTGCCGTTTTATTCCATCTTCTTTATATAAAAGTCGACGATTTCATTAGAGGTATAGTATAAAATGTGTCGCTAATAATAAGCCGGAAGGTGGAGATGCAGACTGGTATTTGAATGCAAATTTCAATGAGTTTTACACACACACAGAAAAGCTTGAGCTCCGAGATATCCTGAAGGTTCTTCAACCTTTCTGGAATCCTCGACTGGAACGAGTCCAGGAATTAAGTTTCTCTCCTTTATATTCTATTCAGATTCTCTATTATTTTAATTTAACATCGTGCAAGATCTGCAAGACCAGCCTATTTTCTATAACGTCGATAATAATTTATCCCTCATATTAAAAGAATAAAATACACACCCTAATGAAAATCATTTTTATTTATTTATTTATTTATTTATTTTTTTTTTTTTCCTCCAAAATAAATCTTTACGCGGTGAACATTGATTCATAATTATATAAATATTATTTTTTAGAATTATATAAATTTATTTTTTCGTTGCATTAATTAGAAAAACGTATAAAAATAAAAAAAAAATAAAAAAAATAAAAAAATAAAAAAAATGAATGCTTCAGAGACTCGCGAAGCGAGTGATTTTCTCATTCTCTTGACGTTCGAGCTGTGCGGGTGTGTATAAGGTAGTAGGTAGGGTATATTCTTTCGAATTCGTTTGTAATTAAGATGCCTTTGGTTAGATTTTTTCACGCGGGGAAGAGATGATTTTTTTTTTGTTTTTTTTTCCCTTTTTTTTCGAGTTTCAAGGGAATGAGAGAGAGAGAGAGAAAAAAAAAAGAGGATCCCGTTTCGTTTCATGGAAGTTGATAAAAAACAAGGGGCTAACCCCCAGTTTATTGAAATATAAATAAACTCGAGTGTCTCTTATCTGACTCTTTCGCAATGTTTCATAATAAAATGAGAGAAAAAAAAAAAAAAAAAACTTTTCTCTCTTTTTTTACGCGAAAGACAATTATATGCGGCAAAACTTAATTAACGTTGTTGAAAAAATTTACTGTTAGAGAAAAATGAATAGCTATGAATGAATGAATGAATGAATTCGTCACCGATAAACTCTATAATGAATAAAATTTATGAAAAAAAAAAAAAAAAAAAAAAAAAAAAATTGACGAAGTTTTGGTATACTGTCAAAGTATATACTATAGCAACGCCTGCGAAATCCAACAATCTTCAGATAACTCAACTTCTATACCTCTTCTTCTTCTTTGTATGGGTATAAAAGGGTCTGACTGAGGTAAACTACAACAAACTCACTCCTCGATTCTGAAAGTTCTTCTTACTTCGGCAAAGATATTGCGAGATTGGATTCACCGAAATCCACTCGGTTAAAATGTACACTTTAAGAGTTGAACTTCGGCTTGCCTGTATTGACACAAATTCGCACATTGACATGGCTTAGGAATAATTTCATATTTTTCCACCGAAAGCAAAGAAAAAAAAAAAAAAAGTAAAAATAAGATGAAACAAAAATCCATGCTTGCATAATTTTTCGTTTATTTTTCGTCGGAAGGAGAACTAAACTCTTACCGTCTCTTTCCTGCTCACAAAAACGTCGAATAGTCATTTTAAGAGTACAGAAGTCTTAGTGGCGTTACACCTTGACCCCAATTATCCCCCAGCGTAGTTCTACGGACGTATTTTATGGGAAAGGTTTGATTGGGTTCTGCAGCAGCGTTATATGAGTTGGGGAAAAGCCCGGGTCACGAATACAGTAGATTTTGATACACCATAAACATTTTGTGAAAGTTATAAATTAGAGACGTTACTTTTTACGGTATTAGTGTCTATATAGATTATATCAGGTTGAAGAAACGGATATGGAAAAACAAGAAATGCTAGTTGCGCAAGACAAAGCAGGAACGATTTTTCTCTTCCTTTTTTCTACATCGAAAATAACCGCTATTTTGAATAAAACGTAAAAAAAAAAAAAAAATTGTCCGACAAAAAACAAAAAAATTCACACAAAGGATTGACCTTTCGGTGACAAATATTATGACGAAAACTTATCGAGATAGAGAGAAAGTTTCGACTCGGTACCGCAATATATCTGCATGTGTATTGAGAGATCGATTGGCACAGAAATTGGAACAGTGCGAAAAATAAGTGAGGAATTTTAAAGAAACGCATTGAAGAAATTTCGATGATTGGTAGGACCTATAATTAAATAATCAATGTTGGTAAAAATCGCAAAAACAAATTAGACGCATATACACTCAGAAAAATAACAACCAAAATTTGGTTATTATATGCACAATCACATTTTTTGTTCAGTCAATCAAATTTTTTGTTCAGTCAACCAAAAATTTCGTTGGGATAGCCAAAATTTTGTTGGGAATACCAAATTTTGTTGGGACAACCAAAATTTTGGCTATTCCAACAAAATTTTTGGTTGAGTGAACAAAAAAATGTGATTGTGCACATAATGACCCAAATTTTGGTTGTGTCAACAAGACTTTTTTCTGAGTGTATCTATAGGAATGAGTATTATGAGGTTTTTGTTCCATTAAAAATTGTCGAGATTCAAAGAGTGAAGGGAAAGATGTAGGTACGGAGGCGGTGATGATCATAGTTGTAAAGTTTCACTTCAGTTCCGTTTTCAGCCTGAGGAAGTACGGCTACGCCAATAACACGCCCGAATAATGATTCTTTTCAAAAGTAACAAAGGAGGACGAAATAATAGCAATGCCGTGAGTAGGTAGGTTGGTAGGTAGGTAGGTAGGTGGATAGGTAGGTAGGTAGATACAGGGATGGCTCGAAGGTTTTCAGAAACCACTGCAGAGAGAGATCCGAGGTATCTATAGAAAGGACCCACGTATATAGTCTGCAGTGTTACATAGCGGTATAAAGTTTAAGCCAGAAAATACTAGGGAAGGATAGTAATTGAGAAACGACTCAACAAAACGCCAAACAACGAGCCTCGATTAATGTCTAGAGCTAAAACTGCGCAGTGCATACCATTTGTCAAAATGCCAAAATAATTCCCCAAGAGATGATCGCTATTCACTTTTCTGCTGCAGATTGAAAAGAGGAGAAATAATACAAGACAATTTCAAGAACACAGTGCATTTATTCACGGCACTTTTCATCATCTTAAATATCCATATAATTACTCAAAATATCGCCAAATGGACGGAAAAAAAATTGTTGCTGAATTTACTATTATGAGCAGCTGGTATAGGGACAACACTTTTTTTCAGTAGAAATTACGACAATTCTAGTATATTTGGTACGTAGGAGCAAGTAGATTTCAATGTCCTACACTGTTGGAAAAATTGAAGAAAAAATAATGTCCCAGGAGGTCCACTATCATTTTATGTCAATTTCAACACTTTTTTAGTTAAAACAACATTATTTTCACTTAAACGACAATTTTTTTCTGTTGTTTCAACGGAAAATAGTGTAGAAATCAACATAAAAATTATAGCGGACCTCCTGGAACATTTTATTTCTAACGGTGTAATGAGTAAATGTTACCACAATTTTTGTCATTTCTACTGCAAAAAAGTGTTGTCCCTATTCCAACTGCTCATTTTTTTCCGTGTGTGATGAAGAATTTAGATCGTCAGTAAAAAGAATCTAAAGTCGAATGTTATTTTTGCATCGAAATCAATTGAATGTGAAATTCTGTAAATTTCAGACTTTTTTTATCGAACCGTTTTAGAGATAATTTGGAAAATTTGTCAGTCAGGTCTTCATCTTTCCTTCGATTTGTTTTTCTGGTACTAGCGACTCGAGATCATATAGAGATTCGTTGGAACGTGATGATCAAACGTCATTTTTTGACAGAAACTAACAATCTAAACATCAGCAAAGTCAGAGAAAAGGAAATCATTTTTCCCTGCAAACGTCCCGATTTTTACTTCCGATTTTTTTTCAGCCTCTGTAAATCAATAACAGCTTCCTTCCTGCCGGAGTCTCGGAGTTCTTGGTTTCTAATCTCACCCAGAATTCCAGCAACGTTATTATTCAGATTGCTTTGGGTCTTTGCTAGGTAGGTAGGTAGATAGATATGGGTATATGGGTATACAGGGACGACCGCGAGCACGCCTGGATATTGACGGAAAGGCAAACCGGAAATTGAGTTTTGGTCAGATTATTCAGAAGAGATGAGATTACCGGCGTCAATGAATGCCTTTATCAACGTCAAACGACTCGACCGACCACTCTCACCAGATAGTATGCCTGTAATATCGTCGACGAGAATTGCGGTCGGTGTGTATAGATATACACCTCCACCAATTCCCAGGTCTTTTTCTTTTTTTTTTTTTTGTTTTTGTATTATCATTTAGATATTCCAAGATATTCAATAGAATATTCATACCTATCTAGGCCAAATTATCTAATAGTAACAGAAAAGTGCCAGTAACTTCGGCAATCGAACTTATAAGTAACATCCTTTTATTTCTCTTTCTTCTATCTCTGAAATTGGGTTTCTGGTAGTAATAGTCAGTCTCCAGTTTTGTTAAAGGTATTCCTATCCTTCGGTGCGGCTCATTAATTTTCATCAATTTACTGAACTCCGTATTCGAAAATGTATAGGCATACCTACGTGTATAGATTTATACTAAGGTTTCGTCAGCATGGTGAGTGTGTATATGTACTATAGATAGTACATGGGATCGTGCAATCATGCCAATACTCTCTGACGACTGCGAATAACTCTTACGTAGGATAGAAATTGACTGGATTCTATCTTCCGTGAAAGGAGAATATCCAAATTGCTACCATAAAATGATCCCACTGTCCTCAGTATAGCTATATATTATACGAACGTAGCGAAGTAAGAAAGTAGACAAGAAAACTAATAACCCATATCTCCAATTTGCCAATACTTTCGATCGGGGACGGGTCATGGTTCGAAATTTTAATATTTTCCCAAAACTCTATAGAGCCGATTTCAAAAACTAGTGTTTCGAACCATTCAGAAGTTGAAAAATTCGGAAAGAGATTATCACTTGAGGGTACGAATTCAAACTTGGAAAAACAGATCAAATGTGACCATCAGGAGAGAATTATTGTATTTCAAAGGTAGAACTAAAACCAGTAGAAATCAGGGTTGGAATACCCTCGGGCAGGAGTGTTATACAGATGTAGTAACCTCGGACCGTATCTTGTTATAAATTGTAATGCTTGTCCCGCAACAATGCTCTCGAGTAAGGGACCGAGGAGCTGGACTGGTTCCAGGATCACCGGATATTAGGTACCTCATAACTATAGAACCCATATTCGAATCACGTCAGAGCCAGACACTGTCAGGATTTTGAAATATTCCACTGATATTGTTATTTGTACACCAGGACTTCACCCAGAGATAAATTGAGGGTAAGTAGGTATCAGGGTGTGCCAAAACAAATCGACAATTTTTTTATTCATTCTTTTCCATCGGCTTCTCTGCACCGCGAAAATGTTTAGAATTACGTAAAATAATGAACCCCCTAAAAAGCGCAGGTTTTCCATTTGATTACCTGCACGCAGAACCTCAAGTCTAAAATTCCAACTTCCAAATTGCAAATTCCAAACACTTGCGCTTACTAGACGGTCTCAAGGTTAATCAAGACGTGTCTGAGGCCGTCTTGACGAAGTCCGGTCTCAAGACCAGAACATCAATCCTGCCCTCAGATTGTACCGCAATTTTGAATTTAGAGTCTTCAGACCTGAGATCCGGAATCAGCGACCCGAAAAACCGTCTTAATCAAATGGCAAACCTTATTGTCGATTGAGCCACCACTTAGCCCTTAATGACAGCACTGCCCTTTCAGAGTTGATTATTCGACGTCATTTCAGAGATTTTCAGGAAGTAGATTTCTGCTTTTGATCAAGAAACAAATTGCGGATTTTAAACTGACCAGGGTTTTCGCGGTAGTTGAAGCGTCTGGTGAAATTTTCTTGCGCCTTTGTAAAATAAAGAGACGGAGTAAGTCTTGGGGTACGCTTTACCTCTCGTTTGATTTCAAATTACCATATTGTATCGGTATTCGTTATAAATCGGATATAGCATAATGTAATATGATAACGATTCACCGACCCGGATGGGGTTTCCATTGTGTAGGAATAAAAGGTACGGTAAAAAATTCGCTAGTTGTATGAATATGAATTCTTTGCTTTGCAAATGCGCACTCTGCACAACGCGAACGTCACGACTGCAGAATTGCAGCCTCCTCCATATCCGTCTTTGAGTTCCTCCATCGCTTCCTTCAGACGTAAACCGCGCTGAGTTTCTGGTTACTTTAATGCACATAACCCACGTATGTGGATCTGGTGCATTATATCTAAATACTACCATATACCGTATGTGCATATACCCTGCAGATCCAGCTAGTATAATGTACAGAGGTTCGAGTTCCTCAGTGTGCAAGTCCACATATGCAGGTATGCATAAACGAGAGAGCTTTTATCGCGAAGCTGTGGGCATAGACGGGTGAAAAGGTAAGAAATATACTCGTCGACGACACACATGAGCTAAGTACATCGAAATAATGTACAAATATTTAGTAATATATCATACTTGCGCAATGTGTCAGATGTGCAATAAAAATTGTAAATGGTCTAAGCCGGTGCGACGAGAGAGTGAAGATAATAATGTCACATCAATCATATAGAAAATGCGATTATTCATCGTTGGAATGATATACATAATTGCGATACTTTGAATAGAGAATTTTACTTTGTGCGAAGATTTTCACCTATACACCAATAAATTTTGGAATTATATTTACTCACTTCTTTCTTTTTATTAGAATAACAGAGCGGAGTACATCTCTGAACTAGTTACACCTACTTCCATCTAGTCTAGTGTATGGTGTATGTGTACCTATAGGGGCATAGCAATCTGGTTTCTACAAATTGGATACACGGAACGGACTAACTACAGCAAAAGTTTAACCGTGTAATTGGAGTTACGTGTGGTACGATATGACTGCTTTTGTAGATGGTATACCTGCAGCAGCTAAGGGTGAAAATGAAATGAAATGAAAGAGAAATAAAGATAGAAATAAAAGTTTCGTAAAAGTGTTAAAAGACTTGAGAATTTTCAATATTTTTTTCTTAGATTTTTTTTTTTTTTTTTTTTTGTAAAAAAATTATGAAAATTTTATTTTCAAGCATAAGGCGGCCTTAATGGCGGGACGGAAACACTTGACCGTTATACGGCTGTGAAAAGCTGGCTTAAAGGAAGAAGGTAGAGGTAGGTAGCATTAGCCATTCCATTTTACGAAACAAACAACGAAAGGCACCAACGAGAACCAACGTTATGGTACTACATCCGCGTGGAAGAGAGAGCAAAGGCATAAATATAGATGAAGAATAAATGTGAACCCGTCGGGTAGGTGAGGGACATAAAATATACACGTTACCGCGATATCCCTACGAAGGACATCAAAGGTTCGCGGTTCGGTCCTACGATTCAACGTGCTTTTCACCCGGCCAATATCAATACACGTAAAGATATGGATCGCCGACTATACATATATACACAGTTTTCTATACCGAGAATATTCGGTGAGACTACACGATCCCCTTTCTACGGCAATACCAACACATGCGCGCACCGCATGCGTGAGGCTCGTTCGGGATTCGATGCAATGCTACTGTGGCACCTCATTCCGTCTGTGTTGGTATTGCCGTAGGAAGGGGATCCTGTAGTCTCACCGAATATTCTCGGTATATGGTTAGTATTTGAAACGCACTTCATGATGTCAACGAGCCATTACATGTAATTGAAACTGATGAAGCCGTTGCAGGTGACAAATTATCGCAAGAGAATTTCACCACGCTATTAAACAACGGGGAAATGGAGCCGCGGGTTAAAGTTCCAAATTTTGATATTAGAGACTTGAAGTTTTTAGAAAGGGTAGGTATTTCCCCAAGAGTCTAAATAGCCGATTTGAAAGATTTCGAAGCTAGAAGAACACCGGAGGTTCGAAATAATTCAAAAAAGGCCAGATGTCCGAAACTTGAAATTCACGTAGGTGTAATTAGTATTGATCGTATCGAAACCAATAATTGAGGTGAAATTAATCGTTTTAAGATTAACTTTCTTTGAAGAATAAAGTTTCGAAGTTCTGTCAATTATTTATGACATCATCAAGTTATCGATTCAAGTAGATATGAAATGAATTTTCGTAAAGAGGGTCCCGATGGTATGAACTATTTTTCATCTTCGCACCATGAGAAATAGACCAAAATTTTCGAATTTCTGGGCTTTCGGGGGGAGTTTGGAGTTTCGGAGTTTTGAGTTCTTCGCATTCCATCCTTTCGGTATTTTAATGTTCTAAACCTGAAAGTTTCTAAAAATTCGAAATATTCTGAAGTTTAATATATAATTCGGAATTAAAAAGGAAAAAAAGAAAAAAAATGACACAGCGGTTTTTAACCCTCTTGAATTAAAAAGGTTTTACGATTCGTTAAAAGCTCCTCACTTATTTTCTATTATATCATGCTTTTGTACCGAGTAATAGTAAGATAGAGGATATACCTATACAGAATGGCGGAGTAGAATATTCTTTGAAAAGTGCACGTCTAGGTACAAAAATCAATGACTATTGTAGATCCGGAAGTTAAGTAGTTGGAAAAGTCGTGCCTTTTGTTTTGAGCTAGAGTGATTACGTCGAATTGGCACATGCAACCACATAGGTAGTAGGTATACATCTACATCCTAGATATAACGCAAACGTTCCGAACGCAAGGTAATATCTGGACATTTTGAATGCCCATAGATTTTGCGAGGAGGGATTTACTCCAATGCACTGTTGCAATTTAGTCTGATTCTACTGTAGTTCTGCGTGTATATTACAAAGCTTTGCTGTACCTTAGTGAACATCAGCAGCAGCAGCAGCAGCAGCAGCAGCATCAACACCAGCAGACGACATAATCATGCTGAGAATCGGTAATGCGACAAACAATTTAACACATCAAAGTTGACGGGCTGAACACGCGCTCCGTAACTATAACGGCGTTTGTCCTTTGACGGCTTAATTAATGCCGTAAATTGTACCTACTATCGAGAGTTGGACCGTCCCATGAACATCCCAACTCTTGTTCAAACTCGAAACTCTCTCAGTCGTTTACTAAGAACAAGGGATAGGGTGGTTTCTAATGACACTGTGTTTTCAGCGTAGTTTCAAATTACCAAGGAACAAATACTAGCTGCGCTGGTATTACTTGCGGATGTCCCATCATTCTCCGAAAGATTTATTCAATTTTCTTCATTATATGTTACAAACTAATTTACATATACCTAATCGGTATAAGTATCCGAGATGATAATTGTCAGACTGCAAAGATGAGATTATGATGACTACGAGATTATTAACCGGGATTATAATATGAGAGGTATCATCTAAACTGGTAACTCCAACCCTGCAAGTGCCCAGGGTTCTGGAATTGGTCAGGAATATTGGCTTAGGCTATATAGTTACCCGCGGGTTATTATTATATCTGACGTTAAGATAGTGAAAACTTTTGCCATTTAGAGCACTTTGTATCTTTGACAAATAAGTAAGATAGCAATGTAACGTAGCCGGAAGTAATATCAGAGAAATTTCGAGCCACCGGATGAGATAAAACTTTCTGCTAAGGACCAGTTTGGCTGAAGCTATTAATCGCCGGATCTTGAAACAATAATTTCAGAGTAATACGGGAAATCATATTTAATCATCGGACGAGGATTCTCTCTCTCTCTCTCTCTCTCTCTCCTCATCTTATATTTCCGTTTTAGTAGATTCAAACCGTGTCTTATACAAGATTCAAGTGTAATATTATACCGTGGGAAATATCGTCGAAAACACGTTCTCGCACCCCGCGCTTATTATAATTCGCAAGAGATTTTCGCTCGGATTTTCTACCTCAGATCTTATACAATTTTCCTAAATGATATCTATACAGTTACTAAGAGAGTAACTGTAACTCTCTTTCCATCTTCTCTCGACGTTTCCGTTCCATTTTCTTCGTCAAACATTATAATACCTACCATCTCTTTCCCCATATCTCAATTCATATATTTCTATCTCTGCGCGTCAGGTCTCTGACATATTACACCAATTTGTCTCACGGATTAAACCACTGACTCCTCATTCATCTAAGTCGTTTGTTCCAAGACTGGTAATAATTATTGCAAATACGGAATTACATCGACCGTGTCATTATAATAGGCATTAGATGAAAAAGTTGAAAAGAAATGATATTTGTCATAATAAGGAATTAACCATTCAGATTGAGTACTAAAATTTCGGGACATTTTTGCGTATTCCATCTGCAGGATAAAATATTACACGAACTTTGGTAAGTAATTAAGAGTGAATTATTTCGAAGGGGGGGTCTTTACCTTTGACCAAGGGAAAAAGAGATGAGGGTATAGAAGAAAATAAGAACTAGAAAAAATAGAAAGAAAGAAAGAAAAAAAAAAAGAAGCACATAATATATATGACCTAGACTGAAGGTTGAAAGAATCTCTTTGAATTATTTTATAGAACCCAGACTGCATTTTATCCAGGTAAAAACATCCAGAGGGTATCAAAGAGAATATTTCTACGGAATGAATGTCATAATAAAAAGTAAAGAAAATTGGCACCTGCACACTTTTTGAACTTTAATCCTTGCGCGAAGAAGGAAAGAGATTTTTCTTACAGCTCCTGAACCAAGTATGATATTATACCCGCACCTCACCTCTACCCCTATTCCTATAGCTTTATAGGTATATATATATATATATATGTATCTTAGGAAAGTAATATTTCTAGGTTGTCACATAGTATATATATTATACCTTGTGCCATGCGGTATTATCGAGAATTGTACCACGCTTTATTCTCCATAGTATAGGTGTAGGTATATAGTTATATACTATAAACGAAAATTTCCATAAAGGTCGTGAATAATATTACACTGACACACACCTGTGCTACCTCTCGCACACCCCACCCTGCAGCACCCAGCCTTATACTTATACCCCTAAACTGTTGTAGGTGAAAGCTTTCGCGACGTTTACGAGCACCGCGTGTTAGGAATCATCTAAGGGATGAATCTACACCTTTCCTTAAATCACGCCTTAACTTATACGCGTGTTTCGGGTCATGTTTATGGTGACAATTTAACCTCGGTAAGAAAACTGATCTAAGTCCACTATCAAATTTTTTGTTCAGTCAACCAAAAATTTCGTTCGGATAACCGAAACTTTTGTTGGGAAAACCAAATTTTGTTGGGACAAACAAAATTTTGGCTATTCGAACAAAATTTTTGGTTGACTGAACAAAAAATTTGATTCTGCATGTAATGACCTAAATTTTGGTTGGGTCAACAGGACTTTTTTCTGAGTGCACTTCTTCTTCTGCACGAGAGAAGAAATCGTATTTAGACTTTTTACGGATAAGATTAGTAGTCGATATTCTTCACATAATATTATGAATTATATATCAGATTTATTTTTATTCATTACTTCGAGCCATTATCTAATTTTAATTCGTAATTGGTAATTCGGTAGATTGAACTTTTGAACTTTGACCTGGTGTCATTTTGTATATTTGGTTGTGTTGAACTTTGATAAGTTCGTATATGGTATAATATGATATAACGCATATATGTGATATAATTGGGAACATCATGTGAAATTAGAGCCGATATGGTATAACGACATTGACCTAGCGAATTTTGCTGCGAAAGTTGAGGATCTACGTAACTGATTAAAGCCGAATTCTATATAGGTTTATGTAGGTACTTGATATACCTACTATATTCGGTCGTTGAACTTCTCGTTAAACGTCGAAAATACAGCCCCTCAAAATACCTGATTAAGCCTAATTCAAGGCGACTTCTTGATCAAAGGAAAACTCGCGCTTTGAACCGAAAGTTAAACTGCTTAAATAAGCTAAAAAATAATTCGACAAATTTCTACCTTCTGAATATGCAAGAAATGATTATATAAGGTATACCTACCTAATATATAGTCGATGAAAATGAAGACGTTATTAAATATGGAGAGGAAAAAAAAAAAAAAAAAAAAAAAAATAAGAATAATAAAATTCAGGCCGTCCAACGCCACTTTTTCCGATAGGTTTCCGTTAATACGTCAATACACTTTACCTTAGTTCACTTCTTTCCCAGTTTGATTGATTGGATGAGTATAAGAGCTTTTTTTATTCCATATATATACCAGCTCTCCGTAGCTTTCAGGTCTTTATCTTTTCTCGTCTGTTTTTTCGTCCCCTTATAAACGGCCTTGTACCAATTTTCGTACAATATTTAGGATAAAAAAAGAAGAAAAAAAAAAAGAGATAAAAATTTTTCAAACATTTTTTTTTTTTTTTTCTGTAGTATATATTTGTTTATTTATTCATTCATACATTCAAACATACGTGTGAAGGGTATACAGGATTCGATCTAATATATCTTATTGACACTCTGGAAAATGAGTGGATGCATGATTGACGCGGAATAAAAAAAAAAAAAAAAGAAAATGTTTGAAAAGGTCTAATACTCGTGGGTTTGACCCGTGAGAGAAAATATCCAAAATGTCAGCCGGTGTAGCCCGTTGAACCGTGAAACGTGTAAAAAAAAAAAAAAAAAAAAACAGAAAAAAGTAAAAGTAAAATAAAACTAAAATATCTCGTTCCCAAAAAAAAAAAAAAAATTAAAAAAAAAAAAAAAAAAAAAAAAGGGGATAAAACAAATGTTTTCGCATGAAACTTTAATACTAGATTTTGAGAAAAAATGATTATATCCCGCGTTGAAATAATATCGCGATTTTGAACCTCGCGGACTCGATGCAAAATCGTCGATGTTAATTTTTTTTTTTTGCGTTTATCATAAAATAAAATGAATTGAAAATAGCTGGGAGCATCGTTTGGTATGGGTGAAACAGACAGAATGAAATATCGTCGGACTTTATTGCCGCAGAACTCTACCCAAATAGAGTTAGTTAGCCCAAACTCGGAACTATTCCGGGAGGAGCATGGTAATCGAGACAATGTATCACTAGGCCAACGACGTCCAAACTCGACCAAAGTCCCTTGCGTATTTCAGTAGTAACGCGGAATGTAGGGATGGACGTGAGGGTCAGAATTTTAAATATTCATCATTCATTCAGTGCATATATATCTCGATCGATCTCACGTATCTTATACTATATTTCGAAAGATTCTCGTCTAGGATATTAATTCCAGATGACATAAAATCGATCGAATAATATTCACCCTTCGATCTTTACGTTCATATCCAATTTTATAATATTGATAAAAGAGTGGCTAAAAAAAATGTGTAAAACTGATGAAAAATTTCTTCTAAACCCTAAATTGATTTTGATATCAACTTCAATCACGTTTTTTGATAGTTAAAACTATATTTTTCAAAAATCTGACTACGCGACTTTGAAGTTGAATAAATTTGCCATGAAAAAGGTGAGAATATCAGTTTCAAAAAAGTGTACAGTTTTCGAAATATTTCAATTCGAAAATCGTTCGGTGTCGATTTCACACCCCATGTGTAATTTGAGATTCTAAGGGTTGTGTTTCAAAGAAAATAATTTCTCTTTCCGCGTTATTAGAGCAATAAGATATGAATGGGAAACAACATTATTGTTGATACCTACTGCACAGTAAAAGAACCGAGAAAAAAAAAAAAAAAAATATGAAAGAAATATGAAAAAGTTGAACTTGACAAGCTTCCCTAAGGCATATCGCTCTAGGGAATTAACATAACGATAGCAGAAGCTGGAAAACTGAAAAAAAAATTTCCGGCTGATGATTCCTGTACGAAGAAAATCACAGTCTCTTACGGCAACGAACTTTTTTACGTAACGTAACATAACATAACATAACATAACATAACATAACATAACATAACATATACGGCGCCAGCCATAGTAGAAACTACGTAACAACGTATTCGCCTGTATAAATATTAAATGTTTTCCTCCTCTGTTATCTTCTCGCAGGAATATATTTCCTTCTGATATATGATAAAAAATCTCTCGAATGTTATATATATATACATGTATGAAATAATTAGTATTCAAATTTTTTTCACAAAAGGATTATAATCCGCGAAATTTTTACAAAGTCAAATCTATCTGTATATCTGCAGTGATTCTTGATGATATATATTTGTTTCTTTCTAAAAGTATCAATTCTTACGATAGGTACTATACTACTGCGAAAAAACACGTATTAGAAGGTAGTTATTCTTCCTAGATTAACGACGATTATAAATAATTACGGAGTTATGTAAACTCGGGATACCTATATATCTTCACGGAACTATAAGCATAAACACTTAAATCTGACCTTAAATCTTGTGTACTTTATTAAGGAAAAAATATATGTACGGTTGATAATACAAATTTCAATATAATTCAAGACTCGTAATAGACCCCGATGAAAATTTTATTCGAAGAATAAATAATTGAGACTTGATCACTAATATCGGTACAGTGTTTTATATTAAACCATTAATTTCGCGTAAATGAATAATTATATGATTAGCCTTTGAATTCGGATTATTCCAATCGGTTGATGAACGAAAATTAAAGGAAATAAGGATCGTATAGCCCAGTAATTAGTTATCTTACGCTATGCTATTAGAATTAGCAAATTGGCAAAAAATCTTCTGCTTTTTATTTCTGCTCCTAATTTACGTCTCATTGGATGAAAGTATATACCTAGTATATATATTAGACTATATAAAGTATATATATATTAGACTGGTTCAAAAAAATCGACTATTCTTTTTTTTTTCAAATTTCGCGTTGAAATACTTGGGGGGGGGAAAGATGCCTGTTAAAAGCGAAGCTCTTAATATTAAGATTTAGAGGTCGCTCATCGCGGATTTCTATTTTCCATTTCAATAGCATAGGAAATTTTTTTTTTTTTTTTATAATTTTGTAGCTCACAAACCAATGAACAAATCCAAATGACTCAAACATATTTTCATAGGAAATTGAACACTCTACAAAAAGCTTCTCTTATAATTTTTTGATAAATTGACTACTTCCAAAGTTATTCAAGCTCAAAGTTCAATTTATAGTTGAGTCAACTATTTTTTTTTTTTTTTTTTTTGTGATTTTTTTTCCACAATGATAGATACATTTTTTAGAGTGTTCAATCCCCTATCAAAATATGTAAGAGTCATTTGGATTTGTTCATTGGTTTGTGAGCTACGAAATTCTGAAGAAAAAAAAAGAAAAATTCCTATGCTATTTGAATGGAAAATAGAAATCCGCGATGAGCGACCTCTAAATCTTAATATTAAGAGCTCCGCTTTTAACAGGCATCTTTTTTCACACCCCCGAAAGTATTTCAATGCGAAAATTGAAAAAAAAAAAAAAAGAATAGTCGATTTTTTTGAACCGATCTAATATATATATATATATAGATAAATATATACCTAGTATACATATATTTCAGTTAGCAAAGCCTCCCACAAAGTCCCGAGGCTTGACTTGACTCGACTCGACTCGACCCGACCCCTATCTATCTATCTAGGATAGTGGTTAGTAAAATAAAGATTCCACGAGTAAGGGACATTTCCTTTTTCTTTGGTCTTTCCTCCTTGAACCCCAATTTCAGATCCTTTCCAATTTGTCGGTAGAATATCTTTGGGTTAGCTAAAAGTTCCCTGCTATTATCCTATAGCTATGGTATATATCCAGCTTCTCCTATATACCTTCGACTCTAACCAGCTGGGTAAATGATACACGCATACATACGCACACGCACAAGTGTGTTCTATCCATTATTCGAACCTGGTGCAGAACGAAGAAGAAGAAGGACTCGGTGTATAGTCTCGTTTAGTTCGAAAACCCTGGGTCGTTTCCTAGTCGACTAAATCCACTAAGTGCCGCCGTTTTACTCGCTCGCTAAACCATTTCGCGTCATTAACCATTTCGAAGAAGTATTTTTCTACCTTCAGTTTTATAACCCTAGAGGAGATAGGGGAAATGCGCGATATTCACCAAGGAGTACTCTTTTTTTTTTTTTCTTCTTCTTCTTTTCCTTCTGTAGGGGTGGGTTTTATTGGTAGTACATCGAAGAATATACCGAGAGTTTTCGGTGAAACTGATGACCCCCTCCCTGTTTCACCGAAAACTCTCGGTATAACTCGCGAATCTTGGATAAAAATTGTAATATGACCGGATTAAGGAACACCCTGGTTATGGGTAAATTATAACCAAGTTGGTTAATTTCTTTGGAATGATAATCTGTCGGGAAATAAATAAGGTAATTAAGAAGTTTTAAGTGACCGAATAGTAGTAGCCGGGTGAAAGTTAGCACACCAAACTCCTATACCTATATATATAGATCCTTGGGACAAATTTCTAAGTACAAACTTCGTCGCCTAGGGTGTTAACCAAAACCAATTAACGAAAAGGATCTGTTACTGTGAGCATCGCATCAGTTTGTTGAAAGCAAGAAAAATAAGAATTAAAGAAAACGGATGTGAAAAAAATTTGAAAGGGTCTTATAACAGATTGATACCTAAATAGAAATAAGGGGTTTCTTAGTATCAGTAGATTCTTCGTCAAAATTTTAGACGAGGATCCACTGGCATCAGTAAACCCCTTAATTCCGGATCTCCTTGTATATTCTACACATCAACTTATCTGTAACTATATACATATACTCATGAAATAATCTGCGAAATCCACCCTCTACTATCGCCACGTGTATAATATGTAATTTAAGCAAGTATAAGGTAAACGTTACCTCAGCCCTTTAAAACAGGGAACAATACTACATAATATTAAATATGCGAATATTCAGGGGTGGTGAAATGTATGTGTGGTGAAATATTATACCCTATTTATGCATATGTAGGTAAATCTTGTATACATATCGTATATATGGTACATTTCAATGATAAAAACAGCAGCTGTCGTCTGACTTTGTAAAATTATGGTTCGGTATCAGGGTGTATATTTATTAGGGTGGTTCAAAAAAGACCTAATTTCTCAGATGTTGCTGCTCATCCGTGAATATGTTGTTTGTGATTTTTTTAAAATTATTCCATTTTTTTTTTTAAGCTCTATTGGACAATATTTACTACTGCCTCAGTGAAGTTGAAATTTCGAAATTTTGCCATTTTTGGCAATTTCAAAGTTCTCAGATCAAAGCGCTCATCTGGCTACTTCGAGATTCTCATTCAATGAGCATGTTGGTCCAAGATGAGACTCGTACGATAATATTTAGTACTGCCTCGGAGACATTGAAGTTTTTTCAAAATTTTGCGTTTTTTCGGAGATTCGATCGCCAGGTGCTGCTCATGAGACAGTTTCATCTTACCAATATAAGGAAGAAATCCAAGCAGTTTGCAGTCTGCGGGACCATTTTTACTACTGCCTCATTGAGGGCGACTTTCCTTCAAGTAAAATTAGCAACATGAGGCAGTAGTAAAAATGTTCCCACAGACTGCAAACTTCGTGTACTTCTTCCTTAAAATGGTGAGAAAAGACTGTCTCATGAGCAACACCTGGCGATCCAATCTCTAAGAAAACCCCGAAATAGTGAAAAAACTTCAATGTCTCTGAAGCAGTACTAAATATTATCGTACGAGTCTCATCTTGAACCAACATCCTCATTGAATGAGAACCTAGAGGTAGCTAGATGAGCGCTTTGATCTGAGAACTCTGAAATTGCCAAAAATGACAAAATTTCGAAATTTCAACTTCACTGAGGCAGTAGTAAATATTGTCCTATAGAGCTCTAAAAAATGGAATAATTTTTCTAAATCACAAACAACATATTCACGAATGAGCAGCAACATCTGAGAAATTAGGTCTTTTTTGAACCACCCTAATATATATATATATATATATATATAAGAATAAATACATTTTTGGTAAAATTTGAAGTTTGTTCTTCCCATTTTATTTATTTGAAAATAAAAAATTAATAAATTGTGGAAAATAGTTTTTTTTTTTTTTAACATCGTTGTTTAAATTCTTTATAATATTTAATAATTCATGGAGTATTTTGTATTCGATATATCTAACCGTATAATTATATGTAATATAGCTGCTCTATCCGACATTTGAAAACCCTTTAAAGTTTAAAGGTCGCGTTAAAAGGCAAGGCGACGAAATATTATTGTGAGACGATATTATTCCATATAGCTGATGCAGAATAATCACGTAGAGCATCGCATGGGTGGCTTTAAGCCTTAAGGAAATAGCAAAGACTCGGAAGAGAGACAGAGAGAGAGAGAAAGTATGAGGAATATAAGAAATGAAAAAAATGTAAGAAAATAATTGAAAATATTGAAAAAATCGATGGATTTCTATATATAGTAGCGTGATAAAAACATTATTATAATATTCTTGAATTTTAGTTATGGCGCTCGACTTGAATATTTCACGGTCAGTTTTGAAATAAATTATATTAGGTATGTATATATATATATAGACGCGTATAAAAATTATACGTGATTTTATGCGAATAGATGAAGTAACAAAAAAAATTAAAAATAAAATGAAACGGAAAAGGAAAAAACTGATTTAAAAATCAGAGAAAGAGAGAAAGAAAAAAAAAAAAAAAAGAAACGTCAGTTATTAAACCGTTGAATCATCATTATGCACGCGGGGTCGCAGATCCGTTAAATAAATTACAAAGCCATGTTATACCGGTTAGTTTGACGACACACTCGAACTCAAATGTACTATGGGTATAGGTAGTAGTATGCGTTTCTTTGACCAACGACAACAACCTCGGCCACACAAAGTCCTTGTAATAAATATCACCTGACATAATAATCGAAATGCATACCTATTGAGTAACGTACAGTCTATCACAAAAGTGAGAAAATAATAATGAATAAACTAAAAGAAATGGAAAAAGTAGGAAAGACTGCGAGAAAGCCGGGTTGTTGTTACGAATTTCAAAAGTTACGAATGGTCAAAATTTTTCGAATTTTTAAAAGCGTTGAAGTTTATAATATTGAAATTCCGAAAGATCGAAATGCAGAGAACTCAAAACTCCGAAAGTCCGAAAATCCGAAAATTTTAGTCTTTTTTTCAGGATGTGAAGACAAAAAAATCGTTCTTTTTAATAGAAATTCATTTTATCTACTTCAATCGATGTAACTTCATGAATTAATTATTTTTTTTTTTTTTTTTTACAATAAGTGAATCTCGAATACGGTTAATTTGATTCCTTATTGGTTTTGATTGGATCAAAGCAGTCCGAGTTATTAAACCCTGAATGAATACCTAGATGCGTGAATTTCAAGTTTCTGAGTTTTGGCCTCTCGGATCTTTAGCTTGCGGAATTTCGAACCTCTAGTGTTCTTCGTTTCAAAGTTTCTGAAATCTGCTACGTAGATTTCCGGGTAAATACTATTTCTAAAATCTGTGAATCAGTGATATTCGAATTCGGAATTTTTACCTTTCGAGACTTTCGAAATTCGAAACTTCAACCCGGCCTCAACCGCACGAGTAGAATATAAGATGGATATGTAAGATAAGAATACTTGCAGTGCAATGTTTGAAATTCTTTATTTTTGGGCTTTTGGTTTCTTTTCAGTTTTTTTAGTTTTCTTTTTTTTTTTTTTTCTTCTTTTTTATATAGTTATTTTTACGACACTTAAATTCTCCGCAAGCTACGTATGTACGTACGTAGTATACCGTCTTTTGTGGCATGTCTACGCGGGGTAAACGATGCTATAAAGAAATATGTATAGATATATGTATAGCTAGTATATACACAAGTATAATGTAAAAATATGTATATGTAAGAATCCACTCGAGAAAAGTAAAAATCTTGTTGAATTATATATATATCCAACTAGTGTAAGATTAATAAGAAAGATACAGAAAAATATTCTACGAAAATATTTAAATGTTTAGGTATTCCAAAAAAATAAATAAACTAAAGGAATGGCGAAGAGACGAAAAATTAAATTTTATTTTTTATTTTTTTGTTTTATTTATTTTTTTTTATTTTCTCATTACCGACTTTATAATAAAATGCAATTAAAAATATCTATATATGATATGATATTTGATATAATGTTCAATCTTAATTATGAAAGCACAATATACGATTACAATGAAAACGTAGTTATTATACCTTACATCTACGTACGTATACATCGAGTCAGCAGTCTTTAGCAATCGGTTCATTGAACTTGGTTTCTCATGGTTTCAAAAAGATCTAATTTCTTATATAAATATTTTTATTTAAATACAATTCAAACGTCGATGAAATCACACGCAATCTCTCTGGAATTTCTTTCTATTCTTCCGAATCGACGAATTAGAAAGAAAAAAAAAATGATAAATTTCATCAAAAAGTTGTGTAAGAAATTTTTTTGAATTTTTAGATTTTTTTTTTTTTTTTCTTTTTTCTTTTTTATGAATCTGCGTGAATTATCTTCATTACATCAAGCATTGAATAATTACATCATTTTATGTGGCCTTTTAATTAAAATTTTTGAGTCGCAGTTTTTTTTTTTTTTTTTATTTCATTGTTAACATAGAAGGCACAGGTTTAAAAAAAAAAAAAAAAAAAAAAAAAAATTGGTCATTTAATTGTCTGTGACGATATAACGATCTAAATAAAAAAATTTAAAAAAAAAGAGTATTTTTTTTTTTTTTTTTTATAAAATTTTATATTCGTATTGATAAATCTTACTTAAATTGTGTAGGCGGTGGTGAAAAGGTTATAATAAAAATAAAAAAATTTAAATAGTCACATGACGTAATACGACGACGAGTCTTATACGGTGACGAGACAAGATTATCCGTCAAAAAGTGTCTTCTCTGTGCATAATATGTACCTACATACATATTATTGTACTTTTTGATACAAGAGCACAAAAGCAGCAATTTGCGTAGCAAGTGAGGCGCCTTCACGTAAGTATAAGCTTTTTGCGGTGCGCAAAAATCTGCTTTGGGTGCCTGTAGAGACGGTGCGGAAAGGAGGACTTTGGGTTAATGTGTTAAAAAAATGATTTTTTGTATTCAATTACAGTGGAAGCTGCCAGCTGAACAGCACGTCGATCAATTTGAGTCAAATTGTTATTAGCAAAATATAGTTCCTTCAATTTAGAAAGTTCTGCGAATAAACCACTTGCTAAAGTGTCGATTTTGTTATCAGACAATTCGAGGCGCAACAAGGACGAGAGTCCTGCGAATGCACTATTTCTAACGCCAAATGACGAGCCACTAGTTGAATAGATCGTGACGATGTTATTGTCATCAAGAGACAGATACTTCAGTTTCCACAAGCCCTGAAACATATCGCGTGTTATTTCCGTTAATTTGTTAGAGCTTAAAGCAAGACTTTCCAATTTCCCAAGATCTGCAAACGAGCCAGGTGCAACACTAGCTATTTTATTTCTCCGTAGTGCTAAAAATTCCAAATTCGGAAGTCCGGAAAATGTGGTTCGATTTATCACGGAAATAGAATTGTCGTTCAGCCACAACTCGCCTAAGTTTGGTAGCCCGTTAAAAGAGCCATGTCGTATATGGTGGATCTTGTTACCCATCAAATGCAAGGTATACAGTCGCGGTAGCTTCCCAATTGAATCAGAGAAGTGAAAATCGATAATCTCGTTGTATTTTAGGTCTAGGTACGTCAAGGCACTCAGGTCAATAAAAGCGTTTGAGTGAATCGTGGCAATCTTATTAATGCCTAATTCCAGTTTAGTCAGTTTTCGCAATCCTCTGAAAGTGTTGGGTTTTATTTCCGTTAATGAGTTCCAGCACAAGTCAACACCTTTTAGGTTCCCAAGGTTTGCAAAAGACTCAGATGCAACACTAGCTATTTTATTGTCTCGTAGCTTTAAATTTGCCAAATTCGGAATTCCGTGAAATGTGGTCCGATTTATTGCGGAAATAGCATTGTTTTCCATGTACAAGGCGGTCAATTCACGTAGCCCGTTGAAAGTCCCATCTGGTATATGGTCGATTTTATTATGAGGCAAATCCAATCGCTGTAATTGTGACAATTCTTGAAATAAGTCAGGAATCAGCTCAACGACGTTGTCACTAAGATCGAGTCTGGTCAAGTTCTGCAGTCCAGAAAATGCTCCGCGATGTAAAGTTGAAATTTGGTTCCCATGACCCAGGGTTAAAGATTGAACCGTAAGATTTTTGAAGGCACCAGATTTGATGGACACCAAATTTTTGTCAACAATTTCTAGGGTCTTGTTCGGTATGAGTTGCGTAACGTCAATTAGAACACCGTCAATATAACACACGAGAAATTGAACGTGATCATCGCACCTTGGTGTCAGAGTTGGATCCGTCTGAGCCAGCACAACAGCCAAAATCAAGTTAACAATCACTGTGAACCGGAACATGATCAACTCCGTTATGTGCTCGTTCGCTTCGCTACTCAAACTTTTATAGATTGAGATATCAGTTGAACTTTAGCCATTATGTCGTAATCAGTGAAAAAGCAGATGTGCTTTGGCAACAAACAAACAAAATCAATATTAGCACGCAAGTCCCTATTGCAATGACAAATGAATGTCGAGATAAAATCGCAAATTTTGATGACAAGAAAAATGCATACATCTCGCTATTTGACCCTATTCCAAATCAAGCCACTGTTGCTAAGTGGTTAAAAATAAGTGTAAGTCACGTCGCAATGAGATACAAACAGATTAACTCGAACGTCTCAGATATTCACTTACGTCTTTAATCCCTGACCCTGATAGTGGCGAAAAATTTGGAATAAGGAACGACAGACACAGCATACCAAAATTGACAAATAATCATGTGGACGTGTGTCATATGGACAAATTTTATCGAAGATCGTAGGTCATCTATTTTCGCCGATGATAAGCCTTCTGAAGGAGCAAGGTCCGAAATCTCCTCGATAATCTCTGCGCTATTAAAAATACGTTTCCATACCCGAAATATTTCGCGTTTTGAGTGATCATCCGAAAACATCACTTCGATGCTTCCATCTACCGTATTGGTAACTGGCTTTGACGCGTAGCCACCTCGTGGCCAAAACCAGTACTACTCTAATCGGGTCATGTACATAGAGATATTATAGATGGAGTACGGAAAACCAGCCATGGACCATGGGCCTGAGGCTTCTTTTCCCTACTCTATCTATAATATCTCTATGTACATGACCCGATTAGAGTAGTACTGGTTTTGGCCACGAGGTGGCTACGCGTCAAAGCCAGTTACCAATAACGAAGATGATCGTAGGTGTAGGATTGAATAATTAAAAATTTTTGTAGTAGTAGGTTCAAGAATAAAAGATAAATTTACAATCACTTTCAATTATTTTTTATTTTTTTTTTTTTTTTTTTTTTTTTTATTGAAAATATTTCATTTGAAACTGTAATTTTCTAATGTAGGTACCTAATATAAAAATTATTACAAATCTAATGAATAAAAAAATTCAATTTTAAAACCTATATCTCACCGCTACTGCTTCACCGTATTAGTATATGTAAAGCCGATAATGATAAGCCTCATTTTATCTGGACATTTAGAAGAACGAAATAACTCGAGTTATACCGTTCTTCCATTGAAATTATTCAGTTTGACCTTTTAATATTCAACCCCCCTTTTTATCAAATAAATATATAATATAAATCTACGGTGACTAGGGTAGTCCTTATTTCGATGATTTTTTGAATGATTTTTTTTTTTTTTTTTTTTTTTTTTTCTCAATTCAAGGATGTGCAATTCGTCTAGATTGACCCGTGTAATGATGTGAATTTTTTCTCTTTTTTCGTAAAAATGTTATAAAAAAAAAAAAAAAAAAGAAAAAAAAACAGATCCGAAATCAGATGCTACTGCCAAAGCACCTACATCACATTTACTTTTTCTCAAATTGATAATTAGGCCAGAAAACATTGAAAAAAAAAAAAAAACATTGGCCGATATTTCATCTAATAAATGAATTCAAAAATCTATACTAATAATATAATCAGTTGCTTTGAAAGACAACATATCTATGAACCTGGACTAGCTAAATCATGCGCGGTCTGTACGATGCCAATCAACTTCAGTGGAACGTTGCAAATTAACAGCACGTCGATTAATTCGAGTCAAAGTGTTATTAGCTAAATATATTTTCTCTAATTTGGAAAGTCCTGCGAATAAACCATTTGGTAAAGTGTCGATTTTGTTAGTAGACATGTCAATGGCTTCCAACGACGAGAGTCCTTCGAATGCACTATTTCTAACGCCAGATGTCGTGCGACTAGCTGAATGGATCGTGACGATTTCATTATTACTAAGATCCAGGGACTCTAGTTTCTGCAAGCCCTCAAACATATCGAGTGTTATTTCCGTTAATTTGTTGAAGCTCAACCCAAGAATTCCCAATTTCCCAAGATCTGCAAACGATCCAGATGCAATACTAGCTATTTTATTTCCCTCTAGTGTTAAAGTTTCCAGATTCGGAAGTCCATCAAATGTGGTCAGATTTATCGCGGAAATAGTATTTTCGCCCAGCCACAACAGCTCCAATTCGGGTAGTCCGTTGAAAGAGCCGTGTCGTATATGGTGGATCTTGTTCTTAATCAAAACCAAGCTTTGCAGATGCGGCATCCTTCCAATTGAATCAGAGAAATGAAAATCAATAATCTCGTTGTTTTGTAGGTCTAAGTTTGTCAAGGCACTCAGGCCAATAAAAGCGTTTGAGTGTATCGTGGCAATCTTATTATTGCCGAGCTCCAGGTCAATCAGTTTTGGCAATCCTCTGAAAGTGTTGGGTTTTAGTTCCGTTAAAAAGTTGAAGCTCAAGTCAATACGTTCCAGGTTCCCAAAGTTTGCGAAAGACTCAGATGCAACACTAGCTATTTTATTTTTCTTCATGGACAAATATTTCAGGTTTGGAAGTCCGTGAAGTGTGGTCCGATTTATAGAAGAAATAGTATTTTTTCCCATGTACAAGGCGATCAATTCGGGTAGCCCGTTAAAAGTCCCATCTGGTATGTGTTTGATTTTATTATTAGGCAAATCCAATCGCAGTAAATGAAACAATTCTTGAAATAAGTCAGGAATCAGCTCGACGACGTTGTTACTAAGATCGATGGTGGTCACGTTCCGTAGTCCAGAAAACGCTCCTCGATGTAGAGTTGAAATTTGGTTCCCATGACCCAGGCCTAAATGTTCGACCGTAAGATCTTTGAAGGCACCAGGTTTGATGGATACCAAATTTTTGTCGGCAATCACTAGGGTCTCGTACGGTATGAGTTGCGTGACGTCAGTTAGAACACCGTCAGTATAACACACGAGAAATTGATCTTCATCACTGCACGTTGGTGTCGAGGTTGGATCCGTCTGAGCCAGCACACCGGCCAAAATCAAGTTAGCAATCACTATGAACCGAAACATGATCAACTCCGTTATGTGCTCGTTTGCTTCGCTACTCGAACTTTTATGGCTGAAGATATCAGTTGAACTTTAGCCATTATGTAGTAATCAGTGAAAAAGTAGATGTGCTTTGGAAAGAGACAAACAAGCTGAACATTAGCACGCAAGTCCCTATTTCAATGACAAATGTCGAAGTCAATTCGCAAATTTTGAAAACGACTAAAATTTGCGGTAAGTGAGAAGCCAAAGAAAATTATGGACTTTGGGGCACTTGCAAAATGAATATTGAGAAATGAAAATGAGAACTAGTCCGAGAGACGGGGAATCAATGTTATTGATTGCGAAAAACGACTGGATCTCTTGTTCTCGATTGGCGATTCCGATTATCCATTCATCTCGCCATTTGTATCAGAGGAATCTTCTGAATCAAACCGCTCTAATTGATATGTGATTAAAAATAATTGTAAGTTACGTCGCAATGAGATATAAACAGATTAACTCGAATGTCTCGGATGTTCACTTGCGTCTTTAAACTCTGACCGAAAAGTTTGGGATAAGAAACGACAGACACAGCATGACAAATTATTATGTTAACTTTGTAAGAGATTCGGAGAATAGATTGAACTACGAATGTAGTTGATAATCATATGGAAATGAATGGTAAAAGAATCCAATTGTAAGTCAGAAACCATACTTTCAAAAACATACAAATAGAAAAACGTAGAAAACGTTTTCTGATTCGACGATGTTCCTATATTATCTTGTAACTCAATCACTTTTCATGTCTGATGTGGTTTGATAATGACGATTTAAAGTGGGAGCATTGTTCGTATGAAAATTCTGATAATTGCGATAACAATATTTGTTTCGTCATATGATAAGGCGACGAATAAAAATCTCGAATTTTGAGTTGAATTGGAACACAGTCGTACATTTTACCGTATAGAAACATTTTTCTGACAGTTATAAAATATTTGAAAAAAAAAAAACAAGGTAAAAATATATACTACATAAATATAAGTAAAAAGACCTGCAGGCTGCAGTTCTGCGGTTGTAGCTAGGTGATGTACTATACCAATCGGATAATATTTCACAGTAGTGTCGTGGTCAGACGGCTGTCGTTGTTTTTACTCTTTTCATAACAAAAAGAAATTGAGAAAGTTTTGCCAATTTTTAAGATTCTCGCTCTCTGCTCTCTCGTTCTCTATCTCTTTCTAACTCGACGAAATATTTCCAACGCGGTTTCGCTTTCTAAGAAAAATTCACAGGGTCCCGGGCGTTATATTCGCGAATGTCGATAACAGAGAAAAAAAAAAAAAAAAAAAAAAGAAGAAGAAGAAGAGGAAGGAAAAAAAAATAAAGAAATTGATGATCTTTTCGAAAATTCTCTTATACCTATCATATAGGAACGCGGAAATCTCTGACCTGTGGAAAAAAAAAACGTTTCATTCCAAATCGGAAACAGAGATTCAACAAAATCTAGAACCTATAGTTTGTCTTATTCCATCATGGTTTATATAATTCTCATATATTACTACGTGGGTGTAGCGTTATCAAGTAATTTTAGCTTCATCACAAATCGCAAGTAATTAAATAGATATTAGTAGAGTTAGGAACTATTTACTCGATTAGTTTAATTATTTCTATATATATATAAAACCAAGCGTTGACCGACCTATGGTGGATTTAAGGGGGTTTCCCAGTCTGGAGCTCCAGAAAGCGTGTGTGTTTTTTGAAGCTTTGTGCCGTTAAGGGTTGTAGAAGGAGAATAAATGAAAAAATATGTTTTGAAAGTGCTCAACTTAAGCTTCAATTTGAAAAAAAAAAGTTGACAATATCATCAAAATTACGACCTCTCTGGCCGTTGAAGTCATGGTCTGCAAAAAGCAGCGTCGAAAACGGTAAACAACATTGTAACCGAACGGAGCATCTGAAACCCAAAAACAAGGAGTCATTTGATTGGTCAAGGCACCATCTAAGCTTCTATGGAACGGATTTGTCGTCCGTCTTTTGGTTTATTAATAACTTGCAAAAACAGTTGTCAAAATCGAGGAAATCTAAGTTTTTTGATTAAAAAATTCGCAACTCACCCAAATTTAGGTTTATCAAAAATCGGTTCCATAGAAGCTTAAATGGTACTTTGACCATCAAAATGACTCCTTGTTCTTGGGTTTCAGATACTCCGTTCGGTTACAATCTTGTTTACCGTTTTCGGCGCTGCTTTTTGCAGACCATGACTTTAACGGCCATAGAGGTCGTAATTTTGATGATATTGTCAACTTTTTTTTTTCAAATTGAAACTTAAGTTTCGCTCTTTCAAAACATATTTCTTCATTTTTTTTTCCTTCTACAACTCTCAACGGCACAACGCTTTGAAAAACATGCACGCCTTCTGGAGCTCCAGACTGGGAAACCCCCTTAAGCGGATCCGTAAACGGAGACACTAAACGATAAAAATCTATTCCATATTTTTATCAATGGGTATTTCCCGGACATATATTCAAACATAACAGATTTAGAAAAATTTGAAACGAAGAACACCGAAGGTTCAAAATTCCGAAATCTAAATTTTCGAGAGGTCGAGACTCCCGAACTTGAAATTCACGCCCGTTTCCATGAATTATGAAGGATCTCGATTAGAATGAACTATTATTTTGTGTCTTTACATTCCGAGGAATGGACCAGAATTTTCGGATCTTTGGGTCTTCGGGGGTCTGGAATTTCGGAATTTTAATATTCTAAACTTAAACGTTTCTGAAAAATTCGAAATCGTATCAAACAAATTCGGAATTTTTAACCACTTCGAAATTTGAACGTGGCCCTGGTGTCTCTCCTACCCATAATAATATAGAAATAAATGTATTAGTTAAATTTTCGCATATAGAATCATCGGTGTGAAACACCCACATAATTACAAAACAGTATATCACACACACATAGATACATGACTATGTGTGAGTCTATGACTACGTGTGCGATATGGTCGTGTATTGTGATGTGAATGACCCCTGTAGCAGGTTTCCATTTCAGTCTATATACATACATATATATCTAATTTATATAAAACAGTGAAAATAAGAGTTTCTATATACATACATGAAAAATCAGAAAGTTGTAAATATATTCCCTATTAGAAATTGAATTTTTCTTACAAAAACTAGAAAAAGAGAATAGAAATAAAAGAAGAAGAAGAAGAAGAAAGAAAAAAATAACTAGAATTATATATAATTAAACTTCAATCATTACCAGAATTCGCATGTTGATTATTAACAGAATTTACGCCGTGTCCAGCAGCTGCGGATTGAACGGCGTTCGTAGCTGCTGCAGCAACGTTTTTCAAAGCAGCTATCACAATCATCGTGAAAAATTATTTATTTTTCCCCAGCGTTGTAAGAATATAAAGAAAAAAGCACAAAAAAAAAAAAAAAAATTCCAGAAGAACAACTATATCGATGAAGGGTATAATTTTGCGAGGTGGTAACAACTAACACACTTAAACTTCACACGTAATACCGTTCCTTTTTTTTTTTTTCTTTACTCTCCTCCTCTTTCTGTCTCAGTTTCTTATTTTTTATTTCTTTTATTTTTTACATGAATCACGTTTTAATATAATTTCTATCAACGTTTGACTTTTTTTTATCATTAATATTATTATTATTATTATTATTATTATTATTATAGGATAGTTTTGAAAATTCACAATCAATTATTTTATCATAGATCCGAACGTAACAGCTGTCACGAAGCAACTGGCAAGGTAGTTGGTTATTTGCTTTGCAACTCGGTGAAAGAGAAGGTAGAATTGGTAGTTAAGTTTCTCTGTATAAAGGCTCTTGAAATCGACTGACTGTTCAGTTTTATCAGTAGCGTAACTAGCGAGACAGAAAATAGGTAGACTTGAAAAATTTATTACTATGTGCGCTATTCTAAATCCAAAAATAATTACAAATTATTTGACATTTTAATGTCAATCAGTCTTTAATTATCTCATCGATACAATCATAGAAATTTTTTTTTCTTTTTTTTTTTTTTTTTTTTACACTTTCATGAACACAACATACATAATTCGGATAACACTATTTGACTGTATGAATAGGTGTGTCATCGCGGTATTATCTGAGTATTTGTTAATTCATGAAGATTAAAGATGATTTACGATTCACCTGAGTTTTATGATTGGCTATAAATTATTCTTCAAAATTTGAATAATTTGCGTGAGTTTGAGAAAACGATGAACTTGAATCCGTGGTATTATATTTTTTTGGGATGTCACCTTCTTCCGTTTCTTGACTTGACTCGATTCTCTTCTGTTATTTCACCACCCCATCGCCACAACTTCTTCCCAGACGACTTGAATTTATACCAGTTTCTGCACGAACGACTTCGTTGATATCGTTTGTCCTTGCAAATAATATATAGGTATATTATACATATATACAACTAACTAGAAACCCCTTGTGGTGGTAGGGCTGCTTTCTCAATACCAACGATATCTTGAGACGGTGATAATTATCTTGCTTCGTTTATTAAAATTAATTGTCTACACCCTTCATCATACCTACTACCTTCTTCCTTTATTCATTTCTTCATGCAGAAACTATATACAGAACTACAAAAGCTTATCAAAATCCGAGTGAAAATCATCCCTTAATTTTATACTTCGAATCGGATACTCGAGTAATTATCTCTCTCCCTCTTTCTTTCTCTATGATAACTGTGACGAAATAAGAAGAATAAGAAGAAGGAATGATAATATCTGCTGGGGTTTATTCAAATTTTGACAAAATTTCGATTAACGATGCGACCTGAATACTACGACATTAGGATGGTTCAAAAAAGACCTAATTTCTCAGATGTTGCTACTCATTCGTGAATATGTTGTTTGTGATTTAGAAAAATTATTCCATTTTTTAGAGCTCTATAGGAAAATATTTACTACTGCCTCAGTGAAGTTGAAATTTCGAAATTTTCCCAATTTTCCAATTTCAAAGTTCTCAGATCAAAGTCCTCATCTGGCTACCTCTAGGTTCTCATTCAATGAGGATGTTGGTTCAAGATGAGACTCGTACGATAATATTTAGTACTGCTTCAGAGACATTGAAGTTTTTTTCACTATTTAGGGGTTTTCTTAGAGATTGGATCGCCAGGTGTTGCTCATGAGACAGTCTTTTCTCACCATTTTAACGAAGAAGTACACGAAGTTTGCAGTCTGTGGGACCATTTTTACTACTGCCTCATGTTGCTAATTTTACTTGAAGGAAAGTCGCCCTCGATGAGGCAGTAGTAAAAATGATCCTGCAGACTGCAAACTGCTTGGATTTCTTACTTGTATTAGTAAGATGAAACTATCTCATAAGCAGCACCTGGCGATCGAATCTCGCCGAAAAAACGCAAAATATTGAAAAAAGCTCCAATGTCTTCGAGGCAGTACTAAATATTATCGTACGAGTCTCATCTTGAACCAAAATGCTCATTGAATGAGAATCTCGAGGTAACCAGATGAGCGCTTTGATCTGAGAACTTTGAAATTGCCAAAAATGGCAAAATTTCGAAATTTCAACTTCACTGAAGCAGTAGTAAATATTATCCAATAAAACTAAAAAAAAAATGGAATAATTTTTAAGAATCACAAACAACATATTCACGGATGAGCAGCAACATCTGAGAAATTAGGTCTTTTTTGAACCACCCTACTACGACATATACTTTTTCTTCGATGCAACAAAAACCCGTGTAACCCAAAGCTCCATAAAATATGAAATAATTTTGAATGAAAGAACTGAGTCGCTAGAATATCTCTTCAGCAATTGGAAACGAAAGAGAAATTGATTTCCATACCTAAGCTCGTAGAAGGAAAATTGATTCAGGAATAGATTTGCTGTAGATCCGTGTTGAATTGTGCAAACTGCAATCATATATGTAACTGCGTTTGCGAGGATATAGTATTATAGCGGGATGCCTGTCTTGAAGGAATCTAAAATTACTCGTATAACGTATTCACCACCTCGAGCAAACATGCATGCATGTGTCTATACCCATACATATATATGTTACGTATGCATACAGTAAGGGAAAACTTGGTGTTGGCGGAAGTGGATTGCCGGAAGACATATGTACGAACATTCTTGGTCATGTTATATACCTGGAGTTTGTACGAGTTCAAGCTGAGAAATTTCACGTGGATTTCAGTCACTGCACTGCTGCAGTCTGTCCAAGTAGTAGAATACGCGAGCGACAAACTCTCGCGAATATATCCTCTCTCTCTCTCTCTCTCTCTCTATCTCTCTCTTTCTATCTCACAAGAATGAGAGGAGATGTGAATTTCAAGCATATACGATTTGATGCAGCATCAGCCGTAGCCGGTGTAGCAAGAGAGGAAAATCAAGCGTGGTGCACGTTCTGCGCACAGTAGAACGAAATGAATCACGAATTTCTTCCGTATATATAGAGGTTCTATTCCGGTTCTTCAATATTTTTCTGTATATACTTTCGTCTCACAGAATCATTTTCTTTCTAGGTATATGGACCGTGTGGAGGTGTGAGAATACCTACTCATCGTATAAGAAAAATAAAGATCAGCGATGCATGTCAATCGCCGAGGGAATGTCGCATAATTCGAGTAGCACTGAGGTGATTTCTTAGTCGATTGGACTGAAAGAATTAGAACTCGTGAAAATTGAGAAAGTCTACATAGCCGATTTCGAAAACTTTGAAACTAAGAACACCGGGGGGTTCGCAAGATTCCGAAAGGCCAAAACTCCGAAACTTGAAATTCACGCATCTATTCATTCAGCTGGGTTTAATATAACTCGGGCTGTATTGATCGTATCGAAACCAATAAGGGGTCAAATTAATCGTCTTTAGATTTACTTTTTGGAAATGAAGTTTGAAAATGCTGAGAGGGTCTCGATTAGAATAAAATATTTTTTGTCCCCACATCCTGAAGAATAGACCGAAATTTTCGGGGTCATAAATAGGAAAAATTTCGATTAGATGTAATCGAAAATTGGAATTTCCTATATCATCTATATTTTATTGCATTAATTTTCATCGACACAATTTTAACGTATTTGAATGAACCTGATCATCATCACCGTCACCGTCGTCGTCGTCGTCGTAAGTAGCAAGAATAACGTCTCTCCGAGAAGAGTTTGCGACGTGAAATGACGCTTTTCGTCGTCATCCCGACGATATTATCACCGAGAATGCATTAGCGTGGAATATCGTAGGGATAAGGAAGGTGGACGTATATAGGAGTAGTAGTAGTAGGTATACCGTACTTACTGGTACACCGAACCAAATATCCAGCTCCGACATAGTGCAGGAGAGAAACTGGCGCAGGGTAATCTTGGCTGATTTAATTGGATACGATGATCGAGTGTCGTATATAGACACTCGATGAGCAAAGTGCAGCTGCTGCAACGATCTTTGGTATTGTTTCCGGACGATCGGTTTCGTCGCATCTCATCGCGTCTCGTCTGATCTCATAAGCTATTGCATCTATCATATACCCATCGTATATTTTCGAATATGTTTCGTTCGGAAGTATAATATCATCATTTTTTCTTTTTTCTTTTTCGCTTTAATCTGAAAATCCTTTAGCATAATATCCAAAGAAAAATTTCACGAGAGGATAGCGCTGGAACCGCGTTTTATAAGATAATTCAATGAATTGTGAGTTTTCATGCTCAAACGACGCGCAGGAAAGACTTTGACTTTTTTTTTTTTTCTAAAATTGGTATTACTCATCCGGGATTCGTGCAAAAAATTTTTGCAAAGTGCTGTTTTACAGAGAATTAAATTCTCCGCAATAAGTGTGCCCAGAATTATTTTCATAAAGTCAATAGTTCGGACGTGACAAGTGTTTAAAGTTAACTTCCAAATCTTGTGACTTGTATACCGTTGAATTTACAGACTTGCAGGTTCTGCGGGGACATTTTTTTCAGGTAATTTAAATTTCTATAAAATCGCACTCTGCGAAATTACTATCGACCATAAAACCGTGCCGAGTAATACCAATTAAAAAGAAAAAGAAGAAAACAAAAAAAACAAAAAAACAAAAAAAAATCATAGCTTTTCCCGTGTGATTTAAATGGGAAAACTTATAATTCATCGAGCTATAACCTGATAAAATGAGTTTAAGCGCTCTTCTTTCACAGGACGATTTTTATTTAATTTCTTTTTTTCTTTTTTTTTTTTTTTTGCTTTATTTTAAAGGATTTTGCGGTAAAAGCGTAAAAAAAGAAGAAGAGTAGAGACAATATTTTCCTGAAACGACACACAGCTCTTGTATATATTTATACAATATCATGTCCTCTGCAGCTGTGGCCAGAATATTTCGTAGCAAAATTTCGCGATTCGTATACATAAATGAAATTATTAATGAATCAAATATAATATGTAATGTGTGAAAATATATATATATATATATATACGGAAAATGATTATTATATTCACATATATTTGTTTAATCTCATACGTTTTCGGAAAATACAATAAACCGAGGCTCAGACTCAGCTCTCTCACATACCTATAATATATATACCTATATATACATATGTATATAACTAAATACATTGTGCACTCGGATTACGAGACTAAACCACGTTTGATATACCGTTGCGCAAACTTTCATCTCCATACATACATAGAGCTACATATATACGTATATATATATATTATATTACATACATAGCTCGGTAGTAAGTACATTCAAATTCAAAAGTGTCATTTTTGAAAATAGGAAAAGAAAAAAAATTTCGTCTCGTTGATCAAATTTCGCTGAATTTTATGATGTGTGGAAAAAAAAAAAAAAAAAACGTTTTGTGTTTTTTGTCTATGAAATTTTTCGATCAAATTTTTGATTTTTTTTTTTTTTTTTTTTTCTGTTAATATCCTACGTATATCTTTTCGTGTTTATTATACAGATATATTTCACTCGTATTTGAACATTTAATCGAGAAAATTATAAGAAAGTTTAATTTCGATTATAATAATAACGCGAAAATGTATATATATATATATGTATGTATATTCATCGGATTAAATGATTAAGTAAATTAGAGTAAATATTTGGAAATTATTATTCTATATGTAAGGTAGAAATTGTGGGGTAATTCTATAACAACTCTTATAGGCTTTGAATAAAATTGAAGCTAACGCATCTATATAGGTACGAGCTGTGCTTGTACATATACATATACATATATGTATATAATATAAGTTATAGAGTCTAGACTCGGGGCGTAGTGTATGTATATAAGGGTATATATTGTAGAATAAGAGGGAATTAGAACTGACGTTGAAGTTGAAGCCAATGGAACGTAATTACACTTGCTAATGATTCGAAAGTGGAATTTGTCAGACGCACGAGTTTGGCACGAGCTCGATTTGTCATTCGATTGCAATCATTCGGGTTGTTCAACGCGTATAACGTACAATATACAAGTTCAAGCACTCGATTCGCTACTCAACTCCACACACATACACACACACACACACACACATCAAATTAACCGTCTAACTCAATTCAAACTTATTAGAAACAAAAAACAAAAAAAAAAAAGAATTTCAAAAGAATCCAATTATTTTGAAATGTTGAAGCTGGCTTCTTTCAACTTCTTCATTCAATTCTTTTTATCTATATTAATTATTTTTCTCGCATATATTATGTGTATAATTAATTAATAATTAACCAATTAATCCGGTTACATAATTATATACTGAAACTGCAGAAATACACTCGCAGCTGCTGAATTTTAAAGTAGGTAGATACCTACAAGATAGTAGAAATTATTGTCGAGTGGGTGGTCTATAGATTCTACTGAATAATTGATCGCGAGACGTGCGCTCCTGCATGCAGCTGCAGATATTTTTGAAGAGTCAGTTTTTTAATTTTTAAATTTTTTATTTTTTTTTCCTTCTTCTTCTACTTCTTCTTCATTTGGATATCGGTATATGTATATACGGATGTTGGGCAATTTCGAGGAGTGCCGATACAATCATTATTGCGGACAAGAAATTGCAGTACGAAATAAAAACGAAAAAAAAAAAAAAAAAAAAAAAAGAATCAGTTTCGTTGATTTATTATATACGAAATATTATTGGAAATCTTCGAATTCAACTTTAGTAAATATATCATAATTATATTCATAATCACGATAATTGAAAAAAAAAAAAAAAAAAAATAACGAAAATAATTTATGACTCTCTTCTTCGTCGAATCATTTGTTTTTTTTTTTTGTTTATTAGTAAAATGAACACTTTCCAAAATTTGAGAATCGATGACAACAATATTCCTTGAAAGGATAGAAAAGAAAAAAAGTTTAAAAAAATATGGGCTAAGGAGTTTATTAAACCGGATATACGATAAGCTATATGTATATTCTACTTTCCCATTAGTTGAACCCAACCCACAACCAGATTCTCTGAGACCTTGTTCTTTTTTTCTTTTTATTTATTATATGAATGCAATTAAAAAAAAAAAAAAGAAAAGAAAAGAGAAGAAAAAAGCACTAACCGGTCTTGTGAAATAAATGGAATTTTTTTTTTTTTTTTTTTTTTTTTTTCAATGCCCAGAATTGGGTGATACATAATATTTTGTTTTAACGATTGAATAAATGAACGAAGCGAGTAAAAGAGTTGGAAAAAATTATGGTAAAAAAATTAATTTAACACGTGGTGATATTAAATTGTTAAATTATTAACGATTTGCAGAATCTGCACTCAGAAAAATAACAACCAAAATTTGATCATTATATGCACAATCACATTTTTTGTTCAGTCAATCAAATTTTTTTTTTTTTTTGTTCAGTCAACCAAAAATTTCGTTGGGACAACCAAAATTTTGTTGGGCAAAACCAAATTTTGTTGGGACAATCAAATTTTTTGTTCAGTCAACCAAAAATTTCGTTGGGACAACCAAAATTTTGTTGGGCAAAACCAAATTTTGTTGGGACAATCAAATTTTTTGTTCAGTCAACCAAAAATTTCGTTCGGATAACCAAAATTTTGTTGGCAGAACCAAATTTTGTTGGGACAACCAAAATTTTGGCTGTTCCAACAAAATTTTTGGTTGACTGAACAAAAAATGTGATTGTGCATATAATAACCCAAATTTTGGTTGTGTTAACAAGACTTTTTTTCCGAGTGTGGTGTTTGAAGAATATATACCTTGGTATACTCAACTTTGGCATTTCGATTTTTGAAATATATAGAACGAATGCGAACGAAGTGAGCGAAGGTGACAGAATGTCTTTTGCCGTAACATTTCTGCAAGAGCAAACTATTCAAATCTATTGTTATAAACGAAATGGCGCAATCATGTGGCGCCTGTACTTCTATAAGTAACTCAATTATCAAGTATCTGTGTACATAACATCGAACTAGTAGTGGTAGTAATAACTTAAACTTGCGTCTAACTATATGAGACGAAGCGCACAGTAATCTTGCAAGACTTGGTATTTGCGCTCTGGGGTGTTGAAATTCAGTGCTGTCATATTTTCTTTTTTTAGCATTCATTTGAAAATCTCTCAGAATAAGACGAGAAGGAAAATTCCGGGTGAGGATAGCGCTGGAACCGCGTTTTATAAGATAATTCAATGAATTGTAAGTTTTCCTGCTCAATCGACGCGCAGGAAAGACTTTGACTTTATTTTCTAAAATTGGTATTACTCATCCGGGATTCGTGCAAAAAAATTTTGCAAAGTGATGTTTTACAGAGAATTAAATTCTCCGCAATAAGTGTTCCCAGAATTATTTTCATAAAGTCAATAGTTCGGACGTGACAAGTGTTTTAAGTTAACTTCCAACTCTTGTGACTTGTATACCGTTAAATTTACAGACTTGGTTCTGAGGACATTTTTTTTTTTTTATGTAATTCAAGTTTCTATAAAATCGCACTCCGCAAAATTATCGACCATAAAACCGTGCCGAGTATCACCAATTAAAAAGAAAAAAGAAAAAAAAAATCATTGCTTTCCCGTGTGATTTAAATGGGAAAACTTATAATTTATTGAGCTATAACTTTATAAAGTGAGTTTTTAGCGCTCATCTTTCGCGACAGATTTTTTTTTTTTTTTTCTTTTTTTTTTTTTTTTATTCCTTTTGCCTTATTATAAAGAATTTTCAGGTCATTGAAGAGAAAGATAAATAGATACGTATGAAAAACATGACTCTAAATTATCTCGAGCATATCATTATGGACCGTCGTATTAATTTTTCATAAAATTCGATTCACCGAGTCGTTTTATACATATATAGTTTGTAAATTTAATATATATGTATATATTGTAGAAAGTTTCGTGTCATATCGTCTTAAGGCCGGTTCCGACCGTGATCTGCACTGATAAACAAGAGGCACTCCCTTCTCTCTTGAAACACTATCTATACCTATAGGTACACTCTTCTATCTACTATCTATCTATCTACCTACCTACCTCATCGCGAAAGATTTACTCGCGAAAGTTGCATGGCTGGCAATAATTATCTTTCAAGACGGTCTGATACCCGCTTTATAATATAGTCTGTATTCTCTAATTAAGCAAATGATTAATCATCCCACTTGGAAAAAAAAATCGCGACTCATTATCATCGGAAGATGTAGATATATATATTATATATGTATACTAGACCGGTTCAAAAAAATCGACTATTCTTTTTTTTTTTTTTCAATTTTCGCATTGAAATACTTTCGGGGGTGTGAAAAAAGATGCCTGTTCAAAGCGGAGCTCTTAATATTAAGATTTAGAGGTCGCTCATCGCGGATTTCTATTTTCCATTTAAATAGCATATAGGAATTTTTTTTTTTTTTTTCTTCAGAATTTCGTAGCTCACAAACCAATGAACAAATCCAAATGACTCTTACATATTTTGATAGGGGATTGAACACTCTAAAAAATGTATCTATCATTGTGGAAAAAAAATCACAAAAAAAAAAAAAAATAATTGACTCAACTATAAATTGAACTTTGAGCTTGAATAACTTTGGAAGGAGTCAATTTATCAAAAAATGATAAGAGAAGCTTTTTGTAGAGTGTTCAATTTCCTATGAAAATATGTATGAGTCATTTGAATTTGTTCATTGGTTTGTGAGCTACAAAATTATAAAAAAAAAAAAAAAATTTCCTATGCTATTCAAATGCTCTAAATCTTAATATTAAGAACTCCGCTTTTAACAGGCATCTTTTTTCACACCCCCGAAAGTATTTCAATGCGAAAATTGAAAAAAAAAAAAAGAATAGTCGATTTTTTGAACCGGTCTAATATAGGTACATACTTTTGAAACAATTTTTTATTATTTTTTTATTTATTCATTTTTTCTTCAGTTTTCTAACTAAATTTTCTTGAAACCTTGAGGGTATTTTTAAACAACGTTTAAAGACCGTAACAAACAGATTCATAATTCATCTCTGTACGTAGGTATATATATTACTATACGTACCGGACTAAAGTCACGGTTCGCGAATTTCTATACCACGAAAAAAAAAAAAACGCGTCGCTAAGACTGTGACGATATCAATTGTAACGCATTAGGTACGCGTTTTGTATTTTGTAAAAAAAAAAAAAAATAGGATCTCATTTGAAAGACTTCTTCGATTGATAGAAGAAAAAAAAATGACAATTTCTTAGGTTCTCATTTTTCATTTTTGCATCTCAAAGAGCGTATAAATCGAAAACGTGGAATACGAATGAGAAAAGTAGGTTTCTTTTCTCTCTCTTTTTAATTCGTCGTTAAAGATTCGTATATGAATTAAAAAATTGAAGAGATAAGGAGAGAAAAAAAAAAAAGAAATTTATAAATAGGATTCCGAATATTGATTAAAAGGTATAAAATAAGTACATACGTCGCGGTCACTGATCGACCCGAAGTATAGCTATGCCTTACTTGGCTTTCGATGCAACCGCAACGCGGTGAAATAAAATAAAAATAAGAAAAAAAAAAAAAAATGAAACGATTCAAACGAGTCCGACCGGATTACGCTAGTATAGGCTCGTGCGGTCCTATACATGCCTTTTATATATTTTCATAAGTACGTGATATATATGTAAATATATACCCAGTGTTTAAAAAAAAAAAAAAAAAATAAAAAAAAAAAAAAAACTTACGTAGGATAAGATGAGAGAGAGAAAAAAAAAATGTTGAAAAATAAAATTTTATTTTATTTTATTCTTCCAAATTTTTGGATTCTATTTTACTTTTTTTCGCCTTTTTTTGCAAATTTTTCAATTGGCGATGTATCTACTATGTATGCGCCGCGTGGATGTTAGCCAAAGTTTTACCCGAGTAAGATCGTAACTTTTTACGATCAGCAAGGAAAACTCTATAGGATCCTATCTGACATATAGATATATATATTATATGTAGGCGTGGGTACCTACTGCAGAAATGTTCGCGAATGAGTTTGACGGAAAGTTAGTTTTCATGTCCTATATAGGTATACTTATGCGAGAGAATACTCGAGAAGAGAGAGAGAGAGAGAGAGAGAGAGAGAGAGAGAGAGAGTAAACCATTCGTCTGTAATACATACTGATAACATTTTCGTTACGGAAATTGGCTCTAGTTCTCTTTTCGTCTAGTAGATTGGTTTATATACCTCCTTTTCCTACATTCTATATGAGTATAGGTACTATAAGGTATGGATAGAGAACAACACGTCCGTATCCTTAAATCGTTCGAGGAAAAAAGAACAAAATAAAAAATAAAAAATAAACTTCCTTTTCTTCATTTCCATTTCCTTTTTTTTTTTTTTTTTTTTTTTCTTTTCTTTTTTTGAACAAAAACGCAAAATTTATAAATAAATTTTGACTTTTACCTATACACACACACACACACCTAGCCACGTGCTAGATTTATTAGCGTACGCGGTTTGGTCATTAAACGTGACACGTGCTTGGAATTTAAAAGAACGGAGAAAGAGGCGATAAAAGAGTTGAGAGAGAGAGAGAGAGAGAGAGAGAAAAAAAAAAAAAAAAAAGTGGGGAAAATAGGAAAGGGAAAAGAAAAAGACGGGTTAAGCTCCTTCGGAGGAAAATTAAATTCCTATACCTATACGAGGCAACGATATCGTAAAATAGTCTCGTGGAGAACAACGAAACTGGGAACGGGGTAGGTATATACAGACGTAAGCTTATTTAAACCAGACGACTTCCGGGCTAAAACCACGAGAATTAAAACTCACTTCCTTACAGGATTCTCTATGCTTATTATATTATATTATATAGGTACGAACCCTTTGAATATACATGTGCGCGCAAAGAGATCTTAATTATAATAAAGTGTGCATATGAAATTTTACTTTTTAATTTGGGAAAAAAAATATTGAATTATGTTATTTCAGGGCAAATCAAATTTTCTATCGTTGCGAGCACGTGGCACGTTTTTTTCTCAACGTATTTGAATAAAAAAAAAAAAAAAAAATTGTATATACAGGGTGTTCCAGACCTCGCGACGAATATTTCACAGGGTAAATCTTGATCAAAAATGGGATCGAAATTTCCTCAGCCGATTTTTTTTAAAATGCATATCTTTTCCGTTATAATTAATTCAATTTCAGTCAATGACGCGCGGCTTACGAACGGCCGCACGTCGGTGTGCTTACCGCTCGGTTGTGTGCACTTTTTTTCGTGGCGACAATAGGGCGAGAGACGCGCACACAACCGAGCGGTGATTACACCGACAAACGGCCGTTTATAAGTCGCATGTCATTAGCTGCAATTAAAATAATTATAACGGAAAATCCATGCATCTCCGAAAAAATCGGCTGAGGGAATTTCGATCCCATTTTTGATCAAGATTTACCCTGTGAAATATTCGTCGCGAGGTCTGGAACACCCTGTATATTGTATAAGAGCTCATATTTGGCTGAGATATTCTATTTGAGATGCTCTACCGGAATGTTGATGTGCGTTTGAATTTTTTTTTTTTTTTTTTTTTTTTGGCACACCCTAATATATATATTAGGGTGTTTCATTTTTAGGCAATATTTTTTTTTTTTCGATGGCATACCAGAGAATCTTATACTTTATAAAAAATGAAAAATTTTGCCGCCTGGCAAAAGGTTTTAGGTCTAATAGCGGCTTAGCTCATTCAAAAATTCGATTTCCCACCTAAATAACACAGGAATTTTTTTTTTTTTTTTTTTTTTTTTTTAATTGAATTTTTCGTTGTTAAAAAATTTTTTTTCGCAAAAACCTTTGTATAGCTTTTGAAGGAAATTAAATTCTCTACAAAAATGTCTCTGTGGTCGAAGACCGTACAACCAGTAGTTTCGAAGTTATAGCGAAAATTGTTCATGTTTGACGCGCAAATTTACTTTTTGCGGGAGATAAAGTTACTTTTTCTCCCGCAAATTTACTTTTTCTCCCGCAAATTCACTTTTTCTCCCGTAAAATTACTTTTCTCCCGCAAATTCACTTTTTCTCCCGCAGAAATGAATTTGCGGGAAAAAAAGTATACTAGGGAATCAGATGCCACTTTAGTCCCGCTTTTCAGGGAAATAAAGTGGCCAAAACAGTTGAGGGGGGAATAAACCGCTTTTTCTTCGGTAAAAAAAAAAAAAGCTCTATAAAATTTGAAATAATTTTTGAATCATGTTTCAAAATGTTAGTAATCAATTGTGCAGAAAATAATATTGGGTCAAAAATTGAATGGTTTGAAGTCGGGGACACGAATAGGTATCTGAGCAATTCGATGTGAGGTACTATATTTCCGAATGAAAATAGGTACCTATTTTAAATTCTATAGAAAATTTTGTTATCGATATAATCAAGATCAATTCAACCGTGTGTGATATGAAGTGTGATTCTTGTATTTCAATAGGTAGATATTGCGCTTCGAAGTTGTCATCGAAGAATAGCACTCCATTAGGTACCGTTGAACGCGTCTTGATTTTTGCTACAACTTTTATAGAGGCAAAAGTGAAAAATGAAGAAGAAAAAAAAGAATTTTTTTCATTTTTTTTTTTTTTTTTTCTTTTTCGAAATCTGGAACATTATTCTTTATTTTACCTGTAAGATTTGCTGCAAAGTTCCAGAACGACCATCGACAACCAAACAATTTCATTTCGCGTTCGTCTGATCGCCGATCTCGGCCTCCCAATGCCCCCTTCAACGAGGAGGCAAGCAAAGAGCTCATCCGCACGAATTTGATGTCAACTTTCCGGATGGTGATAATAAACGGTAATCCAAATCCAAATATGGGTGATTATAAAATAAACACGATACACTATTCGAAGCACAGAATGATGAACTTTAGAAGAATAAAAACAAACAGAACAAATTTTTACGATTTTTTTTTTTTTTTTTTTTTTTCTTTTTTTCTTCACATTTTTAAATTAAAAATTAACGATTTTTATGAAGAAGAAAAAATATACCCGTACAAGTATATGGAGTTTAATTTATCGCCTGATTTGTTTTGCAGGAAGTCACCTCGAGTTCATTCACGAAAATATATCGTAATAATTTGCTTTTCAAATTACCTTATATATCGAAGGTCTTTGACATACCTATTCGAGTATATCTATATCTATATATATTAGGCCGGAGTGAAAAAGGTCAATTTTCGCGGATCGTATTCTAATAGTGCGGGAAAGTTATGTCTTGGCATCACTCAAAACTGTGCCAAAGGAAAAAATTTACAATAGATATCTTCTGTTCTGGCAAACGCCCCAAAGTTTTGAATTTTTTAACACGGGGTTTAAATGGAGAAAAAAGGTAAAAAGACAAATTGGCATTGAAAAATTCGTAAAAACTCTCTGGGTCGGCCGATTTCAGTCTTCCTACGCTTATTCGAGGCGGGAAAAATGTAGCTTTCGTTTGACGTTTTGAAATTCAAAATATCTTACTTACTTTAGAAAATACAAAATTGAAAAATAGAGTTTTTTCGGGAAAAACTCGATTTTCAAACGCGTGTATCTTTGAAACTAAGGAAGATATTCTGAATTTCAAAACGTCAAACGAAAGCTATATTCTTTTCACTTCGAATAAGCGTAGGAAGACTGAAATCGGCCTACCCAGCGAGTTTTTATGAATTTTTCAGTACTAATTTGTCTTTTTGCCTTTTTTCTCCATTTAAACCCCATGTTAAAAAATTCAAAACTTTGGGGCGTTTGCCAGAACAGAAGATATCTATTGTAAATTTTTTCCTTTGGCACAGTTTTGAGTGATGCCAAGACATAACTTTCCAGCACTATTAGAATACGATCCGCGAAAATCGACCTTTTTCACTCCGGCCTAATATATATATACATGAAGAGATAATTGACGGGTAAATTTTGTTTCCTTTACGATTTATACCTACTTATAGGATACTAATTATTATTAATCATTATGCTTGTCTTCAGTGTTCTTCTCTTCAAATTATTTATTCATTTATTTATTATTATTATTATTATTATTTATTTAATTTTTTTCTGTTACCCCTTTTACACGTCTTTACGTCATATCTTGCCTTTGAATTTTCACATCGTAACAAATTTCAAGATTAACATCCTACATGGTTTTGTTTTTTTTTTTTTTTTTTTTTTCTCTCTCTCTCTCTCTCTCTCTCTATCCATCGATTCAATACGATCAAATCGATGATTTTTTTCTTTTCCTATTTTACGTACATTTTAATTCATTTTTTATTTTTTTTTATTTTTTTATTTTTTATTCTAAACACTCCGACGATAGAGATAAGAATCAACCAGTCAACTTTCGTTAGTAAATAATACAGTTCTTAGTACAAGTTATGTAGAGTTGTCACATTATTATATTTAAAAAACAAGTTTTTTCGCATTTTATTTATTTAGTATATAATTTTATTTTCTTGTCATCGATGTATACTAGGTATATAAATTAATTAAATTCGCTAAAAAAAAAAAAAAATATATAAAAAAAAAATAAAATAATAATAACTAAGGCCGTCGTAGATATTCAAATTCCTCGATCTTATCAAGAGACACGTGGTAGATATTATAAAAGTATTATTATATGGCTGATCATTTCAGAAATTAATTTTTTAATTTTTTTTTTTTTTTGCTACGTAAGGCTGTACATATATTTTGAAAATTATAATAATCTATAAAAGGTATACTCGATACATATATATATATATTCAACACCGTCGATATATACTCAAGTGTATCGAGGACAAGCGCGTTTTCTCTTTATATAGACGGACCAACCTTCGATGTCACACAACGAATTGAAACTTCGGTTTCAAAAATTTTCTTTCTGTATACGAAAGAAAAAAAAAAAAGACAGAAAAAAAAATTGTAGAACATAGTTTTCATTCATAAAAAAAATGAATCATTGATAAGAGATTAAAAAAAAAAAAAAAAAAAAATTAGAGAAAAAACACACGAATAAAAAAATTTTTTAAAAAATTTATAAAATTTCCTATAAAAATCCGAACTCGAAATTATTTTGAAAAAAAAAACTTTTTTTTTTTTTTAATTTGTTCTTCTTATTTTGTAATTTTTTTATTTTTTTCCAAAACTAAACACTATGTCCACTGTAATATTACGCACGCAGATGCACACTGCACACTGCACTATATATAATTCAATCAATATATATATATTATATATTTACTTTACTATATTTAAAAAAATTGTTTTTTACTCAACGATCGATGATCAGGTGAAAAAAAAAAAAAAAAAAAAAAAAAAGCGGAGCGAAATATTTCCTCTCTGATTTTAATACGACTATATTGATATCTATAGCAGTATGTACGCACGCGTAAGTCAGAGGTATCAATTAATTAATTGGAATACAGTATTTACAGGTCTACCGAGGTTCGCGGTAATACACCGACTGAAGGCTTGAAAGTTGTTGGTCTGTAACGCCGTTCCTGATCAAGAGACCCCTCTTCTTCTCTCTTCTTTAGTTTGTTGGGTATACTACTATTGGTATACCTACTAGTATACAAGAACCGCAACAGACAGGTAGTACAGGTACACGTACATACATACATGCATACATACATACATACATACATACATACATTCACACTACTCACTAATACAACAATTTTATACTATAGGTACACTAAACTCAGCCTACGCGAGAGAATCTTGCGTCACTAATGCCATAAGGTCGTAAGCGCCAAAAAAAAAAAAAAAATTCTTTTTTTTTTTTTTTGTGGCAAAATCTTTTTCATGCGATATAACATCGTTTGAGCATATCCGCAAAAAAAATTATTTTTTGGCGCTTACGACCTTATGGCATTAGTGACGCGATCTCTTTTGTAACACCCTGTATACGTTCTTTACACTGCATAATATATAATATAGCCTCGCCCATCAAAAATGAACGAAATAGGAGATACCGCAGGGCAAAGTAGAGAACTTAGCTGAAAATTGATGGAAATACATTTCTTTTTTTTTTTTTTTTTGAAAAATTTTTGGAATTTTTTTTTTTTTTTTTTTTTTCGTATATTCTCAACAATTTTATCCAAATTTCAAAGATTCGAAATTTGTTTAATCAACGATGATTAATTGGAATCGAATATTGATATTGTATAAATATAGATTGTAGATCGTTTCCTCAGAATTTTCAAATTTTCTTTCTAAATTTATAATGTGTATATGACGTTTTGAAATTTATTACTATACTGCAGAGAATAATCGCACGTATATTTAGGTGTGGCGTGTGTTATTACGACATGAATAACAATTTATAAAATTAAGTAATTAATGTTGGTGCGATTCTTGTCTATCTAACAACTTAGGGAAATCCAAGAATCGTGAGGTTTTCAAATTTTTACCTATTCAATTCTGCTTATAAGACATTCGAATATTTTACATATATACATATATGCCTATGTAAGGAAACAAATTGGATATTTTATAATTAAGAAACTAGCTATAATTATCGATAATATTTTAATCGTATAATTAATGAATTTCAAACACGTATGTAGGTATATTACACAATTATAATCGAGTATATTAAAATTTATTTTAGATATATTTCTATTTATTTATTCGTTATAGAAATAAAAATTAATGACATAAAACTGTGATTAATTAAGTTATTTGTGTATAATTATCACGTTTTTCGGCTACTTTTTTTTTTTTCTTCTTCTTCTTTCTTTTTCTCTTTTTATTTTATTTTTAACACGCAGAGAATAATTCCGATACGATTGATCAATGGCTTAGAACGTTTCCAATATTCCACATCCGCGGATCCGAGAGTTAGTTAATTAAATATAAATGTGTAAATCCCGCAACACAACTGTTCGATGTGACATAACGCAAGGCCGGATTTTTCGACGAGGATATAGACCGCGTTTATATACCGGAAATACGTAACGCTGTAATCAACACAATTTTCATTTTTTTTTTTTTTTATTTTTTTTTTTTAATAGTTTTTCGTTGACTCGCATCTTTAAACTTTTCGGAATTATATCGCGTCACTAATGCCATAAGATCGTAAGCGCCAAAAAATAATTTTTTTGCGGATATGCCCAAACGATGTTGTATGGCAAGAAAAAGATTTTGCCACCAAAAACACGACATTTTTTTTTTTTTTTTTTTTGCGCTTACGACCTTAGGGCATTAGTGACGCGATATATTAGCGTTCAAAATCAGATTTTTTGGAACTAAAACTTTTCAGGCTTTTAAATCTTTCGGTTTGTATATCTATACCATATTATAGTACCTTTCTACAGTATACTTCGAATTTATAGTATAATACATACTATTGTATAAACATGAATGCAAGGGCCTGTAGAACGGAGGTTGGGCGAGGCAGAGAGGTAAAGGCGAAGCTAGAGGTAGGGGACAGGACTGGAACCAGGCGTTTTCGTGGTCATTGACCTGGCCGATGGGTCCAGACATGGAAAGATGCAGCAGCTCGTCGTTTACCACGACTTCAGCATAATATGGAGTAAAAGATTTTTTAGACATTTTCAAACCGTTCGATCCGTTCAATGATTAAAAAAAAAAAAAAGTCAAAAATCAAAAAGCTTCGATTTCGCTTCGTTCTATTTTTGAAATTTTTAAACTTCGATTAAAAGACGATTTCCAATTTTTCGAAACGTTGAAATTTAGGACATAAAAATTCCGGAACTTCAGACCCCTGAAGTCACAAAAAATTCGAAAATTTTGGTCCATTTCCAGGATGTGAAGACAAAAGTTTCAAAATTTTGGCCTTTCGGATATTTTAGCTTTGGTGATTCTGAACCTTCGGTCTTCTAAAGTTTTTAGAATCGGCTAAATGCTTTCTAACTTCCGGCGAAATACTCTTTCTAAAAACTGTGACTTTGTGATATTCAAATTTCGAATTTCTACGCGGTTCGGTACTTTTGAAATCCGGAACTTGATTCCATCCCGCATAGAAAAGAGAGAAAAAAGGGAACAAGATTTAGTTGAAATGTAAAAAAAAAAAAAAAGGCGTTAAACCATTCTGAATAAAAATGATAAAATAATTGACCGACTAAGAGTTGAAAATCCGTAAAGTAAGATATACTCGTATACCTTCTTCTATACTATATTGCGGAGTAAGAAAAGCAAAAAGAGAAATACAGGAATAGTTAACGGAACAGAACGTTATCCCCACTCTTTAAGTACACGGTATATAGACACACACATTTATTGGTTCGACTATATATGTGTCAGGCAACAAGAAATCCAAAGGGAAGTCGTTTTAAAATGTCCTTGACCCAGAGTCAGTCAGATCAAGACTTGCTCCTGGTTTGGACCTCCCTGGGCCTCCGGCGAGACAGAATCATTTCCGGTTGTGTTAAAATTCAAGAGACGCTCTCGCAAAGAAGAGGAAGAAGAAGAAAAAGGAGAAGAAGAAGAAGAAGAAGCAGAGGTGCCTTGATCGGTAAATGTATATTTATATATATTTTTTTTTTCTTCTATTTATCCTATCAAAATAGTTTCCTTATATATTTTCTTTCTTTTTCTCTTCCTTTTTCATTTTTTGATCGTTAGGAGGAATGAAAGAGTATTGCGATTCATGCACAGAAAAAAAGGTTAACTTGAGCCAAGAAAATTATTCTTGATTCAAGATAATTTTGCGGTCCAAAAATGAAGACCGAAATTTTCTCGGATCAAATCAAAATTTTTCTTGAACCAAGAAAATTTTCCAAATTTTTCAAATTTTCTTGATCCGAGAAAATTTCGGTCAAATTTTCCAAATTTTCTTGGTTCGAGAAAAACTTTAAATTGATCCGAGAAAATTTCGGTCAAATTTTCCAAATTTTCTTGGTTCGAGAAAAATTTTGATTTGATCCGAGAAAATTTTCCAAATTTTCCAAATTTTCTTGGTTCGAGAAAAACTTTAAATTGATCCGAGAAAATTTCGGTCAAATTTTCCAAATTTTCTTGGTTCGAGAAAAATTTTGATTTGATCCGAGAAAATTTTCCAAATTTTCCAAATTTGCTTGGTTCGAGAAAAATTTTGAATTGATCCGAGAAAATTTCGGTCAAATTTTCCAAATTTGCTTGGTTCGAGAAAAATTTTTATTTGATCCGAGAAAATTTCGGTCTTCATTTTTGGACCGCAAAATTATCTTGAATCAAGTTAACCTTTCTTTCTGCGTGTGGTCCGGTGAAAAATGTGGATATATGGTATAATCCGAGATATATGAACGATGTGCGGGTGCAGATTAACAATGAATCAATCTGACTACGGTATTCGCAATATAAACGATTTTAAGTATCAACGCACGTTCGTCACGGAGCCCCAATTTGCGATCCCAGCTAACCCGCGGTAAAAGATTAATTGAAGTAATTAAAGGCAACGGATTTGTGAAAAAAAAAAAAAAAAAAATTATGGAAAATAATTACAAAACGGTCGCCGCGAGTGGAACGTGACGATTTGTTTCTTTCAAGACCCCATTTCTTTTTTTTTTTTTTTTTTCGTCACTTCGTCACTTCGAAAATTTGGGAGGGAATACTGCCTCATTATTGTCGCGTTTCCTCGCCTTTTCCTCGCCTTTTACGTAAATAAAAATTATAAAGTTTTCGCTTTTTTTTTTTTTTTTTCAACGACATTATAGAAAAAAATCATTCGATGCGCTTCGATCGAAAAATGAACTTTCGATCATTTCAACCGACCCTTATTTCGTTTCCGGATATCTAGTATGCGTAAAATTGTTCGGAAGGAATATAGAAGATGGAAATAGACTCATGGAATGATTTGAGAAACTGCAGGGAGATGAAAGAAAATTAAATTGCGGTTTTAATTATCGAATGTGAATCTACCTGTATTCTGATTAAAATTTATCGTAATTAGATGGGTTTCTATAAAAGCTGATGAAAAATATAGGATGACTAATAGGTCTGTTCTTATTTTTGCTTTATAATTTCGATATTTGTCTCGAGCCTCGAGGATTGAAACCCCCCCTGTCACGATAAAGGAGTAACGGTGAATTAACCCCAATATCAGACAAAGGAATATAAGAGAAAAAAAAAAGAAAAAAGAAAAAAAGTTCGGAAAGAAAAACAGCTGATGATCCGGAAGTTCACAACCAGAGAACTTCTGAAGGTTTCGTTTTTCTCCCTTGGATTTTACCAATCCTATCTAAACCAAAGAAAAATAGTAAAAAGAGGTAAAAAAAAAAAGTAAAAAAAAAAAAAAATAGTAGAGTTCACTTCAAAGAAGATTCGCTACTACTCTACGTGCTCCAAGATGCTACGGCCGTGATTGGGTTCGTATATCTACCTTCGTATACCTATATCTACGTTTATATTTGACGAAGAGTCAAAGAGAAATGTGAAGTCAAATGCGATCACTTTGAGTGAATTTTTTTTTTTTTTTTTTTTTTTTTCTCCTCATTTTTCTTCGCTTTTCAAATTACAGATGAACGAGTTGCTGCAGCAGATGGGGTATCAGTGTGAGTATAATACAAATCATCGACGTATAGACAATATCCATATCGGAGGAAACTATAGCTAGTCGTTCAGAAGCAATAAATTAGCATTTATACCAGACGAACAGATTTTCGTTCAGATCGTTGGACACTGTGTTGCTAAAACTCGAGGTGAATGTCTATATATCAAAACCTATGGGTATACATGATGAATAAATCTTTTTGCAATTTTTTTATGCGTACCTATACCTACGATTAATTTCATCTGATAAATACCCCTATACGTGTAGGTACTGCAATATATATATACGAAACACTATTTATCGAATAATGTATTTTCATTCTCCCTCATTTTACACCCCCAAGAGAATAAACCCCACGTATAGAGGATAGAGATATTAAGAGAAGGTATAAAATATTGAGAGAAATAAAAATTTCCCACTCTCTTAGCTGATTAATAATATTATTATTAATATCACTTCGATGTAAGATCGATGACGATGATGATCCTATAGGTTTATTATTAATTAGATTGCGTGAAGATGATTAGGATAAAAAAAAAAAAAAAAAAAAAAACTATATTTAACGACGATGAAGGAAGAAGAAGAAAAATCCCCATTAATTTAACAACTAAGAAAAAAAAAAAGAAAAAAAAAAAAACGAAAGAGAGCGTAGAGAAAAATTAGGGACATAGTAGATGACAGCTACTATACCTTATATCTACGTTGGTGCCTCTCTCTTAGTAGGTAATGAAGTCGTTATTCTCTGTAAAAATAAATGTACCAGAGTGGTTCGCGAGCTAGTTTTATTCTCTTTCTTTCTTTCTTTCTTTCTTTCTTTATTTATTTCTCTTTATTTTTAGTAATTAAAGTTTCATACCTATATACTGCAGTCATGTGGAGACTACTTCAACGTCAGTCTCATAGATATAGAAATTCGAACTAACGAGTTCGTAATACCTAGTTTCATAATATCTCTGTATGTACACAGAAAAAAAGGTTTACTTGAGCCAAGAAAATTATTCTTGATTCAAGATTATTTTGCGGTTCAAAAATGAAGACCGAAATTTTCTCGGATCAAATCAAAAATTTTTCTCGAACCAAGAAAATTTGGAAAATTTTCTTGGTTCGAAAAAAATTTTTGATTTGATCCGAGAAAATTTCGGTCTTCATTTTTGGACCGCAAAATAATCTTGAATCAAGTCAACCTTTCTTTTTTAGTAATCAAATGATCTATCTATAACGAATCCATGACAATAAAAAAGAAAAAGAAAAAATTAGACAAACGAAGCGTGTGATAAAACTAAATAGGTATTCGAGCGTCGTAGATAGATACGGGGACCTTGAAATGTGAGGATAAAATCTATATGCTAATCGCAATTAGCTACACGAACCAGTAGGTAGAGTATACGATGTAAAACTATCAATTTTCTGGATGACTTAATGCGAAAATGTGGGCATATATGGAAAATTACCTTCTCTGAATATACATATAGACACTGAACGTAATTGTGCAGTTGCATAGAGCCAAGGTAGGGTATGGTTGGGTACAGAATACTTTAAGATCTATGCCACAGGCTAGAGAAGAACCAAGAAGCTTGCTACTCAGCAAGCGAAAAGCCAAGGTAGGTTGGTAGGTAGATAGATAGGTACATGAAGACCGAAGAGAAGCTTCAACTAGGAGTTGAGGAGAACGTTGAGTATCAAGTTTTAACGAGCTCTCAAGAGGGCCTCGTGTGGCCAGGGTAAGAAGAACTTCCCATGTATTGCTATATCTATCCATCCATCTAGTATACGAGAGATCGGAGATGGCCACTGCCAAAGGAGATGAATTTAGAAAATTAAGAAGAAATTTTCAACAACTTTGATCGATAATTGAAAGCGATTTTGCAAATTTACAGAAATTCGATGCGACACACTGTAAAAAATGTTTGTGAATTTACAACACATTTAGTATGCAAAAGTTTTACAAAATTACAAATGTGGTGTAGCAAAGTGAAATGCTAAGCTTGTTCTGTAAATTTTCAAATAATTTCTTGATTTTGCTGAACTTTCATACGAAAAACACAAAAATTGTATTTGAATTCACAAAATTGTTTTGAATACCGATAAAAAAAGTTTTGCATAATTACTATACCCGATTTGTAATTTTGGCTAGATGTTTTGCCTATCAGCTTCCAATGCATGTTTGGTGGAACTTGCTTAGAAATTTCTAACAGTGCAACTTTGATCGATAATTGAAAGCGATTTGGCAAATTTACAGAAATTCTATGCGACATCAGGAGCAAAATCTTTCAAATTTTGATCTAGGGGATGGCCAACGAATTGTCTCGAATTCAGAAGAAATTCGAATAGCTTTGATTGATATTAACGGGACCAGTACAGCGGCTTTTCGAGAAATGATCATAGTCCGAAATCAATTTATTTCATAACCAAAGTTCATTTCACATGAAAATATTTTTCTTTTTCAAAATCATGTGTCGTAAGGATTTCAGAGCACCGTTGGACCGATTCAGGTCATCTTGGATTCATTTTCTTCAGAAAACAAATCGTCATCATGTGAATGTAGGAATTTTGAAAATTTTTCGTTTTGGCCAAGTTATTTAAGAAATGAGTGATAATAATTTTTGCAAATTTGGTAAATTGATCATAACTTGTGACATAATTTTTTATTTTACAATTCCTACATTCACATGATGAGGATTTGTTTTCTGAAGAAAATGAATCCAAGATTACCTGAATCGGTCCAACGGTGCTCTGAAATCCTTACGACACATGATTTTAAAAAAGAAAAATATTTTGATGTGACATGAACTTTGGTTATGAAATAAATTGATTTCGGACTATGATCATTTCTCGAAAAGTCGCTGTACTGGTACCCTTAAAAAGCGATTTTGAAAAATTGCAGAAATTAGATTAGTGAGTTTTTCTTCTCCTTTTTGAATCTAGATATAATATGTTGATCTCGAACCGAATCGCTTATATGTATTTATCCGTGAACACATAAGGAAAAAACCTTATGGAAATTATATATCCATAAACCTGCAGCGGGGTCGATGAGGACGAGAAAAATATTCTATAGCTCAATAAAATCTTCTATATAAACGGCGATATCGAACGATTTGAATATATATATCCATGCCCTCGCCCTCGCCCTCGCCCTCGCCTTTGCCCTTTTTTCCCCATACCTACTACTATATGTAACCTATCGTTATTTGATTTTTTCCTTCTTTTCTATCCCTATATCTTTTTCTATTCTTTCCTTTGATTTCTTCCCTCTTTTTTTCTTTTCCTTTTTTTTTTCTATATCTATACTACATATATATTATATATTCGAAAGAATATACCTACTCGATTATGTGTGATACCTACAATAAAATTTGAACCTTCTTCGTCTTCTTCTTCTTTTTTTTTTTTTTTTTTTCCTGTAATATTTTTTTTTATTTTTTTTTTTTTTTTACTTTTTTGGCGGAGGGGCGTAGACCTGGATCTGACCCAGCAGTTTGAACCACGTTATTAGATTCTCTTGACATATTTCTCGAGCCACGGTATTATTCCACTCGAGAATACGAAAGCGGGTTCATCGTGCAGATATCTGCAGATTGTTCCTTTTCAAGAATATAACACGAAATTTACCCCATTTCTCAATCTATTTATCTCTCTCTATCTCTTTATCTCTATATCTCGTCTTAGTTCATTTTTTCTCGCTTTTTATCATAACAAAGAAAGAAAGAAAGAAAGAAAGAAAGAAAGAGAGAGAAAAAAAGGGAAGAAAAGAAATAACTGTGTTTGTACAAATTTTTATACGCAGAATTCGATCAAATTTATTCCCTCAATTTCACATTAAATTCTACATCTATATGCTGTACAATGTACATACATAGCAGAGAGTCAGCCTTTTCCTTCGTTTTCATCTTTTTCTATCACGAATTTCTCACCAGTATTTTTACAGCAATTTTTTCTACATACCTATAAGAGCAGATAAGATTTTTTTCAATCTATAGCAAAGCTAGATCCTCCTTTTCGTCCCGGATAAAGAAAAAAAATCACTTATACTGTATTGATCAGAGTGTATCATACGTCAGTATTAGGGTGTGGCAAAAAAAAAAAAAAAATTCAAACGCACATCAACATTCCGGTAAAGCATCTCAAATAGAATATCTCAGCCAAAAATGAGCTCTTAATATTGATATTTAGAACTGCCTAATTTCGTTACTAATTTTAGTTACTAATTTTAGTTACTAATTTTAGTTATTAAAATAGGCAGTTCTAAATATCAATATTAAGAGCTCATATTTGGCTGTGATGTTCTATTTCAGATTCTCTATCGAAATTTTGATGCGCGGTTGAAAAATAAATTGTTTTTCCCAGAGTCGTATGACTCTATGACGCTATGACTCAATGTTTATAGGCGAATATCTCTTAATCGGTGAGAGTTAGGAAAATTCTATCTCAGTACTTTTTTGTAGAGCGTGAAATTTCCTATAAGAATCTGTATTCAGAAAGTTTCTAAATCAAGCCGGTTACGAGAAAAAACAATTGAAAAATTTTCCGATTTTTTTTCACATGTTATTCAAATCAAAAATGGGAAAACTAAGTTAAGCAGTTCTAAATATCAATATTAAGAGCTCATATTTGGCTGAGATATTCTATTTGAGATGCTCTACCGGAATGTTGATGTGCGTTTAAATTTTTTTTTTTTTTTTTCTTGCACACCTTAGTCAGTATATTAGTAGTTTCAGATTATACGAAACGAAAATGCGATAGGAAGTAAAAAATAATCCCGAAATATTAAAAAAAAATCGTGTGTTATTTAAATGGGAAAGTTTAAAGGCTTTGGGATAGTACTTAAAATTGAGATAGGAACCTGGGGATTTTATTACCTTTTTTTTTTGTATATATATTTGGAGACGCTGTGGCCCGTGAGAGCATTGAAATTCGAATATGACCGAATTAAGGACCACCCTAACATACTTAACGATCAATTGGCGATAAATTCGGAAATTATTGCGGTTGAATGTTCGTATATTCGTTGAAACAGGACGTAGCGCGTAGGTGGTTTTGGCATTATTCTATTCCGTTTATTTCCACATATTGGCTATAAAATTTGAGCTAACCGAACACAGAGCTTTTCCATAGATATTGGGTTACATACATACCCCATACCTATAATATATATGGATACATATACACGAAGAGATTTACGATCTTGTTAAAACGGTGGTGTGGTATATAGGCTTCGAGAAAGGAACCAACCCTGCGTCATATCCTCCACGTATTTTCGATACTAAATCACGCCTCGCGATACTTCGAAGGGCTTAAAATATCAAAGTTAGGGTAAAGACTGAAGACAACGTGGGGGATGCGTCCAGGGTACAAAGAGCCGGTGCTAAACGTGTCCAAGGGATTTCAAGGATACGACGTAAACTTGTCCCTTGAGTATAAACTGGGAAATCTATCCATCTATCTATACATCCCTTCGGAACTTATCTTCATATATCTCAAACTGTTCGCAATATCGTTCAAGTCTCGTTTTCATCCTTGTAACAAAAAAAAAAAAAAAACGTGCTGAAAATAAACAGCGAAGGAAATAGGTACTATCAGAATTTGATTTGGCAAAGTGAAACTGATTCCATGTTAAGGGGACCAGTAGTTTTCGAGAAATTATCATAGTCTGAAATCAATTTATTTCATAACCAAAGTTCATTTCACATAAAAATATTTTTCTTTTTCAAAATCATGTGTCGTAAGGATTTCAGAGCACCGTTGGACCGATTCAGGTCATCTTGGATTCATTTTCTTCAGAAAACAAATCCTTATCATGTGAATGTAGGAATTTAAAAATAAAAAATTATGTCACAAGTTATGATAAGTTTACCAAATTTGCAAAAATTATTATCACTCATTTCTTAAATAACTTGGCCAAAACGAAAAATTTTCAAAATTCCTACATTCACATGATGAGGATTTGTTTTCTGAAGAAAATGAATCCAAGATGACCTGAATCTGTCCAACGGTGCTCTGAAATCCTTACGACACATAATTTTGAAAAAGAAAAATATTTTTATGTGAAATGAACTTTGGTTATAAAATTAATTGATTTCGGACTATGATAATTTCTCGAAAAGTCGCTGTACTGGTCCCCTTAATGCAGTTTCCTGAGTAAATCCATGTATACGTATAATATGCGTATGTATAATGAATCCATTCGTCGAACCTGCGAGAGAAGAGAAGAGAAGAGAAGAGAAGAGGTGTGCAGCAACCGCGTCTTGAGAACGAGATTAATGAAAATTCTGATTGCCACTCAAGAGGGGGTGTGCTTTGAATCGTGCATAGCAAAGGGGTTTCTATATTTTAGATTAAACCCTTGTTAAATCATTGCTGGTATACAATTTGCATGATAAATATCGTGGGAATAGTTAATCAGAGTATTGAACCGCGTACCTAATTCTTTACTCGAGTATTTAAAAAAAAAAAAAAAAAAAAAAAAAAAAAACAGGAAAAATCAATTAGGTAAAGATTTTAGTGAAACGAGAAAAAAATTAATTAATATCAGCGAAAGGGGGCTGAATTCTTTTTCTTTTTTTTTTTTTTTTGAGTCTTTGGGAAATAAAGAGAGAGAAAAATGGCAACGTTTTTGTTAGAGACAGGCAGGCTGGTAACTTCTCTATTGACTTTAAACTCGAGAAAAGCTCACTACGTCACGCGCTGCAGAGCCAGCGAAAATCGTAAAGTTAAGTAGGTAGGTAGGTAGGTATAAGGTCTTTCGAGGGTAGCTGGCTTGGCTGGCTGGCTGACTGACTCTCGACCTTGTTTTTCAAATTTGTTAATTTATCAATATTGAAGAAGACGAGCGAGCTTCGTACGAAGGTAGGTGGGTGTAAAAAAGTACGGACGACGTTGCGGGCATAGCGAAAAACGAAACTAAAACAAAACCGTCATCGACATCGTCCGACCAAAGAAGAAGAAAAAGAAGAAAAAAAAAAAAAAAAAACACTAGACCAAACCAAAATCTGACTTAGAAAGTTTGTAGATATTTTCAACGCTAGTTTATCAAGAAAAGATCAAAGCTGCAGTCTTCTAGCTCCCTCTAGTTTTCTCTCTTTCTGTTTCTCTTTTGGTTTCGTAATTGCCGAGGAAAATTGTGAGGCCAGAAACATCGCAAAAGTACTTCGTTCGGTACTTTGCACCTCTCTCTCTCTCTCTCGCTTGCACCTGGTGAGGAAAATATGATATTTACACCCCCTGGGTTGCATAATTTTGTCAAAGACTTAAGCGTGTACCTTGTAGCTTGTAGGTACGTTTGATAAATTAACTAGACGAATAAAGAACGAAAAAGAAAAAAGGCGAAATGAAAAAATCCACAGTAAATTTCTTTGGAAAAAATGAAGAAACCGCAAAAAAGCTTGTTTATCGCCACGGATATATAAGCAAGTAACGCAGTAATTTTCGTAAGGTATAGACAATCGGTTGAGAATTACGCGGGCATAACCGCGAGATAAAAGCAAGTCTTATAAAAGCTGCGAGGGTTGTATTGAGGTGGTGGTAAAGGACGTAGGTACTACATACCTATACTTCTTATACCCGCAGCTACAACGAGAGGTTGTGGTTGAAAGTGGAAGAGAAGAGAGAAGAGAGAAGAGAGAAGAGAGAAGAGAGAAGAGAGAGAAGAGAAAAAAAAAAAAGAGAGAAACCAGATACGGGGGCGAGAAGAAGCGCTGTTCCCTCGGGTAAGGAGATTGGATTTTAGGGAAGATTGCGCGAGCGCATAGAGGGAAGAAGAAGAAGCAAAAGGGAAAAAGGAAAAAGGAAAAAGGAAAAAGCAAAAAGCAAAAAGTGAAAAACGAAAAACGAAGAGAAGAATGTTGAAGAAAAAAAAAGAAAGAAAGAGAGAGAGAGAGGCGTGAGAGAGCGTAAAATCGGAGAAAGAGAGAAAGTAGAAAATCGCCATCGCGGTTTTTCGCGTATCGTATAGCACCCGAGTACTCTGACAGGGCTAAAAGGGCTCTGGAAGGACTATCGAAGCTTGGTAGACGTCGGTACTGGCCACAAAACAGGCCTCAATCTCCGGGTACAACGCGCTTCGGTGACAATATATACCCTTTGAGTACAGGCTAGTAGTTGGGTATATATGAAAAGCAAAAACAAAAATAAAAATAAAAATAAGAATAAAAATAAAAGGGGAAGAAAATATAGGAAATAGGAAAACGTACATACAAGGGTGGAAATAATGTATGAAATTTAATACAGCTATAATACACTCAGAAAAAGGTCTTATGTTGACACAACCAAAATTTGGTTATTATATGCACAATCACATATTTTTTTGTTCAGTTAATCAAATTTTTTGTTCAGTCAACCAAAAATTTCGTTCGGATAACCAAAATTTTGTTGGCAAAAGCAAATTTTGTTGGGGCAACCAAAATTTTGGCTATTCCAAATTTGATTGTGCATTTAATAACCCAAATTTTAGTTGTGTCAACAAGACCTTTTTCTGAGTGTACTCTCTAAATTCGAATCAGTGGAAAGTCACTGATGGCAGTGATAAGTATACCAGAATCACTGACAATCAGTGAAAATGTTACTGATTGTCAGTGATTCTGGTATACTTATCACTGCCATCAGTGACTTTCCACTGATTCGAATTTAGAGAGTATGCATGGAAAGTGTTTTCTAAATTTGATAAAACAACGAAAATTTGAGCGCCTACACAGAAAGAAAGGTTGACTCGATTCAAGATAATTTTGCGGTCCAAAAATGAAGACCGAAATTTTCTCGGATCAAATAAAAAATTTTTCTCGAATCAAGAAAATTTTTCAAATTTTCTTGATTCGAGAAAAATTTTTTATTTGATCCGAGAAAATTTCGGTCTTCATTTTTGGACCGCAAAATTTAAAAAATTTTTTACTTGATCCGAGAAAATTTCAGTCTTCATTTTTGGAGCACAAAATTATCTTGAATCAAGAATAATTTTTTTAGCTCAAGTTGACCTTTTTTTTCTGTGTAGTAATATGCGTCTACGAGTAAGTTCTATACCCTCTCTACATATTATATAAGTATACGTATGAGTATATAGTAGTAGGTAGATAGAACGTAAGTGGTAAGCAAAGACAGCGCACCGTGGAAGATTGGTTATTGCCACAAATTCATATAATAGGATTTCTGCCTATTTCCTACCTATTAACCGTAGCAATTCATCTTCTACCTCTACACCTATATCTATCCAAGCTCCTATTCCTCATCGCGATATTCCTTCTCTCGGTAAGTACCACTTCGCTCACTCCCTACCCATCTCACTCTCGTTATACAAAATTTTACTACATTTCCTCCCTCGCATATACCTACTCTTATACTGAAACTCAAACCTGCCCTCGTATATACTCAACGACAGTCAAGATTACTACCTACTGTATATATATATATATATGTATATTATATACACCTTTGCGGTCAATTCTTATAGCTTCATTTTATTTTATTTTTTTTTTTTTTATTTTATTTTTTTTTTTTTTACCCACAATTTTATAGAGCAAAAACGAAGAACCTCTTTCAAACCACGTAATATAATATCTAAGTATATCGTTCGATGTACTATTCCGAAGAAAAAGATATAGCGAGTTTCGATTTATTTTATTTTCATCAAAATGTAATTAGTTAAAAATTTGTGTGCAAATTTCTTTCAATTATTATTTTTATATGCTGGAAAATTTTTCCTTTTTTTTTTTTTACTCTTATTTTATTCTTCTTGTTCTTGTTTTTTTTTTTTTTTTTTTTTAATTATAATTCCACCCTCTTCGTATTACCAATTAATGATAATTTCTTTGAACACGTATGTAGTAGGTATGTATATATATATAGGTATATAGGTATGTATATAAGATCGTTAGAATAATGAAGGCGTAATCAAGACTAGGTATACTAAGCCGGTAGAAATCTGGCTTAGAATGGCCTAATTAGTGGCGACGACAAGTCTTGTTCTGAATATCAATTAAATAACCCCTTTTGCAGAGGTACCGTACCTATAAGGTATTAGAATTTAAGTTTATATCAGATATTCAAATTTATCTTACGATTTAAATTACCGTAGGTATTATACTGTATATAGAATTTCATTCAGCGAATAATTCAAATACATAGATAATAATCAATCGATAAAAAAAAAAAAAAAAAAAAAAAAAAAAAAAACGAATTATAATCACGAGAATTAATGAGAAAAGTGACAAAAATTTTCATAGAATATTTTTTTGGCAAAATTTAATAAGAAAAAAAAAAAAAAAATTTTTTTTATAGAAGTAAGAATTCTATTGGTAAATAGTCTTTCGCGCACTACTCAGGAAAACTTGTATACTGCAGACAATAAGACGAAATTTTGGTTGGAAAGGGTTCGATTTCTAGAACCCTATAATTCACGACGAAATTTATCGTCGTTCGGTTATATATAATTAATGACAGTAGGTCACAATTATCGGAAAAGTTTATTTACTTAGGATGAGATAACGACGTGAAAGTTTTCTCTCAAAAGGCATACGCTAGCTATAGGTATATATATCGATTGGTTGCTTTCGAGTTTACGTTCTTTTATACATATTATAGGGTGTAGATATATACCTACTATATATATGTATGAATTTATATATTTATATATTACGGACCAGCGAGACAATAATTAGAGAGTTTGTGATTAATTTTTTTTTTTTTTTTTTTTTTGAAAATAATAAGAAAGAAAAAAGAAATGTAGGTTGAAAGTCAATTATCCTGGAACAGCAGCAGAACGAGTGAACCTCTGTTCCACCCAGATCGTGCCACAGTAGTCCCAAACTCAGTAATTAGACAATTTTTTTGCCCCCAGGTCTGGGGGAAAAAAAAGAAAATAGAAAAAAAAAACCATGGAAAAGCATAACTTCGAAATGGTCGGGGTATATCTCGGGTAGACGTATATGGCTTTGTATATGGCCACATATGTATAGATTATTCCAGGATTATATGTAGGTAGGAAGGTAATTACGAACAAGAGCCCGGAAACGGTTCCCTATGGAGATACACTCGCGAGCAAAAACCGGGTTTATCAGTTGCCCTGGGTGTCTCGTAATTCCCAAGTTAGAGAAACTGTTCAGAAAAAGTAAAACGAAGCAAAAAAAAAAAAAACGACAAAATTCACTAACTGCAGGTTTTTCTGACAAACCGTTTATCGTGTAGAAAAATTTTGTGTACATGAAATACGCGTCTGGTTTGGTGCAACAACTTTTGGTTAAGACATTTTTTCGAGAAGTTAATGGTTTCCGAAATAATTTGAAAAACAATTATTCACGCAGGAGAAATCAAACTAATCAAAAAGTAAAACCAAAAAAAGACAATATTCACTAACTGCAGGTTTTTCTGGCAAACCGTTTGTCCCATAGAAAAATTTCGTGTACATAAAATACGCGTCTGGTTTAGTACAACAACTTTTGGTTCAGACATTTTTTCAAGAAGTTAATGGTTTCCGAAATAATTTGAAAAACAATTACTCACGTAGAAGAAATTAAACTAATCAAAAAGTAGAACCAAAAAAAGACAATATTCACTAACTGCAGGTTTTTCTGACAAACCGTTTATCGTGTAGAAAAATTTTGTGCACATAAAATACGCGTCTGGTTTAGTACAACAAGTTTTGGTCGAGACATTTCTTCGAGGAGTTAATGGTTTCTGAGATAATTGTAGACAAAGAAGACATGTGGGCAGCAGGATATCTATATGTGTTGTGCGTGTTAATCTTCTTACGCAAAGGGTTTTCAGAACCATTAAGGGTATTTTTTGGTCAAGGGTTACCACAATCCGTACGTGACCGATACTGTGGATACTGAAACCGGTAGAAAGAATAGAAAAAAAAAAAGGGAATGAGAGGAGATCCCGTAGATCCTCGAGAAAGAGGTAACGAGACACAAGGGAATTCCGGCAACCCTATTTAGAGAAACGGAACACGTAACAGATATTTACCGACAAAGAAATAACGCTGGGAGAAATAGAGGGATGGAGCGATATGACAACTCGTTTAACGCCGAGAATCATCCCCTGCTAAAATGTCAAGGGGCGAGTTTATCCATGATAAAAAGGTCAGAAGACTAGAAGAACAACCGTCATCCTTAAAGCTAAAAGAAAAGGTCGCTTTCTAAGACCGCAGTTACCTTCCATAATGTCAAAAAACAACTTTTTCAAATTGATCATTGTGCGCTTTTCATTCACAGCGACTAATTCAACTACAAAAAACCAACCCATGTACTTAATTAGTAGAAATACCATCCATTACGAAAGTTCGGAATTGATTTTCCAGTTTCTTTCATCATCATTAGTTTTTCGAATACTGGTATCGTTGAAGGAAAAGTTTAAAAATCGCGTTCTGAAACTGTTTTATGAAAATCGTCACTGTGCTGAATGTCATATAGCTAAGAACTAAGAAAAAGAGTTTCCGCTTCCGGAAAAGTACATAAAGTAAGAAAACATTGTAAAAAAAAAAAAACGGTGAAGAAAAAAGGAATAAAGGTTGTCGAACGTTATTGGTAGCGACCAGCAGGAGGTCGTAAAATACAGCCGGGACGCGGAGAGGTAAGTGGTTATAAAAGAAACTGCAGACTGAACGAGAGACGAGGGAAAAAGAGAATAGGAAAGAAGAGAAAGAAAGCAAGGGAAGGAAAGGAAAGGAAAGGAAAGGAAAGGAAAGGAAAGGGAAGAGAAGGGAAGGGAAGGAAAGAAAAGAAAGAGAGGCACCCTTCTTCGAGGTATAACGATAACCAAGACTGACGAGGGATGGGTGGTTTTTACGCAATATGGTTAAGTACCCACAAGTGAAGTGAATGTGGAACAGCGAAAATGTTGTGCAATTAGAGATAACGAGTGTGATTATACCTAAATGAATTTGTCGGCACGAAATACTGCGCGGCGTCGAATGATAATCACCCACCCCTACAGCAATCATCTCGACGTTAAGAAAGAGGCGTCGATTATACGAGGTAACGTTAATAACGGGGAAAAAAAAAAAATAAGAACACACTTTCTCGAGATGTAAAACGCCGGGGAGAGCATGCCGGAAAGGAATACATTATAACAAACCACTCACTCCCTCTTTCCCTCCGTTCATTCTATTTCTCTCTATTCTCTTTCTCTCTATATCAACCCTCTCAAAGTCTCGGCCAAACTCATTAGCATAATCCATCTATCGGTGGGCCGCAGTTTCATCCGTACCATTCCCTGGTGTCTGTTGAAGAACCCTTTCGGTCTAAGAGGGTATGTGTGTGTGAGTATTCTGTGTTTAGATGTGTGCATGCCCAAAGTGATGCGGAATAAGCCAAAGGGATGGAGGTTGGTATATATCCTTAATTTCCTTAATTTCTGGACCCATTTGAGCAACGGAAGTACCGAAAATCGAATCCGAAGTGGTCCTAGAAGAAATTCGGCATAGTCGTATAGTTACAGAGGAGGAAAACCACAGGAGCTGCTACTGCTGAGTCAAGAAACGATACGAAGTCGATGAAAGTAAAGGGGATGATGCGGAGACACGAGAGGAAAAAGCCAGCACACCAAGATGGCGTAAGATAAATCCCCGAACACCAAATCTGGGAAACCCTCGCAGGGTTTATAAGAAAGTTACTTAAAATTTTCACAAAGTAGAACACTCGATGTACCTTTCATCTTATTATCAATTTTTCTTCCTCTTCTTCTTCTCTTCCTCGAAAATTCTGAAAGATGGAGGAAGAAGACTAGATTGAAAGATTTCTGTCACTGATTATCAACGCTGGGATAAGATAACAAAATAATGAAGAGAAATTTCAGAAATCTTGCAAAAGAAATTACCCCCGCAGTTTTATGATATACAATAGAATATTGTACCTACTACTTACGTACACTGAGAAAAAGGTCTTGTTGGAACAACCAAAATTTGGTTATTATACGGTCAAAGAAATTTTTTTGTTCAGTAAACCAAAATTTTGTTGTGCTAACAAGAAATTTAGTAGTATCAGCAAAAATTTTGGTTAGCCCAACAAAATTTTGGTTGGCCCAACAAAATTTTGGTTGACTGAACAAAAAAAATTTCTTTGACCGTATAATAACCAAATTTTGGTTGTGTCAACAAGACCTTTTTCTGAGTGTAGGATTTGTTTCTCGTCTTTTTTTTTTTTTCATTTTACCGTCAAATTTCTTTACGCCAGCTTACGACTACCAGCAATAAAACAGTGACAGTGTCTACCTACTTAACTTAACAACCCACATGTACCTACATTTTGGTGTAAAAGCACGGTGGTGCGGCGTTATGAAAGTTGATGGAAATCGTTTCTAAAAGTGTCAACGTTTATCTTGAACTTAAACGTCACGCGTCATCCTCTTCAAAGCCGTAAGATGTTACGGGTGCTTTTACTCAGGGAAAACATTTTTTACATTGCTCACGTCGTCGACATCGTCGTCGTCGTTTGGAGTAGAAAATTTCTTTTCATACTTTATAATAAAGAAAAATCATCCTATACGCAGTATACATCCACCCTCCACACTTTAATTCTTAGCTAAATCTCGCGGTTATAACGCATGTTACTATACGGTAAAAGTTATTCTTCAGATCCACAAACCTCTTCTCCATTATTCAAAATAAACCTTACCAGCGGTTCGATTTTCACCAATTTCGTTGGATGAAATTAGGTATTCGATCAACGCGGTTTTTTTTTTCACCATTTTTTTTTTTTTTTTTTTTTTTTTTTTATCAAATACACCCGTGCGAAATTCCGACGTTGACACCCATTCAATCCGGGTAAAAATTGTGGAATTTCTGACTGTATAACGTAATGTCGTAATCGGAACGAAAAATTCCATTTTCATTCAATTTTTTTACTTTTCTCTTCTTTTTCTATCTTTTTTTCAAACTTTTCATCGCTTTGCTAAATTATTCAGCGTTATAATTTCGCAGGACTTTATGGGTATGTGGGTCTCTATGCACATCGTGTTTTTCACTATATCGGTGGGTATATAGTAGGTACCTACTATACATGAAATATAGATCTGTGAAGTAGTGTCTCATCGTTCTGACAAAATAGTCTGACTAAAAACCGTTCGAAAATGTCAAAACGAGAGATGGAGGATATGCGGGGGGATATCAACAGTTGCATCTGTACGCTAGAGCTGGCAAGCTGGGCGAGCTGATGCAAGTGACAGTATTTTATTGCGGCAATTATTCATCAGAGAAAAAGCGCGAGCCTGCAGATGTTGAATCGCTTCAGTTCAACCTACATAGTAGCTAGGTACAGCAAACTTCTGTTTTTTTTTTTATTTTTTTTTTATTTTTACGTTTTTTTTTTTTTTAATTTCACGTTTTTGTTTTTTTTTTTGTTTTGTTTTTTACCACGACGAGGGAATAGAAAAATTAATAACTCCAAAAGTTTACTGCCATATAGTTTAGAAAACAACTCAACGTTTTTACGAACCGCACGAACTTTTTTTTTTTCACCACTCAACAACATCGTCATGATATTTATTCACATGACTTACTTTAGAGTATAAAGGTAATGGGAAATTAATATTCCAACCATTTGGCAGTTCTAAATCGGTGCTTGTTACGGAATATGAAGGATCGCCATGTCAGCACTTAGCACCACGTGTCATGCAGTAAAGAATCCGAAATGTAGGACAGACATTGATATAGGTATATGGTAGATTATTGCCTGAGGGTGATATTTGCACAGATGTATATGCAAATATCATGGGAACGGTTGAATTGGAAAATGATGTAACGAAATCTGATGCGAATGCAATTTTTGCGAGGCACATTTCATATCAGGCAGGGGTGAAGTTCCGAATTCGTTTTGAGACGATTTAGAATTTTAGGAAACTTTGGGATTCAGAATATTTAAACTCCGAAATTCATGATGTGATAAATAATTGTCAGGATTTTGAAACATTATTTTCTCCGAATAGCAAATCTTAAGGGGACCAGTACAGCGACTTTTCGAGAAATGATCATAGTCCGAAATCAATTTATTTCATAACCAAAGTTTATTTCACATCAAAATATTTTACTTTTTCAAAATCGTGTGTCGTAACGATTTCAGAGCACCGTTGGACCGATTCAGGTCATCTTGGATTCATTTTCTTCAGAAAACAAATCCTCATCATGTGAATGTAGGAATTTTGAAAAATTTTCGTTATGGCCAAGTTATTTAAGAAATGAGTGATAATAATTTTTGCAAATTTGATAAATTGATCATAACTTGTGACATAATTTTTTATTTTAAAATTCCTACATTCACATGATGAGGATTTGTTTTCTGAAGAAAATGAATCCAAGATTACCTGAATCGGTCCAACGGTGCTCTGAAATCCTTACGACACATGATTTTGAAAAAGAAAAATATTTTCATGTGAAATGAACTTTGGTTATGAAACAAATTGATTTCGGACTATGATAATTTCTCGAAAAATCGCTGTACTGGTTCCCTTAAGACGTTTAATTCGACCCCTTATTGGTTTCAATATATTATACGATCAATAAAGCCCAAGTTATTGAACACTGAACGAATATATCCACGTGAATTTCAAGTTTCGGAAGTTTGATGGCTTTCGAAATTTTGAACCTCCGTCGTTCTCGCAGTTTCAAAGTTTTTCAAATCAGCTAGTAGGTATATAGACTTTCGGTAAACTTCAACCCAGCCCCGTCACATCCCGAGTTCGAATAGTAACTCAAAATAAGAAATCTTTGATAACGAAATAAAACGAAAACGATAGAAAAAGTTGATAGACATCACGATCGCTTTCAATCGGCTGCAATACCTCGCCTGGTCAATCTCTGGAATTGATTCTAAACTATTCAGCAACGGATTTCGACGGGTCGGTATTTCCCTCTACACGGAATCCACTTCTCGCCCTCGCGGTATTTGAAATCTATTTATTCGAGTAGGATTAGATGCACGGTAGATATATATATATATATATATATATGTATGGCTGACATGGCCAGAGAATCTAAACCAGGGTAAGTTATATAGGATACTTGTTGCCGCTTTGTACCAAAATTACATTCGTACTCCATGCTACCATTTTTTGTCCACCTAACGATTGATACGTCGACAAATTTTTACTTGATAAAGCCACAGCTATTTCCAAGAAAAACAAAAAAAGAAAGTAAAACACGATATCTCTTCAGAATTTGGTTACAAGCTGAGATGGAAAAAAAAAAATGTTCAGCACTTATTTCCCTGTTCCTGTTTAGTTGTTCAATTACATCTATTTTTCATTTTAGGGTATGACGAGGGGTCAGTCGATCTGAAAGGTTGGCTAAACCCACAAATCCGAAGTAAATTGAAAACCCAAGATTACCTTGGCAGACAGGCTGCCTGACTGAATGACTGACTGCAGAATTTATTCGCCGGAAATGTCAGGAGATGTATACGTGTTGTTTTTTTTTTTTTTTTTTTTTTTTTTTTTCTCAAATGTAGGTACCGTAAGAAACGAGGCTGTTCGGTATTTGGAGAAAACGGAAAAGCAATTCTTCCTACAAAAACATCACATCATCACCTCAAATCGTATCGCGGAAATAGAAAATGTGTACAATAATAATGAGAGTACACTGTTGGAAAAATTTGAAAAAAATAATGTCCCAGGAGGTCCACTATCATTTTTATGTCAATTTCAACACTTTTTTTTAGTTAAAACAACATTATTTTCACTTAAACGACGAATTTTTCTGTTATTTCAACTGAAAAAAGTGTTGAAATCAACATAAAATTTGTAGTTGACCTCCTGGAACATTTTATTTCTAACGGTGATATAAGCGTTCATATACCTAAGCTTTGCGATTTAGATACGAAAAGCAAAAAGATAAATTTTCCGGTAAAGACTGAGTTCAAAATCGAGTTTCAAAAGGGAGACACTATCGCGTGGGCGTGACTCTGCAACTGTCAGAGGGATTCGTACGGTGAGATTAGAGTTCCGCTCGTTAAGGGGTGGTCAGTCAAACTTCTCGCGTGACCGCAGTGGACCATCGGACGACGGATTTCGTTTGTGTCTACACACAGTCCGAAAAAAAAAAAAAAAAAAGGATCGAGTTGTAAAAATGTAAAAAATTTCCATAAGGTACGTCTACCTATATGGACTAACTGTATAAATGTAGCATAAATTTGTCGATGTAGTCGCAAAAATGAACTCCAATTGACAGAGAGAGTGAGAGAGAGAAGAAAAAAAGAGAATTTGTGTAATTGGACACGACGAGGAACTAGCGATATATGTATGTGTCGATGCGTCGCATGAAATCGGGAAAAAAATATTGCTGAATATTTCATATCGCTACGATGTATAAATTGCGGGATGAAAAATGGTGCAAAAATTTTCATGGCTTGGCGTGAAGATTCATTTTTCGATATTAAATAAAAATAAATAAATAAATAAATAAAGTACACAGTAAAAAAGGTTAACTTGAGCCAAGAAAATTATTCTTGATTTAAGATAATTTTGCGGTTCAAAAATGAAGATCGAAATTTTCTCGGATCAAATCAAAAATTTTATCAAGCCAAGAAAATTGTCCCACACCGTTAGAAATAAAATTTTTCAGGAGGTCCACTATAATTTTTATGTGGATTTTAACACTATTTTCCGTTGAAACATCAGAAAAATTTGTCGTTTAATGTTGTTTTAACTAAAAAAAAGTGTTGAAATTGACATAAAATGATAGTGGACCTCCTGGGACATTATTTTTTCTTCAATTTTTCCAACAATGCAATTGGGACAATTTTCTTGGTTCGAGAAAATTTTTGATTTTGATCCGAGAAAATTTCGGTCATCATTTTTGGACCGCAAAATTGTCTTGAATCAAGTTAACCTTTCTTTCTGTGTAAGAATCAACTAGCGAGTTGAATTGAACTTCGAATACTATGAGGTAGCTGTCGAAATTCATTAAACAATAAGAGTTAACTCTGGGTACACACACACACACACATGACTGGACTGGTAATCCTCCCGGGCAGACAGAGAGAGCGTCCAGTCATCTACGCAGGTTTCAAAGAACAAACAGAGAGAATCCCAGAGTTTGATTGAACTCAAAGGAATCTAGTGTGCCAACATATATAAGAGTAAAAGAAAAACAGAAAAGGAATATAAGAACGAAGCTTGTAGACGTCGTCGCGTGGGACAAATTTGATGGTTTTTGTATACGTATAGGTACATATGTATGTGTGAATGTGATTGTATGCAGGGAAGCCAGCGTTGAACAAGTTTCATTTTGGTATTGCTCTTTAAGGTTTTCATCTCGAAACTCTAAAATGACTATACCCAGAAGGGCGGATAAAGTCAAGAAACAAGAGACCCTAGGTCTTTGACAAAGTTTTCTTCGCGTAAACTCAAATGCGCAACTCGTGATTCCCACTAACACCTACGCATATATGTATATATATATATATATATACCTACCCATATACGCTGATACGTTTTTCTAACATTTTCTTTACCTTCACAGATCATTCTGATAATAATCTAGATCAGAAATTTACGAAAAAATAAAAGAAAAGTACAAAGAAAGTGCAGTGAAATCGTTCAAAATCTACACAGGAAAAAAGGTTAACTTGAGCCAAAAAAATTATTCTTGATTCAAAATAATTTTGCGGTCCAAAAATGAAGACCGAAATTTTCTCGGATCAAATCAAAAAATTTTCTCGAACTAAGAAAATTTTTCAAATTTTCCAAATTTTCTTGGTTCGAGAAAAATTTTGATTTGATCCGAGAAAATTTCGGTCTTCATTTTTTGACCGCAAAATTATCTTGAATCAAGTCAACCTTTCTTTCTGTGTAAAAATTAGAGACTTTTTTTTTTTTTTTTTTTTTTTTTTGCGGTACCGGGAAAAGCACAGAACGGAACTATTCGCCGCCTCAGAATCGGGGAAATATAAAATGAGATGTGGGATGAAGGGCGGGCAATGAATGGTAGTAATATTTCGTATAGGGTTACATACTTACATATCGACGGTACTTTGGTAAAACCTCGTAAGTCGATTTTTGACGGTTTTGAGTTAAGACCGTAAAAATGATCAGCACATGTCCCTTTACAACTTTTATAAATTTTATGTAAAAATACTAAACAGTTTATTTTTTATTAAACAAATTAAAACCTTGTATCTCACGCCGCAATAAGTTGGCAATGCAAAACCGCGTATCTCGACGATACCTCATTTGTTTACTGTCGAGTATGATTGTATTTGGCTGCTAAAAATGTAGCGTCTAAATTTTATATCAAAATAACTTTTTAAAATAATATTTCCGTCATTTAATTATTAAACATCGTTCTCAATTGGACCGAGTAAATTAAATAATATATTTGTCAATTTATTTAAAACTATCATCAAAACGTAATTATAAAATTTTTGTTTAACGTCATCTAACCTAACTTTATTGCCAAAACATATTCAAGATTGAATCATAAATAAATTAATAGATCATCATAACGATTATTAGGCTAAAATTAAATTGAAATTTCCTTTTTGTGGAAAATGCCGAGGAGAAAAAGGATAAATAAAAAACCATTAAAAAAAAATAGACAAGAAATATCTTCAACAGCAATAAATGACAGTACTCCAACAAAATCTTCGCAAGAGAATAATAATGATAATAATAATAAAAAAAGTATTGATGATTCATCTGAAATGTCTAATATTGATTTACCTGAAGAATCATCACTAAATATTCAAAAAGATGCAGGTCAAAATATTACAACGAGTTCAAGTACCATGGTCTTGGATGAAACAACAGGACTTCTTGTTCCAGTCGAGTACATCCCAATTGATTTGGAGGAGAATATTGATGAATCAGGTTTTATAAAAATGCGGCTCGATGAAACAACAGGGATATTTGTAGAGGACTCAGAAAAACCTATGTCATCCCGTAAGTCACATACTACTGATAGCAGCGAACTAGATGATCAAAACAATTTAAGCGAAAACAACAACCCTGAAGATTCAAATTTTAACCCTCAAGCTAATAAAATTTTAAACGAATACTCAGGACTTTTGACTAGAAAAAGAGCTCGAAAAGATAAAGGAAACAAAGATGAATATGATCGAATTAAAGCGAAAAAAGCTCGAGAAGAGGGTAGATCTTATTATACTCCAAGTGTTAATAAAAATAATAATACGAAATCATATAAATTAAGACAACAACGAAAATTAAAACCTGGCTGTACTTCAAAAAAGTGTGCTAAAAGTACCATAAATAAATGTAATGAAATTAACGAAAATTCAAGAAGTAAATTATTTGATTCTTTTTGGAAAGACATGGGTTGGGAACAAAGAAGAGTGTACGTAGTTTCTCTTATTATCAAAAAAGATATTGTTCGTTCCAATGAAAATATTGAGTCAAAACGAAATCTAAATCTGAAATATCATCTTAAAGTGAATAATAAGCAACTGCCAGTCTGTAAAAAAATGTTTCTTTCTACTCTGGGATTAGGCGAGTGGCAAGTCCTCAACTGGATAAAACAAGGTTCTGAAAATGGCATAGTGAAAAAAGCAAAATTAAATAAGACTAAAAAAAATAAAAATAAAGACAATCATGCAAAATTATTACACGTTCAAAATTTTTTGAACAAATTACCAAAATTAGAGGCTCATTATTCTAGAAAGTCTTCTTCAAAATTATATTTACAAACTACGTATAGATCAGCTCAAGATGTGTATCGTGATTTTGAGACCTACGCGAAAACAATCAATCTTGAGCAAAACGAAATACCAAGTTATGAATTTTTTCGTAAACAAATGTTGGTAATGGATATCAATATTTTTTTACCACGCAAAGATTATTGTGATATTTGTTTTTCTTATAAAAATAAAAATATCTCTGAGGAACAATATTCATCACATTTAAAAGAAAAATTACGCGCCAGAGATGAAAAAGAACGTGATAAATTAAGTGCAATTGCTGGCGAAGTCAAAGCATTTACTGTCGACGTCCAGGCTGTTCAGATGATTCCTCATCTACCTGCAGGCTCCTTATATTTCAAACAAAAACTTAAATGCCATCAGTTTACTATTTATAATATAGCTAATGGTGACGTTATCTGTTATATTTGGCATGAAGGCGAGGGTGGTGTAGATGGGACTGTATTTGCATCTTGTTTGATAGATTTTTTAAGTACTGAAATCGATCTCATAGTACCTATAATTATTTATAGTGATGGCTGTAGTGCACAAAATCGAAATGTCACCATAGCAAATGCTTTACTTCAATTTGCAAACGAAAAAAATATAGTTATTTATCAAAAATATCTAGTAAAAGGGCACACTCAAATGGAGTGTGATTCAGTGCACTCTGCAATCGAAAGACGCAAAAAAAATTGTGAACTTTACGTCCCCGCGAACTTCGTACAAATAATTAAAGACGCGAGATTAAAAAATCCATACAAAACTAAGTACCTAAATCACCAATTTTTTAAAAATTACGCAGAGGTAAAATTATATAAGTCTATACGACCCGGAAGTACAACTGGCTCTCCAACAGTGCTCCAGATCAGAGGTTTAAAGTATTCGCGAGAAGGACTGATGTATCAACTCTCTTTTGATGACCCATGGAAATTAATTCCGCAACGTGTGAACAATTCTTTTTTTAATACTCAGCCTAAACAACTATATTCAAAACCTATCCCCATAACTAAACCGAAATATAAAGATTTACAGTCATTGAAGCCATTACTTGTCAAAGATTATCACGCATTCTATGATAATTTACCTTATGTAGAGGAATAGTGGTGATATTTAGTGATTATTTTAGATTTAAAAAATTATCTAAGTACATTTTATATTATTTAAAAAGTTTATTGAAAATTAAAATATCAATATATGTTCTTAATTTGTTATTTGATAATAAATAATCATAAATACAAAACTAATTTCTTTGAAATTCCTTTATTTGCAAAAACACGTAAGTCGCATCCCAGTGTAAATTTAGCGTGTAAAAACCTCGTATGTTATGAAATTAGTTCGGAATAAGGGTTAAAATACTGTGATTCATTAAATTTTACCCTTAATAAACTTGAAAATACATTATGTTTAATATTCAGATATAATAGTTATTAAAAATACTCTTTTATTATTAATATTCAGTTTTTTGTTGTTCCTGTAAAGTAGTGATTTCTGAGATACGAGGTTTTACCAAAGTACCGTCGATATATACGAAAGAGTCCTGTATCTTATTTTCTCAGTTCTTTTTTGACAAATTGTTGGATATATATTATATACCTATGTATTTTCATATATATATACCAAAGAACGATATCTTCGGGGGTATTATATAGTGTGAAAGCAGTGTTAAGTTATTTTGACGATATACTTAAGTCTTGATGCGACAAACAAACTTGAAGTAAATCCGCACTTACCTAAACGAGTTTTTGTTTTCACTTCCGTCATCTAAGTCGTTGTCGTCGTCGTTGTCATTGTTGTTGTTGTTGTTGTTGTTGTTACGCTATAAACTAACACCCTCTTGAGTATACTAATAATTCCTTTGAGATTCGAAGTACCCTGACTCTCAAATGAAGTAAAAAATTGCTCAAAGGAAATGTAATACTTAAAACACCCTCGAGTTACTAAAAAAAAAAAAAAAAGAAGATAAAACAAAAAAACTGGCTAGAATTTAAGATCGTGTGGTACATTATACCTTGGAGAGAAATTTTTCTTTTAATCACCGGTATACGCTGTGAAAATATACACATATACATATTCTATTGGATAAATTTCTTTCCACAGTGCACAGAAATAATAAATTAATTATGTTATATACTATATATGGTATTCCACGTGAACCGGATCAGTTTTTGGCCTGAGGTCATCGAATTTGACGCCAATGTAGATTCAGATTCCTTGTTACTACATGAGATGCCCCCAACAGTTACAGAGCATGAAAATAATTGCTTCAATTTATATCGCTGTCATAATTATGCCAAAAATTTAATTACCACATTTTCAACTTCACTTATCTCAGCCATGCATGAACAAAATCATAACTTCCCATAGTGCATTCTACGCGCATAAATGAGCTCCCTCGAAATATGTAGCACTTCAATTATTTTTGGAATTCTTAAACATGTAAAACTTAGAAAATATGAGATTTCTTTGTTCTTCTACCGAAGGGTCACATCAATTGCCCTGAAATTTTCACCGAAATTACTTCGAGGTGGCACTAAGAAGTGATCAAAATTTCAGCCTCCCGTTTTTCTTCTTTTTTTTTTTCCCCAAAAACCGGTGAAGCATGTAAAACTTGGAAAAGATGTGTTTTTATTTTTTTTCTACTTGAAGGGTCACACGGATTGCCTTGAAATTTTCACCGAAAGTGTCACAAAGAAGTGATAAAATTTCCAGCCTCTCGTTTTTTACTTTTTTTTTTTTCCAAAAACCGACCCGGTTCACGTGGAATACCCCATATACGTATCGTATGTTATCGGTGCATATAATTAACTAATTCCACGCAGAAATTAGTCGTTTATATTGTAGGTATACGTACGTAGGTATATATATTTATATACAGTATATTATAAACCGTAAAGCGTTGGTGTCCTGCGATGCATTGCAGCGTTATATAGTTTGCAAAGTAAATAGCATATTTACTTTCTGGATTAAATACAGAAACGACGGGTTTACGGTATAAATACATACATACATATATATATATATATATGTACATATACATACATATTAGGGTGGGCCAAAAAAAACTTTTAATTTTTTTTTCTTTAGTTACCATGAAAATATTGCTCAAGATGATGAAAAAAAAGTCCTCTGAAAATTTGAGCTCTTAATATCAATATTAAGAGGTGCCTAATCGCGATTTTTGATTTCCCATTTAAATAACACAGGAAATTTTTTTTTTTTTATTTGGAATTTTATTCCGTTCCAACGAATCATCGTGTTATAAAAATCAATACATATTCTTGTAGGAAATTAAACGATCTCCAAAAAAGGTCTGATGTGATTTTTCGCTAAGTTCACTCGTTTCAAAGTTATTCAAGGTTAAAGTTCAACCTCAAACGGTATATGACGACTTTTTTTTCGACTTAGCGAAAAATCACATCAGACCTTTTTTGGAGATCGTTTAATTTCCTACAAGAATATGTATTGATTTTTATAACACGATGATTCGTTGGAACGGAATAAAATTCCAAATAAAAAAAAAAAAATTTCCTGTGTTATTTAAATGGGAAATCAAAAATCGCGATTAGGCACCTCTTAATATTGATATTAAGAGCTCAAATTTTCAGAGGACTTTTTTTTCATCATCTTGAGCAATATTTTCATGGTAACTAAAGAAAAAAAAATTAAAAGTTTTTTTTGGCCCACCCTAATACATATTCATATACACGCAGCAGCCGTCTTCAAACAACTTTATCTAACTATGAACGCGTTAATATTACCGCAATTAGTTTAAATAGAGCGAGTTTAATCGTACCTTATCTTGATTATTTCATCAAAAAATTTAATTTCATGGAAATTTTTATTTTTTATTTTTTATTTTTTAATTTTCAATTTATGATACCGCAGTGAAAAATCACGATTGAAAAATAAGAACAAAAAAGGAATTAAAAAAAAAAAACTTTGTTATTCGAATGTTATATTTTCGAGGGTAAAGAACAAGAAGTCAAATTTTCGGAACCTGCATAATTATAAATTTGTTTTTTCCTTTTTTTGTTTTTCTCCTTTTGTAATTTTTTTTTTTTTTTTTTTTTTTTATCGATGACTAATAAAAGCAATTAAATTGATCAAATATATGTACTGTATACACATATACCTATACATGAGTATATAGTACAGCGGTTGTGAATCGTGTTTAAATATTTGTGAAGAGAATGCGAGGGATCGATCGATTAATTAACGGGACCAGTTTCGTTGTTCGTTTATTGGTAGGTATTACCCAATTACCTGTACCTCGTTTTGTAAAATCGGTTCGGGGCGGGGGAGGAGGGGGCGCGTGAGAAGGGAGTTGTTACTCTGAATTTAAATGAAACGGTTAAATTCAAATTAAAATCAACATAAATGTAATTCGCAATTAGTTTCAAACTACCCTATGCTGATTCACGCAGGTCTTTCTACTATATATTATACGTACACAGAAAAAACAAGGTGGACAATTTTTTTTTTTTTTTTTTTGTCCCAAGAAAAATTTTTTTGTCCCAAGAAAAATTTGTTTGTCTGAAGAAAAATTTTTGTCCCAAGAAAAAATTTTCTGTCCCGAGAAAAATTTTTTTGTCAGTTGGGCCAAAAAAAATTTTTTTTTCTGTGTATTATATACTTTTCGCATACAGTATATATATATATTATAGTAGGTATATATGTATATGAAAAAGAAATAAGGAAAGGGATTTCACCCTTTCAGCTTGAAAAAAATAAAATAAAAATGCGAAAAATAAAAAAGATACGAGGACAAAGAGAGAAAAAAAAAAATGAATCGCCGAATCATCGCAATCTGAAATCTCTGAAATTAAGATAAAATACACAAAACGGTTTCAAAAAAAGATTAAAAAAAAAAAAAAAAGAGAAAAAAGATAAAACTTACCGGAGCTGTAACGGTTCTGGCTGACTGCGACTGGGTTGTTGTTAGCCTCAGTTGTAGCCGGAGCTGCTGGATTAGGATTCTGTCTTTCGGACGCTGGACCAACTCCAGCAGATGCTGCACTCACGACTGTGGCTGACGGTCTAGATGCCCACAAACTACAAGAATCACAGCCTTCGGCTGAACGAGTTGAAAGACGACAACAGGACCAACGTTTTCCACTCCAAAGTCCCGAGTGATAGCGACCACTCAGACCAGGATTTTCACTACAGACTGTAACGAGTGAATAGAAAAAATAAAAATAAAAAATTACAAAAAAATATCGCGTCACTAATGCCATAAGGTCGTAAACGCCAAAAAATTATTTTTTTTGCGGATATTCCCAAACGATGTTATATGGCACGAAAAAGATTTTGCCACCAAAAATACGAAATTTTTTTTTCTGGCGCTTAAGCCCTTATGGCATTAGTGACGCAATATATAAAAAATTTGGTTGAATTTATAGGGATGTTATTTTTGATCGAAAGACTATAATATGTTTTATGGGGTTAAAGAGATACTCGGAAAAATCTCGTTTACAATTATTAGAGTTACTGGAAACATGGGTGTATATTAGGGTGTGTAAAAAAAAAAAAAAAATTCAAACGCACATCAACATTCATCAATATTAAGAGCTCATATTTGGCTGAGATATTCTGTTTAAAATGCTCTACCGGAATCTTCATGTGCGTTTGAATTTTTTTTTTTTTTTTTTTTGGCACACCCTAGTGTATACACGGAGAAAAATTCATAGTAAATTTTCTCATACTCATATAGTAGTTGTGTCATATACTTCCAAGACATTCCTATATTCATGGTGACATTAGGTATAAAGTATAGGAACAATTGTCATATTGAAAGTATATGACACAACTACATACTATATGAGTATGAGAAAATTTACTATAAATTTTTCTCCGTGTATAGGTGTTAAATGTGTGATAGCACTCTTTCAATTATTGCTGTTATCATTATTATTATTATTATTTTTATATTTGCACGTTTAACAAGGTAGTGAAAACTGTATGAGTTGATTTATACGAGCTCGTGGAAACGCTAATTGCTCGTTAGCAAATCCCGAATAACGCGAGTAGCGGGGAGAGGATAGACATTTTTATGGAGATATAGATGTACGGAGATCTATCTGTAGTACATATAGTACATACCTACCATATTTCGCAGATAGGTAACATCATATATATATATACCTAGTTACAAAGTTAGTTATACTCGAGGTGGGATATTCTCGATATTCCGCATTAATCATCGTTCGCATTTCTATATACCTATATTGGTTTATCACATTTATTTGCGTGGTGGTCAAAGTTAAACGTGAAAATAAAATTTGTCCAACTTTTTTTCTTTTTTTTTTTTTTTTTTTTTACTGGATAAAGAAAAGAACGAAGAAGAAATAGAAGAATAAGAATAAGAATAAGAAAACTAAAGAGAAGAAAAAAAAAAAAAAAAAAAAAGAAAAAAAGTTGGAAAAGGACGAAAAAAGGAAAGTAAAATAAAAAAAAAAAATAAAAAAAAAAACAGAACGAGGGAAGTGTCAGTTGGAAAGTAAAGAAAAAGTTCCGAATCTTGTATATGTTAGTATATAGGTATATAGGTATATATACATAATATATATAATATATATGTACTCCACGTCAGGAAGTTCGTTGAGGGTTGAAGCTTGTATCTATACTTTTGAACACCTAAGTATAACGTTGAAAAAGTGAAGAAGAAAAAAAATAGAAAAAAAAAAAAAAAAAAGGAAAGATTTTCAACTTTTTATTTGGCAGGGACTCGATGCGCTGGATCTTACCCTTAGAACCTACACCCCTCTGATTCTTCGTTGAGTATATACTATAACATAAGCATGCGATGTAAAGTGTCATCTTTTCCCTTTTTTTTTTTTTTTTTTTTTTTTTTCTCTCTCTCTCTTCTCTTCCATTTCCCACTTTTTCGACCCTGCAGTTAAGTTTCCGCATTCTCAAGGATCGGGACAAAGGATTTTCCGAGTGCCCTAAGAAAAGAAAAAGAAATGATAAAGAAAAAAGGAACGAAAATGAGAAAGGAAAAAAATTGTTCGTTGGTAGGTATGACGATATATTATTATTATTAGAGGCTTGATTATTAAATGTGCGGTAAAGTCATAATCACGTTATTAATTAATCATCCCTTTAATTAGGGGAAGGTGGGGCAGAACGGACACCAAAACAAACAAAAAAAAAAATATTGTGGTCGGAAATGATTTTTCATGAAAAGTGGCGACGTATTTTGGATAAATAATGACACAAAAAAAAAAAAAAAAAATTTAAATTAAAAAAGTGAAAAAAAAAAAAATTCAGTTTTTCTTGTTTTTTTTTTTTTTTTTTTTGTGTGTCATTATTTATCCAAAATATGTCGTCACATTTCATAAAAAATCATTTCCGACGACATGATTTTTTTTTTTTTTTTATTTAGTGACCGTTCTGCCCCACCTTCCCCTATATAGAGTGTTTAATAAATAAATGGGAAAATAGTGATAATGAAAATTCGTAACTTTATAATATGATTTCTAAAGATTTTTTTATTGCGCTGAATGAGGCTAGACGTAAATATATATATGATAACACTTTATAGGTATTTTAACTTGTAAGAAAATAAGGAAGGTGAGGAAGAAAAGAGAAAAAGGGATGAAGAAGCGTTTCGCTTGAGACGAAGACGAAGAAGGGAAAAATAAAAAATGAAAAATAAAAATATATGTCGTCCATCCCGTGGCTATAATGGGGCTGCACTTTACCGGGTGTGCCTTACGTATACCATCCCTTAGAGAGAAAATAAGAAAAAAAAGAAATGTGAAAAAGAAAGAAAAGAAAGAAAAGAGAGATAGAGAGAGAGAGAGAGGAGAGATAGGAGTTGATGGTGTAGAATGTAGATGGAAAAGCAACGTCCCAGGGAAATACGTGTATATGTATGTAACCGGTATACTATAAGACGATACGACAAAGGAGCGAAGGGTTGATTGTAACGTTGGAAAAGCAGCTGGATATCCTGAGTAAGTACGATGATTTAAAAGAAAAGAGGAAAAGATCGAAGTAGGTAATATAATATAATAGAGTTGGTTATTTATATGAACGATAAGAATTTTTAGAGAAAATATCATTTTTTTTTTTTTTTTTTTTTTTTTTTTTTTTCTTACATGTATATATTTTTTTTTTTTTGATTTTTTTCTCTTTTTCTTTTTATAAATAAATAAGTTATATATACAAGAATAAACTCGATTGTAAACGTATGCGTGAGTAAATATGAGTGAATTTCCGTTTAAGGGTGAAAAAGGTTTTGTGAAAAAAAAAAAAAAAAAAAACCAATAAATAAATAATTTTCTCTTGATTTTTTTTTTTTTTTTCTTATTCCTCTTCTTCTTTTCGACAAGATAAACGTGCGAAAATAATTTTTGAATATTTTTTCCAACCCTCGCGTTTGCACCGTCGCGTCATATACCTACATATATTATACCTATGTATATACGTACAATATACATATATACATACCTCTATATACCAATTTCTTAAAGTCTGATAAGTAATAAATATTTATGCGTACAAACTTGTATGTCACAATTTTTTTTTTTTTTTTTTTTTATTATTATTATTATTATTATTATTATTATTTTCTAAGGACGGGGGAAAAAAGAATTTTTCCTCACTTTTCCATAAACATGAAATCGCTCGCTATGTAGTATAAGCGACGATAAAAAAAAAAAAAAGAAAGAAAATACTATCATCAAGTCAATTTTTTTTTTTTTTTTTTTTTTTTTTTTTTTTTCCCGCTATTATATAAATATATTATATGCGCATCAAAGGATATTCCAAATTTTTAATTAATTTTTTTTTTTTTTTTCTTTGTTGTTTTTTCCGTAATATCTTCATATATAGATCCATCCACCCAAGTACGTATAAGGTATACACATATAACATGTAATATACCTATATTCGTAAAATAACGCGAGAAGGTATGAAAATGTTAATCGGCGCGTATATATATATAGAGAGAGATAAAACGGTTACATGAACAAAGCTGACGTTTATTCGAGAATTTTTGCATGACCATTAACCGCTAATTGGTGAAAGAAGAAGCTTTGTGAAACGTTCGTTTTTTTTTTTTTTTTTTTTTTTTTTTAATCTTCTTTTTCTTTTTTATATCGTTTTTATTCTCTTCTTTTTTTTTTTTTTTTTTTTTTTTGTAGGGTGTGTATAAAGCGAATCTTGTCCAGTTTATTTAACATCGTATATATAATAAAAAAAAAAAACAAAAAAAATAATGAAAAATAATAGAAAGAAAAAAAAGTTCGCCTCGTTTCGTTCAGATTTCGTAAATTTTATATATACCTAATTATACCTAAACTTTATATAATACCTTTCTTTGAGTTTTGCTATGCAAATTCAGAGAAAGTTGGCTAAGGAAAGAACGAAGGGGATATATAGTAATTTTTCTAATTTACATTTATCCAAAAGTTTAAACGAACGAATTAACGACTCTAGATTTAACGATGCGATAAAATGATGGAAAAATACATATATGTCTGTATATGTGTGTGTGTGTGTGTGTATATAAGGAACTAGTATATTACAAACTCCCATTAAACTGTCGTTTTATAGTTTTAAAATATTCACCACTTGGTGCCACCCCCCCTATAATACTCCTCTATATTCCTTCTTATAACACTTTCCCATTCCACAGATTTTTCTATCAAGTTTTCATGCATTTTTATCGAAAGAGAGAGAGAAAGAGAGAGAGAGAGAGAGAGAGAGAGAATTAAACTTTGGGTAAGTTAACTATAAAGCGAGGAGCACGGGCAGCAAGCAGCAGCAGCAGGGGGGGTTAGGAGGGTTAAATTCAACTTCAGCAATTATTATTATCAACTAGAAAGGCTTCACTTAATTTTACTTCGCTTCGCTTACTTCTCTTGTTCGTAATTAATTTTTATAATTCAATTCAACTCAATTCAGTTAGAAAATTTTCTATTCAGTTTATCCCTTTCGCTCTCTCTCTCTCTCTCTCTCTCTCTCTGTTTCTATATACATACCTATATACTTTCTTTATCAAAAAAAAAAAAAAAAAAAACTAGTAAAAAAAAAAAATTAAAAATACCAATAATAATGAAATATCTCGGAAACGGTGAGTTTTACGTTAAAAATTGTAAGGACCTTTTTTGTAGAAGATCAAATTTCCCATCTTTTTTATTTGAAACTTTTTTCTCTATTGTTAATATTTGCCGAGATATAGTCGATCGAAAAAAAAACAATTTTTACATTTTTTTTCGTATTTCCACAAATTATCGAGATATTTTCCAAAAACAAAAATTTGGATTTTTCAATCGACTGTATCTCGGCAAATATTAACAATAGAGAAAAAAGTTTTAAATAAAAAAGATGGGAAATTTTATCTTCTACAAAAAAGGTTCTTACAATTTTTAACGTAAAACCCACGGTTTCCGAGATATTTGCAAAAAGACGTTTTTCAATATGGCGGCTAACGCTCGCGGTTTCGGACGACACAAACTTGGTTTTACACTTAGGGGACACCCTCTGACATAATCCAATCGAAAAATCAATTATCAGGATTTTTTGCGGAGCGAACCCATTTTCGGTGCTAAAATTCCTGGACTATACCCCAAATTCCAAATTTCTTTAGTTTTAAATATGACGTCAAAATATTCAGCCTTTGAACCCCTCCTGTACCTGAACAACTTCAAAATTCAAATTTATCTTCCTCGCCGAATGAAACAAGGAAAAAAAAAAAAAAAAAAAAAGGGAGAAATACGCTGACTTAAGAAAATCCAAAAAAAAAAAAAAAAGAAGAAAAAAAACGAGTAAATTTCCTGGATTTATCATCACCCTGCGCGGTTCGGGTATAAATTTTACATATTTGGGAGAACTAAAGAAATCAGATAATATTTAGATTAGGGTGTTTAAAAATTGAAAAAAAAATCAAAGAAAAAATTTTTTTTTTTTTTACGACGAAATTTGAAATTTGAAATTTTTTTTTTTTTTCAAGAAATTTGCGAACGTCGAAAAATCTTGCCTCGTATACATATGTGGGGTCTCTACCCTACTACGTAATATGACTAAGCACGGAGTGGAAGAGGAGACCCTAGTCGTCCAGGTCGAAGCCTTGAGCGCGGATTACCTCGGAGATTTTTCGAGTAGAAAGAGGATTTCGACGGTTTCGTGCGTCTCGTCTACTTTCGCTACCTTTTCCGAATAAAATTCGTATACATGTTCGTATACCTAATACTTGTGGTTTTCGGTCGAATTAGCGAAACAACGTAACGTATGTGTCACAGCATATTTATTATTTCGCTATATGTGTGGAGAAATATTGAGAATTCATTATTTGTGTGAATTGCGAATATGTATGAAAAAAAAAAAAAAAAAAAAATGAAATTCTATGTGCATTGAGAAAAATTAGGTTCTACAATAATAAATTATAGATTTATAAAAATTACCGCGTAAGTAGGATCTAAGTAAGTTTATAATAGTATATAAAATAAAAATAAAAGTATTTAAAAAATGATAAATAAAATAATGTACATATATAAAAGAATTAAAAACCAAATAAAGTAAGTAAAAGTAAAATATGAATCGGGTCAAGCTATCCAATTACCGGCTAGTCAGGTGCACCTCTACACCCTCTCTATACGTAAAAACTACCTACCTCGCACATTTTCCTTTCTTACTAACCCGCACGGGAAATTCAACGCGAGGTAAGTAGGTTGAGGTGCGCTAAACAGTCTATGAACGTATATATAAATTTTTTTTTTTTTTCTTTATTTTTTTTGTTCTTTTCTTTTTTTAACCTTTTCTTTTTTTTCTAATCCACACACGTGAAGTTTTCAAAAAATAACAATAATTATAATACATTAAAGGAAATGACAAAAAAAAAAAAAAAAGAAAATTTTTTTTTTTTGGCAATTTTTTTTTTTTTTTTTTTTAATTAAAAAAAAAAACCAGAATTTTTCATCTAATATTGTACGAGTCCAAAATTTCGATTAAACTCAAAATATTTAGCGAAAATATTTAAGTAAAAGAAAAAAACATGGAATCCATGTATACCTGTTTGTTCATTTTTTTATATTTGAAAAATAAGAATACGAAAGAGGTTATTGAAAAGTGTTATAAGATCGTCTCTAATACCAAAAAGGCACAGAATTTTTTTTTTTTTTTTTTTCTAACGCATATTAGAATTACTTGAAATGGATAAAAAAAATAGAAGAAAAAAATTCAATGCCGAAAAGGGGCATATCTTTTTTGACGTAGGCACCCTTTTGGTTTTGAAAAAAAAAAGTTTATTTTTTGATTTATTTTATTTTTTTTCAATTTTTTTACTTTTCTATGCTATTCTCATATTTTCAATGTGATAGGCAAACTTTGAAAAAACTATATGCTTTTTTGGTGTATACATACTAGGGTGGGCCAAAAAAAACTTTTAATTTTTTTTTCTTTAGTTACCATGAAAATATTGCTCAAGATGATGAAAAAAAAGTCCTCTGAAAATTTGAGCTCTTAATATCAATATTAAGAGGTGCCGAATCGCGATTTTTGATTTCCCATTTAAATAACACAGGAAATTTTTTTTTTTTTATTTGGAATTTTATTCCGTTCCAACGAATCATCGTGTTATAAAAATCAATACATATTCTTGTAGGAAATTAAACGATCTCCAAAAAAGGTCTGATGTGATTTTTCGCTAAGTCGAAAAAAAAGTCGTCATATACCGTTTGAGGTTGAACTTTAACCTTGAATAACTTTGAAACGAGTGAACTTAGCGAAAAATTACATCAGACCTTTTTTGGAGATCGTTTAATTTCCTACAAGAATATGTATTGATTTTTATAACACGATGATTCGTTGGAACGGAATAAAATTCCAAATAAAAAAAAAAAAATTTCCTGTGTTATTTAAATGGGAAATCAAAAATCGCGATTCGGCACCTCTTAATATTGATATTAAGAGCTCAAATTTTCAGAGGACTTTTTTTTCATCATCTTGAGCAATATTTTCATGGTAACTAAAGAAAAAAAAATTAAAAGTTTTTTTTGGCCCACCCTAATACATACTATATAGGTATATAACCTTTTTCTTTTACTATCTAGGCAAAGTTCGTAGAAAAATATTATTCCGAGATAAGGGCTTATCGTATATATATATATTGCTTTAGAGAATCGAGTTCATGGAGGGTGCTTTTGGGGGGGGGGGCGTAAGAAAATGTAATTCTACGAGTATAAAGTCTTCTTCTTCGTCTTATTCTTCCCCTACCCTACTGCAAAAAAAGATGCTATCTGTTATTCAGATTGATTCGGAATTTGTATATATATATATATATATATATATATATATATGCGTTAGTAGTATATGTATGTACCTATACCTGCATACTTTGAGAAAATAAAAAGAAGAAGGAAAAAAAAAAAGCGGAGAATCGAGCAGACAGACTCTTCTATATACCTACCCCCAAAAAATTCTGCTAAAAGTATGAATGAAAAAAATATATATATTATATATATATTTTTTTAAACCGCGTTTATATACCACCATATCTATATATATATGTATGCATGTTATTTACCTACACAGAAGGAAAGGTTGACTTGATTCAAGATAATTTTGCGGTCCAAAATTTTCCAAATTTTCTTAGTTCGAGAAAATTTTTGATTTGATCCGAGAAAATGTCGGTCTTCATTTTTGGACCGCAAAATTATCTTGAATCAAGAATAATTTTCTTGGCTCAAGTAAACCTTTTTTTTTCTGTGTAATATAACATATATATAATGTGTAAAAAATCTTTTCTAAAAATTCCTCAAATTTATTTGAAAATAAATATTTAATATACATGAATAAATAAATAAATGAAATGACCTAAAATTTGCGTATAGTAATATGATTCTAATATATTTATTAAAAGGTGAAACTCACCGGTTCGGATGGTTTGGATCCAATCGGCCCGATCCTGATCTCGAGCAGCGAGAAGATATAAGGTATATTCCTGGCCAGCTTCCCTATAGCCAACTTGGAAAGGTAATCCCGGGGGTACGCCACCCCCACCGCCCGCGCTACCCGCTTCGCCAGCGGCCGCGTCGGCCACACCACCGACTCCGAGCTGAGCCGTTTCGACCACGTGGACGCTCTCGACCGCGATCCGGCCGCGCTCCTTGCGTCGCTTTTCAGAAAAGAAGAAAACAATTATTTTTTTTTTTTTTGTTTTTCAATTTTTGTATAAAAATTTGCAAAAAAGATGAAAAAACAAGATTTGGGCCAAGGAATTGTAGAGAAAAAAAAAAAAAAAAAAAAGGAGAAAAAATTAATTTTTGAATTAGTTAAGATGGTTCTCCACCTACAGTCTCACCAAACGTGGGTTTCAAAGCAGCTTTTGAGTACTTCTTGATGGGGAAAAAATCTGAAAAAATACTTCTTTCATACTTGACAAAACGCGATTTTCAAAGATTCACCAAAATTCTGAAAAAATTCATACATATTCAGAAAAATTAAAAAATAATTCTCACCTAAAAAAAAAGTTGGGTCATCGGCTAATTTCTTGAACAGTTTTTTTTTTCCATCAATTTGTTAATAACTTTTTTGAATTATTATTATGCAAAATCAATCTCCCGAAGATCTTCTACATGCTTGATTTTTTTCAGATTTTTTCTCCATCGAGAAGTACTCAAAATCTGCTCTGAAACCCACGTTTGGTGGGACTGTAGGTGGAGAACCACCTTAAGGGGACCAGTACAGCGACTTTTCGAGAAATTATCATAGTCCGAAATCAATTTATTTCATAACCAAAGTTCATTTCACATAAAAATATTTTTCTTTTTCAAAATTATGTGTCGTAAGGATTTCAGAGCACCGTTGGACCGATTCAGGTTATCTTGGATTAATTTTCTTCAGAAAACAAATCCTCATCATGTGAATGTAGGAATTTTGAAAATTTTTCGTTTTGGCCAAGTTATTTAAGAAATGAGTGATAATAATTTTTGCAAATTTGGTAAATTGATCATAACTTGTGACATAATTTTTTATTTTAAAATTCCTACATTCACATGATGAGGATTTGTTTTCTGAAGAAAATAAATCCAAGATGACCTGAATCGGTCCAACGGTGCTCTAAAATCCTTACGACACATGATTTTGAAAAAGAAAAATATTTTCATGTGAAATGAACTTTGGTTATGAAATAAATTGATTTCGGACTATGATCATTTCTCGAAAAGTCGCTGTACTGGTCCCCTTAAGCTGCATTTATTTATTTTTTGTTTTTAGTTTCACGGAAGTTTTATGTAATTCATTTTATATTAATACTTATCCGCGAAATATATTTTTCTCAAGTTATTATTATAAATTATATATCTTAGGGCCAGGTCGAAATTCAGAATTTAAAATTTCGAATTTCACTACTATTATACCGACTCACAGTTTTTAGAAAGTGTATTTCACCGGAAATTTTCATAGCCGATTTAAAAAACTTTGAAACAAAGAAAAACGGAGGTTCAAAATTTCGAAAGCTGAAGATCCGAATGGCCAAAACTCCAAAATTTGAAATTCACGCGTGTATTCATCCAGTGTTTGATAACTCGGATTGTATTGATCGTATCGAAACCAATAAGGGGTCAAATTAATCGTCTTGAGATTTACTTTTTTGGAAAGAAATTTTCAAAATCTTATCAATTATTTATTACATCATATACTACGAAGTTATAGATTAAAGTAGATAAAATGGGTTTTCGCAAAGAGGATATCGCGATTAGAATGAACTATTTTTTGTATTCATATCCTGATAAATAAATCGAAATTTTCAGATCTTTGGGGGGGTTTTCGGGATCTGGACTTTCAGATTCTGAATATTCCAAAAACTTCAACGTTTCCAAAAATTTCAAATGATCTCAAACGGATACGGAACTTCAACTTATGGCCCCCTATAAGGTATATTATATTGTATTAATATCGTTGATATATGAAATACAATTTTTCTTTCTTATCACAATATATATAATATACGCGGTAAGATATCTCTTCGATCTGTACAATTTTTTGCAAACTTTTCTCTTTTTTTTTTTTCTTTCTTTCTTTCTTTCTTTCATTTGTATGTCTATATTATATACTCCGTCTAGTTTCTCGTTGCCCCGACTCGTTCTCGTTCTCGTTCTCGTTCTCGTTCTCTTTCTCTTTAATTAAAAACGATCGCCCGTTAATTACGATCGCAGACAAGACGCTCGCGCGCTTCTCTTTTTTTTCTTCCTTTCTTTATTTTTATTTTATTTTTTTTTTTTTGTTCTCTTCCTTTTTTTTCTCTTCATTTTCATCTTCCTTCCCATATCTCTTTCGCTCTTGATAATATCGAGGAAATATAATTGTTATAACGATAGATAAATTACAGGTCGCAGTCCAAGACTTGCGGAAAATAAAGCCTCTGTCTTATATATATAATATTGTACGATATATATACTATACGAGATTCTCGATAGAAAATTTCATCAATATTTCTATATCCAAGTAGTATCTAGTATTATTATTATTATTATTATTATTATTATTATTATTAATATTATCATTGATTTTTTTTTTTTTTACGTTTAATTAAGAAATCCTATTTAATTAACAAAAATAGTAACATAAGTTAGGTGTGTGAAGAAAAATTTAGGTTTTTCAGTAGAATATCAAGAAATTAAAGTTCCGATTTTTTACCAACTCGTTCAAATTGACGGATTTACCGATGGCAATTCTTTTCAATCCTCCCCCCCCCCCCCCCCCCCCCCCCCCCCCCATATATAATTTCAATGTAAAATCGTGTGAATTTCCATTTTTTCTTTTTTTTTTTTTTCTTTTTTCTTTTAATCGACAGGAAAAATTTAGGCGAGAAGAAAAAAAAAAATGATGATATTAGTAATGTTAAAAAAAAAAAAAAAAAAAGAAAAAAAAAAGGGGAGAGAATGCAAAATTGAATTAAAAACAAAAACATTGAATAAAATCCGCGTTATATAATACATATGTGCATATATGTATGTATAATGTATATGTATATATGTATTCGTATGAACAGACCCTTGTCGCCGTAAAACTCCCAGTGGGTTACACCGCACGATCCAACCACCCTGAAACACGAGCGGGTCGACGGAAGTTCACGGCTCAACTACTACTGTGAGCGAATAACGAAAAAAAAAAAAAATAAAAAAAAAATAAGAATAAATAAATAAAAAAAAAAAAAAGGAAAATAATATAAAGGAATGAAAGAAATACAAAAAAAAAAATTGAAAAAAAAAAAAAAAAAAGGAAATAAAATCCAGCAGTATAATTATGTAAATGGGTGAGAAAAAATATAATACTTATATTATATCTATATTTATGTTATATAAAAATATAGGTATGTTTTATGAATATGTAAAATCGCTGTAAATTCAGGTTCACGATCGAAACACAATTTTTATTATTATCGTGTGTTCGGAACCTACACTGAGCCAAAAAAAAAACTTGATTCAAGAAAATGCATAATTGATGGCTCCTTAGAGAATATTTACTAGTCTCAAAAATTATTTTTTTACTTCAAGTTCACAATTACTCTAAACAAGTACACGTACGTGTACTTGTTTAGAGTAATTGTGAACTTGAAGTAAAAAAATAATTTTTGAGACTAGTAAATATTCTCTAAGGAGCCATCAATTATGCATTTTCTTGAATCAAGTTTTTTTTTTTGGCTCAGTGTATACATTATTTATATGAATAAAAATGAATAAATAAATGAATGAATGAATGAACGAATGAATGAACGAATGAATCAATGAATAAATGAATGAACGAATGAATGAATGAACGAATGAATGAACGAATGAATGAATGGACGAATGAATGGACGAACGAACGAATAAACGAATGAACGAATGAACGAATGAACGAATGAACGAATGAACGAATGAATGGTATTAAGAGTACTATGTAAATTAATTTTCTAGTTACTGCAATAATTCCTTTTATACCTAATTAATCGTGGAACCTATGGTCTAACTAACTAATTACTGCGCGCAGACACGTTTAATTAGACATAATATAGGTACTATATGTAGATATATATATATTATATATGTTCGGCTAAAATGTGCAGCGAGCAGTATGACGTAACTAAATTGGCAATAAGTAGGTAAACGAGCGTAAGTGAGTGGTTTCTCGTCGTTTGCACACACAGGACCCAAACAGCCAATTTTTATTTATTTTTTTTTTTTTTTTGCTCTCATTTCTTTTCATTCTATTCATTTGTCGTGTTATAAAGAAAATTGAGATATTTTCATCGAAATTTGATTTGAAATTGAGAAAATGACAAAAAAAAAAATTGAATTTCGTGAAATTTTACGTTCAGAAAACAAAATCGTGAAGAAGAAGAAGAAGAACAAAAAAAAATATTCTATACCTATATAATATATTTTGAATGAATATTTGAATAAGTTTACAAGCTTGAGCGATTCTAATTCTTTATCGTGATTTTTTGTCAAGTCAAAAAAAAAAAAAAAAAGAAAAAAATCAGGAAATAAAAATACGATTTTCTTAAACATGGAATATGTGTGTTCGTATAAATTTATAAACGGATTTGAAATATCGAGAAAAAAAAAAAAAACACACCCTCACAGTCCCAGATTTTTACCCTCATTTTATTCCCAGCTAGAAATATTATAAAGGTATAAAAATGGTTTTTTTGAATTTCGTCAGGTATATAGGTAGAGATACTAGGTATAGTAAAGCGGTTCAAAGATCTTTCTTCATCTCGAAAATCCTTTTCCAATCGCCGAGACTCTACACGCGGATTTTTCTCTCTTTCAACGAAAAGAAGTCAGTCGACTGATGCACATACATACATACATATATACTATATATAATATATATATATATATATATATATATATATATCCACGTTACTCTCTGTGTGCCAGAAAGAGGATTAGACACAACGGGTTTCCGAACGGTGACGACAATGTAACGATAAGCGGCTTAAGAATGTCGATCGAATCATCGACTTTGAGATTTTCCGTATACATATATATAGGGTACGTGCGATTATTTATTATATACGACGCCTCTTTATTTATTTATGTCTATTTTATACATATATAATATTTATGTACGATATTTTAAAGTTTTCTCTTTTTTAATACATATTTTCAAATTTCTACAATAAATGAAAATATATTCAATATACAAATTTTTTAAAAAATCGACCATTGTTTTTTTTTTTTCAATTTTCGCATTGAAATACTTTCGGGGGGGGGGGGGTGAAAAAAGATGCCTGTTAAAAGCGGAGCTCTTAATATTAAGATTTAGAGGTCGCTCATCGCGGATTTCTATTTTCCATTTGAAATTTTTTTTTTTTTTTTTATATATATATAATTTTGTAGCTCACAAACCAATGAACAAATCCAAATGACTCATACATATTTTCATAGGAAATTGAACACTCTACAAAAAGCTTCTCTTATAATTTTTTGATAAATTGACTCCTTCCAAAGTTATTCAAGCTCAAAGTTCAATTTATAGTTGAGTCAATTATTATTTTTTTTTCCACAATGATAGATACATTTTTTAGAGTGTTCAATCCCATATCAAAATATGTAAGAGTCATTTGGATTTTTTTATTGGTTTGTGAGCTACGAAATTCTGAAGAAAAAAATAAAATAAAATTCCTACATGAGCTATTTAAATAGAAAATAGATATCCGCGATGAGCGACCTCTAAATCTTAATATTAAGAGCTCCGCCTTTAACAGGCATCTTTTTTCACCCCTCCGAAAGTATTTCAATGCGAAAATTGAAAAAAAAAAAAAAGAATAGTCGATTTTTTTTGAACCGATCTAATATATATATTTATATATCGATAAACGTGAACGATGAAAGCTGTTAACGAGATATATCTTACCTCCAGCGTTATCAATTGAAACTCCGGGCGCGAAATACGGTTCCGATCTTCCGCCAGTCGATCTTATATTTCTTCGCGCCTGACCAGGCACGAAGACTAATAGAAAAAATTGATGAAATTCTCCCACGTGGGATACGAGTATATGATAATAAAACGGTGTTAAGTATTAATTATTAAAACTGGATAAAATAATTAAGGAATATTAAATAATTTTCAACAAATTTAATGTTCGGAAAATTATTTTGATTTAATAATAATAATAATTTTTCAAATAATACAAAAATAAATTCAAACGAATTTAGTTTTTTTTTTTTTTTTTTTTTTTATAATTAAATAATATTTCTGTTTATTTAAATTAGAAACGCGTTGAAATGAAATTTCTTCCCTCCTTTTTTTTTCTTCTTCTTTTTTTATCTTCGTTTTTTCATTCACAATAAATAAATATCACTTATGTATGTATAAATGATAAATTCGCAACACGCCACGCGCGATTTATATTTACTATATATATATATATATTTGAATGAATTTCAAACTCGTTTTTTTTTTTTTTTTTTTTTTTCTTTTTTTTTTTATGTTTTATAGTTATGTTTAAAATAGCAAATGTTAAAGCTTCTATTAAACGCAGAGAGAACTTTCGTAACGAATTGCTGACCGCCGACTGACTGATCCTCGGGTACCGAAACACCCGCGGAACCCCTGAAACCTTCACCAATATCAGTTTGGCGCCGACGTATTCCGCACAAACCCCTTTGCCAGAATAGACACGCGCTTGCGCGTACCTTATAGGTATACAAAGTATATATACTCTTTTTTTTTTTTTTTTATTTTTTTTTTTTTTCACCCCTAATTATCACACGTGATATCATCCCGCGCCTTATTTTCTTTTCTTTCTTTTCTTTTCCTTTTCCTTTTTTTTTTTTTTTTTTTTTTTTTCATCATTTCTTTATTTTTTTTTTCACATCGAAATTGTAAAAGTTATTATAATATATAAGAATGATATTATATCATATTATGATAAAAAATAAAATGCGAATTATATATTCTAGAATGAAAAAATGATCGGATATACATATATATTAAATAAATATCCTCAATTATTAATTTAATTTTATATAAAAACTGTTATACATACTATAATTGTTATAAAGTAGGTATATTTGTATATAAAAAAAATCAATCTATACATGTGTGTGTAGTACGTAATCTCCGCAAAACTTAACCACAACCATTAGTAAGGCTGTGCGAGTGTGTATGCTTCCTGTTTGTTTATATAAAGACCGGAGGTTAGTTAGTCTGCTTCTGAATATCAGTCATCCATAATTCGCAGACTAACATCATACTCACACGCACATATTTAGTGTTTTTTTTTTTGTTTTTTTTTTTTTTTTTTTTTTTTCGACAATATCACGTATAGTACGACATTGTGTTTTATTTTTCGAACACAAAATTCAATGTACTATTATATTCTCATATTTATATAGAATAATAATAAGAGAACAAAAAAAAAAAAAAAAAAAGTCCAAAAAAACAAAAATAGGATATTTTGTTTTTTACTTCTATTTTACTCACCTCTCCGTCACTGTCATAGTATATCAGATGTTGACGAGTTAGAATGAACCATCTCTGTTTATAATTGATTGGTGTAAATCGTTTTTTATTTTGTGATCGTTTTATCATAAAACCTTTTTTTATCACTGCACTTTCCAAGCCTCTAGCCTCCGCCTTCCCATCCTTCCCCGTCATCCCTGCAATGCCCACCCTTGAAAGGAAATATTATTTTCTTTTCAGTTTTTTTTTGTAAAGTTTTGTATACAAAGATCGTGTGTGAATAAATACAACGTGACTCGTAGTCGATTTTAGTATATTACTACATATCGCGTCACTAATGCTATAAGGTCGTAAGCGCCAAAAAATTATTTTTTTTGCGGATATGCCCAAACGATGTTATATCGCACGAAAAAGATTTTGCCACCAAAAACACACAACATTTTTTTTTTTTTTTTTTTTTTGGCGCTTACGACCTTATGGCATTATAGTGACGCGACATATCATATAGAAACTTACTATGTATACATAATATAGAACAAGAGGATAAATAGAATAACAAATATTCTATATAATATATACTAGTGCGTTTGCGTTATGATAAAGTAATTATAATAATAATGTATATATAAACTAGAGTAGTTAGTGAATAATGAATGTATACATCCGAAATAAAAAAAAAAAAACAAAAAAAAAATAAAAACAAAAAAAAATGAAATTATTATAATATAATATAATATAATATAATATCGCGTTTATAAACTATAATATAAAAATCGATGTTATAATTTATAGAAATAATATTTATACACATATATATATATTTAATAAGATAGTATTAGTGTATTAGTAGATGCGGTACATAGCGCGGTTATAAAAGTGAATGTTAAATATATTAAATAGTATAATAATATATATGAAACAATGATAAATAGCTTACCATGCACCGGACCGTTTTATAACATCATTTATACATCATATATAAAAACGTCGTACCGGTTGAATGGCGAAAACACACATTCACGTGTATATCAAAGACTCATACACAATTATTACAGGGGTTAGATATCTGTCAAACGGAGATGTCGGATATTCAGAAAATAACAGGAAATGCGACTACCGAGTTAGTCGCATAACGTCAAACACTAACTATCAATAAATAATGAAATAAAATCGTTATACATTAAACAAAGTTTATAAATAACGGTTTATAATATTAACAACAAATATCAACGCCTTTTATTCATCATCAATAATATTAACTATACATTAAACAGTTACTATGTTTACTCACCGTATAGAATGACAGAATATAGAGAATAGAAGAGAAGAGAGAAAATAAAAAACAAAGGAAATCTACAAACAAAACAAAATGGCGAACCGCCTAGCCGACGACACTATGGTCTTGTTTTTTGTATTTCTATTCTAACGATCACTTAGTGTATAAACGGCTTTGATCTATTATACCGAGAATTTTGGTTATACGATTATTCATACAGTGAGTAATATAAACGGTATTCAAACTCACGTTACGTTGTCAAATACGCGGACAAAAAAAAAAAATTTGCCACACATAACCTCAAATTTGTTGCGTTTTATTTGATTATTATTCGATAGAGATATAATTAAGAAATTAGACTTAACAATGGCAACTCCGGAAGCAACGCAGGTCAGTTCGTTGCCTCTACCACCTGTACAGTACATTAATTTATATACTGACGATAATGTGAGGAGAGGAAGAGCGCCGCGTCCACCACCAGCTATACACGACACATACTCAATGTTCGGTAATGTGTTTAACGCTGATGACACGATAATACGACCTCTAGAAGCTCAGGGGATAAAGAGACTGTATCCACAACATTTTGACCGTAGACGTGAATTGAAAAAACTCAATCATTCGTTGTTAGTTAATTTCTTGGATCTTATAGACCTACTCGTTCAATGTCCAGATAGTCCGAGGAGAGCGGAGAAGGTAAAAATTGTGATTAATTTTTCACACTTTACTAACAGAAACAGAAAATTAAACGTTTTTTTTTTTTTTGTTTTTTCTTCAGGTCGAAGATTTGAGCCTTTTGTTCATTCACATTCACCACTTACTCAATGAATTCAGACCTCATCAAGCAAGAGAAACTCTCAGAGTTATGATGGAATTACAGCGAAGACAACGCACGGAAACTGCGCTTCGGTTTCAGAAACATTTGGACAAGGTATAATCCCAGGATCTCTTCAATACATTCGAAATTTTAAACAAAGAGGAAAAAAATTCACTTCTTTAACGAAGTTAGGGATGCGATTTATGATTTGATGAACTAGTTTCATTCTGGAATCATTTTTTTGACTCTTTTTCAGGTGCAAGAAATATTACAACACGCATTACAGATGTTGCCAGATACTTCCGACCTAGATTCAAGCCTAGCTGTGAATACGGATGCGATGGAAGTGATGGATACCATGGGGCTAGAGCAACAAGGTGTAGATTCGTGCTGTCCTAGTGATCGTATGATGTGCAATATAATCGATGAAATGACTGCGTCGAATAATCTCTACTGAATCTTCTGAAATTTGTTATAATATACTAATATTATAGCTTTAAAATATTCTTAGGGATTAAATTTAAGATTATTTTTAGTTTTTTTTTTTTTTTTTTTGGCTTAAAAAAAAACAAAAAAAAAACTGAATTTATAGTGATATAAATAGTTTAGTGTGTAAGTGATAAATGAATGTTTATATATGTATGCTAAAAGTAATTTTATATTATTCATCGATTTGCTGACTAGCTATTAATTAAACAGTATAAATATTCATTAATAACTGAAGTATAAGAGTTATGAAATATTTAAGTAATTTGCTATTTAGAAATTAGTTATAGAAGAAAAAAAAAAAAAAAATTCTTTGTCTTTCATTTGTACAAATGTTAAATTATTTGCGATTTGAGGATATTTGAAAATAGTCAAGTTGTAATCAGTATTTGAGAAGTTTAAAAACTATGAGAGAATCTATCTCTGTCGATAATAAATAAATAAATAAATAAATAAATAATTTGATCAGAAGTTACTGTTTGTTGTAATTGTAAGAAATATGAAATTTCTTATCTTACATAGTTAATTATGTATTAATTTATAAAAAAAAGGTGGGAAGAAATCGATGAGGTTTTAATAACAATCGGTGTTCATATTGATGAAATTTGGTTTTATTAGGATAATAATAAAGATATATTGACAAAAACTACAGATAACATGAAAATTCATAACTGATATTGGATGGGAAAAGCAGGGTGATGAAAAAAAAAAAAAAACTGCAATTATAAACTCACCTTATTAACCCACAGCTACAATCATATACACAACACATATTATCAAACAAATATCAAAAAACATTGTATCTCCTCCTGGTAGACAATCAATTCATCTGAAAGAAAGATCTGTATTTATTTATATGTTATACGCCAAGGTCCGGGTAGTCACAGAGCATATTAGGAAGTAATTAGGAAACAACACCGCAGACACCTGAAACAGATCAAATTTACCATTTTTCATCCCAGAATCTTTGGCACTGCTACTCCTACTGCTACCCTTATTCGTCGCTTCCTGACTGATTTAGACTACCTGAAAATTAAAGGCAAATAAAATTGAAGATATATTCGTAGCCAAAGAAATACTTGCTATAGGTATAATAATTTTGTACCAGAGCAACAGGGCATTGGATAATTAAATTTTGAACAATAGTAAATGGGTGTTTAATTTTCGTACTTAGGTATAATGAAAAATAAGTGAAATTCAGAATAAGAGATAAGTTTATTGATAGAAAAAAAAAAATAGGAAAAAAATAAATAAATAAGATGTATTGAAACGTTTTTGTGACTTTATAATGAAATTTGAATCTGTTCTCCGTTCGTCAAGTATGTCTTTGGCTTTGCAGTAATTCCTTCTCTGGTTAGCTGCGCTGATGTCTGTTGATTTCCTGCTTCGCTGATTGTCCTGATCGGATCCTGTAAATACGCGAACACTCAATAAAGGAGAAATGGGATGTGGACTGAAATTTTAGAATGGGATTTGCGGGGGATAGATTAATCGTAGATTGTCGAATATAAGTTTTCATCGGTCGACGGTTTTCAAATTTGTGATAGTAAAAATCCCAAGAGGAGAAAGGAAGAACACCTTCTCTCATACGATTCGTTGAATTAATGATATCGGCACGTAGCTTATCTCTGGACTCCAGTAGGATTAGATTTTCAATCTTCATCTATCGATTTCCACAATTATCTTCTATCTTGATTCTATCGATTCACTCCTATTCTTCAACTCTTCGAAATTTTCGAAAGATCGTAAATCCGGCTTCGATGAACTTCTTGTTATGTTTTTTTCTCTTATTTTTTTTTTTTTTTTTTTCATCGTTATCTTTGTGTGTATAGTGACGATTAGACGTAATTAGATAGTTTTAGATTAAATTACAAATGTAACAAGCAATCGACGATATTTAACAAATTTTTTTTCTCAACAAAGTTCAGAATCAGCACAAGCTCAAAAATTTAGTTTAGTTTAAATTAGCTTTCAGTCGATTTACTCGTTTCTATTCCTCATCATTTCTATTCGTGTTAATAAAGATGAGTGAAATACTTGTCTCGAACAAACAATAAAGTAACTATTAGTATTTTTATCCACATCTGTACTTGAAATAAAGCGAAAGTACAGTTCAAAGAATAAAAAAAAAAAAAAAAAAAACATTGCAAATAAAATTCTCTTTAGTTCTTTTCGTTCTTCTTCAAAATTATCTTCCCTTATATTTTTCGCATTTTAGATTTCTTCGTTTTTTCTTCTTTTTTTCTTGTTTTCTTTTTTTTCCTTTTTCTTTTTCTTGTTATATTTTATTATATTTCTTCGTCTGGCCTCTCCGAAAGTCATTTCTCTTCGTTTGTAAAACCGCAGGATAATTTACTCGCTTTACTTATTTTCGAATAAGCATTTCATCCACACGTCTTCACGAAGTCACTGTTTGCTTTAATGAGGTTTACGGTATCATAGGATCTAGTAGGTGTTCCTTCGCCATCCACGACCGCGTGCTCTATATCCTCCCCTTCCACCGGATCTGTTGCCTCTGAATCGTCCACGGTTACCTATAAAGTAAAAAAAGTAATCAATAAGGCATCAATAGCATCAAAAATAGCTAAAATCAATAATTCAATAAGCGACTGCTATTTACCATAATTAGAAGAAGATATGTTAGAGCTGTATTTGCCACTTGGTGGCGTATAGATTTCTCTCTTATTTCCCTTATCCTCCTTAGTGCGTTTATTAGGCGCATTATCGTTACCAAATGTGATTGGAGTGTGTCGTTTTTGTCCTGGTGATGATTTTTCGGTCTGTAAATAAATATATAAATAATAAATCTCAACAGTTTAAAACTATGATCTGTAAATTAACAATTAGATTATTATTAATTATTACCTTTTTATCAGCCGTTGAGGTCTTCCATGATAGATGTATAACGCTTTTATAGCTAGGCGGTGAATGGAATAGATCTTTAATGAGCGTATTTATATTATTTGTAGTCTTCAAAGCTACAACTTTCATCTGATTTTCATCTGACTTTAGCTCTTCCTCACTTTTACCGCTTATAGCTTCCCTCAGCTTTTTTATATACCCTTGTATACCTCTTGCAAAGTATTGGAGTCTAAGCTTAAACTCTTTGAGCTGATCGGCATCGCGTGTCAAAAATTCTTGTATCTGTTTGCCAAGTTTGTGAAAAGTGTACATCAGACATTCGACGTGACTGAATTGAAGCTTGGGTAGTTCTGGAAGATCGGTCTCTGGGGGAAGAGGCATGTACGTCTGTTGGAAAAATAAAAAAATCGTCAAATACGATAAACTAATACGAAATACGTCGATCTTTCCTCGTATTAAACAACCATATAATACTTACAATTAGAGCGTTGTAAATTTGCTGTACTTTCTCCTCAGGTTTTTCAATCGTTCCACAATAAGCAGTTAGTTCAGCAAGTAATTTCAAAAGTTCCAACTGTGGATCTCTACCCTCTGATCCAGTGATCAAAGACAAGTGGGGTAACACTTGAACGCATATGTAACAGACGAATCTAGATGAATCAACTTGAGACTAGAAATAAATGGATATTATTAGGCTCGGTTTCTCATGGATAATGCAAGTTGGATGAAATTTAGCATTCATACGATAATTTTCAGACTTACGTTAAAAAATGGCAAGGCATGTTTAATGCACTGAACAAGTCTGCTCCACTGTTCCTCGTTCGTATGTTTAAAAGGTACTGAAAGTTCAGCTTGCTCAACTATGATATCGATTAATTCCTGTTGACCCGTTACTGTAGATCCCAGTCTAGTCCAAGCGAGTACTTCCATTATACTGTGAAATTCATCGGCTGTAACATCCTGTGGATGAAAAAAAAAAAAAAATAATTCAAGTTAAATCAATGTAAAAAGTTTCTAAAAGTAAAAAAAAAAAGAAAAAAAGTGTTTCTTTTATACCTGTAACACTTTCTTGCACTCTGTGATTAGCAAATCTTCCGGCTCTTTAGTTATGACATCGTGGCCAACAGCTTTCAACTTAGTGGCTAGGAATTTGATACAACGCTCTCGAGCTCCGTCGTCACCGTTTAAAATCTGGCTGAAGAATCCACTGATTGCACCTGTGGGAACATGAGACACAATTGGTTTAGTGAGATAGTCTGAACACTGTTTTCACAAAAGTGTGAAGACTTTGTTTTATTTAAAGAAGACAGGCTACCTTTTGGATCGTTTTTTATCAACGACATTATACTGTTTTGTACAACAGCTAATTCAGATGGGTCTTGGGCTAGCAACAATTGTGCTAGTATATCAGCGATCCTAGCAGTGTGTTCTTTGTTGTCTTTGCATAGTGAAGGCAGGTCTTTAATAGCTTGTTTTCTTATCTGTAATAATAATAGAGAGACGGTTGCATAATTGAAAGAGTCTTAGCTAAATTTGAGCGATTAATGGACTCGGATTAATTGTGCAATCATCATTAAGACTCGCTTCTAATCATCACATTCACGTTTTTTATCAATTCTGGAAATTCCTTATATTTTTGTTTGCGCAAAATGTTTATCCAACTATCGTTCGGTCGTTATTTCATTTATCATGCATTTCTAGAATTGAGGGGGCAAAGAGTATTTCGTATTCCACGAAAGCAGTGTTTGTCTCATTGAGTTCTGCGCTAAAGTGCGTTCATATTTTTTTTACTGAATGTGATAACAGTGCCAAAGATCAAACAATATCAGAGTCTATATAAAGGCTTGTGGTACTCAGACGAGTGAGCATATGAAAAGTAGAGTCAATCATGTTTCGTTTGACGGTGATTTTAAATTTTCTCTTCGTTTTTGTACTGGCGGAGACTGAGCCAACGTGCAAAAGTCAGGATGGCTTTACCGTCTGTTCATTCCGAAGTGTTTTGACCGACGTTACTCAAGTGAGAAACGAAAATCGACTTGAAATTAGCGACCTGAATTTACTATCGATCAAACCTGGAGCCTTCAAGGATCTTTCCATCACCAATTTATACCTCTATCAAGGAAACCATATCTCTATTTTACGACCTCGTGCATTTATTGGCCTGCCAAGATTGACCCGTCTACATCTTGACAACAACGTAGTCACCCTGGTACCCAACTTGTTCCAAGAACTTACTCAGCTAGAATCGTTGTCCTTGATTTATAACAAAATCAATAACATACCGGATGGGGCTTTCAACGGGCTATCTAAAGTGATGTGGCTGTACCTAAACCAGAATGATATACCGGCTATAAATCTTAACGCATTCTCTGGACTACCTGAGTTGTTGTATTTGTGGCTAGACAACAATAACATAACTAGTATCGCACCTGGAGCTTTTGCTAATCTTAGGCAGCTGAATCGCCTTCATTTAGACTACAATAAGTTGACTGAAATAAGCCCTAACATCTTCAATGGACTGACTAAGCTCGAATCTTTGTTTGTTAATGATAACTACTTGACGTCTATTCCAAGAGATACATTCGGAGGATTGCCTGAACTGAAAAGACTATATATCAACGATAATAAGATAGCGACAATTCATTCAAGTGCTTTTATCAACTTGAGAGATCTGAAGCTGTTACATCTCGAGAACAACAGAATTTCGGAGATAAAGGCCGGCGCATTTGACGGACTCTCTTCCGTGGAAGAAATCTTCTTATCTAATAACAGAATTCACACTTTACCGAACAATTTATTCGCCGGTCTTGCCAAGCTAGAATCTTTATATTTAGTTAACAATACATTGACCGAAATTAACAGAGCTAATCTTCAACTGGCTAGTTCTGTTGCAGTTCGCTTTACTTGAATGATTAATGAGCGTTCTTACTAACATCTAGATTTTAGACATTATTTCAATAATCTGTATCATGGGAAATAAACGTTTTAAAACAAAATATACAACATAAATGTGCCTTATGAACGTTTCTTGATCCTCTTACATATATTTACAAACGCTGAGTGTAAACTTTCATCTACAGTCTAAAAAGACTGAGATATGTGAGAATTTTTGAATATATAGAAATCCAGCTGCAATTGTTGTTGAAAATTGTAGATAAAACCGCCATTTGTGATAATAGTTTATCCCTTTTTTTACTGACGATCGTCAAACTATGATTTTGACGACAGACCAGACTAATTATGTATAATTTTAAATCGAATAGATACTCACAGCGATGTCTTCGTCTTCGCATAGATCTAGATGAGCGTCAATAGCCTGATCGGCGAGTTTAGGAAAGTGTTTGAAAAATCTAGCGATAAATTGTGAAGCCAAACGTTTTTCTTTAGGCGTTCCTTTTACCGCTGTCAAAATTTCCATGTATTCTTTTTCATGCTGAATAAAAATAAGGTAAAAATAGTATATTATACATAATATTTATGACTAATTATGATAATATGAGATTAGATATTTTAGGTTATGTTTCGAGAGAGAATGAGAAAGCTGTAAGGTTTGTAGTGTTTGTTCGATCGAAAGGATGTGAAAATTTATAAATAAATAGTAATATGGATGAAAGAAAAAAAATTTTGAAGGGAGATACATCAGAAAGTACGAACCTCGGCTAATTTATCTTTGGCATCTGCTAGAATGCCGAAATTTTTATATAGCTTCTCGATGCTATCGGTACTACTCATTTCGAATAGCAGTATTTTGTTATTATTATCAATTGACAAAATTCTATATTGTATTAATGTTGAAACGTAATTTTTTTTTTTTTTTTTTTTTTATACGATATATTGAATATTATATTTAAGTATCTAATCACATACAACCGGTCAGATACACCACGCCAAGAATCAAGAATGGAAACGAGAAAAATGGCCGACTGCTTCAACACATTTAGTCATTGAACATTGAATCGAAGATAGAAAGTCTCGCTCTGCGAAGGTTAGTATTAGCTGCGTCTCGGTCGCGGCTGTTGAGTGTAACTTGCAATCATCGGCGACAGTAGCTACATAGAAACGGGGTTTTATTTTCGGGGAAGAACAGAAAATTGAATTTATAATAATTCCAGCATGTGAATATGTTCTGATTTATGTGTTTTTTTCTGTTTTTTTCAGGGAAATCTGCATTTTTCGAAATAGTATATATAGATATTATTGAAGAAGCGGGCAATAAAGGATTCATTATTGCCCGCTCTTTTCAAGCGGTCAATAAACGGCTACTTTTGGCCCTATTTTTAGGTAAAAAAAACGCAGAAATCATGCATGTGTTACAAAAAATTGATTTCATATCCTAAGCTTTCATTCAAAAAATGATATTATCTACGACATATTAATACTGTTCTTTATACTTTAGCTTCAATTCTGATGTTCGTTTGGAAATTATTTCAATAATAAATAGTAATTAATGCATAAAAATTTCATTCTATTTAACGTCAATAGAAAAACATTGGTGTAATTTATTTATTTTCAACATATGATGCCATTGTTATTGAATAATATATTTATAAATATTCGATCTGTTCGATATCGAATCCAATGTTCCTATACTTTATCGTTCAACTGAAAATGTTGTTTCAATTCTTACCCAATCTTTGATACCAAGAATTCTGTAGAACAGCATTGCGTAACTTTTGGGCCATACAGAGATGAACTCTGACTTCTAGCGGAAACATTTATTAGTACATTTCTACAAATAGTGCTGATAAGTCCAACCAAAAGACAGAAAACAGATTAACAAACCCAAGCAGATCTGGACTCATGAGGAAAATAAAGTTATACTCTGTATGAGTTGGCAGTGTCGAAGGACGGTTCCATGTATAGTTTGCCAATTCTACTTGCATTCAATATTCTCTGAAATTTTACTTATAGTTATTACTCCGATTCGGGTTCTTGTGACGGTTGTAGATTCTAACTTTCGCTAAACGATTCCTTGGCATTTAGTTACCTAATTGCTTTAATTTTCATACTGCACTAGGAATACGAGAAGAATTTATTATATCATAGGAAGAAGTCTGAAGAAAAATGTTGCAAAAAAATGACTGGCTAATGTTGAAGTTATTGTATTTGGTGGTGATGCTTAACGGATGGTCAAGTTTGGCAGACACCTTCGATGGATGCCAAGTAGGACAATTCACGTGCGACAATTATCGCTGCATCTCAAGAAATTTGCTTTGCGATGGGGACTCTGACTGTTCAGATGGTTCGGATGAGGATCCCAGCAACTGCAGTGAGCATCTACATTTCTTAATTTTCTCAAGGTGCAGAGATACTCATAGTTAGAATCTGCCTCTGCTGCATCTTTCTCTTTCATCCAATCACATGAATAGAAGGAAAAAGACCGAACGAAAAATCAACTTTTATCTTGTTTGCATAACACAACGAAGAATCTTCATCTTTCTGTTAATAATTTTCAAACAATCATCCAGCAAATACTTTGATCTTGTTATCCATTAAAGCTGTTTCAAGGGTTCAAATGCGAAGAGGATTTTTCATGATTGCGTTACGAGTTTTTAAAGATGACTTTCAGTCAGTTAGCTCTATAACGACGTGAAAACGTTATGAAACTATTTTCCATATCTTATTAATAGTCTTGAAGTTGAAGTTCACGTTGATTCAATATTATTAGCCTGTGAGCAAATAATACAGTTATGTCTAAAGTATTAAGCATGCTAGCGATAATTTCTATTTTTTTTTTTCTTGTCACACGAGCTTGAAGATCTGAGTGCTCAAATGTATTGGCTGGGTGCACGCACATATACTACTTTAAAAATAAGTGTGTATTGTGTATACGTTAAGCATGGAATAATGATGAGCATGATTTTAGATGGCGCTGACAGTATGCATGAATATGTTACACACTGATAATTCAATAGTATTAGTATTTTCGTGCACCCAGCCAATACAAACTGTTATTATTGAACTAGAGAGGCTCTATGAAAATTTGCTTCTGTTGCATGAAAGATAAGTGCCAATTCGAAAACGGTGGCTGTTCACATGGCTGTATCGATCTACCCATTGGCGTCCAATGCAAATGTGAAAATGGTTACAAACTAATAAATGATACATATTGCGGTGGTAAGTTGAATCATATAAATCGAATGAGTTTGATACGTATTATCCTCTTCACGTCGATAAAATGATTCATATTGTTCTTGCCTTTCATCAAATTTAGATATCAACGAATGCATGGAGCCAGGAAGTTGTTCACAGTTTTGTACAAACGAAATAGGCGGATTCAACTGCAGCTGCGCTCCTGGTTATCTCAGAGATCCTCTAGATTATACACGCTGCAAAGCAGCTGAGGGCAATGCCAGTTTGTTGGCTGGTGGATCGCCCGGCATTTACCAGTTAGCTTTAGATGGTCAGAATAATTTGACATTGATTGCAGACTTCAAATTTCCCTAGCCCTAGATTTTCATTTCCGTACAGGTATGATTTTTTGGACGGGCTGGAGGATAAACAAGTTAGTATAATTGTCTGCTTTCATATGACATGATTCACCCTAAATAATTATTGCGATAGCCAACATTGCTGATCAATTATGCCCGCGCCCGTGGTATCTTGTATTTTCCAGAGCTCCTATTTACAACGCTAAGAATCGAACTGTTATGGGTAATTCGACTGATATATTAATCGTACAAGCTTTAGCTGTAGACTGGATTTATAATCACCTCTATTTCATCGATACTCTATCCAACACTATTCAATTGGCAAATTTTGAATTTAATATGAGAAAAACTATAATAAGTGATGGCTTGAACCAACCAACAGCAATTGCTGTCAATCCACTTGAGGGTTGGATGTTTTGGACAGGGTACGGCGAAAACGCTAGAATCGAAAGGGCTGGCATGGACGGCTCATATCGTTCAGTAAGACCATCATTCTCCAACATACCATTCTATACTCTGCTATTTTTTGTTACATATCTATCTAGACTTTCATGACTTGTTTGTGTTCATTTACAGATAATCATTGAAACTGAAATAATCTGGCCAAATGCATTAACGCTGGATATAGTCTGAAGGAAATTGTATTGGGTGGATGTATTCTTGAATACCATTACTTCTTGTAATTATGATGGGTCTGGGCGACGCGTTACTTTGCATTCACCTGATCTTCTTAGTGGCTCTGAAGGTCTCACGATGTTTTGAAGATCACATTTTTTGGGCAAATTGGGACAAGATGGGTATTTTCAAAGTGAACAAGTTCACTGGAGAGGGAGTCCAGGCTGTAACTTTTTGAAAACCTAATGAACTTCTTAAAAATCTTAAAATATACCATCCGTCCCAACAGCCTGATGGAAAAAATCATTGCGAGAGTTTTAACGGTCACTGCAGTCATTTTTGCCTACCGGCACCAAAAATTAATTCAACATCACCCGTATTTACTTGTGCCTGTCCGGATGGACTCGAACTTTCTTCAAGCGGCCTCAAGTGTATTGAAAACAGTGAGTCAATGTTACATCTTGAGTTACAAGCGCCAGGCAGATTCTGAGAAACATTCAAATTCTGTCAGAATGAAGGCCTGCGGATTTATGTTCCGTATTTCTGGTTATCAGTATCCAACATAAGGGGATCGGATTTCAAGCCAATATTGTCCATGTTACAGTTTGAGCCACGATGTGAGGAAAAAATAGTTATCACGCAGTGATAAATGGTGGAACCGGAGAGCCAGAGATTCTTAAAACTCTTGACTACAGCAAGTCCAAGATACTTCCAATGAATAAATTCCAGTTTTAATATCCTAAGCTTTCATTTAAAAAATAATATATTACATAATATTATAATACATATTGATACTGTACGTTGTACTTTAGCTTTAATTCTGATGTTTGTTGAAAAATTATTTCAATAATAAATTGAAATTAATGAATAAAAATTTCATTTTATTTAACGTGAATAAAAAAATATTAGTATAATTTATTTCATTCACTCCTCAACGGAGCCAGGTCGGAGCCAGGTCTATGATTCTATAGGATAAGGGTTGTAGATATTTATAGATTTAAGAATGTGACACTTGAAAATAATTTATTGAAAAATACATTTTTCATTGTTGATATAATAGTTTAAATATATCGAGGTATAATCACGAATTAACGTATAGTTCTCTATGGCGATGAAATTCTACGGATATAATGAAGAATTGGTGTCATTTCAAAAGTTATTTTCACATTTTGAATTACACTAGCGTCTTATAATAGCAATAAACACCAATTCAACATAAAATAGACATTCAACGATTAATAATAATGATAATTATAATTTGATTTGGGTAGAACATAAGGAATAATTTGTACATTATTAACAGTGTCTACGATTTAAGAGAATAGAAACATCAGGAATGACCACTACATTAAGGAATTTAAAATATTTTTGTTTTCAAAAAGCCAATAAATATTACGACATTCTATTATATTTTTTCAGATAATTTGACTTCAAGATAAAACCAATTTCATTCACATGCTTTCAATTATTATTATTGAAGAATTACAATAACATCGAATCAGAACTCATTTAGTTTCTGCTTTACTTAGCCTGTGCCTCAATTCTTATCAATATTTTTTTATTCATTGAAGGATCCAATACATAGGTTTTCATTATTATTATTATACCAATGAGTTCTGAGTCGAAATAATGGACTTATATCTTATACTATAAATGGTAATATACATTCGAAAGATTTGATAGAATAGAGACTGTTCAAAGTATACCACAACGTTGCACAAGGTTTAACATAAATAAAATTTCGATTAATATTCAACATTGTTGTATCTGTACATGCATCTATGTATTTCGTTTAGTACTACTTTGCGTCACATGATGATATGTACTGAATAACAGTTCAACGCGATTTGTTTCATTACACAAACTCCAACTGGCTGTATATAAGGAATCGAAAAAGATAAACAATTACGATTTAGAATTTAAGTCACAGCGTGTACTTTCTTTGGAATGTGATATACCTCCGCAAACTATTGTCTTACAAAGCACTACTCAATAAAATATAATAAACTGAATAAAGACTCTATTTAATTAATATAATCTCATCTTTCTGTGATAGAACAAACAAGCTGCTCGCATTTTACAAGTTAAAAGAAATAATAGCTATCTATAGCTTTACTATTGTCATGTATACTCTTAGGATGAGAAAACTTTAAGTCTCTGCAGGTACCGATAGACATAGTTAAGCTTGCATATAGGTATAATCGGCTTTCAGGTAGTTTTTCTTTTGAATCTCAAGGTATAGTAGATAGTTTTTGATTCTTGATCTCGGATAATACATTTGGCCAATCAACTGTTTCTCTTCAATTAGTTCAATTTACATATTATTCATATTCCTGGTAATAGTTGAGCTATATGTATGCACGTTAGATATCGGACGGTAGAATGTCAGGAATCAAATATGAGCACAGCTCTATATCAGAACCGATAAACAACACCTTGCTCGATGTGTTTTCGTCCAACCTGATAACAAAGAAAGCAATATAAGTGAGATAATTCACACATCCTGAGTTTTTATTGCTAGAAAGGAAAAATAATTGCTAAAACTCTTCATCAAAATTGATATTCCAATATCTCGGTGACTCACCATCCTCTTATAACGGCCCAACACGTTGTGAATAGCGTTGGTGCGTTCAGAATCAAACATACACCAAGTCGTTCTGGATAGTGTCGTGATAGTAACCAGATTAAATTCTTTATCAACTGATTATCCATACAGTTTATGCCAAAATCTTTTAGGTCGAATACAATGCACAAGTTGTCGATAACTTCTTCAAAACATTTCTTACATGCGTCTTCCTATAAGGATCCAAAACGCTGGCTCATTAGAATGAAAAACTATTGTTTTACGTTCTTTATCACGTATTTAGTAGAAACTAGCTATTTATCAAATATCATATCATGAATTTACACAATTTCAGTTCAGACTTCGATTTTTTAGCTTTATATAGCCAAAGAGAGACTAATCTTTGTTATTATAGTGCAATATCTTCAAAGTATTAAGTTATTTGATTAAAAAATGAATTTCTAAAAGATATCTAACTGCTTATTGAACAGTTGAAGATAAAATTGGTCAAATTTAATTCAGACTTAGATTTTCTAGCTTCGTATTAGCAGAGTGAGACCAATATTTGTCTTTATGAGACAGTATCATCATATTAGTAAGTTTTATTTGAGAAACTGGAGCTCTGTTAAATATTGAACAAATTACCAAACAGTAAACGATGAATTTAGTCAATTCGTCGATGTCTCTATCATTTGGGTTGTGATTTTTAGCCGGTATATAAATCACTGGTCGTCCGTGCATGTCTCTATGCCGAAGAACCTTTGCCTTATTTAAGTTATTCATAACGGCTGGTGATTCTGGGGTCAGATCAGCTACTCCATACTTTACTCTCCAGGTATTAGTTTTCAAAATTGCCTATAAGAATGTAAGAAGAAAACAAGGCAAAAAAAATAAGAAACCACATATAATATAGATATATAAAATTACATAATTACCTGAAATGCAGCATCGACTGTCTTGAACGCTCTCAAATATCTTTTCAACGAAAACTCATTGTGATATTGTGATGGATCTGCGCTGACAATCAGACTCATTCTTTCCTTCAATTCTTTTAAATCAGCCTCATCTATCGGCTTTGGTTCCATGATGAACTTATATGATATGTATATGTTGGGTGCGCAGGATTGAAATATCACAAACTAACTAGATAATATATAGAGATTTTTAATCATAGAAGTTTAAATTGATGATTGATATGTGTATAATAACTTTGTAGATAATGTATGCGTGCGTAGATAATAATAACAGATATATACTATATTGTACACACATACCTTGGTTTAAAAAAGATCACCATGTATGAGATAATGTAACACTGACAATAAATTGTTATATGCAGATGTTCGTGGGATGAAAACTATTTGCGTAATTAAATTTCATCATTATCGTGAATATTTATTATTAATTAATTATAATTAGTCGCGTGGTAAGAATACGATTAATTAAAATATCATAACAGCGTGGATATATAATACTTTATTCTATTAGTAATATATTGTATCAAGTTGTTGGAAATATTTAACTGTATATTACTACTTACTGACGTGAAACGTCAGACGTCGGTAGTTGACATTTGATAAGGCTTCGGTGTTGTTAGTTCACGGAAATCTTGACAGATGGGAGTTTAATGATGATCGTGATGCTTAGCAACTAACATCCACGTAACGATGCTGCGTTATAACGGCGCCAATCGTATGAGAGAATTTAAAATTATGACAACAATCGAAATTAGATAACATTTTAGGCGCGGTAGGAAAATTGAACGTTGATTCTCATTTTTTTTTTTTTTTTTTTTTTTTTTTTTTTATCGAACACTGATACGCCTTATTATATGCAATTTGTAGATCATGATACTACACAGTTTTCTGAACGCTACATAGATGGCGTTACTCATCAGTCTCGTGGTAAAAATATGAATTATTTTTGCCGCAAGTAGAAGCAAGCAGACGAACGACTGACATAACCAATAAAAAATTAATATTTTGTAAAAACTGGGTTAAAAACGAATGAAACCCATAATTGTAGCTTTAGAAGTTCATTAAGATTCAAAAATGTCAACAAGATGGTAAGTAAGCCGATTAAATACCGAGATATTGTTGAATACATGAGTTTTATCTCATTTTAGTAACATTACCCAAATCCCAAAGCATCGTTTGAGTTCGTTTAAATGTTTATATCTGTCGGATTTTCACCGTTCTTTAGGTACCCGATTTATCAACGTGGAAATCCACAACTGAGAATATTTTTACCAAATTTTTGGCTAAAGTTAGTAAAACCTGAGGTTAGCCAGCCAGAATCTGTAGTTCAATTTCATTGTTCGATGGAAATGACTAAACACGACATAAGAAGTTATTTGGAAAAGATTTATAACATCCCGGTAGTTCATGTTAGAACTAGAATCGCTATTGGTGAATTTAGGAAAGAACCTCAGAAGGGATACATCATGAAAGGCGACGACGTCAAGATAGCCTACGTTACATTGGTGAATATGATTTGAAAACTAAAATAACTCTATTTGATTAAATTTCATCATCAAAGTGGCTAAAATTACTTTACATGTATGTTGTTTGTATATATTTTAGAATTTAAGATAAGAAATGAATGAAAAGTTTTATCTTATACTGTATATTTGTATAATTCACAGCCAAAAGATCAAAAATTCACTTTTCCTAACATATTTCCAAAAGACAAGGAAAACAAGACTATTGAAGAGGGTGAAAAATCATTGGAAGAGATAAAAACATCGTTTAAAAATTATTTAGATAGAAACAAGGAAAGACCGGGTATCCCAAATTGGTTTACAATATAACATAGTGTCAAAGATTTTTGTAAACTGTAAATAGAAATTATTGAAAATAAAGAAAATAATACAATATGACTTTCTAGTTATTTATTTTGAAGAAGTCTTTATAATATATCAAGAATAACATGAATTCTTAAACACGTATAGATAAATGAAACTAAAAGGTTCATATATATACATTCTTATATATATTATATATTATATATTATATTATTATGGTACTTAGATACTAAATATTGCTTTATTTATATTATAGAAATTAACGACGCAAGAAATTACGATGCTGAAATATTTTGAAAAGTATTATTTTCAAATACCTAGAGTATTATCGCATACTTTGAACAAGCAAATGAAATACCAAGTCTGAAGATAGATTTTATCAACGTAGATATAAAAAAAGTCAAACTAAATTAAACATGAAAGATGAGAAGAAAAAATTCTTTAACTTTTTAACGCCGAATATTTTCCATCATTTTCAGTTAATTTATACAATTTTTACACCGCACGTTATTCCCAAGTGTCGTCAATTACATAAATAATTAATCCAACTTTCCTAAATCTATAGGATTCATATTATCACTGGTTTATGTATTACAGATCGATGAAATTCTTGTGTATTCATCTTTATAGTACTTTTCAACTTATATACTAAATATCACTTAATTTAAGATCTATAGAAATGACTGAAAGTATAATCATAAGGTGAAATAATAAAAAAATATTATATATATCTTCTGTGTTCGTCTTCGTCTTCGTATCTTAGTCGTATTTTAGTCTTTAATCTAGAAGTTCTCAAAACTCTGACATCATAAAGGCGTATGCTTTGCAATTAGGACACTGCGACATGTCTATCAAAAATATTGTCTGAAAATTATATAATTGATAAATGAAAGGATAATATTAATAATAATAATAATAGATTTCCCTAAATTTAATCATCTAATATGAACCTGCGGGTGATGAGGACAGCTGTATCGAATTCTACCCCAACCCAGGTATCCGCATACATGACACAAGATGCGGCAATGCGATCGCCCGCAAAGACATTCACCACTAATTAATGTCGAAGCACCAATGCCTCGGCCTCTACCATACTGCGCTATCATACCGCTGTTGGAACGTTGTCCCATAAGTTTTCCAAGAGTTATTTGTGGCGGCATTTTTTTTTTTTTTTTTTTTTTTTGTGACTAGGACTAAAATTGTTCTTATCAAAAATTTTTTTTTACTTTGTGATTAAAAATTTGAGTTAATTCACACATACGCAATAGTAATGGAGACGTACGATAGACACGCGTGAGATTTAGGTGAAAAAAAAAAAAATAAAAATAAATTAAAAAAAAAATTGGCTATATAAATAATTTCAGCTAAATTAATCTTGAAGTTTTTTTTTTATTAGTATTTTTAATAATAATCTACGCAGGTATTAACTTACTTACTTCGTCCTTTATTATTATCGCGAATTTAACCCGATCGTATGATGAGCACACGTGCGTGGGAGTCCCCGCTAATTCGTGTTGGGTGTTTCGAGGTAATTGAAGAAGAAGCTTATTCTCTCTTCTATACGTATTTTATTTTACTTTATATTTTCTTGTATTCGATATTTGGACAAAATTTAATCAGATATAACGTTTTATTTACTTCACGACAAATTCTTCTGTTGTTATATTACATGGCAGAGTTTGAAATGAAGGACGTATTGTATTGGTCCGAAAAATAAACATTTCAGAACACTCGGTAGTGGTCAAAGTTTTGGAAACATTTGATATTCTAGGGTATAATTTACGTCCTCAAAATTATATTATTAAGGTAGTATACTACTATATTCTTCCTTATTATTAATTATGTATCATTTAAGTATCTATTGTTCTGTCGTTAATTATTAAATTCATTTTTTAATCGATAGATTTATTTAGAATTTACTATACTTTTATTTATGACACGAGGCTAAAAATCTCATTTCATAAGCGTGTTCATCCTTTGTTATCAACTAACTTCAAAGCGATCCTATACCCCCCCCCACTTCTACTTCTTCATCGACTACTATTTTGAATCTTCGATTCTAAAATCTATTCTATCGATTTTCGCGCGCTGTTTACTAATTCCTATATAATTTATCATACTGATTATTATTATTATTATTATTATTATTATACTAGATTTACCACAACAAAGTATATGAAAAATCGATGCATAATCAATATGTGCCATTTATAATTATTTATAAAATGCGATAGAAGACAAACGTCAAACGCACGTGGTAGCTATAATCATAAGATGAGAAAATATTGTCACTTTGTTATTCAACCAAAGTAGTTAGTATTCTTATTATTATCAAACCCTGGGGGATAATAAGGGACTCTATAAATCGCGGTAATAATTATATAATTGATCAAACACCGCGCGTATCCCGCGTATAGCAACAATGGCGAACGCGAACGTGAACACGGATAACAAACGAGCTGGAACAAATAATTTATCTACTATCTATGGCAGGTGAAAATAACAATAATTTATCAATAAAAAAAAAAAAAAAAAAAAAAAATGTTAATTAGAAACTCATTTTTGTAAAATATATACAATTCCGTTTTTTATTATTCAATCAACGAGTTTTATTATTACATACCTGTGATCTACATTTATTGTATCATTCGCACACATAGTGTCTCTCAATTTCTCTATAATTAGGAATCACTATTTTTTATCATTCAATGAATGTAGTAAAACGAAATTTGTTACCAGAGTACCAACAATCGGAACTGACAAGATGAGGGTAACTTTCTGCACTGATATGGACAAGTCAGTGATAGTATATAACTTTGAGAAGAGGGGATGGACTCAAGTCGGTCCTGAAGATGATTGGAATTTTTATTGGTAAAAAAAGTATAACCAGTAGTCGCTATTTTCTATAATTTTATAATGAAACATATTATTTCAGGGCTGTTACACAATCCTGTAGAAATATATTCAGCGTTGAAACTGGTTATAGAATGAGCGATAATCAGTGAGTGAGGGAATCCCCTGCGTTCATTATTGTATAATAAATATGAGTAATTGTAATAAGCGAACTGATAATCCCATTTTTAACATTCAAATTTACAGAACAATAAATCATTTTCCAAACCACTATGAATTATCGCGCAAAGATTTGTTGGTAAAGAATATAAAAAGATACAGAAAGGATTTGGAAAGGGAGGGAAGTTTGTTGGCTGAAAGAGGAGACGGTCCAGGAAAATATCTTCACCTTGATTTCATACCAGTTACATTCGTTCTGCCTGCAGGTGTATAAATTCTTTTGAAAAAGGATTATTTTTAAGTTTTTTTTTTTTTTTGTTTCAATGAAAGAAAATGATCTAAAATTTCATTTTATACACACAGATTACAACATGTTTGTTGAGGAATATCGAAAGTCACCGCAAAGCACTTGGATAATGAAACCATGCGGTAAATCACAAGGGGCTGGAATATTTCTTATAAATAAATTAAGCAAACTTAAAAGATGGTCGCGCGAAGCTAGGAATCCATTCAACCCAAATCTTACCAAAGAATCTTATGTCATATCTAGGTAGAACGGGTGAATTTTTATAACAAAGAATGTGAATTCATTGATTATAGTCATTATGATAGCAAAACTGTATATTTACTAATAGGTACATCGATAATCCGCTGTTAATTGGGGGTAAAAAATTTGACCTACGTTTATACGTTCTCATCACTTCGTTCAGACCCCTAAAAGCATATCTTTTTAAACTTGGATTCTGCCGGTTTTGTACAGTCAAATATGACACCAGTATACAAGAACTTGATAACATGTATGTTCATCTGACTAACGTATCTGTACAAAAACACGGGGTGAGTTGGAGAATTGTAGATCTGATGATAATAATAATCAACTAGGTAGTTATATTATAAATGAAACTTTGATTCTAGGATGAATACAATAGTTTACACGGTGGTAAAATGAGCGTACAAAATTTGCGTCTTTACTTAGAAAGTACAAGAGGAAAGGCTGTTACAGAGAAATTATTTGCTAATATTTCATGGTGCATTGTACATTCGTTAAAAGCAGTTGCTCCAGTTATGGCCAATGATAGACACTGCTTTGAATGCTATGGCTATGATATTATCATTGATAATAAGCTCAAGCCATGGCTGATCGAGGTCAGTTAAAAAAGCTTCTTGCTTTTATGACTAGAGTTTGTAGAGAAATAAGAATTCGACTATATAATTATTTGATATTTTTATTCAGGTCAATGCATCCCCATCTTTGACCTCTACTACGGTCAATGACCGGATTCTGAAATATAAATTAATCGATAATATAGTATCTGTGGTAGTCCCTCCTGACGGAGTACCTGAGTAAGTGGTTTCTGCTAGTTTGATTAATAATAATTGACTGGGAAATAGCGATGATTTAATTCGGTCTGATTTTTGTTCTTCAATAGCGTTAGGTGGAACAAATGTCCATCGCCTGAAGCGATGGGAAATTTCGAGCTATTGTTAGACGAAGAGTTAGCTGCTCAAGACGAGAGAGATAATCCTACAGGAAAATTTCGAATGCAATCAAATAAATGGAAGTAAATTCAGACTTGGGTGAATGAAATTATAAATAAATGAATTTTTCAGATGTTTATAAAGAATTATTGGCTAGTATAGGATGTAGATTGTAGATTAATGTTTAACGACTGAAATGAATACGATGAAAATTTTAATTTTAAAATACATTAACAAAAGTTTTTATTTTCTGTTTTTTGTACAAATATTATACAGATATAATAATTATGATTAAAGTGTTTAAAGTGATGGCAAAAAATGTAAAAAAAATATAGGTGGTAATTTCAGTCTTTAAATCTAAACGAGAAATAATAATTTAATAATAAATTACCTCAAGGTAAATATATAGTTGCGGCTTAATTACTAAAATATGAGGTAAAAATATATTCAAATAACTGGATTACAACCAATTATCATAACTTCTTAGAGCTTTGTGGTTTTTTTTCTAATGAAATCATTTAGCTTTACTTTATTTAATAAGACGAGTATCTATTACGACGATTAATTATCTATGGCACGGTTTTTATTTCAGATAAAATTCAATCAAATCACAGGAACAAATTTTTTAAACTTTAATTACACAAGTTTTTGGATCGGTGAATATTGTTGATAAATAGAACTTATTCAATTGTGCCACTTGCATAATCAAGTTTAATTAAATTACACTGCAATGAAAGAAGAAAGAAGAAAAAAAAAAAAAAAAGAAAATTCTATAAAAACTTATGATTGCATTAATTTAATAAGTAATTTTTAAAAACGACAAATTTAATTGAAAATAAAATAGTTAACATGGTATATATATCAGTAGCCAGTGAATCACAATTTTCTTCACACAAGTCTAAAATTATGTATATTTTATACTTTCTTCTAATCTCTATGGCAGTATATCGTTAGCATTCACAAAGCTATTAGTTATACAAGAAAAGAAAGAAAGAAAGAAAAAGAACTGGTCTTGTTCCGGCCAGCTTAGCTACCCATCGATAGTTATCTTATAGAATGATATGTCAGAGTGCGTTGTATCGCGAAATTTATTTATATTTTTTCTATTCACTTTGATAATATAGTCTTCTCTTTACATAACGAGAATGATTTCTAAATCTAATCATTCGTAGTATAAATTCGATATAAAATTTTCTCGTTTTTTTTTTTTTTTTTTTTTTTTTTTTTACAGAAGGCAGTATTGGAGGAAAAAACATTATTGCATTTTACATACTTAAAAACCACACTGATAAGTATAATATGTGTAGTTAAAAAATTTCCTTCAACTTCAAATCGCGATAGACTATAAAAGGCAAAATTTTTATTACTAAGCGTAATTATTATTCTTCGTTATATTATAAAACAAGAAATAAAAAATAAAAAAGGCTTTTTATCATTTTTCTAGATTCAATTTCAAAGCTCAATAGAAATGTAGTAAGGTATGTATTTAAAAGAAAGAAAGAAAGATAAAATTCAAAGTTTTAAAATGTTTGAAAAGTTAAAAAAATACCCAATGCAGTATAGAGTTGCGTAGCCTTTGGTTGTATGCTACAACGTTACAGATAAGGAACATAAAATGCAGACATGTTTGGTGGTAATAATAAAATAACGTAGGTGATAATAATGGATGCCTAAAGAATGTATGGATATAGTTCATATCACAATTAACAGATTATAGATAGTAAAAAAATAAAATAAAATAAAAATGAGGGTAAAATTTCCACTGAGGAAAGAAGATCCACCTGTGGCTCGACATCTGTATTAGTTTTTTCATCTTCAATTATTAAGTTAAGTTAAAAATCGAGTAATTTACAATTATTATACACTTTAAGAATGTACATAATCTGATATTTCTTTTTTCATTCATTCATTCATTCATTCATTCATTCATTCATTCATTCATTCATTCATTCATTCATTCATTCATACATACATTATTTACAAACGTCCTAAAAAAGACTACAGTTTGTACAGTCAAAAATCTGTACAAAAATTAGACCATATCTACTAGGCACAATGGTATGGGCTATGTATGTACAGATGAGGAAAAGAAGAAAAAAAAAATAAACCATTATCTACGTACCAAGTATTTGCACTTCGTTATAAATTACCCTAATTTTTTCTATACTATAAAACTTTACTTCACCTTCGGAAGCAAAAAAAAGAAACAAAAAAGAAACAAAAAAAATAGTTACATAATTAAAAATTCCGCCAACTCCTTACAATATTGTTTCCTTAATCTACTACGGTACAGGAGAAGGCGGCGGAGGTAAAGGGCTAAAATAAGTCGAAGATCTAGAACTGGGCGAAGGCGGACAGCTCATCGCAGCGTCACTATGATAAAGAGACCTTGGCGTAGGCGGAGGAGGGAATGGCTCGCTCTCATACCTATACCTCGCAGGATAATTGCTATCAGATTCATCGCAAACATCTGTACTACAAGGGGTAGGAGGGGGAGGTTGATAATGTCTGTAGGGTCTGTATCTAGAAGCATTACTGCTTGAATATCTAGTCGAATTAGCAGTAGTCGCTGGACTTGGCGGAGGGTTTAGAGTCTCTTGAGGATATCCACCGGCTGAACTTGCCCGGGTAGAACTTGAGGCCCCGGTTATATGGCTGCGGTCATAACTCGAGCCAATGCTGCTCCCGTTCAAAGTAGACAATCTAAGAGCTTCGGCGCCAGCCTTAAGGTCTTTTCTTCCATTCTTTTGAACCAGCATTGGCTTCGCAGCTCTCCCTGGTTTTGGAGAAAGAGGATCTCCCGCAGAGTCGTGTAAAATATCAGGCAGCTCTTCGTTTCCCGCCAGCCTTTTTCTGCAGTAGTAAAAGCCCGCCACCAGCATAAGCACCGCCGCTGTTACCACAAGAACGGCAACTACGTAGGTACCTTTGCCGGATTCTATGGGAGCGACGGTGTCCTGTCTGTGATTCGCCGACGCGCACGTTGGGTCAGCTTCGTCACTCCCATCTGCGCAGTTCTCCCAACCGTCGCAGACCGCTTTTGCTGGGATGCAGACCCGCGTACCTGTGCACTGAAACTGTCCAGGACGACAGCAGCGCGCTTCGTCTAAGCCGTCGTGACATTGGGCTGTTCCGTCACAGACCCAAGACATATCTGAAAGAATGTTTGATCGATGAGCACATGGATGATACTTTGATTTCATATAAACCCCTGTAAGCTCTTGAACTTACCGATGCAATGCCCACTCTGGCATCTGAATTGGTCATGTCTGCAGGCGGGACATCCGAGTTCGTCGCTACCATCAGGGCAATCAGTTTGTCCGTCGCATCGCCACGTGGCTGGAATACAGTCTTTAGCATTAGCCGAGCTCGGAGCTCTGCACGTAAAATGATCAGTGCCGCAAGCGGGAGCAGCTCTACACGTTCGTTCGTCATCCGAGAGTATGAGAGACTGTGGGCACGAGCATTTGGCCGATGATTCGCCTATGCAGAAATGGGAACATCCTCCGTGATCGTTTAACGGACTGCAAATGTGCGATTCCATTACTTTATCTTCAGGAGTTTTGACCGCTACAAGATCTGTGAAGTGATAACGATTTGGGAGTGTTTTTTTCCCCGCTCCTGTGCTCTTGTTCACTCTTTCTATCTGCTGAGTATCTCTGTCAAACCAGTATAGATAATCGAATAAAATCGACAAATGCATTACACTGGTGTGACCAGTCGATATTAAAGTCCTCTTATTCTCGCCCGAGAGATCAGCGAACTCAATGTGTTTCCCATGGGTCCAATATATGAGATTAGAAGCCGTATCGACAGTTATACTCGTTGATATATCCAAGTCAGATGCTACAACGACGCGATTTTTGCCATCCATAGTGCCTTGCATGATTTTAACATTCCCTCCTATATCAGTCCAGAAAAGTAGCCTTTTCTCCGGATGAACGGCGATATTTCGTGGAAATTCTCCCTCTCCTTTTACAACGACACCTAGCATCGATCCGTTGTCTAATCTGGTAACGTTTATAGCATCGTTTTCCAGGCAAGACCAGAACAGCAATCTGCCCAAAGGATCCAAAGCCAAGTCGTAAGGTTTTCCGGATCCAGCAGCGATCACCACTCCAGCATGGTGCGACTTATTCTCAAGAGCTTTCTTTATCACTGGTGGCTGCCGACCGTCTATCCAAAAGATGTATTGAGTTATCGGGTCGAATTCTATAGCGCGAACACTTTTCACTCCTTGTACACGCAGCACTATATCTGGACAGTCATTTGTGTCTGGTAATAGACGGCCTATCACATTACGGAGACTGTACATCATGAAGGATCTCGGTGCTGTAAACAAGGCAAAAATTTAGTAGAGTTTATTTTCATTTAACAATAAACGAGAAATGGATAATGAAGAATAATTGCCATTGATACTCACCAATGCAGGTTTTATTATCTGCAGCAAGGGTGTAATGAGTTGGACAAAGGCATTTAGAAGTGGTCGATGTCTTTCCAGCTATTCCCGGCAAAGCTATACACAGATGACTGCAGTCTCCGTTGTTAGTAGCGCATAGATTCCAGCCTGATTGTCTTGATGCATGAAAGACCAATAAATCTGTAACAGATTCTAGTTTGCTATGAATCTTTGTTCTGTTAGCGCCGTTAGTTTTATTTGCTCTTTCTATATCCCCCGTGTTCCAATCGGTCCAATAAATATAGTCTTGATATTGAGTAATACTGAAAGGGTAAACTATGTTCTGAGTGATAATTGCTCTCCTCTCTTTTGCCTGTAAATCATAACTGTCTACCGCAGGGGTGGAGAGATCTGCCCAGTATAAACGACGAGCGTTATGATCGATAGTTAAGCCATGAGCTCTGCCTATATGAGAGAGTATCACGGTTCGTCTAGAACCGTCCAGTCCGGCTCTTTCTATACTCCCAGATCCTTGCGCTTCTGTCCAATACATGTGTCTGTAAGAAAAGAGGAGTTTTATAAAAAATATGCGATCAAAGATATGGAAAATATTAAATCAATGAATGGATGTTTTAGATACCCTCTTTCGGGATCCAATGCTAAACATCTCGGCTCGCTCAAGTCTTGCCACAGCAGTATTCGCCTGCTGTATCCATCAAGACGGACAACTTCTATTCTATGAGTTCCCGTATCGCTCCAGTACAAGTTATGAGATAGCCAGTCAACCGCCAGGCCTTCCGGTGTCTCCAGTCCCAAATCTACAACCCTTTCCATTTCTGAACCGTTCATAAATGCTCGAGTTATTGCCTTTACTTTGACGTCTGTCCAGTATATCCGATTGTCAGTCATGTCGAAATCTAAGGCGCTATAAAAAGAAAAAGAAACTATTTTTTATCCAGTTTCCTTAATTTCATTCCACAGGTATAGATCCTCATCTAGTATCAAGAGAATCTTATCTACATCTCATCAAAATTACCTCGCATCCTTAACGCCAGTAACAGGAATGATGTTATCATTATTAGCATTCTCAATGCTGATCCTCCCGATGTTTTCCTTTCTTGCAAATAGGAGAAAAGCGTCCGGTACAACGCAGGTTCTATCATCTTTAGTGAGTTCGTATCCGATCTGGCAAGCGCATACATATTTATCCCCAGGTCTGTTAAGACACAGATGGCTACACCCTCCATTATCATTTGCGCATGGATTAGTGCCTCTAACAACTCCCAAATGCACGGCTTTAAGTCCCATGACATTAGGTACTTGATCGACTATCACTTCCCTATCAGCACCGGTAAGTTTATGCGCTCTGTCTATACTCCTTCTCTGCCAATCAGTCCAGTACAAGAAATCCCCCAAAATACTAAGTCCAAACAAATGTGGCAAGTCATCGGTTATCACTTCTCTACGATCTGTACCATCCATGTTACAGACTTCAATTTTGTCCGTCTTTGCATCGCAAAAGTATATCTTCTTTCTTTCTAGATCAAGCGCTATTCCGTTAGGCCATAAGAGGTCCTTGGTCACTAGCAACACCCTCTCACTACCGTCCAAATTACTGCGTTCAATTTTTGGCCGCTTTTCGTTCCAATCAGTCCAGAACATCCAGCCTAATTGTGGTGCCAATGCTATGGCTCTTGGCTCCATCAGATCTTCGTTGATCAAAACTCGTCTACTAGATCCGTTCAATCTCGCCACTTCTATTCTATCAGTTCCCGTGTCTGTCCAATAAAGATTTCTCGCAATCCAGTCAATCGCTATGCCATCAGAATTCACTACCTCAGTAGTCACGATGTCTTCTTGACTCGAACCGTTCAAATTCGCTCTTCTAATGACCCGGGCTACTTCGTCAGTCCAATAAAGCATTTCTTCGACTGGATCGAAGTCGATTGCTATAGCGTGCTTTATTCCTTTCAATGGAATACCGAAGCTAGTGTAATCAGGCGAGTCGAGGGATATTCTGCATATCTCATTCCTTTGTACAATGAGCAATATCTCCTCGGATCTATCGGCGCATGTTTTATTATCTAATAATTTGACACCGGTTGGACAAGCGCATGTGTATCCCGGTGATTTAGGGCTTAATAAACAGAGATGTGAACAGTTCCCGTTGTTATATCTGCATGGATTATCACCGTAAGGCTGTCTCCGCGGATCCCATACCTCTATATCACCGGGTACATATTCACCGTGAAACAATTCTTTGGGATGTGAATTTCCCTGTATATCGCAGGAGTGTATACACCAAGTTTTCCAATCAGTCCAGTACAATTTGTTGTCGAAAAGTGTGACTGCGAATGGGTAATCCAGACCCTGGCTAACTATCTTTTTTCTATGTTCACCGTTGTAGTCCATAACAGCAATAAATTTAAGCCTTCCATCTACCCAATAGACCAATTCAGCCTCGTAATCAATCGTCAAACCATTTGGCCAGAATATATCGTCGAGTACTATCGCCTCACGAGTTTCCGGGTCGCCGTTCATTCCAGCTTTTTCTATCTTTGGCGTGTCTCCCCAATCAGTCCAAAAGAGTATACTTCTCATTGGTACTAACGCTATTGCTCTTGGCTGATAAATTTCAGTCCAAAAAAGTACCTTGCGATAAAGACCGTCGATGCTTATAACTTCTATACGATTTTTTTCACCGTCTGTCCAATATAATTTACCGGTATACCAATCGCATGCTAAACCATCGGGTGATGAAAGGCTAGAGTTAACAATGGTCATTTTTTCACCTGTATATGTACCGTTTGATTTAACACATTGAATTATTTCTAAACCGCTGTCTGACCAGCAGACTAAATTACGTTCGTAATAAAAATCTAGGGCTGTACCCTCGGCAAGATCCTTTACTAAGGTTGATACTTTGTTAGAACGTGATACGTTTGCTACTCGTATGTCTTTGTGGGTTGCGAAAATGAGCGTCGGCGATGCTGGAATCATATAATAAATTAGAAATCATTATTTTTTTTTCAATACTAAATCGATTCGAGAGAGAAAAAAAGATAAAGGAAGATATTTGATAAGAAAGAAAATATTTATCTCGGTATATTTATCGTATAAAAATGAATATGAATCGAGGGGCTATTCACTTGGGAAGTCCTATGTACACTGGTCTCGGAAGTCTTTGGAAGTCTTTGGAAGTCTTTAGTAGTCTTTGGTAGTCAATAGAAGTCTTTGGAAGCCATTGGTAGTCTTTGGAAGTCATTGGTAGTCAATGGAAGTCCTTGGAAGTCTTTCGAAGTCACTATTAAGTCACATGTAGTCTTCTGGAAGTCACTATGGAGTCATTAAAAGTCATTGGAAGTCATTGGAAGTCTGGTAGTCATTGGTAGTCTTTGGAAGTCATTGGTAGTCAATGGAAATCCTTGAAAGTCTTTGGAAGTCACTATTAAGTCACATGTAGTCTTCTGGAAGTCACTATGGAGTCATTGGAAGTCATTGGAAGTCTGGTAGTCATTGGTAGTCATTGGTAGTCATTGGTAGTCAATGGAAGTCACATGTAGTCTTCTGGAAGTCACTATGGAGTCATTGAAAGTCATTGAAAGTCATTGGAAGTCTGGTAGTCATTGGTAGTCATTGATAGTCTTTGGAAGTCATTGGTAGTCTTTGGAAGTCATTGGTAGTCTTTGGAAGTCATTGGTAGTCCTTGGAAGTCTTTGGAAATCACTATTAAGTCACATGTAGTCTTCTGGAAGTCACTATGGAGTCATTGAAAGTCATTGAAAGTCATTGGAAGTCTGGTAGTCATTGGTAGTCATTGATAGTCTTTGGAAGTCATTGGTAGTCTTTGGAAGTCATTGGTAGTCCTTGGAAGTCTTTGGAAATCACTATTAAGTCACATGTAGTCTTCTGGAAATCACTATGGAGTCATTGAAAGTCATTGGAAGTCATTGGAAGTCTGGTAGTCATTGGTAGTCATTGGTAGTCTTTGGAAGTCATTGGTCGTCTTTGGAAGTCATTGGTAGTCAATGGAAGTCACTATGGAGTCATTGGAAGTCATTGGTATTCATTGGTATTCATTGGTAGTCTATGGAAGTCGGAAGTCACTTGTACACCCAAAATTGAAGTGAATAGCCCCTCGATATGAATGGTGTTCTATCTCTTATATCGTTGTACTATAATATAATCGCTATTTGTGCTATGTACAGCGGTTATAATTCTCTTTAGAGAAGTGCCGTTGACTTTCGCTTTAACACCGCGTTTTAACAAACGAGTCTCTTTACCTCATTATGCATTTTAGCGCACATCATTATTCTCTTTGGTGTGTGTGTGTGCTGTTCAAACCGGCATGGCAGAGCAGCTCGTCTCAAAGCCTTTGGAAGTCGGTGTTCTAACGATATTATGCACTCGCGCTCAAAGGCGTTTTTTCCGCATTATAGCTGATATACTATATATGACCGAAAGATTAAGATTTTATCTCAGATACACAAAAAAAAAAAAAAAGGTTAACTTGTGCCAAGAAAATTATTCTTGATTCAAAATAATTTTGCGATCCAAAAATGAAGACCGAAATTTTCTCGGATGAAATCAAAAATTTTTCTCGAACCAAGAAAATTTTCCAAATTTTCCAAATTTTCTTGGTTCGAGAAAAATTTTTGATTTCATCCGAGAAAATTTCGGTCTTCATTTTTGGACCGCAAAATTATCTTGAATCAAGTCAACCTTTCTTTCTGTGTAGTGATAAAGTTGTAAAATATTCAAATTCAAATTTTGCAAAAAAAAAAAAAAATTATTATTATTATTATTATTTTCATGAAAATATAGCGTAGAACGATGTCGCGAAGAAAAGTGTAGAGGTAGAACATTTTTTTTTTTTTTTCTACCTGATATTTGTCTCTACTCGAGTACGCTAATATTTATTCTGTATCTCCGTATATATACCGTGTAGGGTATAATATAGGTATATGTGTAGATATATACTAGCATGACTTCGGTAAGGATGCATGAGTGTTTTCAAGAGCTAAGGTTTACTTAGCCAGTCTGAATTACTCGGGCACTAGCCCTCAGGAACTATATACATACTATACAACATGCAGGGTAGGTACTATACTAAAGGGTACTGCAATTTTCGGAGAACTATTATTACTGCATTAAATAGTGATGCCCTAGTAGTAGGTGTATACGTTGATATATGATTATTGCTTATAATATAAATATAATAGATATTATAGGTTTATATAATTCGCGTCACTAATGCCATATATAAGGTCCTAAGCGCCAAAAAAAAATTTTTTTTTTTGCGGATATGCCCAAACGATGTTATATGTCACGAAAAAGATTTTGCCACCAAAAACACGAAATTTTTTTTTTTTTTTTTTTTTTGTTTACGCTTTATACGACCTTATATGGCATTAGTGATGCGATATGTATATTATCAGAATTTGACTTTTTTTCTTCTACTCTATTCTATGTATATATTGTGAAAAAGTGTAAATATGTAATAAAAATAAAATGTAATATGTTCGCCTCGAAGAAGTATATAGAAGAGAATAAAGAATCGCCTTCTTCTTATATTCTTCTTCCGCTCTTATTTTAATGGTCTTGTAGTAGTTATAACAGTATCACCGGATGCACCCATATGTTTGATACATAGAAGAGAAAAGAGGGCCGGACGGGGCGTAGGTATAACATATAGTATATTGTAAGTATAAGTAATCCGAGTGACTGAAACTCGTATTTAAAAAAAGAAGAATGTATTAATTATGCAAGAAGCTGATCTTCATGCTTCTTTTTTTTTTTTTTTTAATTTTTTGTCTTTCCATTTTTCGTAGTCTTCCTACATAATTTTCTGTTCCAAAGTCTCGATGTATATTTTTTACGCGAGAGCTGCATCTGCCCCTTTTTTTTTTTTTTTTTTTTTCTTTTCTTAAATCCTCATATTTTTTTTTCTTCTGCCCTTCTTTTATACCTATACCTCCTCGAATAATAAACCTATATAGGGTATACAAGCTGTAATAATTCGTAAAAAAAAATCCAGTCAGTTATTCGAAACCGAGGAATTATACTCCCCTGAGGTTAAAACACCATGGTTATAGTAGGTGTATACAGGCAAACCTGTTGTACCGTTGGGACTTTCGCCCCGATCTACTACGAACGTTCTAATAAATCTTAGACGCGTTCGATGTGCCGCGATCAGAAAGAAAAGAAAAAGAAAAAAAAATCCTCGGAGAAAATACCGAATTTGATATATAAAAGCTGCGTGGGAAAGAAAAAAGAAAAAACTACGGCTTTTGATTTTGAAAAATCGTTTATTTTTCATCGTTCGAAATATGTATTCGCGATTAGGGGATAAAAATATATATATATATATATTTTTTTTTTTTTTCGAGAGAAGAAACTATAATAGTATAAGCGCCGCTACGCCTATGAACGCGAACGTTCATCTTCGAAAGGAACTTGAGAGGAGCCAGTAGTCATCCTTGCGCACGCCCTCCGTGTCTTGTTAGCGGGCAAGAAGATCGGGCCCACTGGTTGTGCTGGGGGCCTCAGCCTTGGTCCCAGAACTCGTTCGACCGAGCCTCCACCTCTCTCAGGCATCCTTTGTTTCCATAGAGTTCATTTGAATATTATTCGTAGCCTGGTAAATACGCGCTTATATAAAGTGAAAAAAACCTTCGTCCCTGCGCAGCATCGCACGCTTAGTTTGCGATCATTAATAAATACGTATATATAGATTATATATATAGCGCCAAAAAACTATTTTTTTTTTGCGGATATGCCCAAACGATGTTATATGGCACGAAAAAGATTTTGCCACCAAAAACACGAATATTTTTTTTTTTTTTTGCCGCTTACGATTTTATGGCATTAGTGACGCGATATATATACAGGGTGATTCAGAATTCGTGACGAATCTCTCGAGGGGTTGATCCTTGTCAAAATTGGGATCGAAAGTTCCTCAGCCGTTTTTCTGAAAACTGATTTTTTTCCTTGGAACCATAACATATTTTTTCAACATCTTCCACCAAATCAAAAAAATCATTTTTCAGAAAAATAGTTAAGGAACTTTCGATCCCAATTTTGACGAAGATTAACTCCTCAATAGATTCGTCACGAATTCTGAATCACCCTGTATATGTGCTTTAACTCTCGGTTAATCGCAATCTAAATTTCCCCCCTTCCCCCCACGCTCTTGCAATTCTAAACTTTCCGCAAGAGAAGGAGAGTCTTCCTTTCATCGTATAGAAAAGCAATTTCACTCGAATGAGCCACTATATCAAAGTTGGTCACAAATGCTGTTGCGCAGTGCGGGGATTGAAAACGTTGAATTTCAAATATCGAACTCGCTGGACCAACATAATATGAACGCGAACAAAATATCGTATCATTATCATATTATAGTATCATCATGGTTTAATTCAAAGAAATTTATTTCAGACTGTCTTCATGAAGATACACCAAATAATAACAACAATAATAATGATGATAATAATAAACAACTTCCGGAGTTTTACGATGTTATAAAAAATCGTAAAAAAAAAAAAAAAAAAAAAAAAAATAACGCCTTCCGCACTGCTTTATTGCCAATTTGTAGAACGATACTTTTATAGAACTTTGCAGCTAAGTAAAGTTTGAAGATATATCGCGTCACTAATGCCATAAGGTCGTGAGCGCAAAAAAAAAAAAAAAAAATTTCGTGTTTTTGGTGGCAAAATCTTTTTTGTGCTATATAACATCGTTTGGGCATATCCGCAAAAAAAAAAAAAAAAAAAAAAAAAAAAAAAAAAAAAAAAAAAAAAAAATTGGCGCTTACGACCTTATGGCATTAGGTGACGCGATATCGTCAAACATTATTGAAATAATCATAAAAATTTGTATAAAAAAGTTGTAGGTATACTAAGTACGCATAGATTGATACAGAATATTATTATGAGCGTGAGACAGACGGATGAAATGATTTAATATATTGTCAGGTTTTCTATATAATAGCGTACGCGCGGTGGTAGTAGTAGATGAATTATAATAAACGCTAACGAGCGAGTGGTTGCAGTCTACATCGTCTTGTTTCTTATGTTAAGTATAAGAAGAAAAAAAAAAAAAAAAAAAAAAAAAAGAAAAAAGAAAAAAAAAAGAATAATTATGATAATAATGACGAAGAATTCTTTTTTTGTTTTTTTTTTTTGTTTTTTTTTTCGTAAAAAAAAAAAATTAAAAAAAATATAAAAAATTTTTTGCACCGCAGTTTTTCTTACGTTAGTATATGAAATAACTTAGCGGCGCTAACGCGTCTCGCCTAGTGTTATATGTGGTCTGTATACCTATACACGTAGTATGTATTATGAAAGAACTTCTCAAGCTTAAAAATTTTTTTTTTTTTTTTTTTTAAAAAGCTACCTATATAAAACGGAGAAGAATTATTCGCGCCTTTTGCTCCTCCAGGCATTCTATTCGAAATGTTTTAATATACGTGAATATATACGGTATATATGTAGGTATATATAATATATATATGAATGTGCAGCGCGGTTAGACGCGGTTTGTTTCGTATAGCACGTGTCAGTGCATAGCGTAATATATGTGGGTAGGTATATAATACGTGTAGAGAGGTACGAACATATACAATTACATAGATATGTGTGCTACTGCATGGCTCGAGGCGTGCAGACTCTATATCTTCTTGATCTGGAGTAAACAATGCTTTGAAGCAACACCGCGAGCCAATCAGAATTCCTATATGTATATTTCACTGTTCTATTTTTTTTTTTTTTTTTTTTTTTTTTTTATTACGTCACGTGAGAAGATTTGCGAAAAAAAAAAAAATATATATATATATATAAGAACAAATATTTTCGTAACAATTTATACATTTCGAAATCACAGAAATTAGATTATTAATTTAATAACTATATACGAAAAATTAAACTATGAGAGGAGTTAATTGATATGATAAATTTTCATATTAAATATATATATATTAGGGTGGTCCAAAAAAAACATTTTTTTGTTTTTTTTAAAGTCTTGTCATCTCAAAAGTTTCGTTTGGGTATAAAACAAATTCTCCTAAAAGGGCAGCTCGATATCTCAACTCTACGAGGAGCTCAACGATTTTCCGTTTTCCCATCTAAATAACACATGAAAAATTATTTTTTTTCGTTTTTTCTGCATAAAACTCCGAAAAAAAATGTTATTCCAATTTTGATGCACATATTCTTGTAGGGAATTCAATTCTCTACAAAAAAGGTCTGATAAGGTTTTCTTGTAATCTCAACAGGTTAAAAGTTATCAGGCTTTAAACCCCTGCAACTCAATTAAATTTAACCAGATATCATTTCAGAACGATTTTCAAATTTCTTCAAATGTGGAATGATTTCTGTCTAAAAATAATCTTGAACTGTCGCAAATATTTATTCATACAATCACAAATTCACAGTCTACTTATAGATTAGTAATTACAATATTTTTAAAATAATATTACGCTTTTAATTATAAATAATTATTTTTGTTACAATTATACGATATTTTTTTCTACGATCAGCAACTACTTGTAACAGGACTAATAAATTTGGCCCCCAAAATGAAGAGCAAAAACAATATCTGTTACAAGTAGTTGCTGATCATAGAAAAAAATATCCTAATTGTAACAAAAATAATTATTTATAATTAAAAGCGTAATATTATTTTAAAAATATTGTAATTACTAATCCATAAGTAGACTGTGAATTTGTGATTGTATGAATAAATATTTGCGACAGTAAGAGATTATTTTTAGACAGTTAGAAATCATTCCACATTTGAAGAAATTTGAAAATCGCTCTGAAATTATATCTGGTTAAATTTAATTGAGTTGCAGGGGTTTAAAGCCTGATAACTTGTAACCTGTTGAGATTACAAGAAAACCTTATCAGACCTTTTTTGTAGAGAATTGAATTCTCTACAAGAATATGTGCATCAAAATTGGAATAACATTTTTTTTCGGAGTTTTATGCAGAAAAAACGAAAAAATAAATTTTTCATGTGTTATTTAGATGGGAAAACGGAAAATCGTTGAGCTCCTCGTAGAGTTGAGATATCGAGCTGCCCTTTTAGGAGAATTTGTTTTATACCTAAACGAAACTTTTGAGATGATAAGGAAAAAACTTTTTTTTTTTGGACCACCCTAATATATATATATACGCGTCTGTTTTTTTTTTTTTTTTTTTTTTTTTTTTTTTACCGTGCTTGAGAACCGAGTATTATATTAGTAAGTATATAGGTACTGCTGCAGATGCACAGATGCCTGCCTGCCTTCGCTTTCTTCTACTGCTTCTTCTTCTTCTTCTTGCGTTATCTCAAGTACTTCCAAGAGAACCCACATAATAGAAGCCTGTGTTATATGTGTTTCGAACCTTTGTAGAAACGCCGCTTTTTGTGAGATGATAAAAAAAAAATGGGGGGGGGAAGAGGGCTGAAATATTTGGCGAAAATACCAAATTCATATAGATGATTTTCTATAATAATTTATTTATAATATTGAATAACGGAAACTAATAATTGTGTGGTTTAAATACGTGAAGAATACAACTGCGCGGATACCAGCGCGGCGGCGTGGGCGGAAGTCAGTGTGATTGTATAGCTCTTTGTTTGTTTTAATATCAAACTAGGATGTGAGTAACGCTATATGACTGTTATAGAGGGTTGAAATTTAGATAAAAATAAAGAGATGGATACTGAGGTTTATATATATTTATTAAAAAATAAATTACGAATATGTATATATGTGTATATTAGGTGTGCCGAAAAAAAAAAAAAAAAAAATTTTCACGCACATCAACATTCCGGTAGAGCATCTCAAATAGAATATCTCAGCCAAATATGAGCTCTTAATATTGATATTTAGAACTGCCTAATTTCGTTACTAATTTTAATTACTAATTTTAGTTATTAAAATAGGCAGTTCTAAATATCAATATTAAGAGCTCATATTTGGCTGTGATGTTCTATTTGAGATGCTCTACCGGAATGTTGATGCGCGTTTGAATTTTTTTTTTTTTTGGCACACCCTAATGTATATATGTCACGTCACTAATGCCATAAGGTTGTATGCGTAAAAAAAAAAAAAAAAAAAAAAAAAAAAAAAATCGTGTTTTTGGTGGCAAAATCTTTTTCATGCCATATAACGTCGTTTGGGCATATCAGCAAAAAAAATAATTTTTTGGCACTTACGACCTTATGGCATTAGTGACGCGATGTATAAAATTAATAAATACTATTAATAGGTATATACATATATGTATATATATGCGTGAAACTAACGAGTTAGATATATTCACCTCCTCTCACGTTATGATTAAATAATAATTATGAGACTCGTTAAAATTAACGCGCGAGGTTTAAGGGTCGGTCGGTCGGTTGGTCGACGGGTTATCAAAACTTTCACTACATACACACATATACGTATGCGCTGCAGTACCTACTAGTTGCAAGTCGCGAGCGAAGAGAGATAAGTATACACTTATATATATATATATGTATTTATGACAACATCGCAATCGTATTCTCATTGAAGAAAAGCATACATGTATACATATATAGTATACATTTTGCTTTTTCATTCTAGATACATATAAATAAATTCCAAGAAGAAAATATTATTCAACTCGCGTATATATAATTTATCGACTACTGTTTAGGCTGGCTAAGAAGTTATTTCTGTAACTTCCATATACTAGTATCCCAAGTCAAGCGAAAGATACCCTGATGGGTACAGATATACTATATCCCGTCACTAATGCCATAAGGTTGTAAGCGCCAAAAAATTATTTTTTTTGCGGATATACCCAAACGATGTTATATGGCACGAAAAAGATTTTGCCACCAAAAACACGAAATTTTTTTTTTTTTTTTTTTTTTTTTTGGCGCTTACGCCCTTATGGCATTAGGGACGCGATATCTACACGTATATATGTACATACATGTAGGTGTATGTATATTATGCAGGCAAGAAACTCTCTCGGTAAACAACCCGCGAGCGTATTATAGATACAAACAGCCTCTCTATTCATCTCCGCTAAACTCCTAAATTAGTCCGCAAAAAAAAAAAAAAAAAAAAAAAAAGATGACCCAAATTAGTTAGTTGTGATGTTGTGAATAAATTTTATTATTTTTCATCTTTTCTTCTTATAATCTATAGGCTTATTCTTATACTAGTACTAATATTATAGGTACATACTAAAATCTGATGAAATATTTTTAAAGTCGTAGTATCTATATACAATTCAACCCTAACCTAGGCTAGTTTTCTAACTAAGAAAACCTGTATACATGGTTGCATGTTGATGCCCAAACGGACCCTGAGCACCTGGAAACCTTATTTATATTGTAGCTTGTTAGAATAGGGTGGAAAGAGGGGGCGGGAAAGGGGGGCTACATTCCTGAGGTTGGGTCTGTTCGGTGTGGTACATATACGTACTATGGGGGCCCGAAGATAGAATCATGTTTTCACGATGCTCAAAGATATTTATTCGACTTCAAAATCATTGTTATTATTATTATTATTATTATTATTGTTATTATTGTAAGTCGATTCTTTACAGTTTAATAATAATAATAATTCTGTTATTCTTATTTTGATAATTAAATATTTTACATATCTATATATATAAAATTATTGATAAGTGAATAATGAAAAATATGATTGGCACTTGTTTTTTTTTTTTACGGGTCCAACGCTCTCGCACGCCACAGCGGGAGTCCAACCTCCGAATTATAACCTAACCTAACTTTTAAATATAAAAAAAAAAAAAAAAAAAAAAAAGCCCAACCTAACCTCAAATTTTGATCTGCTTTTAATCTATTAGTTTTCTATATTTATCCATGTATAGCGGTGTAGTAAAACAAGTTATATTGGATAAAGAAAACATGATTTTTCATTTAGAACGGGTTTTAAACGCCTGTAATCACACGCATCGCTAATAGCGTTGATAAACAAACGTCAACTACCTACAGCCGACAAAAATTAAATAGATAAATATACCGAGAGATATTAGAAAACACATTCATGGGTGTGTTCCAAAACTTACTACGTAGTAAGAGTACGAGTCTAGCAAGAGCTTGAGGAGAGCTTGGTTAGAGTAATAAGTTATTATCTGGTTTTTGAACGACAGCTTTGGTCAACTACATGCTGTTAAAGCGATAAATCATTAATGGATTAATGAATTAATTAATTAACGACAGCTTTGAGATGTAAAAGACTCTTTAACTTGAAGTTGTGATCTGAGCATGCTACAAATCGTTCCGAAATTCAGAGTTACTATTTAGTAATGACGTAGATGTCGTTCCAAAATCTAGAAAGCGCACTACGAGCGTACTCTGGAGTATAGTTTTCTACCCATCTCAGCGAGGGAGGTACGCGTTACCCCCAGTTACCCCCCTTTCAGTCTGTATAAAGTTGCGCAAATCCCATTGCGCAAGACAGTATACCATTCGCATTGTTGAGTTGGGTGCACAAATTGTACTCTAGAGTATGCTTGAATATGCCATTTTCAGTATCATTAGTATGACTGAACAGCGACTCTGGGTTTTGGAACGTCTCTGAGTATACTCGGATCACTAGAGTAAGGTTTCGGAACGTAGCCCATGTATGTATGCGTGTGTTTAAATTTAATGAAATATCTTTTGTTTTTTTATATTATATGAATATTGTAGTTAATAAAAAAGAAAGAGATAGATATATATATACTAGATACAGAAATAGATAAGAAATAAAATAAAATAAAATAAAATATGATATAACTTACCATCGCAATCGGCTATGCTGCATAAAATGCAAGCAGCCAGGATGCTCCGAAGACTTATCCTAGTCATCCTAGGTCCTCGGTAGGATAATTTTAATCCTACACATGCCTAATATGTAGTAGTATACGTTGTCTCACCATATTAATAGTTTTACACTTATTATTATTATTATTATTATTATTATAATAAATAACTTTTATTAAGGTATTATATCGGATACATTTCAAAATTGCTATTCTAGTCCCAATCACAGCACAGTAAGTTAAATAATTATAAACAGCATTCAACTTCAGTTATACTTACTAAATACGATATGAAATTTTTTTTTTTTTTTTTTACGGACAACATGCTACACCAACGACCCTACGCGGGTGAATGAAGCGAGGAAAGCCAAACTCCAAAGCCAAAGCTGAAGCTGAAGCTGAAGCATTCTATGCCGCCGCCGCCGCTAGGCGCTAAGGCAAAGCAAGGTATAAGGTATAAGGCAAGGCAAGGCGGACTACTTTTTTGCTACGCTGGATAGTAGGATTACTACGCGCTACGCGTTAGAATATAATATATATATTTAGGGCGGGATATTTGAATGATTATTAGAATATTTATTATTAGATCTCTAAGTGTGTGTAGATAAGTCTTTTATTTTTCATATAATAATTGTTTTTTTTTTTTATTTATTTTTTTTTTTTTGGTTGTTTTTGTTGGTTTTTTTTTTTTTCTTTCTTTTTTTTTTTTCTTCTTTTTTTTTTTTTTTTTTTTTTTTTCAAATACATTGAAATATACAAATTTTTCTATATCGCAATAAATATGCAATTTGTTATAATTTTTTTTTTTTTTTTTTTTTTTTTTTTTTCTCTCTTTCGTTCAATAAAAAGTAGTGCAAATCCAGACTTATAATTTTTTTTTTTTTTTTTTTTTTTTTTTTTTTTTTTTCCCCATATGTTATTATATATAAGGTATATTTAATTATTATTCATTATTTTTTTTTTTTTTTTTCTGCTTTCCTTTGTGTCATTCGTAATATAACAATATAGTAATAATAATAATAATAATAATAATAATAATAATAATAATAATAATAATAATAATAATAATAATAATTATAATAATAATTACATTATCGAAATTTATATATAGAAAATAAAAAGGTATAATATATATAAATATAGATATAATACATACATACACATATAAGTATATAAATATATATATATAATATATACACATATATAATTAGATATATATATATATATATATATATATATATATAGATATATGCGTATAAGATTTGCGTTTTAATTTTAATAAACAAGAGATCTAGGATGGAGAAGATGAAATACTGAAGTGTAAAGTTGGCGCATGAGGATTTTTAGCTACAGTATATAGATAATAATAATAGATATTATCGCGTATTGATTATTATACTCGTTTTTAACATAATATATATAAAAAGACTCATATTTCACTTATTAATAATAACAATAATAATAATAATAATAATAATAATAATAATATGATTATAATATTTGAATTGAAATTTGAACTTTTATTAATAGTATTTATTTCATTTTGAAATAAAAATTCTGTTTTGTTTGCTTTTTCTTTTTTTTTTGTTTTTGTTTTTTTTTTTTTTTTTTTATCCTTTGGCGTTCGTAATCTTTTTATTTATTTTTTTCGTAATATATTAATTTTAGCTAAAATAAATTAAATATAGCTTCGCGCGAGCTTATCAGAACGAGAATAATTAATCAATACGATATATTATTCAATTGTTTATTTTTAGTTTCTATTAATTAATTAAATAATTCATTAATTAGTTAATTAATTAATAATAAGTATAATTATATATTAAATATAAATAACTCTGGCATTATAGTATATGACTGCAAATTACTATACTATACATTACATACACTAGGACCTTTGCAAACCACAGAGCGATCGTTCTGCTACTTTGGCATATTTTCTTTTTCTTTTTTTTTTTTTTGTTTTTTTTTTTTTTTTTTATTGGACCATTGGTCATCTTAAGCTCATATTAGCATACCATATTACTCGTTTTATTATCCTCGACAGTTTTTCATACCATGTTTCTTTCTTTTTTCTTTTTTTTTTTTTTTTTTTTTTTTTTTCAACATTTTCTTTTCTCTTGTATTTCTTCTTCTTTTTTCGCCGAAATTTATATAATATATTATTATTATTTTATTTTTTTAATTATTTTTGTTTTTTCGCGCGAAAAAAAGAAAGAAAAAAAAAAATTAATATGTATTTTTTTTTTTTTTTTTTTTTTTTTTTTTTTTTGCAAGCAATATAAATCCGTATTTATTTAATGAAAAAGGCATTTATATAATATATTGTGTGGAAATCACGATCATATAGTCAACCATGCTTCATATTAGTTAAAAACAATGAAAATTAAAAAATTGTAAGAAATTTATCCAAAGATTATAGAAAAAAAAAAAAAAAATAAAAAAATAAAAAAGAATTTTTAGTTTAATTATAAATAACATTGAAAAAAAATTTCAATAACAAAAAATATTATTTGTACTATAATATTACTGAATACTTTTTTTTTTTTTTTCATCTAGGTATATTATATATTTCTGATTCGGCAGCGATTATAGCGTTATAACGTCATAATAGTATTGTTTATCGTTGTTACGGATTTATTTTATTTAACTATTTTTTTTTTTTTTTTTTTTCTTTTTTTTCTTTTTTTTTCTGTCTCACAATTTTTTACGATCATTAAAGAAGAAATGAGAAAAAAAAATAAAAATAAAATAAATAAATAAAAAACAAGATTAAATTTTTCATTTTTTTTTTTTTTTTTTTTTTTTTTTCTTCTTCTTACTGCATCCCTAATTATTTAGAATACTGTCATCATATTTTGATACTGCCTTGATATTAGAGTATTTTTTTCCTTATTTTTTTTTTTTTCTATTATCTCAGGCAGTTAGAAAATTACATTTTTTTTATCAATTTTCATTTTCATTTTTTTTTTTTTTTCTTTTAGCAGTGCTGAGAAAAAATATTAATTTTACTATTTTTTTTTTTTTTTTTTTTTTTTTTTTTTTTTTTTCATGCTTATTTTGTAATGAATATTGTTGATTAATTAGTTCCAAGCTACGTATACGTATACATTCTATTTATTATATATATCTTAGAAAAGTAAAATTGAAGATAACTTAATAATAATCTATCTATATTTTATAAATGATAGTATGTAACAATATAATGTATACTTATATATCTAGATTCTAGTGATATGCAAGAAATAAATTATGTATGTATGTATGTAATGTACTTATAAATTTTAAACCTGTAAAATTCCCAGAAATAAAAATCTTCTCTTTTTCTTTTTTTTTTTTTATTTTTTTATTTTTTATTTTTTATTTTTATTTCTTCTCTACTATTTTTAAAAATCTTGCTTTTGTTTCACCTTTTAATAATTCATTGTGAATGAGATTTCCTAAACTATGTCTAATATATGTATATATGATAAGAAAAATAAATAACGTAACTAAATAATTCTTTGGTGATAGCAAAAAAAAAAAAAAAAAAAAAACTAAGTAAACATTTTCAAAATACAGAATTTAATTTATAATATCCAGGCAATGCTCGTTTTGTTGTATTCCAATTTATGGTAAAAATTAAAATCATGAATTGCATTCATAATATTAGAAATTGTCTGAACTATTTAAATTGGAATCTTGCAGCAGGATAAAAGAGAGAAAAAAACAATTTCTTAATCTCAATAATAAATGATGGATGAAAATGTTCAGTCAAATATATATACTATAGTATAATATGTGTATAGGCTTTTAAATTTACATTGCGTAACTGTTCTTTATTTTTTACACATACGTAATGAATATGTATGTATCTTTGAAATAGCTAATAAATAAATCAATCAATTAATGAATTTAAATTGAATGAATGAATGAATGAATTAATGAATGAATAATTGATTATTCAATATAAATATAGTTTGAATTTCAGCTGCACTGTGCGCTTCGTCATATCAGTTCAATTCATTGTATTATTAAAAAAAAAAAAAAAGGAAAAAAAAAAAAAAAAAATATACACAATTAGATTCAATAAACTTCGCTATAGCTTTGTATATAATAAGTCGTTATACTGCTGCCTTTGCGCAGATGTTGGATATGTTTCGTTAGCCATTACCAATATTAAAGATTTTATATTTAGTATATTGGCTTAACGATTTGTAATTTTCCTAATCCTGTAGTAGGTAGTAGTATATCTTCGCTTTAGTCTTTATTCATAATACATATAAAATAGCTGCTCCCAAGACTTTTGTTTGTTTGTTTGTTTTTTCTCATAAATAATATAGGTAGTATGTTATAAGAAAATGAACCGACTTCACCGATTACTATTATCGAATTAATGTAACATAAAATAATAATAATAATAATAATAATTATTATTATTATTTTTTTTTCTTTTCTTTTTTATCACTTTTCATTCAATATTATTTAGCCTAGAGTGGGGAGGTGGTTGGTGCTTGCTAAAATCCACAATTCATAAATTAATACCTAAAGAGAGACTAGACGTTTACTGTTGACCGTTCAGTATCGCAGTATATCTTTCTTTCAGTTGATTTAAAAACCATATGAATTGACAAATTTATATAATAAATTTAATAATGTATGTATATCAATATGTATTCCGTGAGTTAATTATAAGGTAATATGTTAATAATAGTTTATAGATACTTTACGTTTAAGTAATTAGGTAATAATTTCCTTCTACAGTATAGACACGTAATTCTTTACGTACTACTCAATTATTGGTGTTACACAGTTAGGTACATCGAAATTCAATTCAACCATTCGATTAATATACAAATACATCAAACGTTCCCCGTTGAAATATATGTATTGTATTTATGTATGTATGTATGTATGTTAGTCAAAATCCCTCACGCTAGGCATATGTATAAGTATAGTCATGTCGATACTTAAAGCGAGCATATTATATGCATTGTGCATACCAATAACGTACACCTAATCAAACGCTCACATATAATTAAATATATTTAATAATCTAACTCACGAACACCTTTTGTTGTAGTGGCTAAATGATAATCGTATTTATACGATGTGAGGAAAAAAAAAATATTAATATTGTCAATTATGTAATTATAGAATTAAAAAAAAAAAAAAAAAAATTATAGGTAAAATAGATTTGAGAGCGATCGTTACTTTGTGCAAAAATACTTAATATGGATATATAAATTATGTGGTTTTGAGTCATGGATAAATAATTTGAAATTATCAAATATTTAAGCTGTTTAGCAAATTAGAAACTCTCTTTGCTGCCTTAATTCACTTAAATTTAATTATAGAATTAATTAAATTAGAATTTACTAAATGCGTTTGGAATGGTGGATTTGGTGGTTTATCAATATTTGGGAGAGAAATATGAAGTGTAAAAATGATTCTTTCAAAGAGCTTAATGCTAAATGCAAAAATTTTTTCTTCTTACGTTTGTCGCATTCGCGTTCATATCCCTTATTATACAATTTTTCAATACTTTTGTTTTCTCTCTTGTCCCAATAGTTTAGAGTTTGAATTGTTAACGGCTTGTATACCTCTTCTTTTATACTCATAACTTATGACGCCTAGGTACTTCAATTCTTTGAAAATGAAGTCGAGCCCTTTATTTAATAAAATAAAGTTATAAGATATAAAGAGGCAGCGCGTTATGAAACAAATCGATGTTGAACTCATATTTCGTAATTTTAAACTATAGATCTTCGTTCTTTCTTTTCTTTTCATTTCATTTCTTTTCTTTTCATACTAGCTGCCTATATCCTTGGTTTATAAGTTAACGTAACGTGAAAAGTCTGCACATCCATTTCTGTGCAATCCTGCGGTCCTATCGGACTATCGTTCCTTTGTGCAACTGACGCTTCTCTTTCATTTGGCATTTCTTCATTATTTTTTAACATTTTTTCAGCCGGTTGGTCTAGAGATACCCTAACAGTCTTTGCTTTAGATACTTCCGAAGAACGAGATTTAGAAGCTTCTACAGCTCGTACCTTTGCTCCGTTTTCTTTATTCCTTCTAGACGAACTTCTATGTAATCGAGATTTTTCTCTAGAAGATGTTCTGCGCAGACTAGGTCGTTTCACAGATTCCGCACTCGCACTGAGACCAGTAGCTGTGAAAATTTGTTTATAATATCAATATTTTTGCATTTCATTTGAAAAAAGAAACTACCCTTTGGTATTATTTTACTAATTTTCAAAAATATTTACCTATATTACCAGAAGATGATCTGTTAGATCCTCGCAAGATATGCATAGCCGTTGGATCGCTGTCTGTAGTAGCGATTCTCTCACCAACTGGCGTTAAAAACCATTCCGATCTAGTCCTCATTCTCGCTGTTTGTCTTTCGTGGACCTAGAGAAGAAAGATTTTATTATTTAGGATAGATTTAGAATAATGATCGATGAATATTCTGATGAATGGTATAAACGTTCCTTGAATATTATTATAATATTGGAATAGATTTTTTATCAGGATTTTAAAAGCTAAGATTAGTGATGCTTGAATTAATAAAAATTGATAAATTGTAGAAAGGTAAAAATTGTACAGAAAAATCATCATCCATCTTAACGTACGATGATTATATATATATATATATTAATATAATATAATATAATATTAATTGATAAGTAGTATGTGATATAGGAAAATAAAATAGGTGCCAATAAATAGTGGCACTAATTATTTTCAAAAATAGATAACAACAACAACACGAATAATAATAATAATAATAATAAAGTGATTTAGGTACTTTACATCAATCAACGTGCAAACGTGCATGTAAGCAATTGATAGAAAATATCTAATACTATTACAGTATATTATGAAATGAATATATTTATTATGTGCATGAAACGAATTTGAAATTGTAATATTATATATATATAACAAATTTTGAAAATAACTAGTGTGCACTGAAAAAGCAAATAACAACAAAAATTCATCAATGTATTAATCTCTATTAATGATATTTGAGTTACAAGGTTTTTTTTTGTTTTTTTTTTTTTTTTTTTGGTGTTTTTTGGTATATATACAAATTAAGATAGTGTGTAGTCTAATTATTGTAAGCTAGGAAAAAATTACATAAAGGTATCAGTCTCCTTATAATTTTTTTAGTTTCTTTTTTTTTTTTTGTTTTCTTTTTTTTTTACATTTACAATCATCATGCAATGCTTGCATTATTATTATTGTTTTTATATATGTATTTTTTTTTTTTTTTTTTTGAATCATTTATATTATATATACAATTAAAGATTTATGCCGAAATCAGAAAAGTGAGACAGTTTTCGATTTTTTTTTTCAATACAATAAACTAAATTCAGTTCGTCGAATCAAATTCGTACAGAGATACGATGAAAGAAAGATTTAAAAAAACAAGAACAAAAAATGTAGAAGGAATAACAGTATCGTGAACTTTTAGGAATGATGAATTTTACTTAAGAGAATTAAATTAGAAAATTGTAACGATCTAATTTTCCTGCCTTCGGACTTAAATCAAAGCGAATAAAAAAAGAAAGCACATTACGGTATTTAGAAGTAGATATACTAAATCGATATTGAATACTACAGAATAATTTCTTTTGAGATTACTAGAGCTAGCGACTAAACTCAAAGTTTTACAAACTATGCGATTAGTTTTGGTCATATTTATTCAAGGAGCTAAACATCAGATTAGATATAGCTATTGTATGTATGCTTATTGTTATGGTATGAGTAATTTCTGTATACTAGTTTGCTAATTTAGGTCGAATTTACAGTTACAACTATCTACTTCTAAAATACCAATACATATATACGAATACACTACGCCACCACTAGTGACATAGAATAATAATCATTTAATTAATATACAAATTATACTTTTGTGCTTTACAAACACATTGCGCATATAAAGCAAATGAAATTGGCTTGTGTGTCTAATAATTATAGGTAGTTATAATTAATAATCACAACAAAAAACAATGATAATGATAACGATAATGATAATGATAATATTATAAGTAATTATGTTATAAATGGTAGTAAAAAAAAAGCATAAGCCATCTTTGGTAGATCAAGCCTCAGCCGTTAAATTGTTGAACAATTTTTTTTTTTTTTTTTTTTTGTCCTTCACGTTATTGTTATAAAGATTAAAGTAAATTAATTTCAAAAAAACAATATTTCCAATTACGTGATTCAATTAGTCTCATTCAAACATTTGTGACAAGTTCTTACTCCTTTTTTTCTTTTTTCACTTTCTTTGCTTTCTTGCTTTTCATTTCTTTGGCTGATTCATTTTTTTTTTTTTTTTTTGAATACAGAATTGGTAAGCGATTATTCTAAGATTGCTTATAGTAACAAGCTTTATATGTATAAATGCATAATGAAACAGTAATATTTTTAAGCTAATCTTCTATTCACTGACCACTTAGTATTATTATTTTCTTAGTGCAGTAAATAATATAGGTAGTATAGTTTAATAGCAATATAGTATATCGATAAGCATGCACATTTAAGCTAATAACTAATATGATACAATATAATTGTAGTAATGTGTTGTAATTTACTTAAATTACCAAAAAGAATAAAGAAAAAAAAAATAATAAATGCTCAATTTTTGTTATTCAAATCTTTGAGCGTTTGTGTTTGTGTATTCAAGTTATCAAGTTGTGTATATTTAAGTAATTCAAAGAAATTAATACTGCGGATGGCATATTATCAAGTTTTAAACTAAAACAAATTGGTATCTTTCTATTACTTTTTTTTGCTATATGATGCTATTGATTGCTACATGTTGAATAATTTTCATTTAAAATTAAATAGTAATGGTATATCAGAATTATCAGTAGTAGTCAAATTAGAAGAAAATAGAATCGTGTCCTCCAAGAGAAAAATAATAATAATGAGATTTGTACGCTACAGACATACAGATTTATAAAATATCGAATTAGGTGTATGATTAATTCTAACAAACTATTAACGTCGTTTCGTGGAATTAGATTATAAAGATTTTTTTATGTCTAATGGATCCATATAGATTCAGAATATATTATCTTATAAAATTTGATTAATATTTCTTTTCTTCAAAGCAGAGTTTCTATTCAAATTTTAACTCATGTAAATTCTTTATAATTCATATCCGTGATTAAACTTTCCTGCTATGTAGGTATTTAGTTTCTATTCTATTCAGACTATTATAAACATTCTCTTTGTGAAGAAGAAGTTCCATCGTTACTTTATAACATGTTTCTTTCGTTCTAATTAAAGTTATTTTTTTGATCAGTCGGTTTATTTTTTAATATTCGTAGCTTTTTTTTTTTTCTCTCAACTTCAACTAATTATGTATTCATTCTGATACTTGTACTGTAGATATCGTATGAGATTCTAGCGTTCTTTTTATGAACATTATCAATATTTTGTTCACCACACACATATACCTACTTAGGTAAGATACTTTGGAAACAAACTGGAATGTTCATTTCAAAGTCAGATAAATATAATATTACATAAAAGTTTTATGCCTCTCCCACCCCTACCTGTGGCAAATAACTGAGACTCTTCGTGCTCTCCGCATACCGGTTTACCGCTCTTAGTTCGTCTAATGTCATACCGGCATGCCTAGAGTGATGGCTACCGTTACTAGACGATCTGCTTGATGCCTGTGAGAAAATGATCCAGAATTTTGAAGATCTACTAGGTAGTTATTTATCTTCAATATTCAAAGAAAATATAGCCAAACTGAAAACTCACTTGAAATAAACCGTTTTCTTCAAGACTAACTGAAAGACGTGTATAACTTTCAAGTAATGTGTTTTCCGGTATCATTCCTAAGGACGAAGTTAGATCCAAAGATTCTGGCACATGGATTAGAGCTGGTGTTGATTGCGATTCTTCTTGGTGAGACATAGCTGGAATCAGATTAGTTTTCTTTATGATATATACAAGGTTTTCCTTATCATTTTTTTTTTTTTTTTTTTTTTCACCCTTTGGTATCTAAAAGGTTTCAACAAATTAACTAACGAATTTCTATGTTCTATGCATGCGGATAATAAGATTGAACGACGATTTGTTGTTGTGTTTTTTGTTTCTTCTTCACTTACATTCTAAATTAAATTTCAGGCCCCATCTTTCACATTCATACTGTAGCCAAGTCTTTTCTGCTTCTAGTGATAATTGTCCTGTAATTGAATGATCGGACTTAAATTTCATTTCTTTTTTCTCCTTTTTTTTTTTTTGTTTGTTTACTTTGAATCCTATTCATCGTATCATAGTTTTCACAGCATAGTAATATGGCTTTTAAAAAAAATAACGAAATATCATCTTAAAGATGATAAATTTGATGAGTAAAAACTGACCACTAATTTTGATAGACCGAAATACTTACTAGAAACAACAGTGTCGGGTGGATAACGAAAGCTAAAAATCCAGTCTTCTTCCACCTTCAATATTCTCCCTGTTATACGAGCATAGAACTCGTAGTTTTCTCTCCCAAACAAATTTGATACTCCAAAATTGTCAATCATGAACTTCATTATTCGTGTTGCAACCTGGAGAAATTCAATATGAGTAAATATTATTTTTCAACTCTGAGACTCTCAAGCTTTCAATTTCGTTTATTTCGTTTCACAATAAAATGGTACTAGCACAGTACTTTTCAAGGAAAAAAAAAGAAAAAAGAAACAGAGAGCTATAGGTGAGAAGTATTCAGGGGGCATGAACAAAAAAGGCACAAACAATTACAGAATATAAAAAATTAGCTAAAACTGTGTAGCCTGTGAAAGTTTGGAATAAATTTTTCACGCCGCATGCTGATATCTGGTATAATTGAGATTGTTGGCTCTTAGTTTCTATATAATAACAGAAAATTGATGAAATATACCTATTTTTTTATAAATTTATAATAAAAATTTTAACTACGCTGTAGCTTATGGATGATTCTGAGCTATTGAAGAAACTTGAAGAATGCTTTATACAAGAATAATAAGCGCATTATATTTCAAAACAATAATGTGGACATAATTATTATGTATATGGCAATAGCGGTTTACTATTACCTATAATAGACAAGAAGTAGTACACACAGGTAATAGTATACAAGAAATGAATATGTATCAGCAAAACTTTGGTAGCCGAGTATTAAAAGTCAAACATTTATACATTTAACACAAATGATATTGTTTTAAATTAAACTTACTGAGACCTCCGCCTGATGGTGATTGTAGGCAAACACAAAACAAATATGGTCATATGATATAGCATAGCTTTTACATGCATCAAAATTCATTATACAATTTTAGTTGTAAAGGAATTTACACACACTGTCGTTCATTCATTCATTCATCATAATCAGTTTAGTTTAGTTCTTCTACAATTTATCATTTACTGCTTTAGTTTTAGTTGACAATTTTTTTTATTCATAATGAATGATAAGATATGTGAAGTACCTTAAACCTCAGTACATCTTCCATCTTTGCTGTTTTCCCATCGCTTACACAGCTCTGAAAAAAGGAAGGAGCCACAGAAACCCCAAGCGCTTCACTCGACATACCAGTACGAGCTCTTTCGCTGTTTACAGCTACAACCCTGAACGTTCCAAACAATAATACAAGCAAACGTTGAGTGTAGACTGGTAGAGATGTGATTAATCTGTTGGAAAAAAGTTACATTACAATTTTCCAATTTTCAATCAAAGGAAAATTCTCAATGTGTATTCAAGCAACCAGACTTTTAATTATCGTACAAAGTTCGATCGTTATCTTAATCTATAAGCTCGTTTTGCTGATAATGATAGTTTGTGTATTAGATTAGAAAGAATCGGACCTCTTAGTACCTCGGAAACATTAAATTTCAATTTCACAGACTCTAATCTAAGAATCGATTCGATTTTTAGTCTGACTGATACTAAAAGTTTGTCGAAAGATAAAAGCTGCGCGCAAACAAGTGAATCCAGTCAATGAAAATGAAAAGGGGAAAACGAAATCGTTGTATTCTTATCGTTTATCTACAACTTGTTTACGTTTTTTTTTTTTGTAGATTGAATTTTTGCTTCTCTATCTTCACATTGATAAAAAAAAAAAAAAAAGACATACATAGCATTAAAAAATTTGTATCATAATAATATACTTGCTTGTGAATCTGGTCCCTCTGTTGCTCTACGCTGTCCAATTGTATAACTGTAAATAGCTGTTGTTCACCTTCCCTGCCGAATACACCGCCCGGTATTTTTCTTAGGAACTTTTTTAACACGCTAGCTATTGTGTATACGCTGAAATTATCCATGTTCACTAATCTACCGGTCTGTAAAAAGTGTATCAACTTTTTCATATTCCCTTGATGACCCGGCGCTCTGAATACATCCTTTCGCAACGGCGCTTCCTTGTTTAATTTTAATATCAGAACCTGTGATGTAAAAAAAAAAAAAAAAAAAAAGAAAAAAAGAAAAAAAAAAAGAGAAGAACGATATTGTCATCAAATTTATCGAAATTTGAAAAAAAAAATAAATAAAAATAAGGATCGAAATTATTAGATTCAAAAATAAATTCTTACCAATAAAGGACCAGGTATATCATTTTTACAGACTTCGTCTAAAGGGGCTCCGAATTTCACCCTGAAATATCGAGAGTTGAGTTGAGTTTTTTTTTTTTTTTTTTTTTTTTTCATAACAGAAAACACTAGTATATGAGGTTACTGTTGTCGTATTACGATATATTGTGAAAAACTAACTTTTCGAGACGCCGAGGATACGGCGGTACCGAGGATGGGTGACCACAGCTTGTCACCACGTTTCCTAACGTTGCCGCACGACGATGCATCCTCTCCGTCCAGCTGCTCATTATACACGCGGCGTTACGCCCACGAAATTATTTTGTTCTTTTATTATTATTTTTTTACTTTCTTTCTTTCTTATTCTTCTTTTTTATTTTATTTTATTAGCTATGTGTGTATTTTTTAAATTTTTTTTTTTTTTTTTTTTTTCTCCAAGTTTACACACCGTTTTTTTGTTATAATTTGTTTTTTTCTTTTATTTTTTTTTTTTTTGCCTCGTTCGGTTTCTTCATTTACGGGACTGTCGCGCTTGTGACAATAAACTACGAGCTGTTGCTGTTGCTGTTGCAGCAGGGGGGGACGACACTCTACCACGCGCTAGAACGCGATTATGATAAATAAAACCCCCACTACTAGGCGGTTATACCTGTTGTAGTTAGGATTAGCAGAGCGTGTAGCCGTAACTGAATGAATATTTATTTCTCATACAGATGATAATAAGGGTTATGGATTTCCTAACCTAAACGAATTATTAAATGTGAATATTATATACATGACTAAACCGCGGATTATTTATGTGGCCCGCGGTCTGCCACTGTATTTATGTTTTAAACAAATACCTATACACACTTAATTCCCACATTTTTTTTTATACAACAATTTTTTACAACACCGGCCCCTCATTTCATACATGAAAACATTAAACAGGAGCAAATTAACCACACCTCTCCATTCGACATTTCAAAAAATCAATATGGCCTCGAATAGACACCCACGTTCCGAACGACGATCTTTCTATACCCCGAAAGATTTGTGTACAATTTTATTCAATGATGATTCGTCGTCTAACTCTTTGTAGTGATGGCTGAGTTAGACGCAGAGGCTAGATAGACGCCGGTAAAAAAGCGAGGGAAAGTTGTATCGTGGCATAATATGCAGCGTCGATGATTTATAATTTTATTACTAAAAAAAAAAAGAAGAAAAATGTACATTCATCGCAATTGATCGAGTCTTTTTATTTACTTTGCATCTCATACAAGTTATCATGACATAATGCTTGCTAATTGAGAATTACAGGACTGACATGCAAGTTGCATATAATACGGCGAACTCATGTTTGCGGTAAAAGTAGTTCGTAGATTCAACCGCGAGATGGCGATGTGATCTCAGGTCTAGCAAGGGCGAGCACTGACCTAGGGTAATGACTTATGACACCTGTCGCGGGATCAGTGGCCTCTGTGGCGTCAGAGATTTCATAGGGGGGTTGCGTTAACGAAATACGGCTATGACAGGCATCCAGACACATCCTAATAGGGATACTCTGACCACGGAGATGTTTTTGGAAAATAATAGTACACTAAACGTAATGGATTCTGATCCGGACGAGTTGGACAATTCTAGAAACAGCCAATCGGCGCTCTGGATTTTTTTAATCCAGAGCGCTGATTGGCTGTTTCTAGAATTGTCCAACTCGTCCGGATCAGAATCCATTACGTTTAGTGTACTTTTCGATACTAGTGCGAAAGTGTTGATTCTCGGACGCGTGTGAAGTTTTTCACCCGAGCGAAGCGAGGTTAACAATCACACGAGTCGAGAATCATCTTTCGCACGTGTATCGAACTTCATTTTTCGATACAGCGCGCGTTAAGTTGAATGTTATGCACGCGAAGCGTGCTCAGAATCGAACTTTGCGCACGCCGTGTGGAAAATAATGTTACATACCCATATTGATGAAAATATGTAGATTATTCTTGTCTCGTTTTCTTAATTAATTAGTTATGTTAAGTAGTATATATTAAATCATCTTACAATAAGTAATATATCCATCGTATTCTCATTATTCCTAAAATCATATTCTCAGTGCTGTGAGAGCCAGCTATATATGGTCTGGGGAGTGATTCTGTAACTCATATAACGGCAAAATAGCACTATATCAATACGGGTACCACTACAAAACCGAAAACCGAATACCGATACCACTACAAAATCGACTACCCATACCACTACAAGACCGAATACCGATACCACTACATAACCGAGTACCGATACCACTACGAAACCGAGTACCGATACCACTACGAAACCGAATACCGATGCCACTACAAAACTGAATACGGGGGAGACTTCAGAGCCGGATGCGGGTGGCGCTACTGAACTGTGTACGGATTTCCCCACAAAACCGGAAACCCAAAGCACTACAAAATCGAATACCAATACCATTACAAAACCAAGTACCCATACCACTACAAAACCGAATACCGATACCACTACGAAACCGAGTACCGATGTCACTACAAAACTGAATACGGGGGAGACTTCAAAACCGAATACGAGTGGCGCTACTGAACCGCGTACGGATGTCGATAAATATTCTCACGAATCATAATTGCGAACTTAGACCATACAGGATGGACTGAGCATTAATGCTGCCGAGTAACCCATAAGCGCTACTCCCCTAGTGGACTATTGCGTCCTTGTCCGACGAACGATCCAGTATCGTGCGTTCACGTCTGTCCTTTTCTCATTACCCAGCAGCAATCTTGCAATGCTTTAGCATGGGCAATGCGCGGTCCATCCTGTATGGTCTAAGATTGCGAACGTGAACATCATGATGTGAAATGACCCTTCGACACTTGACAGAATCGAACACTGGATATTCGTCGACGCCAAGATTGCTAGGAGCTGGTTATATCTGAAGCTTACCGATTAGAATAGGGATTAGTACAAACACTCGTTTTATTTGACTATTGTATATCATTTTAGCGGATCGATGCTACAGCAAATATTGAATCTGTTGATGAAGGGATCTCTTCAGCAAACCACCTCTCCAACCGGGCGTATCGTCAGTTCACAGACCTACAAGATAAATTTCATGTAATATCTCAATTCATAGATACACATGAATAGAAACAAGGTAAAAATATGGAGAACCCTGCATTCTATCTCTTTTACCTGAACATGCGGTGGAGTGCCTAAGGCGTAGACGATGGCGTTGGCTACATCGTCTGGAACCAGCTTTGGATGGGCTTTGTAAAACTCGGTGGCGATTTCTTTGGTTGATATAGTCGAGATGATATCTGTCTCAACTACTCCTGGGCTGATGCTCTATGAAAGAAGATGTTTCGTATTATAATCAATTCTCATGATGCACGGTGATCATAAGGGAAAATAATGTTCAAAAATTCCTCAATACTATTTGATTTCCGTAGAATTAAAGTACCGTCAGGCATCTAGGTATAAAACAAAAAAGATTGATGTGGAAAGAAACAAATTTTTGTACTTCATTAAAATTATCATTGATAGAAAATAAGTATAGAACCACGATGAAACAATTACGATCAACATCCCCGAGCATGTTATGCATTGAGCGCGACTTGACAAAAACTTTAAATTTCGACGATGTAATATTGAAACTTTTGCAAAAGGAACGGTTAGGAAAAAAAATTCCTGAATGAAAAGACCGCAAAGAAACATTGTTCGTCTATTCTATTCATTTTCGTCTTTATGCGCTAGTTTTACGAAATAAACCCATGTGGGGGTCCACTGGGTAACTGTAGCCCCCAGCCTTACAATTCTTAATCCGGCGTTGTGCCTACTCACCGTTATTTTTATCTTTGTGTTCGCTTTGATTAACTCCTTCCTCGTCACCTCGGTCATTGCGGTAACTGCGAATTTGCTGCTTGGATACAAACTTGACTGGTCGCTCGGAACGAAGAGGTAGTGACCTAATACGCTGTGAAAAAATTCGGAACTAAATAATTGAAAGATTTGAACGTTGCGTATCTGATGTCGCATACTGCGTACCATTTTAGCGTTCACACGACAAAGATCATCATATAAATACATCCAGAGGTTTGTCAACGAACCTGTTAATGTTGATGATGTGACCGTCAACTTGACGTGCCTTCATGGATCGCACAGCTTCCCTGGTGCTGATAGCGACAGCTAAGACATTGACGTCCAATACATGGCGAAACCCTTCCGTATCTCCATCTGCAAATTACGTCTAGGCGTTAGAAGTCTAGGCGAGATAATTGCGATAGGATAGGAGAAATGTTTCTAAGATAAAATAATTCTTATCTACTTATGAATAAGTCGATCGACGTTGGTACGAAAAAGTTATTCCAAATAAACCGAAAATTGTTTAAATGCTTTTACAAAACTGTGCCACTTCAGGGGAACAGTTTGGTTTTGCTCTCACAAGTTCGAATCTCACTCACCACTAAGGCTCGCGGAGTGTATCACCCCGGCGTTATTAACGAGGACGTCGACGCCTCCCAGGTTCTCCTTTATCCATTCGAAGACCGCGAGGATGTCCTCTTCCTTGGATAGATCGCATTGCCTTGCATAGAGCTTCCCTTTTGCGTCTTTCAATTTTTCATTGATTTTTTCGATATCATTCACTCGTCTCGCTACTCCAACGACTTGGAGGCCTTCTCGGACGAGAGCCTCGACCGTTGCAGCACCGATACCAGCACTGGCCCCAGTAACCAACGCGACTTTTCCAACCCAACGATCCATTCTGATTGCTACCCAACACTTTTAGTCCGAACTCCACAGACTGAACTTATCAACTGACTGCTCGTAGTTGAGATATGTAGGATGCGAGGTGATGATGTAACTTTGTACTATGAGTCGACAGAAAATTAGATGTCCGTCTAATAATGATACGACTCACTCACAAGCTAATATATCGCGTATGTGTGAACCTTGGGTATAGCAGTGGATCCTGATGGGTGTTCAAGGTTCCGCTGCCGCTCGAAACTCACGTAAGCATGCCTTGGTCGAGGTATATTTATAGCATTCGATTATCGTTCCTAGAGCGTACCTAGAATCTGAACTGGAGGGGGGCTGCTGATATCAGATTGGGGGAGGGGGGGGGGGGGGGGGGGGGGGGGGGGCAAAGCACGAATTCCTACAAAATAAAACTGAAAACTATTGAAAAACTGTTTTATTCATTAAGAAACATTAGGGTGCTTCATTTTGGACGAACATTCTGCATAACTCACATATCTTCGTTGATATCTAGAAGACGGCTGAAGCTAAAAAAAAACATGTCTTAACAAAATTATCGCCCAGAACTTACAGTTGAGAAGATAGAGAGAGAATTGAATATTGTATATTCATAGAAAATTACTTTTGAGGTTGACACAGGTGAAACCGCTCGAGTTACACTGAAATCACAAGGGGCACTTTTGAAGAATGATCAATTCCCTACATGTTGATCTGCATCACAAGACGATATCACAAAATGCAGCTGAGCATTGGATAATTGAAAAAAAGTCGTTAGATTTACATGCTTTTTGAATGGAAACATTTCAAAACGGTTCAGGTCGGTCTTAGAATTTAAATTAAGGGCTCAAACTTAGAGAAAATTCCTTTCTGAGTACATATTACAGCAATATTTCGACGATGGAGCAAAAACAAAATGTTCGTCCAAAACGAAGCAGCCTACTAAACTTTACATATGCTACGAATTTATAATAGGCAAGTGGCACGCGTGGAAAGAAGATGTAATCCTCATTCTCTGACAAAAAATTGATTACATAGTTGCATCCGCACATACACACACGCACCTACAGACGTTCACCTGGAAATGAAATGGTTGGAAGTGATTCCCTAGACCCAAAGAGGGAAAAGTTAAAAATTGGGAATACATTTTTGGACAGTATTATTAGATTTATGGCTCACGATTTGAATATCAGATTTTCACAGAAGTTTGGGAAATATTTTTCACTCAAACAGTCTTCTTCGGTCTGTTTCTCCCCATTTCACCTCGAATGATGAATTCAGTTATCTGAAGATTGAAAAATGCAGATCATCGTGAATATTTGAAAGTGTTTGAGTAGCGTGTGAGCATTTATCTCTTTGCTGACTCATGACTTTTATTCCGATTACGTCGTAGGAAATTGAAAGTCACACACGCTGTGTTCATTCGTGAGCGGTTAGAATCTCAAACTCATCGTGAGTTACAGATACATCATACGTGAAGATTACGGGAGACCTCTCAACGAAATTATTTAACGTTATCTTATCATGTTCAGCGCCGTCTTAAGCATGATAGGGGCCCAAGGGCCTGGACTAATTAGGGGGCCCTCTTTTATAGATAATTAATGCTGTAAATAATGTAGGAGACCAAATATGATTTATATGGATCATCTTTATTCGGTAAAACTAACACAACCTTACATCTATAATAGGCTTTTTATGATTCAAATAGAATAAACATTTTTTATACAAAACAAAATTGCACAGACTCCATAAGGTTTTAACAAAATCACCATATCTTGATAAAAAATTAGTAACGGCGAAAGCATATATAATATATATAATACACCATGAATTTCCGTAACGGTGGAACGATCCGTACGACTAGGGGCAGGCCATGTTATAACAATGAGATGTATCTTCAATTGCCCGTCCATAGGCGCACGAATTGTTTCACCGTCACAGAAATTCATGGTATAAGTTAATTGTGATAAAAAATTTGCATAATCTGGTGCAACAATACGAGAAATTATTAGGAATGAAAGAGAAATAACATAGAGGTAAATCATATCTTGTTCGTAAATATATGACGATGTCTTTCGTATCAAACATTTAGCATTGGCTTCTTTCTTGATTTGCTTTGAGCGAAATCTTCAATCACGTCCTCAAAGTCCAACTCCATTACACTGAGAGAAATGAGGTTTCGCTTTCTGGCACATAATGCTACATTTGGGCAAAGTTTCCCATAAGGACAGGATTTTATGGAACAGATGGTGGAAATTATGTTCTACAGTTTGGCAATATCTACAATAAGGATGATTTACCAGCCGTGTATGGCATAATTTGCCATCGGAATTTGACTATGTGTGATTCCACGTAGTATTTAGACCAAAATTCAGTATTTTAATATTCATCAATACGCCGGAGGGTAACGTACGTCTTACGGTTTCAGCACCTTTTAATGAATCATCACCATTTTTACGATGCACTATTGTACTATATGCTCTTCGGTATCGGTGAAATTTTGTGTAGTTAAATTTTATTAGTTCACTCAACCATATTGTACATTACTTCAATATTTTCTCGTAAGGCGGCGACCACCGCTTTTAATTTTCTCGCGAGTGCCACTTATAGAAGTTGGTTAGTATATATAGACGTGGAAGATGTCATCTCGACCCCTTAGTGGTAAAACATGCTACCCGAGAATATGCTGGGAAAACATGCTACCCGAGAATAAGCTGGGAAAACATGCTACCCCAGAATAAGCTGGGAAAACATGCTAGCCGAGAATAGGCTGGGAAAACATGCTAGCCGAGAATGAGTTTCAAGAACATACTATCTCACATCAGAAATTTTTTGGAGCTAAATTTGGTTGGTAACACTGCTGCTCGCATAAAGACGAACAAAACGATCTTCATTCCAATTTTTATACAGAAAGTCTACACAGTCTAACTATTATCGATCATTTGTAAACATTTTTTGACATACTCGATTGCGGATACTTGTTTTTTTTTTCTCATGTCATATTTATTAAAAAGATCGTGAAGAATATAAATGTTATTAACTTTATGTAGATATGTCAGAAATTGAAGTATATAGTATATGGGCCATTCCACGCCAACTCGACCTGGCGTGGACCCTCACCCTTTATGATTTCCTTTTTCTTCGAGTATGATAGAAGGGAAGGCAAAAAATAAACGTCTCAATTTTTTCAGATTTTTTGGATCCCCGGTTCAAAAGTTGACTTATTTTCAGGCAGACATGTATTTGGAGATACATTAGTCGTGAGAAAAAATCCCATGAATCGAATTTTTGGAAGAAATGGCCCATATACTATATACTTCAATTTCTGATATTTCTACATAAAGTTAATAACATTTTATATTCTTCACGATCTTTCAAATAAATATGACATGAGAAAAAAAAAACAAGTATCCGCAATCGAGTATGTTAACAAATGTTTACCAATAATCGATAATAATTAGACTGTGTAGACTTTCTGTATAAAAATTGGAATGAAGATCGTTTTGTTCGTCCTTATGCGAGCAGCAGTGTTACCAACCAAATTTTGCTCCAAAAAATTTCTGACGTGAGATAGTATGTTCTTGAAACTCATTCTCGGCTAGCATGTTTTCCCAGCCTATTCTCGGGTAGCATGTTTTCCCAGCTTATTCTGGGATAGCATGTTTTCCCAGCTTATTCTCGGGTAGCATGTTTTCCCAGCATATTCTCGGGTAGCATGTTTTACCACTAAGGGGTCGATCTGTAAGCGCTGCTCAATACCTGTACTGATGATGTGTTAATAATATGTATGTTATAAATAGATGTTTCTTCCCCTGTATAACTGATTCTATGATAATTGATGTTTCTTCCCCTGTATAACTGATTCTATGATAATTGATGTAATTTGAATTGTTGAATTTACTTAATAAGTATAGTAATATCGAATATAATTCGTTGAACTCTACGCATAGTTGAAACAACAATATCTCTTTTTTTTCTCTCGTGAGATCAATTGCCATACAAATGTGGAATATTGAATAAAAGCATAATAGACACGAAGCCACATGCGGATATGATTAATTGCCATAATATTTATGTGTCTTCGAGCTGCCATACAGATTCTGGCATAAAGTACCCAGATTTCAGGCTCTGAACACCCGAAAATGAAACCTCATTTCTCTCAGTGTAGTATATCGTTTTCGATACTCATCAAAGATAAATAGTTCAATCTTTCCTGAAGCATAGTGCTCCTGATCTCGTTTTTTATTCGGTTTAGCTTCGAAAAAGAGCGTTCACCACTGCAATTGGTTATCATTAGCGAAAGGAAAATTCTGAGCGATATTGTAATATTAGGAAAAGTGTCTTCAGTTTTGTCATTTCGAAGAAGTTTGTATAATTCTGAAATACGTATTTCTCCATTTTCACCAGTCTGAATATTCTCTTTTTTCAAATATTGAGCTAAATGTAGACATTCCAACTCGAGTTCTTCTGGATTGACATCGTCGTGATAAACTTCAGCAAATTCTTTACAACTGGTTTGCAGCTCAGGTGGATTGATAGTTTTTAAATGAGATAGAAAACCGAACCGTTGGTTGATCTCGTTCTATGAAACTGATCGTTGCTGTAATTGCGTAATTAAGATGACAACTATCGGTAGATAAGTTTCCACTCTAAATTTTTCTTTACCAGTAAGGCACACATTGTCTGTTGGTCCATCAAAGAAAGCAATACGCGAGCTCCGAGTTTTCGCACGCTGAGATATATCTTTGTAGTCAGTGTCTGGAAATTTCTCTTTAGCAATAGATTCGTATCGGTCAAACTCATTCCTCATGTTACGCAGAAAATCACCGAGGGAAGCTAGCAATTTCGTCGCAACATCCATAGTTAGGGTCTCTTTCTGAAGGGTGAGGCTTGTTTTGTTAATTCTCGATAATATGCTGTTCCACATCTCCGTTAAAATGATCATTTCTAGTTTTTCCATTTTTTTTTGACAGACTAAGAGCTTCACTTCTGGTTTCTGCAGGTTGATTTATATCTCGAGCAATTAATATCAAGGCTTTTAAAATTTGTTCGTAACCATTTTTTAAGGCAGAGACTGCGTCAGCACGAGCGGACCACCTGGTATCAGAAAGGCATTTAAGAATTTTATTTGAACCCAAGCATTGTTTCATAATTTCCCATCGGCGAGTGGAAGAAGAAAAAAAATTGTATAATTTTTGAACAAACTGAAAGAAACTGGTAGCACCTTCGACACATCCTGCAGCATGAACGCCCACCAAATTCAAAGAATGTCCTGCACATGATACGAAAATAGCGAATTTGCATTTCTCTTTAATTCTTGCCTGCAGACCCGAGTACTGTCCTGCCATATTCGACGCATTGTCGTAACTCTGTCCACGACAATCGCTCAACGGAATTTCGTACTTTTCTAAAAATGTTAAAACTGTCTCTGTTAAATATTGTGCTTTGTGCTCCTTTATAGGTATGAACTCTAGAAACCTTTCGACTGGTGTTCCGTCTTTCATATATCGAACGATGAAAGTCATCTGATCTACATGCGAATAGTCGGGGGTTGAATCAACACTAATTGAGTAGTATTTAGCGGTTTTCAGTTCAGCTAGAATTTTCAGTAGAACTTGTTTTCCCATAACACTAATAAATTCATTGCAAACATTAGCTGATAGGTATGAAGGATTTCCTTTTCCCGCGTTACCATATTTCTTTATATGTTCTGAAAGAAAAGGATCGAACTGGCTCAATAATTCTAAACATCCCAAATAATTTCCGTTGTTTTGCGATCCAATAGTTTGATTATCGCCACGAAATGCAAGCCCTCTTGATGCCAAAAATTTCACAGTGCTAACAATCCTTTTTAATACGTCCTTCCAATATTCAACCTCTGTAGCATACTGATAACGCAAATCACTATCCACTGTACCGATATTTTTGCTTCTTGTGATGTAAGTCATCGTAGACTGCCTATGCGCTAAGCTGTTTTCATGCTCCAAAGTGAGGTGTTTTATATGCTTCCAGTCATTAAATCCATCCGCTGAACTAAAACTTGTGTTCGAAGCAGTGAAAAGGCAGCAGGAAAAACAATAGACTGACTTTTTCAAAGGAGAATATACGAGCCATTTTCTGTCAACTCTTTCACCATTCTGTAGGGTGCGGATGAAAGCCGACTTATTTAAATTTCTTACTTTTATTTTACCGTTTGCTTCAACGTAACTCCTGGCAGTCTCTGTAAAGTCACTATCTCCATTTTGGAAAAACTCAGGTCCTTTCCGAATCCAAAATAAACGCATCTCTTCAGTCAGTGGCGCGATCCAATCGCCAGGATCGTGTGAAGCATTTTTTAGTGAAGGTTGGGTTTCTGCTATCGTTGTCAAATTATCCGAAAGTTGTGATTCAGCAGTCGATGATCCTGTATTTACAGTATCCACATCGTGGTGTTTGTCCAATGGAGGTGATAACTGTGGTGTGATACTAGAGCCAGGTTCTAAGAATTCATCTACGGAACAGAGTGATGAGGTTGAGGGGTTCGATTGATCTCCGGATGGAAAAAAATGAAGTTAATTTTGGCAACTTGTCAACGATTTCCTTTCGACGGGATGCTTTTTTTCTCTTTAATGCGCCACTGGGATATAAACGTTGTGACATGATTGCTGTTCTCACTGACTTAGGTCTTCGGTAAAAATTTTAAGAGCTGCGACTAATACAAACTAACGACACGCTTAGAGAATAAACAATTGGTCAATGTTACAAGCTCGCTGTCGACAAAAGAGCAGCCGTGGCGCTGCAATAGTATTCATATGCCCGAATTCATCAACGTCGATAAGATCCGTTGAAATCTTTTGTTTAATATATTGTTACATTGGGTAAAATCACCCTTATATCATTAATTCTATATGATCTATATCTAGTACACTGTTGGAAAAAATATGTTAATTTTAACTCATTTCGTATGTCCCATTAGGTCCACTAACTTTTTTTAGTTAATTTTACAGAAACATGATATGTAAACAGTTGACATAGGATATAAGTTGAAACTTCAACATATTTGTAGTTCCATTCGACTCAAATCATCTGTCAATAATACATAATCTATCTGTTAAATTGAAAACAATTAAATGTTCATAATGAATGACAGCTGAGTCAAATAAACAGAAAATACAGTTGAAATTGACATTTTACGTATGTTACTCCAACATGCAAATTCACACGAATTTACTAATTTTAAATGTTGGAATAATCAAATTTCATGTCAATTTTGACATACTTTTAATGTTAATCCTAACTGTACAGAAATGTTAATTTCACTTCTTCTTTATGTTATCTCATTATTATTCCAGAGGGGTGCGAAGTACAGCACGGAGCAATTGAAGAAGCACTGCAAAAGTATGATCTAGTTGAAAAAATAATAATTATTTTTCACAGTCATACAATACTTGACAATTTATTGTATAACTATGGAAAATGAAATCATTTTCCCAACTAGAAAATAACTTTCAATGACTCTTACAATTGCCTTGTGTTACTTTCGATTTCACACCCTCCAAGTTTTAATTATTCACAGTGAAAGGGTGGATGAATTTGTCTAAAAAAAAAAACTCCAAATTTTGTTATTCTAGTATTGTTCATTATTATCATTTTTTTTCAAGTGAACAATTTCTTACAATTATATAATACATTTGCATTTCTTAAGGGTACAAAAAGTATTTGGTTATGATACATTGGTGATCATAGGCATCGTTCATCTCTAGCGGCTTACAATGAGGACTTGATACGGCGTTCGTACATGTTACGCGCTTGCGTCCGGCACTACGACTGAGGTCTTCTCGACCTCCACACGCTACTACCAGCTCTCGAAGTCAATCGAACAAACACGAGTTTGTCCGAAGTATCGACTTTACTTCAAAAATATGTCATTTTAACACTTTCCTTGGGTGATGAACCGAATTTTCACATTATATTTGTGTTAATTCAACTGGCCTGATAATGTAATAAAAGATATTAACAGATCTTCTTTGTCAAAATAATATATAAGAAGAGTTGAATTGACTTATACTTTGGATCAAATCTTGCCGTGAATTTACAATTGAATGACATAAATTTTTAGTTCTTGTATACATAAACCACATGTTATTTCAAAGATTTAACATAAACATGAAGTTATTTCTTCGTTATTCTGAAGTTGACATAATAGATGTGTCAAGTTTTGTGCGAATATGTTAATAATAATTTTCAACATAAAATACCAGCTTAACTCAAATCGAAATTGTTAAATTAACATTCGAATATGTATAGAATTTGACATAATATTTTTAACTGCGAATTTTTTTAACAGCAATACACAATTTTTCCAACAGTGTAGCCTATATGATAAAAGACGTCTTCTAAAATATAAGAACTTCGGTTGCTGCGTCAACAAACATTATTGTAAAACAAATCAGTCTAGCTCTAGCTTACTACTGAAGCAGACTTGTATTTCAGAATACATAACCCTTTGCCCAATTCATATAATTTCACTTTGATTTACTTTATTTCCCTCGGGAACCTGCTATTAACTTATTAATTCTCATTGCAAAACACATTTTGCAACAATATCTATATATATATATTAGGGTGGGCCAAAAAAAAGACTAATTTTTTTTTCCTTAGTTACCACGAAGATATTATTTAGGATGACGAAAAAAAAAATTCTCTGCAAGTTTAAGCTCGTAATAATAATATTAAGTGGTGGCTCATCGTGACTTTTTATTTCCCATTTAAATAACACGGGAAATGTTTTTTTTTTATTTGGAATTTTATTCCGTTTTAACGAATCATCGTGTTGTAAAAATCAATACATATTCTTGTAGGAAATTAAACGATCACCAAAAAAGGTCTAATACGACTTTTCGCTAAGTCGAAAAAAAAAAGTCGTCCTATACCGTTGGAGGATGAACTTTAACCTTGAATAACTTTCAAACGAGTGGACTTAGCGAAAAATCATATCAGACCTTTTTTGGAGATCTTTTAATTTCCTACAAGAATATGTATTGATTTTTACAACCCGATCATTCGTTAGATTGGAATAAAATTCCAAATAAAGAAAAAAACATTTCTCGTGTTATTTAAATGGGAAATCAAAAATCACGATGAGCCACCCCTTAATATTAATATTAAGAGCTCAAACTTTGAGAGAATTTTTTTTACGTCATCCTGAATAATATTTTCATGATAGCTAAGGAAAAAAAAATTAGTCTTTTTTTTAGCCCACCCTAATAAAATTTGGAGAAAAATTAATAAATACAGCGTAAAATATTCGAATTTAACTGACATCGATAGTCTTCTGGCTCACCAGTGGGGGCCCCCTAGAACCCGGGGCCCTGGGCCCGGGCCCATCGGGCCCATGCTTAAAGACGGCACTGATCATGTTATAGTTTCACAAGCAGCGCGTGTCCTCACGACTCGCAAGTTTATTAATTTAAGGTGGTGCCCTACACAATTCGACCTGTTCTACAAACATTGGCCTGAACGACGTGCCATTAGTCAGAACATCTCTATACGGGCCCCAAAAACGGGAAGCCGTTGGCAGGCGGGGCCGCCTGTGTCCTAGCTGCGATATTCGTCGCTGCATTTCCCTTCCGCCGCGCCCGTCGCAGACTCTATTGTTACTCGGGGCCACTGATATAACAATGTAAATGCAGCGAAGAATATCGCGGCTGGGCGGACCACATGCTCAAACGAGCGTTAGGTCAATAAAGGAAGAAGAAGAAGAAGAATATCGCGGCTGGGACACACGCGGCCCCGCTCAAATTTGAAAAATTGTTGACGTCGATTACTAGAAGTCCGCTATTGCGAACCAAAAACTGATTACGGAATCAAAAAGTGTATATCCTGACGATAATTTTGAGCCGGCTCAGGTTCGTCCGTACCGATCCGTTCCCCAAATTGCACCATTGGACCTTTTTGCATCTGGTGTCCAGGTTTGTGAATATTTTTGGATTTACCAAACTCTATCATGTTCGTCAATGTTGAGAGAATATTTCTAAATTTTTCAAGATTTTTTTCAAGATATACAAATAATGGAGGAAGTTGGTTGGAAAATAATACGGGGGTGAAAAGATAAGTAACAAATACGTTCGGACACTCAACCTACCTAAACGTACTTTGTGTAATAGAAAGATATAGAATTTATTTATTTGAAATCCTGTATGATACGGCAGTAGTGTAAACCCTCGTTGAATCCAACCAACGAAACAAGTCACGAATCATGAAATATGAAATCTAGTCACATGAGTTGCAATGAATTAAGTCAACTGTGTTAAATCTGGTATCATCGCGGATTTATTCAAATCGCCAGCTCTCCAACCGGACGTATTATCAACTCACAAACCTATAGGATAAATCACATTTCGTAGAGACTGTTTTGATAATATGGTTACTTTTCTCAAACGGTATCATAAAAAAGATACCTACATGGCGCGAATATGATAGTCCTTCTCTTATTATATTGGAGTGCGTATTTTCGTGGACAGATATGCATTCATGAGGCTTATGGTAGAGAAATTCATACACTTTTGCGGTTTACACTTCTATGAGTATATGATTGATATTCAGAAGAACCAGTATACCTATTTGACACTCTCATATTGTCTTCAACGCGCCATTAATACAAACACTCGTTTTATTTGACTATTATAATATGTAATTTTAGCTGATCGATGCTACAGCAAATATTGAATCTGTTGATGCAGGGATCAATCAATCAATCCTTTATTGACTTATAGCCTTGATAGGCAAGTAGAGTTGAAGCAGAGATCTCCTTAGCACGCCAGCTCTCCAACCGGGCGTATCGTCAGTTCACAAACCTACAAGATAAATTTAATGTATATCTCAATTCATATACATACACATGAATAGAAGCGAGGTAAAAATAAGGAGAACACTGCATTCTATCTTTTTTACCTGAACATGCGGTGGAGTGCCTAAGGCGTAGACGATGGCGTTGGCTAGATCCTCTGGAGCCAGCGTTGGCAAAGATTTATAAACCGCGGTGCCGATTTCTTTGTTTGATGCAGCCGTGACAAGATCTGTCTCAACTGCTCCTGGGCTGATGCTCTATGAAAGAAGATGTATCGTGTTATTATCAATTCTCATGATGCACGATGATCATAAGGGAAAATAATGTTCAAAAATTCATCACTACTATTTGATTCCCGGAGAAATAAAGTGCCGTTCGTCTATTCTATTCATTTTCGTCTTTATGCGCTAGTTTTACGAAATAAACCCATGTGGGGGTCCACTGGGTAACTGTAGCCCCCAGCCTTACAATTCTTAATCCGGCGTTGTGCCTACTCACCGTTATTTTTATCTTTGTGTTCGCTTTGATTAACTCCTTCCTCGTCACCTCGGTCATTGCGGTAACTGCGAATTTGCTGCTTGGATACAAACTTGACTGGTCGCTCGGAACGAAGAGGTAGTGACCTAATACGCTGTGAAAAAATTCGGAACTAAATAATTGAAAGATTTGAACGTTGCGTATCTGATATTGCATACTGCGTATACCATTTTTAGCGTTCACACGCGACAAAGATCATCATATAAATTATACATCCCGAGGTTTTGTCAACGAACCTGTTAATGTTGATGATGTGACCGTCAACTTGACGTGCCTTCATGGATCGCACAGCTTCCCTGGTGCTGATAGCGACAGCTAAGACATTGACGTCCAATATCTGGCGAAACCCTTCCGTATCTCCGTCTGCAAATGACGTAGGTGTTAGAATTGTCTCGGCGAGATAATTGCGATAGGATAGGAAAAATGTTTCTAAGATCAAGTAATTATTATCTACTTTGGTGCTACCGTGCTACGTTGGTGCAAAAAAGTGATTCCAATTATAAACCTAAATTGTTCAAATGCTTTTACAAAATCTGCCATTCAAAACTGTGCCATTCCGGGCGGACAGTTTCGTTTTGCTCTCACAAGTTTCAAATCTCACTCACCACTAATGCTCGCGAGGTGTATCACCCCGGCGTTATTAACGAGGACGTCGACGCCACCCAAGTTCTCCTTTATCCATTCGAAGACCGCGAGGATGTCCTCTTCCTTGGATAGATCGCATTGCCTTGCGTAGAGCTTCCCTTTCGCGTCTTTCAATTTTTCGTTGATTTTTTCGATATCATTCACTCGTCTCGCTACTCCAACGACTTGGAGACCTTCTCGGACGAGAGTCTCGACCGTTGCAGCACCGATACCAGCACTGGCCCCAGTAACCAACGCGACTTTTCCAACCCAACGATCCATTCTGATTGCTACGCAACACTTTTTAGTCCGAACTCCACAGACTGAACTTATCAACTGACTGCTCGTAGTTGAGATATGTAGGATGCGAGGTAATGACGTAACTTTGTACTATGAGTCGACAGAAAATTAGATGTCGGTCCAACAATAATACGACTCACTCACGAGCTAATATATCGCGTATGTGTGAACCTTGGGTAGCAATGGATGGTTCCAAGGTTCCTAAGGTTCCAGCTGCCGCTCGAAATTCACGTAAGCATGCCTTGGTCGAGGTATATTTATAGCATTCGATTATCGTTCCTATAGAGCGTACCTAGAATCTGAACTGGAGGGGGGCTGCTGATATCAGATTTGGGTGGCGGGGCGTGGCGGGGGGGGGGGGGGGGGGGGGGGGGGGGGGGCAAAGCACGAATTCCTACAAAATAAAACTTAAAACTAGGTATTGAAAAACTGTTTTATTAATTACTAAACATTAGGGTGCTTCATTTTGGACGAACATTCTGCATAACTCACATATCTTCGTTGATATCTAGAAAACGGCTGAAGCTAAAGAAAATATGTCCTAATAAAATTATCGCCTACAACTTACAGTTTAGAAGATAGAGGGATTTGAATATTTATAAAAAAATTACTTTTAAGGTTGATACAGGTGAAACCACTCGAGTTACACTGAAATCACATGGGGCACTTTTGAAGAATGATCAATTCCCTACATGTTGATCTAAATCACAAGACGATATCACAAAATGCAGCCGAGCATTGGATAATTGAAAAAACGTCGGTAGATTTACACGCTTTTTGAATGGAAAAATTTCTACACGGTTCAGATCGGTCTTAGAATTTAAATTAAGGGCTCAAACTTGGAGAGAATTCCTTTCTGAGTACATACCGACGCCCCCTAACGTTATTATTTTATTTATTACAATTTCGTTAGGGGGCGTCGATACAATAATATTTCGACGATGGAGCAAAAACAAAATGTTCGTCCAAAACGAAGCACCCTACTAAACTATTAATACTAATGCTACGAATTTATAATAGGCAAGTGGCACGCGTGGAAAGAAGATGTAATCCTCATTCTCCGACAAAAAATTGATTACATACTTGCATCCGCACATACACACACGCACCAACAGACGTTCGCCTAGAAATGAAATGGTTGGAAGTGATTCTCTACACCCATAGAGGGAAAAGTTAAAAATTGGGAATATATTTTTGGACAGTATTGTTACATTTATGGCTCACGATTTGAATATCAGATTTTCACAGAAGTTTGGGAAATATTTTTCAATCAAACAGTCTTCTTCGGTCTGTTTCTCCGCATTTCACCTCGAATGATGAATTCAGTTATCTGAAGATTGAAAAATGCAGATCATCGTGAATGTTTGAAATTGTTTGAGTAGCGTGTGAGCATTTGTCTCTTTGCTGACTCATGACTTTTATTCCGATTACGTCGTAGGAAATTGAAAGTCACACACGCTGTGTTCATTCGTGAGCGGTTAGAATCTCAAACTCATCGTGAGTTACAGATACATCTTACGTGAAGATTACGGGAGACCTCTCAACGAAATTACTTAACGTTATCTTATCATGTTATAGTTTCACAAGCAGCGCGTGTCCTCACGACTCGCAAGTTTATCAATTTAAGGTGGTGCCCTACACACAGGCGCGGACTGGGCCGCCGGGACACCGGGCATAATGCCCGGTGGGCCGGTGGGTCGGTGGGCCGGTAGGCCGGTGGCAAACAGATCATAATAATATGTGGATTAGGGTGGTCAAAAATAGTACATTTTATTCCGAGTGAGGAAAGGCTTTTTTGACGAAACGAGAGGTTTACGGTACGAGCCGAAGGCGAGTGCTGTAACGAGGTTCGTCAAAAAGCCTTTACGTACAAGTAACGATCATTATTTTTCATCAGGATTGTCGAGAAATCGCGACGAAGTTGCGATTTTGAGGTTAGAATGATGAAAAATCATTTTTTTCTTTTTTTTTTTAAGTCTTATCATCTCAAAAGTTTCTTTCAGGTATAGAACGAATTCTCCTAAAAGCGCAGCTCAATATCTCAACTCTACGAGACGCTCAACGAATTTCCGTTTTCCCATATAAGTAACACGTAAAAAAATTTTTTTTTCGTTTTTTTGCACGTAAAACTCTGAAAAAAAATGTTATTCCAATTTCGAAGCACATATTTTCATAGAAAATTTAATTCTCTACAAAAAAGCTCTGTCATATTTTTCTCGTAGTCTTAACAGATAAAAAGTTATCAGGCTTTCAAAATAGAAGAAAAAAAAAAATTAAAAAATTAGATTTCCTACAAGAATATGTGCATCGAAATTGGAATAAAATTTTTTTCGGAGTTTTATGCAGAATAAACGAAAAAACATGACATGAAATATTTATTTTTTCGTATTTGCTCCTTTAACGTAGTTGTTCGGGAAATCGTATTTATCAAGAAAAATCTGAAAATTAAACCACAGCTCAATAAATGTGGCATCTACGTGTGAGTGAAAACTAGAAACAATTGACCGTCCCAAACGTGAGATATTTGCCATTAAAAATGATCCTTTCTGTACATGCAGCATAGGAGCGTAAAGGAAAACCGTCGGAAATTAACAAATTTTACCATTATTGTATTGAAGGGATATTACCATCTTCTTGAAAAACTGACATCAATTAGAATGATATATTTACTATTATGCTGAAAAATTCGGAAATTGTTTACCGCATAGTTTTTCAGATATTGGTAATAATTAAGTTATCGAGTCGGATAAAGTCATAGAGTGAAAGCGAGGTAGGCGATAGTGAGTGAGAGAGCAAACAATAGCACAAACTATATCTCGCTGAACAACTACCTTAATAAGCTATATGGCTATATTACATAGTTTGATGAAATTCCATCAATAAATAGAATAATTCAAATTCATTAACTCAACAAAAATATTTCCCTTGCATGGGCCGGTTTCATCAATTTGCCCGGGCCGGTTTCATGACGCCAGTCCGCGCCTGCCTACACAATTCGACCTGTTCTACAAACATTGGCCTGAACGGTGCCATTAGTCAGAACATCTCTATACGGGCCCCAAAAACGGGAAGCCGGGCTCTGTAGCGCAACTCTATTGGCGATTTTGAACACGTAGGTCTCAAACATGTTCGTTTCACAGTGCACAGTGATCGCAATGACCAAGGTAACGCAACTGTACCGTTCGTTTACTCTGCAATATAAATTGTTGTCACATTTGTGAACTTGCATCCACCCTTTTATTCTATATTCTACTGAAATGAATCATTTCAACTGAATTCAAATTCAGTATTTTAATACAGCTGTGTTATATATTCATTCACACCCACAACTACATACTCCCACAGACAATCTTATATCATGTCATATAGCTGTATCGTGTTATAGCTGCACAAGCAGCGTGTGTCCTCGCGATTCGCAAGTTCATCAATTTCGTGCCGGAATGCGATAAGCGTTCGACAGCTGTTACAATATACTAGTTGAAAATATCAACCGATAGACAAACTTAAAATATGTTTGTACGTATGAGACCTAAAAACGTTTTGTGTCATGGATGGAGAAACTTTATTCGTGTAAGGGCCTGCATTCGGCAATGCATTAGTATAAAGACTCCGCAAATCTAACTATGTAAATATTCTATGGATTACAAAATACGAAAACTGTACGAAATTTGAGTAGCGATGAATAGCCTCAGCTGTGATGCGAGGTCAGTGGTTGGAAGAAATGCTGAATCAGGTCATGTCACAGATTCATTCAAGCAATCAGTTCTCCAACCGGGCGAATTATCAGCTCACATACCTGCAAGACAAATTACATCGTGTAGAGAAAAATCAATTCGTGTTGAAAAAACGAGATGCCATTAAAGGAAAATCTCCAAAGCTATTTTCCTCACCTGAACATGCGGTGGAGTGCCTAAGGCATAGATTATGGCATTTGCCAAATCCTCCGAATTCAATGACGGGTGGGCTTTGTAAATCTGTTCGGAAATTGCTTCGTTTATAGTAGCCGCGAATATGTCTGTCTTAACGAGTCCTGGGCTGATGCTCTGTAATCGACGATGTATCGCGTGATTGACTATTTTCACGATGTATATTTTTGTACTATAACTTGTAACATTTTCCACTTTAAAACAAATATATTTTGTGCCCACTCACCGTTATTTTTATCTTCGTGTTCGCTTTGATCAACTCCTTCCTCGTTACCTCGGTCATTGCGGTAACTGCAAATTTGCTACTTGGATACAAACTGTACTGGTCGCTCGGATTGAAGAGGTAGTGACCTACTACGCTGCAAAAAAAGTTCTGGACTATGTATACGACTGAAGTATTCAAACGATACGTAACTCATATCGTAATACTGCTTATACCTCCTTAGCATTCGCATGACAAAGATCATCATATGAATACATCCAGAGGTACGCCAACGAAGCTGTTGATGTTGATGATGTGACCGTCAACTTGACGCGCCTTCATGGACCGCACAGCTTCCCTGGTGTGCAAAGCAACAGCCAAAACGTTCACGTCGAGTATACGGCGGAACCCTTCCGTATCTCCGTCTGCAAATGAGACCAAAAATTCTGAATATCCAATAAGTCAATGAAAATTTCTAATGTGGAAATTGAAAATTTCCGTCGTCTTCTAATTTCGTAGACTGAACGCGTACATACACTATCAAAGAGCAACTGCATTTCTACTACACTTATTTTTATTAATTCTCATTCCCTCGACAAAACTATTATTTCGAGTTTGAAGAACAAGTTATTGGATCTACTTCCTTATATTCGCTAGTTTTGAATCCCACTTACCACTGAGGCTCGCGGGAACCCCCAATCCGGCGTTATTAACGAGGACGTCGACGCCACCCAGGTTCTCCTTTATCCATTCGAAGACCGCGAGGATGTCTTCCTCCTTAGATACGTCACATTGCCTCGCATAGAGCTTTCCTTTCGCGTTTTTCAGTTTTTCCGCACCTTTCTCTATCCTATCCGCTCGCCTTGCCACTCCGACGACTTGAAGACCTTCATGAACCAGAGCCTCGACTGTTGCAGCACCGATACCAGCGCTGGCTCCCGTAACTAACGCGACTTTTCCAACCCAACGATCCATTCTAATTTCACACTTATCGCTTGTCTTTACTCCACAGACTCTGCTCACTTACCGATTGCAATGACTCTGATAGACTGGCTATAGGGGAGACCGGTGTCGGTTGTAACAATTTTTACAAACTAATTTTTTTTTCGCTTAATATCGATATTTTGTGACTGATTTTTTTAACCTAAGTTCACTCACATCTAACTCTTACTAGTTCGATTTTTTTAGTTCGAGATTTTCGTTAGTATAGTCAAGAAAAATCCGTAACGGATGTTGCTACACGTGTTACAATTGACACCAGTGAAGTGTCAATTGTAACGCAGGTCATTGCGATATAACCGCAGGAAAAATATTTATTTAATTTTGTATAAACTATTTTATATTGTTGATAAAATAGGAAAATTTATAACAAATTAACATTAACGTAAACGGGTTACACTTTTTTCGTATGATTCAATAAAACACGAAAATTCAATAACAAATTAAACAAATAATCTTCTGAACATTCAGCGCATATATGAAGAATGCACTACGGTCAGTGCAACCAATATACGCCCATTTCTTGCACTTAGTGCATTGACGCCATTTGTCGTTGCTTCTTTAATTGACGTGTTACAATTGACACCAGCGACGATTTTATGTAGAAAAATGGAAATTCTATACTAAAACTTGTGACTTCCAAATCCTAATACACAACAATTGAAGTCAAAGCATCGTAGTTTAATATACACTAAGTCAATTATAAAAACCATCCATGGTTTACTACGTTAAGCGAAAGCATAGTGAAACGAAAAGATTTACTTACGGGTGAAAAAAACCGATAAATGGACACAAATGGACACAGCACAGAAAATATGTCCGAAAATTTCGCAAAATGTTGTTCAACAAAAGCCCGCCGAATGTTGCTATACATACATCTAAAAAGATTAGAGATTATCCGCAAGATGGCGGCGTAATGTCCACTGTTACAATTGACAGCCTGTTACAACCGACACCGGTCTCCCCTACATATGCGTGCTCCCAATCTTGATAAGTAAGTTGTCAGTACCTCATTGGAACGCTTCATGATAAATCGAGACTTGAAATTCGTGAGCAAATACTCAGAAGTCGATGATAAAATAATTGTGCGTGTAATATCGCGTAGGTTTGTTGCCAAGAAAGATACGGGGATTAGCAGGGGAAATTACAGTTAGTATATGGAGTAATTTTCTTTACCGCACTTAATTTTATTTTCCGATTACTGGGAAGTGCGTCGATTAATTGAACACTTCTAAACATAATATTTTGAACCTGAAGTAATCGAAGAGTCTTATTTCATCCTGTATAAGTCCCAGTGTCAAAGTTACAGAAAACTTATAGAATTTCCATTGGGAATGAGGGACATAAAAGAAGAAATCATATTTTTCTTTCATTCAGGAGGATCAACAACTTTTGCAGACCATTCATAAGGTAGACCAGTTTGGGCACATCAGGAAAATGGAAGAAGTTGGTTGGAAAATAATACGGGGGTGAAGAGATAAGTAACAAATACGTTCGGACACTCAACCTACCTAAACGTACTTTGTGTAATAGAAAGATATAGAATTTATTTATTTGAAATCCTGTATGATACGGCAGTAGTGTAAACCCTCGTTGAATCCAACCAACGAAACAAGTCACGAATCATGAAATATGAAATCTAGTCACATGAGTTGCAATGAATTAAGTCAACTGTGTTAAATCTGGTATCATCGCGGATTTATTCAAACCGCCAGCTCTCCAACCGGACGTATTATCAGCTCACAAACCTATAGGATAAATCACATTTTGTTATAGAGAAAAGGCTATCCGTAAATGAAGATCAATCAGTTTAGATAAAAAGTAGAAAAACTAGGTGCAATCAAGGCAAAATCTCCAAAGCTATTTTTCCTACCTGAACATGCGGCGGAGTACCTAAGGCATATACGATGGCGTTGGCCACGTCCTCTGAATTCAATGAAGGCAAGGTTTTGAAAAACTCTTCAGATATCGTTTCGTTTTCAGCAGCTGCAATTATTTCTGTCTTAACGTACCCTGGGCTGATGCTCTGTAATCGACGATGTATCGCGTTATTCACTACTTTCACTATGTAAATTTTCGTACTATAACTTTTAGCATTTTCCACTTTAAAAAAAATATATATTTTGTGCCCACTCACCGTTATTTTTATCTTCGTGTTTGCTTTGATTAACTCCTTCCTCGTTATCTCGGTCATTGCGGTTACTGCGAACTTGCTGCTCGGATACAAACTGTACTGATCGCTCGGATTGAAGAGGTAGTGACCTAAAATGCTGCGACAAAATTCACGTCTGAATAACTAAAAGATTCGAACGATGTACCTACGTACGCTCAGAAAAAGGTCTTGTTGACACAACCAAAATTTGTCTTATTATATGCACAATCACATTTTTTGTTCAGTCAACCAAAAATTTTGTTGGAATAGCCAAAATTTTGGTTGTCCCAACAAAATTTCGGTTATCCGAACGAAATTTTTGGTTGACTGAACTAAAAATTTGATTGACTGAACAAAAAAATGTGATTGTGCATATAATAACCAAATTTTGGTTGTGTCAACAAGACCTTTTTCTGAGTGTATCTGATATCGCACACTGCGTACCATTGTAGCATTCGCACGACAAAGATCATCATATGAAGAACACATCCAGAGTTGCAGTGTCAACGAACCTGTTAATGTTGAAGATGTGACCATCAACTTGACGTGCTTTCATGGAACGCACAGCTTCTCTGGTGAACAAAGCAACAGCCAAGACATTGACATCCAATATACGCCGAAACCCTTTCGTATCTCCATCTGCAAATGAAGTTAAAAGTTTCGACGAACTATATGGGTACAAAATTTTTATAAATATTAGTCTGATTCAAATTTCACTCACCAGTAAGCCTCGTCGTGTGCGCCACCCCAGCGTTATTAACGAGTACGTCAACGCCACCCAAGTGTTCCTTCATCCATTCGATGACCGCGAGAATGTCTTCCTCCTTGGATACGTCGCACCGCTTCGCGTAGAGCTTTCCTTTCGCGTCTTTTAGTTTTTCCGCAATTTTCTCGATCTTATCAACTCGCCTTGCCACTCCGACGACTTGGAGACCTTCCTGAACGAGAGCCTCGACCGTTGCAGCACCGATACCAGAACTGGCTCCCGTAACTAATGCGACTTTTCCGACCCAACGGTCCATTTTTTTTTTTTTCTACTACACAACTTACTTTTTCTTCAATCCGTCGACACTGGTTTACTTCATAACTGCAATTGCTTTGCCAACTGAATTTATATACTGGTATTTCCAATTCAGATATACGTAAGAGGCAAGTGGCTAGAGAAAGACTCCGGTGATAGAATGAATGTCAAAGATCGCTTCAAACTGCGCCTAATAACGAGTCGGTACGAAGTCCAGGGAGGGGGAATTCGTCATCAACAAGTACTCTGTACGTTTTTTATCTGAACATTATAGTCTAATGGCCATTCCACAATTAGCCCTTCCGTACCGTACCGTACCGTAGAACGGGCGCACGCGCAATAGCCAAACATCAATGATACTGTTGGTGTGCGCCTGCGCCCGTTCTACCGTATTCTACCGTATTCCAACTCAGGTTCTTTCAACCATTAGGAAGTACGACGAATCTAATACGTATATGGAAGGCTTCAGGCCCGACAAGAGGGGGGGGGGTCAGCCGGGGTAATTGCCCCGGGGCCCGGAGGGCTCCGGGGGCCCGGTTACGGGAAAAATATGAACTTTCAAATAAAAATAGAAGAAAAATTAAAAATTCAAAGTTCAAAATGAAAATAAAGGAACGATTAAAAATAAAAGCGATTAAAAATATGAACTTTAAGGCCCATCCCTAGTCGCCCACCTCCTTTTGATACAATTTGACACATTTCGATATATTATGCACCGGGGCCCGGTTCGGCTCTCGACGGCCCTGGAAGGCTTTCTTGAACCCGAAGGAATGAAACTTTCACATTATTTCCTGTACAAAACTTATACTACATCCATTAGAAACTACTGATAACAAGGAGAATATTATTTTTCGTTCGATTCAAGAGCCTCGTCAACATCCGCGGATTAGGTACGCGGTCAACTGCTCCAGACACCAGACAGACCAGGAAAAAGGAGAAAGTTACTCGAAGGATGAAATTGGTACAAAAATGTATAGAAATACATTTCGACGCCCGATACGAATAACAGCACATTTCAGATTCCGGGTGGAAAAGAGCACGTTTCAGATTCTGAGTGAAAAAGAGCATGTTTCAGATTCCGGATGGAAAAGAACACGTTTCGGATTGAGAATGAAAAATAGCACGTTTCAGATTCACTCGAAAACTAGCACAATTCAGGTTGAACCGAATATTACTTATTAGCAAGTGTCAGGTAGGTTTATTATAAGATTGAACTTATCATTCAATGATAAAGTTGAATCGAGTTTTTGTGCATAATTGTGCATTTCCAATTTCATAATAAACCTACCTGACACTTACTAATGAGTAATATTCGCTTCGCCTGAATTGTGCTAGTTTTCGAGTGAATCTGAAACGTGCTATTTTTCATTCTCAATCTGAAACGTGTTCTTTTCCATCCGGAATCTGAAACATGTTCATTTTCACTCGGAATCTGAAACGTGCTCTTTACCACCCGGAATCTGAAATGTGCCGTTATTCGTATCGGGCGTCGATTTGATCTAAACACATTCTGTGTCATAGATAGATAGTCTTTATTTGTATAAGTCCGTGCATGTGGCAAGGCATTAGTACAAACACTCGTCAAATCGAACTATATGAACAATCCATGAATTAGAGAACACGAAAACTATACGAAATACGAGTTGCGATGAATGAACTCAGCTGTGATGCGAGGTCAGTGCTTGAAGCGAATGTTGAATCGGTCCATGTCACAGATTCATTCATGCCATCAGCTCTCAAACCGGGCGTATTATCAGTTCACAAACCTGCAAGATAAATTCACGTGGTATATGGAGGAAAATCAATTCGTAGTGAAAAAACCATCTATACTTATTCCATCTACTTAATCAATGAGTCGATCGACGTAGGTACAAAAAGTTATTCCAAATAAACCGAAATTGTTCAAATGCTTTTACAAAATCTGCCATTCCAAACTGTGCCATTTCAGGCGGACAGTTTTGTTTTGCTCTCACAAGTTTCAAATCTCACTCACCAGTATAAGGCTCGCGGAGTGTATCACTCCGGCGTTATTAACGAGGACGTCGACGCCACCCAGGTTCTCCTTTATCCATTCGAAGACCGCGAGGATGTCCTCTTCCTTGGATAGATCGCATTGCTTTGCGTAGATAGCTTTCCTTTTGCGTCTTTCAATCTGTTGTATAATCGGGGTCCTGAGATCTTTCATACAACTAAAATTTATTTAAGGGTTCGTTGTCGAATTAAGAGTTAAAACTCAGTCGTACAAAAGTGATTCAAGTTTTATTAACACATGAAGTTTTACAAAGGCTTTACTAATATCGAACTAATCTCTATATAATGCGTCTTGCTTCTGGTCGCGATGTTCTGACTATGAGCGCGTCGTCTGCCTGCCTTCTAACGACTCCTTCAGTGCTGCGTCGGCACATTGTCAACACATTCTATCTCTTTATCAACAATTCGCCTTGCACTCTTTGTCTCAGTCACGACCTGCATTTACTCCTTCCCTCTCGCCATGCCCTCTCTCTCATCTGCCTGCGTTGCCATTCGTACAATCTTTCTCTCTCTCATACTCATGTATGAAATAAAACTCAAAACTATATTGAAAAACTGTTTTTATTAATCACTAAACATACTAATGCTACCAATTTATAATATAGGTATACCTAACTACCTACAATGTACTTTTTTACCCGACTGCGACAAAATGACCGTATTTCACCCCTGAAATGCGGGTCGAAAGTGATCAATTTCGTACCAGCGGGCAAAAAAGTAGATTGCCGGGCAAAAAAGTGAATTGCCGGGCAAAAAAGTAAATAAATTATTGAATTTTTTTTTTTTTTTTAATTCAAAACTTCAGCAATTGTCTGAAAATTTCGGAACTGATCGGAAATGTTCGGCTACACTGAGTGTATCCCGGTGTAGCGAACCAAAAACGTCATTAGTCAATGAATTCGATGAAACTTATAGATATTCTTGTAAAAAAAAAAACATAATAAAGATTTCTTGAAAATAAATTCATGTTTTAAAAATGCTTCAAAGACATTTAAAATTCGTTTTTCTTTTTTAGTGGGGGGGCTCTGCCCCCCCAACCCCCTGGCGGGGCTTCGCCCCTGCACCCCACCAGGGCTTTGCCCTGGACCCGTTTCGTAATAAGTTATTGGCGACAATATTATATTTGTGCTGTTAGATTGAATACCTTTCGTAACTTATATTACATAGCCTATACCTAGATATTGTAGCGTTGTATCATTTTATCGTAGTCGGGTAAAAAGTAGTATATGCCACACGGGAGGAACGGATTTTCCCCTCGTGTTCGTGCTGCCCTCGCTTCGCTCGGGCAGCAAACCTCGCACTCGGCAAAAATCACGCACTTTCCTCCCTAGTAGCATAATGTACTATTTTCTTCTAGGGGCTTCCCGCAGATTTTAGGTCCGGGAATTATAGGTACCGGAAAAAGCCAGGTGAGTGCAGGCACGCGTGGAGAGAAGCTCATAATATATATCCGTATTGAAAAATTGTTTACTTTAAGATCTAGCGACATAATATCGACGCCCGATACGAATAACAGCACATTTCAGATTCCGGGTGAAAAAGAGCACGTTTCAAATTCCGGGTGGAAATGAGCACATTTCAGATTCCGGGTGGAAAAGAGCACTTTTCAGATTCCGAGTGAAAAAGAGCATGTTTCAGATTCCGGATGGAAAAGAAAACGTTTCAGATTGAGAATGAAAAATAACACGTTTCAGATTCACTCGAAAACTAGCACAATTCAGGTTGAACCGAATATTACTTATTAGCAAGTGTCAGGTAGGTTTATTACAAGATTGAACTAATCATTCGATGATAAAATTGAATCGAGTTTTTGTGCATAATTGTGCATTTCCAATTTCATAATAAACCTACCTGACACTTACTAATGAGTAATATTCGCTTCGCCTGAATTGTGCTAGTTTTCGAGTGAATCTGAAACGTGCTATTTTTCATTCTCAATCTGAAACGTGTTCTTTTCCATCCGGAATCTGAAACGTGCTCTTTTCCACCCGGAATTGGAAATGTGCTCTTTTCCACCCGGAATTTGAAACGTGCTCTTTTTCACCCGGAATCTGAAATGTGCTGTTATTCGTATCGGGCGTCGATATGTTACATTCATCAATTGATTAGGCTTAAAATAACACAGTCGATGAACGAGTAACATGTATTCGTGAGAATCGAATAACTTATACATATCCATGCGACGATGTGCTGCAAGTTATCCGGTATAATCAAAATCGTATGTAACGGAACCAGATAACTGAATATCGTTTCGATTAATCTCAGTCAGAGTATTGTTAGCCAAATATAGATACTCCAACTCTAAAAATCTAGCGAATAAACCATTTGGTAAACTGTGAATTTTATTATTATACAAGCGAATGCTTTTCACCGACGAGAGTCCTTCGAATGCACCAGTGCTAATATCAGAAATTTCGTTATTGCTCAGGTCTACCATCAACAAGCTGTTCAAGCCAATAAAAGCACTTGAATGAATCGTAACAATCTTGTTACCGTTGAGATATAGGTACCGTAGTTTCGACAATCCTATGAAAATATCTGGTCCCATTTCCGTTAATTTGTTCGAGTTTAATTCGAGAACCTCCAGTTCCACAAGATTCGCAAAAGACTCAGATGCAATGTCAGCTATTTCATTTCCTCCTAGTTTCAAGGTTTCCAGTTTCTCAAGTCTGTTAAATGTTGTTTGATTTATCGTGGATATATCATTATTGGTCAAGTACAACGACTTCAATTCAGGTAGACTGTTGAAAGATCCATCTCGTATATGTTTTATTTTGTTACCACTCAAATGCAAAATTTCCAGCTGCCACAACTTTCGGATTGAATCAGAGATAGTAAAATCAGAAATTTCGTTGCCATCGAGGTGTAGCTCGAACAAATTACTCAGACCGAGTAAAGAGCTTGAGTCGACCGTGCCAATCTTATCATCCGTAATATACAAGTACTTTAGTTTCAGCAATCCGTTGAAAGTGCCGTGTTCTATTTTCGTTAAATAGTTGGAATTCAAATCAAGAATTCCCAATTTTCCAAGGCTTGAAAAAGACCCGGATGAAATTTGAGCTATTTTATTTCTCTTCAAGGATAGATATTCCAGCTTTTGAAGTCCGTGAAATGTCAACCGATTTATCACTGGAATATCATTATTCTCTAAGTACAAGTACTTCAGTTCAGTAAGCCCGTTGAAAGACCCGTCTGGTATCTGGTTTATTTTGTTACTATTCAAACTGAGAAGTATCAGCACTGACAGTTCTCGAAATAAGTCAGGGATCAGCTTAACAACGTTATCATCGAGATGAAAAAAATTCAATTCTGACAGTCCAGTAAACGCTCCAAGCGGTAATGTTGAAATTTGGTTTCCACGAAGGACGCGAAATGTTTTGATTGTGAGATTTTTGAAGGCCCCAGGATTGATTGACGTTAAATTCAAATCTCCAATGTTTAGGTATTCGACTTTTATTCGTTCGGTTACCTCAGTTAAAACACCTCCAATGTAACATGCTTCACAGCCACTTGCAACTTCGCACGTTAACTCCTTTTGGGCCAATGCCACACCCAAAAGCAAGTTGGCAATCACCGCGAAATGAAACATGACTTACTGACTCTGATGTTTGGTCGTTAACTATTTCCCCAACTACTCACTATGCCCCATCCACAAAGAGATATCATTCCGACTTGACCCTCTGTTTGTGTATTATAGTATAAAATAAGATATGCAAAAGCGCAATTAAGATAAAATATATCGGGTGCTCCCTCGTCTCATACAATTCTACAATCACAGCTTCCCCGAGCATGGTTCTCGTGATAATGGGTGGGGGTCAAAATTTCGAAAGACCAATATTTCGAATGACCAATATTTCGAATTTTAAAATAGCGATGGTACGAAATTCAAAAAGGCCAGTTTAAAGAAGGCCTATCAAGTAGTAACTAAAAAATTACGTATATCGAAATGTAGAAAGATATTTGTACTAAAATAAAAAATTGGAACGGTCAGAATTGCGAAAGACGAAATATCTAATTGAAAAGATAACGAAACGTCTGATAATTCGAATAGTTCAATATTTCGAATTGTCGAGACTTCGAATCTTCACGTATTCGAATATATTTTAGCGACAGACCGAAAATTCGAAAGGTCAGAATCTCGAATCTTTCATACGGTTTTTTGGATGATGTTTCAATAAACAATAAAAATTTTGATCCAAATTCATCTACGCAGAGAAAATACGTTCGAAATATTATTTTTCGAAGTTTAAATCTTTCGAGATTTCGGTCTTTCGAACTTCTGGTCTCTAAAGATTAAAAATTTAGAAATATTGACTTTATACATTTATATTTTCTACATTATACTTATTCAGAGTAAAAATTATCAGAAAATACATTTTCGAATAAACCAGCGTTCTGACAGGTGACCGCCTGCTGAATAAGTCATTCGAAGAAATGATCTTTCGAAAATAAGAATTTCGAATTAATTTGTCTCTTGTTATTTTTGTATTCAAATTTTTAATATTCGAATTTTTGGCCGTTCTGAATTCTGATCTTTCAAAATATCGACCCCCACCCGTGATAATCCAGCAATTGAGTAGCAAAACAACAAGATACTATGGTTCTTTTGTTCACAATCGCAATCGGACTTTGGTTTCTTTCAACGAATGATGGCGTTGCGGGATGCAGTGGAAATCATCAATAGGTACGTGAATCTATTTTTCATGGAAGACAATAATATTAATCTAATATTAAAAAGTTGATCGGCTACACGATACCTAGTCGAAAATCTCGAGATATCAGAGCGAGGGGCTATTCACTTGGGAAGTCCTATGTTACACTGGTCTCGGAAGTCTTTGGAAGTCTTTGGAACTCTTTAGTAGTCACTATTAAGTCACATGTAGTCTTCTGGAAGTCACTATTGAGTCATTGGAAGTCATTGGTAGTCATTGGTATTCATTGGTAGTCATTGGTAGTCATTGGTAGTCATTGGTAGTCATTTGTAGTCATTTGTAGTCAATGGAAGTCTATGGAAGTCGGAAGTCACTTGTACACCCAAAATTGAAGTGAATAGCCCCTCGTATCAGAGGTTTTTATGTAAGTTTCTTTGATAGCAAAGTATGAACAAACTGAATGATCTAACACAACGAAAAGTTCGAGTCCTTATCAACATTATTTTTCAGAGCATACAATTCTGATATCGGTGAATCTCATCTTGTGCCCTAATTTATAATTATTAGCCACAGTTCCGAATTTGCCAACAAAAAACTTGTATATAACTTAACGTAATAAAATAACACAAGTAGGTAGAAAAAATAGTCACATCTCAAAAATTAAATGTTTATCAGACAGTCCGAGGAATACATTTTTTCATAGGTTCTCTGATATTTTATTATATTCGTAAATATGTCAGCATGGAACACAAAAGTGGTAAAAAAAAAAGTTGTAATTGAGGGGATGGGCGGAATAACGGTATAAGTCGGGTTATACCGTTTTTCCGGAGATTGCATAAAAATGATCAGTGACCATAGATCTACATTATATTTTTATTTGATAAAAAAGGGTTGAATATTGAGGATTGAACTGAACAACATTCATGGAAGAACGGTATAACTCGAGTTATTCCGTTATTCCAAATATCTAGATGAAATGAGATAGAAACGTCGGAGTGATGTTTTCGGATGATCACTTAAAACGCGAAACATTTCGGGTATGGAAACGTATTTTCGATAGCGCAGAGACTATCGAAGAGATATCGGACATTGCTTCAGCATCATCTCAGCTTATCATCGACAAAAATAGATGACCTACGAACTTTGATGAGAATTGTATCAAACGAAGCGTAGATATAATGCATGTTATCAAAATATATTCGAAGAAGCATCTGCTAAAAATCGGGAGTAAACTGTTAATACGTAGACTAGAATTAAAAAAAAAAAAACGATATAGCTGGGGATATTCCATGCCAAATCGACGTGGTCCTGACCCTCGACCTCTCAGATCTAGTCCGCGATTTTTTATATCATTCTTCTGACTCTAAATACACTGATAGAAGGATTTGTTAATATTTAATTAAATTTATTCATATTTAACAAATGATTTATCAACTCATGTACTACTTAATAAATATTTGTTAACTGTTAATAAATATTTGTTGTGCACAAAGATGATTTGTTAAATGTTACAAAATATTAATTTATAATTAAAAAATCAAACAAATTTCCAAATAAATGTGTTTATTAATAGTTAAGAAATCCTTCTATCAGTATAGCAATCAGATTTTTTTTTTCAAATTTTTCGTAATAAATTTGAAAGTCGTATGAATTTTCAAAGTTCTTTTTTTTCCAACACCTTTATGGCCGTGATCGAAAAATCTAGAAAAATTTTCGACAATTCTGTGTCAAAAATGAAAATTTTTAAACCGAAATTCCTAATGTCTGAACTTTTGCTCCAACGTATTTTTTTTTTTTTTTTTTTTTTTTTTCTAATTTCTTAATCATAATTTACATTTATATTCCAGAGATACAAAATATGTTTAAAAAAATCTGAAAGAATTTCTAAGAATCCTTGGCTATCGTTCGAAATATTCAAGCAGCAGTCCACGGTGTATTGATCACCGCTACTATTTTTTTCAAATTTTTTCTTAGAAAAAAGCTAAAAAAAGAATAGTTTGAAGCGAAAGTCCAAACATTATGAATTTTGGTTCAAAAATTTTGATTTCTGACACAGAATTTTTGAGAAATTTTTCATATTATTTCGATCACCACCATCGAGGTATTGCAAAAAAAAAAAAAAAAAAGCTTTGAAAATCCATGATGTGCTCAAATTTATTTTGAAAAATTTGAAAAAATTTGGATTGCTATTCAGAATCAGAAGAATGATACAAATAATCGCGGACCCGATACGAGAGGTCGAGGGTCAGGACCCGGTCGATTTGGCATGGAATGCGATGGAATACCCCAGCTATAAACAATTTCTTGTATAATTGTTTTTAACTGTTTGTACTCATTGTCAAATTTTTTTGTGACAATAAAATTTGAGATAAGTGAAAAACAGCCTTCTCATTCATCTCAAAACTATGTTTTCCGAGTTATACCGTTATTCCGCCCATCCCCTCAATTATGGTTAAAATAGACCGACTACACTGAAGACTTACAATCTCCCAGAGCTTTGACCTGTTCGACCAACGGGCGAGTTAGATCTAGTGATGGAAGCTCTGGTAACGGTGTATAACGTTCGTATGTTCTATGATTTAGTCGTAAACGCAACAATATCTGCAAATCCCCGAATGCCTCGCACGAAACTGTTACGAGATTGTTGCGACCAATGTCTAAATCACGAAGATTGCGCAAACCATTGAAAGCTCCAGGTGCTATTTCCGTCATATTGTTAGAATATAAACTCAAGTAATCCAAATACTTCTGACTAGCAAAAGACTCGGATGCAATGTGAGCTATTTTATTAAAGCTTAGATCTAAATTTTTCAGATATGGAAGTCCAAGAAATGTGGTCTTATTTATTGTCGAGAGTTTATTATAACGAAGTAATAAGTCTTCGAGGTGGGGTAGCACCATGAAAGTCCCATCTGGTATGTGGTTGATCTTGTTGTTATTCAGTTCGAGCAGTCGCAATGATGAGAGTCCTTCAAATGTACCGACTCCGATATCAGAAATTTTATTGTAACTGAGCCAAAGCTCGTGCAGTGTGGGCACTCCTCTGAAGGCCCCAGGCTTTATTGATACCAAACTAAAGTTAGTGAGAGACAGGTCAATATTGTCTATTGTTTCCGTTACACCCATTAGAGTCCCTTCCGAGTAGCACACGGTGTAATTATCCTGAGTCAGGCACGTTGGTATTGGATCAGCCAGCACAACAGCCAAAAGAATGTTGACGATCACCACGAAACGAAACATGACTATAGTCAGCTATTTAATTGTAGCTCTACTGATGGGGCGAGAGTCCACACTTATGATACCGCACAGTTGAATAGTTACAGACTGGACTGAACTTAAATTTGACGATTTGTGTTCTCGCACTGTCTTATAAATGAAAAGCCTGGCTTGTTCCGGGGGTGGAAGGCGGGTTGTTACGTTAGCGGGGAGCCAATCGGTGTTGTAGCTATTATGTATTAGTTTACATAAACGGAGGCGCTGAGCGTCGGCCTTATCGAAAAGGAAAATGCCAAATACCTAAAGACGACACAAAGCGAGGGGAGTATCGTGAAAGTGAGGAAGAAGGTGTCTACGATTCGTTTTATCAGAGAATGGGGAGAATCACAAAGCTGTGATTTTCTATATATTCGTGCGGTAGAATGAGGATGCTTCCGTTCTGATGAGTGATAGCAAATATCGAATTGGCACCAAATTAAAGATTGCGAAAAAAGAATAACGTGTACTAGTGGTACGTAACGAAACTCGCATAAATGTATCAGATAGCTGAAAACAGTGTACCTTAGGGTGTGCCAAAAAAAAAAAAAAATTCAAACGCACATCAACACTCCGGTAGAGCATCTCAAATAGAATATCCCAGCCAAATATGAGCTCTTAATATTGATATTTAGAATTGCCTAACTAAGTTTTCCCATTTTTGATTTGAATAACACGTGAAAAAAAAAAATCGGAAAATTTTCGAATTGTTTTTTCTCGTAACCGGCTTGATTTGGAAACTTTCTGAATACAGATTCTTATAGGAAATTTCACGCTCTACAAAAAAGTACTGAGATAGAATTTTCCTAACTCTCACCGATTAAGAGATATTCGCCTGTAAACATTGAGTCATAGCGTCATAGAGTCATACGACTCTGGGAAAAACAATTTATTTTTCAACCGCTCATCAAAATTTCGGTAGAGCATCTCAAATAGAACATCTCAGCCAAATATGAGCTCTTAATATTGATATTCAGAACTGCCAATTTTAATAACTAAAATTAGTAACGAAATTAGGCAGTTCTAAATATCAATATTAAGAGCTCATATCTGGCTGAGATATTCTATTTGAGATGCTCTACCGGAATGTTGATGTGCGTTTGAATTTTTGTTTTTTTGGCACACCCTAGTGTACCTACTAGGTCTCATCCTCCTAATGTTGTCCTAACATAGCAGGGTACCTTTTATGATATCATTTTCACTGTGTCTTTATTCTATTATAGACCCAATTGTATTGCGTTACGAACAATATTTTTGTATTTATATTGGTCACGCTACAATTCTTCAGTTCCGAATCCGAACAAATTGAACGTTTGGATTCTCGGTAACGTTGTTTCGGTACACAAGGAATTCGTACCCTAACTATCGAGTTCTCATTGTCCCATGTTTTTGTCACAATCAATAGAAATTCAGCAAATATTTTATCACAAAGCCAGAAGACGCCCGTGATACCGATAAGCATTACTAATAAGTAGTCCTAAAGTAGAGACGTAGTAGTATTCAATATTCATGTCAGTCTTTAGACAAACTTTGCATCATTATTATTAGAATTCAATTGTTATTTATGATCCTACCTATCTCTTCTTCTGTGTTTTCTAGCATCATTATGGCTACACGGAAATAAAATAGCTACTCGAATTGCGAAATTCGAGAAATCTAGAATGGCTCGAAATCCAGCTTGTAGTCCAGGAATTTTAGCACCGAAAATGGGTTCGCTCCGCAAAAAATCCTGATAATTGATTTTTCGATTGGATTATGTCAGAGGGTGTCCCCTAAGTGTAAAGCCAAGTTTGTGTCGTCCGAAACCGCGAGCGTTAGCCGCCATTTTGAAAAACGTTTTTTTGCAAATATCTCGGAAACCGTGAGTTTTACGTTAAAAATTGTACGAACCTTTTTTGTAGAAGATAAAATTTCCCATCTTTTTTATTTAAAACTTTTTTATCTACTGTTAATATTTGCCGAGATATAGTAGATTGAAAAAACCAAATTTTCGTTTTTGGAAAATATCTCGATAATTTGTGGAAATACGAAAAAAAAATGTAAAAATTGTTTTTTTTCGATCGACTATATCTCGGCAAATATTAACAATATAGAAAAAAGTTTCGAATAAAAAATATAGGAAATTTTATCCTCTACAAAAAAGGTTTTCACAATTTTTAACGTGAAACTCACCGTTTCCGAGATATTTGCAAAAAGGCGTTTTTTCAAGATAGTGGCTAACGCTCGCGGTTTCGGACGACACAAACTTGGTTTCATACTTAGGGGACACTCTCTGACATAATCCAATCAAAAAATCAATTATCAGGATTTTTCGCGGAGCCAATGTCTAAAAATTCTGGACTAATTTCATCCTGACTCGAGTTCACCTGTCTTCGTTCTGTTATTTGTGTAAACTTTAATAAACTATCTTATGCTATACCATAAAAAGGTGTTGTATTTCTCTTCTTTATTCTCAATTCCTTAAACAACGCTTAAACCTATACTTATACTATCCTTTATAAAACTATTTCGAACTATATTTGAATCAGCGGGTAAAATAGTTACAGCGCAATGCGATACGCGTCGCCACTATGCAACAATCAATGCTAGTCGTAAGTTTGAAAACTCGTTTCCCGCCTCGTTTATCGACTCTGTACATAAGTTAGACGCGCAGAGTTCTAAACGAGCGACGGAAACATTCATCTCACACGCGTCGCTACGTATTAATTTCCTAAATTTCGTCTCTAAACGTGAACCCGGCATAACGCCTTGTCCTTTTTGTTTGGATTTTGTCTTGACAGTTACAAGAGAGCAGAGCAGCATTAACCATTTGAAAATTACAATAAAAACGATTGGCCGTTAAAGTGGGGATTGATCCCAATATACTTATGCGTCCTCGTGGATTTCATATTCTTATTTAAATATAAATATTTTTATTTCATAATATAACAATAGTGGTGTATTTAAACCCACTTGATAATTAACCTGTTCAATTTATCTAACTTATTTAATTCCGTGCCTTAAGGATATCGGAGGTAAGTCCATTTTATATCAACGATGATTCATATATTATCTCAACAAATCTCTACAAGTCTTCTATACCTTTAACGGTCGATTAAATCTTTCAACACCAAATACGGCTTCAATCTTGACCCGATTCAATAATCAACTATATTATTACGTCTTAGCGAATTAAAATTTATTGATTTTTCGCATATTATTTTTTTTATTTATAACACTATTATTATTTTATTATCACACACTCAGGTTATATTATTATTATATATAAATAAATACAACGTTTTATAATATACGCTATACGAACTTTTTACACATATACAACAATTTTGGAAACGCAATATATAAGTACATTTTATTTCGAAAACATCGAAGTTGACCTAAAAAAAAAAAACAAAATGATCAAAAACTGTAAAATGTCGCAAAAATTGATTTTTCAAAAAAAAAAAAAAAATCTAAATTCTAATTTGCAGAATTTTTAAAATGGAAGAAGACACAGAATACACTAAATTGTCCGTCGAAGATCGGTGTGTGCATAAGGTAAAAACATTGGAATAGAATTTTTCTGATTTTTTTTTCGACCACAACGATGCCCTGTAATAAAATAAAATAAAATCATTGTATAGTTATGGAAAGCTCGATTACACGGATACGAAGAATGCGCTAAGATCTTTCAGCGTATAGACGACGAAAAATCACCGGAATGGAACAAATTTCTTGGTCTTGTTAAGAAATTTGTTACCGATAGTAACGCTGTAGCGCAGGAGAAAGGATTAGAGGCGGTGTTGGCGTACGTTGAAAATGCAGCTGCGGCTGGAAAGTGAGTTGAATCGTTGACGGAAATGAAATAACGAAGATGAAATTTTCTCTGTAAGAAATAATACAGCTTAAGCTTGATATCAAATTTATTTAAAATCGCAGGACAGTAGGAGAAGTAATGAGCGGTATTGTGTCCAAATGTATCGCAGCGCCTAAGACAAAGACTAAGGAGTTGGCTGTACAGATAACGCTGATGTACGTTGAGATTGAGAAACACGAAGCCGTTCAAGAGGAATTATTGAAAGGAACCGAAGCTAAGAATCCGAAAATAGTTTCGGCATGTATAGCTACGCTGACGCTTGCCCTGAGGTAAGCAGGTCGCGAATTAGTCGACTAAACTCAACGAGGAAACTAAAAATTCCAATTTCAATAATTTTTAATCAATTTCTTGAATTTTTACAGGGAATTTGGGTCCAAGGTAATCAGCATTAAACCCTTGGTTAAAAAAATGCCCAGCTTTCTTGAAGATAGAGATAAAGCTGTGAGGGAAGAGGGAAAATCTATGGTCATAGAAATTTATAGGTAATAATTAATTTTCTGATCATTTTACAATTATCAATTTTTCTTTCTCTTAATTCGTTGTGTTTTTTCAGGTGGGTCGGAGCGCCGTTGAAACAGCAACTCAACACACTTAAACAAGTACAGATAACTGAATTGGAAACTGAATTCAATAATCTTAAGGGTGAAAAAGTCGTGCCTCTTCGATATCTAAAATCACAAAAGCCTAAAGTAACTTGCGTGGTTGACTCTGCGCCAGGAGATGTTGAAGGTGATCAGAAATCCTTTTTTTAAACTCACCGAGTTGGGTGAATGAGTCCATGAAACTGTTTTCTGTGTAACGTGGAAATGAATTTCTATGAATTCTACAAATTCAAACAATTTTAATCACCTTTCATCAATATTCAAGGTGACGAAGAAGAGGAAGACGACGTTGCAGCGCCAGACATCGATCCTTACGAGCTAATAGACCCTGTAGATATTCTCTCTAAACTTCCGAAAGATTTCTTTGAAAAAGTAGAAGCAAAGAAATGGCAGGATCGAAAGGAGGCCGTAGAATTTCTAGAAAATTTATGCAAAAATCCAAAACTAGAGAGCGGAGATTATGGAGACGTTATCCGAGCCCTAAAGAAGGTATATTTTTCAAACGCAAAGTCCTAAGGGATTAAAAAACCGTTTCACATTACATATTTTTACCATTTTTCTCCGTCTACAGATCATAAGCAAAGATTCCAACGTCCTGGTAGTAGCAACGGCAGGAAAATGTCTAGCTGGACTAGCAACTGGATTAAAAAAGCGATTCCAGCCTTACGCTTTGGCTTGCTTACCAGCAGTACTAGAAAAGTTTCGTGAAAAGAAACAGAACGTTGTTCAAGCTTTGAGGGAAGCTGCGGACGCGATATTCCTCAGCGTAAGTTCAAAGCGCACAAAGTTAGGGATTCTAAATCCTTGAGCTACGATAAATCCCAATATAATACTGTGATTCGAATTACAGACAAGCATCGAAGCCATCATGGAAGATTCTTCAGCTGCATTAGAGAACAAGAATCCCTCTGTCAAGGCGGAGACTGCTGCTTTCCTCGCTCGCTGTTTTACACGCACTCCACCACCAAGTTTAAACAAAAAACTACTCAAAGCTTACACTGGAATGCTAATCAAGACTTTAAATGAACCAGGTAGTTTGCGTTCCAGATAAAATCTGTAAAAACGAAGAAATCACCTCTTTTTACAATCTATTATTATTTCTTGCCCAGATCCAACCGTGAGAGACAATTCAGCAGAAGCTGTTGGTACCGCGATGAAACTAGTCGGTGAAAAAGCGATATTGCCTTTCCTCGCTGATTTGGATAACTTGAAGATGGTTAAGGCAAGGAATCAGCTTTTCAGATTCAAGATTCTGACCTGTGTATCGATTCCTGGCTTCTAAAATCCACATTCTCAATTTACAGATCAAAGAATGCTCCGAAAAGGCTGTAATAATCGTGAAACTACCTACAGTTAGAAAGGCCGGTGGGGAGAGACCTAACACTGCTCCTGCGAAGATAGAATCACCCACTAAATCAAAGGAAAACGATAATTCAGCACCGGCAAAAACTAAGAGGCCTAATACCACCGCTGCTAAGAAAGCTGGTGTTAAAAAACCTTCAGCTTCTTCGATGACGAACTTAGGTGCTTTAAATATTGAGCTTTGTCTGATTAGTCGAATTATTATTTATATCGTTGCCTCCTTATCAACGAATTTATTCTTCTGATTCACTAGCTTCAAAGAAAGCTGCGGCAGCTAAGGCGCCGGTCGAGAGAAATCTCAGTAGCGAAGAGGTCGACGATTTAGCAGCCCAAATTTTACCACCAGAAGTTTTGTCTGGACTTACAGACAGCAATTGGAAGACCCGTTTGGGAGCTGTGGAACAATTGATTCAGGTGCTTTTCAGAGCTCATTTATTTATAGCTTCTTCTTTCAGCTAATAGGAACTGATTTTTTTCATTCTGTTTATCAGATCGTCAAAGAAATGGAGACTGCCGATGTTTCAACCCAAGTTATTGTTCGCACATTGGCTAAGAAACCTGGCCTTAAAGATACTAACTTTCAAGTTCTCAAGTTGCGTATTGAAACTGTTAAAATGTTGGCTGAAAACTACAGCTTTTCTAGGTAGAGTATCGTTCTCCGAGTTTATTGTTAGCTGAATTCGCATTCCATTGATTTGTTTTCATCCCTTCAGCACCGTCGCCGAGTACTGCGTTATGGATATAACTGAGAAGCTTGGCGATGCTAAGAACAGTGCAGCAGCTGGCGAGACGCTACTTTCAATTGCGGAAGCTACTAGCTTGGAATCGGTCGCTAATGAAGTCATGGAGTTTGCTTTTAATCAAAAGAATCCTAAAGTTCAGCAGGAAACTCTGTCTTGGCTTGCTAGAGCCGTAGAAGAATTTGGATTCGTGTAAGGGAACGTTTATAACGCTGTTAAATCTTCAAATATATATCAAAAGAACCGGTCTTCATGATTCTATACTCCATTTCTTCTACTTAAAGAATCAATGCAAAGACTCTGATGGAGAATATGAAGAAAGCAGTCACCGCTATAAATCCTGGCGTTCGTACCGCTGCCATCTCCCTTCTGGGTACGCTGTATGTTTACATGGGAAAACCGCTGCTCGTGTTCTTTGAGAACGAAAAACCAGCTTTGAAACAACAAATCGATCAAGAATGTGAAAAGGTGGATAATCGATGGCTTAGAAATGTTCGAATAGCTGCTGTCTCGCAGAGTTTTGATTATCGAGAACCAAACTTGATTCTTTTATCGAAAATCAGCTCATTTTTAACGCATTTCAATCGTTACAGCGCGTCGGAGAAACTCCTCCAGCTCCAATCCGCGGCAGCAAAGGAAAGAAGAGTAAAGTCGATGAAGACGAAGAGGGAGATATAGACGAAAAGGAATCTACCCCTCAGATTGAAATAGCTGATCTAGTATCCAGAGTAGATATCAGCAATCAAATAACAGAAAGTCTACTCAATGAACTTTCCGATAAGAACTGGAAGGTGTGACGAATGAAGATCTTTAAATGAAAATGAATCAGCTTTCCCACTCCAATAATTTTCTAATCAATTTCTAAACTCCCTTAATACTTTCAGGTTCGCAACGAAGGGCTACAAAAGATAAACACGCTACTTACAGAAGCTAAATTCATAAAAGGATCAATTGGAGAACTTCCGCAGGGTCTAGCGCTGAGATTAGTAGACAGTAACAGTAAAATAGCTCAGTCAACGCTAGGCGTTTGCCAGACGTTGGCAACAGCCATGGGTTCTCCGGCTAAACAACATATCCGCACATTATTTCCAGGATTTGTTCAATGCCTGGGTGATTCTAAGGTGATAATTTCGTCCTGAATTCAATTCAATTTTAAATTCAATGCTTCGAATCCCCCGTTCTAATAATTTCTCAAATATTTTCAGACCTGGATTAGAACCGCAGCAATTGCTTGCATGAATACTTGGGGCGACCAATGTGGCTACAAGGAATTCTTCGATGGTGAAATGATAGGCGATGCTTTAAAGTCCGGATCTCCGACTCTAAGATCTGAGCTGTGGAATTGGCTAGCTCAGAAATTGCCGCTGAGTATGTTTACGCCTTTTCTTTCTCATCACATCGCAAGAGTTATATTTATTGTATTTATTATTATTATATATTATATTCCCAACAGTTACCGTCAAGCAAATACCAAAGGAAGAGCTTACGGTCTGCTTGCCGCATTTATTCAGCAATTTAGAGGACCGCAATTCTGATGTTCGTAAAAACGCCCAAGAAGCTGTACTCGGTTTTATGATTCATCTTTCATATGAAGCTATGGCAAGAAGTTCAGAGAAATTGAAGGTAAAAAATCGTGTTTTCTCGATTCTATCACTGGAAAATCTCTAATACATTCTTTTATCGATTCCAGCCTGGATCCAAAGCCGTAGTTCTCGCAGCGTTGGACAAATCTAGGCCTAGTTTACCCGTAAAACCTCTCCCGAAAAAACAGCCTTCAGAAAACACATCGCAGCCTAAGACAGTGAAAAGTGGCGGAGCAGTTAAGGCAGGGAAAGCTGCCGTCAAAACTAAGGTCGCTGGATTTCTGAGTCTGATCTTCGGTCTGATTTATACAGTAGTTTGAATAAGTATCAACGGATCTTTGATTTCAGGCGGGAAATGCATCGAAGCCTAATAGTGCTCGCAAGAAGGAAGACGACGTGGATACAAGTCCTCTGTTAGCGACAAATAATTTGAAACATCAAAGAGTAATAGACGAGCAAAAGATGAAGGTCTTAAAATGGAACTTCACAACACCGAGAGAAGAATTTGTGGATTTACTAAAAGAATTAATGACCGTTGCCAACGTGAACAAGACATTGATGTTCAATATGTTTCATTCGGATTTTAGATACCATTTAAAAGCTATAGAATCTCTAACAGACGTGAGCTGCTTCGATAAACGTCTTTATTTTCTATATAGGGAAAACACACTTCGAGTTTAAACCATGATTTTTATTATTCGCAGGATCTGGCCGGTAACAACAAAGCTTTGGTATCAAATCTCGACCTTATTCTCAAATGGTTAACGCTGAGATTCTTCGATACTAATCCTTCGGTATTGCTCAAAGGCTTAGACTATCTTCAAACAGTTTTTAATCTTCTCATTGAGGACCAATACCACATGCTTGAGAATGAAGCTGCTTCTTTCTTGCCTTATCTTCTTACAAAGGTGATCATATCCTTAAATCATTAATTCCAATGTCTTAAAGTACTCGAAACTAATCTTTATCATATTTATATACAGATCGGAGATCCAAAAGATGCAGTTAGGAACGGGGTTCGAGCTTTGTTCAAACAAATAGCTCTAGTATTTCCAGTTAGCAAATTATTCTCTTACGTTATGGATGGAATAAAGTCTAAGAATGCTCGTCAGAGAACAGGTATATACGAATATCTCTCATCGTTATAATTCCTACTTCGTTTATCTCTCAACTCTGGTATAAAACGAGCTAATCCTTTCTCCTCTTTTTATAGAATGCCTAGACCAATTAGGATCCCTAATTGAAAACTACGGAGTATCGGTTTGTCAGCCTAACGCATCTGTGGCGCTTAAAGAAGTGGCTAAACAGATAGCAGACAGAGATAATTCGGTTCGTAATGCAGCGTTGAATTGCATTGTACAAGCATATTTTCTCGAGGGAGAAAAAATCTACAAACTTATTGGCCAGGTGAAATGACGAGCTCTTAATCTATCGAGGAGAAGAAGAATGAGAATTCCATAATAAAAACTTTCTAAATCTAATATCTACGAACATTATTTTCTACTACAGATATCAGAAAAGGATCAATCGTTGCTGGATGAGCGTATAAAAAGGGCGGCTAAGAACCGGCCAACTAAATCTGCTTCTTCAGCAAGGATCGTCGTACCTCCTACCACGTCTGCTAACAACGTATCAGACGACGGCGAACCTGATTACGACGAAGAAGAGGAGGAGGAGGAGCCTTTCGAACCGGAACCAGAGCCTATACACGATTTGTGAGTTCTTGGACGAAATACTATACCCATAATCTTCTATAATTATCTTTTAAACACTTTGAATAGGATGCGGACTGCTAAATAACACCTCTTTACGTTTTGGTAGGTGATTACGATAGATAGTCGAAATCAATCTTCTTTTTCTACGCTCTATTGATCATAAGAATTGGATTTTTGTTTTACAGCGATTGAATATTGTTGTAGGATATATGAGAATGATGAAAAATTTATTTTATTTAACAGAGTATCATCATCACACCTTATTCACTATTATTAATCATCATTTATTTATCATCTATGATTAGTCTAAGCTATACGAGCATAGAAATTGCATTTTTCATTCATTCATTCATTATTTACTACGAATTATTATAAACTATTACCTAATTTGTCTGACTGCATGCGCTTGCTTTTCTAACGGCTCTGCAGAAACAACGATCAGAAAAAACCAGCGATAATGGATGAGAGTTGCGAGCCCCTCGAAGGCACTCATCAAGTTGATACGGTTGATCCGCCACAAGGGGATACGGAAGTTAGCGAAAATCCTGAACCTCAAGAAACAGAATCAGCTTCACAAAATCATCAGACCGATATTTTGCATCATGATAATATTCAAACGTTTGTCTTATTCTGATCATTTTCTTATGTGTGTCTTATTTTCTGGGTTCATTAACTAATCGGTTACGGCTACTAACTAACACTTTATCTCGTTCATTATTTTTATTCATCCACCCAGAAAATCTTTTCATTACTTTTACATTCCTAGATCTCGAGCTCTACTTACTATCTCTATTTCATATTATCATTAATCTACTGCAGTTCCGAGTTCTAATCTATCATCGCTAAGATCCCTCAGACTCTGGATATATTTTAAATTTACAGATTGTTTGATACCCTCGCATGTTCCCGAGCTTAGGATAATCTAGTAATCTAATTCCTCTTCTTATTTTTCACCTCGTTCATCCAATTTCATTTCTACATATTCTATTCTAGAGAGAATGACTGTGAGTGCCAGATTGACTAACCGACTGTTATAGCAATTGAAAATCAAGCTCCGTACTACTTGATAGACGCAGTTTAAACATTTGTCGATCCTTTTTCTTGTTCTTGAGTTCAGTATTGTTTTTTTTTTTTTCTAGGTATATTGTATCCTGGCGTAGAATAATAGACGTAGAGTTGTTGGTATTGAGTTATGTTACGTCTTGTTTGCAAAAAAAATTTCCTTTCATTATTTAACGGTGATTATCTTTATAGAATTCGTGTGAATTTCAGGATTCCAGCACCTCAACTACGGCCTAAAGTTACCGGACCGTTTGGACTCGATTTAGAATGGTTAGAGAAAATTGAATCGAGCGCACCGGTCAAAGTCTGCAATCCAAAACTCTTGGAACCTTGTATCTCAGATTTTAACGAACCAGTGAAATTATTGAACGCCAGAACAAATGCGCAGTCAGTATTTCTCATATATAAAGACGAATTGTCTCCGTCATAACTGTGACTCCAAAATTATTTAATTCAACTTCTAATACCATTTTTACAGCCTAGTTCCTATCTCACCGCCAAAACTGTTGGTCCCAAAGTCTGCGATTTTATCTCCGCTAGGATCTCACACTGGAAAAGACGATAGTTTAGAACGTGAAATAATAGCGATGTCTAGTACAGATCTTCAGCTCGCTATTCAGGCTTTAAACAAAATCGACAATGTTAGTATCAATATATCAATAAAACGATTCTAAAAAAAATCATATTACTCAACGATTTGTTGTTTACTTTACAGATATTAAAATCACATCAAGCTAGTTCGCTGCAAACAAAAGAGGACAAATTTATCAGCGCTGTAAATCTTCAGCTCAAAATGCTGCAAACTTATCCATTGCATGCGGCGAACGCTGAATTATCTAAATGCTTCAGAAATACCTTCATGGTCATACTTTCGGTGAGGAGATTTCTCGTATTCAATAGCTTTATTCATAATCTGAAAGATCTGATTCATTCTAATCACATTGTTTATAACAGTTTTACGAAACTGGTCTTCTGGGTAAAAATGTACCAGCGCCACAATTGAAGGAGCTCGTAGACCAGCTTATCAGTTTATTAGCTGAGAATAAATTGGAAGGATTGAACGAAGCGGATGTTTATAATCGAGTGGTGAATAGCATCGTGGTGAAGGTGATCGACCATTCAAATCATACGACAATTATTTGGTGAGTAATCCGTGATTCGTGATCTTTGATTTCAGGTTTTTTGATTTAGATCATCCTTTAATCAATCTAAACATTATTTCAGTGTATTGATCAAGCTACTTCATGGTTGTGCCCAATCTAATACAACACCAAAATACGAAGAACTGGTAATGAAGTGTTTGTGGAAAATAGTTAAGATGATGCCAAACTGGGCTGGGGACTTAGATTACGATACAATCCTCCGAGAAGTTCATTACTTCTTCAAGGTGATAAATCTTTATGCAAAATACTGCGAATTGTTATCCTAGATTATTATATTGCATAAATTTCATATCTATGATTGTTTGTTTTGCAGGACTATCCAACTACATGGTGGAAAAAGAGAAGATCTGATACTCCGCTGCGCACAGTTAAAACAGTACTTCACAGCATGACAAGAGTGAAAGGAAGTGCCATATTGAATCATTTGAGCTTGATTACTAACACAGACGAGTCTGAATTGTATTCTTATCTGCGAAGACTCATCGCCGTAAGTTTTGTTATAAAAATATCTGTAGTAAATGAGTAAACTGTAGTAAAAGATTTTTCACATTTTCTTTCATTATTTACAGACATTGAAACCAGACGACACTAATGCACAGTCGCGAGCTACAACAAAGTCTAGTAACATTGTGAGAACGCAAAAACACTTGTCTAAATTAACGCACCAACAGTTGTCTGAGATATTCAAGAAAATTGGTTCAAGGCATCATACCCAAGAGGTGAATTAACAGATTGAACATCATTTTCGAACCAATTTATAATCGCATTGCTCATTTATATCTAATTGTTAATTTTATACTTCATAGGGACTCGCACAGTTGTATGATTTCAAACTACAGTATCCAGAAGCGGATATCTACGTTCAGCCTTTCCTACTTAAATCACATCAGTTTTTCCAAGATTATATCGAGCAAGGATTGAGGGATATCGACCAAGCTAGAAAGAGCCAAACCCTCATTTCACAACCCAATAATCAATATACTACAGGTAAATCAGTGGTTTACTGTATTTACAAAAAAAAAAAAACATCATGAAGAAATTGATTATCGTTAAAACTCGGTTTATTTTTCTCTTTTTTACAGACGTTTCCGGACCTCCTAGATCTCTTACAGAAGAGAAAACTATGATGGATCCAATGTCAAGGCTCGAAAGATTGAGAAACTTGGAAGCTAGATGTAAACCAACTGCGCCGAGTCAGTCGAATCAAACATGAATGAACTACTCTCTCTCTCTCTCTCTCTCTCTCTGTATACTTCATTAATATTTTAGGTAAGTTGTGGATATCTGATATATTATGTATTTAAGAGATATTTGAAATATGTAAATAAATAATATTATCTTTTCTCTAGGGTTGCAGTGCTTAAGTAACTGGATTACAAAGTATAGCAAACAGTCTATAATCATGTACCTAACATTATATCCTCGACGTCCAGTGCGAGATTAACAGTAGCTGTTTTGCTCCATTTCCTCAGTAGTTGTGTATAGTTGACACTATTATTAATAATGTATTGTTAATGTGTTATAATATTAATGGTATTTATGAGTTTGAAAAAAAAAAAAAATAATAATTACAGAAGCAATTAAAAGTATATGAAAAAAAAAAAAAAAAAAAGAAATAATAATAATAATAATAATTTCGTTATTTGAGACTGATTTTGTAAAATGATTTTAAAAAATTGTCTTATTTTTCCTTATAATAAATCAATATCTGGCTTTTAATTTATATCGATACACTCTAGTAGTGGTTTAATTTTTCTTCAAATTTTACTAAATTATATTTCATTATTTTATTATAATATATATTGTAATTAATGTGAAAACTATGCTTTTCCTAGATATACATACCTATATATTACGGTAAGTGAAAATGATTAAATTTGAAGAAAATAAATTAAATATATACCTATGTAAATTATTATAATATCTGATGTAGTATTAAAAAGTCAGTAAATTTATCGCAAGAAATATTTATTTCATAGACTTGATCTTACAGTAAAAAATAAATTTTAGTGCTACTTTTTTTTTTTTTTTTTTTTTTTTGTTTCTTTTAATACTTTGTTCGTATTCATATTTGATTTATAAAAATATAATACATTAGTAGTTGAAACGATGAAAAATGAGAAGAAAAAAATAAATCCATTCCGTTATAACTATTACTATTTATAAAACTTTACAATAATTAATCTACTAATTTTTACATGATTTAACATTGACAATAGTGAGAATAATACTTGACACATAAATTCGGTTTATAGAATAAAAAAAGAAAAAAAAAAAAAAAAATAATAATAATAATAAATAAAATAAACTGGGTATAAAAAATAAAAATAAACAGGAATTTCCACTGGTAATAATAAATGATATCGTTGAACAAATAAATAAGTAGGTTGTTTCTTATCAATTCTATTCGTAGAATTGTTCTCTTGATTTTTCTTCACACATTTTATGTATAGGTATTAATGTGTATTTAATTACTAATTAAATACCGTTCTAAATAATGCCATGTACTATTCTTACTAAAATAGAATAATGAATGCCGAAAAGAGAGAGAAAAAAAAATAAAAATAATTATTATCTTATCGATTAGTCCTTACGATTAATTAAACAATCATCACAGTATAATTATCTAAATAATAGCTCGTTTCATTTCAAATTATAGGTAAATCTTCTTTACTCTTCAGAAATACGTGTATAATAATATAAGATTTGATTAATCAATGTGTATAATATATCATAATTATATTAAGACGGAGAAGAAAAAAACAAAAAAATTATACCAAAAATATAGTAGTTATGCTAACAAAGATGGGATTTAATAGAATGGCAGCAAATAATTTCTTCATTATGAATATGTATATAAACACATAAAGTATTCACGAATTAATCGTCAATCTTACGTTAATAATCTATGATTTTAATTTAAGTCTATTTATGCCCTATTTACACATCTTCATTGGGATTGAAAAATAATGCTGTTATAGCAAACAGCAGGAATACAACTCCTCCAATAATCGTCACTGAAACAGATAGAAACAAAAAATAAATTAGATACATAAAATTAGGTAAAAATAATTTCACAATATATTTTTCCACACGGCGTGCGCAAAGTTCGATTTTGCGCACGCTTCGCGTGCATAAAATTCAACTTAACGCGCGCTGTGTTGAAAAATAAAGTTCGATACACGTGCGAAAGGTGATTCTCGACTCGTGTGATTGTCACCCTCACTTCGCTCGGGCGAAAAACTTCACACTCGTCCGAGAATCAACACTTTCGCACTAGTATCGAAAAGTACTATTTCATCATTTCTTTACCAGTTCGAACGGATATTTTTTGAGCTATCATTCGTCCACCTAGTACTGCCAATCCTGTGCAAAATGAATGTCCTAAAATTCCACCTAATGTAACGCCGTAAACGTTCTGAAATAAGTTAGAAACAGTTGTAGTCTATATAAATTTTCCTAAAAGTAAAAAATTGATGTATTCATATAGTGTCACTAACTTCTCTAGCAGCTAGTATAATCGTTGTAAGCTGTGACCGGTCTCCCCATTCGGCAAGAAATGTTAGAGTAAAAGCCTGGAGAAATACCCTCGAAACTAACAACCAGACACTGGATTTAGCCGTTTTTCTAATAACACCTGTTTCAGGATCGTGGATTATGGTAGCGCTCGCTTCTTTCTCGTACTAAAAGTGAGCAAATTTTGTAACAAGAATTACACGATGATCATAATGTACAAAAAAACGAGAATAATCTCTAATATCTATTACCACGCACCTCGTCCTCTCGTTTTCTCAAATCTAACTGTACTTCTTCAAGTTCTTCTTGCGCCTCGGTTGGCGACATGTAATAACCATCGCGCAGCATTTTTATACCAAATATAGCGAACAGGGCGGTAGAAATGTAGTACGTATAAGCCCTAGGGATTATCGTTGCAGCGTATCCAAATGCGACTGTGAAATGAATGAACGTTATCGACTTTTTCTTATCCTAGGATCTTAGTGTGTGTAAATTTCTTACCAGAAAGAACGGTCATCAATGCCAAAGCGCTTATAGCACCAGAAAATACGGTAAGTCTAGGATGTCGCATGGCCATTATAGCAGCTATGAAAAATGTCTTGTCTCCTAATTCTGAGACAACGATAACCGAAAGAGATGCTACGAAGGCGTGAAGTAGACCTAAGTCGCCCTTAGGCTGGGTGGATGTGGCTTCGGCGGAATTCTGTTTTTGTAAATTTTGTATAAATAAATAAAACAGAATGAGAAGAAAAAAAATTTATTATTATTTTTATTATTTTTTATTTTTAATTTTAGGAATGAATATTTACCATCGATGAGCTTGAGAAATGTGTGTTCTTATCTTCGAATGGTGATTTTTCCGCAAACACAACGGAGGTTAGGTAGGTTATCATTATTGTCAGTGATATGACATTTCGGGATATTAGATTTTCCGACATATTTAAAACGTTTTTTATACGATACAACCTGTTAGGTATTTAACTTAAACCTGATTAAAAGAATATTTTCGATAACTCTCGTCCCATTGATAACGGAGGATACAGTCACTATACTGTTACTACTATGATGCACATTGATGTGTATATGTATAACAATACGATCTGTGATGCTGATGATGAACGATACGATTATACACCTACTACTATGTAGACGTGGATGAAATTCGTTAAGAACGTGGATTAATATTAAACGTTCGATTATCTTATTTATTTATTTATTTATTAATTTGTTTTTTTTTTATTATTTTTTAAAATTAAAATCCCATTGAGGATATTATATACAGGTTATTTAATTCTATTTCAGAAAATCCGCTAGGTTTTATATCTTATTATATTTTCTCGAGATATATTTTTTTTATTTGTATAAATAAAAGAGAAAGAAATTATTACCACGAGATCGGATGACCGATTGCGCGGCATCTGGTATAATATACATCTATTAGTTATTGTATTCTATCGAAAGATAGCGCTATATGAGACAGGATTTAAAATCGTTATTTTGTTCTCATCTGAGCTATTATATCTGTGCTCTTGCGGTGCGCGCGAAATTCTGCGCATCTTTGAATTTTCAAATATAGTACAGAATCGATTCTTTTTATGATTTTATATATAAATATATGAGATATATTTTAGGTTTAGAAATCTTTTTGATAATATATTGTACAATAATATATATATATATATATATATATAAAAATATTATTATACAAGATATAAATTATGAAATTATATATAATGAGTTAGGAAATAATTTAGATATTTATTCATTGAAGCAAATAAATGAAATATAATAAACAAGATTCTTTATTGCTGTTATACCTATACTACCTACATCATTATTTTCACAGCCAGGAAACGTGTTTAATAATAATATTAATGTCGCCATAATATAGCCACCCCGTTTAGCGTTTAGGTTTACCAATGCACGTCACACATGACGTCATTCTCCAATTTCGGTGTTGAACAAAAATTCTTGTGAATCGATTTACTGCACACAGTAGGTATATGAAAGTAAACGGTATAATAATACCGCAGATATAGATACTTATGATGGGTATCGAAAAAAAAAAAAAAAATATGCATAATCAATTTTCAAATGTTTATTAAATAGTAAATTTCGTCATAATTATAATAAAAAATCATACAATTCGTAGAGGAAAAAGAAAAAAAAAAAAAAAAATGTTAAACTTAATGTAACTCAGTATATTATACAAGTCTATAATAAAACTCATTATCTCCAGTCGCTGTTTTACATTATACGATTTGTATAGAATGCGTGCTATAAAAAGCGCACGAAACTGAGCTGCGCTTATTATAGCCGCGCGATTTCGAAAAGTGATAATGACATTGGCGCGACACCAGAACCACTTGGTAGTCAGATACAGTAATTCTTAAAACCATCTACGTGATACCTGTTTGACTTTCCGATCGGGTATCGAGTAGCTAATAGCAGGAAATTGCGGCCTTGTAAGAAGAAGCATCGCTTTGGATTTGCTTAGTAACGTTTTGGTCGTTACACAGATAACTTGAAACCGCGTCGCGCTAACGCAACGATAGGATATTTATTTTTATTAAATATACCAATTTTCAGGAAAGGGAGATAAAGTTATTACAAGTGATTGGCATACATATATATTAGGGTGCTTTTTTTGAAACGACTATTTTTTTTTTTTTTTTGCAACTCCCCATTGAAAATCTTGTTGTAGACATCGAAAAGGGAATCCTGTCCAATTTTTAGCTCTTCATTCCAATTCCAGCACTCGCGCTTTTCTCTTTAAGTTTTCCCATGCTAAAAGCATGTAAACATTACGACTTTTTCTTTCGCCGCTCAAAACTCAGCCGCATTTCAATGGATTGTTCTCATCCTAGACTCATTTGACAGAGAATTTAGTGTTCTTCAAAAGTGCCCAAGATAGTTTGACTGACTTGAAAATATTGAACTTGACATTTTGTTAGAATTTTATATTTTAAAAAATCAAAGTATTTATATCTTTTGAAATACTGGTTTGAGAGACTTTATGCACTGGACTTTTTTGTAGAGAAATAAATTTCCTACAAAATTGTTACGAAGCTTTTTTCTCCAAGTCCAACTGTTTATTCGCCCACAGCGAGAAAGAAGAATTATGCATAAAATCGACTTTGAAGGCTCTCACAGGTTCAGCGGTTGAAACCACAGCCAAACTACCAATGGCACTTTTGAAGAACACTAAATTCTTTGTAAAATGAATCTTGGATGAGAACAATCCATTGAAATGCGGCTGATTTTTGCGTGGCGAAAGAAAAAGTCGTAATGTTTACATGTTTTTAGCATGGGAAAACTTAAAAAGAAAAGCGCGAGTGCTGGAATTGGAATGAAGAGCTAAAAATTGGACAGGATACCCTTTTCGACGTGTACGACAAGATTTTCAATGGGAAGTTGCAAAAAAAAAAAAAAAAAAATAGTCGTTTCAAAAAAAGCACCCTAATATATATATATATGCGTCTATATATGTGTATGGAACAATATTATCAATCCTAATCGAAATTTCAAATAAATTATGATAATACTATAACGATTCCTTAATTAATTTCACGTTCATTCATTGATTTGTCAATTGGGTTTATCCAATTCTGTGCATTGCGCCTATAGATTGTACGAATACAGAATCATATACCTAGACTGTTGATGAACGTAATATGCGCGTTTGTCTAGCTGCGTTATCTGCGGCGGTGCCGCGCCTGATAAAATTGATTTTTGCGCACGTGCGCGACCGAACAGATTGATCTCGAAAGCTCGTGTTAAGTTAAAGGTGGTGTTTCACATACGTTTCTGAGTTGAAAAATCTTAAAGAGATCTGTTCATACTTATACACCGGTTTATTATATAGTTTAATATTAAATCGCCAATTGAAGACTGGAATTAATTCATTCTTCGGATTAATTGGAGCCAACAAAGACGACCTTTGATTGCCCCAATTCCCCGGACTGCAGCTTGCGCGTATAGATTTGGTAGTGGATTTTAAAATTGAACATTTAGTAAGAATGTTGACAATATATTCTTTATATTTACCCTTCTGTTATATTTTATACATTCTATTGTTTATTTTCTATTCATTAATCTTCAATATTTTCAGGATACAATAATTGATCAATTTCCCATTTGTCACGCAGCTCGTATACAATATTATTACGAATACAATAGACAACTCTGACAATTATAATTATATCGTCTCGGGGTTTATTAATTAATCAAAGCTGTTCCATGATGTGAATTTTTGGTCAATCAATGACGTGTGCAGGTTTACGTTCGCGATATCAGTCATCATCGGTTAATTGGTCAATTAACAGTGTGCATGACATGCTTTTACATCACTACTGATTACATCGCTTTAATAAATTCAAACATTGATATGCAATATTATATACTATGCGAAACGATATATATTATACGTATAAATGTGTATATTAGGTATTAATTAATTAATTAATATACAGAAACACAGATAAGATTTAATATAATATTTTTTTTTTTGTTCACATTATATATTTTAACGATTTTTTTTATTCCGATAAAATTTGATATTTCTTTTAGTTGCGAACAACCTGTAACGAAATTCCTTAACGCACATTGTGCTCGCTTATAAGAAGATTCTGCACACATTTCTCTGCGCCTACTAACACGCAACCGCATATACATAGTATTAGTATTAACACGCGCCTGCCTTTTGGCGAACCTATAAATTGCTTCCGCTATACTTCTATCGCCATTCATCTTTCTAAGCTCACAAGCCACAAGCCACAAGACACACAACTTACTTCACAGACCATAAAATATATACGTGGTTAGTATTTTCTACAGATATATATATATATGTGATTTGAAAAGATCTTTTATCGTTATATCTTTTATCTTTTTTATTTATTATACTATACGTACCCGAAAAAATTAGGCAATATTTAATACACAGATATTTAAAAAATAAATATATGACAGATTTATATATCAGTCGTTTATATCCTCGATGTTTAATATTCAAACGAAATAATATTATGCAGATCGGATATCCGGTCATTAAAATATTTCTTTTTTACTCCCTTATTATAACTCAAAGGATATATATTTATAAAAATGGTTTCATTAAATTCTTGCCATCCTATTCCTATATTTTTATTCAAATAATATTGCATTATTTTACAATATCTTAAATCTCGCAAAATTCAAAAAAAAAAAGTCATTATTCATCAAACTTCTAAATTCGTTACCTATTACTTAAAATCCATAAAAATCAATCGATCAAATACTTACATTCGACGCCCGATACGAATAACAGCACATTTCAGATTCCGGGTGAAAAAGAGCACGTTTCAAATTCCGGGTGGAAAAGAGCACGTTTCAGATTCCGAGTGAAAAAAAGCATGTTTCAGATTCCGGATGGAAAAGAACACGTTTCAGATTGAGAATGAAAAATAGCACGTTTCAGATTCACTCGAAAACTAGCACAATTCAGGCGAAGCGAATATTACTCATTAGTAAGTGTCGGGTAGGTTTATTATGAAATTGGAAATGCACAATTATGCACAAAAACTCGATTCAATTTTATCATCGAATGATTAATTCAATCTTATAATAAACCTACCTGACACTTGCTAATAAGTAATATTCGGTTCAACCTGAATTGTGATAGTTTTCGAGTGAATCCGAAACGTGCTATTTTTCATTCTCAATCTGAAACGTGTTCTTTTCCATCCGGAATCTGAAACATGCTCTTTTTCACTCGGAATCTGAAACGTGCTCTTTTCCACCCGGAATCTGAAATGTGCTCTTTTCCACCCGGAATTTGAAACGTGCTCTTTTTCACCCGGAATCTGAAACGTGATATTTTTCATTCTCAATCTGAAACGTGTTCTTTTCCATCCGGAATCTGAAACGTGTTCTTTTCCACCTGGAATCTGAAATGTGCTCTTTTCCACCCGGAATTTGAAACGTGCTCTTTTTCACCCGGAATCTGAAACGTGCTGTTATTCGCATCGGGCTTCATAGTTTCTCTTCGTTTTTAAAACTATTTTTAAAACCATTATCATACACACAATATTATTAATGATAGTGCGTCTGTGATTTTGTATGTGTTAATTTTTGGTACATGTATACCTGTAGGTATAAAGTTATACACTTAAACCGATCCATTATTATCTCAATTCGAATTATTGTATGCCATAATTGAATCAGTATATTATATTTCGTGGTCGATCATGAATTACAGTCCGTTTTGGATATACACTCTTGTAAAATTAGTATTATTAAATGGCTCGCGGATATAGCCAAGTAAAATTAATTGGCCAGTTCCTCAGCTGCTAATCGTCAATTAAGTGATCGATTTCTTGTGTGTATATACCTACTTCCGGATCTCGAATATTATAAGTCACGCGCAGAATATAATTTTATTGCTTTTTCGAAAACGAGTGTATATATTTTTAAAAATTGAAAAATATATCATAATTTTTATTATTTAAACAGAATTTCTCCTTCTTTCCAGTTCGAGAATGTCTTTCAAATTGGGGAAAGTAATGATGGTCAAAGAAAGCTCAAGGTCGATCATCTGCAACGCAGTTTCAACAATTTGTTACATAAAATTGGGCCAATTTTGGCACTGAAAAAATTTCACTATGTTTCAAACGAGGTACGTATATGCAGTAATTATTATAATTTAATGAATATTACGTGTATGAATAAATTTAGACAAAAAAAAAAAAAATGAGACAAATATCTTAACTCGGTGATAAAGTATATACAGAAAACTGCTTATATCTTCTTCTATTTACTATTGCTAATTAAAGTGGAGCAGTTACGCGCGCAAAACAATTAATCTCAAGCAATTAGAGGTAATTAACCTTACGATCTCGCCTCTTATGCTCCCCCTCAATATTTATCTCTCTCTTTCTCTTTCTCACTGGCAAAGAGTCAGACAGTAGTAATAATGGCCCCTTATGAACGTTAAAGTTATAGAAGGACAATTTTGAACCTGCGTAAAATTGAAACTAGTACTAGAGTATTATATGTACAATAGCGATCTATAACACGCGAGAAAATTGGTTCCCCGTTGGGAGAAAACGGGCCTATTAACTAACAGGTTCGACAAAACGAACCAGGAAAGCAAACAGTCGACACTGTCTAGTCTCATTGGGCATTTAATAATCCCAAGCACGCTATTCCCGGTTCGTATATGTAGTCGCTGTTTTGCTTCTGAGAAGCTATCATATTCCGACGTTTTCATCGCAGTATTCTTACCGAGTGCAAAAAATTTTTCGCGAATCTTTATATAAGCTCAAAAACTAGCAATTAATTTTTGATAAAATTCGAGGTGAAGACAAAGTACTAATTAAAAGCTTGGATCTACGTAACGAAGAGTAAAATCGACGAACAGAAGTGTAAAAATTATTCAAATTTCAAGAGGTAGGCAAATTTTTTTGGTCCTTGAAAGATTTTTTTTGGCTTGTCTGTTTTTTTTTTTTTACACTTGGTGCTTTTGATTGTGAGAAATCTGCGCAATATAGTTTATGTAATTAATAAAAGATTGAAAATTGACGGTAAGGAATTATCAAGGTGTTTATTTCAGGATATTTTTTTAGTCACTCTTTACTCAGCCCTCAATATATAAGCTGCATTCAAATATAAATAGCCGTGCAGAGCGGACGTGATTTCTGCGCAGTTCAATCTCAAATCATATACATCAATTTTTTGAACAGTGATAAAGGCTGATCAAATTATCGAAATTTGATAAAGTTTTTTTTTCAAAATCGTTAATCTACGATAAAAAAAAAATTTGAAAAAAAATTTAATTTGCTAAGATTTTTGGCTGATTTTATTCCTTCGTTGTGTTAAATCATTTTCAATCATTGTCGTAAAACTTCTGCGAAGTTCAATAAATTCGTTGAGCGTATAAAAAAATTAAATTTGTGGTAGAAAAGTGCGATAATAAAGTATTACGTAATTTCATTGAGCATCATAATCGTTCGATTATTGAATTGACGGAAGTAAAACTGAAACATTTTTTTTTTTGTTTTTTTTGTTTTTAGGGTTTTTAACACAGTAGTCAATCATGTACGGGTTAATCCTGGAAAATATGTCCGAGTATATAAAGCAAGTATACGGCGAAGATCGTTGGGAAGAAATTCGCCGACAGGCTGCCGTAGAGCAGCCAAGTTTCAGCGTACATCAGGTTTACCCTGAGACCCTGATTCCTCGTTTAGCTAAAAAAGCCATTCAGGTAAGTGACTTTGGGTATATAATAGATCTTTGAAAATTAAAAAAAATTAAAAGGAAAAGAAACAGAGGAGAACATTTCAGACATGAGAATTCCCATGCATGACTGACACATATTAGGTACTGGGCATCACAGAAAGAGAATTCTTCGATCAAATGGGTGTTCATTTCGTTGGATTCGTTGGACAGTATGGATACGACAGAGTATTATCAGTTCTTGGACGTCACGTTCGTGATTTTCTTAATGGTCTCGACAATCTTCACGAGTACCTCAAATTTTCATATCCAAGAATGCGAGCACCGTCATTTATTTGCGAGAACGAGACCCGCCACGGTAGTAATACTGATTTACTGTATATAAATAAACTACAGAGTTTTTGAAAAACTTGGAATCATACACTCAGAAAAAGGTCTCGTTGATACAACCAAAATTTCGGTTATTATATGCACAATCACATTTTTTGTTCAGTCAACCAAAATTTTTGTTGGAATAGCCAAAATTTTGGTTGTTCCAACAAGGTTTGGTTTTTCCAACAAAATTTTGGTTATCCGAACAAAATTTCTGGTTGACTGAACAAAAAATTTGATTGTGCATATAATAACTAAATTTTGGTTGTGTCAACAAGACCTTTTTCTGCGTGTACAATGGTTCGAATTTGTTTTTTTTCAAACAGGGTTGACACTTCACTACAGAAGCAAAAGACGTGGATTCGTTTACTACACCATGGGTCAGATCCGAGAAGTCGCTCGTCATTTTTACCACAAAGAAATGAGGATCGAACTCGTGCGGGAAGAGGTCCTTTTCGATACCGTACACGTCACTTTTAATTTGACATTCGATAACCGAGCTTTCACTTTTGCATCTCTTGCCATGACCCGAGAAGAAAAACATTTACCCATAGGGGCGTCAGTGCTTTTTGAGATTTTTCCGTTCTGCATTGTCTTTGGGTTTGTATGCCAAACAAAAAAAAGCCCATTGCACTTTTCTATCTCATCATCGAACCCAAAAACTCTAAAAAGAATTTTTTTTTTATCTTAGATCCGACATGGTAGTAAGAAGTATCGGAAACTCATTGATGGTAATCCTGCCTGATCTTCTTGGAAAGAAGATCACGCATTGGTTCGATCTCGTCAGACCATTGATTGCTTTCAAATTTCACACGGCAAGTGGTCTTATTTCTTGCGCTATTTTCATCCACGATCTGGTTTCATGCCCACTTACAATTATATTTCCCAACTTAATATTTTCTTCAGATTTTAAACCGAACCAACAACATTTTTGAGCTGGTAACCGTTGAACCAGTGCTGACAGAGCGTCCAGGAGATCGTAAGAGAAATGAAATAATTTTAAGCGACGAAATGGAAAATCCAGGGGATAAGACATTGAGATTAAAAGGTAGGTGATGATGGATTAAGTAGGAGTGAAGATTTCTTTACTGCTTTATATAAAACGCTAGTAGTTTTAACCCAGTTTCTCCATTTTCCCTTAGGTCAAATGATCTACATGGACAATTGGCGGATGATGATGTACCTCGGTACTCCTGTGATGCCGGATTTGAACGCTTTGATAACTACTGGGCTATATATAAACGATTTATCAATGCACGACTTTAGCAGGTGGATATTTTTGATGATATATTAAAAATTAGAACGCTCATGATTTTATTTTTCAGAGATTTGATGCTCGCTGGGACCCAGCAGTCCGTAGAATTGAAACTGGCACTCGACCAAGAACAACTTAAAAGCAAAAAGCTCGAAGAGTCGATGAGGAAGCTCGACGCTGAGATGAAACGAACTGATGAATTGCTTTACCAAATGATACCCAAACAAGTTGCTGACCGACTTAGGAACGGCGAAAGTCCTATTGAGACTTGCGAGGTAATCGATGCTGCGAAATGATAGAAATTTAATGAAAAATCATAACAAATATATGAACATTCAATATATTTTTACAGATGTTTGATGCTGTGTCGATTCTTTTCTCCGATGTTGTTAGTTTCACAGAAATATGTAGCAGAATTACTCCAATGGAAGTTGTTTCAATGCTTAATGCCATGTACTCAATATTCGATACTCTCACCGAGAGAAATCGCGTCTATAAGGTAATTTGAACATCGTTTCTAATTTTAAGGATAAAAGGAAAAGATTCGGGGAGAAAACATTAGACTCCGATTCTTACACTCAGAAAAAAGTCTTGGTGACACAACCAAAACTTGGGTTTAATTATATGCACAATCACATTTTTTGTTCAGTCAACCAAAAATTTTGTTGGAATAGCCAAAATTTTGGTTGTCCCAACTAAATTTTGGTTATCCCAACGAAATTTTTGGTTGACTGAATAAAAAATTTGATTGACTGAACAAAAAATTTGATTGTGCATATAATAACCAAATTTTGGTACAGATTTATGCAAAAAGAAATACAAAACTATATGCAGTGTCATATTCATCGATGCATGTGCAGCATTTCGAGCTTTTGGGACTTTCTTAGTTCACTTATGAGTCTGGAACAATTTTTGAGACGAATTAAACCCGCTTTTCAAGGTCGAAACCATAGGGGATGCTTACATGGTGGTTTCTGGAGCTCCAGACAAAGAGCATGATCATGCAGATCGGGTCTGTGACATGGCTTTGGATATGGTGGAGGCAATAACCGATCTGAAAGATCCATCAACAGGTTTGTTCCAAAGTTAAAAAAAATACAAAAGAGGAATGGACAATTTTAAGCCTAAATCCAATAGATTTCTTCTCCACAATTTTCGTTCACCATTTTTTTTGTTTTTTTACCCCATTTCAGGAGAACATTTACAAATTCGTGTAGGGGTACACAGCGGTGCAGTAGTGGCAGGAATCGTCGGTTTAAAAATGCCTAGATATTGTCTTTTCGGTGATTCGGTGAACACCGCGTCTCGGATGGAAGCGACGAGTGAAGCAATGCAGATCCACATCTCACAGCCAACTAAAGAGCTGCTTTCATCATCATACAAGGTCACAGAGCGTGGTGAAATTCAGGTGAAAGGTAAAGGTGGGTTTTTCAAGTTTGTTTTTTAATCCCAAAATATGAAATGATCGAATTTTGCAAAAGTACCGTTTTTTCGCTTCTCATTTCATTTATATACCCGCGCGATGATTCAGGAACGATGAAAACCTATTGGCTTGAAAAACGGGAAGAACGTTCCCAGATGACGAAGGGAATAACGATCCACGAGCCTCCCCAATGGATTAATAACCGTGCGGTAGATAAACGAATGTCTATAAGTGTCGTGAGTTCAGCAACCCGGTATGAACGTAAGGTAGAAAATTCTTCAGCGTCTGCACGGACTTCGAGAGTTTCTTCACCCGCTCCTCCGAGCACAGCATCCGGTAACGTTCCTGAAGATAGACGAATTTATTCGCCGATTACTTTCCAGGATGTTGCACGTCGGTCTGTTGCTAATTCGCCGATAAAAAGCCTCGACATAAAAGGTGACGTATATTAATTATATTTCCGGTTCTTTTTTTTTCTGAGGGAATAGTCCAGGAATTTTAGCACCGAAAATGGGTTCACTCCGCAAAAAATCCTAATAATTGATTTTTCGATTGGATTATGTCAGAGGGTGTCCCCTAAGTGTAAAACCAAGTTTGTGTCGTCCGAAACCGCGAGCGTTAGGCGCCATCTTGAAAAACGTCTTTTTGCAAATATTTCGGAAACCGTGAGTTTTACGTTAAAAATTGTAAGGACCTTTTTTGTAGAAGATAAAATTTCCCATCTTTTTTATTTAAAACTTTTTTCTCTATTGTTAATATTTGCAGAGATATAGTCGATTGAAAAAACCAAATTTTGGTTTTTGGAAAATATCTCGATAATTTGTGGAAATACGAAAAAAAATGTAAAAATTGTTTTTTCCGATCGACTATATCTCGGCAAATATTAACAATAGAGAAAAAAGATTCGAATAAAAAATATAGGGAATTTTATCTTCTACAAAAAAGGTCCTAACAATTTTTAACGTAAAACTCGCCGTTTCCGAGATATTTGCAAAAAGGCGTTTTTCAAGATAGTGGCTAACGCTCGCGGTTTCGGACGACACAAACTTGGTTTCATACTTAGGGGACACTCTCTGACATAATCCAATCGAAAAATCAATTATCACGATTTTTTGCGGAGCGAATGTCTAAAAATCCTGGACTAGAATGGAAATGGCATTTTGAAAATGATCTTTTTCGAAACACTGCGATACGATGTGAAGAAATATTTTTCCGCTTTCACGAACCCGATTGCTTTTTATTTTGGAATATATTCCGAAATTATTTCACATTTAATGAACTTTTATTCAACATATAGAACAGTGATTTGAATAAAATTATTTCCAAGGTACCATACCCCCTTTAATGCATGGGTCAATTTTTTTTTTTTGAATAATTATCTCTGGTGTATGGGAAGGTAAAAGTTTTGAGTTTCAAAAATTAATTTACATACACACCACTTAAAACAGTAAAAAAAAAAAAATGAAAAAAATGAGGGACAGAAAATGAGAAGCTTTTGTAATATTAACAACCTCTGCTTTCCTTGAACCGTTAAAAAGCTGTGCGCAATTTTAATCATCCTTTCTAATTAAATATTAACCCATGCCTTTTATTAAGAGTTTGTGATTACGAGTTTCTCAAAAAGCGAATTATTCTAGTCACAACTATCGAAAATTGTTCTCTAAAACAAAAACAAAAAACGAAAAACGAAAAAACTAAACTAACATCATTTCTCCCCTTTAAGGATCTCGTTCGAATTCAGTTGGCGCAGTGTCTGCGATTGTTCGTAATCCAGCGGACGTTTTTGGCTCTCTTTTAAGCGACACCGAGGCACACTTTCGGTTGCATAGAGACAGTGTGACTTCACCACAGTCAAAAAATTCCGAAGCTAGATCTTTGGCATCGCGTAAAAATAGCACCAAGAGTGATCGTAAGAGTACATCAACACCTGACGAAGAGGAAAGAGAACGACATTACGTTGATCACGTGCCAAATTTTGACCTTAACAATGCTGGTGGGGTATCGGGTATTCCTAGTTGTGAATTTTCTCTCATTACTGATCCTCACACTAGTGACAAACGGCATTTACCCATTAATCAAGATCAATGCTGCCCTGGTTTTGCACTTACAAAAAGTGGTAAACCTCGTCACCAAAGTAATGCCTGCAATATTCTTTAGTTCGACAATTATTTATACTACATTATATATATTTAATTGTCGTTATAATATACTCACGCGTACGTATAAGGATCAGGTTCGTAAATGTATTTCGTTTTCTGTTTATTATCGTTTTATTTCATTTTCTATATATTTTATAACTGTATAGATAGAGCATATTCGATGCCCGATTATACGAATAACAGCACATTTCAGATTCCGGGTGAAAAAGAGCACGTTCCAAATTCCGGGTTGAAAAGAGCACATTTCAGATTCCGGGTGGAAAAGAGCACGTTTCAGATTCCGAGTAAAAATGAGCATGTTTCAGATTCCGGATGGAAAAGAACACGTTTCAGATTGAGAATGAAAAATAGCACGTTTCAGATTCACTCGAAAACTATCACAATTCAGGCGAAGCAAATATTACTTATTAGCAAGTGTCAGGTAGGTTTATTGTAAGATTGAATTAATCATTCAATGATAAAATTGAATCGAGTTTTTGTGCATAATTGTGCATTTCCAATTTCATAATAAACCTAGCTGACACTTACTGATGAGTAATATTCGCTTCGCCTGAATTGTGCTAGTTTTCGAGTGAATCTGAAACGTGCTATTTTTCATTCTCAATCTGAAACGTGTTCTTTTCCATCCGGAATCTGAAACATGCTCTTTTTCACTCGGAATCTGAAACGTGCTCTTTTCCACCCGGAATCTGAAATGTGCTCTTTTCCACCCGGAATTTGAAACGTGCTCTTCTTCACCCGGAATCTGAAATGTGCTGTTATTCGTATCGGGCGTCGATGTATGCCTATTAGGGTGGTCCAAAAAAAAACATTTTTTTGTTTTTTTTTAAAGTCGTATCATCTCAAAAGTTTCGTTTGGGTATAAAACAAATTCTCCTAAAAGGGCAGCTCGATATCTCAACTCTACGAGGAGCTCAACGATTTTCCGTTTTCCCATCTAAATAACACATGAAAAATTTATTTTTTCGTTTTTTCTGCATAAAACTCCGAAAAAAAATGTTATTCCAATTTTGATGCACATATTCTTGTAGGGAATTCAATTCTCTACAAAAAAGGTCTAATAAGGTTTTCTTGTAATCTCAACAGGTTAAAAGTTATCAGGCTTTAAACCCCTGCAACTCAATTAAATTTAACCAGATATAATTTCAGAACGATTTTCAAATTTCTTCAAATGTGGAATGATTTCTGTCTAAAAATAATCTTGAACTGTCGCAAATATTTATTCATACAATCACAAATTCACAGTCTACTTATAGATTAGTAATTACAATATTTTTAAAATAATATTACGCTTTTAATTATAAATAATTATTTTTGTTACAATTATAGGATATTTTTTTCTACGATCAGCAACTACTTGTAACAGGACTAATAAATTTGGCCCCAAAAATGAGGAGCAAAAACAATATCTGTTACAAATAGTTGCTGATCATAGAAAAAAATATCCTAATTGTAACAAAAATAATTATTTATAATTAAAAGCGTAATATTATTTTAAAAATATTGTAATTACTAATCCATAAGTAGACTGTGAATTTGTGATTGTATGAATAAATATTTGCGACAGTTAGAGATTATTTTTAGACAGTTAGAAATCATTCCACATTTGAAGAAATTTGAAAATCGCTCTGAAATTATATCTGGTTAAATTTAATTGAGTTGCAGGGGTTTAAAGCCTGATAACTTGTAACCTGTTGAGATTACAAGAAAACCTTATTAGACCTTTTTCGTAGAGAATTGAATTCTCTACAAGAATATGTGCATCAAAATTGGAATAACATTTTTTTTCGGAGTTTTATGCAGAAAAAACGAAAAAATAAATTTTTCATGTGTTATTTAGATGGGAAAACGGAAAATCGTTGAGCTCCTCGTAGAGTTGAGATATCGAGCTGCCCTTTTAGGAAAATTTGTTTTATACCTAAACGAAACTTTAAGGTTTCGACTTTAAGAAAACGATAAGGAAAAAACTTTTTTTTTTTGGACCACCCTAATGCCTATAGATAATATCTTTGACTATTAGTTGTGTTGATTGAAATTGTTTTTATTTTTTATTCATTCTTTCTTTCTTTTTGAATTAGGAATCGAATCATATATATATATCGACGATTTTGCAAAACTGTTCAATTCAGTTAAGGGAATATTTATATATATCCATAGAAATTTGATATTATTTAAGAATTATTTAGGGCTGAATTGTGTGTTTGTATAATTGTATCGATATGATAATTTGTATATGTATGTCTTCTTCGTGTGTGGCGATCGCGTAACGTACTGGTTTTATAATATATAGAAACATTTTTGAACAATTAATGTTAGCCACAATTATTTCAAGCTTTGTGTACTTCGGTTGTATAACTATATATAGATGTATAAATCTTGTACACGATATAAGTATTTAAACAAAAATCAGTCAAGTCTGAAAAATGAAAAGAAAAAACAAAAAAAAAAAAAAAAAAAACTAAAAAACTAAAAAAAAAAAAACTAAAAAAAATTAAAAAAAAAAAAAACTTACAAATATGATAATATATTTTATATTCGTAATATACATCGACGTATTAGCGCAGAATATAACGTCTAAAACATTGCATATTTCCTATAAAATATATAATATACCCATATATATTATTCTCCGAGTTCCGATATAAATAATATGTATATGTAATATTCATATCATAAATCATGAGAAGTACAATATATTATACCATTTTATGGACGTGATATGATATATATATGGAGCTGTCCATGTGAACTCGACACGATTCTCCTCCCCGATTTGATTTTTAATTTTATTAACCCTTATACGATCTCCGATTTGATTTTTCAATTTTATATCTTATCAATTATCATATTCGATCTACGGAGACTCTTTGAAACTTTTTTTTAGATATTTTGAAATCAACGCTTTCGGAGCTGTGAATTTTTTTGAAATTGAAAAAAGCCCACGTTTTTGCGAAAGTGCAGGTGAGAATTCTTCTATATCATCGAAAGAATTTTTGTGATTTTTTTTTTCAGAATTAAAAAAAAAAAAGGTCCTGATTCGTTCTGAGGTTGAATAAAATTCATAACTTCGACAGCGTTGATTCAAAAAATGCAAAAAAAAAAAAAAGAAAAAAAAAAAAATTCGAAATGTTCTCCAGAGAAGGAATGATATAATGTATAAAATCAAAAATCGAATCGGAGAATGGTGAGGTTTGGAGTCGTGTCGAGTTGACGCAGACAGCCCCATATAATATTATAAAAATTGTAGTTTAAGAATCTAATTATTTTTTATATATTATATCATAAATTTTAGTGATTTTAAAATTTCAGGTAATTATATACATTATACTGTATAGTATATATCTACCAGTATAATTATTATACCACTCGCATATCTACATACATATGTTCAATACTATATGATATATTATATTGTAGTCTCCGATTTACCCATATATAGATTTTTCGAAGAACACTATACATATAATTAATTGATATCATTATCATTATTATATCATATATATAGGAAGAAGGGTGAAAAAAAAAAAAAAAAAAAACGGGCACCGTATAAGTCTAAAAATAATAATTTCATCTTAATTGAATTTTTAATGATATTCCGACGGATTTTGGGAACCAAAAATAACACAGAAAATCAAAAAAATGAATGAAATGCAAAAAAAAAAAAAAAAAAAAAAAATGGATTTATGTATAATCGTGCGATTCTATATTAGATCTTTAATCTTTGTTTAATTTGTGTAAGTAACGTAAGAAAAACTGAAACAAGTCGTATTTGAAAAAAATTAAAACGCTGCCCATTTTTTTTTTTTCCCCCCTCTTTCCTAATATATTGATTATATATCGTGACAATAATTCTGCGATATGTTTGATATATTTCATCGTATTGTATACCTATATTATATTATATATTATATATATACTAATTGACCAAAGACATTTATTCATCCTTAATCGTTATACATAATCAGTTAATCCAAGTTTAGGATTATAATGACACATGAAACGATTGTAACTACTTGTATTTAATGAGTATTAATATTCATCGCATTAAGTCCTCGGCGTTATCCTGCGATTGAAGGAATGAAAAGAAACCGTAAATGTTTAAATACGTATTTATTTATCCGCAGTATATGTACGAGTTTTAATACTCGATTTTATCTGACTATAGGTATCACATATTCTGTTTCAATTGAAAATTGCATTAAACGAATACGTATACTTATTTAATATACCTATACATTAGGGTGGTTCAAAAAAGACCTAATTTCTCAGATGTTGCTGCTCATCCGTGAATATGTTGTTTGTGATTTTGAAAAATTATTCCATTTTTTTTTTTTAGCTCTATTGGACAATATTTACTACTGCCTCAGTGAAGTTGAAATTTCGAAATTTTGCCATTTTTGGCAATTTCAAAGTTCTCAGATCAAAGCGCTCATCTGGCTACCTCTAGATTCTCATTCAATGAGCATGTTGGTTCAAGATGAGACTCGTACGATAATATTTAGTACTGCCTCGGAGACATTGGAGTTTTTTTTCAATATTTTGCGTTTTTTCGGAGATTCGATCGCCAGGTGCTGCTCATGAGACAGTTTCATCTTACCAATATAAGAAAGAAATTCAAGCAGTTTGCAGTCTGCGGGACCATTTTTACTACTGCCTCGTTGAGGGCGACTTTCCTTCAAGTAAAATTAGCAACATGAGACAGTAGTAAAAATGGTCCCACAGACTGCAAACTTCGTGTACTTCTTCCTTAAAATGATAAGAAAAGACTGTCTCATGAGCAACACCTGGCGATCGAATCTCTAAGAAAACCCCTAAATAGTGAAAAAACTTCAATGTCTCTGAGGCAGTACTAAATATTATCGTACAAGTCTCATCTTGAACCAACATCTTCATTGAATGAGAACCTAGAGGTAGCCAGATAAGGACTTTGATCTGAGAACTTTGAAATTGCCAAAAATGGCTAAATTTCAAAATTTCAACTTCACTGAGGCAGTAGTAAATATTGTCCTATAGAGCTCAAAAAAATGGAATAATTTTTCAAAATCACAAACAACATATTCACGAATGAGCAGCAACATCTGAGAAATTAGGTCTTTTTTTAACCACCCTACTATACATACATATAAATTGATATCTCAACGTCTAAATGCATCGCAGCTTTAATCGTATTTCAAATTTGTACAATAAAATACATAATAATATCTGATACGAATCAGTGGATAATTGTTAATTGTTGGCAATATTAATCATCGGGCTTAAACTTTTATTCTCATCGTTATAATTATACCAATTATTATTATTATTAATATTATATAATACATATTTAATATCATTTTATCGTGACTATATATACACATATACCTATGTTACATATTATATAAATAAATAAATAAATAAATAAATAAATTATTGTATCATGACTCGTTATAATTATTCAGTAGTATAATATAGAAAATAAATATCAATCGTTTTATCCATCAGACTCAGAAATTCCTTTCTCACGTTCCCGCCTTTTTATATTTTTAGTCTGATTGTGTTATAATAAAAAAAGAAAAGAAAAAAAAAAAAAAAAATTACACAACTTTATTTTAGTAAAAATAATTCAAATAGGTATTTAAGAAAAAAAGAACAGAAATTCACTGCAGTCTCTATATAATAAGCTTCGCCGTGTCTGACCAACGCTAGATTTTTCTACTTGCTGATGTGTAGTTCGCGTCTTTTAATCTACATCGCAATATACTAAAACGTAATAAAATTGGATTTATTTTGAATAAATAATATTTTTTGTCACCTGATTGCGGTCATTATTATTTCTTTCGTGTATTTTATTCAATTCCAATCTTCGGACAGATTAATTATCATACACAATGGCGTATAATACGTATATACGCGGTTACTATCTACACGTGTTTACTTTAATTATAACTTTCATGGAGAATTTTGTATAGTATATACCTGTAAGCTATTTCAAGGAAGATAGATATCAGGGCCGGATTTAAAGGTGTGGAGGCCCTGGGGCAACGAAGATGTGGGGGCCCCTAATTATTTTTTATACAAGATAAACAATTCTCTTTTTCACAGTATTTTAATAATTTATTGCGAGACAAATGAAATCTTTCGAACATATCGCTGCCCCCTAGCAAGAAGATCCTTATTCAGAAAAGTTGGGAATTAGATCCTTATTCGCGACGAAAACCAATAAGATCCTTATTCAGATTAATTTTCAACAAGATCCTTATTCGAGCGCGGCTGAAAAAGTTAGGTTTGCATCACTGCTTCGAATTCGAAAATCGCGGGTTCCGAACCGGGATAAAGCCCTGCACCTTCTCTATTATCTAAAAACTAATCGTACTTAACCCTTCGTAGTCACACTTCTGTAGAATCACACGGTAGTCACACTTGGGTGAAATTCACCCAGTCAATTTTCAAATGGTTGCTGTGTGAAAACTATCGGTTCGATCGGGATCAAAAAAATACTAGAAAATACTTAAAACATTCTAGAACATGTATCAAGAGTCGGTATGTCAGAATTCAAATGACAACATATTTAGAAAAAAAAAATCGTAAATAGGTCAATTTGTTCATACCTGACAAAACGCAATTTTCAAAGATTTAACAAAATTCTTGAAAAATTCATACATATTTAGAAAAATTAACAAATCAAAAAAAAAAAGTTGGGTCATCGGCTAATTTCTTGAACAGTTTTTTTTTTCCATCAATTTGTTGATAACTTTTTTGAATTATTATTATGCAAAATCAATCTCCCGAGGATTTTCTACCTACATGCTTGATTTTTTTCAGATTTTTCGCACATCGAGAAGTATTCAAAATCTTCTCTGAAACCCACGTTTAGTGGGAAGTAGGTAAAGAACCACCTTAAGTACGATTAGTTTTTAAATAATAGAGAAGATGCAGGGCTTTATCCCGGTTCGGAACCCGCGTTTTTCGAATTCGAAGCAGTGGTGCAAACCTAACTTTTTCAGCCGCGCTCGAATAAGGATCTTGTTGAAAATTAATCTGAATAAGGATCTTATTGGTTTTCGTCGCGAATAAGGATCAAATTCCCAGCTTTTCTGAATAAGGATCTAATTCCCAGCGTTTCTGAATTAGGATCTAATTCCCAACTCTTCTGAATAAGGATATTCTTGCTAGGGGGCAGCGATATGTGGATATTCTAAAATATAAAGAAACAAAATTAAATTATAATGTTGAGCAAATGGAACTTTGCGAGTTATCTGTTGCTTGTCACTTTTTTTTTTTTTTGGTTTCGGGTTCTCACCCCCTCAGTATCTCATACTATATGTCATAATGATGTACATAGTATGAATTTGAGATGGGTCGGATTCTTTTTAGAGGTTCCTCATCGAGTTTTTCTGGTTTCCATTCTTAACAAAGGAAATTTTGCGACCTTGGACATAATGCCATATATCTTTTGAGTTTTTCTTGTTAATTGCGACCACTATGCGGAGGATTATATATCTACACGATTTTTCGCACCATCATTTATTTATTTATTTATTCATTTTTTTCAATTTTTGTTTGTTCAAAGTCATTTTATAGTCATTTATTACAGAGCATAAATGAAGAAAAAAAAAAAAATTAATGATGGTGCGAAAAATCGTGTAGATATATCTGAACGATTCCCCGCATACTGGTCGCAATTAAAATGAAAAACTCAAAAGATATATGGCATTATGTCCAAGGTCGCAAAATTTCCTATGTTAAATGAATGGAAAACAGAAAAACTCGATGAGGAACCTCTAAAAAAAATCCGACATAGCTCAAATTCATACCACATTATTATGGCATATAGTATGAAGTACTGAGGGGGTGAGATCCCGAAACCAAGAAAAAAAGAAAAAAGTGACACACCCTAATGCACATGCAACGGAGAATTCATCGTGGTTGGCGGTTTTCATCAATTTTGACAGAAATACGCTTTGAAATATTTTAAATACAAAATGCCTCATTAAAGTGTAAGAACTTTTTTTTCTTTGTCAGAACTCTAGAGTGATTTTTTTCTTCAAATTTTGCATATCATTCGTTAGCAAATTTTATCTCAACATTGATGTTGTGGAGGCCCCTCTCGTGTGGAGGCCCCGGGGCTTCAGCCCCTGTTGCCCTCCCCTAAATCCGGCCCTGAATAGATATATATACAGCCACATCTGATCCTAGACCCTACAGGTATCCATAGAATGATTACGAACGTAATCAGCTTTTAAGGATATATTTTATTATCATATAGTAGATATTATATTAATTATTGACAGCAATTAATATCTTAAGCTCGTGTCTTACACTTCTGCTTAATTGATAATTTAGAAATTTCGGGGGTGGGGGAATGTTTTTTTTTTTTAATAAAATTGAAATGAAACAGGGGAAAAAAATAATAGAAAAGAGATATTATATTCAGCTATAGTAGTGCAAAGAAAAGCCAAGAAGATTTCGCGAAAGTTTTCGTCCTATACGACTTAACAGCGGATTATACTCGCATCCCTTGTACAATGGCCGTGGGCAGTCAAGGACGATAATATTTCAAGATAAGTGTCTGTGTCTGCATTGTTCGCAACAGATATCTGCACACACCAATATATATGGTATGGGAAATGCTGGCGTAGGAAGGAAATACAAATAATATAATAATTTATTGTGGATAACGTAAGGGAAAATCCTAAATTCTCAAACCCCGTAGTTTATATAATTTTTTAAAAACAAAATTTTAATCGCGTATCTGTTAGTGTCTGTATATATATTAGGGTGCTTTTTTTGAAACGACTATTTTTTTTTTTTTTTTGCAACTCCCCATTGGAAATCTTGTTGTAGACGTCGAAAAGGGAATCCTGTCCAATTTTTAGCTCTTCATTCCAATTCCAGCACTTGCGCTTTTCTTTTTAAGTTTTCCCATGCTAAAAGCATGTAAACATTACTACTTTTTCTTTCGCCGCGCAAAACTCAGCCGCATTTCAATGGATTGTTCTCATCCAAGATTCATTTTACAGAGAATTTAGTGTTCTTCAAAAGTGCCATTGGTAGTTTGGCTGTGCTTTCAACCGCTGAACCTGTGAGAGCCTTCAAAGTCGATTTTATGCATAATTCTTCTTTCTCGCTGTGGGCGAATAAACAGTTGGACTTGGAGAAAAAAGCTTCGTAACAATTTTGTAGGAAATTTATTTCTCTACAAAAAAGTCCAACGCATGAAGTCTCTCAAACCAGTATTCCAAAAGATGTAAGGACTTTGATTTTTTTAAATATAAAATTCCAACAAAATGTCAAGTTCAATATTTTTAAGTCAGCCAAACTATCTTGGGCACTTTTGAAGAACACTAAATTCTCTGTCAAATGAGTCTAGGATGAGAACAATCCATTGAAATGCGGCTGAGTTTTGCGCGGCGAAAGAAAAAGTCGTAATGTTTACATGCCTTTAGCATGGGAAAACTTAAAAAGAAAAGCGCGAGTGCTGCAATTGGAATGAAGAGCTGAAAATTGGACAGGATTCCCTTTTCGACGTCTACAACAAGATTTTCAATGGGGAGTTGCGAAAAAAAAAATAGTCGTTTCAAAAAAAGCACCCTAATATATATATATATATATATATATATATATATATATATATATATATATATATATACTACAAGCTTGACATTTGAGACGGAAACGAGCGAATTTGAGAACCTCATCCCTATTCGTCTAACGGTTTACACCCGCTTCTGCAACCAGTCTCAACCCTCACCCTCCTATTTCTTCGACCTGATACCTACTACGAGGCAGCAACAGGCGTGAAATTAACTGTGTAGCCAATAGCTAAAGCATTGCTTCGTCCACGTGGGATTTGATCCTGCGAATTTCTTTTTCATTTTAGGGAAATAGAAAGAAAGGTGAATTTCTTTCGAATATTGATTTCTCGTTCTTTCCAGACTTTCATTATCGTCTCTTTCTTAGAATATATTGCGATATAATAAAAGCGCAGGTTTTTGTATTGAACAAAAATTATCAACATTTTTATTCACCTAATCATATTTATCATAAGGCTGATAAAAATTGTACTGCAGATTATCTCTCAGCTATTCAAAGATAATTTCAAAAATTCAAAAAACCAAAAAAAAAAAAAAAATAATACTGCACTCAGAAAAAGGTCTTGTTGACACAACCAAAATTCGGTAATTATGTGCACAATCACATTTTTTTGTTCAGTCAATCAAATTTTTTGTTCAGTCAACCAAAAATTTGGCTATTCCAACAAAATTTTTGGTTGACTGAACAAAAAATGTGATTGTGCATATAATAACCCAAATTTTGGTTGTGTCAACAAGACCTTTTTCTTAGTGTGTTCTACACAGAAAAAAAGTTTAACTTGAGCCAAGAAAATTATTCTTGAATCAAGATAATTTTGCGGTCCAACAATGAAGACCGAAATTTTCTCGAGCCAAGAAAATTTTCCAAATTTTCCAAATTTTCTTGGTTCGAGAAAAATTTTGATTTGATCCGAGAAAATTTCGCTCTTCATTTTTGGACCGCAAAATTATTTTGAATCAAAGTCAACCTCTCTTTCTGTGTACTCTCCTTTCTAATTGCTATTTTAATCGGGTGCAGTTTAATCATTTCTTGACACTGTACATTGTGTGGGATGTAGGAAAGGTCACTTTCGTTCGAGGATATCAAGTTTTGTTAATCAGGAACCTAGAGGAAGATGAAAATCTTGTGGAATTCCTGGAAAGGGAAAGCTGCACTCAGAAAAATAACAACCAAAATTTGGTTATTATGTGCACAATCACATTTTTTGTTCAGTCAATCAAATTTTTTGTTCAGTCCACTAAAAATTTCGTTGGGATAACCAAAATTTTGTTGGGACAACCAAAATTTTGGCTATTCAAACAAAATTTTTGGTTGACTGAACAAAAAATGTGATTGTGCATATAATAACCCAAATTTTGATTGTGTCGACAAGACCTTTTACTGAGTGTAAGAGATTAAAAATAATTTCAAAGGGATTGGGACGGTTGTTTTATCAGTTAATTATTATCGTATACAATCTGGGAGACTTGAACAGGTGAGAAGATGGTTTTAAAATCTTGCTGCACTAATTGGTTTGAGATAACAAGACCGACGACGCGACGTGTTGCGTTGCGTTGCGGGTAAGCGAGTGATGGCTATAGGGCATAAAGGGGTATAAAATTCGTATATGTAGATTCTTCAATTATTATTATTTGCCAAGAGTCATAAATAATAAAGGAGATTACGTAGGTTGGTAGCTAAGGTATAATTGAATCAAAATAATGTAGAGGTATCATGTTATACGCTTGGCCAATCATAACTCAGGTGAAGCTATCCCAGTCCCGCGCGGTGGCTGTGCGGCGGTGTATATAAGCGTGTCATCCCTAACCGAGGGACTCATTGTACCCCAAGCCACATACTCCATACCCAACATCTGATAGCAACCTGATAACAACCGTCCAACCCTCGCAACGTCATGGTAAGCTATTGCATTCGCTTTTTAACTTTTACTTAATGCACAATGTGGAAATTTAGATTCGGTACTTTCAGTGTCATTCTATAATCACTATACAGTTTCCTAGTTTCCGGTGCCCTTCTTCCGCAGCTTCTCATTGCCTCTATCCGTTCATAGGAAGATAATTTCCTATTATTGTGTTCAAATCTTCAATTCAATAAAAATAATTATTCGAAAATGTGTCTTCTAATTTTTTGGCAAATCTTTCCAGGTCTGAGAGTGAATTTAAATTTTTTGTTTCTTCAAATTAATTTTCAAGGTGTTGAGGGATTACTAATCATTTATGTGATTCATCGTGTAGATTTTGTGAAAGGATAGTGGGATCTAATATGCCCGATTTTCAAAATAGTATCGTTAATTTATTGAAATTATTTATTTCGGTATTGATCGTTGCTCATATTATAATTTTTTTTTTTTTTTTTTTCCAGTCATTGCAATCTTTATTTCATCAGAAGCAGTTACGCACCCCCAAAACAATGTCATCTTGTGAATCTTTTAATATACCCGTTACGTTGTATAAGCGAGAAACCTGAAAGTTTGCCTAACTTTAGATTGCAGTTTCTATATTCAGGTTCCAATTTGTTACCGGTTCAAATTACAACATATCAATATGCAATTAAACTTCCGTCCACGTCATAATTGCAATGCAAAAATTGAGTGATACCTACTTACCTGCAGATTAGGGATTTTCGATTTTGGATTTTGGTAATTACCATGCATCATGTCCTTTCGCAAGTAAATCCATTAATATTTTAATTAAAAAAAAAAATTGTACGGCTTATTTAATCAAATTTTAATTAAATTCCATGAGAGACGAAAAAAACGCAAAGGAAAAAAGAAAAAATTCATTCATTCGGAGGAAAATTGAATTGAAATGATTCGGATAAGCTTACGACAAATTCTAAGTGTGCATTATTTGAAATTATTCTTCGCTTGTGATTATAACGTGAAAGTGAATAATATTTATGGTACCTATTTCGGATATATAATATAAATTAATATACTTCGCAGCATCTTTATTATCACAAGCTGCGCTGTGTGTACTGCAGCGGGGTGCAAAAAAATATTTTCCCTGCACTTGTCAATTTAGCTTCTTCGTATTAAATCTATTTATCCCAGAAAGTGACGCCTTTTCGATTTTCGCATTACTGCGCAGCATATATTTGATATACGATATAAAGGATGCATGATAATAATCCTCGAGTGTTAAAAGCATGAGCTTCTTCTCTTTCCTCTTTTCTTTGATAAGTGATATCTGATATATCCGCCATAGGAAATGATTATTGGAAAAGCGTAATATTATCGCTTAGCTAATAAAGAAATTTCGTTCGAATCTTATCCACCGTGGGTCCTTAACATACCTACTAAAATTCTGAATTTGTCTCGATGTCCTAATTTCTACACGAAGCGAAGGATCAAGGAGCTGATAGGAACATGTCCCAGGGGTGATTAAAAGGAGCTGCTTATTCTACACGATCAATTTCTCAATCGATCAATCACTTCTTGTCCTTTTACACGAACCGTCAGGTTCCTCATTCGCCCACGTCTGTATATACTATATACTGTGTGGAGTCTTGCTAATATTAGATTCCTTTTGATAATTACACGCTTTCATATATACATAACTGTAGTAATAATTCAAAGCTTTCATATATGACGAATAAGCTTCAATTTTGTCGTATAAGAGACTCGATAAAATGTATAAAATGAATGGAGGAAATATGCATTCGTGCGTTTCTCTAAGCTTCTATTTGAGAATTTTCTTCATCGACACCCACCTGTCTGCTTGAAATGTGTATCAACTAATTTGTAAGATGAATTGTGGATTTTTATTCTGTAGTATTATGAGAATGTATACGTGAAGACTTGTACCTACATATATACATATACCAGCGTCGTAATTGGGCGAGTATTCTCAGCGTTAGAAGATCACAAAGTAAATTCGACGTTAACGAGAGAAGGTGTTAGTTATACGTTACACCAGAACCGCACCGACCCTTTATCCTAACTTATCCACAGTCTTAACTCTTGAGGGTTTAACGGGTATATATATATATGGAATTCTTTCTCGTTATACCTTATTTGATTCAGTTTACGCCTGCGTCTAGTTAACCGCAGTGACCCGTTAAATTATTATTAAACTTAATTACAAGTTTCAAGGATCTTTAAGATGTGCGAATTATGTACAAAATTCAATTTCTTTGTACATTAGGGTGGTTCAAAAAATACCTAATTTCTTAGATGTTGCTGCTCATCCATGAATATGTTGTTTGTGATTTTTAAAAATTATTCCATTTTTTTTTTTAGCTCCATTGGACAATATTTATTACTGCCACAGTGAAGTTGAAATTTCGAAATTTTGCCATCTTTGGCAATTTCAAAGTTCTCAGATCAAAGCGCTCATCTGGCTACCTCGAGATTCTCATTCAATGAGCATGTTGGTTCAAGATGAGACTCGTACGATAATATTTAGTACTGCCTCGGAGACATTGGAGTTTTTTTTTCAATATTTTGCGTTTTTTCGGAGATTTGATCGCCAGGTGCTGCTCATGAGACGGTTTCATCTTACCAATATAAGGAAGAAATCCATGCAGTTTGCAGTCTGCGGGACCATTTTTACTACTGCCTCATTGTTGGCGACTTTTCTTCAAGTAAAATTAGCAACATGAGGCAGTAGTAAAAATGGTCCCACAGACCGCAAACTTCGTGTACTTCTTCCTTAAAATGGTAAGAAAAGACTGTCTCATGAGCAACACCTGGCGATCGAATCTCTAAGAAAATCCCTAAATAGTGAAAAAACTTCAATGTCTCTGAAGCAGTATTAAATATTATCGTACGAGTCTCATCTTGAACCAACATCCTCATTGAATGAGAACCTAGAGGTAGCCAGATGAGGACTTTGATCTGAGAACTTTGAAATTGCCAAAAATGGCAAAATTTCGAAATTTCAACTTCACTGAGGCAGTAGTAAATATTGTCATATAGAAAAAAAAAAAAAAAAATGGAATAATTTTTCAAAATCACAAACAACATATTCACGAATGAGCAGCACCATCTGAGAAATTAGGTATTTTTTGAACCACCCTATTGTACACCGATGTAACTAATAATAATAATATCTATTTTATATACATTAAAAATTTGAGCTATTTATTACCAGAAATTAATTTTCAAATTTTTTTTACAAATTTACAGAGCATCAACACGCTGATTTACGGGTTCATCTTCTTCACCTGTGACCAGGTCCTCGTAAAGTCGTCGGCGTTGTCTTCTCCGATACGTAGTGCAGACGACGCGGCTTCTCTACTTCTCTACAATCCATCGTCAGTTCACGATATCGAGCCATTTGAATACGCTGTAAAACGCGAAAGCGATGGAGGACTCCGAGAATCTGTGGATACCGCAGAGCGTGGACGCAGGAGGGAACATCCAGGATCATCTTATATTCGCATAGGAAGAAGCCAGGAGCAAGTTAATGGATACAATAGCGAAGCTGGTGACAGAACGGTCCGAGGAAGACCGGGCGATATAATAAGATTTGGAAGATCAAGCCTGAAGGTTCCACACCACAAAATCGACCAATTAGGTTCCGGTTTCGTAAGGCTTGGCAAGAGCGGAAGTTCCATATACACTCGTTTAGGCCGCAGCGTGGTTTCCGCCGTACCTTCAGAAGCGGAAATGGCGATTTTATGCCCGAATATATTGTTAGACGAAGACGCACGCGGCAGTGAAGACCTCCAACTTTATTTCGCAAAACTAATGTACATTTGCAACAATAATAACGGAATAAACGGCGACAGAAACGAGGATAATAATTTGCATCGGAACAATCTTGAATTTGTCGAAGTCAACGGGGATACGGTTTAGGATATCGTGAAACAAGCTTTTTAAGAAATTACCGGAATCAACGAGGAAATTATCGCACGGATTTCAAATTTTATTTTATTTTTTTTTCACCTCATTTTCTATATATCTCATTTTTGGCTGGAATTATTAATGCGAATTTAAAATCCGTGTGGTTTTTTTTTCTCTCTGCAGCATATTAAATAACTTGAAAAAGTATTATTATTATTATTATTATCAGTATATAGATTTTATCCTGAAATTATAAATTGTTCCATTTTTTTTTTTTTTTTTTAATTTTTTTTTTTTTTGAATTTTATTCATTTATATATAAAAACGGCGCTAGAAACTTTACAGTTTTGTACTTTCAATCTAAACTCTAGAGTTTAGATCTCTCTCATCCGTGGCTGGGAATATAATATGTTGACTTTTTTTTTTTTTTTTTTTTTTTTTTAATTTCATTTTTCACACGTTCGCTAATTTCCCTAAAGAGATGAAATATACATAGTACTGTGAAAAACAGCTGCGCAGTACCTATTCTACCTTCGCGAATCAGTTAACAATCAGATTAGACTATCAAATGATATTAATAATGATTAATGAATTTTAACATAATTAACGAACATCTCATTATATATTAGATTCTTACGATTATTATGTACCTATTTAGATCTGATTTCTACGGGATTATATATAACATCGTATTTTCGCTTATAGTGATTCTGTAATCATATTTAAATATATGAGTATAATATAGCATATATAGGTATAAGGGAAATAAGGGAACTGATCCTGGATAATATTCTCTGTAAATATTAACCATTTTAGAAAAAATTGTTTGTTGCGTTTAGCCGAGAATTTTTTGTTTTTTTTTTTTATTTATTTGAATTTTTTTTTTTTTTTTTTTTTTTTCTCAATACCCCGCCTTGATTTAGTCTTTAAGATTTTCATTTAAATATTTTTGTTCATTTATGTTATATATTTATAGTCGCGATGTATAATTAATATATATTTTTTAAATTAAGTTCTATTCTGAAAATCGCTTTGACTTTAATGATAAAAATATTCAAAAAAAAAAAAACAAAAAAAAAAAAAAACAAAAAAAAAAAAAAACAAAAAAAAAAAACTAATGAGGATTAGTATAAGATATTGTACATTATACACTTAAATACAATTCGTATAAACAAAATGTAAATTTATTAAGTATATATATATATACACCATTAAAAGTAAAAAAAAAAAAAAAAAAACAAACAAAAAAACAAAGTGGCTGTTGGAGCTTTTGGAGTGTTAATAATTTCACCCCTCTGCACTTTATAATTAACTATGTTATTTTTTTTTTTAATTTTCAAGATCAAACCGTGCGTGAAGCTGTAGATATACAATATGGAATTTTTTTTAAATACTTTAAAACTCCTCCACCTATACGATACGTATGTACATACGTATATAATTTATATATCTATATATATATATATATATATATATGTGTATGTCTGCAAACATATATAGGGTGAAAGCTCATAAGGTATCGATTCGAAATGGATCGTCCCAAATAGCTAATCAAATTTGAGCGCACTTGCAAGAGGTCAGGCAATGTATTTCGGTCGTTCAACTAGCCGCAGAGTGGAAGAATTTTTTTTTTTTTTTTTTACAATTATTGTAAGATTGGTTGAAGTTAATTAAATCGTAGGTGGAATGGAAATTCGTTCAGTTTTGAGCTTTATTTGCTTTATTTATATATGAAAGTAAAATAAAATTTCCTTTTTCTCTCCCAGATTTAATAATATCAAACAAATTGGATTTTCGCGTAAACAAATACTGCGACCACTGTGGGCGAGTAGGTTTATCCTTATCGGTGCGATATGTGGGAAGCATCATTCTTAATCCCGTAGAAATATATCCCGTCTATATCCATCGGCATACTTTACCTTTATACCTACCTCTGGTAATCCAATGTTATATTCTACTGACTAGAGAGTTCTTTTTTAACAAACCCTATATATTTGTACCTAATCCACTAGCAAGCTCTCCCACTCGGAAAATGTCGTAGGGATTCAGCGCAAAGTACGTGTGGCGGTCAGTACTCATTCTACACTTCACTGTGACAGCTGTTAAACATTAGTTAAAGATTTCTTTTTTTTTTTAGCTATACTTCAAATGCAGGTAAGTCACTTTAAGATATCCAAATATTCAATTTTTTTTTTTTTTTTGATTTTTTTTTTTTTTTTTTGTCGTGCGATTATACACAGGATTTAATTTCTTTTTGTTAAAGATTTCAGTTTATATCTATTTCATCCCTTAAGGATGAGTGATGACCTTGACTTTCTTCGATATCTAGACAGTAATCGATGTCAAATTTAGTTAACTGTATTTATTATTCTTGTTCAAAATTTGACTAATATATAATAAATTCAGGAGAAATATAATTTAAATATATTAGATTTTTAGAGAAATTTATTGGACGATATTTCGATGTCTTAAAACTTGGCGTGTGACTTTTTATTAACGATTTGTGACTTTTTTTTAACGATTTTTTATTTTATTTTATTTTATTTTTTACTATTTCTATAAAATTATGATATCGCATCAGTGAAAATCCCTTATTTCTATTTTACAAAGTGATTATTTGTGCTAAATCCAATGTAACTTGTTGTAATAAATGATAAGACCGTGTCGGAGTTTTGAATCTTACAAGTAATTAGGAATTACTTTTTAGAAATGATATATTCTCAAAATTCTACATTGCTGATTTGGAACATTTTCAAACGAAGAACACCGAAGGTTCAAAATTTCGAAAGCTGAAGACACGATAAAGGACAAACCTATACGAATTTTGAAATTCACGCATGTGAATAAATTCAGTGTTTAATAACTTAGGTTTTATTGATCGAATCGAAAGCAATTTTAATTTTTCGAAATCGAGTTTCAAAATTCTATCAATTATTTTATGACATCGAAGTTATCGATTGAAGTAGATAAAATAGATTCCCGTAAATAGGGTCTTGATTAGAATGAAATATTTTTTTTTGTCTTCACATCCTGAGAAAAAGACCGAAATTTTCGGATTTTCGGAGTTTTTAACTGTCTGCTCAATTTTGATGTTCGAGACTTCAACGTTTTTCAAAATTCAAAATCGTCTCAATAATGAATGCGAAATTTATACAGTTTGGAAATTTTTAAATTTGGAACTTCTACAACCCGGCACGATAATGATGATACCTTATTCGAGGGCGGGAAATAAATTCCTTTACAATGTTTAGAATTTTTTTTTCTTTTTTTTTTTTTTTCTAGGTCATAGTAATTCGGATTAGTGTAGAATATAGAGTAGATACTATATATAGGTATATGTATATTTGCCAAAGATAAAGTTACACGTGTGTATAGTAAATATATATATATAATTACTATTCTGCGTACAATATATATACTATATATATATAATATATGTATATACGACTAATCGAATAAACCCACGCGTGACATTCAGATTATGAGAAAAAGTGAAAATATTCATCGAGACATCAACAAGCTAATAACTTGCATATAATTTGATGGAATATCCATCATGAATCCGTCGGAATCACAGCAAAATCTACTCGGCACTGATGCCAGGGCTCAATCTGTAGCTTCTCTGCAACCCCCGGCCGAGTACACCCTTGGTGCTATAGAGAAACACTTTCTTTTAAGTGCCGAAAGAGGTGACTGTGCGACGGTAAAAAGGTAAAAAATAAATTTCAAAGAAAACAAAGAAAAAACCTTGAAATAATTTAAAAACTCAATAATATTCATTCACCTCCTCATGATGTTTCACGTAATCGCAGACTCCTTGAGGAGCACAAAGATCATCCGGAACAACTTAACATAGACTGTGTCGATCCGTTAAATCGATCTGCACTAATTGCTGCTATTGAAAATGAGAACATTGAATTAATCAGGCTGCTTTTAGAGCTGGGAATTCAAGTCAAGGTATGCGAGAGAAGGAAAAATAAATTAAACAAAAAAAAAAAAAAATAATAATTTGGCACAGAATGAAAAACGTTTTTTTTTTAAATATAATATAATTTTTTTTTCTTCAATTTTCCTTCTGATTTCTTATAGGACGCGCTTTTACACGCCATCAAAGAAGAATACGTCGAAGCTGTTGAAATATTGTTAGAATTTGAAGAAAGATCACACGTCCCGGGACAGCCTTACGTAAGTTATTATTATTCAATAAGTGTCGTTCTGTGAATAATTATTTTATTTTTTTATTTTTTTTTTATGCAGCTAATGCCCAATCGAATTTAACACAGATTTGATTATTTATTTTCAGAGTTGGGAAGCGGTCGATAGATCCTCGTCAAATTTTACCCCAGATATAACGCCGCTGATATTAGCAGCGCACAAAAATAATTATGAAATATTAAAAATCTTATTAGATCGAGGGGCCACTTTACCAACTCCGCACGATGCTCGGTAGGCATAAATATATACACACGTATTTAGGACGAGTCGAAATTCTGAATTTTAAATCAGCTATGTGCAACTTTCGGGGAAATATCGACGCCCGATACGAATAACAGCACATTTCAGATTCCGGGTGAAAAAGAGCACGTTTCAAATTCCGGGTGGAAAAGAGCACGTTTCAGATTCCGAGTAAAAAAGAGCATGTTTCAGATTCCGGATGGAAAAGAACACGTTTCAGATTGAGAATGAAAAATAGCACGTTTCAGATTCACTCGAAAACTAGCACAATTCAGGTTGAACCGAATATTACTTATTAGCAAGTGTCAGGTAGGTTTATTATAAGATTGAATTAATCATTCAATGATAAAATTGAATCGAGTTTTTGTGCATAATTGTGCATTTCCAATTTCATAATAAACCTACCTGACACTTACTAATGAGTAATATTCGCTTCGCCTGAATTGTGCTAGTTTTCGAGTGAATCTGAAACGTGCTATTTTTCATTCTCAATCTGAAACGTGTTCTTTTCCATCCGGAATCTGAAAAATGCTCATTTTCACCCGGAATTTGAAACGTGCTCTTTTTCACCCGGAATCTGAAATGTGCTGTTATTCGTATCGGGCGTCGATATATACTCTATAGTCTATAATATCCTCTCTGAAAAAATATTCAAGTTCGAAATTTTTACCGTTCGTGGGAAATCTCAAAATTCAAAATTTCAACTCGGCTCCGGAGGCTAAATCCTGAGAAATTAGGTTTCATCTGTAATTCTAGTATTTGTCTATTACTTATTTGTTAATGAGCGATTGAATTTCAGGTGCGGATGCGACGAATGCGTTGTTTCGAGTGAGCAGGACTCCCTGAGGCATTCTCAGTCTCGAATAAACGCTTATCGTGCATTGACATCGTCTTCTTTGATAGCATTATCATCCAGAGATCCTTTATTAACAGCATTTGAATTGTCATGGGAATTACGACGTCTGAGTCGTATGGAACAGGAATTTCGTGCGGAATACAACGTAGGCAGTCGTAGTACCTGCAGTAAACGAAAAACTGGCTTGTACCATCCATAAATAAAGCTAATTTATCCCTTATTGGACAGAATCCCCTGTATAAACAGAAAAAGAAAAAAAAGAAATAGAAAAATTTCTCTTTCAAACCCGACAGGAAATGAGAGAGCTGTGCCAAAATTTTGCCACTTCACTCCTAGACCATGCCAGGACATCCCATGAACTTGAAGTTATGCTCAACTATAATCCAACTGGAGAAAATTGGGAACCGGGAGAAAGACAGACGTTGGATCGTCTCAAACTTGCGATAAAATATAAACAGAAACAGGTGATTAGTTTTTTTTTTTTTTTCTTCTTTATTTGGTTTCATATTTCTTAAGGGGACCAGTACAGCGACTTTTCGAGAAATGATCATAGTCCGAAATCAATTTATTTCATAACCAAAGTTCATTTCACATGAAAATATTTTTCTTTTCCAAAATCATGTGTCGTAAGAATTTCAGAGCACCGTTGGACCGATTTAGGTCATCTTGGATTCATTTTCTTCAGAAAACAAATCCCCATCATGTGAATGTAGGAATTTTGAAAATTTTTCGATTTTTCCAAGTTATTTAAGAAATGAGTGATAATAATTTTTTTTGCAAATTTGGTAAATTGATCATAACTTATGACATAATTTTTTATTTTAAAATTCCTACATTCAAATGATGAGGATTTGTTTTCTGAAGAAAATGAATCCAAGATGACCTGAATCGGTCCAACGGTGCTCTAAAATCCTTACGACACATGATTTTGAAAATGAAAAATATTTTCATGTGAAATGAACTTTGGTTATGAAATAAATTGATTTTCGACTATGATAATTTCTCGAAAATTCGCTGTACTGGTCCCCTTAAACCTTTCAAACATATTTAATGATCCTTTTTATTTCATGGTGGTATTCAGTTTGTCGCTCATCCGAATGTACAGCAATTATTGGCGGCTATTTGGTACGATGGACTGCCTGGTTTTAGAAGGAAAAGTATGGTTGGACAGTTGATTGACGTGGGAAAACTCGGGGCTATGTTTCCGGTTTATAGTTCGATTTACATGTTAGCTCCTACTTCGAAGATGGGACTCTTCATGAAAAAGCCATTCGTGAAGTTCATCTGCCACTCATCCTCCTACGCTTTTTTTCTCAGTAAGTTTACCGCGAAAAGTTTATGTCGTGGTTGGATATTAAACACCGTAAAATAGAAAAGTTTCAAAATTTACATGCCCCAACGCGTGCATATATACAACTTAGAACTTACAATGAGGTTTTTCACCCTTGCAGACACTGCAATCTTCCTACAAATTTACTTGCGATTCATTTATTCATCCACTGCCTCTGCATTATATATCATATAAAATTCTATTATACAAAAGTTAAACCAGTGGAAAGAAAAGAAATTCCATTTTTCTACTTAGCAAATGGTCTTTGGTATTTTAAGATCTGAAAAAAACAAAAAAAAAAAAACTCCTAAGGGGTGATTGCGCGAGTTAAATGGAACGTGCGACTAATTGTTATCACCGCTAAAATTTTACACGAATCTCCAAAAATTGTACAAATTTTTTACTTCCTTTTATCGTAATTACAGTGCTTCTTGGTATGGCTTCTCAGAGGGTTGAATATCTGGCTATAGAATTATTCGGGAACGCTTGGATGCGGGAAATTTTAGCGGGATGGAAGCGGAGAGAACGTGGTTGTATACCAGGATTTGTGGAATCAGGGGTCATCATGTATATTATAAGTAAGTTCACCGCAATCCGTCGATCATAAAATATTTTACACATTTCGGTTTAGCAATTTCTCCAACAATTTTATTTTTCCAAGGTTTACTCTTTGGCGAAATGAAATCATTGTGGTCCGCCGGCATACTTGAATACGTCTCCGATCTATGGAACATCGTCGACTTTGTGCAAAACGTATTTTACGTATTGTGGATAAGTCTTAGATTCACAGCTTGGTTCGTTGTTCAGGTAAACCAAATATGGTTTTGTTTTGTTCATTTAGTAGGTATTCATCAACTAATTTCAATGAATTATCATTTTTTGGTTTCTTATAGAGAGAATATTGGAACGGAAGTGATCCTTGGTATCCTCGTGATCAGTGGGACGCTTTCGATCCGATGCTTCTTTCGGAGGGAGCTTTTGCCGCAGGGATGATTTTCAGGTAGGTAAACTTGATTATCATCATATTGCAAATTGTTACGAACAATAATAATTCAAATTTTTGTTTCTAGTTTCTTGAAGCTCGTTCATATATTCAGCGTAAATCCCCACCTCGGACCTCTTCAGATATCTTTGGGCAGAATGATTATCGACATCATTAAATTCTTCTTCATTTACACCCTCGTCTTGTTCGCCTTCGGCTGTGGTAACAACACTTTTTTAACGTTTACATAAAAATTAACAAATTTCAAGCTAATCTGTGAGCCCGATTTTCTCCGCCTATAGGCATGAATCAACTAATGTGGTATTACGCCGATCTTGAGAAAATGAAGTGCTATCATTTACCCAGCGGATTACCAGATTTCGATAATCAAGAAAAGGCTTGTTCCATATGGCGACGATTTGCAAAGTGAGAATCTTGTCAATATTTCGTTTATAGAACTGAAAATTGAAATTGAAACTAATTCCGATTGCGTTTTCAGTCTCTTCGAAACGTCTCAGTCTCTCTTTTGGGCAAGTTTTGGCATGGTCGATCTAATGTCCTTCGATCTTACTGGAATTAAAAGTTTCACTCGTTTCTGGGCTCTGCTTATGTTCGGTTCATATTCCGTGATAAACATTATCGTACTACTGAACATGCTCATTGCCATGATGTCAAATTCTTATCAAATCATATCTGTGAGTCTTATTTACACTCAAAATTGTAAATCGTTAATTTTTGATCTATTCATTTATCCGTTTGTTTAATTTTTTTTCATTTTAGGAAAGAGCCGACACCGAATGGAAGTTTGCTCGAAGTCACTTGTGGATGAGTTACTTCGACGATGGTGACACTGTGCCACCACCTTTCAACATGATCCCGACCAGCAAATCCTTCAACAAACTCTTGGCTTGCGGAAAGGGAGGCCGTCCAACAAGATCGATTATAGTGAGTATCGCGTTTCAGAGTTTCACACGATGCTAAAGGCAAGCCAACACCAACGGAGGAACACTTCTGACCCGGTATAGCGATAAGAAACTAGAAATTATTACCTCTCTCGTAAATGCGCATTATACCCACCTATGCGGTTACCAAACGCCACGTCATTAGATGGCTAATTTTTTGATACATTAATTAATTAACATAGTTTGGGACTAAAGAAAAAAAACCGCTTCTAAATATTTCAACAGAAAAAATCTCGAGAGAAGGCATTAGCCAGACATGACACCGTGATGCGTCTTCTAATTCGACGTTACGTAACTGCTGAGCAAAGAAAACGCGACGATTTTGGTATAACCGAAGATGATGTGATGGAAATTCGCCAGGACATATCCACTCTGCGATATGAATTAATCGACATCCTTAGACAGAATGGAATGCGAACACCGAATGTTGACAAGCAGGATGCTGCACGTGAGAAAAATGATTTAAAATCAACTGCAGATATTATGTATCAATGAATTTTTCATCCTGATACATCATATTCATTTTTCAGTTTCCGGCAAGAAGGGTAGAGTGATGGAACGACGTCTGCAAAAGGACTTCCAGATCGGAATCGTCGAGGGTATAGTCAACTCTGTTATCACTAACGAAAAGGAGCCGAAGGATGTCTTCAGCCAGATTGCTCGAGCGATTGGCAAGCGAAGTAGTGGAACAAGTAAAAAGGATTGGAACGCAGTGGTCAGACAGAATACTGTGGCTCGTGATCCGATCGGGAGTACAAACGAGGCTTACATTAGACAATCCAGAAGAAGCTTGCGCAGACATCTTTCGAACTATCCAGACTCAGATCTTGCATCTATGGACCCAGAGCGTTTGCTGGAGTATAATCCAAACTTAAGCGTAGTTTCTCCAACTACTAGAATCGCCTATGCAAAGTTCATCATGAGCCGAATAAAGAATGACGAGATTCCTGCCGAAAGTGCGGAAGGTTTGTAGAAAATTATGATGCATTAGTGCATGCAAAAAACAGTGCTGTCGAATTTACTCTATGAGCAGTGAATATAATATGGACAGCACTTTTTTTGCACTAGAAATTATCACAATTCTAGTATTGGGTACATTGGAGCAAGTGGCATTCAATGTCTATACGAGTGAATGTTACCACAATAAAATTGTGATAATTTCTACTGCAAAAAAGTGCTGTCTAAATATTTAGGTACTGCTCACAGAGTAAATTCGACAGCACTGTTTTTTGCGTGTGCGCTTTTCACGGTTCGTATTACTATATATATATGAGTTTTTGAGCATTGTTATCATTTTTATTGCACAGGAGCTGCGGCGACAAATAGTGCCAATGCATCTCAGAGGTCAAGTGTAAGAAAAAGAGGACATGATCAGCTACAGCGACAACCAACCGGAACTGCTTCCCTAGCTGGGTCTATATCGGAGTCGATCAGAAAGGGGTTGATAAAAAGCATAAGTATCGAGAAGGCTGGAGATGCAGGACCAACTCTTGAGCCAAAAGCACCGGAGCACAGGGCGCCTACTCCGATACCAGAAGATCCGGAGGAAGATGCTACAAGGAATAAGAGCAGTCCTTCACCTCCGAAGTCCAAACCCACCCCTGAAGGAGAATCTAAGCAAGAGGATAAGGACAACGATATGGAAGAGGAAATGGAAAAGAAGGAAGAGGTGCCTAAGAAGGATGCTGCCGAAGAAAAGAATTCACCACCTAAGGAAGCGAAGTCAACACCACCGAAAGAGCCGGCGCCTGCTCCGCCTAAGGAAACTGGTACGAACCAGGAACCAGAAGTTGCTATTGCTACCACAAAACTTCGAGGAAAATCGAAAGCTACTGGACAGATGATGGGCGGATGGATATAATATAATATCAATGCCTATTTCGTGTCTACGGTATATGGGTACCCATATCATTTTTAAATAGCGTATACGTATGGTAAATTGAATTTGGTTCAAAAAAAATTGTAATAGACAATTATTTATCGTTATTTGAAATGATTTATTTTAGAATTTGAACAGGTATAACACATAATGGTGAGTTATAATTAATATAGATTTGAAAATAAGATCGGAGAAAAATTCTAAATGTATTTTCACAGTTTTTCTTTTTTCAGATTTAGCTTTAATAAGCGCATATATATATATATATATATATATATATACTATAGGTACACACATTGGTATATATTTATAATATACTATATATCTAAGAAATAATTTAATTATACACGTGCCTATATTATATTACATAGTATATATATATAATATATAAATTATATATAGTTTATATTATATACTTTAATGATGATGTATGTAATTATAAACCGGAAATAGCTCAGCAGCAACCAGCATCTGCCTTCTTATTGTCGCAGCTTTCATATGATTACGCGCATATTCCGCAAGAGATTATTGACAAAAAACTCCTGTAAAAAACACAATATATTGTAAAGAAAGTATATATTAAACGATAATTTATTTCCTCATTTATAATTATTTATCAAATTAATTATAGAAAATTATTTCGCTAAATTTTATTACATTTATTATTAATCCAAAATTTTTATTCGATCAGTTGTGTTTATACTTGCAAAAGTTTAATTATAATGATTACAAAAAATCATTCAAGATTTGAGAAAAAAATTTCTCACAAACTGGGGTAAAAGTTGAAAAAAAAAAAAAAAAAAAAAATTATATAATTATAGAAACTGTATCGACAAATTAAAATTCATTAGAAAACGTTGACGGAAGCCGGGTTCAGTCTATATAGGCTTTAGGCTTCAGGCTAGGCTTCCTATACAAGCTTTGCAGTCAGATATATCTAATCGAATTATCACTTGGGAATTTGATATTGAAATTATCACGTTTGATCTCAAGACGTAATACGTGTAAGCGCGATTCAGCGGGTGTAAGGATATATTTGAGATATTGTGCCCCCATAATTGATCTTGATAAGTTTTCAATAAAATTGATTACTTAATATACTAAGCCACACTACACGGAGAGAAAAGATGAGTCGAAACGACTCATTTACTCGAGTAACATTTACTCGACTAAGCATCAAGTGAGATTGACTCGACTAACTCAGTGAATTTCACTTATGACTGAGTGAATTTTACTTATGACTGAGTGAATTTTACTTATGACTGAGTGAATTTTACTTAGTCGTGAGTGATATCAACCAAGCCGACTCAATAAATTTCACTCAGTCTGGCTTACTTAGTCTTTTAAGTGAATATTGCTTAGGTTTCAAGTGGTTCTTACTCAATATTTCTCTCCGTGTAGAGACGATAAATTGAAATTGTATATCAATTTTTAAAATTTGATCTAATGTCCTATTGCCATCTACCCAAAAGTATATGCATTAGTAAATTTGCATTTTACACAATTTTTCACATTTCTAACAAGTTGCCGTCCATAAATGACGTCACCACTCAATGGGGGGGGACATCCAAATGTGATGTCACATTTCGAAATTTCGAATTTTCACACAATATGTGCAGAAAGATTATTTGGAATATCAATAAAGGATTTTTTGCAATAATGAAAAGTTTCAAAGTTTTTTTTCTTCATCATTAAAGGGGGGGTAGATGGAAGCTTTGTGACGTCACCTCTGGGGGGGGGGGGGGAGTCCGAGCTTTGTGACTGAGTGTGACAAGGGGGGTGGGGGGTCAAAAAAGGTGAAATTCATGGTGACGTCATTTATGGACGGCCCCCAATCTTATTACCTACTAATTAATTAACATGCAACGAGATCTCTACAACTTACCTATGGATAGGAGCTTTTTCTTTGCTTTCAACTGCAGGCTTGTTCTTCTTTCCCCTGTTAGCCTTTTTGTCTTCCTATAATAAAAAAGAATTCAAAATGTAGAACGTGTTAATAAACTAGAACGATATTTGTCGTGCAAAAAAAAAAAAAAAAAAAAAAACAGAGAAATAACACTGTAACTATGGTATATATAATCAATTCACCAATAATAGATAGACTATTATGAATTACCTCAATTAATTCTCCGACCAGCAATTTTTTTAGATCACTCATCGCTTCCGACGAGTGACCAAAATCGTTGAAGGCTCTGGTGGCATCCTTGCCTGCGTATTCTGTTATTAATTCACCACCTCCAGGATGCTGTAATAAATAAATTTAGTAAATTAAATTAAATTAATCATGTGTCAATGTTACCGTGTCATAGGTATATAAATGATCGCAGGGATACTATATAATTAAATCAAGTTGCCTGTTATAGTCTTAGACGTGACGTGGCTGACCCCTACGACTCTGACTACTGGGAATATATATATATTTATATAGTTTTCTTTTTCTTTAGTTTGAAAAAAAGGTTAACGTGCTTTTGTTACACACATTTTGCACGTAGACACCTAATTGATATGCTATCAGTCTTTGTACTATTGAAACTTATCGTAGTAGTGCACGTCATAAATTGATGAGTCGATAGTATCAGATAAATCGCATTGTGTCTTACGTCTGTAGTAATATCTGATGTCAAATATTTCGCAAGTAACATATAGGTATGCCTATATAATATGTATATTAGACCGATTGAAAAAAATTGATTGTCTTTTTTTCCCAAAGCCACATGTTCAATAGTTGTGGGGAGAGGAAGTAAGACGCCAGTTAAAATTTGAGCCCTTAATATTGATATTTAGGGGTTGCTGAACGCAATTTTTCATTTTCTATTTGATTGACATGGGAATTTTTTTTTTTTTTTATAATTATTCCTGAATTTTGTAAGCTCAGTAACGAAGCAATGTACATAATGGTCCGATACATATTTTTATAGGAAATTTAATGCTCTACAAAAATGGTCTCTTGTAATTTTTTGATAACTCAATTTTTTCTTTTTGTTATTCAAGGTTGAAGTTGAATTTTGAACTTGAATAACTTTCGAAAGAGTTTATAGTTATCGAAAAATTATAGGAGACTTTTTTTGTAGAGCAATCAATTTCCTACAAAATATGTATCGGACCGAAAAAAATGCATAGGAAATTACATGAAACTAAGGATTTAAGGAATATTGACAAATTCATTAAGCGGAGTAGGTATAAATGTAGAGAGAAGTGAAAATTCTACAAAATCTCGTATATTGTCTCATTGACGATCATTGGAATCATTTTAATCTACGAATAAGGAAATTGAATGAATTTATTCATGTAACATACTGATGAAAATCACTTCTATGTATATTTTCTCCGAATGAAACCTGGTTGAAAAGATAAACATAATAAAATTTTTTCAACATGTGCATGTAATAGGCCCTTTTTCTTGCATGTAAAACGAATAGAAAATCGCCCATTTCTAGCGTGGATTTCATTACCTCCCTAGGGAGGTAATGGATCTATTGCTACCTTCCAAGAGACGGTTTCGAAGGTTTTCAAATATTTCGACATTTTGAAAATTTACAAAAATTTCCATAAATTTCCATAAATTTCCATAAATTTCCATAAATTTTCATAAATTTCCAAATTTTCCAAAGTTTCCAAAATCATTGGAAATTGCCAAAATTTTCGTCGTACATGCGCGAAAAAGGGCCTATATACATGCACTCGTTGAAAAAATTACGGTGTACAATGTACTATTACGTACCTTTTCTATTTCGTCTGTTACATCGTAGACCTTGTCATTGACAATTATCCATACTCGAGATCCATTACTTCCATCATACTTTGAGACATCTTCGAGAGAGAACTTCTTCACAGCTTCCGTCATTCTGAAGACTAGATTGATTCTACGCAGATCGTAGCAACTAAGGCTTCGATTGTTAAGTTCACCTGTATTTATAGATTAAATTTTTGCAAATGTGGGGTGAAGAGCTGTAATCAATTAGCGAAAGATAATCCTGATAAAATAATATCAACCTGTGCAATCTATTTCCCGGTGAACACATGCGGTCTGCTGCCACATGACTATAGGGGAGACCGGTGTCGGTTGTAACAGGGTGTCAATTGTAACAGTGGACATTACGCCGCCATCTTGCGGATAATCTCTACACGGAGAAAAGAGTATAGCAAATTTCCTCAAACTAATATAGTAATGGTGGGATATACCTTCCAATATGACGATCATTCCTATACTTTATACCAAATGTCACCATGCATATAGGAATATTTCTATTATATATGGTGACATTTGGTATAAAGTATATTAATGATCGTCATATTGGAAGGTATATCCTACCATTACTATATTAGTTTGAGGAAATTTGCTATACACTTTTCTCCGTGTAATCTTTTTAGATGTATGTATAGCAACATTCGGCGGGCTTTTGTTGAACAACATTTTGCGAAATTTTCGGACATATTTTCTGTGCTGTGTCCATTTGTGTCCATTTATCGGTTTTTTGCACCCGTAAGTAAATCTTTTCGTTTCACTATGCTTTCGGTTAATGTAGTAAACCATGGATGGTTTTTATAATTGACTTAGTGTATATTAAACTACGATGCTTCGACTTCAATTGTTGTGTATTAGGATTTGGAAGTCACGAGTTTTAGTGTAGAATTTCCATTTTTCTACATAAAATCGTCGCTGGTGTCAATTGTAACACGTCAATTAAAGAAGCAACGACAAATGGCGTCAATGCATTAAGTGCAAGAAATGGGCACATATTGGTTGCACTGACTGTAGTGCATTATTCATATATGCGCTGAATGTTCAGAAGATTATTTGTTTAATTTGTTATTGAATTTTCGTGTTTTATTAAATCATACGAAAAAAGTGTACCCCCTTTACGTTAATGTTAATTTTTTATAAATTTTCCTATTTTATCAACAATATAAAATAGTTTATACAAAATTAGATAAATATTTTTCCTGCGGTTATATCGCAATGACCTGCGTTACAATTGACACCTCACTGGTGTCAATTGTAACACGTGTAGCAACATCCGTTATGGATTTTTCTTGACTATACTAACGAAAATTTCGAACTAAAAAAATCGAACTAGTAAGAGTTAGATGTGAGTGAACTTAGGTTAAAAAAATCAGTCACAAAATATCGATATTAAGCGAAAAAAAAATTAGTTTGTAAAAATTGTTACAATCGACACCGGTCTCCCCTACATGAATAATATAACAGAATGTAATGTGTGTGTAATCATTTTTTCGTTGCATTTGACGTTGGTGTTATTAATTATTTCTTAATTACCGAAAAAAAAAAAAGATGTAGCCTCATTACATGAGAATAATTATTATGCTAGTTATTTATTCTTTCGTGTACTTATGTTATATTGATTATTTTACGTACGTAAAATTGGGGTCATGTAACATATCAATAATTAATTGATAAAATATCGAATCTTATTAGAGTGACGTAAACTCGCGATAAAAAATCATCTGTTCTGCCATATCTAAAAAATTACACAATATCCGTGCGTTTAGATCATTTATGATAGTCAAGTTCACGTGTCAGATTTAAAGAATGATACGCAAACGCAATTATCTTGACAATTAATATCCTGTACCATAAGTATTATCGACGATTTATAAGAATCACAATGATTTGCTAGTTTCGAGAGCAGACTGAGGTTTTTTTCTCTTTTTTTTTTTTTTCTTTTCCATCACTTGACACTTGTAGGTGAATAATAAATATATACTATACAGGGGAGATCCGGGTAATATGGGCCACTCGAAAAAAAAAGTGCGTAAGGATGATTACTCTAAATGAGCTTTTTTTTAAATTTTTTAGTTGAAATAATTGCAAATATGATATTTCTTTTTTTCTCGAATTCATATAGGTGTCAATTATTTTGCCCCGGTCTCTCCTAAACGAATGTAATTACTGAATAAATCAGATGTAAAATAAAATAAAAGGTTTGCCATGTATGTATTTTGTCAACTTTTTATTATTTACATAATTCACATTGTATGGGTCAAGAAATATTATAAGGAGGTGCCCATGAAGGGGTCAAAATATAAAATTTGTTTTAGACATTGAGATAAAAGATACTTGCAGATAATGGTGAGTGTATTATATACTTGAGAAATAATTTAATCATACATATATACAGGGTGAGTTTTCTCAGGGGTCGGGAGAGGGTGTGGCTTAAATCGATTGAGACTCCGCCTCCACCCCGGAGAAAACTCACCCTGTATACTAGTTACATAGTCTAAATTTATCATTTAAACAGCACGCAGCAGCAACCGCAGCATCTGTCTTCTTCCAGCAGCTTTTCTGTTTACGTGCACATCCCGCACGAGATTTTTGACAAAAAGCTCCTGCAAAACACACAGTATAATATAAAGTACGATAATTCGATCGTTTATTCGTCACGGTGATCCGCAAAAGCTTTTATTTGTATATTGATTATCAGTATTTCGGTCAAGACTGAAAAGAATATTTTCTACCAAAATGGGGTCAACATTGGAATAAGTTAGTAGGCGAATAAAATATGTTCATTACAGAACTGAGAGAAAATCTACTTTCATTTGGTGGTTTCGACACATTTTCGGTATAGGCTTTGAAGACATATATATAACGTAATCCTAATCAGATTGTGACGCGAAAACTGTGTATTGATAGATTATCAGGTTTCGATTTTGAGCCATAAATGTGTATACTATATCCTATACGTGCGAATTTGTTACAGATAATGTCGTCGCATTCGTATGTTCTCTATAGTATAAAATAGATTAGATAAAGATCTGCCACACTATAACAACAATAATTGGTGACCCACTATTTGCTCGCATTTTTTTAAGTATGTTTCCCGGTTCGTTTCACACTCCTTAAAAACTGATCAAAAGCCAAATTGATATTCATCCGCAATACAAGATAATAACATTCAGGTCTTCAAAAGTATTTTGGCCGTCCCATGCACTTTCAACAATCGTTGGTACCTTTTTTTTTTGTAATGCTTTATTCTGAGTTAGATTTTTCTTGTAATTTATTCATCCATTATTCGCCATATCGTATCATATTATACATAACACACCGTTAGAAATAAAATGTTCCAGGAGGTCCATTATAATTTTTATGTTGATTTCAACACTTTTTTCAGTTGAAACAACAGAAAAATTCGTCGTTTAAGTGAAAATAATGTTGTTTTGACTAAAAAAAGTGTTGAAATTGAAATAAAAATGATAGTGGACCTCCTGGGACATTATTTTTTTTTCAAATTTTTCCAACAGTGCACGTGAATGAAGCACCTATACCCGTACCTATGTACTAAAAACTAAAATTGAATTACTTTTTACAACAGCAACAGACACGAGATGGACAACTTACTTTTCAGAAGAAGCTGCTTCTGAGCTTTGAGCAGGTTTATTCTTTTTCGTTTTATTAGCCGCTTTGTCTTCCTAAAAATAATAAATCAAAATGTGCATACATACTGATGAAGAACGATGTCAATTGATATATAAAGGCAAAAAAAAAAAAAAAAAATTGTAATTCATAATTAATTACAGGCAATGCAATGGTTAATTTCTGAATTACCTCAATCAACTCTCCAATCGTTGCACCTTTCACATAGCTTTGTGCGTCTGAAGAGTGACCTACGTTGTTGAAGGCTTTGGTAGCATCCTTACCTGCATATTCCATTATCGCGTCACGACCACCTGGATGCTAGAATCAATAAATATACACGATATTGACTCAAACATTGATCACGTTTCGAAGCTATCTACAGTCTACACGATTATAGGGATATAGAATTATAGACGAGACAGACAAATTTTATATTTTAATCCAAAGATCGATTAGGAGATTAAATAAAGCATGTATGATGGCGAGAGATTATACCCGCTGAACATGACACATTAAGGTGACGTTACATTCGGTCAGAAGTTTTGCCTAATTGCAACCTTCCGTGATAAACGTTCAAGAGATAATTCGCAAACGTTTCGACGTAATATCCTATTTGCAACATCTGTGGACTACATCAAAGACATTGCATCTTGGCAGTTATAAAGTAAATTTGTGGTGTCATTAAAGAAACGTTTCAAGACATATCCGAAATGTTTTACATGTAACGTTGGATTTTGAACGTGGAAGAATATTTGAAATCGGTCGCATACGTCACGTCACTGACACGTTTTCTTTGCAATATTTTGGGAATGTTACATATTGAACATTCGATTGGAAATATTTGATAACGTAAGAAAAACGTTACGTTCGTGATGTTACCAAAACATTCTGGTGTCAACGTTCTGTCAATATTTTATTTCCTAGGTTTAGTCAGCACCATCAAGTAACGTTAACCCCTTAAGCGGCATATGGCGCATATTCGTTCCGTGCACTCAGCGTAAAATTTTTTTCTTGCCGCTCAAGGGGTTAACAAAATACAAAACGTTACGTACGTGATGTTGCCGAAATTTTCTGTTTAAACATTTTATCAATGTTTTGAGTGAAACATTTACTTTTCATCCTAATGAAATAAAATACATTGGAAAGATGGTATACGATCTTGCTGAAAAATGCTTTTTGTAACATATGTAGCATTTTATGCGGTACCTACGTGTAGTTGTGAACATAAATGTTGTCACGCTTCTCTTGCCATCTTCTGCAAATATTTTACATGATACATTAAGGTGAAAACATATTAAAATGTTCGACATAATTACAAGATTGTTATGCATGTAATGTTGCTGAAACATTTTACTCTCAACGATTCGTCAACGTTCGATGGGGAACATTTGTACGTCAGTGCCGCAGTGATTAGTACCGCCTCATACCGATAGATGCTTCAAAGCCTGCCTGTCTCTCGCAAGTAAATCTATGCCCAGTTGACTAGAAGTATGCATCGCCAATTCACCCTGGCACTCTCAGTTCCCGAGTCAGCCCACATGCTTAACCAAATGTGTTTCTTTTAATTGATTTGATTACTGCAGCACATATACATTATACATGCATTCTGTCAGTATTTATGATAGTTTGCAATATAACACTTATAACGTTGCATGAAGGTTTCTGTTTTTCAAATTATCCGTGCGATCTGCCATTCAGGTTGCCGAATTATTCGATAACAGTGTTCGAATCAGAACGTTACATCCATGTAGCGAAACGGTTACGAATGGAATGTCCCATGTGGGACATCGCTCAAGTAGAACATTTTTTATTCCAGAGAAGTTATCTACATGTTTCCGGAACAAACGTTCCGTCACGTCTGTTTTGTAATTTATTGTGTTGTATAAATGTGGCAGCAACGTTCCAAATGAGACGTTTCAAATAGCAGGTCACTGCGAAAGTTACTTTCAGTTACTGGGATGTCTTCAAACGTTGCAAATGAAAAGTTCTGTAGGAAACGTAAACGAGGTAGGACATTCATGGTTACCGAAATGTTTTATGGATGTTAGCGAGACATTGTAGTAAATGTCACACTGCCGTGATGCTGTGTTACAGAAACATCTCGGCAACACAATTTTGTTTAGCGGGTAATGATGTTTGATTACAGTTCGGAATTGAATAGAAATAATATAGAAATATGAAAGCAATATTTAAGGGGACCAGTACAGCGACTTTTCGAGAAATTATCATAGTCCGAAATCAATTTATTGCATAACCAAAGTTCATTTCACATCAAAATATTTTTCTTTTTCAAAATCATGTGTCGTAAGGATTTCAGAGCACCGTTCGACCGATTCAGGTCATCTTGGATTCATTTTCTTTAGAAAACAAATCCTCATCATGTGAATGTTGGAATTTTGAAAAATTTTCGTTTTGGCCAAGTTATTTAAGATATGAGTGATAATAATTTTTGCAAATTTGGTAAATTGATCATAACTTATGACATAATTTTTTATTTTAAAATTCCTACATTCACATGATGAGGATTTGTTTTCTGAAGAAAATGAATCCAAGATGACCTGAATCGGTCCAACGGTGCTCTAAAATCCTTACGACACATGATTTTGAAAAAGAAAAATATTTTCATGTGAAATGAACTCTGGTTATGAAATAAATTGATTTCGGACTATGATGATTTCTCGAAAAGTCAGTTGCCTAAAATTAGGCGCAGCGTCTGACTTTACGTCTGTATATTTTCCATTCATTATCTTTGCGGAGTTGAAGTTTATTGAAAAAAAAAGTCTCGTCTAATCTAAGTATGAAATGTTCCGCATTTTGGAGTAGTATCGCTTATTGCACCGTCATAATTGATTGTATAACTTTTAGATAACTTATCGAAGTATAGGTATACCTGTATGTACCTAATACCCAAGACTCAGATATCGAAAATAATATGGCGACTAAAATATGTTGATATAATTGAGTCATTACTCATGAACGTGATGCAAGTCAAAAATATTTGGGCGTTAACATATTATGACTAACAATCTCGTGACTAACGATAATATGAATATCTATAGTATAATTAATTGTGTAGAACTGTAGAGGGTAAAATTATATAGTATAGTATAATTTTGTAACACTTTCACTGTATTACACAGTTTTAAGGAAGTGTGTGACACATGTTTCCTTTCTATATACGGAAGTATCGCGGATCACACTTCCATCCGATTAATCATTTGAATTAGTCATGTACAACTTTGTGAGGAAATAATATGATCATTTATTTATGACAATTGAAGTTTATTTAAAGCTCCTAATTTATTTATGTATTATTTTTTTATATACCTGGTCCAGTTGATCTGTTACATCGATCACTTTATCCTTGATTACTATCCATACTCTAGATCCACTACTTCCATCACGTTTTGAAACATCCTCAAGGGAGTATTTTGCAATCGTTCCCGTCATTGTTAGATAATTTTCGATGCGACAAGTACTACAACAGAATGACGCTTTTATCATATAATTCACCTGTATTTATAGATGTACCATGTATGTATACCTACTTTTCGCCGGTGTTTCTGATATCTCTTAACAATTTGTAAAAGATAATCTTGATAATAATACATTAAGCTGTGTGTCATAAAATTTAAAAAATTCGCAATTCTACTTATTTTGTCATCTAATACGTGTGTATACTACATACAACATTGGGGAATTTTTTTTATATAGCTACGACATACTATTCTCTATTGTAATATTAGAAGGTGATTCATAAGAATAGGATAATTATTGAGGATAAATATAGGAACATATATTTTATGTGAATTACAACCATATGTATCGTTATAATATATAAACTAATCGACGTTACAGTTTATTTTGTTGAACTTAAAGCTCGACGTTATGAAGACTTCGAAGTATATCTCTTCGTTGTATAATTTGATTCAAAAATTTTTTTTTTTACTACATCTCACAGAATACTGTAATTGACTAATGTCAGATATTCAATATACTGTTATATCAAGTCAGCTGAGATGTGGTATCTCGGTAGTTTCACCATATCTATATCAAGAATCAAGATACGTGGTGTAGATTATAAATAGGTTGATATGATTGTATAAGGAATGGATTTTCCGTTTAGAATCCTGAGAATTCGTTATTTGCGTGTAGACAAGTTTATATATATATATATTTGTGGGAATTTTACGAAAATATTGCACATTTATAATTCTCATTTCAGTTATTTTTATTTTATCTTATAAACCTATACGTACTCGCATCGCAATACACTTGTATCTATATTTTAATATTTATTCATATAGCTAATTATAATGAAAAATCAATTTTTATATACAATATAAACCAGTTAAATAAAATAAATTGATTGATTCAATATTTTTTTTAACCATTTTCTATATTACATCGAATGAAAATTCATTCATTCTGTAATTAAAACAATATTATTCTTCTAAATCCATTTTACATCGTAATACAAATTCCAAGAAAACTATCAATACTTTTCAATTTACGGATTGAAATACGATATTTAGCTGTACTATAAATCCTGTATTCTATATCTAATCATATTTTTCATTAAACTACAATACAAACAATCTAAATTCGATGTTATAGAATATAGTACGTGTGTCGTTCTTATCCTCATGTTTGAAATTTGAATCAACACATGGCACTCTAGCGTATGCGCGCTGCAACTCTGAACATAACCTATCAGAAAATTTTTTGACGTTTCTAAACAGTTCCAAAAAGTGAACGTATAACATCAATTATCTCCGTAATAGATTGTATAAGACAAAAAAATGAAAACAAAATAAATATAATGTGTAATAAAAATGTTTGAAAATCGTTTATAATTTTAATAAAAATTTACGAACATACTATATTTATATCTTCACTATATTATAATCATTGTTATTCAAAACCAAATCGAAAGTTCTGTTCAATTTTTTTTTATAGTTGTTCAGTCAGCGATATGTAAACTTTATAAAAAAATTGTCTTACACATACCTACGTTATTTATTTATTTATTTATTTAATTAATTTATTTATTCATTCATTTTTTTACATCATTAAACTGACTAAAGGAGAAATTCTCTTTGTAATAATGTGAGTAGTATAAGATGCATGTGTGCATATTATATAGAAATGTCAAAAATAGCTTATATTGTCTATCTTCTTTTATTAATAGAATATATTTGAACTTTGTTTTTGGAAAAATTTATCAGGGAGGTAGTAGATCAAGGTCAAGAGACGTTAAATAAAACCGAAGATTTGGTAGACCTTGCCGACAATAATCAATCTTCAAAAAAGCATCCTGCCCCATTATCGCCAATTCAAATAGCTTCTACGTCTGAAACAAAAGCTTCGACGACAACAATAACAACAACAACAATAACAATAGATCCGAAAAACACACAGATCAGAATAGTTAAAGGGACTAAAAAGATGAGGATTGATTCAGGGGATTCTAGTCATACAAGCGATAATAAAAAAGGTTCCATATATTGCAATGATAGTGAACTTTTATTTTCTTCCATCATTACATTACATTAGTTTTAAATAAAATTAATATTATTATTATTGCAGACTTAAAGGACGACGAAAGTATAGAAGCCAAGGTCGTAAGGTCGTTCAAAAGATCTTGCGAATTGTGGTCGATGGAAGATAAGAATACTTTTTTTAAAGCTGTTAACGAATATGGAAAAGACTTCGACGCTCTACAAAGCTTCTTTTTAAATCAAGGAAAGAAAAAGGGCGTAGCTGATAATACAATTAAAAATAAGGAACAGATACGACATTTTTATTACAGAACTTGGCACAAGATTTCTAAACATTTGAAATTTTCTGAAGGTTTATTTCTCCCTTGTTTCTTCATTATTATTATTATTATTATTATAGTGTTTACAAGTTATCAACGATATGCATTTGATTTATATGTTTTTTCAACGTTCTCTCTATTCCAGATGTTAAAAAAGCATCCCAGGAATTATACGGGCTTATAAACTACGGCGAATTGAGACGAAAATTGCCTAGAATACACGAAAAAGTACATTTGAAATTAAACGAATTGGTTTATTGGGGGTCGACGCAAGTTAGACTAAGGGGAAAAACTATGAGAATTAAAACACCAATTTGTAGAACTTTGAGGAAATTAAATCAGCTCGAAGGTATAAAGCTGATTTTTCCTAACAGGAAATGTTCTACAAATATTAAATCAGTTTTTTTATTCACCTCATAATTATATTATATAATATTTTCATTTATACAGAATTTAAGAACTTTCTGTTTCTTATAAGGAAACAATTCTTCCTTCAGAAGCTTGAAAGTAACACAGTTTTTTCAAAAACTAACTTTAAAGTGTAGAAACGAACGCAATACTCTTCAAATTGTTAATTCAAGAATTTAAATCGACGCTTAACTCGTTTTGTCCTTTTATCTATCTACTCAACTCTGATTCAGTTTTCTTCTATTTGACTAAAATTTAATACCATCACCTCAGATTGGCAAGAAGAGATAAAGCTCCCATCGAGAGTGAGCATAGAATTACGTCCAGGAAATAATTTGGCTTGGTGGCAAGTCCAGGCTGCAGCAATGAACCCGAGAGTTCGTGCTCTGGTTCCAATACAACGTCGTTTATCAACGTTATTAACATTTTTACAGCAGCGTTGGCGCCCTGCAAAATACAAGAGCGTATCCTTGCGATCAGCGCGATGTAGTATAGTCGATGATATATAGCTAGCTTGGTATTATTAGTTTACAAGCGAATAAATGCCCTTAAATTATAGCTAGTGTTCGATGATCGATAGCCAACCAGGCGGAAACGTTAAGGATTCAAGACTGTTGCGTGTCGCTCCTTCGGAAGGATGTAAAATCTCTTTACCCACAGTAAACCTTGGCGAATATCTGACCAGCGATAGCGTCAGCTTAAATAGTTACGAAAAACGATTAGGACTGAAGGGATCTAAGCTTGAACTTCTCGGATCTGTACAATATCTCAAAGGCGTTGGTAGGAAAGGAATCAAGAGAAATAGAACTGACAAAAGATTGTCGACTAGGACAGAAGACCAGGCGCCTCAGCCCACAGATAATAACAGCGACGTTGACTTAACGGATTCAACTTTGCTGGATAAAACTTTGTTCGGAAGTGATCGAACCGTTCCAGAACACCCAAATGAACCGAACAGATTCCCAGGCAGGGAAAATGTGCCTAGAATAAGACTAGGGTGGAATAATGAAGAGGCGAACACCATCACAGTTGGAGATCTCTATCTCATGGTATAGAATAAATTCAATAAATAAATTTTTATCTCCGATTAGATAAAAGAGAACTTTATTTTTTCATTCTTTTATTCTTTCGCAGTTCGGACGAGACTCTAAAATAATTTTAGAGTATTGGTGGGACCCACCAAATCGAGATTCTCAAATACTGGGTACGGAGAAACCGAAATCAATCAGCACATCATACGACGATACGCTATCTTTAGCGTTACAGAAATTATTATCTATAGCAAAGCATAGCTATGGAACGAGTAAAGTAAGCCTCTATAAAAGTTGTCGGTCATTAAAATAAAATGTACAATAACATATTATATACTATGCAAGTTTCTTTGAACTCTTATGTTTTATTTTCTTTTTCTTTTTTTCTAGGGATACGAAAACAATTCGGGGAGCAATGAAACTGTTGTTTCTTCTCGCATTCTATCTACCAAGGATTCGACCTTCAGACAGCCCCTGATTCCACAACCTTTCCACAAGATTGGTCCTTCGGATTCTTTCAAATCTCAATTGGATGTGAGAGCTGGATATTCGCTATATTTAGTCATGAAAATTTTTTGCCAACCGATTGAAAATTTGATCACAAAATCTATCGCCTTTGTGATTGAAATTATTTGTCAGGGAGTCGGTGATGGATTTTTAGGCAAAAAAAAATTTCGCAATATGAAAAAAAAAAAGAAGAAAAAAAAATGGAAAAGTTTCCTTAAATCCACATTCGGTTTTAGCATCATATGGCGAGAGGCTTCCGTTTGGGAATTGATAAAACCGCGCTGTCGTTCCTGTTAAACCGCGTAACTTCCGGTAAACTTATTTTTCCGTATCTCCTTACCGACTTCCGTGACGATTAGAGCTAGTGGCATTGGAAAAAAATAAAATGAGGAAAAAGTGGAAACAATTAATTCGTTGCACAATTATAATACTCAACGATTGAAAAATGAAATCAAATCCGAGTTCATTGCAAATAATGAATATTTATTTCATATTTTGTTATAAATTTCAGAAATTCAAATACCGGTATGGAAAAAGAGCGAGAACAGTCAGACAGAAGAATCTAGTTCAACGAGTTCTGCCTATGCAGATATCGAAGCAATCTGCTAATGACGTAACGGGAAATTTTACTCAAGAAGAATCATCGGTACATCAGATTCTAGGGACAATTAACAACGACGAACAGAAAAATTCAGACGATCAAGAAAGTGAAGAAGCTAATACTGATACCAAGAGAAAACATTTCCTCGGTGTTTTGTCCGATGATGTTCAAGCAAAACCCTGCAATTCTATTATCACCAGTGCTACTCAGATTCTCAAAGAAGGAGAACAGCAGTGGCTTAATAGCGAGGTGCTTAATTCAATTGTGATACAATCATTAACATTATCATTCTGAATCTTTCTTATCTAAGTTTTCTCCTTTTCTTTCAGGTCGCTGATTTTTCACTCAGCAGTTTTTTGGGACAACTTGATTCGCCTGTTAAAATATCTCAGCAAAGTCAGGCTGGAGGTCATATCGTTGAAGATAGTCGACCTGCGTCTGATGTAAATGAATTTTACGTCTTTTACATTTAATCAGGATAATCGATATGCATTTTTCAAGGATCATAGAATCTACAACTCTATAAAATAGTATAAAAATATATCATCGAAATTTTATTTCTGGCTTTCTGGTTTCAAGCCAACTTCAAATTTCAAATTTTGGAAATACTACACACCGTGTTTTTTGTATTCAATAAATCTTATTTTCTGTTCTTTTATTTTGCGAACAGAAATATTCGATGTAAAACTGTAGGATGCAAAAAAAAAAAGGGTAAAAAAAAAAGTCAATAATTTTGAAAAAAAAAAAATACTTAATAAGACAAAACATACGTTGTATAACAGTTGAGGCGGGTCTAATTTACAATTCAAATAATATATATATTTATGCAAACGCGCTAGTCAGGTAAAGTTGAACGGGAATACCGTGATTCTCTGAGATTTCTAGTGATTCATGACCTGATTGCTAATGTCAATAGGTTCGTGAACTGTTTTGCAAATAAGTACCTATATATCGAAGCGATATCAAACGTTGGGATATACTATATTGATTAAATAAATAAATGATAAAATGATAAATAATATGTAGTGATGTTGAAGAAAATTCTTTACGTTAATCAATTATTGCATATATATCATGATAATATTGTGATGTTACATTATTGTGTTTATGTTTTACAGGTGGTTTCACAGATGCAGGGACTTATGGGAGAAAACAGCGTCGATTATCTCGCTAAGTTCGCCAATCTTGCATCGCAAATAGCTTACGATGAGCATAAGAATATAAATAAATAAATAAATAAATAAGTTTTTTCTCTTTTTTTTTTTTTTTTTTCTTTTCTTTTCTTTTCTTCTAAATATATGATAAACGTGACTCATGTGTTTGAATAAAGCTTTCTTTTTATCATCAAACTCGGGTTTTTTTTTTATTTAAAAATATCTGATAAAGTCAAGATTACTGGTACACACACAGTTCTAAAATAGAATATACAAACTATACAGAGAAAAAAAAAAAAAAAAAAAAAAAGTTCTGCTTAAGGAAAATAAATTTAAGCCGCGTATTGGATTCTTGGAAATTACGTTATGTATATGATTTCAAAAGAGCGATTCGAGATCAACCATATGTATATGTATACATGTATACTTATTTGTGTGTATGTATGTGTTAAATTCGGTTTCTTAAACCGGTTTTATGCTAAATTTTTACTGTGTCAAAACAATCGCTTTGATCGTCGTAAATATTATATCGAATTAAAAATATCTGGGTATTCTTTTTAACTATGAAAATTTATCAACATTATTTATATAAGGATAGAGAAATGAAAAAAGAGAGGACCGGAAAATTGAAATATGAAAATAAATGAAACGACGATTAGTTCCTTTATTTATTTATTTATTTTTTTCATATAAATAAAATTGAACTAAAATTTAAATACAGGGAACTTGAAGTATATTACATCAATTTCAATTTCAATTTCAATTTCAATTTCAATTTCATTTTTTTTTTCTTTTTTTTTTCAGAATAAATTCCCCGTGTTATAACAATGAAAAATTATCGAGATTGAAGAACGTGGCCCAGTTACCGTAAATTATAAAGATAAAAAGAAAACTAGTTTCATTGACGTCATTTGGGTCCATAATACGTAGGAGCAAGATAGCGTGACGTCTTAGGTATATTGGATACAAGACGTAGAATTCAATCGGCTATTTTTAAATAAAATTTATTCAGTTATCAGGGCCTGAGGATTAAAATGCGATTGATATATTTTTTTTTTTTTTCCTTCTTATTTCTTATCGGTGTTATTATTTAGGCAGAATCTTTCCGAAACAGATATATCACTTCTTTTGAAATAATTCAAAATTTTTCTGTTTACTCGTTATATATGAATTGTAAACCGGATCTTAAAGCATTGTAAATAATATATTTTTGAAATTTATTCAACCTTCCTCCCCCCCCCCCCCCCCCCCCTTTTATGTAACAAGATCTCTAGGTATCCTGTTCTTTGGTGTTGAGAACACGTTGCATTATGACCCTGAATGAAAATCGTAAGTATGTACATACCTACATTGTACATATTCCGGAATTTACAAGAGGAAACTACAGTCCGAGTTCAAGTTCATTAATCAGTACACAGTAATTTTTTTTTATATTTAATTTAGTCTTTCAATAGGTATAATTTATATTTATAGTATGTAGCTTGTTTACTCTATACGATACCTGACCAGACTTCCAAAAATTAAACACAGATTGGGGAGTCATTCACTTATTCATTATAGATTTAATATTACGTACAGTACAGTTCGAAAAAAAAAAAAATAAATAAATAAATAAAATCATAATCAATATTCAAATTTTCTAAAAGTATAAACTACAAGCTTCGTGATTTATATTTTTGACCATTTTTTTTTTTCTTCCACATCTTTTTGAGATTCTGAAAAAATAAACTGTAGACAAAATTTGGGAACAGAATTTTAGAGCGGAAAGACTAAATTTCGAACTGCTCTTCGTTAAGGCAGATCCCTAGCCGCCCAACTCCTTTTGGTCGAAATGTGTCACATTTCGATTATCATCCGAGCCCAGGCGTCAAAAACACAAAAAAGGCCAACTTAGCGCAAATTCTATTTCAATTCCGAACACATACGTCCAAAAAAATGTTCGTTTCGTGCGAAAATAGAGTCTACAGATGGTTTTTACATTGTTAAAAAATTATTCGAAATCGATTTCCTCGGCGAACAATGTAAAAACCATCTGTAGACTCTATTTTAGCACGAAACGAATATTTTTTTGGACGTATGTGTTCGGAATTGAAATAGAATTTGCTCTAATTTGGCCTTTTTTTTGCCTTTTTGACGCCTGGGCTCGGATAATAATCGAAATGTGACACATTTCGACCAAAAGGAGGTGGGCGACTAGGGATGGGCCATTAATTTCACAAAGTTGTGGACTGTATAAGAAGATGGAGATGCAATATGCCCGGTTTTTAGACGTTTTTAGATGCATCGTTTGTTTCTACAGCCTATAACTTGGTGTAAAAAAAAAAAAAAAAAAAAAAAAAAAAAATGATAAAATAATTTTGAAAAGCTCAATTTGAAGCTTGTTTTTTTTTTTTTTTTTTTCTTTGAATCGCTTTTTTCTAACTCGACTTTCTACGATTCTTAATATCGCGGTATTTCTAATATAAAAAAAATTCGAGACAAGTGATATGATGATGCGGATGTATTTTTTCAAATCTTTTCACATAAGTCATTCATAAAATATATATGATTAAAAATAGTGCGGAATTCTCATTAATTAAGTTAATGAGCTCTGTACGCAGAATTAGGATACGATATAGTGGAGGGGAGCTAAAGAATTGCGAATTAAATAAGATTTTTCCTCGTTGACGCGCTATATACATACGTGCATGCGGCTAATATAAGTAGCGACCATGGGTCTGCGGTTTCAAGAATACGTCTGACTGATTCATACTTGATAAAAACCACGCTATCCCACAACTCTGACCAATCAGAATTTAACAAATATATGCGACGTCGGTATATATCTATAGAAAATTAATTTCGATATCATTTCTTTTATTGCGATTGAAAATAAATAAAAAATAAATAAATATATTTATATTATATATTTATATATCATTCAAAGTTATGAAACTAATATAATCGCAATGATTTATTAAAGAAATTAAGACCATCGGAACTACACATCATGTTTTTTTCCTTATTTATATGTATATCGAAAATAATTAATTTTTATAATTTGATAAAAACTGTTTTTCATACCGTCACAGCTAATATTATGTTTCAATGATTTGGGTACAATAAAACCTTGAATATTGATAATATTGACTGGGGGAGCAATAATAAAATAGATGATATACTTAAATGGTTTATTATATTGATTTCATTTTTTATTCTTCACAAAAATACAGTATTTGTAAGATGTTCAATTAGGCTCGATAATATGGGTATATACATACATACCTACAGCGGAAGTTCAAGAATTAAATTTCGATAAAAAAAATTCTTGTTCAGATAAACGTATATATATATATTTGTTCGAATATTTTTCCTCGTTGTAATTTAAACTGAATTAGATAAGGATGCAGGCTTATAATTATGAGAATATACATATATTTTATTGTGGAGGTAATAAGTAATAGGTTGAAATTTATTTTCCAAATACATATGATAATATATTGCATTCATCCTGCAGTTTTCAATTCCTTTCAGATATATTAGGAAAAAAACCCAAATTTAAATGGACCGCTCGATTAATCGACTGCAGTTTCTTCAAGGAAATAAAATTAAAATACAATAAATATAATTTGCATAAATAAAACGATACAATGACTCGAATATTTTACTTGATAACTTGTTTGCAAACAGAAAAATACTTCGTGTAAAGTGAAAGTTGGACGATTCCTATACACATACATAAAGACACATTCGATCTATATTTCGCATCGCGGATACTATATATGCTTTTGAAAAAACTTTTTACATGAGTCCCAATTAGTGTTTCTATTCTTTGAAAAATCAACCCGAGAACATAAAAACGTAGATTTATCTCAAATATCTTGAATTTCAGGATATAGTATTATAGCGAGCGATGGCCTCGAATGGTGAAAAAAACCGCATGATGCACCGTTTCCCCATTTCTTAAATCATTCAAATATATTCTATACGGTTTATATTCTGTTGTATTCGCAGCTGATATTATGTACTTATTATTTTTCCAGGTGAAATAAAAAAAAAAATTCCAATCTATAAATTACCAGATTTAATTTTTAATTAATATAATGATATTATTTACATCTATACATACATATATGCATGCATAGGTAAATAAACTGCAGTGACCTTCAAATAAAAAAAAAAAAAAAAAAAAAAAAACAAACACCACGTTGCAAAAATATGCGCAGCGAGAAAACCGCGCATCAGTTTAGTTCGTCCTTTTAATGTAAGGTCAAAAAAAAGGAGTGATAAAATGCGAAAGGAGTCAACGTGCTCAGTGAATATATACAATATAATATATAAGTAATAACATCCATATGATTAATATATATATATTAGATCGGTTCAAAAAAATAGACTATTCTTTTTTTTTTCAATTTTTGCATTGAAATACTTTCGAGGGGGGTGAAAAAAGATGCCTGTTAAAAGCGGAGCTCTTAATATTAAGATTTAGAGGTCGCTCATCGCGGATTTCTATTTTCCATTTGAATAGCATAGGAAATTTTTTTTTTTTTTTTTATATATAATTTTGTAGCTCACAAACCAATGAACAAATCCAAATGACTCAAACATATTTTCATAGGAAATTGAACACTCTACAAAAAGCTTCTCTTATCATTTTTTGATAAATTGACTCCTTCCAAAGTTATTCAAGCTCAAATTTCAATTTATAGTTGAGTTAACTATTTTTTTTTTTTTTTTTGTGATTTTTTTTCCACAATGATAGATACATTTTTTAGAGTATTCAAACCCCTATCAAAATATGTAAGAGTCATTTGGATTTGTTCATTGGTTTGTGAGCTACGAAATTCTGAAAAAAAAAAAAAAAATTCCTATGCTATTTAAATGGAAAATAGAAATCCGCGATGAGCGACCTCTAAATCTTAATATTAAGGCCCATCCCTAGTCGCCCACCTCCTTTTGGCGAAATGTGTCACATTTTGATTATTATCCGAGCCCAGGCGTCAAAAACGCAAAAAAGGCCAACTTAGCGCAAATTCTATTTCAATTCCGAACACATACGTCTAAAAAAGTTTTCGTTTCGTGTGAAAATAGAGTCTAAAAATCGATTTTACATTGTGTCGAATTCGTAAACATTCGAATTCGTAAACATATATATATATATATATATACTTAAGTGTATATAAGTAGATGTATAGCCATATAAAATAATGAAACAAGTCGTGTTATATATATTATTGTCGGTTTGGCTCGATCTATTGTATATATATATATCTACAAGCGCGTAGGTATATAGGTATCCTTCGCCGAATTCGACAAACTACTTCTGCGTTATGATTCATGCGAGCAGGTATCTCCCACCTGTATAATAATACGCGCATCATATAGTTTAAATGATGAACCTTGCGCAGGCCCACTACAAGACTACAAAGGTTTTTGTTTCCCAATCTTTTATATCGTACGATTCTCATTCCCCGTTTAACGTTGCATATATATACACGATATCACCATAAGGTATATAGATACATATAATATGTATGTACACATACATGCATAACACGTTCAACCTGTTTAAGATCTGTGACGTCAATGCCTCGCGGTTAAACAGCAGAACATGGTATATAGAGAAACTGCGTCACTGATTCCGCATTTTAACCATAAGTTGCGGTTATATACATTTATAACCGATATTTTCCTGTATATATATATATTAGAAATGCATTATTATATATCTGCCATATATATATATATATATAAGTTATATATGTAATCTCGTTGGATTTATATAACTATATTAAATTATATATCGCGTCACTAATGCCATAAGGTCGTAAGCGCCAAAAAATTATTTTTTTTTGCGGATATGCCCAAACGATGTGATATGGCATGAAAAAGATTTTGGCACCAAAAAAAAAAAAAACGAATTTTTTTTTTTTTGGCGCTCACGATCTTGTGGCATTAGTGACGCGATATTATATCATATCATATATTGGGTCTGTCTATATTATCTATATGACATTATTTTATTCCCACCTATATGGTATAGATGCTTTGATATGGTGAAAGATTTATGCGCATTTTTCTATACATGAAGGATTCTTTCTCAAGTGTGCCACCCATTTTCATCGTGGTCTCAAATTAATTTCGTTACTTCCTCCAATGATTACCCTCCTTTTCAGGAGTTTTGCTGAATTTTTGCAGATTTTTAGCACTGGCAGGAGCGTAGATATATGAAATATCTGGATAATCTATTTATTTTACGTATTTATGAATTACTGATAATGAAAGAAAAATCAAAATACATGAAAGTTATGTTTTTTCATCAGCTTTCCAGTAAAAATATTTTCAATTTTAATAGAATGACAGTTAGGGCTAAAAATGCCAAAAAACCCAGAAAAAATGCGAAAAAAGGTGGTTTCAAGTTTTCGGGCCGCTTTGATTTTGATGAAAAAATTCGAGAAAGACTCTCTCATTGCTCAGAGTTTACTGTGTAAATCTTATTATGGGACCGCCATCCTTCCTAAAGCGTTCCAAGTTGTCATACGAACAAAAACAATCATTGGGCTATCTTCGGATGTTTTCTTCTTAGGAAGGAGTGGCGGTCCCATAATAAAATTTACAGAGTAAACTCTGAGCAATGAGAGACTCTTTCTCGAATTTTTTCATCAAAATCAAAGCGGCCCGAAAACTTGAAACCACCTTTTTTCGCATTTTTTCTGGGTTTTTTGGCATTTTTAGCCCTAACTGTCATTCTATTAAAATTGAAAATATTTTTACTGGAAAGCTGATGAAAAAACATAACTTTCATGTATTTTGATTTTCCTTTCATTATCAGTAATTTATAAATACGTAAAATAAACAGATTATCCAGATATTTCGTATATCTCAGTGCTAAAAATCTGCAAAAATTCAGCAAAACTCCTAAAAAGTAGGGTAATCATTGGAGGAAATAATCAAATTAATTCGAGACCACGACGAAAATGGGTGGCCCACTTGAGAAAGAATCCTTCACATACGTCTGTTATAACATAGGTATGCCAGCTATAAAACAATTACTTGTATATAGGATTCATTATCGCATAATTATAGAATCATCGGTGTATACAGTGTATAATAATGAATGTTGAATAAATCGGCTAGAATCTAGTATTAATCCAATGAAATTGATATACAAGAAAATGATAGAACTGTGTATAGGTATAATTTGTACGTTCAAACAAGTTGCGTGTTGTTTTTGTTTTTTTGTATATAGAAAAAAAAAAAAGAAAAAAAAAAAAACGAAAAGGTTTAATTTATTGAAAATAAAAATATATAATATTCAACTTATAACGATATACGAATATATACGTTACAGTACCTATTAAAAATCGTTTAGCGTTTATATATATACAACATAGCGTAACTATATACAGTATATAACGATAATTATCGCAGTGAAATATAAATTTATCAATGGGTTATTCCCGCAACTGGAACTGAACGCTGGGTTGGCAATATGAATGGCGTTATATGATTAATTATAATAAATGAGCATTATATACATTCACATTCATTAATTAATAAGGGACGTGATGAACAGCTCGTATCACGGAGAAAAGTGTATAGCAAATTTTCTCAAACTAATATAGTAATGGTGGGATATACCTTCCAATATGACGATCATTAATATACTTTATACCAAATGTCACCATATATAATATAAATATTCCTATATGCATGGTGACATTTGGTATAAAGTATAGGAATGATCGTCATATTGGAAGGTATATCCCACCATTACTATATTAGTTTGAGGAAATTTGCTATACACTTTTCTCCGTGTATACACGCTCGTTACCGAAAAGTATATAATTCGAGATTTATGATCCACCTACATACCTGAGAACTTCTCTAATATCGTATTATACTATAAATGTAGTACAAATGATTATTTCTTTTTGGTCGAAATGTGTTACATTTCGATTATTATCCGAGCCCAGACGTAAAAAACACAAAAAAGGCCAACTTAGCGCAAATTCTATTTCAATTCCGAACACATAGGTCAAAAAAAAAATGTTCGTTTCGTGTGAAAATAGAGTCTACAGATGGTTTTTACATTGTTCACCGAGGAAATCGAATTCGAATAATTTTTTAACAATGTAAAAACCATATGTAGACTCTATTTTCGCATGAAACGAACATTTTTTTCGACATATGTGTTCGGAAATGAAATAGAATTTGCGCTAAGTTGGCCTTTTTTGCCTTTTTTACGCCTGGGCTCAGATAATAATCGAAATGTGACACATTTCGACCAAAAGGAGGTGGGCGACTAGGGATGAGCCTTAACTTGATTCAAGACAATTTTGCGGTCCAAAAATGAAGACCGAAATTTCGGTCTTCATTTTTGTAACGCAAAATTATCTTGAATCTAGTCAACCTTTCTTTCTGTGCATAGTACGTATTATTAATAAAATGTATTACGAATTATAACAATGGAAATAAATAATTTTTTATTGATAAAACTGCATTAATTTTTTCGTAATTTCCTCGCAGCCTGCAGCAGCAGCAGCAGCAGTAGCATGCAGCGATATTATAGTTAAGTGTGCGATATAGTATATAGATACTTATATACTATTTATAAGTTGATTTTTAGTTGCGTCATTCGCGTGCCTGATGCAGTTGAGTCCTGAACGTTTTGATTGGACGGATAGAGGAGCGGGAATTCCCGGAGCGGTTAGGTGCGCCAAAACCTGTCAACTTTCCTCAATCCGGAGTAGTGCTCGCCAGCTCTTAAGTGCGTGAGGTCCTCTTATAGCTAGAGAAGTATACGGTTTCGTATATATTAAAGAGTTTAGTTATAGTCAATAAACGCGAGTTGATATAAATACTTTCGACAGTCGATACAGATCTTATATTCATACATTGAAATTATTATTAATAAGGGAAACAGAGAGAGAGAGAGAGAGAGAAAGAAAGATAAAAATAAAAAACGATTTTATAAACATGAAGCTCGAAATGGAAGATGATGAAAAATATTCGGGTAAAATAAACGGGACTATGCCACATCGTTTATTTAATTATAATTATAATATCAACATACCGAATATCAACGACGATACAGTTGATTTCTGTGTTAATAATACCATTTCTCGCGTAAGTATAGATTTTTTTAAATATCATATATATAATATATTTCTACGGTTTAAGTGTATTACGTGTTTAGTTAGTATTTAGAATAATTTGTATAGCGACATCATCTATATTATTGACAAGAATTTGTTCCTTCAAATCTTATTATACAAGTACGGAATTTAACGCGCGGGCTTTTTAATTCTTTTTTTTTTTGAAATTTAAAAACGCTAAGCGCGCGTCGGCGCGTAGAGTTATGGAGCAAGTAGAGTTGGGCGTACCTACGCGGCCGCAGCAGCTAGTAGTAACGTCCCTCGTGGCCAGACGAAGCGCGAGGGATTCTTCAACGTAATGCATTTAGTAGATACAGCGTCGGCTTGCGATTTCGTCTTCTTTTGAGTGTTTTTTTTTTTCCTTTTTTTTTTTTTTTTTACAAAAAATTGAAGTTTATGGAACCATTTTTTAGTTAATAAATGATGTTTTGCTAATTACAATAAAAACATGATACCATAAATTAATATTTCTTTGAAAGTATATTTAAATTTGTTCAATTTCGATTCAAAACCCTTATTTTATTTATAATCATAACTGTTACATACAGGTCGATTCTCATTGTGAATTCTACGACGAAGACCAGAGACCCATGCTGTTGAATTTGGATCATCAAAATAAAAGAAGAGGCCCGTTTTCGGGTTTTAATTATTGTGACGACGAACCACCGTACAAAAGATCATTTTTACGTTAGTATCTTTGTTGTTAATTGATTGATATCGCGTAATGCCTAATGCCATAAGGTCGTATAAGCGCCAAAAAAAAAAAAAAAAAATTCGTATTTTTGGTGGCAAAATCTTTTTCATGCAATATAACATCATTTGGGCATATCTGCAAAAAAAATTATTTTTTGGCGTTTACCACCCTATGGCATTAGTGACGCGAATTATTATTCCTTCTTGTTATCGATGAAATATATATGACATATTATTATAACATCTATATTCATTTGTTTACGCATAGGTAGTGACGAAGAAGAAGAAGAAACAGATCTCCAAGGGTGGAGAATGAAACCAATAGAAGAATGGCAAAGAGGAGATACGAAAAACTGGCTCCTTTTTACTGGTATTCAAATAGGCCATTCCTATGGCAATATGTCACCTGCTCTTGCCATGCCAGGGAAAGACCTTCTCCAACTGACAAGACACGAATTCGCCAGTTATGATCGACTTTTTGGAGAAAAGCTGTTTGATATGTTACACGTTGGACGCGACTCGCAAGATTTTTGTAAGTTTTATAATTATACTTATATCGCTGCACCGTTCACGGAATAGCAATTTTATAAAGAAAATACAACAGCTATTCGTTAATTTAAAATTTAAATAACAATATTAATTTTAATTTTATTAAATACATAAACTAACTAGTTTCGTAATTATTGTTTCACAGTGCCTTCGTTCGATACTTTGAAATCATTTTCTGATGATGAAACGTCGGTAGGGAGCGGCAACAATTACTCTGGTAATTATTACACATATTATTATGAATTTATATAAATAACGATGAAAAGTGTCGTAATTTCATTCTCATAATTAATCAAGCATTTGTTTTAATCAATGTTGTGTGTTTTTTTTTTTTAATTTTAGATGGCGATTCTGGGCACAGTGGAGATCTGATGAAAAAACGACCGCCTGGAAGGCCTCGGATCCTAGATCCAAAGAAAAAAGTTGGTGAGTGTCAATCTGCTGGGTCTTAGGAGATTTTGACTTCAAATTACGACCCTATAGGGTCTTTTATGACTCTAATTCATTATTTCTATATCTTTTTTTCTTTTTTTTTTATAGTCAAAGTGAAGCTTTGGGAATTCGTGAGGAACTTATTACTCAACCCTAAGTATTGCCCGCTATGGATATGCTGGGAAGATTACGAAAAGAGAAGATTTCGTTTCGTCCAAAGTAACAACGTCGCCAAATTATGGGGAGAACGTAAAAACAACAAGCAGATGACCTACGAAAAATTCAGTCGTGCGATGAGGTAAATTTTGAGTTAAATTTTTCCAAATTTTGCAAGTGCACGTGTATATTTAAATAATAGGTATATGAAATTTGATGATTTTTATCTAATTATTATCATTATGTGCAGATACTACTACCCGAAACATATATTCGAGGCTGTTCCCGGTCGTCGATTGGTTTATGACTTCGGTGAGAAGGCTACAGGACTAGAAACTGATAATCCAAATTTTGATCCCAACTACTACCAGAGCAAAGTGCGATCGCGATTATAATATTGCAAGAGAACTGAGAAGTTGCGAAGTTGATTAATTCTATATGCCATATATTCAAAACTTGGATGGGTACGTGAAATCTCTATATAATGTAAATAGCATCTTTTTTCGCTCCATTTATCATAAACACACAACATATTATACATATTATACTATTCAGCATGTCTATTTTTTATTCGATAATTTAAATATAGTATATATATTAGGGTGTGCCAAAAAACTAAAATTAGTAACTAAAATTAGTAACGAAATTAGGCAGTTCTAAATATCAATATTAAGAGCTCATATTTGGCTGAGATATTCTATTTGAGATGCTCTACCGGAATGTTGATGTGCGTTTGAATTTTTTTTTTTTTTTTTTTTTTTTTTTTTGCACACCCTAATATAAATATATATATATATTTATGATAAACATACGATAGGTTTACGAACATCGACACAGTCATGAATCTCGGTATTATGTATGCATGATATAATATACCATAAGCATAGCCAAAAAATAGAATATATATGTATTATATATATTTAAATATATACGTTATCTCACAGGTGTGCTATATGTAACCGTGTGCATGTTGGTAGCTGGAAAATGAGCTCATACTATATATAAATTGTTATGCATATATTACTATACATATGTATTAACAATAATCACTATTAGGCTACCAAATCTCAGATGTATACTCATCTGTGCAAAAATTTAAGGTCCTCAATTTATGATATTATGAGAATAAGTTATACAGATAAGATAAATATATCAATGAATTCTTACATAGGCCATGACATTAGAAATTAAATTAGAATGTAAAATATTTTTGATTTATATAATTGCACGCGAAAGTGCATTTAAGTATTTATTGCTTTTTTGTTTTCTTATACCTTTTGTTTCCATGATAATAAATATTATATAGATATTTAAAGGCATTAATTCATGAGCTCTGAAAAGAAGGATAACGCTCAATTTCTTTGAAATTTCAAAGAAAAAAGTACTTTTAACAATTCCACTTAATTCTGTTAAGAAACATATATAGTATATATATAATATATAAGAGAATTATAAATACGATATTTAATTCAGGACAAACTGATTTTTTGTCATTTATTGGCTTGAGCGATGATCATACATTGATTTATACTTGAAAATATACACTGTATGTTATAATATAGGTATAGAAAAAAAGTAGGGGAGACAGGGGCTAGAATTAACAGGGGGACGGTTGTACCATCGCGTTTATCTCCTTGAGTATGAAAGATAAATGAATGATTCCAACGCGAGAATGACTGTTGGAGTCTAACAGTCATTCTCGCGTTGCAACCATTCATTTATCTTTCGTACTTAAGGAGATAAACGCGATGTTAAAACTTACCCCTGTTAATTCTAGCCCCTGTCTCCCCTACTCAAGATCTCGCATGATCCGATCGGATTATAAGTATTTTTTATTGAAAATTCTATAACAAGTACTTTATATTAACGTAAGAAAAACCTAACTTTAATGTGTTACTTAGTAATTTATAATTGTTTCTAGAATATATAATAAGATAATCGTTATTTATACGATATAAGTATACATATAGTATATAATATTAGGTAAAACTTTTATAATTTTAAAAGTATTTGATAGATTTACTTTTACTGTATTTCGGAGTTCTAGCCAAATATGAGGTTCAACTCTATTAGATATGAGGATGTAATAGTTTTTATACATTGTTACATTTGTCGTTATTAAAATATTATGAAACAAATCATATATTTCAGGAAAGAGCTGTTTCATTTGCCACATGAACAAAAATAAAAAAAAAATAGAATGCCCAGACAGCATCAAAGTCCAAAGATATCCATAACACATCTATGGGACGTCGGTATGTCCATAGGACATCCATAGGATATATTTTGAAAATTGATGCTGTCTGGGTGCAGCCCTTGAGGGGTTCAAATGATGAGGTATCTCTTCATAAGGAAGATGAAGTTTCATGGGTTTTAACTTATATATTATTGGCAGGCTTTATTCCTTGGATGCGCAGAATTGATATAGAGCATGTTCCTCGGCTCTGATTGACTTGTCAATTTTCTGCGAAGGCGACAGATTTGGAAACTGATAATTCTAACTTTGAGTGAAATCTGTGATCCACAAGACCAAAAGTTAGAAATCGCACACTGTGATCTCAACCACAATTATGGCAGAGTGATAAGGTTGAAAATTCAAATAAAGTATAAGCATAATCTTCTAAGTGACCACTTGCATGATTTTCGTTAAATTAGATAAAATTTTCATGGTGTGAATCGGAATGCAAATTCACTCTATTTAGAACCCACACAGCACCCAATATTGTAGTAACATTGCAGCAATATTGCAATATTGCAGCAATATTGGAGCAATATGAGCAATATTGCTGCAATATTGGGTGCTGTGTAGGAATTTTGAACCAATCACCCAGCCTGAGTAGAAACGTGTAGGTACCTACACGGAAAAAAGTGTGCTGTTGAATTCACTATGTGAGTAGTGAGTATATGGACAGCATTTTTTTTTTTTTTTTGCAGTAGAAATGACAACAATTGTGGTAACACTTGTTCATATAGACATTGAAGGCCACTTGCTCCGATGTACCAAATACTAGAATATTGTATGGTGATTTCTAGTGCAAAAAATTACTGTCCATATACTTACTACTCACATAGTGAATTCAACAGCACATTTCTTTCCTTGTAGCCATTAACATGTAATCCACGTAGATCGCAATCATTCAGTAGGTACGTGGTTTGCCTTCCTCGCTGTAAACATATACACAGATCCTGCACCGTTGGCTGCATTCTGATTTGGAGTTACTTGGTGATTAGTCGATTTGTGTGATTTTAGATAGTATTTCCCGTAGTTGCTCAGGTACTTCCATATCGCGTGACTAAAAGCAGAAGGGCGTATACGCCGTTATACGCCCTTTTAGCACGTACCTGCTAAAAGGGCGTATAAAAATTAAAAATTACGTAAAACGGTGTCAACGTGATAGCCTATGAGAAATATGCATCTAAAATTATGATTGTATATTTTTGTCGTGCCTAAAGGCAAAAGGGCGCATATGCGTCGAGATACGCCCTTATTGCACGTAGAGTTTTCAAGATCTTTACAAATGCCTAAAAGCAAAAGGGCGTATACGCCCTTTTATGCCTTTTTGGCATTTTCTTGTTATAAAGGCATCTGAAAATGTTTCAATCATGAAAACGACTGTAAATATTAAAGCGTACGTAAAATATGCACCCAATACTATGACTGAGTAAGTATTTTTGCCACGGCTAGAAATTGAAAAAAAATGATAGGTACAGGCGTTAATGCACTTGGAGAATAAGTGAAAAAATCGTAGAAGCTGAATAGAAACCAAGTTTGATTCAATTACAATTCACACTTATTATACTGAGAATTCTAACTTTTGTCACAGTCAATTAAACCCATCGAAATACGCGTTTTCATCAAAATCAAGACGGTTCTAAAAAAATGGCGTTAACGCCCTTCTGCTTTTAGCTACGAATATTTTTCATTGAATTTTTCGAAAAGTTCATTTTTTTCATTTATCTTCGCGTTTCAGATGTTTTCATGACTTTTGCGCGGATAAGTTTGAAAAAAAAATAGCGCATACGCCCTTTTGCTTTTAGTCATATAGTAATTATTTTCAATATCAAAAAGGCGTATACGCCAGATTATACACCCTTTTGCTTTTATGGGTGGCGTATACGCCGTTTTGGCGTAATAATGAGCTTTTTGGCGTATACGTCCTTCTGCTTTTAGTCACGCGATATTGCGTTTAGTATTTTATTTGGCTAGTTTAGTCCTTATCATTATACTTATTCATTTATTTATTCATTTACGTATTTAAGTGGGTACCCAGCAAACACAAAAATCAATTACGTAACGGTTACATATCTGGTACATAGTAATGTCCGCCACAAACGTGGAACAGTGACATACATATCGCTGGGCCATCCCCGCGATGCGTCCAAAATTACACCAAAATCACACGACGTATCTCAGAATTTTTCACACCACCTTGACACCAATTTCACACCCGACCCATTTTGGTGTAATTTTGGACGCATTATAGAGTTTTGCCAAAATTACACCAATATTACACCGCAGACCTACACCGTGTACTTTTGGTGTAATTTTGGTGTAACTGAATTTGCTACGGTTCTCGACACGTCCTACAATATCTCAAATCTCCGCACGGATATTCAGAACGTCCTATGGATATCGTAGGATATCACATACAACCTGTGTCGAACAATATTTTGCTTACTAATTATTGAATTCAAATCGATTGTAAAAACTGTTTTACATTTTTTGCAACGTTTTGCAGTTGACATATTATGAGAAATAATTTTTTTTTTATGTCTTATGATATCCTGTGGATATCCTAAGATTGTCATTATAAAGGAGAGGTTCGTCGGATACAGTCAGTCACTAGTTTTTTTTATTTTTTTTTTCAAAATTTGCTTCATTTGTGACGTTTCGGCTGGCGACGGCCGGCCATCTTCAGACTAAACAGACATTAAGTATTAATGAACAATGAGATTAATATTAGATCTTGACAACATGTGGTTGAGATTAAACTAGATCATCTCAGGTAATGAGGAACGTCAAAATTTGGCAATCTATCTTTTATTTTTCAATCTTACACACGTAAACAATCTCTTCTATATCAAAATTTAATCTACCTTAATTTTAACAACATCAACTCTACATGTACACATATTTTCCAAGAAATGTTAATCTAGCTTAATCTCAACCACATGTTGTCAAGATCTAATATTAATCTCATTGTTCATTAATACTTAATGTCTGTTTAGTCTGAAGATGGCTGGCCGTCGCCAGCCAAAACGTCACAAATAAAGCAACTTTTGAAAAAAAGGAAAAAACTAGTAACTGGCTGTATCCGACGAACCTCTCCTTTATATCACACGGTCATGAATCTACAATATGATTGTCATTATAGTGCACCGCAATATTGTAAATATTTCGATAACATATTTGATGTGTTATTACTATAGTTTTGGAAAGCCTTAGAACGGAGAAAGTCATGAAGCGTAATATCATCCTCTTGCGAATGTCTTACATACATCATTTCAAGTTAGGCGTCAGATGACGCGTTCTCATTGCAATTTTCGTTGCTACGGATGTCGTATTATTTAAAATGATATATCATTTAGCCAGAAATTTGTCAAAAGAATTATGGGAAGAAGCAGTTCGAACAGCTGCCTATGTGGTGAATCGAACAGTCTCAAAGCAATCGGGAAATATAACTCCTTATGAGAGGTGGTTAAAAAAAAAAAGACCCGAAGTCAAACACATGCGTGTATTCGGCTGTGATGCCTATTTGCATGTACCAAATGAAACACGCAAGAAGAATGATCCGAAGAGTTTGAAAATAATTCTTTTGGTACACGTGTCCGTAAAGTATGTACTTAAATATTACCAAAATAATACCAAAATAGTTCGTAAAGTACCACTTTACGGACACGGGTACCAAAAAATAGTGTTCGCTCCACGGCCCTAAAGTCGGATTTACTCGACCGAGTGGGGGATTTCGCATCCTCGGACCGGCTGTGCCGGTCCGAGGACGTCCAATCCCCACCTGGTTCGTAAAGTTCGACTTTAGGGCCCAGGACCGAAAAGCACTATTGTCGGCTACGAAGGAGAATCAAGCAATTATCGTCTCTGGGATCCCATAACTCGAAAAATGCATGTAAGCTGTGATATCATATTTAATGAGAGTGTCACGCAAATTGAACCTGAAGGTGAAGGACTTCAACAGGAATTAGCTGCACTGTTTAATTTTGCAAATGAAGATCAACCAGACAAAGAAGAATTTGATCCAATTCAACCACCAGCAGTACAGGTGGAATTGAATTTTGACCGACATGGGCAACCAGACAGAGTAGCAGCAGCAATTCCTCAACTGGAAGAGCCATTTGAAGACATTTGAGCCTTTTGAGCCTTTGAAGACGAAAGGCAGTCTGACAAAATACCTGACAAAACGCAATTTTCAAAAAGTTGACAAAATTCTGAAAAAATTCATACGTATTCAGAAAAATTGAAAAATAAGTTTCACCTAAAAAAAAAGTTGGGTCATCGGCTAATTTCTTGAACAGTTTTTTTTTCCATCAATTTGTTAATAACTTTTTTGAATTATCATTATGCAATATCAATCTCACGAGGATCTTCTACATGATTGATTTGATTTTTTTCAGATTTTTTTGCGAATCGAGAAGTATTCAAAATCTTCTCTGAACCCCACGTTTGGCGGTAGGTGAAGAACCACCTTAAGATATGTCTGCAGAGTGCATATATTTGAAAAATATTACACAGATTTAACATGGAAGATGCGAAACCTTCAACAGTTCCATCTGAACCAGGCTTATACTCTCAAGTCAACAGCAGAATGAGAAAGATGAAGACGAGAAGAAGCAGATGCAAAATGTACCATATCGTGAGATCATTGGCTCACTTCTTTTTGCAGCTAAAGTCAGCCGTCCTGATATTGAATACGCAGTCAATCAAGCCAGTCAATTTTTAACTAATTATGGTCCTGAGCATTGGCAAGCAGTTAAGAAAATATTACGGTATTTAAAAGGAACAATTAATTGCGGAAAAGTTTACGGAGACAGTGGGAGCAACTCACATTTACGTGGTTTCACTGATGCAGATTATGCAAGTAACATACTGTACCGTGCTTGGGTAGAAGGCAGTAAAGTGAAAAAAGTGAAATCAGAGTAAACTGAAATCTAAATTTCTGATATTTTCAAACTAAATCAATGATATTATTTTTTCGTAACAATTATCGAATGACTAATAATATATATATATATATATATATATATATTACATGACTTTATGAAAAGTCATTTAAGTGTAATTTCAGATCATAATTAATCGAAATGCCTAAAAATGGATTTACTGCTTTTATATATAGGAAATATACCTAAGCACGGCAGCATAGATACGCGTAAGTCCACAAGTGGGTTTGTTTTTTTTTTTTTTTTTTTTTTTTTTGTTAAATGGGGGTGCAATCTCTTGGTCTTCAGAACGACAGTTTCTACTAGTGAAGCTGAGTATATAGCTTTATCAAACGGAACAAAAGATGCATAATGGAGATACGTAGGATTATTGGTGAACTAGGATTAAAATCCGATAAATAGCTACGCTATGTATGTTGATAATCAATCCGCAACTAAACTAGCAGGTAACCCAGAGTATCATCGAAAAACTAAACATAATATTGATGTTCGTTTTCACTTTGTAAGAGATGTTTACGAACGAGGTGATATAGACGTACGATACATATATCGAATCCAAAGAGCAATTAGCAGATATTTTTACAAAGGCTTTTATAAGCAAGCATCAATTTCAATTCAATATTTACGAAAGAAAGTTGATTAAGTAGACCAACCCAAATAAGTGGGAGTGTTGAATTTATTTAGTTAATGAGGAGGTGGCGATATCTAAAGGTGTATGAATTGAAAACTTCCAAAACAAGCTTATGTTTTGAAAAAATATGAATAACAATAATAGCTGCTGTGAGGCTTGTAATGCATATGTGCTTCTATCAATTTATTAAAAATAATAAAGTAATGTCTCTATACTGCAGTTCAATTAAATGAAGAGTATCTTTATTCGTACGGTAGAAATCTATCAAGTCAAAGAGATGATACACATCTCGAAAAACAATACTGTTAATAAACGTACTGACATTCAACATCTAACTCTTACTTATACTCATTAGCATTTTCGACTGGGCTATACCGAGCTACACTGGTGTAGTGTAACTATCTTCATCCTCTTTCCATTCTATAAGGAAGAGAGAGACCAGTCGAAAATGCTAACAGACGTTATCTAGAGTCATTTTTAAATTTTAAACTTATCGTCCATCTTGAATTACATAATATCGAGAAATATCGATCTGAGTATCGATGACTTCGTCTATAGCAACTAGCAAGGAAGCTCACTTCCTCCCCGATCGCCGTACCGGACGTACCTTCAACGTCTTGCGCGCAAGGATAGAATCAGGAATCTGTAAAACGTAAGTAACAATAATTTTCAGAACAAATTGTCTTAACATATAAAAATGTATATGTAAATATCACTTAAATTGGAATTTTATCATGTCATATATACTGGTTATTTCACACCTAAGGGTAAAATATAAAATATAAGAGTCTAGTCACAGGTCACTCACACGTGGCGAGGCGTTTTAGAAATCAAATATTGCAAATGAATAATGGCCGGTTTCACCAACGTCGAATAACTTCTTATGGCCGGTTTCACTAACGTTGAATAACTTCTTGTTCATAGAATAAAAGTCGCAAATACAATGTAAAGTAGTCTTTTGTTTTCAATGAATAAGAGTTTAATCGATGAATAAAGTTATTCGACGTTGGTGAAACCGGCCATTACGAGGGGCTATTCACTCCTGAAATCAGTTGTACACCCTGCTTTAAAATCAGTTGAAATCCTAAAAAATCACTGAGAAATCACTGAAAATCAGCGGAAATTCTTCGATATGATTTGGAAATCACTGGAATTCAGCTGAAATTCTTCGAAACTATTTTAAAATAATCGAAAATCAGCAGAAATCATATAAAAAATCAGTTGAAATCATATGAAATCACGGAATCACTTGTACACTAAAAGTTTGAGTGAATAGCCCCTCGGGCCATTATTCATAGAATGACTGTTCGTCGAATAAAAGTCGGAAATAGAAATACAATGTAAAATAGTCTTTTGTTTTCAATGAATTAGTTTTTTTTTTTTTTTTTTTTTTTCTTTGGGCCCTTCGAAGCAGGTGTTGCAAAAATAATCTTTTCAAATAGCTTGTGAACTTATTATTTATTCTTTGCGGTAACCAATAAACCGGAGAGTCGCAAGAACTCACACCTTGCACTCTCACAAATGCAGCCAAAAGACGCAACTACACTCATCAGTCGGCTGGCATTCGCCGAGTAGCTGTGACAGACCAAATCCAAAACCAAGTTTCGTCCTCGATATAATCACTCGACTTTTTTCTCTTCCACCTGCAGCGTTGGATGAGCTTGTCCGGACGACTTTTCCAAGCCAATTTAAAAACGATTTTGTATCAAAAAAATAAGTCAACATGGTAGACGTTCAGCCCGAGGACATTCTTTACTTGTTCATTCGACCGCAGGAGCTACTCACGATACCCAAGGGAAAGGACAAAGTGGTGTTTAAGCTCCCAAATGAATACTTGGTAAACTTTTCATACAATTTTACATTCTTTTCACGTATACGGTTGAAATGGTCATTCCGATTTGCCACTCGGGAGAGTAATCGTTGAGATACGCCTTATGCTTCTATGGGTGTATGAACTTAATCCTAAGATTACAAGGATCTTTTCACTTTCGAGATGATTGAACAGATTTTTGATTTCCCATCTGTATGAAACCTTTGAATTTTTTCAGCCGGAGAGATATCGCTCTGTCGCTGACGTGCTCATCAATCAGTTTGCAGACGATAAAAAACGCGAAATTATTATTGATCCAATCGATTGTTCGGATCTCCGCTGTGACATGATGTTGGGACCTGATGATCAATTCTCAGTATTCATACCTGAACATGTGAAAATGGCTGGGCAGCTGATCGGCATCTTCATGGGTAAGCACGGGCGTGTATTGTAAATGTGAATTAGTTACGAGATGAATGTTCACGCGACATCGTTTTTATAACAATTCAAAGAGGATTTTTCCATGTTCATATTATCTATGGTGTGAAAAATGTCACCAATCTTTTTACTCGTTTTACAGAAAAAAAGACCTTCGAGGAGTTGTTATCAGCTGCAGTCTACTGCAGGAACCGAATATCCGCCCAACTCTTCGTCTACGCTCTGTCAGTGGCGATTCTTCATCGCCCTGACACCAAGCACCTAAAGCTTCCGGGATTATGCTCAGTATTTCCGCACTTATTTATCAACAGCGTTGCCCTTAAGGAGGCCAAGGAAGAAATCAACATGGTCCCAGAAAAGCACCGCGTAAGTATTTGACGATTGATTCAATTGAATCGTCCAATTCAAAGTCTTGCTTACTGATAATTAATCATTACTACTTTTCGTAGAGAGTTATCGAGATAAAACCGGACCGTACAGCTACTGATTTAGATGTCGAACACCGAATCGCCTACTTCAGAGAAGACGTGGGGGTCAATATTCACCACGATCACTGGCATACAATTTATCCCGGCGAGGTTGTTAACTGTAATGAAATTGTGCAGAAAGACAGACGCGGGGAATTGTTCTACTACATGCACCAGCAGATCGTGACACGGTGAGTAGCAGCGTCAAAGTACAATGTCGAGATCGTTATACTATGAGCGTCGACGTATTTCAGCTACAACATCGAGCGTCTATGTAACAAGCTTCGTCGCGTGAAGAGTTTGAACGACTGGCGAGAACCGATACCCGAAGGATACTTCCCGAAATTGGGAGGAGACATGTTTCCGAACCATTATCCGGGCCGGCACAGCGGCGCCACTCTGAAGGATATCGATCGACGGGGTCGTCGGTTTCAACTTCGAGACCTGGAACGAGTAACCGATCGTATTCTTGAGTCCATTCAGCGACGTTCCATTATCGACGCGAACGGAGCAATCATTGCTCTCGACGAATTCAAAGGTATAGATGTACTGGGTAATATAGTTGAGGCGACCATTCTATCGCCTAATCAACTCTTCTACGGTAATCTGCACAACGATGGACACATGGCGATTGGCGGCTGCCACGACCCCGATGATCGTCATCTGGTAAGTAGTCTCACGATATCTGGTCGTCGACATTGGTTGTTCGTTGGTTTTCATTCCAGGAAAATTGGGGCGTTATGGCAAATAACATTACTGCGATGAGGGATCCCATATTCTACAGGCTGCACACGTTCATCGACGATATTTTTCAAGAACATAAGAATCTCTTGATTCCTTATAGAAAAGATGAGGTGATAATGAAATGACTCGGATTTAGTCATCAACTACGACATTAATATCCCGTTTTTTCTCACTCAGCTCGATTACACGAACATACAAGTAAACAACGTCCAAATCATCAATGAAAAAGAACGTCCAACCGACTCGTTCTACACCCACTGGCAAAAGAGCCTCGTGGATATTTCTGATGGTCTTCCTAGTTGCTCATTTGGTCCCCTCTTTGTCAAATTCACTCATCTCAATCACGAGCCGTTCACCTACGAAATAAACATCTCGAATTCTACCGTACGCAACAAGATGGGGACCGTTCGTATCTTCATGGCACCTAGGCATGACGAACGTGGATGCCGCATCGTCTTCAGGGAACAAAGGACGCTGATGATTGAACTGGACAAGTTCACCGTGACACGTAAGTCAATTAGTCGATCATCATTGGATTGGTGGATGAGAGAGGAAGCATGTAAGATTGGTAATCGAACTGAACCATAATTTGTCTTGGGTCTGGAATTTTTCTGCAGTTGAACCCGGTACCCACTCTATCATCCGTCGATCCGACGAGTCATCGTTGACAATTCCATTCGAAGAAACCTTTCCCAAACTCGACGGAAACGCTGACCAGGGGATGACCCCTGAGATGGCTGTGCGACAGGAAAGTTACTGCGGTTGCGGCTGGCCTCAGTACATGCTCATTCCTAAGGGCACCGAAACGGGCTTCACGGTTGACCTCTTCGTCATGGTTTCCGCGGACTCTGCTGTCGAGAAGGTGAGCAAATTTCCCATATCCAAATAGCATAGAGGACGGAATGACGTGTCGACGACTCTTCTTCGTTGACAGTCCAGCTATGTATACCTATGTCCGAATTTGGGTAACCCTTCGTCGCCTTTGCTTTGACATTCATTTAAACCAAACTCTTCGTCATTCAGTCACAGGTCTGTCAAGACTCGGGACGCTGCAAGGATGCTGCCAGCTTCTGCGGACTCAGAGATAAGAAGTATCCAGACGCTCGTTCGATGGGTTACCCATTCGACCGTCCTCTTCGCCCCAAGGTTACCACCTTCGAAGAATTCAAAGAGAATAACATGGTCCTCAAGGAGATGAACATTTTATTCACTGATAAGGTGAAAGACGACGGATGTCACGAGAAATTCTCATCCAACCACCATCATGGGTGTGAAGAAGATGCGCATTGACGTCACCGCTGACATGATTACCTACTCTAGAGGACCAGTGATTCCGATCCTCTATATCTTACCATAACACGCGATTAACCTTCAACTCAACAGAGAGTACACGTCATTCAAATCAAGTAACACACATTTATCCAGTCTTTATGAATGATGTGCCGACTAATCTCTTAATTAAACTTCAAACATATCTAAATATATTCCATCAGTCGTTAGAAATTGTTGGAAATTATATGTACTACAATAATAAGTCTCTTTATTTTCTTATAAAAATTATTTTTCAACTCTATTGCATCTACATTCTCCTAGTTAAATAAATGAATATGCCAAAAATATGTTAATATTATTGAATAAACTAATCCATTGTAATATGCTGAGTCAATTTTTAATTTTTATGTACTTCATCCAATTCCCTCAGACATGTTACACCAGAATATTATCAATATATGATATAGACTAGTGTCTAGACCTCCTTCTCAACCTTTTCCTGAGGCTTATACCCTATCAAAGCCAGGTAGCAAAGTAGAAGTAGGAGTGTAGTAGTATTAACCCTTAGCAGACGCACCTCCCGTCTCGATCATAGAAGACACACAGACCCCCAAAACTTTGAATGCCTATTGCGACGAAACTGTTAGACGTACTGGAGTAGAACAAATTTTTAAGCATACTTCAAACCTTCAAGAACAAAGGAAAAGAGGTTGCATCCGCAAAAATTAATTTCCAGAAGGTGAAAAAAAATCAAATAAAACTAGATTTAAAATAGATTTTTAAAAGGACGAACTTTGTCCGGCGTCCAGTGGACCTCCAGCGTCTGTTGAGGGTTAATACACACAGTATGTATTACCTATTCCCATATCTGTTTCGGAAAATTCGTGTGATGCGCTACCGATCGGAGTCCGAAGCCAAATTCTTCGACATGGTAAACCCCCAAAGCTTTGGTGGTGCGAATTCACCCCTGAAATTTGAGGGTTTTTTTCTGTAAGGGCGGTGTATATATCTCTCGGAATATTTCTGACAGATTTTGGAAAATCTGAAGTCGAGGGTTCTCGAATAGGTGAATTCTTTCGTACGAATGATGTGAGAAGAAGAATACAGGAATTCTTTCAACAAAGTGGTTTGAAAAAAAGATTCTTCTGTTTTTCACCGAGATACAGAAAAAGTTTCATCAGGGTTTAGCTGAAAACTATTCAGGCATGTGAATGCACAGTTAATGTACAATCGTTGGGAAGAATATATGCGGAAATTCCAAAAAAATCGTACCTGGGTTTCCAAGCAATACGAAAACTCCGAAAAAGAGTTTATCATTGGCATACGATCGATCGATCTTCTCCAATAAATGTTTCTGAAAATGACCATCCGATCATCGGATTAACTCAGAATTGAATTTACAATAACTGATCAGGATACGTACACGAAGAAATGTGACAACCATTTCTGAACGAAAGTCAAGCTCGTTCTCTATTGGTTCATTCCCACACAGCACCTAATATTGTAGCAGCATTGCAGCAATATTGAAATATTGCAACGATATTGCAGTAATATAAGCAATATTGCTACAATATTGGGTGCTGTATGGGTTGAGAATGTCTGGATGTTGGGTCTCCGTTAATTGGTCAGGAGAATCGGATAAACTTGTAGAATTAAAAAATGTATCTTTTGATTCTGTTGGAGACACGGTCGATCATAGTTCTGCATATTCGTGACTAAAGTCAAGACCCACGGCGTTCATCCTATATCGGTAATTGTTGGGAAGAAATTCAGAGTAGGGGAATGGTGGGCAGCCCCGGCCGGCGGGTACCCCCGGTCATCCCGAGTTTTGGACACATACGCACAAATAATAATATCATCGATCCGAATTCCGATTAATGGAAAAATAGATAATTTTAACATCGAGGGGCAAGATCTCGATGAAAATCGGTCATCGTCTTACAGATTTCCAAACGGCGCTTACTCTTACCGAAAAGTCGTCTCTCCGACCAAAGTCCACTTCTGAATAGGAGAAGCTGGTGCATATTGGATGTTGCACAGTAAAATATTTTTTGTAAAATTTAACTCAAAAGTTTGTGTTAACCACTTTTTCTACACAAAATTTGTGTTATTTCAACACAGTCCGTTGATGTTGAAAAAGCAACACAGCTTTATGTTACACGTAACGCAAAACTATGGTAAAATTTTGTGTTGATTTGAGAATAACATTTAGAAAGTGTTACTTTCGTATGAAATTAACACTTTAATGTGTTAAAAATTGAAAACAAAAAACAACACTGAATCATTGTTTAAATTAACACACGAGAGTGTTAAATATTTGACACAAAAATTCTAACACGGACGTTTTTTTTTACACAATGACGAAATTCTTCTTACTTATAACACTCCGTGTGATTTTGGACGTTTTTTTTTTTCGTTTTGTTTTCAATGTGCTCATTCAAGTTCGGTTTGAGTGGTAGTCCTCCAGCTGTAAAACGGGTTACGTCTACTTTCACGAAGGTGAAATTAAAGTATTGGGTATAGTTGTTGTTGTGTTGAATTGTGGCGTGCCATACTGTTCATTTTTTATTCCTGTTTTTATCCTTTTTGTTTTGGTTGCTTTGAGTTTTTAGTTTTGTTTTACGACTATATTAGAGTTAGAGATCACCCTTTGTTATACCAACATACATCACAGACCATTGACCAAACTCGATCTGAGGAACAACTCTGTCACGCTGATCCCGGGATTATTCTAAAAGTTACTTCAGATCGACCTTATCGTTATATGTAGTTGAATATGACGAACCACGATTTATGTTTTTACAAAATATCACGTTAAATGTTTTTCGTTTTCATTTATCCTCCACATTTTATCTATCGACAATCTCAATTCGCAGAAATAACCCTGATGGATGATGAAATTTCTTCGAACAATTTTAACGTTGATCAGCAATCAGAGCTTGTTGTTATTCCACAGAATGGAACGATTCATGTAAATTAAAACTGTTACATACACAAAGGCATGTTTCGCATGAAACAAAAAACTCAAAAGAAAAGAGAGCAAATATTAAAACTATTAAAACAATTTAGTGAAAGCAAATGGTATAAAATTCGAGACATAGCGCAGTTACTAGGAGTATTAACAGCGGCAAGTCCAGCAGTTGCATATAGTCAGCTATATAGTAAAAGACTTGAGAGAGAGAAATTTCTCGCTCTAACATTCAACGATAATGACTTTGAAGGTAGAATGTACCTTAAGAGTCATATACTCGAGGATTTAATATGGTGGAAGAACAACGTAAAAATAGGAATAAATCCCTTTCGGACCCACAGCTACGCTCTAGAAATTTTTTCCGATTCGTCCTTAACAGGATGGGGCGCCTATTCAGAAGGCCACAGTACTTATGGGTTTTGGGACGCGGAAGAAAAAAGACATCATATTAATTATCTTGAACTATTAGCAGCATTCTTTGCTTTAAAATCGATTGCGAATAAACTATCTAACTGTGAAATCTTATTGAGATTAGATAACACAACAGCGTTAGCATACGTCAATAAGATGGGTGGAGTAGAATTCCCTCACCTCAGCGAGTTAGCTCGAAAAATATGGCAATGGTGTGAGATGAAAAAATTATGGATCACAGCTGCATACATTCCATCCAAAGAAAATTATGAAGCTGATACAGCCTCAAGACAAAGTAATATGGATACCGAATGGGAGTTAGCAGAAGAAGCATTCGAAAAAATTCTCAATGAATTTGGCATTTTTTCGGTCGACTTATTTGCTTCAAGGTTAAATGCAAAATGCATTAGGTTTTATTCTAGATTTCCGGACCCATTCGCTGCATCAATTGATGCATTTACAGTTTCATGGGAAAAGGAAAAATTCTATGCATTCCCTCCCTTCGCATTAATCTTACGCTGCCTACAAAAAATTAAAAGAGACAAAGCAGAGGGTGTCTTGGTTGTTCCTCAATGGCCGACCCAACCTTGGTACCCTCTCTTTGTCTCTCTCCTAAAAGGAACACCACTAATCTTTAAACCATCAAAAAATTTACTTTTATCTCCTTGTAGGACCAAGATACATCCACTAGCGGACAATCTTTCATTAGTGGTCGGGAAACTATCAGGGCGGCTTTCCTTAATAAAGGACTAGACACCAAAGCTTCAGACATAATTAGTGTTGCCGCGAGAGACGAGAAAAACGAGACGAGACGAGAATGAAGAGTCGAGAGACGAGACGAGAGAGCGATTTTCTCTCGGCCGTCCAAGTCGAGACGAGACGAGAAAGACACGGCGAGAGTGTCGAGAGTCTCGGCCTATCGATATGATTAATCATGCGAATTAACTGAGTTCTTTTGGTATAATATAAGCATTTTATCTATGGGAAATAAAAATGGGCAATTATTCGGAAAACGAAGATAATGGACATTTATTTATATGAAAGTAAAAAATTGACTTGATTTTATGCCGACATTTTCCATCACGGTCAGTCGAGAAAATTCGAGACGAGACGAGAGACGAATCTTAAGGTCGAGAAAAATTCGAGACGAGAGACCAATTTTTTCTCGATATTCGAGACGAGACGGTATGATCTCTCGTCTCGACAATGTCGAGACAAGACGAGAGAAGAGAAATTCTCGTCTCGTCTCGTCTCGCGGCAACACTAGACATAATGGTTAACTCAATCGCAAGCTCAACACTGAAACAATATCAAAGTACACTAAAATTATGGACAGAATTTTCAACAAGAAATAATATCGATATGTTCAATGCCAAAACTCCAGAAATCATATCCTTCTTAACAAAAAGATTCGAAAAAGGAGCCAGCTATAGCACGTTGAATACCACCAGATCAGCGATAGCTCTCATTTCAAAATCTGACACGTCAACAGACGGACTAATATCAAGATTTCTCAAAGGAGTCTATAGAAAAAACCCTACAACACCACGTTATTCTAGCACCTGGGATGTCACTCCAGTTCTAGAGTACTTACAAACATTACACCCGCTGTGTGACCTTAAACACAAGGAAGTGGCTGAAAAAATAACACTTCTGTTAGCACTTACGACCGCCCACAGACTTCAAACCCTGTCTTTAATAAACATTGATAACATCAAGACTTCAACTACAGGAGTAACAATAAAAATCCCGGACTTAATCAAAACGTCCAAACCAGGATCCGATCAACCAGAGCTCATACTTCCGTTCTTTAAGGACAATCCTAGCATTTGCACCGCTTCAGTAATAGCCGAATACCTGGAATATACAAAAAATATGAGAAGTAGCAATAACAAAAACTTATTAATTGCCACGGTAAAACCTTATGGACCAGCAAGTGCCCAGACGCTGGGCCATTGGATAAAATCCGCCTTAAAAAAAGCCGGAGTTGACACCAGTCAATTTTCCGCATACAGTACCAGACATGCAGCCGTTTCAGCCGCATATAAAAATGGTATAAGCGTAGACACGATACGACGCACTGCGGGATGGTCGAAGCAATCCCAAACTTTTGCAAAATTCTATAATAAACCAGTTCAATCATCAGAAATGTTTGCCCATGCAATTTTAAAGAAATAAATTGAAATAGAACAGAAAATATTGTCATTCTAATCTCTAAACATCTACATGTTATCATCATCGAGAACGAGACTTGTAACATAATTGCACGATCAAACGAGCCCGCCGAAGGCGGGCGAAGTTTGATCGTAATTATATGAAAAGTCTCGTTCGAAGATGATCCTTTTCCCACCTCCGAAAAAAAAAAAAAAAAAAAAAAAACCCAACCCTAGGATCATCACAAGTAACATAAAGTAAGAATGACAACTACAGTTCAACTCTAAACATAATGAAGAACACGAGAAGGCGAACTCGACACGCTCAGAACGCCAAAGCGGGAAAAATTCGAACTAATTACTCTAAAAGTTGTGAAGTTTTAGGGCAGTAGACACTACTACATGTTATCATCATCTTCGAACGAGACTTTTCATATAATTACGATCAAACTTCGCCCGCCTTCGGCGGGCTCGTTTGATCGTGCAATTTTACATTCGTATGAGCTTCTATATACGGCCACTGACGTTACGATTTTTGAGGATCTCATTTTTTGGACAGTTTGGAATCCGTCGACTGTTTACAAAGCAAATAAGTTCACTGGAGAGGGAGTCCAGAATCTATTTCCTCGGAGAGCTGGCCGTTTCTGGCCTCCTTCCGTTCCGAACCCTCAAACTCTTGAAATATACCATCGGTCCCGACAGCCTGATGGAAAAAATCATTGCGAGAGGTTCAACGGTAACTGCAGTCATCTTTGCCTAGCGGCACCAGAAATTAATTCATCACCCTTATTCACTTGTGCCTGTCCAGATGGACTCGAACTTTCACCGAATGGCCGCACGTGTCTCAAATACGGTGAGTCATTGTTAAACTTGAGGTACAAACGCCAGGCAGATTCTGAGAAACATGAAAATTTAATTTTCTTCTCAACTAATGGCCGGTTTCACCAACGCCATAAGACAAACAAGAATTTTACGAAGATTTTTATCGAATTTTTTTTTTTAGCCCCACGCTCATCTGTTTGCGATCGCATACGAATAACTGCAGTGATCCCTACTCTGGTATTTCTTACAATAGGTAAAAATGTTATGAGCTTTATAATCAGTCAAGATCTAATACATGCCCAGATCTAATATGTTCCGAATTTCTGGTCATCAGTATCCAGGATTCGGGGATTGGATTTTAAACCAATATATATATTGTTCATATTACAGCTCGAGCCATGATGTGAAGAAAAAATAGTTACAACGCAGCGATAAATGGTGGAACCGAAGACCCAGAGATTTTTGAAACCCTTGGCTACAGCAAGCCGAAGATATATCCAATGAATAGATTCCTGATTTTCTATTCTATGTATTCATTTAAAAAATGATATTATCTACGATATATTAATACTGTACTTTATACTTTAGCTTCAATTCTGATGTTTGATCAGAAATGATTACAATAATAAATAGAAATTAGTGCATACAAATTTTATTTTATTTAACGTGAACAAAAAAATATTCGTACGATTTATTTATTTCGAACGTGTTTAGAATGTACAGTGTGTTCACATGATATCTATTAATAGACTATACGGTCCTTTAACATTCCGAATCAGTCAGATCGGCGCGAGCTATGGGCCGTGCACCAACTTTGGGCCTAAATTTCTAGAATTTCTCAAGTGAGAATGGGACTTTCATGTTTATACATATACCTAGGGTTTGGAGTCTCCCCCATAGGTAGGGACGGTTAGTCTTTTGAAATTGAAGATAATGTAATAATAATCAATACAATAATAATAATAATAATAAATATTAATTAATATAATAATTAATTATATCAATGATGAATCTAGGAAAAAAAAGACTCGGGTTAAAAAAGATCCGAAAAAGGCCTTTGGGGGTGCGATAACCACCGATTACGTATTCCGTACTGGGTATGGTGTTGTGGTTTTGGATAAGCGACGGATCAATGGAGTCCTAACCTATTCTAGCCTCTTCTTCGAGGACGCGGTCTATCAGAGTCTTTTTTTTCCGGGTCTTTTTTTTCCGCCAACCATCAATGATAGTAATAATAATAATCAATTATATTAATAATAATAATAATATGAGGAGAGAGAGAGACGGAAAACAACTGGTGCGACTAGCGAAGAAGGCAAAGTGGGGGTACCTCATTTCGTGGAAAACCTCTTCCCCTTGGGGGGCTTGGGAGGACTTATAGAGAGATCGAACTGTATATAGTTTCTGAGAAATTATATCAACAGTCGCTTTTAGTTGTACGTGACAAAATTTTTTGATAACTAATAATAATTGTCGTACAGAATTATATGTCTAATTAATAAATCGTCTGTATACTGCGACGTAACACTATAATTATGCGTGTGATAACTATCAGTGCGACAAGATAAATATAACCAGCTCTGTACGAGTGTATAAGTGATACAAAGTTATGAACTTATTCACTCTGTACCTCAACTTATTCATCAAAAAATAATAATTACTATATTCGCGTTGAATTTAATACGAAGCTGTTAAATAAATTTCGAAAATACAATTTGTATCACGTCTTGTTACTCATCAGCGGTATTATTTATACGTTTGGGTTTCGATTCGAGACTGGTTACGTCATTCACTTGTTGACACCTCTGAACGTTCTGATTGGTTTAAAACGGCAGTGGGATTCCCAGAATTGCAGAATAAAATTATCATCATTATTATTATTATTATTTTGTAGACCCAAACACGCTGTATGACTATCAGTATGTTTAAAAGCGGAGTACAGATTGCCAGTTCAGCTATTAGTCGTTAAACGCTTAGACGTGTAGACGAATCGATGCTCGGTTTCAATCGTATGGGATCTGCCTTTTTCAAAACAACTTAGAAACTTTGATTTCCGACTGTTGTTCGTTGAAATAAAAATTGAAAATATGGAGATTGATAAGGACATGGAAAACTTCGCTGAGGATGCATCCCTGAATAATTTATCCAATCATGGATTGGGCGCGATGAATTTGGGGAAGAAAGGTGATTATTACGGTGGAGCAAATAAATTTGATGCTGATGATTTTCCCGTAAGTTTGATAAATATTTTTACAGTTGATAACATAACACGCTTATACGCATTACAGTACAGGAATATTCGATAACGTGATCTGTCCAACACCGCGGTTTTATTTCATTCGAATTTCGAACTTAGATATTTAAATCCACGCGAATAAGTGCGTAGATATTTGCGTCCTCGACTTAGAATTCGACTCACCATCGCCCTGCTGGCGATGGTCACGAGAAGCTAAATTTATACTCCACGCTTATCGAATTATTAATTGGACTCACTCCTATAGTATATGCCCTGAATATTATTGACATTTTCATAAATAAAAAACTGTCAGTTAAGGCCCATCCCTAGTCTCCCACCTCCTTTTGGTCGAAATGTGTCATATTTCGATTATCATCCGAGCCCAGGCGTAAAAAACGCAAAAAAGGCCAACTTAGCGCAAATTCTATTTCAATTCCGAACACATAGGTCCAAAAAAATGTTCGTTTCGTGCGAACATAGTGTCTACAGATGGTTTTCACATTGTTCGCCGAGGAAATCGAATTCGAATAATTTTGCAACAATGTAAAAACCATCTGTAGACTCTATTTTCGCACTAAACGAACATTTTTTTGGACCTATGTGTTCGGAATTGAAATAGAATTTGCGCTAAGTTGGCCTTTTTTGCGTTTTTTACGCCTGGGCTCGGATAATAATCGAAATGTGACACATTTCGACCAAAAGGACGTGGGCGACTAGGGATGGGCCTTAATGAATGAATGGCAGAGTGATCAGGTACTACCTACCGATCAGAAACCCCGTCCGCTACTTTATATCTAATTACTGAAAAATGTTGCGGCGACTACAATGTTATAATAATAATGAACCAAACACGTAAACATTGAAGTTTTGTCAGTTGTGATTGTGATTATGTATTCCCAGGATAACTTATCGGGCACTTTACTTGATGACATTAAATCAGAGCCTTCGATATGTAATTCGGAGCCTGTCTTGATTCCGAGCGGTAAACGATCGTCGAATAAATCACTTTTTGGTAAGCGCATATTACTTATTAGTTTCCGGTCCGCCAAATATATTATTATAGCCGGTACGTCATGTCTCGATATCAATTTCATATTATATTTTATTCACGTATAGCTTTGGACAATAATATAGTTGAGACAACCGACGTATTCGGTTGGAGAAAAAAGCGAAAAGAAGAATGGAGAACGATCGATACTATAAATTGGATACTTTCGAATGGTGCAAAATCCGGACAATCTTTCGGTAGCATGTCACCTGGCCTTGCTTTACCAGGAAAAGAGCTCCTAAATCTATCGAAACGAGAATTCACCGAGTATAATGGAGATTTTGGGGAAAGTCTGTTCAATTTGTTACACAAGGGACGAAAGTCTAAAAAGTGTCGTAAGTCTTATAATAATTATTCGTATTATACTGTTAACGAAATATTTATCTTCATTACGATCAATTTCGAAGATAACTGTACTACTATTATTCGTTCAACGTACGTGATAATCGATGACAGAAAAAGTTCATTTCATAAGCTCGAAAATACTACTTGCATTGATTTTAAAAGGATTATCAATTTCCTACTGCGAATTTGACAATTAATATCTGAATGAGAGAGATTATTTCAATCAAAGATTAACTATTTTCGTGCCTATGATTTGACTGATCGCGTGTTTAAACTACAGGCAGAAAATGGGTGGCCAAGTTGGGTCCCACCAAAAAACCACCATCTAACAGGCCTTTACTTCCAATATTCATAAGAAATTTATTATTCGACCCGAAGTACTCTGGATGGATACACTGGGAAAATTACGAGGAGAAATCATTCCGATTTGTTCAGGGTAACAGGGTGGCTGAACTTTGGGGAAAGCAGAATGGCAAATTGATAGACTTTGATTACTTCACTCGTGCCATCAGGTACGAATTGTGTTATTATTTTGTTAATGCAAAAAATTATTCCCTATCTCGAAACACTATTTCTCGAATAAGAATAGACTTCAATAGTTTTTACTTTACTGTGTGCAGATACTGGTACGATCCCGCGGATAAAGATGATGGGATTCTTGCACCCCATCCTAAACGGCTTGTTTATAGATTTGGCAAAAAGGCAACAGGATTGCAATTCGAAACTGACAATCCTCACCTTCAATTTTAAGTTTCATCATAGTGGTCTAAATATTCCAAGTAATCTGTTAACTATAGTGTGACTCCTAATCATTTCGGCCGTAACTATACAGGGTGATACAGAATTAAGTTCTTCCCTCCTACCAGTGAATTTCGAGTGAAAATCTAAGAGAAATTGATTAAAAAAAAAAAAAAAAAAAAATTATATGAGAACTCTTGTGATATTGTACCTCTTGAGTTTTATTTGTGTAATTCAAACTACGACAACTTTCATAAAAATTGCAGAGAAATGCTGACACATCTAATATGTTTCATTTTTTTCTTTTTTTCATTCGTCTGCATTTGATTATTTTTGTTGCTCAAAATCGATATCGATGTAATCATATATGGTGCGCGTTAGTGCAGCCCTAAGGGATTCGCAATCATAAAATTATACTCAACAAGACATTCGAATTAATTTTTGTCTGGGTTGGTACTCAACAGGTTTCTGACAAAAATCATTACCTACCTAAGGGCCATTCCACGTGAACCGGATCAGTCACCTCTCAGATATTTTTTTAATTTTACATGTCGATTGTCCTCGGGGAGTTAGATTTTTGTGCCAAAGGATTTTTCAATTAGTGCAAAATTCGTTGAGTTATTTGCATAAACAAATTCGAGCAAGGTTTTTTTCAAAAATTCATAACTCCGTCAAAAATGACACTAGACTCGATTTTTTTTTTTAGTTTACGCGGAAAGAGTCATAGAATGTATAAAAAAATAAGTACTTCGAAAAAAGTTTGTTCATCCATTGTTTATTGAACAATTAAGTTTTCAAAGATTTTTAAAACAGGGTGTGACACGATCAAAAATTTTTTTTAAAATACTGACATATACTTTGCACTATACTACAGCCTGTGAATTAAATTTAGGAACGTCTTATTTTTTGTTCTCGAGTAAAAAATCGCTAAAGTTGGCGGCGCGCGCCAATTCCGAGTCGACGCCGCGTGGAACGTAATGGCGTGCGGTAGACTGCTATTCGCCGCTACTCGACGGACACGTAGCAGCGGTATTTGAGATTCATTTTCACAATGAGTGACACGGTTTAAAAATCTGAAAAGAATACTGTAGTTTCCCAATGGCAACTATAAGCGATACGTTGAGTTTCGAGAACGTGTTCTTTTTCGTTTTTGAAATATTGCAGCTTAAAATTTTAGCATGTATGCTGAGCTGTATGCTAAGATTTCAAACTGCAAAAGTTCGAAAACGGAAAAGAACACGTTCTCGAAACTCAGCGTTCCTGGAATGACTTTTCGGGGGTATTTCATAGAAAATATATTCTATGAATAAATTCCAACAAATTTTTCTGATACATTTTAATAAAAACAAATAAATTTAATGATTTAAATGTCTCAGACACGAATTTACCACCTCCTTGGTGAATTTGAGCCATATATAGGCATGTGTAGGAATCTAACCGCGTCATATGAACAAATCTGACATCTAAAAGACGTAATAAATGACTCATCCTCGTCGGCTTTTTCATAGATTTGGTAGAGGTATAATGATAATAATTCTTCGAAGAAAACCTCCTCGCGATATTTATCTAGTAGTCCAGTCAAAATCCGTCTGAAATCGACGTTGCGAGCTAGTGGCTGATTTTTTGATATAAGTCGCATGAGACCCCCACAACAGTCGGCGTACCGTGCCAAAGTTCTCACCCCCCGGGGTAGGGTGGTAAAACGTAAAACAACCCTCTGGAAATAGATTTTCGCCGTTAACTCGTGAACAAAGACAGGTAGGGAAAAAAGTTTCAAATAAAAGTTGTAAAGCGTAAAATTTCACACAAATAATGTCCAGTAATTTTTACCCCTAATTCTAATAGTTCAGCTTTGACAGCGGTGTAGAGTTTGATATCTTGAAAAATTCATAAATAATCGAAAAATTGGTATTTTTCCACTTTTCTACAACGCAATCAATCGGAAAAAGTCTCAATTTTTTTTTGGAACTAAAATAAAACATTTTCATCCCTTAGTTTACTTGTTGTAACGATTTTTTTTATTTTTTTTATTTTTTTATTTTTTTCATTTTTTATTTATTTATTTTTTTTTATTTTATTTTTTTATTTCGTTTTAAAAATTATGGTGAAAAAAAATAATTTATTTGGCGTAATTAACGATCGAAAAATGTTAAAAATCGTTACAACAAGTAAACTAAGGGATGAAAATTTTTTATTTTAGTTCCAAAAAAAATTGAGACTTTTTCCGATCGATTGCCTTGTAGAAAAGTGGAAAAATACCAATTTTTCGATTATTTATGAATTTTTTAAGATATCAAACTTTACACCGCTGTCAAACCTGAACTATTAGAATTAGGAGTAAAAGTTACTGGACATTATTTATGTAAAATTTTACGCTCTACAACTTTAATTTGAAACTTTTTTCCCTACCTGTCTTCGTTCACGAGTTAACGGTGAAAATCTATTTCCAGAGGGTTGTTTTACGTTTTACCACCCTACCCCGGGGGGTGAGAACTTTGGCACGGTACACCGACTGTTGTGGGGGTCTCATGCGACTTATATCAAAAAATCAGCCACTCGCTCACAAAGTCGATTTCAGACGGATTTTGACTGGACTATAGGATTTAGATGACAATACATCTTACCATTGACAAGACTAGTAATTTGGTTCTTGATATTTGTTCAAATCTTATTATAAACCGCGGAATGACGCGCGCGGTAATTTTTTGAAATTTAAAAAGGCCAAGCGCGCGTTAGGCGCGTGGAGTTATGGAGCAAGTAGAGTCAGGCGTACGTACGCGGCCAAGGCGGCTAGTAGTGACATCCCTCATGGTCAGACGAAACATGAGGGATTCTGCAACTTCAACTAAAAATTCAAGATTACAAGTTTGCAATTTGTTCCTAACTTGTGGGGCTACTTCGATCTTCGATCAACTTGTAAATTGAAGTGTGATTTTTTGAATCGGAATGCAAATCTATTATATTTAGAAGTTTGAACCGGAAGTTTTTTCAATCACCCAGCCTGAGTAGAAACGTGTAGGTATAACGATTAATATGTCATCCACGTAGATCGCAATCATCAATACGTGGTTTTCCTTCCTTCGCCAAACTAACAGTATAATCATTCGTTTAGAAAGGACCCCGCACATTTCTTATGGGAAATGGCTTTCAGTCGATTTATCCAAAATTGAAGTATGTTCTAGTTGACGACCTACTGATCAAATGTTCTCATGGGCGCAACTCAAAATAATGGACCAATTTTGAGATATAGGCCCCTGAAGTTAAGGATTTTCGGGGGTCGATGGGGGGGGGGGGGGGGGGGGGGGGGGGGGAGTGTGTCCGCGCCCGCGTGTGTGTCTGTCTCGTATGTACGCATTAATGTTTTCTCAATTTTTGAATCACTCAGGATGAACGACAAGGAAGTTTTGGGATAATTAATTGGGATACTTTATTGAAAAATGATCATCATTCATTGGTTGAAGATTTCAGGAAAATCATTCATTTTTATGGTAATGGCCAAATCTGCAACCAATGAATGATGATCATTTTTCAATAAAGTATCCCAATTAATTATCCCAAAACTTCCTTGTCGTTCATCCTGAGTGATTCAAAAATTGAGAAAACATTAATGCGTACATACGAGACAGACACACACGCGGGCGCGGACACACTCGCCCCCCCATCCACCCCCGAAAATTCTTATTTCAGGGGCCTATATCTCAAAATTGGTCCATTATTTTGAGTTGCGCCCATGAGAACATTTGATCAGTAGGTCGTCAACTAGAACATACTTCAATTTTGGATGAATCGACTGAAAGCCATTTCCCATAAAAAATGTGCGGAGTCCTTTTGCAAGGTAATGATGTATTTCCAGAATGCGCAATCGAATTCTTACCTATTCGGCTCAAGGCTGTTGACCATGAATTCATAACTCAAAAACCAGAAGATTCGCTGACTGCTGAATAGATAGAAGTAAAAATACAGTTGGAATAGAACGTATGGAACACGATTACAGGTATAGGTATTTGTATTTGTATTCATAAATCTTTTATTCAGAGATTCCAGCGCATACTTTCATGCTACATTCATTAATTCATCTAGTAAAAACACGGATTTTGGACTAGTAACACAAGCTGTGCGGATCGAAAAACAATAATATGCTGCTGCATCTAATAGTCATATTCGAAGTCGACTGTAGCATTACTTGGCAACTGAAGATCAGTTGGATTGATTGCAGTCAAAGTATTATTACTCATATACAAAAACTTCAACTCGCCAAGTCCAGCAAATAATTCAGGTGATAACGTGTGAATTTTGTTGTGACTCAAGAAAAGAGACCCCACAGCCGAAAGTCCTTCAAATGCACCGGGTTGAAGATCAGTTATCTCGTTGTGACTGAGGTGCAGCACTTCTAGATGACTCAGTCCGAAGAAAGCGTTAGATTCAATTCGAGCAATTTCATTCATTCGGAGACCCAATCTCTCTAGTTTCAGCAATCCCCGGAAGGCTTCTCTAGGCACAGACGTCAGTCTGTTGTTATCAAGATCTAAATCCTCAAGATTAATCAAACCTTTGAAAGTGTTTGCCTTTATTTCCGTTATTCTGTTAAAACTTAAATCAAGACTATGCAATTTTCCAAGGTCTTCAAAGGACTCGGACGCAATGCCAACTATTTCGTTATCATTTAAAGAGATAAGTGACAAGTTTTGAAGTCCAGAAAATGTAGCTTTAGTTATCGTGGAGATCTTGTTTTGTCTCAAGTTTAGCGTCGTCAGTTGAGACAGTCCGTTGAAAGTCCCATCTGGTATTTCGGTGATTTGATTATAGCCCAAGTCCAAATGCTTCAGCTGAGACAATTCTCGGAATAAATTTGGGATCAGCCTAACAACGTTGCTACCAAGATATAAGCTGGTCAATCTTGGCAGGCCAGTAAACGATCCGGATTCTAAAGTTGAAATTCGGCTGCCATCATACAGCAACAATATTTCAATCGAGAGATTTTTGAAGGCCCCAGGCTTTATTGATACCAAATTCAGATATTCAATTGTCAGTTGATCGGACTGTTCCTGTTCAGTCACCTCCGTTAAAACACCTTCAATGTGACACACATTAAAGCTATAATAAATCTCGCACGTAGGCTCTGCCTGGGCCAGCACAATGGCCAAGACCAAGTTGGAAATCACCGCGAAACGAAACATGGCGTTTACTCTGTTGTCCTCGCTCAACTAATTCGACTGTTTAAATGTATTGTATAACGACTGGGGCGATTCGCAAATTATGTAACATCAGAAGTGAAGGAAGGGGCGAGAACCAACGCGACGAAACGTGGCATGTGGCGAGGGAGGGAGAAAATCAGGGTGACATAATTTCTAGATGCCCCTTGTATAGATTAACATATATCAGGGAGATCATTCGAACTTTGCGGTTGCTGTTGATTATTGAGTAAGAAAAAAGTGCGTGTTCTTACGCAAGAAAGATAACGTCTAGACAAGACAACAAGAGATCCAGCCGCAAGTCGAGCTCCTCTAAGGCGGGTCACATAAGGTAACTCGTCGAATAGATTTGACAATCACGAATGCAGTTGAAAGTGACGCTGGTGAATATATTATACTTGCGTTGCAGAGGGTGCAATTGATACAGTGAGATCATCGACGATTGAGTATAAACAGTTATACGAACAATAATACAACGAACTGTTTATATATCTACCTATATGTCATTTTCTTAAATTCTTATTTACGTATTAACGCAGCTTACTTCCGAATCTTAGCAGATGATTCTTCGAGTATATTCTGATACTACAACTGCGCTTCGTTCAACACAGACTTCATCAAAGATCGTAGGTCATCTATTTTTGCCGATGATTATGAGGCAACGTCCGACGTCTCTTCGATAATCTCTGCTTTATCAAAAATACGTTCCCATACCCGAAATGTTTCGCGTTTTAAGTGATCATCCGAAAACATCACTTCGATGTTTTCATCTACTGTATAACAAAGATGATGATTAAATAATTGAAATTTCTTGATCTAGGTTAAAAAGTAGGAAATAAATTCATTTATAGCTCAAAAACCAGAAGATTCGCTGACTGCTGAATAGATGAAAGTAAGAATACAGTGGGAAAAGAACGTATGGAGCACTAGGGTGGTTCAAAAAAGACCTAATTTCTCAGATGTTGCTGCTCATCCGTGTATATGTTGTTTGTGATTTTTGAAAATTATTCCATTTTTTTGAGCTCTATTGGACCATATTTACTACTGCCTCAGTGGAGTTGAAATTTAAAAATTTTCCCATTTTTGGCAATTTCAAAGTTCTCAGATCAAAGCGCTCATCTGGCTACCTCGAGATTCTCATTCAATGAGCATGTTGGTTCAAGATGAGACTCGTATGATAATATTTAGTACTGCCGCGGACACATTGGAGGTTTTTTCAATATTTTGCGTTTTTTCGGAGATTCGATCGCCAGGTGCTGCTCATGAGACAGTTTCATCTTACCAATATAAGGATTAAATCCAAGCAGTTTGCAGTCTGCGGAACCATTTTTACTACTGCCTCATTGTTGGTGACTTTCCTTCAAGTAAAATTAGCAACATGAGGCAGTAGTAAAAATGGTCCCACAGACTGCAAACTTCGTGTACTTCTTCCTTAAAATGGTAAGAAAAGACTGTCTCATGAGCAACACCTGGCGATCGAATCTCTAAGAAAACCCCTAAGTAGTGAAAAAACTTCAATGTCTCTGAAGCAGTACTAAATATTATCGTACGAGTCTCATCTTGAACCAACATCCTCATTTAATGAGAACCTAGAGGTAGCCAGATGAGGACTTTGATCTGAGAATTTGAAATTGCCAAAAATGGCAAAATTTTTAAATTTCAACTCCACTGAGGCAGTAGTAAATATTCTCCTATAGCCCGTGTAGAAAATTGTTAGGGCGTCCCAATTATAAAAGAGGCCCTTTCTGGGCGTCAACAGGGCATCCACTATAAAGGCATCCTCACTGTTGCCTCACTGGGGCATAAGTAGGGTTTATTTTGGCATCCAAGTTAATTTTGTTTAGGCTCGCCCAATCTGTGCCAACATTGGTCCAAGTCGGGGTATAGCTAGGCATTCAGACTCATTTTGTCCAGGCTTACCCAACTTGTGCCAAACTTGGGCCAAGTCGGGGATTAATTAGGCATTGGGACTCATATTGTCCAGGCTTGCCTAACCTGTCCCAAACTTGGGTCAAGTCGGGGTTTAGCCAAACATTCAGACTCATCATGTCCAGGCTTGCCCAACCTGTCCCAAACTTTGGCCAAGTCAGGGTTTAGCCTGGCATTCGGACTTATTTTGTCCAGGCTTGCCCAATCTGTGCCAACGTTGGGCCAAGTCGGACTTTAGCCAGGCATTCGGACTCATATTGTCCAGGCTTGCCTAACCTGTCCCAAACTTAGGTCAAGTCGGGGTTTAGCCAAACATTCAGACTCATCATGTCCAGGCTTGCCCAATCTGTGCCAAACTCGGGCCAAGTCGGGCGTTAATTAGGCATTCGGTCAACCATATCAGACGCCATCTACCACGGCGCGGTCAACTTACAGTAAACGCCATTTTGTCTAAAAATCTTTCTCGCTAACAAAGTAACTACGGAAATTAACTAGTCGGGCAATAGAATAGCATTTAATCTGAGAAAAAATTATCTCTCTGGATATAGCAGGGTCGGGGTGTAGTTAGGCATTGAGACTCATTTTGTCCAGGCTTATCTAATTTTTGCCAAAATTGGTTACCTGGGCATTTGGACTCATTTTGTCTGGGCTTGCCTAACCTCTGCCAAAGTTGGCCCGAGTCAGGGTTTATCCAGGCTCGCAGGATAATTTTAAAACCAATATTGGCTAGGGATGGGCGATCTCAAGCAAAAGATCGATTCTCAGAATCGATTCGAATTGATTCTGGAAAAATCGATTCATCCAAAAAATCGGATACAAAAGATCGATCTTCAGAAGATCGATCGTTATTTTTACTTCTTATATTTAAATGGAAACGCGTAGCTATACCGGACTCCACACTTTCGTAAAGACGTAAACAAACCCAGGTGAAAGGGCGGGAAGCTTTTTTATTGGTTGTGATGTCAGATTCATTCCACATTAGCAATTGGCTGATTCTTTTGTACTCTCAAACCTAATTGGCCATGAAATACAGAGCGATAAAATAGACTTTCAAAACCTTTTTTGATTTGAATTTGAAGATTTGAGAATCGGATTCGATTCTTACAGACTTGGAATCGATTCTAGAAAAAATCGGTGGGAAAAGTATCGATACAAAAGATCGATTTTCTCGACCTAAAAGATCGATTCTTGACTAGATCGATCTAGAATCGCCCATCCCTAATATTGGCCCAAATTCGGTATCCCATAATGGCCCACCTTTTATACCCAATGTTGCTCCGAGTTTGGACAGCCCATATATATTATATATATCCCGTGTAGAAATTTTTGTTGGGCGCAAACAGGGGCCAAGTTAATTTGGCTCGATATTATTCAGGCCCAAGTAAGGTCGCCTGTATTGGGCCAATGTTGGATTGTCCCACGTATTTGATTCGGCCCCCTATGCGTGGTCAAACTGGGGCCAATTTGGACAGCCAGTAGGGCCCAAAGTGGACACCGTATATGGGGCCACAACAAAAAAGCGGGACAAATCGATATAGGCCCAATATTGGTGACCAAACTTGGGCCTATACATTATTGTGGAAAATTAACTTGGCCCTCATTAGCGCCCGGGGAAAATTTCTACACGGGAGAGCTCAAAAAAATGGAATAATTTTTCAAAATCACAAACAACATATTCACGAATGAGCAGCAACATCTGAGAAATAAGGTATTTTTTGAACCACCCTATTGTACACTTACACTTACACTTACCCTTTGTCTGCGCGCCGAGCGTATGCCTGCGCCAATGGTTGCGCATTTTAGTGAGCTCTGGTTGAGATGTACTTAACTAGGGTTAATTTGAAATTCGGACGATTCAATTCGCTAATGATTCTGTGAAGCAATAATATTGTTGAAGATTCGTCGATTTGGAGGTCTAATGATGCTTAACAAAAATCTAACTTTTAAGCCAAATTATCAGACATAATTATGCGACGGTGGGCACTGCCCCAATCGTTGACTTTTGAGCCGGCACTATCTCGGCCAGTGTTGAACTCTCTAAATGGCCAACTAGGATATTCGATAACTCGGACACCGTTGATCTCCGGAATTTTTCGCAAAGGAATTTTCGTCTTACAATTCGACAAAGAATCTGCCTATTCGGTTCGGTGCGGGAGTTCTAGATCGACCTGTATATCTGCGTAAGAATAATTAATCCAGTATAATATGAATCGCGGACCGCTTCAGCTGTAAGATAAATACATGTTGAATAATTATTATACGTTTGCAACAATCAGTCAAACTAGACGAAAATCTATGAAGTGATCAATTTTTATTTTTATTTAAACTGATTCTGGAGTCCTATGAATATTACCAAACCTTATTAGGAGGAAGACTTCACCGCAGGTATTACAATATTTTCTCTGATGTGTAGTGAAATTACTCGACAAGTGTTAAAATAGGCACTCAGACTATAAGAAAAAAATAGCATATTTTAAATACATAGTATTGGAAATATATACTCTGGTTTGAGTGAATTGAAACTGTCTATCAATAATTTATTTTCGTTCATTGAATTTGGTGATTGTATGACACGCAGTGTATATATTTTATACATCCATATAGATGCATTGCCTATAGTAAAAATTTGAATAAAATTCTGTATTTCAATACACATTATATATCATATTATATTATCCGAATCTCATATCATACCTGTGATGCGAATAATTGTAACTCACCTATAACACCTTGTAGTCCGCAATCTAGTATAGGTTCGATGAGCTACGTGGAAGACTTTTTTTGTTGGAATTTGTCAAGTTTTGAAAAACGAGATGCGAAATAGAAGACTATATTTTTCAAATTTGACTGAATAATCGTCAGACTAATTATTCCCTATACATTTAGTGTAGATCGTATGCATCTTATTATTTCACATCGGTTTTGATAAATTCAATTAACTTTCAGTTCTGGCTGGCCAGTATAAAAGTTGCCATCTATCCATTGGTTCAATGTTCATTTTCCTCCTCGGTTAAACCTCGTAGCAACTATTATTCTCGGAATCTCGAAATTGATAACAATTTCGATGATTTGAAGAAAAAAATACAGTACTACGTACGTGATTGACGTCACAGATTGCTCCAATAAAGAATAAAAAACGGGAACTGTAGAGGTTTTAAATTGCGTCTGTCTTCAGTTGGCGAGCAGTTGTCCGAGGAATCAGAACACGATCACTTCTGGCCGCAGATTCTTCCTCAAGTGTACAGTAGTAGATAATTCAGAAATACTTGGAAGATTGATTGACTGTGCGTCGAAATTCAACTCTGAAGTTGTGGTCGAGCGAAAAGCTGTCTACGCCGCATAATGCAGGGCATTGCATCGGCGTGTATTCTAGTCCTCATCGTCTTCGGGTCCCATCAAGGTAATTTATAATTTCCGGTATAATTCTGTGTGCTTACCTGTTTGATCCCGATTTCCAATTATTTGAGGAATCTCAGGTCTATTACGAACGCTAGAACGCTCGACTCAAGGGCTGAGATACAAGACTTTCTTGATGAGCTGCTATAGCATAATAAGAACACGCTGATGTTCGCCTGATAATGAACATACGGCAGTATACAGAGTTGCAATCGTTTCAAAGATTGCGTGATTTTCTATAGAAATAAGTCCCCAAATTTTCGGTTGAGTATTTGTCGTTTTCGCTTTGCATGAAGGTAATTTTGCAAGCTGCTTATATTACACACTTTTCCTTCTTCTCATAACGTATGTCAATTTAATTGCTTACATAATTTATCGCATTTCTCGTCGAGTTGAACTGTGTCACCGAAGGCCTGTGCAAATTTCGGTTCAAAAGATATTAGGGATCAAGGATTATCACCGTCGCCGTTCCAAAAATATATTTGCGATAAGAATGGCCATAAAGATTCAGTAAATACTAACGAGGGTTTATTGTACGATAACGAAATCCCAGTAGTATTACCTTTTCTTATCTATTACCGATGAAAGAACTAGGGCGCTTTCTGGAGTAGTTATGATACGGCAATACTTAATTTTTCAAATTCTTTTCACTATTTTGGTTAAGAAAAGACTGATTAGGGGAGACCGGTGTCGGTTGTAACAATTTTTACAAACTAATTTTTTTTTCGCTTAATATCGATATTTTGTGACTGATTTTTTTAACCTAAGTTCACTCACATCTAACTCTTACTAGTTCGATTTTTTTAGTTCGCGATTTTCGTTAGTATAGTCGAGAAAAATCCGTAACGGATGTTGCTACACGTGTTACAATTGACACCAGTGAGGTGTCAATTGTAACGCAGGTCATTGCGATATAACCGCAGGAAAAATATTTATTTAATTTTGTATAAACTATTTTATATTGTTGATAAAATAGGAAAATTTATAAAAAATTAACATTAACGTAAAGGGGGTTCACTTTTTTCGTATAATTCAATAAAACACGAAAATTCAATAACAAATTAAACAAATAATCTTCTGAACATTCAGCGCATATATGAAGAATGCACTACGGTCAGTGCAACCAATATGCGCCCATTTCTTGCACTTAGTGCATTGACGCCATTTGTCGTTGCTTCTTTAATTGACGTGTTACAATTGACACCAGCGACGATTTTATGTAGAAAAATGAAAATTCTACACTAAAACTCGTGACTTCCAAATCCTAATACACAACAATTGAAGTCAAAGCATCGTAGTTTAATATACACTAAGTCAATTATAAAAACCATCCATGGTTTACTCCGTTAAGCGAAAGCATAGTGAAACGAAAAGATTTACTTACGGGTGAAAAAAACCGATAAATGGACACAAATGGACACAGCACAGAAAATATGTCCGAAAATTTCGCCAAATGTTGTTCAACAAAAGCCCGCCGAATGTTGCTAGACATACATCTAAAAAGATTAGAGATTATCCGCAAGATGGCGGCGTAATGTCCACTGTTACAATTGACACCCTGTTACAACCGACACCGGTCACCCCTACTTGACTATATTGTCTTGTTTTCGCCTAGACGTGACATCGTCGAAACCAAAGATAATTCCAGCACCAAGTTGGAGCATCGTCGACGAGGATGTGTTTCTTATCCAAGAAAAAAATGAGCTGAAAATCGTATGTCAGGGTGAAGGCAAGATTAAGGTCTCGGAGCAGCATTTGCCACCATATGTACGTATCATGATTCTTACACTTGTGCTCTCAGTTCGCCAAGGCCGCTGCAGTAAAACCTATCACAATTTTGGATAGTACCATTAACTCTGAAGTTACAGTTGATGCAATCGGACTCTACGGGCTCATTCGACGAAGCTACTGGGACATATACGTTTATTCGTCCCCGTACGGTTGCGGAGGACACTGGGTGGTACGCCTGTGCGGACGAGAGTATCGAGATCAAGAATGACCTTGAAACAATTGATCATCCTGGTGACTACATCAGTTGGATTTATGTATATGTCAATTGTAAGTTAGAGTTCATGTATGTTGATAAATTGCAATGATAAACTTTGCCAAACTTTTCCGAATGTAGATATTTCAAGAAATAATGTGTGTAGCAGGCATTCAACATGGCGGACCTGCTTCGAACATATCGCATGCCCAGAACAACACTGTAACATCTCAAAAAATATATTTTGAGGGGATTTGCGTTCAAATGAATGTAAATGGTATTACATGAAGTCTCATCGCGATTTTGAAGAAAGATAATTTTTTTGAGATGTTACAGGGTGGTTTTAGGGGTTCGAAATGTGGTCTGTATATATATATCTGACCTCAAGACAATTCGAAATGGTATTCGTTGACTGTAACAGCGGTAATTTGAACATTCATTTCAGCATCAGCGCCACTCGCTGGTATGGGAACTCTTTTTGAAGCCATAACAATGGTGACAGGGAGTGACGGAGTCGTACCATGCCGACCAACGTCGCCGAATTTGCCAGTGATACTTGAAATAGGCGGGGGTGTAAGTTCGTGTCTCTATTATCAGAGTCACATGCATCTTCGGTTTTTTTTATTCCTTGATCATGAGGTCCTTACGATTAACCTTAACGATTAACACCATATGGTATTTTTTGCTGAAGGTCTTGAATAACACTATGCAATATTGACAGATGATCCCAGTGCCGGAAGATACGGAATATGACCCGAGAATTGGATTTATCTTGAAAGCAGTCGGCAAAGAACGTATTGGAGAAACGTTTGAATGTAAAGTTAATGGAACCTACGCGGAGGAGCCAGAATGGCCACTATATTATGCAATAATTGAAGGTGAATGTGATAATTTGAATCGACCCAAAAGCTACACTTACAACACTTAAGTGCATGAAAACATTTTTGACTTGAAATTTTTATTCTTGAACAAACAACTGGAGATGTTTGGATATTTTTAATCTCAAACTTAAAATTGCCGGCTTTTGTATTTAGTTTTTTCAATTATCGGGCTTATGGTATAGATGATTATCGTTATGTGAGATTACCCCAAGAGATCATAGTTTATGGCACATATCAATTTTTTTACAGACGTCACGGGGTTGGACACACCTACGATCAACCAAGACACATTGCAGCACGTGGTCTGGGGAGAGAATATGTCTCTAGTGTGTACAATCACGTTGTACCCAACAAAATTCAATATTAATTGGACGGTCCCGAATTCGATTCCAGTAAGTTTCATCGACAGCAAAATTGATTATGGAATGAGCTCCTATGCTCCAGGTATGAGATTAAGTTACAAATTTTAGGAAAACAGAATAGTCTACGATCAAAAGATGAATTTCGAGGGATATAGCGGAAGCAAGGAAATTTGGAAGATAAAGGCGACAATAAGAGATGTTCAGGAAAGCGATGGTGGTAATTATACTTGCACTGCCAAGAGTATCTATGGTGGTCAAACTGCAGCATCCAAAGAAATCAAAATTTGCGGTGAGCATATAAGCCGCGTAATCTTATTTTCTCACTATTTCAGTTTTCAATGTTAAGTCCAAGTTTTTCTCGAAGCATCTGCTCCCAGTTATAGACTATGAGTATTGAACAAACCGCGTCACTATTGCCATAAGGTCGTAAGCGCCAAAGAAAAAAAAAAAAAAAAATTCGTCTTTTTTGGTGGCAAAATCTTTTTCATGCCATATATCATCGTGTGGGCATATTCGCAAAATAAATAATTTGGCGCTTGCAACCTTATGGCATTAGTGACGCGAAATTGATTGATCCAATTCGTTATGCTCCGACCTACGGTCCACTCGTTTGCACTTCCCGTGTAGAAATTTTCCCCGGGCGCTAATGAGGGCCAAGTTAATTTTCCACAATAATGTATAGGCCCAAGTTTGGTCACCAATATTGGGCCTATATCGATTTGTCCCGCTTTTTTGTTGTGGCCCCATATACGGTGTCCACTTTGGGCCCTACTGGCTGTCCAAATTGGCCCCAGTTTGACCACGCATAGGGGGCCGAATCAAATACGTGGGACAATCCAACATTGGCCCAATACAGGCGACCTTACTTGGGCCTGAATAATATCGAGCCAAATTAACTTGGCCCCTGTTTGCGCCCAACAAAAATTTCTACACGGGATATATATAATATATATGGGCTGTCCAAACTCGGAGCAACATTGGGTATAAAAGGTGGGCCATTATGGGATACCGAATTTGGGCCAATATTGGTTTTAAAATTATCCTGCGAGCCTGGATAAACCCTGACTCGGGCCAACTTTGGCAGAGGTTAGGCAAGCCCAGACAAAATGAGTCCAAATGCCCAGTTAACCAATTTTGGCAAAAATTAGATAAGCCTGGACAAAATGAGTCTGAATGCCTGGCTACACCCCGACCCTGCTATATCCAGAGAGATAATTTTTTCTCAGATTAAATGCTATTCTATTGCCCGACTAGTTAATTTCCGTAGTTACTTTGTTAGCGAGAAAGATTTTTAGACAAAATGGCGTTTACTGTAAGTTGACCGCGCCGTGGTAGATGGCGTCTGATATGGTTGACCGAATGCCTAATTAACCCCCGACTTGGCCCGAGTTTGGCACAGATTGGGCAAGCCTGGACATGATGAGTCTGAATGTTTGGCTAAACCCCGACTTGACCCAAGTTTGGGACAGGTTAGGCAAGCCTGGACAATATGAGTCCGAATGCCTGGCTAAAGTCCGACTTGGCCCAACGTTGGCACAGATTGGGCAAGCCTGGACAAAATGAGTCCGAATGCCAGGCTAAACCCTGACTTGGCCAAAGTTTGGGACAGGTTGGGCAAGCCTGGACATGATGAGTCTGAATGTTTGGCTAAACCCCGACTTATCCCAAGTTTGGGACAGGTTAGGCAAGCCTGGACAATATGAGTCCGAATACCTGGCTAAAGTCCGACTTGGCCCAACGTTGGCACAGATTGGGCAAACCTGGAAGAAATGAGTCTGATTTCCTGGCTACACCTCGACTTGGCCCAAGTTTGGGACAAGTTAGGAAAGCGTTGACAAAATGAGTCCGAATGCCTAATTAACCCCCGACTTGGCCCAAGTTTGGTACAAGTTGGGCAAGCCTTGACAAAATAAGTCTGAATGCCTGGCTGAACCCCGACTCGGCCCAAGTTCGGCAAAGGTTAGGCAAACCTGGCGAAAATGAGTCTGATTTCCTGGCTACACCTCGACTTGGCCCAAGTTTGGGACAAGTTAGGCAAGCGTTGACAAAATGAGTCCGAATGCCTAATTAACCCCCGACTTGGCCCAAGTTTGGCACAAGTTGGGCAAGCCTGGACAAAATGAGTCTGAATGCCTAGCTATACCCCGACTTGGGCCAACGTTGGCACAGATTGGGCGAGCCTAAACAAAATTAACTTGGATGCCAAAATAAACCCTACTTATGCCCCAGTGAGGCAACAGTGAGGATGCCTTTATAGTGGATGCCCTGTTGACGCCCAGAAAGGGCCTCTTTTCTAATTGGGACGCCCTAACAATTTTCTACACGGGTTGCTATTACCGATTATCAATTACTTTGAATTTGTTTGATAGAAGGTTAGCTAAGAAATATTTTTGGGAACCGTCTGTTTTAAGAATAAAAATGACAAGAATTGAAGAATTGGAAGACTAAGTGTAGGTAGACATCTTGGTGCTCCATACGAGTGCCAGTGTGTCATTTGAAATGATAGGAAAGACTCTGATTTTTGATCTTTGTGACACGTCCGGACCGAACAAATGCATTATAAATTTCCCTAGATCCAAATTACGTGTACATTAATATGAGCGTGGACGGTGAGGCAAACATCTCACTACCCGAAGGTCAAACTGCTGTATGGAATGTCAAAATTGACACGTATCCTGAGACTGCCACGTTCGAATGGTGAGCTTTGTCTCAATTCTATATTCTTTCTATCATTTCATACGGAGTCATTTTCTCAAAATATCATGCATTTTATCTTTATTCTGTGAACGTAGGCTCAAAGAGGATGGTTCTCTAATTACAACCACCGAAGATGACTCAAGCGTGAGCAAATACTCGCATACTAAGAGTGGAATAACCCATCTCTTCAAAATATCGAAACTAACTATTGAGGATAGCAGTCGATATATGATCCGCGCTTCTACTCAATATAATGTGACAAGTATCGAGCTTCCATTAGCGGTTTTTGGTAAGACACTTCATTCCTGAACTTGTCATACGAATTCATTAGTTGGCTTATCTTACATTCTACTAAACTTTTCGCATTATCTTCAATCTACTTTACAGGACCACCCACTGTTCACATAGATACTACTTCGCGGTTGTATGCACCAGGGGTCCCAGAGATTTTTGTGAGTCGAATAAGCGCCTCACCTCAGCCGAACGTGACTTGGCGTTACATAGAACACCCCCAGTTTCCGTCAAAACTCAATTCTACGTCCATATCGCTCGCGGCAAGTACTACAATTGATGTTACTCTCCAATTCCGTATTTTCTTGACATCTTCCACGAACGTTAATGGTTTGAAATAATATACAGTGGTAGCTCATATTGAAACAAATAATTTGATCCTTTCATCGTTCAGAATCTTCACACGGAACGGATAGAGAGGCCTCCCTTCCACTTCGCGTCACGCGTAAGCTTGACCATTAATATGACAGGCGATTTGATATGTAGATCCTGTAACTTCGTTGATTGCACCGAAGTAACTCAACAAATTTTCGTGTCTGGTAAATTTCACCGATTACAAACATTCTTGACAATCTTCATGAACACTGCTTATATCCATCATTGAGCTAGACTTTCAGATTCAAATCTAAGACCGTTTCTCCCCAAATCAATATCCGTAATTTTATTATAATCACAGACGTAGCTGGAGTCTTCGGTATACGCGCTCCAGGCATAGTTTTCGTAGGTGACGACATCAATGTGACCTGTGGTGCTTCTGTGTACAAGTACACCGACGATGTTGCATGGCGATTTGAAGACTTTCGCAACGAAAGTAAGAGTTCCAGCAAATTTTCATTGCTGTTCTAAACTCGCGGTTCTGCGAAAAATGACTGTAGATTCAGTAGTACATACAAACTACATTTAGAAAAAACATCTTTAATCTGAGATATTGTTTGTAGAATTTGAATCGGATAGGATATACGTTACTAAACTGAAGACGAAATTCACTTCGCAATCGATACTTCATATACGTAATGTGTCACAATCTGACTTTGGCGAATACACGTGTGAAGCCGTAAATAATGGGGGACAACGCGATAGAGAAACATACATGTTGGGGGTTGAAGGTATGTGAATGAATCTTCTCCGAAGCTTGATGAATGTTTCATATTTCGTTTCACTTGAAAAGTCATTAGTGCTTTTTCGTTGTTACAGCTGCGCGTGTACCGGAATTCAATTACACTAATCTGAATAATTCGGAGATTTACATAGATCTGGAAACAGAGAAAAACAAAGGTCTGACACTAGATTGCCGTGCCGATGGAAGGCCAATTCCTAAGATAACATGGAGTAAGGTAAGCCATCATACGAAAGGAAGGAAGTCGTTACATTTTTTGTAGAAGAAAGACATTGAGCTTGACCTATGATTTATGATTATCTGGAACCCAGATCACGATTAACGTGTCGATTATTTTTGGTTTTTAAATTTAGAACAACGAACCACTGAACGAAAGCACGGAATACAGGTTTTCACAGAATAATACCAGACTCCAAATAGTATACTTTTTCGATGCAGACACATACAGCGGAATATACGCATGTAAGGCAGAAAACCGTATTGGGACGGTTGAGAGGTACATGAAAGTCATATTCACAGGTAATTGATTCACCGAGTGATATATTTTCTACTCTCGAAAGTAGCCGATCTGTTATGGACATTTTTTGACACATGCTGTTCAGAAACGAAAGTTATTCAACGATGATAGTTATCTAAAGAATAACGAGAATTGTATTCACAGGAAAGTCAGATAGTACCACTCTTTGGATCAGTTTGATCTGTGTCGTTATCGCGATCATCATCATAGCTATTGCTTATACGATTCTCAAAGCATATCGAAAAAAGGTGAGTAGCACTATCCTGGCCCTTATAATCATCTTGTGCACTGAGCTATTTAGGTATTATCAATTTGACTGTAAAAAATGACGAAAAATTGATTTTAGATACTTTACAAATCGATCGACCGGAAGTGCAGATTCATCCGAAATGCAAGAAGCGAAGAGTGATATCGAACGAAAATGCATAAAAGGATCCTGGTGAGTAATTGGTTGAGGCCGTGAAAAATTAGGCTTTATGTGAGGGAGATCTAGACAGCGTGGCTTGAGAGTGAACCTTGATCTCTCTGAAGCATATGTGTAAAAAATGAAAAACGGTTGTAAGAGCATCTGTCCAAGAGTGTAAGTTGTGCAAGAGTGCAAGTTGTGGTAGAGAGAAGTAAGTTGCAAGGATCAAATGTTATCTGTTGAATGTTCAATAAATTCTGTTCTCATGTAACAAACTGATTTATTGCCCCGGAACAATTCCCCATCCCATGAAGCTCTTTTCAGGACTTTAAGCCGGTACTTCATAATGTAAAGAAATAAAATATATTAAGTTCGTCGAGATGAAGAGATTCGAGCGACTGCGATGTCTTTCATGTCTCGGATTTCTTTATATTGAACCATAAATGGGGAAGATAACTATAATGTCATCCTGTGCACTTTCACAGTTCTGATGATGGTCGACCGTGATTCGACCGAAACGTCAATAAAATAAATACTTCTTCAATTCGACTGACCGTCTTCACCCGAGATTTCATTTCCCTATTTACAACGTTACGGTCAAGAAAAATTCTCTCATTATATCGTTTTCTTAAATTCTAGTTTACGTATCAACATTTTACCCCCGAATTTTAGGAGATACTTCTCCGAATAAATTCTGATATCACAAGTGTGCTTCGTTCGACACAAATTTTATCGGAGATCGTAGGTCATCTATTTTTGCCGTTACCAATCTTACCGGTACTGCTTTACCATATTATATAAACCCAATAATAAAGCCTCATCTTATCTAGACATTTGCAGGAACGAAATAACTCGACTTGTACCGTTATTTCATCCATCCCGTCGATTGTGACTAGAATTAATGTGAAAAAATATTGTGGAGAATAATGATTACATTTCCCCATTAAATCGTAACTTGAGGATCCTGAGTCATATATCGTATTCAATCTATCAACTTATCAGTGTGAATTAACATACTGACTGCGAACAATTAACACGGTCAGATATTATGGTACGAACATATTGGTATTGTGCGATTGAATGAATTATCTGTCTGGGGAGGCGCGATCAGTACATACTTTTGACAAATTTTGCAAGATAATGCGATGTACTTCCAGAGTGCGTAGTCAAATTCTTACCTATTCCGCTCAAGGCTGTCGACCATAAATTTCCTAACTGGAAAAGCAGAAGATTCGCTGCGACTGCTGAAGACACGAAAGTCTGAAAGAGTGGGAAATAAAACGTATGAAGCACAATTAAAGGTATGGGTATTTGTGTTCATAAATCTTTTATTCAGAGATTCTCGAGGATGAGATTACGGTACATACTTTTATGCTACATTCATAAATTGATCTATAGTAACGAGATGGATTTTGGATGAGTAACACATCTAGTCATCTTCGAAGTAGATTGTAGCACCATTTGGCAACTGAAGATCAGTTGGACTGATTGCAGTCAAAGTATTATTAGCCAAATGGAAAGATTCCAACTCGCCAAGTCCATTGAATAATCTAGGTGATAACGTGTGAATTTTGTTACAATTCAAGTAAAGATCCGTCACAGCCGAAAGTCCTTCAAATGCACCCGGTTGAAGATCAGTTATCTCGTTGTCACTGAGGTCTAGCACTCCTAGATGACTCAGTCCGAAGAAAGCGTTTGATTCGATTCGAGAAATTTTATTTCTTGTGATATACAATCTCTCCAGTTTCAGCAATCCCCGGAAGGTTTCTCTAGGCACGATTAGGAATTATGTTTGCTATACAATACGTTCACACTTATTCGAATTGAGATTTCAACCCTGACTTGTGCTGCCCTCAAATCAGGTGCCTATGAGCCATTCCACGCCAGACCGGACAAAATAAATCAAAAATTGACCTCGATGTTACCGATTTCGCTATAATTTTTGTTTACGAGTTCTATGGGACAAACAAATTCATCGAACAATTTTTTATTTATTTTTTTGGACCCTATTTTCGAAGTTACACGGGGGTGAAATTCAGGAAAAAGAGCCAAAAATCGAAAACATACTCCCCTTCAAACGGTCATATCTTTGATTGTATTCAAAAAATATGAGTGCGTATTCCTTGATCAATTCTCTACAAAATCGTTGAGTCAATTAATAATATTGCTTCTGAGTATAATAAATGGAACCACAAAAAGTTGAAACCCGTCACATTGAACAAACAGTTGAGTTTCCGAGTTATATCGTTCTTCCAAATGACGAGACCGTTTTTCACTGTATCTCTTATTTTCTTTTCACTGAAAACTCTGATAATGAGTATATAAACAGTTACGAACAATAAAACAACATATGTATCGTTTTCTTAATTTCTAGTTTACGTATTATTAGTTTACTCCCGAATTTTAGCAGATGCTTCTTCGAATAAATTCTGATACCACAACTGCGCTTCGTTTGACGCAAATTTCATTAAAGATCGTTGGTCATCTATTTGCGCTGATATGATCAACCTGCTGATGCAATGTCTGAAATCTCTTCGGTGATCTCCGCGCAATTAAAAATACGTTTCCATACCTGAAATATTTCGCGTTTCAATTCGAGTGATCATCCGAAAACATCTCTTCGATGTTTCCATTCACTGTATAACAAAGATGATCGCGAGATGAAGTAATTAAAAATTCTTGATCTAGGTTCAAAGATAGAAAATAAATTCATTATCATTTGCGGTTTTTATTTATTTTTTATTTTTTTTCATTAAAAATATTTACCGTGAACGTCCTAATGGCCGGACAGGTCCCAATTACCGGACAGAAAGTGTGTGCAAGAGAGACAGAAATACGATTTCGCATGAATGTCCGGCCACTGGGACGTCAGCCTTAACTGTCCGGTAACTGGGACGTTGACGGTAATCTGACATTTTTATTTTCTAATGTATTGATATTATCGAAAAAAATAAAATAACAACAATAATCATTGTCGGATGTAAAAATGATTAAGAATATAATAAATAGAAAAATTCAATTTGAAAACCTATATCTTAGCGCTACAGCTGCTTTGCCATCTCATATATATATAGAGCCGATCGAGCCGATAATGAAGCCTCATTTTATCTAGACATTTTGAAAGAACGAAATAACTCGACTTATAACCGTTATTCCGTCCATCCCGTACATCCCGTCGTTTGTGACTATAGAATTAATGTGAAAAAATATTGCGGAGAATAATGATTACATTTCTCCATTGAATCGTAACTTGAGGATTAATCGAAAAAAGTAACATGTATCGTATTTAATTTATCAACTTATCAGTGCGAATCAACATACGAATTGTAAACAATTAACACAGTCAGATATTATGGTATGAACATATTGGTATTGTGGGACTCAATGAATTAATTAATTATCTGCGTGGGCAGGCGCGATCAGTTCAAATTTTTGACAAATTTTTCAAGGTAATGATGTATTTCCAGAGTGCGCAATCAAATTCTTACCTATTCAGCTCAAGGCTATTGACCATGAATTCATAACTCAAAAACCAGAAGATTTGCTGACTGCTGAATAGATGGAAGTAAAAATACAGTGGGAAAAGAACGTATGGAACACGATTACAGGTAGGGGAGACCGGGGTAAATTGAACTCTGGGGTAAATTGAATTTCTGTAATTATTCTGATATGGGTAAATGTAAACACGTGAAAATAAAAATGAAGAAGTCTAATATCATCGCGATAATAAAGAAATCGATGGGTTTTAAAATTTTCGTATTCCTGAGAAAAAAGAGCGAAAAGAATATTTTGGTGCTCTCTAAATATAATTTTCGTGATTTTAATTCTTAGTTTACATGTACTTCTCATGAAATTTTTAGATTGAAATTTATTTTATCGACTTCTGCAATCATTAAACTATTCATCAACAATTATAACAATATTGAAAGTATTAGTTATATCGGTTGAAATAAATATTATTTGGAAAATATAGCTTTGGGGCAAATTGGTCGGGGTAAAATGACTGTCTGTGAGACAATGGTTTTGAAGGTGGTTGCGCGTAAAAAATGCGTATCGTTCAAATTCCTGCCTGTCTGACACAAGAAGGGTTATAAGTTGTCATTAATTAATTGGATGAAATTTCTTCTACATTTGGAACAGATTTTAATATATAACTACAATAGAATATTGTACTATTTCAAACAAAACAATTTAAATTTGGTAAGTAATTATTTTCTAATATTTTTCTGCATACATTCGATTTGCCCCGACTCAAGTTCAATTTACCCCAGTCCTGGGGCAAACTGAACCTTTTTGACTCATTCATTATAATTGTTTTTAATAATAATATTTACTTAAAATGACTAATTCTTATAATCGATTGCTGTTTATTAAAGATCAAAGCCCATCTCAAAATTATTTACGAAAGAATTGATTGTGAAAATGAATTGTTTCATCACTTTAAACTTTTCATCGTTCAATTTGCCCCGGGTTCCCCTATAGGTATTTGTATTCATAAATCTTTTATTCAGAGATTCCAGCACATACTTTCATGCTACATTCATAAATTCATCTAGTAGAAACACGGATTTTGGACTAGTAACACAAGCTGTACGGATCGAAAAACAATAATATGCTGCTGCATCTAATAGTCATCGTGGAAGATGACTGTACTTGGCAACTGAAGATCAGTTGCATTGATTGCAGTCAAAGTATTATTAGTCATATACACAAACTTCAACTCGCCAAGTCCAGAAAATAATTCAGGTGATAACGTGTGAATTTTGTTGTAACTCAAGTAAAGATGCTTCACAGCTGAAAGTCCTTCAAATGCACCGGGTTGAAGATCAGATATCTCGTTGAAACTGAGGTTCAGCACTTCTAGATGACTCAGTCCGAAGAAAGCGTTAGATTCAATTCGAGCAATTTCATTCGATTGGAGTAACAATTCCTCTAGTTTCAGCAATCCCCGGAAGGCTTCTCTAGGCACAGACGTTAGTCTGTTGTCATAAAGATATAAATGCTCAAGATCAGTCAAACCTTTGAAAGTGTTGGCCGTTATTTCCGTTATTCTGTTAGAGCCCAAATGAAGACTATTCAATTTTCCAAGGTGTTCAAAGGACTCGGACGCAATGCCAACTATTTCGTTATCATTTAAAAAGATATATGACAAGTTTCGAAGTCCAGAAAATGTAGCTTTAGTTATCGTGGAGATCTTGTTCCATCCTAGGTGCAGGTTTGTCAATTGAGACAGTCCGTTGAAAGTTCCATCTGGTATTTCGGTGATTTGATTAGAGCCCAAGTACAAATGGTTCAGCAGAGACAATTCTCGAAATAAATTTGGGATCAGCCTAACAACGTTGCCACCAAGATTTAAGCCGGTCAATCTTGGCAGGCCAGTAAACGATCCTGATTCTAAAGTTGAAATTCGGCTCCCATCATTGATCCGCAATGTTTCAATCGAGAGATTTTTGAAGGCCCCAGGCTTTATTGATACCAAATTCAGATCTTCAATTGCCAGTCGATCGGACTGTTCCTTGTCAGTCACCTCCGTTAAAACACCATCAATGTGACACACAGTATGGTGATACTGAATCTCGCACGTAGGCTCTGCCTGGGCCATTACAATGGCAAATACCAAGTTGGAAATCACCGCGAAACGAAACATGGCGTTTACTCTGTTGTTCTCGCTCAACTAATTCGACTGTTTAAATGTATTGTATAACGACTGGGGCGATTCGCAAATTACGTAACATCAGAAGTCAAGGAAAGGGCAAGAACCAACGCGACGTAACGTGGCATGTGGAAAGGGAGGGAGAGAATCAGGGTGACATCATTTCTAGATGCCCGTTGTACAGATTAGCATATATTGGAGAGATCATTCGAACTTGGATCGCTGTTGATTATTAAGTGAGAAAAAAAAGTGCGTGTACTTACGCAAGTAACATAACGGAATTGACACAGATATTACAGAGACTCCAATGTGGCAAGTCCAGCGAATAACCCGGTTGATAACATCACCAACAGCCTGAAAAGCAATCCTCTGTGCGGCCGGGTACGATTCGAATTCGACAAGTTTATGGTATAATTCCAAAATACTGTATCGAATTTACTTACCTGTTCAGATCAAGACTTGTCACACATCAAGATCTTCTATCAAGTGGGATTTTAAATACGAAGAGTTAAGGGGGGGGGGGTCCACTCGATTTGTTACCGCCTTGTCTATTTTCTCGAATTTCTCCGAAACGGGGCTATCAATCGACTTGTCCTTTTGGCAGCCGATGTTTGACGAGTAATGAGTTCGAACTGGTACGTTTGATCGAATGAAATCGTGATTTCATTTTTTTTTTTTTTTTTTTATGATCGAAAAGTGTTGGCGTGCCATTTATTTCGACTTATATCGAAGCCTACGCATGAAAAATGCAAAATCGGCCGTATCGTAGATTGATTCTATTTGGAATTCCGAACACAAACATCCCAAAACATCGCGCACATTTTTGGCTTATTAGTATCAGAGTCGAAATAAATGGACAACCACAATTTACGATAAAAAAAAACAAAAAAATTTCCGGTTTCATCCGATCAACAGTTCAACAGTTTACCCCCGAATTTAAGCTGATGTTTCTTCAAATATATTCTGATACCATAACCATAACAAAATGTGTGCATGAAGCCTGCATGGTGCGAGCATGACGTGCGAATTAATCTACACGTCGTGCGGGCAAACGTTGAGACATATGTGTCCCCATATGCGTCGCATATGTGACACACGTCGTGACGGCACGCGTACATGTCGGCCCACTGCCTTAACGCACGTGTGGTGTGTGCAAAAAGCTATTCATATTTATCAATTAATGATGATGTACAAATCAAAGGAAATAGTACTTTTCGATACTAGTGCGAAAGTGTTGATTCTCGGACGAGTGTGAAGTTTTTCGCCCGAGCGAAGCGAGGGTGATAATCACACGAGTCGAGAATCATCTTTCGCACGTGTATCGAACTTTATTTTTTAACACAACGCGCGTTAAGTTTAATTTTATGCACGCGAAGCGTGCGCAAAATCGAACTTTGCGCACGCAGTGTGAAAAAAATTTAAAAACTGATTCCATAATATATAATGATAATACATAATATTTATTTTCAAGAACAGTTATAAATAAAGCTCTTAAAATATTAACTCTTATCAGTTTGATTGAAATAGTACAATTGTCTTCGACAATGATTTGAAAATGATCGTGGGGACAAAAATAAGATACGAAGGGATACAATACAATAATTGAAACTGCAACCTTAGGGCGTCAAGCCTTGAATAGAAAGTTTGAAAATATTCTGAACTCTGATAGGTTCAATCGAAATACAGTATTTCTAATCGTTCTAAAACTTACAAGCATTTATCGAGGGGTGAATCACAAGCAGAAATGCGTACACCATATCTCCCTTTTTCTGAATATCTCCCAATATCTCCCAATATTTCCCAACATTTCCGACCGTGATATCTTACAATATCTCCCGATATTTCCCAATATCTTCCAATACCTCCCGATATTTTCCGATATCTCCCGATATTTCCCGATATCTCCCGATATTTCCCAACATTTCCGACCGTAATATCTCCCAATATCTCCTAATATCTCCCAATATTTCCGACCGTGTGTACACCATATTTCCGTTGTGATTCACCCCTCGGCATTTATAGACATCCGTCTTAACAAAAACAAAAAAATTCCGAGAATTGAAAAAATTTAATAAAGCTGTACAGCAATCTACACCCCCCTCGATCGCCTAGAGTTTTCTAGAATAGCTTTGAACGATGAAATAGTACTTTTCGATACTAGTGCGAAAGTGTTGATTCTCGGACGAGTGTGAAGTTTTTCGCCCGAGCGAAGCGAGGGTGATAATCACACGAGTCGAGAATCATCCTTCGCACGTGTATCGAACTTCATTTTTCAACACAGCGCGCGTTAAGTTGAATTTTATGCACGCGAAGCGTGCGCAAAATCGAACTTTGCGCACGCCGTGTGGAAAAGTTATTTTTTACGTGTTAATCGAATGCGAATGTTGAGACTCGATGCGCGACCTCTTAAAATTATCCGACGAAGCCCAAATTTTGACCAAGTCATTATTAAATAGACCCAAGACTAATGTTTCGAGTTGTGACAGACGAAATCAAGAAACATTTTTTTTTTTTTTTTTTCGCCAAGCCTAATATGTATAGTATAAATATTAACAATATTATATTATACTACCTGAGTATTGTGAATGAATCCTCATGGTGGACACATTCGGTCAGCACAATATGCAGCATAGCATGCGGCCACCATGAGTACAGGCTGATGAAGGCATTTGCACTCATGGTGGCCGCACGCTACGCTGCATATTGTGCTGACTGAGTGTGCCCACCATGAGGATTTATTCACAACCCTCAGGTCGTGTGAGCCCCGTGATGGACTCGTGTCAACACATCGTATTCGTGCGTTGTGCGGCTCTCATGATCACGCACGTTTTGTTATCTGGGTATTAACACGGTCAGATATTATGGTACAAACATACTATTGGTATTGTGCGATTCAATGAATTATCTGTGTGGGCAGGCGCGATCAGTTCATACTTTTGAGTTTTGAGAAATTTTCCAAGATAATGCGATGTACTCCCAGAATGCGTAGTCAAATTCTTACCTATTCAGCTCAAGACTGTCGACCATAAATTTATAACTGGAAAAAAAGAAGATTCGCTGCGATTGCTGAAGACACGAAAGTCCGAAAGAGTGGGAAATAAAACGTATGGAGCACAATATTACAGGTATGGGTATTTGTGTTCATGAATCTTTTATTCAGAGATTCTCGAGGATGAGATTACGGTACATACTTTTATGCTACTTTCATAAATTGATCTAGTGACAAGATGGATTTTGGATGAGTAACATAAACCGTGCAGATTGGAAAACAATATATGCTGCTGCATCTAGTCATCTTCGAATTAGATTGTAGCACCATTTGGCAACTGAAGATCAGTTGGACTGATTGCAGTCAAAGTATTATTAGCCAAATACAAAGACCCCAACTCGCCAAGTCCATCGAATAATCTAGGTGATAACGTGTGAATTTTGTTATAATTCACAGAGAAAAAAAATTCCTCGTTTCAAGAAAAAGATTCCTTGTTTCAAGAAAAAGGTTTCTTGAAACAAGAAAACTGTAGTTTCTTGAATGAATCTTTAACATTTTCATTGAATCAAGGAAATATGTTCTTAATTTAAAATATTATATTCTTAGTTTGAATTAAGAACATATTTCCTTGATTCAATCAAAACGTTCAAGATTCATTCAAGAAACTATACAGTTTCATGAAACAAGAAATCTTCTTCTTGAAACGAGGAATTTTTTTTTTCTGTGTTCAAGTAAAGATCCGTCACAGCCGAAAGTCCTTCAAATGCACCCGGTTGAAGATCAGTTATCTCGTTGTCACTGAGGTCTAGCACTCCTAGATGACTCAGTCCGAAGAAAGCGTTTGATTCGATTCGAGAAATTTTATTTCTTGTGATATACAATCTCTCCAGTTTCAGCAATCCCCGGAAGGCTTCTCTAGGCACAGAAGTCAGTCTGTTGTTATCAAGATGTAAACCATCAAGATCATTCAAACCTTTGAAAGTGTTGGCCTTTATTTCCGTTATTCTGTTAGAGTTCAAACGAAGAATATGCAATTCTCCAAGGTGTTCAAATGACTCGGACGCAATGCTAACTATTTCGTTCTCATTTAGATATAAAATTGATAAGTTTGTAAGTCCAGGGTTGCGATTCTGTAACTTTCCGCTAACTCGCTAACTCGCTAACTCGCTAACTCGCTAACTTCGTCCAATCGGAGATCGTTGCGGCCCGTAACGATCTCCGATTGGACGCTCCTCAGCCAACCAACGGTCTTAGAGCGAAAAGTTAGCGAGTTAGCGAGTTAGCGAGTTAGCGGAAAGTTACAGAATCGCAACCCAGAAAATGTATCTTTAGTTATCGTAGAAATCTTGTTCTTTTCCAAGTCTAGCTTCGTCAGTTGAGATAGTCCGTTGAAGGTCCCATCTGGTATTTCGGTGATTTGATTATTGACCAAGTCTAACTCATCCAGCTGAGACAATTCTCGGAATAAATTTGGGATCAGCGTAAGAACGTTTCCGCCGAGCCCTAAGTTGAGCAATCTTGGCAGGCCAGTAAACGATCCGGATTCTAAAGTTGAAATGTGGTTCCCATTAATAATCCACAATGATTTGATCGAGAGATTTTTGAAGGCCCCAGGCTTGATTGATACCAAATTCAGATCTTCAATTATCAGGCGATCGTCCTGTATCTGTTCAGTCACTTCCGTTAAAACACGTCCAGTGTGACATACATTATAGCCATCCTGAATCTTGCACGTAGGCTCTGCCTGGGCCAGCACAATGGCAAAAACCAAGTTAGAAATCACTGCAAAACGAAACATGGCGTTTACTATGTTGTTCTCGCTCAACTAATTCGACTGTTTAAATATGTATGTAACGACTGGGGCGATTCGCAAATTATGTAACATCAGAAGTGAAGGAAGGGGCGAGAACCAATGCGACGAAACGTGGCATGTGGCAAGGGAGGGAGAAAATCAGGGTGACATAATTTCTAGATGCCTTTTGTATAGATTACCATATATTGGGGAGATCATTTGAACTTTGGTCGCTGTTGATTATTGAGCGAGAAAAAAGTGCGTGTTCTTACGCAAGGAAGATAAGGACATCCTGGACCGAAGATACCAGATTCTTTTACGGCCAGCACATGGAAATTTCCCCAAATACTTGCATCTAGAGTTATCGACTCGAAATGTTTAGGAAGCAGTGGCGTAGCTAGCATGGTTGGCACCCGGTGCGGATATCGATGGTGTCACCCCAAGAATGAAACCAATAAAAATGCGAAGGACTTTGAGTATCATTTTATTTGAATAATAGGAATTTTTGCAAGTTTTCATTTTTTTTTCGCGGTTGGGTGTCACCCCCAAACAGGTGGCACCCGGTGCGGGCCGCCCCAACCGCCCCCCTCTAGCTACGCCACTGTTAGGAAGTGAAAAAATCGTAATTTTCCAACGCGCCTAACTCCTTTCAAACGAATTTTAGTTATCTGAGATTTTCAGAAACGTTGGCATTCGTCATCAAGAAGACTATACATATATCCAGGATAATGAAATCGAAATATATGCACTTTGATAAAAATGTGCTTGAAAAGATTGATTTTTTGAAAGAAAAATCGTCGAAATCGGTTGAACGGTTCCGAAGTTACAGCGATTTGAAAAAAATGTGAAAAATGAAATCTTTAAAAAATTACTTTTCACGATTAAAATTGAAATTCACGTGCGGAGTGACGGTAATTTTCTTTAGACAAATCCCAAAACAAGTATTCCCTTAAATTGTGCAAAGAATGAGGAAAATGTATTCCGAAATGATTCTGTCATGGTCACCCAGAAAGTCCTGCACGATTTTCAATGGAATCAGCCTCATACCGTTCTTCCAAATAACGAGGCTATTTTTTTACCGTAACTCTCATTTTATTTTCACTAAAAACTCTGATAACGAGTATGAACAGTAACGAACAATGAATCAATGAATTGTTTATACCTATATCGTTTTCTTAAATCCTAGTTTAGGTATTAACATTTTACTCCCGAATTTTAGCAGATGCTTCTCCGAATATATTCTGATACCACAACTGCGCTTCGTTTGATACAGATTTAATCAAAGATCGTTAGGTCATCTATTTTTGCCGATGATAAGTGATGCCTGGTGAAGCAATATCCGAAATATTTTCGATAATTTCTGCGCCATTAAAAATACATTTCCATACCCGAAATATTTTGCGTTTCGAGTGATCCTACCTGGAAATTCCACGATCTAGAATTTTTTTCGTTAACTTTTTATCGGAATCTAACGTTCTGAAACAAGAAAATCCTTTTTATGTTGAGATCCGTCCATCTTTTTTCCGTGAACTGGATGTGCAGTGAAATGATGATTCTTGATTCCAGATAAAACCGTCAGCAGTTGAAGAAAGTGGCTGCGTTATCCAATTCCAATCAGAAAATTGCAGCCAGTCTCGATGTTATTCCAAAGACGTGACATTAGATTCTGACGATGAGCTCGATAAAAAAAATCGTACCACAATCTCATGGGATGAATAAAAAATTGGAGAGGGAGGAAATCGTGTCATCTTCGTCACAGAGAAATTCGAAAATCGCCCGCAATCTAGTATAGGGTCAATGAGTTACGTGGAAGACTGTTTTTTCTGAAATTTCTCAAGTTTTGAAGAATGAAATGCGAAATGGAAGACTATATGTTTCAAACTTGGCTGCATAATTGCGAGACTAATTATTCCCCAGATTGGTATAGATCGAATCCATCTTATTATTTCATAATATCTGTTTTAATAAATTCAATGCACTTTCAGTTCTGGCTGGCCAGTATAAAAGTTGCCATCTATCCATCGGTTCAATATTTATTTTCCTCCATCTTGGAATTTCGAAATTGATAACAAATTCGATAATTTGGAGGAAAAAATACAGTGCGGCGTACGTGATTAACGTCACAGATTGCTCCAATAAAGAATAAAAAACGGAAACTGTAGAGGGTTTAAATTGCGTCTGTCTTCAGCTGGCGAGCTGCAGTCGTCCAAGGAATCAGAACACGATCACTTTTGGCAGCAAATTCTCCCTCAAGTTTACAGTAGTAGATAATTCACAAATACTTCGGAGATTGCTTGACTGTGCGTCGAAATTCAACTCTGAAGTTGTGGTCGAGTCAAAAGCTGTCAACGCCGCATAATGCAGGGCGTTGCATCGGCGTGTGTTTTAGTCCTCATCGTCTTCGAGTTGCATCAAGGTAATTTTGAATTCAGCTGAGGTCACGGTAATCCTGTGTGCTCACCTGTTTTATCGCGATTTCCAAGTTTTTGGCTTCTCCGCTTTGCATGAAGGTCATTTTGCAAGCTGCTTAGATGACACACTCTTCCGTCCTTATATTATAACGAATGTCGATTAGATTGCATCCAATCGAGGGGCTATTCATTCCAAATCTTGTGACACAGTGATTGCTGATTTCTCGTGATTTCAGGATAATTTCAGGATGATTTCGATAATTTCTTGAAGTCGTTGATTTCACGTGATTGCATGGGAATTTTCCGGTGATTCCATGATTTAAATTGATTTCTAGTGATTTCAGGTGATTTCGACTTTTTGATTTCATCTAGTATGTAAACAAGCGCACATTGGGGCGATTGAAAAAGAAATCGTGTGTCTGTTACTTATTTATTATTCCTGTCATACGTCCAAAACATTTTTTTCCCATCTGTATTGGGACCGTGCATACTAATACACACTCACCAAAGTAAGAATGTGTGGTCATGTACATGCATACTAGTGGCGACGCCTATAGAGGAGATCGGCATTTTGGGGCGAAAAAAACAATGAAAAAATAATGTATGTACACGAATACACATTCTCACTTTGGTGAGTGTATAAGGTGTGCACGGAGCGAATACCTTTTCTATTCATTCGCTGATTTCATTATTTCACCGATTGCATATGATTTCCCTGATTTCACTCGACTTCGGCAGATTTCATGGGATTTCATTCCACAGTGACACAGTGATTTCACGTTGTACGATGTCTTCGGAGGCCTATACGCATTTCAGCTTGAAAGATACTGAGGATCGAGGGTTATCACCTCCACCGTTCCGAAAATGATCGCTGTCATAATTATGCCAAAAATTTAATCTAATACATTTTCAACTCCACTTATCTCGGCCATGCATGAACGAAATCAAAGCTTTCCATGGTGCATTCTACGCTCGTAAATGAGCTCTTTTGAAATATGTGGCACTTAAATTATTTTTGAAATTTTGAAACATGTGAAACTTTGAAAATATGTGATTCCATCTTTTTATACTTGAAAGGTCAAACGGATTGCCTTGAAAATTTCACCGAAATCAATTCGAAGTGCCACAGAGAAGTGCTGAAATTTTCAGCTTGCCTTATTTATTTATTTATTTTTTTTATTTTGGCAAAAACTGGTCGGCTTCTTGTGGAACACTCCATATATCACATTAATAGACTCGGTGAAAGGTTTTTGCACCGGAGGTTCTGAGTAAATGGACTTTCCTCGAAAATTGCCAATCAATTGTCACACAAACTTCGTAATAAGTTTCTTCTCACCACTACCGCGGAGAATAATCCAAACAACTTCAAAATTTTTCCGATTCATTTAATTCTTTTCATCTTACGAGCGAAGCTGTGCATATAGTATGCAGACAAGTCTTCCACGTCCCCCAAAACGGGGCGAATTTTCAATTCGCACACGAAATTAAATTCGAATTAGATGATCACTGAAGCTAATTTTGAGATTTCCGGAACTTGTCTCGTTGCAATATTGATTTCGACTATTCAAACAGGGATTCTTGCAACGAAGCCACATATAGTTCCGGCACAAGGTTGGAAATCTATCGAAGACGGAGTGTTCCAAATACAAGAAGGAGATGAGCTAAGAATAGAATGTCAGGGTGAAGGCGATCTGCAATTTTCGACACAGAATATTACTGGAGATGCACGTACCATGATTTTATACTAATCCTTAATTCTCGCGATTTGTCATAAGAAGATATAATTAATCTTGTCTAGTCTGATTGCACAGATCCAGCAATCACATCATCAGATCCTAATCGAGCCGGGAACTGGCACTTACACGTTCATTCGTCCCTCCACGATCCCGGAGGATACCGGATGGTACGCTTGTGCAAAGAAGGGTATCGTGATAATAAATGATGAGCAAAGCATTGATCATCCAAGTGAAGATATCAGTTGGATCTACGTCTATGTGAATTGTAAGCAAAGTTTGAGACATTGAGAATTGGAAAAGGTTATAGATAAGGGATCCTTGACAGAAATTGAGATAGAATCATCCTTCGAATTATCATGATTGTGTTTTTTTTATTGAACACCACATGTTCCGTGTCCTCATCTAATAAGACTACTTGTTTGTGGGTGCAAGTTACGTGTTGTATCTGATCACTACCGAAGATTCAAGATTGTATTCATCCCCTAATGACAATCACATTCACATTTTTTTAGCTTCAAGTCCATTTGCTGTTATGCATGCAACGGACTTCCCTAACGTAGAAGTATTAGCAGGGAGTAAAGCAGTCATACCGTGTCGGCCAACGTCACCTGGACTGAAAGTGATATTTCTTAAGAATTATGCGGTGAGTGCATCGCGATGAAAATCATTTACCCTCGTTCATCTTACAATATTGTTAAGCACAGTAGGGACAGATATTGATCTCTTTCTTGAACATCATCAATTTCTTTCAAATTGCTACACTTCATCACGTATTTTTCACTAGAGATGCTAGATATGACTCTATATTTTATTCAGCCCGAACCAGTGGGGCCGAATTTAACCTACGACCCAAAAATCGGATTCATCATGAATTACGTTGATGCATCAAAACATCATATGGCGGCTGAATGCGCCGTTGAAGATATTGTTTTAGATGCCATACCATATTATACTTTGCTCGTTAAAAGTGAGTATAATCATTTTTGTGAGAATAAGAATTGAGGGAGAATTGGGGGATACGTAACACCAGTGAATATCAACCATAAAGACTTTACGTTCGTGCTAAAAAAAATATCACTATTCGTACCCAAGAAAACCAGAATTCATATTTACGTTGTTTTTTTTTTTAATTACAGATAACGACCGACTATCCAATACAGATATAAAAACAGATAAATGGCTCCAAATTGCCCGGGGAGAAAACCTGACTTTACACTGCAGTATCACTGTGATAAAAGACACCACTGTTACACTGGATTGGAAAACTCCAAATTCAGGAGCGGTAAGTCTGAACCCTGTGACAAAAGATTTGCAGCCTCTGCCTCAGCTCGTTTCTGCTTCGATAAATTGCTCATAACAGTTTTCCAAAAGAGACATTGCTTGATGCTCGATTATCGAAACTGCACCAAGATACTTGGAGAGATACTTGGATTCGTGAAAATTAAAATTCCCTTCTGATATTACATGTATGGTATCTCTTACACCAGAAATATCACGTAGCTAATTATTTAACAAAGTGCTTGCTTACTTACTGTCTACATAAGATAATTTCAGAATGTAAATGAGAATCTTTCTCTAGGAAAACCGATCCAGCAACAAGTTGAGCTTATCTAAAGCAGGTGACTGCGAAATTCATGGAATAGATTTGACAATCATGAATGTGGTAGAAAGTGATGCTGGTCAATATACTTGCGTTGCAGAGGGTGCAGTTAATACAGTAAGATCATCGACGATTGTTAGAATTTTAGGTAAGCACATACACCAAATCATTTTCTATATTCATACGTTGGACTAATTTTTCACTTTTTGTTGCCTTTCAATAAGTCAGTTTGCGTTTCTGTATCGAAAATTCTAGGATCGTGCAATATGAATGAATATGTTCAACATTTTTTTAGATCGAAATAAACCCTTCATAGAATGGACCGTTGATGGACATTATAATTTAATCGTAGAATCCGAGAATGCAACAGCTATATGGCGGATAGATATCAACACGTTTCCAAAGGCCACACTAGACTGGTGAGTTTTTTGTTCACCTTTGTGAAAATTTTAGTTTAATGCTGATTTCTGAAAAACTTCTATTTTTGAAAAGCACTCTTCCGTTGAAAGATATTCAGCTGCAGAATGAGTAATTCTACTGAAATACGTTCGCTATATACTTACTCCGTGAATGCAGGTACAAGGATGGAATTCTGATAGAAAATGTGGGATCGGATGGTTCAAGCAAATACTCGATATCAATTGCTGCGACCACTCATTTGTTCAGAATATCAGGTTTGAACATAAGTGATAATGGTAATTACACAATTCGCATAACCACTTCAAAGGCCTCGGATGTCATCCCACTACAATTGACGGTCAATGGTAATATTAGTCTCCATGGGTAATATTATGTTGAAGCGTTACTTCACCTTCTGTAAATGTGATAAATGACTTGATATTAATAAGATGTTAATTTAGATTAAGAATAATTAACAGTCAAAGAATTAATCGAAAATAAAAGAGTTCGTCGAAGCTCAGATCAAACAGACCCACTAGTCGTCGAACATTTTATAAACAGACTGTGGAAGCCTCTCAAGTATTTGAAAATTCCGGGAATCCGAGAATTAGAGTGGAAATTCGGAATATATAAGACGGGTGCTCGAGCAGATCGATTCATTCATAGAATCAGAAATCAAAATAATGAGTACTCAAAAGAGAGTTAAAACTGAAGAAAATGGAAACTGCTAAATTCAAATACAAAATTAAAATAAATAATAATCGGAAGAATTAGACGAGACGAGCTTTGACGAACACACATTAACAAATATCATTGTACCTTACGTGAGTTATTACCCTATACCTTGATTGATTAACGCTAACGGGTTAAAACTCCACAGCCACAGGCCTTAGATATTATAACCCTTAAGGTTGCCAATCAGCGAGTGGGAGGATAAGAGAATAGAGTCAAATCAAGATCAGATGCCGTTGCTTAAGTAGCCCAGAGATTCATTAACATTCAATAGAAGAAACTCCTATATGTACTAGAAGCAAGCAGCTAGGGGGGGAGAAGCAAATAAAGTTTCAATGTAACTCTCCATTTATGATGGGTATTTGTTGTTGAGAAACTTGTTCAGTACATCTACACGTCCATATTCAATTTTCAGTAAAACCGCTCAATGTGATTCACAACCGTTCGGTACTCTATAAACCAGGAGACACCGCAGTTCTTTTTTGTAATGCGACAGGTTCACCGGCACCAAATAAATTCAAGTGGGCTTTTTCAGAATGGACGCCAAAAGGAAATGTCGAGAGCACTTTACCTCCGGTAAGCACTAATCAAGTTCATCTTACTACTCGATTTCATGTTTGTCAGTATCCATGCATTGACGAAGATTAGTACTAAATATAATGATCGAGTACTCATCTCATCTAGAATATTACGAGCAGACATGAAAGAAGAGGTGCCTTTTCCGTGCTGTCTAATATAACGATGCCGATTCGTTCGATGGGAAATTTGACATGTACAGCCTGTAACACAGTCGGTTGCACCAATGTTACCGAACCAATATTCGTTTCTGGTGAGCGTCTCTTACTGTATGTATCCTTCAGAATCTTTTCCGCTGATTTTATGAAGCAATGCACTAAATCAAAAAATGTCACGTTGCTGTATTCTTCGTCAAATCGATGTCCATGTTTGTTCTTCATTACAGACGGAGATGGATTTTTTGGTATTGTTAACCGCGGCCTCCAGTCAGTAACCGAAGGTGATAATCTGACTCTGATATGTGCTGCTTCCCTTTTTAATTACACAAACAATATCCATTGGGTTTTGGAAAACTCCACGGGGCCAGGTGAGACTTCAGATCGCGTATTTTCATACTCGCACGAATCTGCTCGGCTAACGACAGTGCTTGTAGTTTTGAAACACAGATTTGCAGGCCTCATTGAGTTATGAAATGTTGTAGAACCTTCCGATTCGAGGATTTCGATGGAAAAGAAAAAGACAAACTTCACGTGGCAGTCGATACTTCATATACGTAATGTATCACAATATGACGCTGGAAAGTACACGTGTGAAACCCTGCAGAATAATGAGGGACAACATGAAAGAGAAACATACCTGTTGCGAGTGGAAGGTATATGAATGAATTTGCTCCGAAGCTTGATGAATGTTTCAGATTTCGTTTCACTTGAAAAGTCATTAGTGCTTTTTCGTTGTTACAGCTGCGCGTGTACCGGAATTCAATTACACTAATATGAATAATTCGGAGATTTATATAGATCTGGAAACAGAGAAAAACAAAGGTCTGACACTAGATTGCCGTGCCGATGGAAGGCCAATTCCTAAGATAACATGGAGTAAGGTAAGCCATCATACGAAACGAAAGAAGTCGTTACATTTTTTGTACAAGAAAGACATTGAGCTTGACCTATGATTTATGATTATCTGGAACCCAGATCACGATTAACGTGTCGATTATTTTTGGTTTTTAAATTTAGAACAACGAACCACTGAACGAAAGCACGGAATACAGGTTTTCACAGAATAATACCAGACTCCAAATAGTATACTTTTTCGATGCAGACACATACAGCGGAATATACGCATGTAAGGCAGAAAACCGTATTGGGACGGTTGAGAGGTACATGAAAGTCATATTCACAGGTAATTGATTCACCGAGTGATATAATTTCTACTCTCGAAAGTAGCCGATCTGTTATGGATATTTTTTGACACATGCTGTTCAGAAATGAAAGTTATTCGACGATGATAGTTATCTAAAGAATAACGGGAATTGTATTTACAGGAAAGTCAGATAGTACCACTCTTTGGATCAGTTTGATCTGTGTCGTTGTCGCGATCATCATCATAGCTATTGCTTATACGATTCTCAAAGCATATCGAAAAAAAGTGAGTAGCATTATCCCGGCGCTTATAATCATCTTGTGCACTGAGCTATTTGGGTATTATCAATTTGACTGTAAAAAAAATGACGAAAAATTGATTTTAGATACTTTACAAATCGATCGACCGGAACTGCAGATTCGTCCGAAATGCAAGAAGCGAAGAGTGATATCGAACGAAAATGCATAAAAGGATCCTGGTACGTAGTTGGTTGAGGACGTAAAAAATTAGGCCTTGTGAAAGAGATCGAGACAACAGTGGCTTGAGAGTGAACCTTGATCTCTCTGAAGCAATGTGTAAAAAATTTAAAACAGTTGTAAGAGCATAGTGTGCAAGAGCGCGATCCTCCAGAAACCAATACGAATTAGGGACCCATATTTCGGAAATCGCTGATGAAAAATTGATCAAAAGGAATTCATTCCGATGTTAATGAATTTCTTCTATCAGTCACACAGTTTATTATTCAGGGTAATCAGTTATTTGATAATGTGATATACCGATAGATAGTGCGATAAAGTATCGACTAAAATACTTTTAGCTACCACCGAAGTTTGAACTACTATAGATTTTTTCCTGAATTGCAATTGTTGTAAGTACGAAAGCTGCAGTCGGAAAAGCTATTCGGCAGCATCAATCTTTCACGACGCAATTGTGGGAGAGAGAAGTAAGTTGCAATGATCAAATGTTATCTGTTGTCTGTTTAATAAATTCTTTTCTCATGTAGCCATAACTGATTTATTGCCCCGGAACAATTCCCCATCCCATGAAGCCCTTCTCATGTCTTCGACCCGGTATACTTGATACTGTGAAGAAATCAAATATACCGTATTTACACGCAAATAAGCCGCACCTTTTTTCGCTTTTTCAACCTCCCAAAACCCGGGTGCGGCTTATACGCGGATGCGGATTTTTTGAAAAAATTTTCAATAATTTCTTAGCCCACTGGGTCATTTTATCACCTACCGGTATTCTGGCTCATACAAGTATAAAATCGTTTTTCCGCAAATGACCCTTCCAAAATCGCGGTGCGGCTTATACGGGGGTGCGGCTTATTTGCGTGTAAATACGGTATATTAAGTTCGTCGAAATGGAGAGATTCGAGCGACTGCGATAGTGTTTTAGCTCTCATCGTCTTCGGGTCGCATCAAGGTAACTTTTAATTCCACTCAGGTAACGTTAATCCTGTGTGCTTACCTGTTGATCACGATTTTCAAGTATTTGGCTAATATGAGATCTATTGCGAGCGCTAAAACGCTCAACTCAAGTGCTTAGATACAAGACTTTCTTGAGGAGCTGCTAATATAGCAGAATAAGAACACGGTGATGTTCGCCTGATAATGAGCATACGGCAGTATATAGAGTTGGGGGGGGGGGGGGGGGGGGGGGGGGGGCACTGACATCATTACATTCCACAAAATGTGGTAATAATCCAACTGACACTACTATCGTCAAATATCAGGATGATTATGAGGCGTAATTATTGGATTCAATCGCAAAGTTAAATGTTGACGAATATCGGATGAAAATCATATTGAACACAGCAGGACCCCAACTTGATTGCAGTATTCGTTCAAACGAGGCATCGAAAAATGTTTCATACGAAAGTTGCACGGTTCAAAGGGGGAGAAAACCTGGCTGAATCGAATTTTACCCAGGTGATCTTGCCGAGACCAAATCGAGGTCAATTTGGTTGAATCAAAAATTGGGGATCCATTTGATAAAAAGCAAGCTGACCTTGATTTTACCTCGGCAAGGAGGTCTCGAAAGAATTTGATTCAACCAGTTCTTTTCCCCTTTCAACCCTGCAACTTTTGTATGAACCATTTTTGTATAACTATTTCATCAGGTTCCGAGAAACCGCCCTGACTCGGATAAAACCATAATCAGCCGATAAAACATTTTCATCATAAAAACTTCAAACTTTATCCCGTATAAATAAATAGAGACGTGTACCTATGTCATTGGTCGGCACTCTCCACTCGACAAGAAGAAATCGAACGTTCCGAATAAGTTTCCTCATAAGTACATAGCGTTTAACGACGAGCATTAGTGAGCACGTCCTCATATTTTTCATAATTATCGTTCGAGCACGATGAATATGAACAACGATTCGCGCAGTGTTTTCGCGTTAATAACAATATAATATCATTCGTGAGTCTTTACAATGTCAATATAATAAAATGAAAGGGTAGTATATCCGTTTGATTGGAATTTCTTTCCAAAAATATAAAAATCTTTTATATATATTAAAGAAAAGGCATCGGTACGGAGTCTTTTTTTTTTTTAAACTTGAGCTTCCACGATAAGATTTACGGAATTTTGTTCAGGCGAAACAATATGAAAAAATTGTTCGATTTTACGGTAAATATTGTAACCGTTTATAGTCCAGTGATTCGCGAAAATTGTGTCATTATACGAAAAGCAAACTTTCGACATCAAACCTGCATATTAGACGGTATCAAATGGGATCGAAGAATATGGCTTGAATTTGAACGAAAAATCACCGCGCAAGAAATCATTTTTCAGTAAGTATCTTTTCCGCATCTCATGAGGTCTGACCATTCTTGTTATCAACGTCATTATCCGCATATAAATAAATTCACGAATTACTGTATAGACAGTGCTTAAAACGAGGGCATCAATCCATATGGCTGGATGCACTCAGAAAAAGTTCTTGTTGACACAACCAAAATTTGTGTTATTAAATGCACAATAGGGTGGACGTTAAATTCCATCTTGAGGAGTGAAGCCCCACAGTTTGAAGGAAAAAAAAAAAAGAAAAATTTTGGTCCCAAAATGAAGTTTCTAAAATGACGTTAACACGTGCCGGTAAGGGCTCAAAGTTTCCCATTTAAAACACATGCGTTTTTACGGATCTCAATTCAAAAATGCACTGTGAGGCTAATTTTATTTCGAAAAATCCTAAACTATGGCAAGGTATCAGGTATATGTACTATTACATGAGGAAGAATGGAGGAAATCATACCGATCAATCTGATCATGCCAAACTAAATTTCTCTTTATCGATTTTACGACCTAAAATTCTAATTTTCAGTAAATATCCTGCGGATGAAAATTCGATGATGATTTGAATATCATTTATAAAGTAAAATTTCTCGAGGGATTCAGGGGAATCAATAAAAAGACTCTACTCTCAATATTTTCTGAGATATATCGATTTTTATTAAAAAAAAACTGGTGAAAATTGAATTTTTCGATGTATTTCTCACTCATGAATGTTTATTATGAAAAAACAGTGATTTTATACACGATTGAATAGAATCACTGTTTTTTTTTTACAATAAATACCGAACAAAAAATTTGATTGACTGAACAAAAAATGTGATTGTGCATATAATAACCAAATTTTGGTTGTGTCAACAAGACCTTTTTCTGAGTGTGAAGAGACCAATCGAAGCATGGAATAAAATAGATTCGACAAATTTGCTTCTTTGGGCAGCAGCTCGATTGGGACAAGCTTACACACCGTTAGAAATAAAATTTTCCAGGAGGTCCACTATAATGTTTATGTTGATTTCAACACTATTTTCCGTTGAAACAACAGAAAAATTTGTCGTTTAAGTGAAAATCATGTTGTTTTAACTAAAAAAGTGTTTGTTTTAACTAAAAAAAGTGTTGAAATTGACATAAAATGATAGTGGACCTCCTGGGACATTATTTGTTCTTCAATTTTTCCAACACAGTAGCCAGTTCTCACCTGACCTTACTGTACCTACTAGGAAAGAATTAGCTTTTCTGTTCAAGAAAACAAAATTTCTTTGAATACGCTCCACATTTCGGGGCAAAGCTGCACCATTTGTCACATGAAAATTCGTCGGCTGCTAGCGATGAAGATTCGTCTGGCAATTATTGAACGCATTATTCGTTTACCTCGAGATATCGGTGATATAGAAATAACGATGCAAAAGGTTGAAATTTTATTTCATAAGCTCAAAAATGATACTTCCATTGATTTTAAAAGTATTATCAATCTCCTAATGGCCTCAAACTACAGGCAGAAAATGGGTCGCCAACTTGGGTCCCACCAAAAACCACTATATCTAACAGGCCTTTACTTCCAATATTCATAAGAAATTTACTACTCGACCCGTAGTACTCTGGATGGATACGCTGTGAGAATTACGAGGAGAAATCATTCCGTTTTGTTCAGGGTAACAGGGTATCATATCATCTAATTGAACATTTATTTCGATGATGCAAACATTTTTTTATTCAGTTTTATACAAGGATACCATCAATTTTTCAAAGAAAGATATCGTGAAATTAAAAATAAAGCAAATTAAAGATACTACATTAAGAAATCGGGGCCCCCTGCTCTTTATTTACCCCCGGGCCCCGCGAAGTCTTAATCTAATATGGCTCTACTGCTCGTATTGCTTAACTTTCAACGGCTCTTATCTGAATTTTAGTCATCGGTTCTTCCCAAGAATCCACTGGTAGAAGGAAAATACGTCATTCTGGATCACCCGATCACCGTGTATAGGGTTGGCGAGAATATTTTGCTTTCTTAATTAAGGGCCAGTAATTATAGGACAACTCTTGTGACATTGTACCTCTTTCGTTTTATTTGTGTAATTCATTTCATAAGGCATTGAATTCACGCGTTGAATATTTATCACATTCATTTCAACTCGTGAGCTACGACAACTTCCCTAGAAATTTCAGGTGAAAAAAAAAAAAAAAAAAGGAAAAATTACAGACAAATGTTGACATACGTCCTAATAAAATAATAAACATATATATGTTTCATTTATTTTCATTCGTCTGCATTTAAAAATTGCTATTGGTTGCCAAAAATCGACATCGATGTAATCTTATATGGCACTAAATGCGCATTAGAGCAGCCCGGAAGGATTCGCAATTATAAAATAATACTTGACAAGACATTTAAACTAATTTTTGTCACGGTAAATTTGTGGGTACTTAGGTTTCTAAAAATAATGAGTAATCGTAGAATTGAGTATAGACAATATCTGATACAGTCTTTTTTTTTTATTGTGGAGTACTTTGAAAGACAACTTTGTAATATTTCCGAATTTGTTTATAGTTGTGATATAGATAACGAGTGAATGAAACGATCAAATGTTTACGATTGACATTTAGTAGATTAACAATTTATATTTGTATTTATATTTGTATTTTGAATAAGATATAAAACCGCAGATTGAAACTATCTCTGACAGCTAACGTTTTTTATTTGCTCGCTAAATCGAGCAGCGGGCGTTTTCTGTTTTTATTTTAAAATGAAATGAACATAAATAATAATAAGATGTAAATCATAAGAAATAATAAAATAATAAAATAAATTATGGATTGAATGTGCCCAAACTGTTTTCCTGTGTTTAGACTTTGCGCGATACGAAAAATAATGTATCACAAATAATTATATCGTATAACTAAGTATAACTGATGAACTGCGATGACACTGCTATCATGAACGCGTATTCAGAATTTCGACAGCCGGGTTGCCAATGCTCGTGCAATTGTCTCTCATACCGTGAGGTGATCGGATCTCCGAAATAAGTAAGGTAAAGTGGCCATTACTGGGACACTTACGACAACCTAAGTCACATGAGCACAATTAAAAAAAAGTATGTTGCTTTATTCCATAAAAGAAAAATTATAGCAGATAGCCAACACATTCGTGATCAGATTCCCACAATAATATAGGATGATTAATGCATTATACGTATTAAAATACTGTATTTTCATAGATAGTCATTTTAACCATTACTGGGACAGCAGTTTTGCGGTTAACCCTAAAGTGGGACGCACCATGCCCAATACTGGGACAAGCAAAATTGAATGGGGCTAATTAAAATGAAGTTGCGAATTTACTTTAAATTTGAGGGATACATGAAAAGAATAAAAATCGATTATATATTGTGGAACATAAGAACGTCATTTATTTATCTTAATTTTTCAATAAAATACATATGAACACGAACATAAACATTTTTCATATCAACATGAACCGACATGAACATTTTATCCTTAAATTGAATAATTTATTTTCCATTTCTTAGATAATAACATTAAACTTCAATCTTTAATTGTTTTTTTTTTTTTTTACTTTTCTCCTTTGACTTAGTTTTCTCAAATTTCAAATCTTGCTCTTTCTTCTTCTTTGACGTATTTTCAGATCCATTTTTTTTGGTTTTGGCCATTTTCTGCACAAGTTTGGATGTCTGTAAAATTAATTGAAGTATAATACATATTAATATGAATATTTATCGATTGTTTATTAGAAAATTAAATTGAATAAGTATGATACAATGACTTACCTAGACTGTATATAGAATTAGAGGTGAGATTGAGGTTAGATTTATCCACACACAATACTGCACTTCAAGTAATTTTCCTACCGACTATAAGTACTTGACTACACACGTGAAGTTAAAAAATAATGTTGAAACTATTTCCAGGTATAATTTATTGCAAAATACCGTTTAAAACACTATTGTAATACACGTCCCAGTAATGGTAACGCGGATATGCAACTCACGCTGACGAGTCTGAAACTGGGACGCCCAGCACCATCCCGTTCCAGTTTAGGCAACTCAGTCAAAAACTTGTCCAATAATGGAACACAAGATTAAAAAAAATATATTCAATGAAATAATCAAAATAATCACTCATTTCATTTATGAACGTAAGCAGAATGTGTAGAAATAATATTCCGCCTATGTATGTGCAAAAATTCATTAAATCAAGGACAGAAAAGTTTGGCTCATACTTTTGAAAAACAAGCAGAATGGCGAGTTTTTACGAGGTTCATACGCATTCATTACGAACCACTTTTTAATATTTTTTTATAAAACATTTAACTTATCAAAATAAAAACAAATAGTGTAATTAAATAAGTCAGAACTTCGAAAATATTAAACAATTTTTACTTTGATGTTCTATTTTAAGATGTAATAGATAGAAAATATTATTTATTATCGTCCCAGTATAGGACACACTTTTTACACTGTCCCAGTAATGGCCACTTTACCTTAGTAACCGGGATTTCTGTGAATTACAACTAGTATTGAAAACGGATAATATAAACTGCGAAGACATCATGGAAAGCATGAAGGAAAATGTGTTATCAAGTGATGCGACTGTTTCTGAACTCATACTCAACGATAGTGGGCTTAGTTTTCTCGTAAGCTCACCCGATTAAAGAAAATTATTTATAATCGATGTATATATTATCAATATATAAATATATATAATTATATATATTTATGTCGGGCCATTTTTCATATATAATTATATATAAACATTTTATACATATATTTATATGTATAATCATATAATATAATCTTTTTTAATCGGGGCATTTAATGCAATTATAAATAATCGTACAGCATTATAGAAGCGTTTGAAAAAATATCCCGTGTTGTATTCGTTAAGATTTGAACCTTCGAATCTAAATCTGCGCCTGAGTATCAGCGCAGATATGTTGTCTTGAGCTTAAAAATCAAATCACTGCAGCCACCCTGGTCACGAGAGGCAAAATTTATTCTCGACATTTACTATATGGTGTTATGAATTATATGAGAGGCGGTGGAATGAATTTTTTCGTTTTTTTGTGAAATACCAAGGAGACCCGATCCCCAGGTAGCACACACGCGCATCGGCTTATTTTGGCCTTCTGGCCGACTGAAAGATGACTAACAGTCGGCAAATGTCCGCTTTGCAGTCAATCTGAAGACATTGACAAAAAGACGACTGATCGAAGTCTGTTAGTCGTCTTTTTGTCAATGTCTTCAGATTGACTGCAAAGCGGACATTTGTCGACTGTTAGTTATCTTTCAGTCGACCAGAAGGCCAAAATAAGCCGATGCGCGTGTGTACTACCTGGGATCTGATTTCATGGTAGTATTACCATTTCCAGGGGGATTTTGAGTTTGATGAAGAGCTGCCTGGCTCGGATGCAGCGAACGAAGCCGAACCGAGTGGAAGTTCGAATTCAGACGAAGAATCACCGCAAAAGGAATTTGTTTCCAGTAAGTGCCCTTTCCATTCTGATTTCTGTTGAATGTGATATTCTGGATATCAATATCGAGTTATACATGTCTAGGTCTATCTGAAGAGAGTGTCGAAGTCGAGGACACAGATTTCGAAAGCTGGAGAAAGAAACCAACGGAAGAATGGTATGAAACAGATTCAATAGATTGGCTTCTTTGGGCTGCAACTCAATTAGGACAATCGTTCGGCCAGACATCACCTTACTTTGCTAAGCCAGGAAGTGAACTTCTCCGTTTAACGAAACAAGATTTCTTTGAAAACGATTCGCAATTTGGAGAAAAGCTGTATGATTTGTTACCCAAAGGACGCGACTCAAACAATTTTCAATCAAGTCAAGGTACAAAACCGCTAGTCACTGTATTTCACAGTTTTGATATTAATATTTCATTGCTTCGACACAAATAATAACTAATCATTGTCACACAGTGCCCTCGTCCGAATCATTGAAAATGGATACTGATGATGGAACGTTGGTTGGTAGAGGTAAGACTTTTTTTTTTTGTAATTATTGAACGTACATTATCTCTTCCCCCTGTGATATCGGTAATATATAGAAATAACGATGAAAAATGCTGAAGTTTCGGTTCATCATAAGCCGAAAAAACATAACTTGCATTGATTTGAAAATGATTTCCCATTTTCTGCTGGGAATTTGACAATTATTTCAACGAGGGTGATCTTTTTAATCAAATATTAACTGTTTTTGTGCCTTTAATATTTTACCGATATCGGGTGTTCAAACTACAGATGAAGAACCGGTAGTCGTCTCGGATTTTACCGAAAAACCACAATCTGAGAGACCTAAACTTCCGAAATTCATAAGAAATTTATTATTCGACTCAAATTACTCTGAATTGATACGGTGGGAGAATTACGAGGAGAAATCATTCCGTTTTGTTCGTCCTAAGGAGGTGGCTGACCTTTGGGGACAGCTGAACGGCAAAACAAACATGAACTACGAGAAATTCACTCGTGCCATAAGGTATGAATTGAGATATTCTTCTATTGATGTAGAAAATTATTCACTATTTCTAAATAAAAAATAATGATCAATAAGGCCTTTACTTCAAGACTTTGCAAGAATATGCCAATTTCCGCTAAATTGATATATTTCTAAAATGAAAATAAGCTCATAAATTTTTTACTTCAATGTGTGCAGATACTATTACGAAGGCGTGGATCATGATGGCGGGATTTTCGCAAGTCATCATTGCCGGTGTGTTTACAAATTTGGCAGAAAGGGAACAGGATTCCTATTGGAAACTGAACCCCGAACATTTTGTATATCCTAAATATTTTGACATACTCATTAAGATAAACTGATGTGATTTCTGGCACTAATTATGGCACGTGTTTAACTATAGGAATTATTTTACTCCATGTATTAACAAATTATAATTCTCCTTTTTATATAGGGGAGAGTTGCCACTGTTGGACCGCCACCTAAATTGGACCGTTTCAATTTGGTAATTCTTTGCAATAGTATCTCTTCGATTTTGCGAATTGTAAAAATAGGAATGTTTAGAGAATTTCTAGTACTGATGGTATCCATTTTTACAATTCTCAAAATTGAGAAGATACAGTTGCAAAAAATTACCAAATTGAAACGGTCCAATTTAGGTGGCGGTCCAATAGTGGCAACTCTCCCCCCTAAAGATATTAACTTTAACAATTCTATGCAATGTATGTCGCTAATCCTTGCTGTATAAAATTTCTTTTAAAATCCATGTCTTATCTTTCATTCCGGGGCATTTTTAATCCATTGGCCAGACTAACGCGTAAGAAAAAAAAGTTTGCGATTTCATTTGTGGCAAGGAGGAAGTAAAGATCGAGTGCATCCAAATGTAAGCAATGGACTGGTTATAGGTTTGTTATCTAAATAAGAGCATTATCATCAATTTTATTCAACTCAAAGAAATTTCAAAGAAGTTTCAAGTTTATCGTATAGACAGTTTTATATCGAAATTGACGACGACCCTGAAGATATCTACATATCTGTAGAAAATGAACTTTGGCCCCAAGAAATAACTGCATAACATGCACTTTTTTCTTTCTTTTTCGATTCCCTGAAAACGGATTTTTCCCATTTATTTTTTTTTCACACCTAATCCAGAACCTCCTCGCGATATTTATCTAGGATTTAGATGACAATACATCTTACCATTGACAAGAATAGTAGTTTGGTTCTTTTGAAATTTAAAAAGGCTAAGCGCGCGTATAGGCGCGCGGAGTTATGGAGCAAGTAGAGTCAGGCGTACCTACACGGCCACGGCAGCTAGTAGTAACGTCCCTCATAGTCAGACGAAGCGTAAAGGTTCTGCAACGTAATGCATTTCGATATTATAGTGTCGGCTAGCGATTTCGTCTGTTGTTTCGTATTTTTTTAGGTGTTTTTGTTCCAAAAAATTCAAGATTACGGAACAATTTAGCTAAAATATGGTCAAATAAGTACATTTATTGGAAATGAATTGTTTCGCTACTATGAATATGATCTAGGGCCAAATAAAATGTGAAACAAAAAGAAACTAATTCCAACAGCCGAACTTTTTTTACCGTTCTTGGTAAATTTCTCTGAATAAGTAATTATTCATTTCAAAACTTTAGAATAAACGATAGGCTTATATCAATAATACGGAATACCAAACCATAATTCCATTCCATATCTATAATAAACATAATAATCGACTAATTACATTGGGCAGCTATCTCAGCACGCTATCAAATTTTTTAAGAGTAACTCGCCGAAAATAGACGAGTCATCGTGCAGTCAACGTTCATACCACGAGATGATCGGAGGTCCTAAGTAAGTTGAACGCTTTCAAAAAATACTTAAAAAACCCGCAATTTCTGTATCTTACTATACTATTATAGTGGTGAAAATGGATAATACAAACTCCGGAGAAAATTTTGGATTCGTCGAGGGAGATGTCTCGTTCGGGTTGACAAGGTGGCTGAACTCTAAGGAGAACTGAGCAGCGTACCAAACACGAACTATGAAAGACTCGCTTGTGCCATAAGGTATGAATTGAGTTATTCTTTTATCGATGTAGAAAATTATCAACTATCTCTGAATAATGATCAATATGGCCTTTACTTCAAGACTTGGCAAGAATACCGATTTCCAAAGTATTTCTTGAATCAAAATAAGCTAATATCTTTTTTACTTTAATGTGTGCAGATACTATTACGATATCCTGCTGATATAATGCGTGTCCTGCTATACACATGCCATGCGGCCTGCCTGTGTGATCCTAATGTTTCTAATTTTTACAAATATGGAAGGTGGAGCGAAAAATCGCGGAGCGGAAGAAAGCACAGTGAAAAATCATCAGATATATTATACTACCACTTCAAATAATTGAAAATAACATATGAATGGGATTTTGACCTTCGATCTTGACATAAATCGTTGATCCCCTTATTCGATCCTACATCTTCCCCCCACTCTACTAAAGTTGAGTTGCTGCAGTAAAGAGACTCGGTCGAGTCGCGCCACGGTGTTTTTTAATTTTGTACTTTTTTTTCTTTATGCCTACTTGGCGCGATACTTTACCGAGTCTCTTGGACCTTGGCAATCGCGATTTCATTGAGATAGAAGTTGCTCAGTTTTGGCATTCCTATGAAAGTATTATATGGGCTTCATTTTCGTTAATCCGTCCGTTTTCAATTCGAAAATTTCAAGATTCTCAGCATACTGCAGCTAGAATACGACCGAAAGGAACAACTGTCTCATCATATGCCACTCAATTTTCAACTGACACATCACGCACGGTAGAATTCCCGAGCATTTGATAGTCATTCACAAAATCACCATTATGCATTACAAAAAAAAATTCTGACAATTCTCAGACAATACAATATAATCGTTTGTCATGACTCATGATAGTGCTACCTACTATATTATGGAGCAAAACTATTGAAGCTGGAAAAATAGAATGATAACTTACTATACGTATATTTGTATGTGTTCAAACGAAAAGTTTTACCCGTCACGAATTACAATGTAGCATATCTTAATTAAATGATATCATAACTTGTGATAATAAAAATACATGAACTCCGCGATCATGCTCTTTATTTATTCAATAACAAATTGAATTCATGACCTCCCTAATCATATATAAATATAATATACATATACTATATGCCAATTAAAATATTTCTTCAGTGATATCTTGATAGATGGATAGATGGATAATTTCAATTTATGTCCAAGGCAACGTTAGACAAACGGGTGTATGTAAAAACATAGAGAAGACGAAGACACAAAGATTTGGTGGCTGCGTTGCATAATAATTGAATTGACACTATTCTATATTCTCAAATACCAGGGATGATTGTGAGGCGTATAATTATGAGATTCATAATCGCATAAGGTTAAATGTTGACGAATATCGGGAGAAAAACATATTTGACCCCTGTAGCCCTGTAATCGTTATTTGCAGAGTTCGTTAATTTACAAACTGTAGCGATATATAATTATACACTCAGTACGATAACGAAGCGGGAAACATATAGCGTTGCGTAACTATTGATATAACGTGCGTTTGGTTTCAATCGAGCCAGTGCATTATCTTGATACCCAAACGAGGCATCGAAAAGTGTTTCATACGAAAGTTGCAGGGTTCAAAGGGGGAGAAGACGCAGCTGAATCGAATTTTTCCCATCAGGAGCTTGGCAACAATTTTGCTTAGGTGAAACAATAAGCGAATTGTTCAATTGTTTAACCGTTTACAGCTGCCAACGATCCGCGAAAATTGTGTTATTATTTGGAAAGCAAACTTTCGATATCAAACTTGCATATCAGATGGAATCAAATGTGATCAAAATGAAGGCTTGAATTTGAACGAAAAATCACTTCGCAAGAAATCACTTTTCGATAAGTATTTTTTCCGCATACGATATATGGCACCGATCTTTATCTCCTATATATTGCGAATTTGACCATCACCTAAATGAGAGAGAGAAATTATTTCAATCAAACATTAACTATTTTTGCTCTTTTAATTTTACCGATCGTGTGTTTAAATCACAGGCAGAAAATCGTTTGCCAAACTGGGTCCCACCAAAAGGACACAATTTAATGCAGGCCTCCACTTCCGATATTCATGAGAAATGGATCATTCGATCCAGAGTACCATCGATGGATTCCCTGGGAGAATTACGAGGCGAAATCATTCCGATTTGTTCGGGGTAACAAGGGTGGCTGAACTTCAGGGAAAGCTGAATGGCAAGACGATCATGCACTATATGAAAAATTCACTCGTGCCATAAGGTACGAATTAAGTTATTATTTTATTGATATAAAAATGTATTCACTATTCCGAAAGTATGTACTTAGCAAGAATCGAGCCGATCTATCTTTCTATTACTCAAGATTTATCCCTCTAACCGATATATAAAGTTGGTCCCACGCAGTCTGCTGTCTCTTATACGTCAATTCTCAGGCACAGTGCGACAGAAAGTTGTGTTATTGGTCACTTCTCTTGGATCGCATCAATAACATTATAGCTTTATCCAGTTTCATATTTGATGTGTGAGTATGTATTGCATAATAAAATTATTTATAGCGTCGAATAAATAGTAAAACAAACTGAGTCCAACAGTTAAACCTCTAAAAAAAACAAGGCTTATTAATACGTTATAATTATATACATTATATTTAATTATCAATAAGAACCCAAATAATGAACATAAACAGATGACATCCAGTATTTTCATATGTATTTGAATTCCGTTGCCGCAGAAATATATGTACCTATACTTATACCTATGTGGATGAATGAATAAAGGAATAAATGTGATTTATTTATTCCTGAAAATTCATCTAAAAAATCCAGCGGCGTAGAATCTCTCCCCTTATTAAAAACAAGATGCAGCACCGAAACAGAATTGAGAAGGACTGATATTTACATTCAATCTTATTAAATAAAAGTGTATATACGTAAAGATAAAGTAAATAGAAATAAGACGGGTGAAAATAAAACAAATATAGATGATATAATAAAATGTAGAGTGTAAAATAATGATATAAAATAAAATAAAATATGGATCGAATGAAAACGTTAGATTAAACAGTTGTCGATGAATTCATTGATTTTTTGAATTTTCCTGTGCAGCTCCGTTCATGAGTCATGAAATGCAGTTTTCTTTACATCTACTTCGCGTAATACACAAAATAATACGCTTGGAATGATCTTATCACTAGACATGATTAGAAAAAAGAATGTCTCATATGAACCAATTCCACATCTAAAAGATGTAGCAACTGACTGACGAACGAACTGACTGAATTAAGAGGGGCTCCTATCTCATCAACGTGCTGCCAGATTTACTGTATAAGAGTAACTAGTCAATAACAAATATTTAGTATAATTCAGACCGCGAGATGATCGGAGGTCCGCAGTGAGCTAAATGCTTTTAAAAAACACTTTAGAAACCAAGATTTCTGTATATTACTAATTGTAATAAAAGCGGGTAATATGAATTGCGAAGACAACATGGGAATCATCGAGGGAAATGTTCCCTCAATTGATTTGAACGATTGTGATACGAACGACATGATCGACATTATACTATCGCCACCGATAAGGAACCGCGATAGCGACTGTTGTGTCGTGAGTTCATTTAATGCATTTATAATTAATCATACAGCATTATATAAACGTTTGAAAAAAATTTCCCGTGTTGTATTCGTTTAGATTTGAACCTTCGAATCTAAATTTACGTGAGTATCAGCAGAGAGATGTTTCTCTTGAGCTTAAAAATCAAATTACTGCCACCCTGGTCACGATCAGAGGCAAAATTTATTCTCTACATTTATATGGTGTTATGAATTATATGAGAGGCGGTGGAATGATTTTTTTCGTTTTTTTTTTTTGTGAAATACCAAAGGAACCCAATCTGATTTCACGGTAGTATTACCATTTCCAGGAGGATTTTGAGTTTGATGAAGGGCTGCTTGGCTCGGATGCAGCGAACGAAGCCGAACCGAGTGGAAGTTCGAATTCAGACGAAGAACCAGGGCAAAGGGAATTTGTTTTCAGCAAGTGCCCTTTCCATTCTGATTTCTGTTGAATGTGATATTCTGGATATCAATATCGAGTTATACATTTCTAGGTCCATCTGAAGAGAGTGTCGAAGTCGAGGACACAGATTTCGAAAACTGGAGAAAGAAACCAACGGAAGAATGGTATGAAACAGATTCAATAGATTGGCTTCTTTGGGCTGCAACTCAATTAGGACAATCGTACGGCCAGACATGCCCTTACTTTGCTAAGCCAGGAAGTGAACTTCTCCGTTTAACGAAACAAGATTTCTTTGAAAACGATTCGCAATTTGGAGAAAAGCTGTATGATTTGTTACCCAAAGGACGCGACTCAAACAATTGTCAATCAAGTCAAGGTACAAAACCGCTAGTCACTGTACTTCACAGTTTTGATATTAATATTTCATTGCTTCGACACAAACAATAACTAATCATTGTCACACAGTGCCCTCGTCCGAATCATTGAAAATGGATACTGATGATGGAACGTTGGTTGGTAGAGGTACGACTTTTTTTTTTTTATAATTATTGAACGTACATTATCTCTTCACCCTGTGATATCAGTAATATGTATAGAAATAACGATGAAAAATGCTGAAATTTCGGTTCATAAGCCGAAAAAACATAACTTGCATTGATTTGAAAATTATTTCCCATTTTCTGCTGGGAATTTGACAATTATTTCAACGAGGGTGATCATATTAATCAAATATGAACTATTTTTGTGCACCTTTAATATTTTACCGATGGGGTGATCGAATTACAGATGAAGAACCGGTAGTAGTCTCGGATTCTACCGAACAACCACAATTTCGCAGACCTCGACTTACGGAATACATAATAAAGTTATTAATCAACCAAACGTTCTTTGGATGGATTATACGCTGGGAGAATTACGAGGAGAAATCGTTCCGTTTTCTTCAGCCTGAGATAGTGGCTGAGCTTTGGGGACAGCTGAACGGCAATCCACACCTGAAGTTTGAGTCTTTCACTCGTGCCATCAGGTATGAATTGTGTTATTCTTTTATTGATGTAAAAAATTATTATTCACTATCTTGGAGCAATGATCAACATATGGCCTTTACTTCAAGAACTTGCAAGAATACCAATTTCTGCTAAATCGAAGTATTTGGAGAATAAAAATAAGCTTATATATTTTTTACTTCAATGTGTGCAGATACTATTACGATAAGGGGATTTTCGCATGTGATCCTCGCCGGCATGTCTATAGATTCGGCAGAAATGCAGCACAATTGCTATTGGGAATTGACAACGTTAACTTTGAATAGCTGGACGCCGATCATCGTTGGACTGAACATTGTGACATATTCTATACTGATAGATGAACTGACTTGATTTTTGGCAATAATTACGGCACGTTTAACTATTGGGCGAGTATAATCAGTGCCAAACGGGGAAAAGAAAACAAGTTTGCTATCTATCATTCGTGGTGAAGAGTAAATTGAGATAAGAGGCCAAGGCTAGTGTCTTCAAATTCTACACTCAGAAACATAACAACCAAAATTTGGTTATTATATGCACAAACACATTTTTTGTTCAGTCAATCAAATTTTTTGTTCAGTCAACCAAAAATTTCGTTGGGATAACCAAAATTTTGTTGGGAAAACCAAATTTTGTTGGGACAACCAAAATTTTGGCTATTCCAACAAAATTTTTGGTTGACTGAACAAAAAATGTGATTGTGCATTATAATAACCCAAATTTTGGTTGTGTCAACAAGACTTTTTTCTGAGTGTAGCAATGCACTGTTTATCGGTTTATTATTTAAAGGGCCCAGTACAGCGAGTTTTCGAGAAATTATCATAGTCCGAAATCAATTTTTTTCATAACCGAAGTTCATTTCACATCAAAATATTTTTCTTTTTCAAAATCATGTGTCGTAAGGATTTCAGGGCACCGTTGGACCGATTCAGGTCATCTTGGATTCGTTTTCTTCAGAAAACAAATCCTCATTATGTGAATGTAGGAATTTTGAAAAATTTTCGTTTTGGCCAAGTTATTTAAGAAATGAGTGATAATAATTTTTGCAAATTTGGTAAATTGATCATAACTTATTACATAATTTTTTATTTTAAAATTCCTACATTCACATGATGAGGATTTGTTTTCTGAAGAAAATGAATCCAAGATGACCTGAATCGGTCCAACGGTGCTCTAAAATCCTCACGACACATGATTTTGAAAATGAAAAATATTTTGATGTGAAATGAACTTTGGTTATGAAATAAATTGATTTTGGACTATAATAATTTCTCGAAAAGTCGTTGTACTGGTCCCCTTAAGAGCATTATTATAATAACTTCAACCAGAGTTACGAAATCATCAAGCTAATATATTCATCTTGAACTCACTATAGCCTTTCGGGCTTTTCGGTAGCTCCTTGCTAGTGATATCCTCGATATCGTTGCGGGAATGCGGGTCTCGGACCATCAAGTCGGTAAGCACATGCCGCGAAATTATCGATGTCGCACCAGGTTCACCGCTCGACTATTATGGTATATTATAATAGTCCGAGACCCGTATTCCCACGGAGTCTTCAAGAACCACCCTCTATATGTAGGGTGATATTGTATAGAATAAATATGGACCAACAAGTCAAATTTTTTTTTTTTTATTATCTCTCGCTTTCATTTTTTTGTCTTCTATTATATGATAAAATCAAATAACAAACAATTATTTATGGCGTAGTTATATTTGAGATAATGTTTTATGTTATTCATTATCAGACCATACGAATCAACTATTGTTGCAACTCTCTAACGAATGTTAAATCTCGTCTGTTATTGAGAATAAAAACCTTCGATCCTTATTGGGATCCTTGGAATGGGCGTGGCTTTGAAATTTTAGCCTTGATAGAGTAGTTCTATTTTCGTCACTAGTTGGCGTATCGAGGTTCTAAGCCCTCTCATTGGTTACTGTAGCCTTGATAGAACAGTTCTATTTTCTGCCACTAGTTGGCGTATCGAGGTTCTAAGGTTCCCAATACTGCATTATAGGTCAGCTCGGTCCCTCATATCAGCACGATAAAATTAATATACACCTACACCTACTCGTATAGATTGGTTTATCAAACCTTTTAACTGTTGGAAATACTATCGTGACTAAGCATAGAGTTAAAAATTCGGTTTTTTGTATTTTTACAGTATAAAAAAGAACTATGTAATGTATCTTATTTTTATTCATGTACGTCCATGTAAAATGAATGATTGAATATATAATGTATTGAAATCGCAATGATGATTCTTCGGGGGACAAAAAAAAAAAAAAAAGAATCTCTTCACGATATTTAAATCTAGAATTTAGATCACGATTTTCTAAATAATTTAACGAAATTTTACAAATTTCTTTCCAATATTTGAAATTCTCGAAAACTATATGGTTTTGATCAAGAAGGAGACTTTCTCTCCTCTCCTGCTTCACGAAAACGACGGATTGTGGCCTTGATTATTCGCGCACATGCCTAGGGCGTATAAAACGTTATCCCGCACCTGAAATACTCCTTCTACGCTATACATAAAGACACGTATTACTACACGCTGCGTCAGTTCTCAGCATTATAACGATGAACGTTGAACATAAGAGAAAATCGTATCTGAACTTCTTATACGTGTAGTATATATATACATAGTTTCTGAGAAATCATATATCAACAGTCGTTTTTAGTTTTAGGTGACAAAATTTGTTGATAACTAATAATAATTGTCGTACAGCATTATATGTCTAAATAATAAATCGTCTGTATACTGCGACGTAACGCTATAATTATGCGTGTGATAACTATCAGTGCGACAAGATAAATATAACCAGCTCTATACGAGTGTATATAAGTGATACAAAATTTTGAACTTATTCACTCTGTACTTCAACTTATTCATCAAAAAATAATAATTACTATATTCGCGTTGAATTTAATACGAAGCTGTTAAATAAATTTCGAAAATACAATTTGTATCACGTCTTGTTACTCATCAACGGTATTATTTATACGTTTGGGTTTCGATTCGAGACTGGTTACGTCATTCACTTGTTGACACCTCTGAACGTTCTGATTGGTTTAAAACGGCAGTGGGATTCCCAGAACTGCAGAATAAAATTATCATTACCATTATTATTATTATTATTATTATATTGTAGACCCAAACACGCTGTATGACTATCAGTATGTTTAAAAGCGGAGTACAGATTGCCAGTTCAGCTGTTAGTCGTTAAACGTGTAGACGTGTAGACGAATCGATGCTCGGTTTCAATCGTATGGGATCTGCCTTTTTCAAAACAACTTAGAAACTTTGATTTCCGACTGTTGTTCGTTGAAATAAAAATTGAAAATATGGAGATTGATAAGGACATGGAAAACTTTGCTAAGGATGCATCCCTGAATAATTTATCCAATCATGGATTGGGCGCGATGAATTTGGGGGATGAAGATGCAGATTATTACGCTGCAGGAGCAAATGAATTCGATGCTAATAATTTTCCCGTAAGTTTGATAGATGTTTTTACAATTGATAACATAACACGCTTATATACGCATTACAGTACAGGAATATTCGATAACGTGATCTGTCCAACACCGCGGTTTTATTTCATTCGAATTTCGAACTTAGATATTTAAATCCATGCGAATAACCGCTTAGATATTTGCGTCCTCGACTTAGAATTCGACTCACCATAGCCCTGCTGGTGATGGTCACGAGAAGCTAAATTTATACTCCACGCTTATAGAATTATTAATTCGACTCATTCCTATACCGAGAGTTTTCGGTGAGACTAGACAGTCGACAAAACCGACACAGGTGCGCACCGCGTGCGCGTACCGAACGAGCCTCACGCACGCGGTGCGCGCCTAGGTGTGTTGGACTTGCCGTAGAAAGGGAACTGTCTAGTCTCACCGAAAATTCTCGGTATATGCCCTGAATATTATATTTCCAATTGCCAAAACTAGCGTGCAAATATATTATTTAATTATAAATGGCAAAACAAATAGCAAGGAGTAGTAAATCCTCGTCAATGGTCAGACGATGAATCAGAATTCATATGAATAATGAATATAATCAATTATGTTTGGTTTATCGTAAATATTAAATGGTGTTTTTTTTCCTTATTACTATATCTGATTACTGATAAAACATTTAGTAATTGCGGTATATACAATGTCGTGATAATAATAATGAAACAAACACGTAAACATTGATATGTTTTTTTAGTTGTGATTGTGATTGTGATTGTATTTCCAGGATGACTTATTTGGAACTTTATTTGATGACATTAAAACAGAGCCTTCGATGTATAGTTCGGAGCCTGTCTTCATTCCGAGCGGTAAACGATCGTCGAATAATAAATCACATTTTGGTAAGCGAATATTACTCATTAGTTTCCGGTTCGCCAAATATATTATAGCCAGTACGTCACGTCTCGATATCAATTTCATATTATATTTTATTCACGTATTTAGCTTTGGACAATAATATAGTTGAGACACTCGACCTATTCGGTTGGAGAAAAAAGCGAAAAGAAGAATGGGGAAAAATCGATACGATAAATTGGATACTTTCGAATGGTGAAAAATTCGGACAATCTTTCGGTAGCATGTCGCCTGACCTTGCTCTACCAGGAAAAGAACTTCTAAATCTATCGAAACGAGAATTCATCAAGTATAATGGAGATTTTGGAGAAAGACTGTTCAATTTGTTACACAAGGGACGAAAGTCTAAAAAGTATCGTAAGTCTTATATAATTATTCGTATTATACTGTTAACGAAATGTTTATTATTTTCATTACGATCAATTTCTAAGATAACTGTGGTTTAATAATCCCAATATCATTTCAGCAAATCCGTTAGACGATTACGCAACAACTGATTCTGAAGATGAAGTTCCGTCTGGTAATTATTATATAGTACCTACACGTACTACTATTATTCGTTCAACTCGTGATATAAATTTTGATGAAAAAAAAATTAATTTCGAAAGATATTTCCTCCAGTACCTCTGCACTGACTGTTTTCATCATGTTTTTTTTTTTTTTTTTTTTTTTTTTTTTCTTATTCTCATAATTATGGATTTGAATAATTATTTTATTATATAGACGAAACACCTGCGCCTGATCCGAATATCAAACGATCTCCCGGAAGGCCTCGAATTCTTGATAAAAAAACGAAACAACGTAAGTTTTATTTTTTTTTTTTTTTTCGAAACTTTTTTAAGGTGCTTTCCTAGGCAATTCCACCAGTCCTGAAAACATCGTGAAAAAATGTGACATTAAACGGAATATCTCTGCCTGGGCACCGAAATCAATGAAACAAAATACGTCGCGCAATTCTATGTGCGACTCCGAACATGTACAGCCCAAAAAATGTTCGTTTTGCGCGAAAATAGAGAAGATATCCATGAAAAACGGTTTTAGAAACGGTTTTAGAAACGTTTTTCATGGATATCTTCTCTATTTTCGCGCAAAACGAACATTTTTTGGGCTGTACATGTTCGGAGTCGCACATAGAATTGCGCGACGTATTTTGTTTCATTGATTTCGGTGCCCAGGCAGAGATATTCCGTTTAATATCACATTTTTTCACGATGTTTTCAGGACTGGTGGAATTGCCTAGGAAAGCACCTTAATATACGTATATATAAATGAATGAAAAACTTGCGATTAAACATCTATGATATTTTTTATTTGTCTTTTTATAGCTCGGAAAAAACTCTGGGAATTTGTTAGGGACGCATTACTAAACCCTCAATTATGCCCACGAGTAATTTGCTGGGAAAATTACGAAGAGGGAATATTTCGCATAGTTAATACAGTGAGAATATCGGAAATTTGGGGAGAACGTAATAACAAGGAGAACTCTACTATGAATTACGAAAAATTCAGTCGCGCGATGAGGTAAATATCGGAATAAATCATATGATAAATAGGGTGATTGAAAAAAAAAAAAAAAAAAAAAAAAAAAAATGGACAATTCTTTTTATTCCAAAGTATTTGAAAAAAGAAAAAATGATCAATTTTTTTCAATCACTCTCTACTAATGATGAATATGAAAACCAACACTATTGTATTACCTTATTGTATTGTGTGCAGATACTATTACAAGAAAGATATACTAGTGAGTGTTCCCTGCAGACTCTACTATAAATTTGGGAGTATGGCAACAGGATGGAAAACTGACTGTCCAAATTTCGACCCAAATTACTTTAGTAATAGAGTAAAATCGGAACCTTAAATTACATTAAATTTCAACTTTCTTTTCGTTGACTGATGTGATATCGAATCTCTCGTAAATTGTATAATTATATATTAATTATATAATATGAAATATGTATACAGTAAATCTCGACATTACCGATGCATACGTAGTACAAGAAATGCCATAAAAAGAAGAAAAAGAAATCAAAAAAGAAATAAAACATTGTACATGGACAGCTAAGAAATAAGTTTATAATAATCATCGTTCAATAACGAACAACATGATTGAATTAGCGAATTTTGTATTCGTGCGCACATTGATCCTTATATGATACTATTTGTAAAGTTTATTATTCTGGCGATTAGAAGAGTATTTTTTTCTTTCGGTTTCTAATTTTCGTCTATTAATTATATGTAGTTTCATAAATAGCAAAATTTAAATTTTGTATTTTGAACAAAACTGATCGTTTAGACCTAACAGTGAGTAAAGATATATTGATTAAAATTAAGATAATTATAATAATGAGTGTTTTTTATTCGTTTTATAATTCATTGGCTTTTTAAGTTATTCGAGGTATTTTATTATGTAGATTTGCAGTAATGATTTTATCATCAATTATGATCTATACTAAAAAAAAGAAAAAAAAGAAAAAAAAGAAAAAAAAATTACTACTACATTATATACGTAAGCCTTCTAAAATATTGTATACATAGAATCTGAAAAACTATTTTATATAAGTATAATATATGATATTATATTATATATTTTGATCAAAATTTGTAACAAGTGACAATTGTGTAGATTTTTTATATTGTGATTTTATTTACTTAATAAATTCTATATTCAATTATTTGATGAATATGTATATAAGATGTCCGTTTCGTTTTTTTCCTTTAATATATTATAAGTTTATAACTATTGGATGAAAATTTTCGACATAGTAATAAGTTTGATAATCAAAATTTATAACTTACAATACCTATTTGAATAGTTTTTGAGCGGAATATATAGCGAGAATCTAATATAATATATTTTTTTATACTAGTATACTATATACATAGTTAGATATCTGATTATTAAAATACACGAAACTCTATTATATTAGGTATATTATGTATATATTGTATATATGCGTAAAAATGGATTGGCTCGTAAATAGGAAATACTATTTCGTTGCTGCGCTAAGTCTCAATGTACAATAATTATTGTAAATTGATATCACAGAAGGGCATATTTAAACGGGGGCCTAATGAATTGGAAGCTAAGCCCTTTCATTAAAGAGTTTAAAGCCTATGAAATTCAAGTTACTATGTATACTTAGCGATAATATTATTACTATCATTATCATTATCAAGAAGAAAAAGAATAATAATTTTCAAACATAGCATAATTAATAAAATATAAAATTCAACTAAATATCTATTTCAATGTATAAATCATAATAGGTAATATGTATTGTATTGTAATAGTAAACGCAGTATATCAGCAGAGATATTGTTAAAAAACGATATTCTGCCTTGTGCATAGAAAAAAAGAAAGAAAAAAAAGGAAATTATACAAACATAGAAACTTGACTAAAGTTCTTTTAGCATAATCAACAATTTCGTAAGTAATGAGAAATTAAGGGTAAAGGAAAGATACCCTATCAGAAAATACATACATCTTATACTAAGTATTCTAAATCATATAATTAGTCCAAGTAATAAACTTGGCTAAAATTTTTAATCTGTATTGTCACAGCTAGACCTCTAACGTCTTTAACGTGCCTTTGGCATATCAATTTTCCAGTTACAATCTCTCCTGTAATAAAAATATAAACATTGTTAAAGCTGAATTATTCGATTACAACGATCATTGTAAGGTTTAACATAAGTAAGCCACGATATTCACCTTCCGTAATGCTCACAGGCTCGCTTAAAGAGAATACAGTCTGTTTCCAATGCGTAGGAGCAGCGTGAGGACCGGTACTGAAATGAATTGGATTATCCAAGTCAAAAAATACGTCAAAGTATCCAACAATAGCGGTCAGGGATCCGGTTTTCTTCGCTTTAAGACTGAACGGTGATGTAAAATTCACACATTCAGTTGTTACTTTGTAAAGATCGAAGGATTGCAGCTCGCAAACGTTTGTTATCAGGTCATGTACGTGGCTCATTTCTATGCTCGGTTCTCTCACCACTTCTGGCTTCATGCAACTCATTTTAAACCCATAAACGTTAGACCAGTAGTCTACCAGGTCAATGTAACGATCTGTGAAATAAAATGAACAGAACAATTATTAGGAGGTCAATATTCGCAGCAAAATAAAAGTTTAATTATTTATTAGGATAATTATCCTCACTGGTATCTCCGCTACCAACGATACTGATGTTGCATCTATTTGGAAGAAGTTTACCACCCGGTACGAGGTAATTATCTCTAGCGAATATAACTGTATCTAACATTCCTTCGAATAACAGAAAATATCCCATCCATTCGGATACAATTGCATCAACCTTTTCAACGGGTAGATCGATGTCTTCTAGTCGACCCTTTTTCAACGTTATCACATTTGCGAGATTATTCTCTCTGAAATGGGTATTAATGATAATTAATGATAACTTTTCGAATGAATTATGAGCTCTTGGAGTCCTTAGACTGGGTAAAATTTACCTCACGATATCCATCGCGTGATAAATAATGTCTGATTGATCGACGCTGACAACTTGTCGACAACCAGATTTAGCTGCAAACATAGACAGAATGCCAGTTCCACAGCCAACATCCAACATGATACAATTATTAAACATGTTAGAATTGGTCAACAGTGCATCACGGTAACTTTCCGTTCTAACTTTGTCCTGATGGTAAGAATTTTAATAATTAATAATTTCAATCCTCATCTAAGTAAGAAATATGCTTACTACTATATAAGCTCTCGATTAGTAGCGTCTTGATAAACAGTTTATCATAGAATTACACATTCTTACTCAAGTTTGATAAAAACATAAATAAACAAGTGAACAAAATGCCTAAGCCTGAAAAATTACCGTCAGCATTTCATGATGAATAGCAAAATGGCTATAAGTGTTGAAATACCCTTCGTCACAGTCCAGACTTTTGTTTTTAACGCAACGTTGGCTAGATATTTTAATCGGTTCATCGTCTAGCACAAGTCTCTGTGCTTTTTTCTTCATTTCATCAATTTGCTAAAAATATAGAATTCTCATTAGCCAATGAGGAGAGAGCTGCAACCACCCGCTTGCTTCATTAATCTCATACTTCTTTAGCCAGTTGACAAACAATGTCTCGCTGTTCTAGTTGAGCTCTAAGAGATTGTATCGTTCTCTGAAGTTCTACAAAATGTGTTTCCGACAATGTTACACATCCGTTTTCAGAATTCACTGGATAAGCTGTAGGCCTTTTGCTGCTATCTTCTTCGTTGAAATCTTCGATATCTTTAATTGAAAAAAAAAAAAAATAGCAAAATAAATAAAATAGGATAAATAAATTTATTTTTTCTTTTTCTTTTTCTTTTTTCTTACCTAACATCAGCCAGCTATCGTCCTGCAGTATCGGAGTTAAGTATTTATCACTTTCCCAAGCTTTTTGACCTAGCGTATCAAGCTCTTCGGGTTTAGTCTTATTTAGTCTAATAAAATTGACTAACTTAATGTACGAGTATATGTCGAGTGAATACTTTCTCTTGAAGGCAGTTAGACTAAACTTATGAATAACTTCCAAGTGTTTTAAAGCCTTGTTAAAATTCTCGTTATTTTCATCGCAGAAAAGACACAATATATTTTGACCTGCGTCGTTTACTTCGTCCCAATCATCGCCGCTTGAGTTATCGCTTATTCTGTCTGATTCAAAATCACAATTGTCAGACAGAGGGGGAGGAGCTAGATGTAAAAACGTTTTAAGAAATTATGTCAAAATTTTTTAAACGAGGTATAACGTTTTTTTTTGTTTTTTTTTTCAATTTTACGATAATTATGATTTTTATAAATTGAGATATAATTAGGTATAACCTCAACTAGATATTCAATTATCGGTCTTACCTTCGTCCGTCATTGTCACTTATAAGTGTTGTTTTTTTCAATTTCACACACACACTTCAAACTATCATGTAAATGATTATTTTTTAAAATTTTAGGTTAACTCAGGTTAACTTGATTAAACACGTAAAACGCGTGTCGAACAACTAACTTCTTCCCTTCTTCTGTGAATATAAAACCTTCGATTATATACACTACAGACCTCTTAACCACCTGACACAAATGATCAGACGATAAGAATTAAGAAGAAGAAGAAGAAGAAGAAGAAGAAGAGTAGAGATGTGCTACTAAGCATACATCTATCTATATATATATATATATACCTATATGTTGTATTGATTTATAAAAATATGTAATACTATATATACGTGTATTCGTATACCTTACTCTTAATTTTAGATATTGAATAGAGGCAGAAACTAGGGCGTAAGGTATATATTAAAAAAAAAAGAATAAAAAGAGGTATGAGTTTAGATAAAAAAAAAAAAAAAAAATATATAGTATATCCTCTAATATTGATTCATAATATTTTTCTACCCCAACCAAGATGATGTTAGTTAATATAGTTAGACGATAGATGGCGATATAAGTCATCGACGTGTGGCGTCATAACATCTTCGTGCGTACCCACTACGCGGCGCATAAGCAGAATTACTATCTCACTAGCGCTATACTGGACAACGCTTCCGTATATATACGAGCATCTAGTAACTTCTAATGTCCACTGGACAACATGCGCGTCTAGGGTACGGTGTGTTCGGCTTAGCCCTACTGACGAGTCCGCCGAGCACACCAGGACGAAACGCAACTAAACTCATAGAAGGTTCGATTCCTTCGACGCGTGGTTCGACTCCACGTGGTCACAGGAATGGATTCCTTCAATTGGTGACCCCGACGTGATGCTTCACAACACGGTCTCGGCTAAACAAACGTTCATATACATAATATAAACGTATATGCCTCGAGTCTTGCTCTCACGTACATTCTGAGTTTCTGACCTTCCACCTCTCGCATCTCAACAGATGTCAAAAGGACAATAATATTCTCTCTGGGACAACCTATGAAGAATGCTATTCGACTTTCGACTATCTCGTTCGATACTCCTAGACAGCATATCGTTGTCACTAGGAGGGGAGTGATGTGGCGTCATAACATCTTCGTGCGTACCCACTACGCGGCGCATAAGCAGAATTACTATCTCACTAGCGCTATACTGGACAACGCTTCCGTATATATACGAGCATCTAGTAACTTCTAATGTCCACTGGACAACATGCGCGTCTAGGGTACGGTGTGTTCGGCTTAGCCCTACTGACGAGTCCGCCGAGCACACCAGGACGAAACGCAACTAAACTCATAGAAGGTTCGATTCCTTCGACGCGTGGTTCGACTCCACGTGGTCACAGGAATGGATTCCTTCAGACGAAGTAATAAATACGAGAGCTTCGTTTGTTTATGATATTCTATTGAAGTATCGTAGGGTAAACACGTGCTTTTTAAATACAAAAAAAAAAACAACATATTATTAGAAACTTCGAAACAAGTTTGTTTTTTTTTTTTTAAAGAAAATAAGAGAAAAGGAAAAAAAAATCCTGCCCAAATGTTTCCAGTAGAAATAGTAGAGATTCTTTTCAAATATTCTAAAGGTAGTGACATTATTAATTTTCGTCTAGTTTGCAAGACGTGGAATAGCATTGTTATCAGACTGTCAAAGGTAACGTAATATTGTTGTTTATATTTATTAGGATTGCACGTTTTAAATATACTTGATATCTATACTTACCCGTTTTTATTATCACAGGATACAAACTTATGGAAATTAAAATGCGAGAATGAAATACCTAACGAGATTTATCGATCTATTTCAAATAAACTATATCCTAAAATTAGCTGGTCTGATTTTATAGAATCAAAATATTATTCAAAATGCTTTAGGATATATAGATTCTGGCTAACATGGCAAAAAATAAAAGATACAGATATATCTATTCAAAAATTTGAACCATTTTTTATTCGTTTACCATTGGTCAAAGTTACTTGCGTCACTGTATCAGGTATGTTATTTTTGTTGAAAAAAAAAAATCTTAAAAACTTGAATTCTGATATTTTTAAACCAAATTTTGATTTTCATAGAAAATTTACTAGCCGTCGGTAGTTCGGAAGGGTTTATCGCCTTCTACGATCTTGACACATCTACCAAGGAGCCAATTTTTATTGCCGATCAAATGGCGTACGTATCAGACGTACAATTTCTGATAAATGGTAAAGAATTTGATTTCTGCGATCATTATTTAAAATTTGATTTTATATTTGTTCAAAATTTTACTTCTGTGTTCCTTTTTATCAACAGATAAAATAATTACGGCGCTTTCTGTATCGGATATGAATCATATTATGGTTTGGAACATTCAGTCTAAAACAGCATTAGGAGACAAGCAATATGGTAGATTGATAAGGTATAATGTATAAGAAATGAAGAGATGATTGATAGAAAAAAAAAAAAACGCATATTATAATAATATTATAAAGTGTTTGATACAGTATTGTAATGTTTCAGCACAGCCCATGGATGTCTTTGCGTAGCTAAAAAACATCAGCTTAAAGTTATGACGAAAATTAACAAAAATGATTACCTATTTCCTGAACTTTATGGCACTATTGCTGCTGTAGTAACTGATGGACATCAGGTGCAGTTTTTACATATGTTAAAAACAGAATTATCTATTTATATCTTTAAAAAACGTATGAAATCGTTTCTTACTGCAGAATTTATAAAAAAAAACTTTTATTTACGTTCTCATCATGTTGAAAGATTACTTATGATTTTATTTATTATTATCACATTTCTTTTTATCTAAGGCATCTATACTGACGGATCAAGGTCATATTATGAAAGTAAACTTGGATGATCCGAGTGCAAAGTGTATTGAAGAGTACATAGAACCACCCGAAGAAAGAGTATGCAAATACTATTTATTCGGTTCATGGATTGCAGTTTGTATAACAAGTATTTAAAAGTTCATTTTATATGAAATTTAACTCTTGAATGCAAAATGTATATAATTATCCAGTAATGCTTGTGTTTTTCAGAAGATGGATCTCTGGGAATATCTCTAAACACTGGGGACTGGGTGATGTACGAAATTCTTTCAAAACTCGACGGAGTACCGACCTGCGTTCTGTTTTATGCTAACGTACTTGTCCTGGGATTAGATTCTGGTATGAATGAGGAAATATTCAAAGAAAATTGATGTAATTTTAAGCGAGAGAATTTCTTTTACTAATATCAATTTCATTGTTCCAGGATCTGTGCACATGTATCAAGTGGATAGTATCCAGTCCTTAACTGCCTTTGATTTTGAGTCTGAAAATTCTAAAGCTATCGTCGTTGATAATCAAGCCATTGTTGCATTAGATGTAATGATTCGGCCCAGTAAACAATACCTGATTGCATCTACTTCTGAGAAAGTTAACATTGTAGAGATAGAACATTTCAATTGAGAAAAAAAAAACAAAAAAACATTCGGGTCTTATTTCTAAAAATTACTAGCTCTGGCTAATGAACAACTTTTATCCATTGTTTAATTTAACTACTCAATGTCGTGATATCATTATAACTTTTTGTCAGGTAGCTTATTATTCTTAGATACGAATCAATAAATATATTTTTTTACTGTTTTATTCTTATAAATTATAGTTTTTAATTCTTTTTTTCATTTCATATATCTTTCACTCTAAAGAGTTTAAATATACGCTATTGATATTATTTCATACATTTTTTATCATATTGTAAAAAAACTAAAAAAAAAAAGTAAGAAGGAATAATGTTTATAGTTTTTAACAAGTGTAAATTTAGTATATAATGAAACATTTAAATAATATATAACCATCTTACATATCTAGTATACTAATATTCAATATTTACCATTAATTTATATAGATTGGCACCAAGCATAAGCATTTTCGAAGATTCTTTGCCACGGCGATTGATTCTCGACCCAAGAAATCGGGGCCCAAGGCCACTGCCACATTTCAGTGCATCTCTCCGGATGGGGCATCATGGCTAGATGCCTTCCGTCTAGTGAACAAACTCCAGCTATTCCCTCTGTTAAAAGAATCGATGGAATTAGTCACCGCCGATATCTCCAGATCTTATCTGATCAGATTTTGACAAAGTGAAAAAAAGCTTACCAACGCTTCCATTAGGATTTTGCGGATACTGTTCAGTAGCAACGCCTCGATCATCCGTGTATTTTATAGCCAGACAATTTCGCTCCTTTAATTTACTCAGGACTTTATCGCTTCGGAAAGTAAACTTTCCTTCTCCGTGCGCTACCCAAACTCCAAATACGCTGCCTTCCATTCCTCTTAACATGATAGAAGGCGAATTTTCAATCCTTACTGTACTCCATCGGCACTCGAATCTCTCAGATTTGTTATGGTCTAGCACGATGTCTGGGACTCCATCATCTGCAGTGAAATACAAAATTTGTTAATTTACTGACGAAGGCATGCAACATAAAGTCAAAAACACATGTACTCGTGTACCGTTCGATTCGCTTCCTATCCATCCTAGCAAACTCATTAGCTGACATCCGTTGCATACTCCAAGACTGAAAGTATCTTCTCGTTTAACGAATCTCTGCAATTGTGTCTTCAGAGATGGATGGAACAAGAGACTTGCTGCCCATCCTTTAGCCGACCCAAGCACGTCTGTAAAGATTATAAAGTTGGGTCATTGAGCAATTCACAGTCTCGTTTTCTTCCTAGTCTCAACTCACCGGCGTAACTAAATCCTCCAGGGAATATTACGCCCTTAAAATCGTCCAAAGTTATCTGATTGTTCAAAAGATCTTGCATTACTACATCCCAAACTTGGAAACCAGCTTTGATAAGAGATGCAGACATTTCACGATCCCCGTTAGAGCCTTCCTCTCGTATTACAGCAACTCTGATCAGAGCTGTGGAAGATTGGAGAAAATCATGTTCAGGATTCGTTATACGAGTGAGAATTTCGACGGAGTAATATACTCACAGGATATATGCTTTTGGGTAATAATTGGACTGACTGAAGGATCAAAAGTGAGTTTGTAGGCGGGAGAACTGCGCTTTGAAAGACCAAGGAATTCTTCCTCAGCGCAGGCTATATTGGTCTGACGACGTTCCAGCTGATAACTTGTCTCCTCCCAAATTTTCATGAGAGGAAACACAGCTGAGCTTAACACAACGGTATCATTGACTGATACAGACACCTGAAATGAATTAAAGAAGGAATTTATAGCTCTGAGATTGAGAAGAAAGAATCATTTATACAGTTTTCGAATCAAATTTAACTCTTCTTGCCTTCGATTGCAAGCCAAAGCCTTTTGACGATCCAATTCTATGAGCTGGAACTTGATCTCGTTCAAAGACTCTCATCACATAGTCAATGTTTGCAGGATCGACCTCCAAGACCCAGCCTAGCTCTTCGGAAAATAGAATATCTACCGGAGAGCCAGATCTGTGGCTTATGTTCACATCTATACCAGATATTCCAGCAAAACTCATCTCCAATAAGCACGTTATCAAGCCACCATCGCTTACGTCATGACCAGCGAGTAGCTTTCCATCTGAAAACGGTTGCGAGTTGAATTAGAGAGTTTCGTATGCTTAGTCTGAATTTTGTATAACTATAAAGAATAGAAGGATTCTTCCGCTTTGCTATCCCGTTAATCTCACCTTTTATCAAACTCTGTGTAGCGTTAAATGCGTTCTTGAAAGTTGTCGCATCCTCAAGATCTGCGCAACTGTTTCCAACTTGCTTATAAACTTGAGCTAGAGCTGTGCCTCCTATGCGATTTTTACCAGCTGATAAATCTACGAAGACTAGAACTCCTGCTGATCCTATAGATGGAGCTTTTAAGTCCGGTGTGATGACCTGGAGAAAGAGGACGAGTACTTTAGACAAATATTCTGGCGAAAATCAACAGTCAATCGAATTATAGAATGAAAAGTCGATCAAAACCTGTCTTATGTCTGGGCATGGAGCGTAGGATGAAACGACCAGCGTTCCTGGTGCCTTGACTACGTCTTTCCCAATTCTCGCAGCCATACTGAGAGAATCTTTACCTCCATCAATAGCTATGCCTAATTCTTTCATAACAGAGCACATAGCGACACAGGCATCGTACAGTGCTGCACCTTCGCCTGGTAGTTTAGCAGCCCACATCCAGTTTCCGCTGCATTTAACATCCTAGAAAGATAGTTTTGTTAGTTATTACTTATTACAGTCTTCCTGAAAGTAGAGCTCTGTGAAATTCACCTTGAGTTCTGATATGCGAGCAAATACAAGATTAGTTAGAGATTCTGCAACGGTCATCCTCGCGCCAGCGGCTGCATCGACTAGGCCTTTTATCGGCTGTTCTCCTATGGCTGTGACAGAGCCGACCTGAGGAAGATACATTGATGTTGGTGAAATTGCGTTAGTTTTAGCCACCTTAAAGTGTTATCAAATCTGTAAATCATTATTACTGTGGAGAAATGCGACAGCGCTGTAACAGCGACATCAGCTAGAGGTGTGTGAAGAGGGCCTACGCATTGCTGCTGAGCAATTAAACCCGTAACGCAACGATCCACTTTGTTGGTAAGGTAACGTTTGCTTGCTACAGAAGGAAGTCTCAGGACTCTGTCTAGCGCAGCTTCAATGCTTAAGCCAACCGGTAAAGTAATCGGCGTTGAATTTACTCCATGTTTGTCAAGTCTGAATGTCTGTGGATTGAATTATTCAGTGTTTAGTACTTTGAAAGTGAAATTCAGGTGCCTGAAAGAAAGCATGAGCTTATTTATGGATTTATTATACCTTCCTGGGCATTTTTCCTAATACAAGTTCTAGTTCTAGGTCAACCGGATGCCTAACGTTGTCTATTTCATCACCGGTCAGGTACTTCGAAGCATCGCAATCATCTTCCTCAGAGAGAACTATCCTTCCTGTTCCAGTAACTGTTCCGACAAAATTAATCGGGCATCGTTCACGAGCGGCTATTTTATTCAGCAAGCTAACGTCTTCTGGCTTGCATAGTATAGCGTCGTTTTCTTGGTACTCTGCACCCCATAGTTCAAGAGTACTCAGACTCGGGTCTCCCAGATCAAATTTCTTCGTGAATATCACCGCGCCAGCTGGTTCTACTAATTCCTTCAGCACGTTCCCTGTAAAGTTGAATGCACAGGGCTCGTTATAATCAGAATCTGGATTTAATCGATTTGAATAATTGATATATCGCAGCGAAGTCAATGCCAACCATTTCCACCAGCTCCTTGGTCATGTATACTCAATATTGGATTATCATTCCCCATTTCCATGCAAGCACGTACAAGACGATTCAATTTCTGCTCCATTTCTGCGTCGCCTCGTTGTACTGCGCCAAAGTCTAATTCAGACTTATTGTCCCCTTGGACTTCGACGGAGCTGGCCGAACCGCCCCCGACCCCAATTCTGTAGACTGGACCTCCGATTTTGATGACTTCCATTCCTGAAACAAAATTCATGATAGCTTTAAGTTGTCGCGAGGTCATTCCGAGGTTTTGGTAAGCACCTTTTTCGGCGGGTAATTTTTCCGTCATATTAGCTTCCATGGAACCCAAACCGGCGCTGAACATAATGGGCTTTATCCATTCACGACGACCACCGCTAGGCTCTAGTAGTCCGAAAGAACGGGCGAACCCAGATATTACTGGCTCTCCAAATTTGTTGCCGTAATCAGAGGCGCCGTTACTAGCTTCTATTATGATCTCTAATGGGTGGGCGAAATTACCGGGATATAAAACGCCCTTTTCTTCCCAAGGCAAGTCATAGCCTGTAGAAAAATGATCAGAAATTTAGAACGAGTCTAGTTTTGAGTCGAGTAATTCAGTTAGTATAATGCTACAGCATTTACCAGGAATGTAAAGATTTCCTACGCAGTATCCAGCAGTACCAGCGATGTAATACCCGCCTCTACCAACGCCTTGAATATCCCTTAGGCGGCCCCCAGTCCCTGTTGTAGCCCCGCTAGAATTTTTCAATGGATTAACTCAGGGTTTTAGCAACACTTATTGTGTTTAGAGCGAATTTTTACCTAAACGGAGCAACACCGGTAGGAAAGTTGTGTGTTTCGGCAGTGAATATGATATGCTGATCGACGTTATCGACTCTAAAAGGGCTGGCCTGATGGGTTTTATCTGGTCTGAGTGTACGAACATTGAAACCCTTGATAGCGCTGCTATTATCGCTAAATTTGATCACGTTATTTGGGTTTGAATGATTCTGGGTATCTATGATCATGTCTATGAGAGACTCTTTCTTAGTTTCACCATCCACGATCATCTCTCCTTTGAAAAACCAGTGTCTACTATGCTCGCTGTTCGATTGCGCCAAGTCAAAACACTCGACGCTAGTAGGGTTGCGCTTTAACTTGGTACCAAACAGCTCGGTGTAGAAGTCCAAGTCCCAATCGTCGAAAGCCAGACCTGATATCAAGAAATTGATTAAATGTAGTAAAATTTAGTGAAGAATGCTCCGTTGTTCCTTAATCTCAGCGATTCTAATTCACCTAATTCCGAGTTCACATCCTCCAGAGCTTTTCTTCCATGTTTAACAACGTCGACTTCGAACCACCCTTTGGGCTTGATACCATGATCGAATGTTTCTATTGGTTTCAAGTATCTACATTGGGTCATTTTGTCGTGTATCGCATCCACCATCTGATTAAAAAAGAATAACTTCTGTTAGTTTTATTAAAGACGGATTATTCCTCAAACAAGGATAATGAGTTAGTTCGTTATTAACTCGATCAGCTTTTTTATACGTACTGAAGATACCGTTTCATTATTTAGTACTGATTTGAGTCTGACAAGGTATCTAGTTGATACTTCTAATCTCTTAACTTTCTCCAGCTGAACAGATTTGCAAATTGATACAGCGTTGCTTGAAAATGCTGTGGAGAAGTTCAATCTGAAATTTTGTAAGATTGTTAATATCCCACGTTTCTTATACCGATTGGATTTTTATTCTGCGACGTCTCACCTCGGTCCAATTTCTATCAGTAAGGTATTAGGCTCTTCAACCAAGCTCGAAGAGTTCCTTAATTTGTTTGGTTCGAACGGTGAGCCAAGGATCCATTTCAATCTTTGTAATTCTTCTTGATTAAAATCTTGGGTAATCTCAATATTGTAACAGATTTCAGTCTCTAACTCAGTAACTGAATTTGAAATCTCTCTCAGAGTGTTTAGCTTGTTGTTTATTTGGCCTGACTGAAGTCCAGGAGTTTTATAAAACCGTAATATCGCCATGGTTTAAATTACCTTCGCTGTTAAAGTATGCGATAATTTTATAAATCTACAAGTCTATGAAGGAAATATTTAGATTCTATGTATCCTAATGAACTCTCTAGAACTCTCGACGATAGTCAAGCTGTTACTGACGTTATTAAACTTGAATAATAATCTCAGCCCCCCCGGGGTGAATTGTGCGATAGTATAGGGGTCATGGTGTCATCTTATAACAACGTTATCAATTTACGCTCGTTAAATATGTATCCAAGTCATGTAGTATGTAGAATGAATAACAGTGTAATGACGTAATATATTGATGTCAGAGCAAAATTTTATTATAATATTTTATAAATAAGTGAAAAAATAAAAATAGAAATAAATAAGATACGTATTATGTGTAATATGTTTCATCAGAGATAATATTATAATTTTAATTAGCTTCGTCGCTTAATATGATAATTATAATATTATATTGAATTAGTTTTGAAGAAGGAAATGTACGGATAATTTAAATTAGTTATCTACAATACTGAAGTAGAGAAAAATAAAAGGCATATCAGTTATTGTTTGCGGCTTCTATGTGTCGTAATAATATTTTAGCATTTTGGAGCGCAACAGGTGTTTGCCAGACGCACGTGGGTCGGCCACGTGCACTTAGCGCGTTTCGATTGATAATACATCTGATGAAAATAACTACAGAGTAATTATACACGTACAGACTATTTATGTGAATAGATTTTTGTAATATACGTACGAAATATTATTTATTTTTTGATTTATCAGATTTATTATGCATGTAGCGATTCTGGATGTTATAGCATTACGTATCGTCCGAGTTCCGACCTTAATTAGCGCCGGGTCGTTGACAACAATAAAGCATAAACACGAGAGCTGAGGCCATCTTTTAGACAAGATAAGGACTATAGAATGACATGCGGGTGGTGAATAATAAGGCGCTGAGATTTCGCAAAAATTGCGCGGGAATTAATTTGAATTCTACGTACTTACTATAATTATCGTAGAATAAGTGATTGAGATAATTATTATTCGTAATTTTAAAGGAACGTATAGTCTATAGATAGATATCCTGTAAACACACGCTACATTCTAATTTCTAAGCACATTGAAAATAAATAAATTGTAATATTTTTTTATTCACGTTTAATAAAATGAAATTTTCATGCGTTAATTTCTATTTATTATTGAAATAATTTCTGAACAAACATCAGAATTAAAACTAAAGTATAAAGTACAATATTAATATGTCGTAGAGAATATGATTTTTTAAATGAAAGCTTAGAACATAAAATCAGAAATCTATTAATTGAAAATATCTTCGGCTTGCTGTAGCCAAGGGTTCCAAAAATCTCTTCGGTTACACCATTTATCGCTGCGTGATAACTATTTTTTCTTCACATCATGACTCGAGCTGTAACATGGACAATATTGGTTTAAAATTCAATCCCCAAATGTTGGATACTGATGACCAGAAATTCGGAACATGAATCTAGGAATTTATCTTGACAGATTACAGAGCCCAACATTCTTACCTGTTGTAAAAAGTACCAGAGACCATAAGTTTTATCGACAACACATAGATCATATTACTCAAAGTCTGGCTCTTTGAACAGCGATGTTATACCTCTGCGATTACGAATATTATATCCTTGCAAGTCCTGAAAAAAACCACGACACATGTAGTTAATTTAAAAGACTGGTTCAGTTTAATGAACTTCTCATTCTAAATAAAGAATGACCATAGAGAAATAAATAATATTCATCAATATCGATACTTATAATCTATATTTTACCTCGAGTTGGGGCTGGCACCGCCCTCTTTGTTCTCGAAGCAACTCAGCGTTCTGGCGCCTCTGTTACAATCAGAAATGTATTATTTACGTTGATCGTAGTTCTGCGTCATCAATAATTGCATAATATGTTCTCATTTCAAATTATTCTTATCGCTTGATTAATATTTTGAATAACACACGAATACTGATACATACTATTTCTTGGAGTTGTGCTTTATGCAAGATTTCTCGATGCTCGGCTATCTTTAGGGCTTGACATAACAGATCTATTTCCGAAATCTTCTGTAGCCCCGGATTCATTCTTATGCGATCGCAAATTAATGTTTGTTGGCCAAATGAGCCTGGTGGAAAAAAATTCGATGAAGATATTTGAAAAATTTTATCTGTCCCACTTCACAGTAATATTTAACTTCAGAATTTGCCTGGTGTTTGTAAGTTAAGTTTGATAACGACTCACCATTCTCAAAACATGTAAGGCCATCCGAAAGAAGTTCGAGTCCGTCCGGACAGGCACAAGTAAATAGGGGTGACGTGGAATTAATTTCTGGTGTCGGTAGGCAAAGATGACTGCAGTGACCGTTGAAACTCTCGCACTGATTTTTTCCATCAGGTTGTCGAAACGGATGGTATATTTGAAGAGTTTTGGGGTATACAACAGATCCCAGTGGAATCGCAGCCTGGACTCCCTCTCCAGTGAACTTATTAGCTTTGAAAATACCCATCTTGTCCCAATTTGACCAAAAAATGTGATCTTCAAAAGTCGTGAGACCATGTGAGCTACTCAGAAAATGAGGTGAATGTAAAATAACACGTCGTCCAGATCCATCATAATTACAAGACGCAATGGTACTCAAGTGTGCATCCACCCAATACAACTTCCTTTGAACTAAATCTAGCGATAATGCGCTTGGGTAGCTTATTTCAGTTTTAATGATTATCTGTAAATGAACACAAACAAATCATGAAAGTCTAGATAGATATGCAACAAAAAATAGCAGAGTATATAGAATGGTATGTTGGACAATAATAGTCTTACCGAGCGATGTGAGCCGTCCATGCCAGCCCTTTCGATTCGAGCGTTTCCACCCAAATCTGTCCAAAACATCCAAGCCTCAATTGGATTGACAACAATCGCTCTTGGGTTTTGCAACCGATCGTCTATTATAGTTTTTCTCATATTAGACTCAAAATTTGCCAGTTCGATAGTTTTCTTTCCAGCGTCGGTCCAATAGATGCGATTATAAATCCAGTCTACAGCAAGACATTCTGGCATTGTTATATTACCATCAATCATGACGGTTTGATTGTTAGCGTCGTCGATAAGATCTCTGAAAAATACAAGATACCACCAGGGTCGATCAGAGATGTTGGTTATCGCGATAATTATTTGGGGCCAATTATGTCATGAAAGTGAACAACTGTACTAACTTGTAAATTTTCTTTTCGTCCGTCCAAAAAGTCGTACCGGTCTGGTAATCGAAATCTAGCGATTTGAGGATATCGATGTCGTTTTTAACTTCTGTCATATTTTCCTCACGATCGAAAGCTACCTGGTAAATGTCATACACACCACCAATTAGCAAACTAGCATTGCCCTCAGCTGCTTTGCAGCGTGTATAATCAAGAGGATCTGTGAGGTAACCAGAAGCGCAGCTGCAGTTAAAACCGCCTATTTGGTTTGTACAAAATTGTGAACAACTTCCTGGTTCCATACATTCGTCGATATCTAGATTTTATAAAAGACAAAAACAATATGAATCATTTTATCATCGTGAAGTGGATGATATGCATCAAACTCATTTGATTTATATGTTTCAACTTACCCTCGCAAGTTTGATTATTTATTAATTTGTAACCATTCCTACATTCGCATCGAAAGCCAATGTGAAGATCAATACAGGTATGTGAACAGCCACCGTTGTCGAATAGGCATTCATTTTTGATGCAAAGAGGAGGTTGCTCGTCTTTCTCTCCTATAAAATTAAGTATCAAACTTTTACTGACAAAGTCTTTCCTATTTTGAAGGAAAATTCAATCGAGTGTCTCCAAGAATTTGGCTGGCGTTTATGAGTCAAGTTCAATATTGACTCACTATTCTCGACACATGTGAGGCCATCCGAAAGTAGTTCGAGTCTATCTGGACAGGCACAAGTGAATAGGGGTGATGTCGAATTAATTTCTGGTGTCGGTAGGCAAAGATGACTGCAGTGACCGTTGAAACTCTCGCAATGATTTTTTCCATCAGGCTGTCGGGACGGATGGTATATTTGAAGAGTTTGAGGGTACACATAATGTTCGAAAGAAATCACAGCCTGGACCTCCTTCCCAGTGTACTTGTTCACTTTGAAAATAGTGTCGTTTTTCCAATTCATCCAAAAAATATGATTCTCAAAAGCCGTGATGCTATACGATGTACTTAGAAGATCAGGTGAAAATAAAGTAACACTTCGTTCAGATCCATCGTAGTTACATGAAGCAATGGTAGTCAAGATTTCATCCACCCAATACAATTTCTTTCCAACTAAATCCAGCGTTAATCCAGTCGGATAGATTATTTCAGTTTCAATGATTATCTGTAGATGAATATAAACCAATCTTGAAAGTGTAATTACACATACATGTTACAAGAAATAGGTGCAGAGTATAAAATCGCATGTCGGACAACGATAGTCTTACTGAGCGATGTGAGCCGTCCATGCCAGCCCTTTCGATTCGAGTGTTTGCACCAACATCTGTCCAAAACATCCAACCCTCAAGTGGATTGAGAGCAATTGCTCTTGGTTTGTCCAAGCCATCGCTTATTATAGTTTTTCTCATATTAGACTCAAAATTTGCCAGTTCAATAGTTCTTTTTCCAGCATCGGTCCAATAGATGTGATTATAAATCCAGTCCACAGCAATATGTTCTGGCGTTGTTAGATCACAATCAATCATAACAGTTTGATTGTTAGCTTCGTCAATAGGAGCTCTGAAAAATACAAGAACCCACCGGTGTCGATCAGCGCGATGCTGGTTATCCCATTATTTATTTAAGTTGAATTATGCCTTGAATGCAATCCACTGTACTAACTTGTGGATTCTCTTTTCGTCCATCCAAAAAATCATATCATCCCGGACATCAAAATCTAGTGATTTGAGCATATCAATGTTGTTTAAAATCTCTGTTATATTATCATGTCGATCTAAAGCTACCCGGTGAATGCCAAACAGTCCGCCAACCAACAAACTGGCATTGCCCTCAGCTGCTTTGCAGCGTGTATAATCTAGAGGATCTCTGAGGTAACCACTAGTGCAGCTACAGTTGAATCCGCCTATTTGGTTTGTACAAATCTGTGAACAACTTTCTGGCTCCATACATTCGTCGATATCTAGATTTTATGAAAGACAAGAACAATATAATCATTTTATCAACATGAAGTGGATGATACGCATCAAACTCATTTGAATTAAATGTTTCAACTTACCCTCGCAAGTTTGATTATTTATTAATTTGTAACCATTTCTACATTCGCATCGAAAGCCAATGTAAAGATCCATACAGATATGTGAACAGCCACCGTTGTCTATTAGGCATTCATCTTTTATGCAAAGATTAGGCAGCTCGTCTTTCTCTCCTAGACAGTCAGGTTTCGAGTCACATACACTGCTCAGAGGAATGCAAGACCCATTGCCACAGTCAAACTGTTTCAATGGATCACAAGCAGGATCTGGCGTTGTACAGTTCTGTTCATCAGAGCCATCAGAGCAATCTTCATCGCCGTCGCAAACCCAGTTCTGATGTATACACAACATCTTATTACTGCAAGAAAATTCAGTAGAAGTACAGTAGTTGGATCTATTCTGAGGCAGTAAATCCTTGCAGTTTAATTCGTCAGAACCATCTGAACAATCTGTATGTCCATCACATCTCCACCGAGATGAGACGCACTCATTATTAGAGCAGGTAAACTGTGTGCTGGGCTCACATGTGGGTGGTGGACAATTTGCCTCATCACTGTTGTCTCCACAGTCATCCTCGTCGTCGCAGACCCAACGCTGATTAATACAACGTTTGTTTCTACAGGCGAATTTAGTAGCAGGGCAGGTAGCATCTGGGTAAAAAAAAAAAAGAAATTTTTGATTGAGCCTCTTTAGTTCAATCATAACAGTTTGTACACATTTGAGCACTTAACATCTTCAAGCTTGGGTCATAAGTAAAAAAAAAAAATAGAAAATATCACTCAGCTCGTTCAGCTATAACTGTATTATTTGCTCACAGGCTAATAATATTGAGTCAACGTGAACTTTAACTTCGAGAATAATATAATGATATGGGGAAAATTGTTTGGTAACGTTTACGTGCTGCTCCCATATCATTACTCATTGATGTATACGTTAATACGCAGTTCATGTGTTCAACTTTAGAATACGATACGAGTGTATTCAAAATCAGAAAAGACCAATAGAGAAAGTAGCAATCAGCATCACTTAATAATCAATAACGACGCAGATATTTGCAGCCTGTATTTTCAAAGTAACAATCTATAAATATGGTATCAGGCATCGAAGAAATATTTTAGATGATTAGGTGAGCGTGATTAGCAGTAACCAGCACTTGGTCAGTACCTATATTATGCGAATCGGCAGCTAGCATACTACACTACTGTGATAAATTATCAACTAACGATAAGCTACACATCATTAGGTCCATGCTATCTCTAAAAAGATGAAGATTCTTCGCAATATTATATGCCACCAAGCTGGCAGTTGATTTATTGTTCAGTCTTAGTATTTCTGTCTATTTTTTCTTTACTTTCTATTCTATGGTATCGGATGAAAGAGAAGGATGCAGCAAAGACAGATTCTAACTGCGAGTATTTCTGCAGCTTGAGATAATTATGAAATGTAGATACTCACTGCAGTTGCTGGGATCCTCATCCGAATCATCTGAACAGTCGGAGTCCCCATCGCAAAGCCAATTTGTGAAGATACAGCGATTATTGTCGCACCTGAATTGTCCTACTCCGCATCCATCAAAGCTGTTTGCCAAACTTAACCATGCGTTAAGCATCACCACCAAATACAATAACTTCAACATTAGCCAGTCATTTTTTTGCAACATTTTTCTTCAGACTTCCTCCTTTAATATAATAAATTCTTCTTGTATTCTTGGTGCAGCGTGAAAATTAAAGTGAAGCGAATAGATACCAAGCAATCAATTACCTACCTTTATAATTTTATCGCCACAAGACTCCAGATCAGAGTAATACCAATAAGCCAATTTCAGAGAACGATGAAAGCAAGTTTCTCGAGTAGGATGGGCAAACTATATTTGGAGCAGTCCTTCGACGTTGCTAACTCATTCGGAGTTCAACTTACTTCTCTCATCAAGTTCAGATGCTTGTGCTTATGAAATCTTTTCGCTGTAGTTGGACTTATCACCGCTATTTGCAGTGACCTATTGATGAATATTTCAGGAGTCAGAGTTCATCTCTGTATCGTCCAAAAGTCACGCAGCGTTGTTCTCGACAATTCTTGGTATTAAATATTAGGCAAGAATTGACACGAAATAATCAGTTAAATGATAAGTAGGAATATTGGATTCGATATCGAACAGATCTCATATTTATAAATATATTATTGAATAACACTGGCTTCGTATGTTAAAAATAAATAAATTATACCAATCTTTTTTTATTCACGTAAAATGAAATGAAATCAATGGATTTCCATTTATTATATAAATAAATACTGAACGAACATCAGAATTAAAGCTGAAGTATAGAGTACAATATGAATATATTATAGATAATATGATTTTTTAAATGAAAGCTTAGGATATAAAATCAGGAATCTATTCATTGGAAATATCTTCGGCTTGCTGTAGCCAAGGGTTAAGAAGATCTCTGGCTCTGCAGTTCCACCATTTATCGCTGCTTTATAACTATTTTTTCTTCACATCGTGGTTCGAACTGTAACATGGACAATGTTGGTTGAAAATCCGATCCCCGAATGCTGGATACTAATGACCAGAAATTCGAAATATAAATCTAGGCATTTATTTTGACAGATTATAGGTAGAGCCCAACATTTTTACCTGTTGTAAAAAGTACCAGAGGCCATAAGTTTTGACGATATCACACAGACCACATTACTCCAACTCTCTCTTTTGGAACACCGATGATATGGCTTTACAATTACGAACTCCTTTGGCTTTTACGTCCTGAATTAAATCGAAGATTATTAGTTTGTTCTAATGTAATGATTAACGAAGTTCTCATTTCTACTAGAAAGTGATGGGAGAGAAATGAATAATCTTCTTCAGCAAAACTTATAATCTATATTTTACCTTAATTTTTTGCTGGCATTGCTCTTCTTGTTTGTGAGCCGATTCAAGATTCTGCCGCATCTATCATATTCAGAAATGTCAAATTTACATTGATTGTAATTCTGTGTCCTCAATAATTGCATCATGTGTCCTTATTTTGAATTTTTCTTAATGCTTGCCTAATATTTTTAATAACACGCGAATAGTGATACTTACTATGCTTTCGAGTTGTGATTTGAGCAAGATTTCTCGTTGTTCGGCCACCTTCAGAGCTTGACACAACTGTTGTATTTCCATAATGTTCCGTTGCCCCATAGTTATTCCTATGCGATCGCAAATAGATGTTTGTTGTTCAGATGAGCCTGGCGCAAAAAAAAATTTCTATGAAAATCTGAGAATAATAATTCATGTCTGTGTTAGTAATTAAGACAAACATTCAATTTGAATGTTTCTCAGAATCTGCCCGGCGTTTGTAACTCAAGTTTAACATCAACTCACTATTTTCAATATACGTGAGGCCATTGGGACAGGCACAAGTAAATAGGGGCGATGTTGAATTAATTCTTGGCGCCGGTAGGCAAAGATGTCTGCAGCGAGCGTTGGAACTCTCGCAATGATTTTTTCCATCAGGTTGTTTGCACGGATGGTATATTCCAAGAGTGTGAGAGTTTATTATCGAATCGTGCAAAGAAGTTACAGCCTGGACTCCCTCTCCAGTAAACTTGTTCGCTTTCCAAATAGTGCTCTTGTTCGCATTTATCCAAAAAATGTGATCTTCAAAAATCGTGAGACCACGTGACCGGGGACTTAGAAAATCAGGTGAATATAAAGTAACACGTCGTCCGGATCCATCATAATTACAAGAAGCAATTGTATACAATTCTTGATCCAGCCAATACAATTTCCTTCCAACTAAATCGAGCGTTAATCCATTCGGATAGCTTATGTTAGTATCAATGATTACCTGTAAATGAACACAAACAAATCGGAAAGTATAATTACATATATACAGGGTGATACAGAGGTCATGACAAGTCCCTTGAGAGGTTGATACTTGTCAAAATTTTTCCGGAAAATGATTTTCTTCCTTATTTTTCTTCCGATCGCTTCGCTTCAGCATAGTATACGTTGACCTTTAACTCCCCCAAGGGATTCGTCACGAATTCTGAATCACCCAGTATATATTGGAGTGCTGTTTTTGAAATGAATATTTTTTTGTTTTCAACTCCCACTCGAAAATTTTGTTGTACACGTTTAAAAAGAAATTCTGTTGAATTTCCAGCTCTCAATTATCCCAATTTTAAGTAGATACTGGCGCTCCATTTTTCAATTTTTCCCGTGCTGAACGCGTGTATAAATATCACGACTTTTTCTTCAACCGCGCACAACTCAGCTGCATTTCATCATACTGATGATGATTTTTTTTCTGGGAGAGAATTGAAGTCTCTGCTCCAAACTTTTTTTCAAAAATCTCCCTTATGAATGTCATATTGTAGACATTCAGACTTGAAAAAAAAAAAAAAAAACTGCCCAAATTAGGAAAAGGCACATTTTTGAATGTTTTTGAAATACAATTTTTTTTCAATTTTACCGAAAAGCTAACAAAAAACAAAAAAATTTCATTCCAACCAGTTTTTTCTCCTTCCGCAATTTTATCGCGCTACGTGAAAATGATTGAGTGAAAATAATTCTGGAATGCAATGATCGAAAAATCTGAAAAAAATACCAAAGTTTCTTTTCCGTCCCCAATAACATGTACAAATTATTACGGAATTTTCGAAGACTTCAAATCAAATGGGTGGCCGAGTTAAGAGAATGCTTCATATGTTACAAGAAATAGCAGAGTATAAAATTGCATGTTGGACAGTGACAGCCTTACCGAACGATGTGAGCCGTCCATACCAGCCCTTTCGATTCGAATGTCTCCACCGAAATCTGACCAAAACATCCAACCCTCAAGTGGATCGACAGCAATATGTCTTGGGTAATCCAAGCCATCGCTTATAATAGTTTTTCTTATATTAGATTCAAAGTTTGTCAGTTCGATAGTTTTCTTTTTAAAATCGGTCCAATAGATGTGATTATAAATCCAGTCTACAGCAAGGTATGTATACGATAATTCTCCATTACGATCAGTGATAGGGGTTTGATTCTTGGCGTGGCCAATGGTAAATCTGGAAAATACAAGATACCACCGGCGTTGATCAGCGATGTTGGCTATCGCAATAATTATTTGGGGTGAATTATGTCATGGAAGTAACCAACTGTACTTACTTGAATATACTCTCATAGTCCGCCGCAAAAATCGTACCGGTCCAGTAATCAAAATCTAGCGATGCGAGCGAATACTTGCGCTCTCCTGGTCGCATTACCGTGTCTATCTGACCATCTAAAGCTACCAGGTGAATGGAATCCCAATTAACAACCATCAAACTGGCATTGCCTTCAGCTGCTTTGCAGCGTGTATAATCCAAAGGATCCGTGCGATAATCAGGAGCGCAGCTGCAGTTAGAACCGCCTGCCAGACTTGACCATCCATTGAGCATCGCCATCAAATACCATAATGTCAATATTAGCCAGTTACTTTTTCGCAACATTTTTCTTCAGACTTCTTCCTTTAATATAATAAATTCTTCTCGTATTCTCGGTGCAGCGTGTAAATTAAAGTGAAGCGAATAGATACCGAGCAATGAATTACCTACCGTTAGAATTTTAGACAAGACTCCGGATCAGAGTAATAAAATAAGCCAATTTCTGAGAACGATGAATGCGAGCGCCTCGAGTAGAATTGGCAAACTACATTCGGAGCAATCCTTCGACGTTGTCATCTCATGCAGAGTTCAACTTAATTCTCTTGTAGAGTTCAGATGATCAGCAGATGTGCAGATGTGCTTGTGAAATCTTTTCGCGGTAGTTGGACTTATCAACACTAATAGCAGTAATCTACTGATAAATATTTCAAGAGTTGAAGTTCATCTCTGTGTCGTCCAAAAGTCACACAGAGTTGTTTTCGACAATTCTTGGTATCAAAGATTAGGCAGGAAATGACACGAAATTCTCAGTCGAATGATAAGTAGGAATATTGGATTCGATATCGAACAGATCTCATATTTATAAATATATTATTGAATAACAGTGGCTTCGTATGTTAAAAATAAATAAATTATACCAATCTTTTTTTATTCACGTAAAATAAAATGAAATTAAGGAATTTCCATTTATTATATAAATAATTTCTGAACGAACATCAGAATTAAAGCTGAAGTATAGAGTACAATATTAATATATCGTAGATAATATAATTTTTATATAATGCAAGCATGTTTTCTTCGCTTTTTGATGCCGTTGTATAGGACCTAAAGTAGTACTTTTGAGTCCTATACAGAGGCATCAAATAGCGAGGAAAACTTGATTGCGTTATATAAAGTATCGTGTGCACCATGGAGGTGGGCCTTTTAACGCCTCGCACGATGTTTTCAGTACTCGGCCTTAAAAGTTCCACTTTACGACCTTGGTGCACAATGTACTATTTTAAATGAAAGCTTAGGCTATAAAATCAGGAATCTATTCATTGGGAATATCTTCGGCTTGCTGCAGCCAAGGGTTAAGAAAATCTCTGGCTCTGCGGTTCCACCATTTATCGCTACGTTATAACTATTTTTTCTTCACATCGTGGCTCGAGCTGTAACATGGACAATGTTGGTTTAAAATCCGATCCCCGAATGCTGGATACTAATGACCAGAAATTCAAAATATAAATCTAGGCATTTATTTTGACAGATTATAGGTAGAGCCCAACATTTTTACCTGTTGTAAAAAGTACCAGAGGCCATAAGTTTTGACGATATCACACAGACAACATTACTCCAACTCTAGCTTTTGGATCAGCGATGATATGGCTTCACAATTACGAACTCCTTTGGCTTTTGAGTCCTGAATTAAATCGAAGATTATTAGTTTGGTCTAATGTAATGATTGACGAAGTTCTCATTTCTAACAGAAAGTGATGGGAGAGAAATGAATAATCTTCTTCAGCAAAACTTATAATCTATATTTTACCTTGATTCTTTGCTGGCATTGCTCTTCTTGTTCGCGAGCCGATTCAAGATTCTGCAGCATCTATCATATTCAGAAATGTGAAATTTACATTGATTGTAATTCTGTGTCCTCAATAATTGCATCATGTGTCCTTATTTTGAATTTTTCTTAATGCTTGCCTAATATTTTTAATAACACGCGAATAGTGATACTTACTATGCCTTCGAGTTGTGATTTGAGCAAGATTTCTCGTTGTTCGGCCACCTTCAGAGCTTGACACACCTGTTGTATTTCCAAAATGTTCTGTTGCCCCGTAGTTATTCCTATGCGATCGCAAATAGATGTTTGTTGTTCAGATGAGCCTGGCGCTAAAAAAATTTCTATGAAAATCTGAGAATAATAATTCTTGTCTATGTTAGTTATTAAGACGAACATTCAATTTGAATGTTTCTCAGAATCTGCCTGGCGTTTGTAAGTCAAGTTTAACATTAACTCACCTTTTTCAATACACGTGAGGCCATCCGGACAGGCACAAGCAAATAGGGGCGATGTTGAATTAATTTTTGGCGCTGGTAGGCAAAGATGACTGCAGCGAGCGTTGAAACTCTTGCAATGATTTTTTCCATCAGGTTGTGTGGACGGATGGTATATTCGAAGAGTGTCAGAGTATATCAAATTGTTTGAAGGAGTTACAGCCTGGACTCCATCTCCAGTGAACTTGTTCGCTTTCAAAATAGTGTCCTTGTTCGCATTTATCCAAAAAATGTGATCTTCAAAAGTCGTGAGACCACGTGACCAGGGACTTAGAGAATCAGGTGAATATAAAATAACACGTCGTCCGGATCCATCATAATTACAAGAAGCAATTGTATACAAGTCTTGATCCAGCCAATACAATTTCCTTTTAACTAAATCCAGCGTTAATCCAGTCGGATAGCTTATTTCAGTATCAATGATTATCTGTAAATGAATACAAACAAATCAGAAAGTGTAATTGCATATATACAGGGTGATACAGAGGTCATGACGAGTCCCTTGAGAGGTTGATACTTGTCAAAATTGGGATCGAAAGTTCCTCGGCCATTTTTCCAGAAAATGATTTTCTTCCTCATTTTTCTTCCGATCGCTTCGCTCCGTTTCGATTGGCTTTGGCATAGTACGCGTTTACCTTTCATCCCTCGATAGATTCGTCACCAATTCTGAATCACCCGGCATATATTGGGGTGCTGTTTTGAAACGAATATTTTTTTCTTTTTAACTCCCACGCGAAAATTTTGTTGTACACTTTTAAAAAGAAATTCTGTTGAATTTTCAGCTCTGCGCTTCATTTTTCAAGTTTTCCCGTGCTGAACGCATGTAAATATCACGACTTTTTCCTAAACCGCGCACAACTCAGCTGCATTTCATCATACTGATGGTGATTTTTTTTCTGGGAGATAATTGAAGTCTCTGCTCCAAACTTTTTTTTCAAAAAACTCCATTATGAATACCATTTTTTAGACATTTTTTTTACAAACACATTTTTGAATGTTTTTGTGATAAACGAGGTTTAAATAGGTCGGAATTTTTCTTTTTTTAATTTTATCGAAAAGCTAAAAAAAAAACAAAAGAATTTTATTCCAACCAGTTTTTTCTCGCTGCGTGAATATGATTGAGTAAAAATAATTCTGGAATGCAATGATCGAAAACTCTGAAAAAAATACCAAAGTTTCTTTTCCATCCCCAATAACACGTACAAATTATTAGGGAATTTTCGAAGACTTCAAATCAAATGGGTAGTCGAGTTGACAGAATGCTCCATATGTTACAAGAAATAGCAGAGTATAAAATTGCATGTTGGACAGTGACAGCCTTACCGAACGATGTGAGCCGTCCATACCAGCCCTTTCGATTCGAATCTCTCCACCAAAATCTGACCAAAACATCCAACCCTCACGTGGATCGACAGCAAGATGTCTTGGGTAATCCAATCCATCGTTTATAATAGTTTTTCTTATATTAGATTCAAAGTTTGTCAGTTCGATAGTTTTCTTTTTAAAATCGGTCCAATAGATGTGATTATAAATCCAGTCTACAGCAAGGTATGTATACGATAATTCTCCATTACGATTAATGATATAAGTTTGTTTCTTGGAGTTGCCAGTGGTAAATCTGGAAAATACAAGATATCACCGGCGTTGATCAGCGATGTGGGCTAACGCAATAATTATTTGGGGTGAATTATGTCATGGAAGTAACCAACTGTACTTACTTGAATATACTCCCATAGTCCGCCGCAAAAACCGTACCGGTCCGGAAATCAAAATCTAGCGATGTGAGCGAATACTTGCGCTCTCCTGGTCGCAGCACCATATCTACCTGACCATCTAAACCTACCAGGTTAATGGAATTCCAATTAACAGTCATCAAACTGACATTGCCTTCAGCTGCTTTGCAGTGTGTATAATCCAAAGGTTCCGTGAGATAATCAGGAGCGCAGCTGCAGTTAAAACCACCTGTAGGACTTGACCATCCGTTGAGCATCGCCACCAAATACCATAACGACAATATTAGCCAGTTACTTTTTCGCAACATTTTTCTTCAGAGTTCTTCCTTTAATATAATAAATTCTTCTCGTATTCTCGGTGCAGCGTGTAAATTAAAGTGAAGCGAATAGATACCGAGCAATGAATTACCTACCGTTAGAATTTTTTCGCCACAAGACTCCGGATCGGAGTAATAACAATAAGCCAATTTCAGAGAACGATGAATGCAAGTTTCTCGAGTAGGATGGGCCATCTATATTTGGAGCTGTCTTTTGACGTTGCTAACTCATTCGGAGTTCAACTTACTTCTCTTATCGAGTTCAGATGCTTGTGCTTGTGAAATCTTTTCGCGGTAGTTGGACTTATCAACACTAATAGCAGTAATCTACTGATAAATATTTCAGAAGTTAGAGTTCATCTCTGTATCGTCCAAAAGCCACACAGAGTTGTTTTCGACATTCTCAGTCGAATGGTAAGTAGGAATATTGGATTCGATATCGAACAGATCTAATATTTATAAATATATTATTTATTAACAGTGGCATCATATGTAAAAAATAAAATATCCACGCAGATCGTACGTTTGCATAAGTGTCTATGTACTCAAGGACAAATAAGATGTCTCATACATATTTGAAATTCTCTGACAAACTGACTGTACATAATCTGTACAAGATTAAAAATACACCAATACGGTATAATACTGGTACATAAATCTTTTTCGAATCACATACTTCACTCGTTAACTTAGCGTATAAAATAAAAAATATAGGTATGTCCAATTTATTTAGCCAAGAAAATCATAATTCGCTACATCTTCGAATTGCTGTGGCTGCGGATTACCAGGTGCCATAGGTCTGCTTGGCATTTGTCCTCTCGGACCCACTATTTGCTGCTGCATCCCAAGTACTTGTTGTCTATATTGTGGCTGCTGCTGTAACATGGTAAACAAATGTAAAATACCATCCCTGGACTGATCATCTCTCATATTTGATAAGAATTCATGGTACAACGAGGAATCAGGAATTAGATATACCCATAGCTAAACAGAAAGCTAAATATTTTCACCTGCTGTAGTAAATGTCGAAGTCCAGGATTATTCGACATCACAGGACGCATCATTCTCTGCGCGTTAGGCTGCTGACCAGCCATACCTCCGGGATTAAGAGCTCTTTGTGCTTGTTGTGCCTGAACGAAATCATTGGGTAGTCAATTTCAGAGATTAATGATTTCACTGGGATTGAATAATATTTATAAAAAATTATCGTATATCTCACCTCGAGCTGCTGCTTGTATTGCATTTCTTGCTGTTGAGCTACTTCAAGGTTTTGCTGTATCTGTTGAAACAAAAATTATAGGTAAAAGTTACCAAACACACTTTTCAAGGATTAATTATTCCATTTGATATTCTCAAGTCAATTGATTCTAATGCTCGGAACGATAGCTAGTTTGCTATTCCCTATCACCGAGCTGGTATTCGGAATGGAAGTAGGATACTGAAACTTGCATTAACTTCGAGTTGGGATTTGTATTGAGCTTCTTGTTGCTGGGCTAGTTCTAGATTTTGTCGTAACTGTTGTATTTTCAAAAGATTCTGTTGTCTCGCCATTTCCATTTGATCGTACTGAGGCCTTTGTTGCCCCATCATATTGCCTCCTCCAACTTGTTGCGGTCCAGATAATCCAGCACCCTATCGATAAATAGATGTATCAAGTTTTATCCATAGTATAGGATTAGCCGCAGAATCAAAGAATAAAATTGATGATAATAAAATTGCAATTGTTACGCTAGCCAGTATTTCAGGAGTTGAGTGAAAAATGAAAAGCATACTCTATTGATCTAGTTGGATTTACCGGCATATTCATTTGTCCCTGTGGACCAGCGGGATTAGCTAATGGTTGTTGTGGCCCGGTGGTGGAAACGACATTTTGTGTAATCTGACCACCACCCATAGTCATAGGATTTGTTTGAGACATAAGAATGCCACCTGGCGATATGCCCGCAGGTGGCATAGCGCCTGGTATTGGATTAGTAGGCACAGTTCCTGCCTGAAATTAATATTTAATTACAGTACAGTCGCTGTACACATTCTGAATAAGTTTACTTTAAAATAACCGAGAATAGCGTGATATGGTTTTGGAATTGTTAGCAGATATTAAATGACGTCAACTCACCTGTCCTTGGCGCATTATTGCTTGTGAAGTTTTCTGATGTTGGATTACTTTGCGGAGTCGATCTACAAACGCGGCTTGATCATTGGGAATGAATCCAAGGTATGCTCTTTTTTCTGCTGTATATAGTAGAATCAATACTTTTATATCACAGGCTGCCGGAGAAGGTACAGATGTAAAATGCACGCAACCAGCCTGAAATGAAAGTGTTTATATGAAGAAAACAGTTTAATAAATTTTCAAAGCTCAATTCAAGGAATGGAGTTTCTTCAAATTGGTGTTTACATATTTTCGAATAGAATTCAATTGTGATATTATAATGTTAGATATACTAGACTTACAAATCCAGTACTCATAACTTTCGTCAATCCTTCGAGAGCCTCGCAAGCTGTTGGGTGAAAGAGAACAGACTTTGAATTTTTCAAATAGGCTCCTCCGATGTTTCCTATCAGTTGTTTAGGCATCAACTGCATGATCAGCTTTTGCGGCCAAGAATCTGCCTTTCTGTGAGCATAGATAACAAATTTGAATATTTCACAGTTCAGATATCAATGAAATTTCATTATAGTTTGATTTAAACTTTATAAAGAATCCTGATTTCGATTCTGGTCAAACTTACAGCTCCGGTTCACCGTCCTTAGAGTTAGCTGAAACCTGGCACGGAACGTGCCTAGTAAGTTTTTGCGTATCCGTAGGATTTTTCGCTTTCTCAAGCCATTCTAAAACGCCCTGCCAAATCGTGTGCCTTTCTCTTCCAGGTGCCATTTGCTGACCTGACACAGGTCCTCCAGCAACATTTCCCTTAAATCATTGAACGATAATATCAGATTTGATGATCAATTATAAAATTAAATAACATGTCGCTTCAAATATTCTCGCCACATTGAATAGGTACAGTAATGTTCATTAATGGTTTCTCAGTGGCTAACTATTTTTTTCGGACTTTTTCGTAAACGAGACTCCATTCCAGTCGCATTTCATGTGCCGATAGTCGAAATTATAATATATTAATAATTATCAACCCTTATAAAAATAATATAATATTATTTTATTCGATTCTATCCGAAAAAGTCCGAAAAAACAGTTAGCCACCGCGAAGCCATTAATGAACATTACTGTAGGTACAAACATATTTCCATTTGACAAACAAAATGTGTAAAATAAATACCAAATTCTAGCTCTCCGATAACATAAACACAAATAAACGATACGATTTTAATATAAGCATATAGATTTTCGTCATCAAACTGACTTGTGGTTGGCTGTGCGTCACTTGCGAAGGTACAGAGGACACTGAGACAGAAGCTTGAGAAGCTGTAACAGTTTGCTGGACTTGCGTAGGTACAGACTGGCTTGTACCAGATACCGTTAACTGTTGTCCTGCTTGACTCTGCGCAGGTTGACCCGGCATACCCATTGCCGTTTGCTGCTGTTGAGGACTTTGTTGTTGATTTTGCTGGTGCTGCATAAGAGTATAACGTAACTGTTGCTGTTGCTGCTGCTGGTGCTGTTGTTGCTGTTGCTGTTGTTGCTGTGCCTGTTGCTGCTGCTGTTGTTGTTGTTGTTGTTGTTGTTGTGCCTGCTGCTGCTGTTGTTGTTGTTGTTGAGCCTGCTGCTGCTGCTGCTGCTGTTGTTGTTGTTGTTGTGCCTGCTGCTGTTGCTGTTGTTGTTGTTGCTGCTGCTGCTGTTGTTGTGCCTGCTGTTGCGGAGCATTCGCCATGACATTTGTATTAGCTATGAAAAAAAGAAATTATAAGATCAAATTGAACCGAAACTGTGAAAGCCAAAGACAATTTGAGCATCATTAAATTTGTAAATGGTAAAAACTGCTGCAAACAGTTTGTCAAATTAACGAAAACCGTTATACAATAGTCGATCGATGATTTATCAACTCACCATCCATACGTTGTCCAAATTGATTAACGTTTGGTCCCAAGACTGAGGGTGGCTGAGTTAGTTGAGCGATGAGCGCACTGCCTTGAGTATTCGATTGCGCTGTAGTTCCTGGGACTATGAATGGAGGTCTTTGCTGTGGAGGCATCATCCAACGATGGGAAGGCCTTGGCCCCATTCCTGTAGGATGATAGTTTGGCGGGGCAGCTATTTGCGGATTAAAATTACCGCGTCCAGCGATTGGCGCAGGCATTGGTGGAACTGGCTGCTGATTAACAGAGGCAATATTTTGAGGAGCTTGATTTCTAAACGCAACTGTTTGCTGTTGAGTCGGTTGAACGTTGTTCTGCTGTGTTTGATTAGTGTTAGGACTGTCGTTACTCTGAAGAGGACTCAGAGGTATTTGGACATTGCTTACAGGAGTCGCATGACCAGATCCCATCGGACTAACGGGACGTTCTTTGAGATTATAATTACGGAGTAAAACTAAATGACGAGGATCCTTGGCGTAATTTTTAGTTTGCGAAGACTGTAAGTCTCCTCCAGCTTTTTCAAACAGTTTAAACAAGGCGGGTATCTTTCTCGGCGATAGTATAGAGAGGTTGATATTTCTCTGGAAAGAAAAAAAAAGGCAAACTATTATAATTTACAACAACTAATTATAAAGCAAGATAAAATTAGATCGGACTCAATTAGATTTGCTATTTTTAGCCAATCTGATAATATTACCTCTTGAAAAACAGCCGCTAACTGCTCTACTGTGTGACCAGAAAATTTGTATGACTCTTGTACGACTGTTTGATATGGAGGAGAGTTGCAAACTAATATACAATGCTTTTGAGATGCTGAATTAGGCTCTCTTCGTGATTGTAAATCTTCAAAACATTGTAAAGCCGTCGCCAGTCCTTCACCAATATTTGCATTCGATTCACCCTTTCCACCTACCATGCTGCTCATGGAAAAGAAACAGAATATTCATTTGAATGGCAAGTTTATATTAATCTTCGAGCAATCGAAAAATCAAATACCTAGTTATCTTATTTGCACAAAAAGTACGTCACTAAAATTTTCTAAAATCATTATATCATGAAATTCACTTACTCAAGTTTGTCTAAAGTTAGCAAAAGCTTGTGAGGACTTGAGTAGGGACCAAATGTCCCTGTGCACGGTGCAGGAAGACAATCAGCTGCGTGGTATACCACGACGCCATAAAGCGTTGTGCTATTCTGTGAAAATGAAAAAAAAAAAAAAGGTAAAAATATAATCGAGAGAATTAATTTCGTCGTTAATATTACATATCGACTTATTTACTAATTTGGTGTTATTACTGAATCTTTAAGGCTGAAAATTACATTGAAGAGAATTACTTGTTACATTCTTACCTCGGAGACATATTCTCGGTCTTCGATACCACCTTGACTAAAGTACCTATAATAAATTGAAATAAAATTGTTTTATGTATCGTTATGATATAAAATGCAAGGAATTCATTTAGCGTTTCAAGTTTTTAACAAAATGAGACAGATTTTCAATATTTTCAGAATTCTTGGTTCGATTTTAAGATTATCTTCAACATTTTGAATGACTATGTCTAATTTTTGATCGTATACTTATTTTAGAATTTATTCTTGTCAGTTTTGATTTGTTGTAAAAATTAATTTATAATACAATAAAATAGAAATATATTATTTATATTAACGTATACTTACTCTAAAGTTGGTATAAGAAAGTTTGTTTTAAGATCGTGAAGGTAAGCTCCATTGACAGCTGTACCTTCGATAACGAATATCACGTCAGCTTGCATCCCATGCTCAGAAGGACCAGCCACCATGTTATATTATTCCATATAATTGCACTGATTACCCTTAAATATGTATATATTAATAAATAGCGTGAAAACTAACTAAAACAAGTATCACCTAAATTCGTGGATTTTATTCACGTATTATTATACGAACGTATGTAAATGGCGTAGAAAAATACATAACCATAAAAATAAACAAAATAAATAAATAAATAAATAAATAGAAAATGAAACTCACAATCAATGCTAAAAATTCATTAAATATTCGTATTAAACTTTCAATGTGCGATTTTTAATTAATTTTAAACAGGAATAATGAATTTGCGGTTAGACGCCGGACACGTAATAAGTTTGATGTCTCAATCACATGACACGATATTATAGTCTCGTTCGACTATTGCGTCCTAAGATTTAACCGTAATTTTAAATAATAGTTATAATTGTAAAATTACTACTTACGTTTGTTGGTTCAACCTTTTACACGTTTAATTCGTTCTTTAATATATTTATTACAGCTTGACAAAGACAATGCGTAATGACAAATGACAATTGAGTAACGTTTGCGATGTTACGAAGCTAAGGACTGTTCGATAAGTGGCTAAATTCACGGCATGCGAGTGAATTTATAGCCGTACACGAAAATCTACCAGCTAGCGCCACCTGGCCGTCAATCTAATAAACTAACCTCAAAATTCGACTCGTTTTACGGTCCTGGCGCTTTTTCCCCTAGAATACGTCAATGGTTTCGCATCAGCTGACGGTGTTATTGTTGTGCGTTTTAAAGGGACGAATAGAGTCACACACATACATGACGACGGGACACGTCGGGCCACAAAGAAAATTGAAGTATATTTATTGTGAATCTGAAAACCGTTAATACCGAGTTAACAATAATTGAATATAAACCGAATAAACCATGGCTGGAAGTCGTGGTGTGGTTAACCTGAGATTTAACCAAGACCAAGGTACGTTTTAGAGAAAATTAAAATATTAACCATTTTTATAATTCTATGTATATAAAAAATCCTCCAAAATAATTTACACATCAAATTTTATTTCACCTATTTATTTATCCTAAAAATTAACTCCAGGATGTTTTACATGCTGTATGGAAACGGGTATGAGAGTATACAACGTAGAACCTCTGGTGGAAAAAGCACATTTCGACAACGATCTAATGGGTAGTATAGGGATCGGTGAAATGCTTTGGAGAACAAATATAGTCGCCGTTGTTGGCGGTGGAACAAGACCGAAATTTGCTGATAATACAGTTTTGATATACGATGATTTAGCCAAGAAATTTGTACTCGAAATCACATTTACTAGTACAGTAAAAGCGGTCAGATTAAGGAGAGACAAGTATACAAAGCAATTTTTATTTTTATTGTATAATAATATTGTTGGAACAAATTTATTTATGCCTATTTTTTCTATCGTGGTTTTGTACAATTTTCTTTTCCTTAGATTGATAGTCGCTCTACAAAGAGAAATTCACGTCTTTTCCTTCCCCGCACCAACCAGAAGACTCCTGACTTTGGAAACCAGAGAAAATCCTAAGGGATTAGTCGAGGTCGCAACTCTTGCAACAGCGCAAAAACAATTGCTTGTTTTTCCTGGCCATAAACTGGGCAGCGTTCATTTAGTTGATTTGGCTGCTACCGACGCCGGGAGTTCTAGTACTCCGGCAACTCTAGTTGCTCATCAGGTTTAAATATTCAAAGAAATCGTAATTTGGAACTAAATTTGAATCAAAATCCATTTTATTTGATCTAATAATTGTCTAAGACACTAACAAGCCATTCTGATCGATTCGTTTCTCCCAAATAACGTCCAATTCATTAATTTTGCTCTTTCACTTCTTCAAACTAATAATCCAGAATTTTAACGCAGGGTGCTTTGGCCTGCCTTGCAGTAAACGCTAGTGGTACAATGATAGCAACGGCATCGGCGCAAGGTACGCTAGTCAGAGTTTGGGACAGCGTTCGCAGGCATCTATTGGTAGCTTTGAGGAGAGGTGCGGACCCTGCTACTCTGTATTGGTAAAGAGCTTGATAGAAACTTTGATACGCTTTAGAAAATTGATTTCTGTTTAAAAACCTCGTCCTTAAAACTCTTTTTGCCTATTTGCAGCATCAACTTCAGCAGGGATTCGGAGTTTTTGTGTGTATCAAGCGACAAAGGAACTGTGCACATATTTGCGCTTAAAGACACGCATTTAAACCGCAGATCTACGTATGTGACTATCACCTGAAATTAACAGAACGAATTCAAAGCTTGAATCCTCGTAACTAAACTGTGTTAATTTTTGATATTTCAACAGCTTTTCTAGCATCGGTTTCCTCGGCAATTACGTTGAAAGTCAATGGGCACTGGCAACGTTTACAGTACCACCAGAATGCGCTTGTGTTTGTGCATTCGGATCCCGGAGTTCTGTGATTGGTAATTACCTATATATTTAATGAAATTCAACAGTCTTCCTAATTTCTGATAATACTCTCCTGTGTTTTTCTAGCTGTTTGCTTGGACGGGACATTTCATAAGTACGTTTTTACCGCCGATGGGAATTGCAATAGAGAAGCTTTCGACGTTTTCCTCGACGTCTGTGATGACGATTTTTAATTAAAACCTCCTATATACATATATGTACATATTAACTAACTAAATATAAGAATCATTTTTACGCTTTGATCTGTATGTTCTAATTCATTCGATACACCCAATTCACAAAACGTTTAGATCCTCTTCAAGCGAGCGGGGAACAGCTGAGCTTTTATTGCGATAAATTCATTCGTCTCCATGGCTCAGTTTATTCTATATATATTTTTAGCTGTTAGCTGGCTTGGAGAATATCCGTTCTCTGTTCTTTTCTGTAAAAATAATCATTTTAATAATTATAACGAATCAGTTTCCATTTTTTTGTTGATTTTTATCAAATTTTGGTGTAAATCGTATACTTACTGTACGGCTCTGGGTTTATCATGGGTTGTATCATCGTAGGGTAAACAGCGAGTCCTAAAAGTCCGAAAAAGCCACCAAGAAAAGCTGCGTACGTTCTGCCAGTCAATCTAGCCATTTCGGGTGTAGATTTGGTTGTTTTTTTTAGGTTATGTTAGGTTAAATGTTCTCTGGAATAGAAACGAGGATGTTATGTCAGGCTTTGTTGAAGCAGAGTATAAAAAACACGAAAAAAAAGGAATTTTTCTTGAATCGGAAACATTGATCATAGTGTTACTTTAATTAACCTAATCGTGTGTTCATATATTCGTATCGACATAACCTCTTAACGAATTTGGATAAATTATCGCATACCTGAGACGAGTAGATGTGAATAAAAGTTGCTAATATTCCGATTAGTGATATTTTCGATTCTAATTATTTATTTATACATTTTCAAAGCAATAAATGAATAAATATGCATCGCGGTGACACGATAGTAGCAGAATATAAATCCTATCGGTTCAAAATGGGATTTAGTTTACGCCTTATTGTATGCAACTTGTAAAGCATGTAATCATACACTTTAGCGCTTAAACAGGGGCTCTAATTTATTGGTCGATAGATTTTAAACGTAAGTAGCGACACTTCGAGGAACTATATTATTGCCGCAAATAGAAAAGCGGCAATCGGTATATACATGAACACCGATAATATGAATCATCGCGTTATCAATACTCTATATCATATTTATTACTCAAAAATACGTATAGGCTAGTATTTCTTGGACTGATGGACATGAGTTCAGAAAATACTGCATTCCCCACTATTTATCAGGGTTGCGATTCTGTAACTTTCCGCTAACTCTAGGGGGATTCTGTAACTTTCCGCTAACAACTAACGGGCGAAAAACTTTACACTCGTCCGAGAATCAACACTTTCGCACTAGTATCGAAAAGTACTATTACATTTTTGTAAAATAAAAACTATACGAAGTAATTTTTATTTTCGAATTTAGGTATCTGAAAAAATTCTGAATTGTAATACTATAAGAATTTTTCAGAGAAATATTCAGAAATATATTGTCGATTTATCGTAGGGGAGGGTACCGTGCTTCGCTAAGTTCCTGCATACCTATAATAATCATATTAAATCTTGACGTAACGATTGATGCAAAAATAGCTTGCAGGTTTAAACATAATCGATGAACTATGAGGCCAATAATCTCTGATGCGGTGGAGCTTAGGACAAAACCAGGTAGTAAATTAAGGGCCCAGACACGCCAGGCACTCGTTGGTTCCTGGTACGGTGCTTGGATCATCCTGCGACTTCTCCACAAAATAAATCTCTTCTGTAATATTACTTAAATAAGAATGTATCTGAAAATCATAAATGTCCTATTCCTATCATTGGAATTGGCGTAGAATAAACTAAAAAACATATTGAAATTTCCTCATTGTTGTACATTTTTATTCAACGATGTTTATTTTTCATGTAATTATTATTATGACGATGATGACTATTTAGATTCGCGATATACCTACATATGTAACACATATTCGGCCTCGATTACAATAATATTACGTAAAGGAATATAACAGAAAACTCCACATGTGCAAACGCTGCACTATTTACCATATAATGAAATTAGCAAACAAAGAATATCAGCAGCTCTTTCATTCCCTTGCTGCAGCTTGCGACAGTTCATATTTTTTCTTGCTAGATAGGTAGGCAGGGGTATAGGTATATCTTAGTCATGATGAAAAAACAAATACTCTGACTGTTTCTCATACACATTATGCAAAGATCTTACGTTCTTCTTAACTGATGAACGCTTTAGTGTTTCTTATACCTACGTGATTTTCCTGCACGCACAGATGAAAGATAAATAGAAATTGTTGCGTATTATTATGAGTATGACGATTTTTAGCCTCCGTTTTAAGGGGATATGAAAGGTGAATTATACACCTCGAATTTTTGGCAACCCGTTTCTCAGCTAAAACACATCCGATCGATGTGAAACTGATATCAGTGACGTAGAAAAAGTGAACGAAGGGCATGATGCTCTTGGATTTCCAAAAAGCGAAAATGTTTCGGGTGTTTTCATATATTTATCAAGTACAACGTCAGCAACAACGATTATTCGTTACAGAGCACTATTGATATAAAACTGTACATTTTATTTTCGCTTTTTGGAAATCCAAGAGCATCATGCCCTTCGTTCACTTTTTCTGCGTCACTGATATCAATTTCACATCGATCGGATGTGTTTTAGCTGAGAAACGGGTTGCCAAAAATTTGAGGTGTACATGAATTCACCTTTCGTATCCCCTTAAGCCATATCCATATTCCTGCAAATAACTTGAAAGAATAAAAAAAAAAAAGAAAAAAAAAAGTTGAAGATTTGCAATGATTTGTTCATATGCACACATCTTCAGAGACGTTACAGCTCTTTTCAGTAAATAATATAACGTGTCTTTAAGAAGGTTACCGTGTTCACAGAACTATAATAATATACTCACCTCAATAACTTATGATAATGTTAATTTTTTTTTTTTTTCTTCTTCTTTTCTTAAGAAGAAGAAATTTCGTTGTATTATATAACGTAACTACATACTGACAACAGATCTTAAACCATCATTCTAACCGTATCGACGAAATCTCGGCACAGATCAGGTGAGTATTCTTATACCAGAATGTAGATCCGCGACTAGTTTATGGATGGTTACATCATAAAACGTCGCAATTGTGGGCTATAGCTGCAGATAATGATGTCAAAGGCAATTTTTTTTTTCTTTCTTCTTCTTCTCTTTTTTTTTTTCTTTTAAATCAAACAACTCTGTAACTGGATGTAATACATTCAGATCTGGGTACTAGTACGTACGACCCATGTTCTCGATCTTTTATAAGTATCGTAAATAATAAATATATACTTAATGAATGCAGTTTTTAATCGAAAAAGAAATTCATTACCGCCTTATCTATTGGATCGGAATCTTTAGTCGTATATAATATATATATATACGATATAGTATCTGATTGCAACTGATGGTTGATAAAGACAAGTATCATGTGATTTTGTTATTGTTATTAAAGCACAAATAAATTTACTAATATATCGTGTTATTTTAATTGCCTATCACTTAGCTAAAGCGACTGTCTAGTACTATATCGAGGATATTTTAAATTTAATTCTGATACTATATAGAACAGCGTAGCTTTGGGTAACGGATTTAGCCACTAGAATTTAATTCTAAGAAGATAGTGACTGGTCGTTGTGCGGTCATTTGAAAAATAAAACGTCTATTTTAGCACGTATATTCTTCGAAACTGTAGAATCATTCGAAGACCCGCGCTAACTTTCTCCGCAAGAAAACATTATTATTCCTCGTTTAATATAATTAAATCGCTACTGCAGTTATTTATCCAGTTATCAAATCGTCAACAATATTTATAAATTGCATTTTATAAAATGATAAAAAGCGCAGTAATAAATAAGTTCGTATAATTAGTATATATAATATACGTAAACGTTTTTTTTTTTTCTTCTTCTTCTTCTTCTCATTATAAGAATAATAATCAGCACATTAATTAACAGACAAAACAATGATACATCATTTCGAAAAGAAGAAAGAAATTATTAGAGAGAAGAGCTAAAGCTATTGCAGATAATTAAATCGATTAATGGATTGAAAAAAACAAATGGCAAGATGTACAGTTAAAATTTGCTGATAATTAGTAAAAGCCATACATGCGCAGCTTTAAGAAGAAGCGAGTGGTCCACGGCGAGTTACGAGTCTGGGGGTGGTTTTCGTAGCGAAATTATGGGGGCGGGTTGCCGCGGAGTATTGATCAGGGGTACGTGCGGACGGGGACATTGCCTCCCATGCTGTTGCGGCGGGCTTGGGGCTCGTATACGAATAAGGGCGATAAACGAACGTGCTGTGAAGGGAGACGGCGTAGAGAGAGAGAAAAAGAGAAAGAGATAGAGTGAGAAAGAGAGAGAGAGAGAGAGAGGAATGATATAAAGAGAGAAAGAAACGGTAAAACAAAAAGAGAAAAATAAATAGAAAAAGAAAGAAAAAGGGACGAAGAGGAACAAGGGGAACCAGGGGACTAAAGCGGGGATGGGCATAGCGCAGCAAAGACCGCGTGTGCACGTGGTGTCTGCCGACTAAGTACCGAGCCAGAGACCGGCTCACGAGATCCGTGGAGGCGCAGTGTCCCTCAGTCTTAACGCGGTCGCCCTCCGGCTCTGGCTCACCTCCTGGAGTTCTGGCCTCTGTTTCTTCTCGATTTTGTTGTTGTTGTTGTTTGTTTGAAAAAAAAAAAAAAAAAAAAAAAAAAAAATTGGAGGGAAAGAAACCTTCTTCTCCCTCTCTCTCTCTCTCTCTCTCTCTCTCTCTCTCTTTCTTTCTTTCTTTTTCTCTATCTTGAATCCGGGTGTCGCGGTGCTACGGGTGTAATTAAAATTCATCTTCACGACTGTTCTTATACTAACCCTGGGAAACCACCTATTGGAGAACTGTCAACGAAAGCAAGAACTCCCACAGCCTCAGGCCACGAAGATTCGTCAAAATAAAACGTCGATTTTTTATTACAATTTGATGATCGGTAGGTGGCAGATCAATTATTATTCAATTTTATCTTATGTTCATAATTTAAGGGGAGATTTCGGTGAAATTTTCTGGCACAACACAGGTTTTTTAATTCTTACAACTTTGAAAAGAGACGTGTATAAAAAAAAAAATCCTTCCACCAGTTTTTGAATAATGTCAGTATAGATAGTGAAAAAAAATTTCAGCCTCCTGCGATGAAAGTGTATCTAGACGCAAGGAATTTTTGACAACGGTGAGAAAAATCTTCTTCGTCGCAAGGTTCCTTATGCGCTTATATTTTCATCGCAGGATCAGGCTGAAATTTTTTTTTCACAGTCTGTACTGACATTATTCAAAAACTGCTGGAAGGATTTTTTTTTTATACAACCTCTAATAACGATTTTCAAAATTTCGCCGTAGTCTCCCCTTATAATTTGGAAATTTCAATTCCGACGAAAATTATTCGCTTATCATTTTTTTTTTTTTTTTAATTATTTATCGAATTTTATTAACAATTCGTACTACATCTATAGTATTATAGATGACCGCGATTTTTCATCCTGGAGTGTAAATTGGTTGTGCGGTTTGGATTGGATTTCACTTCGCACATCGATAAGTATTTAGATCTTCTCTGAAAATGATGATGAATTTCATTGAGATGCACTTTTTAAATCGAAAAATTTTTATGTCTGAAACGTGGGTGTCCAGATATCCAAAAGCCACGTGCCCCTCTCTTAGTATAGTTGTATATGTAATTATTACATATAAAAGTTGCATAATATCGGTTTTATCAATAATAAATTATAAACGATTCAGGTATGACTTCGAGTATTTCGTCTAATCGCTTCAATACTTTGAACAGTCAAGCTTTGAAACTAGCTTTCGTAAATGTATAATATATGATATAATTTATTGTATAGATACAATATTCACATCGTTAACAAAGATAAATCTTTCAATCACTTAAAGTATGATTAAGATTCAGAGACCCAATGATTATTACCTGATATAAAATATCAAAATCATTTCTCTCGCACGCTATTCTTATAGTTATATGTAGGGTGGTACTTATTTCGGGTATGTTCGAATTTTTTTCGACGATAGTCCTAAATCGGTTCCAAATAAATCAGAAAAATCACCTGCCAAGTTTAAGCTCTTAATATTAATGTTAACCCGGCCCCCACGACAGTCAAAGTTTTAAATGGGAAATTGCATGTATTTTTTAAAACTAAAACATGAATTTCCATAACTCCGATGATCATCGATGAAAAAATCTAAAATTTAGTATAGTTATTCGCACTTGTAGGATGTAAAAAATGGTGCATTCCAAAATTTTTTTAGATCATTTTATTCTTACCTTTCAATGTGATGAAAAAAAAAAATAAAAAATCCCTTAAAGTTACCCAGGTAGAAATTATGAATTGGCCCAGGCATGGCGCTGTCCAGTTTGCCTAGTTTATTTCTAGGCACTGGATAGGAAAACTGTACAGGGCCCTGCCCGATTTGAAACGGTCGGAACAGCTAGCGCCTAGATCGGAAATCTGGTTTGCGCCAACGGTTTGAGTGCAGGCCCAGCGTCGGCGGTTAATACCGATCCAATACTGGTAATTAGTTGGGATGATAATTTCGGTCCAACGTATGGCTATCGACATTGGGCCAGTATAAATTTATGAATATAAATAATAGATATATCTCTCTATATTATAAAGATATATCGCCGCCGCCGCCGCCGCCGCCGCCGCCGCCGCCGCCGCCGCCGCCGTGTCAGACTTTCCATGGCCTCCTCGCCCCCGCTCGCTGCCCCCCCCCCCTTTCCATGGCCTCCTCGACCCCGCTCGCTACCCCCCCCCCCCCCCCCTCCTCGCCCTAGGCCTTCCTGACCCCACTCGGCTCTTCTTGCCCCCCCCTCCCCCCTTCTTTCCATGGCCTGCTCGACCCCGCTCGCTATGATATATATAGTATATCGTACTATATTATATACAGATATCACCGCCACCGCCGTGTCAAGAATCCTATCTTCGGCTATCTTCGGCTATCTTCGGCTATCTTCGGCTATCTTCGGCTATCCTCGGCTATCCTCGGCTATCTTCGGCTATCCTCGGCTATCTTCGGTTATCCTCGGCTATCTTCGGCTATCCTCGGCTATCTTCGGCTATCCTCGGCTATCTTCGGTTATCCTCGGCTATCTTCGCCCTCTCCCCCATCCTGGGCCTTGGACCGAAAGAAGGACCGGGTTCGGCTCCCTTCGGTTATCTTCGGCCATCCTCGGCCATCTTCGGTTATCCTCGGCTATCCGGCTCCCTTCGGCTATCTTCGGCCATCTTCGGCTATTCTCGGCTATCTTCGGCTATCTTCGGCCATCCTCGGCTATTCTCGGCTATCTTCGGTTAACCTCGGATGGAGGACCGGGTTCGGCTCCCTTCGGCTATCTTCGGTTATCCTCGGCTGTCTTCGGTCATCTTCGGCCATCTTCGGCTATCCGGCTCCCTTCGGCTATCTTCGGTCATATTCGGCTATTCTCAGCTATCTTCGGTTAATCTCGGATATCCTCGGCTATCTTCGGTTCACCTCGGATGGAGGACCGGGTTCGGCTCTCTTCGACTATGTTCAGTTATCCTCGGTCGTCCTCGGCTATCCTCGGCTGTCCGGTTCCCTTCGGCTATCTTCGGCTATCTTCGGTTGACCTCGGATATCCTCGGTGATCCTCGGTGTTCCTCGGCCATCCTCGGCTATCCTCGACTGCTTTCGGCTATCCTCGGCCATCTTCGGCTATCCTCGGCTGCTTTCGGCTATCCTCGGCCATCTTCGGCTATCCTCGGCTATCCGGTTCCCTTCGGCTATCTTCGGCTATCTTCGGTTAACCTCGGATATCCTCGGCTATCTTCGGTTAACCTCGGATATTCTCGGCTATCTTCGGCTTTTCTCGGCTCTTTCCGGTTCTTTTCGGACCATAGACCTTCGGATCATAGGACCTAAGGAGGATACCACTAGATAAAAAAAGACGCGCCAACATCACGAAAAACTTAGAATTCAAACTGGATTTGTTTTCTGCATTATTAATATGATTTCCTACTTTTTGTCCCAATTCGATTCCCTCTGCAGCATTCCTGTGAAAAATTTCGATCGAGCAATCAAGCCCTTTTGAACAATTCCATCACCATGTAGTTCAAGAATTGATACAACGATGAAGATTCCTTTCACATAAAAAATACCGAATTGATAATAGATTAATATTGATCATTGTACATCATTTACAAAATCCATTATATACTATTCGTATTATTCGCATTAATTTTCCACATAACCTTGGGATGTACCCTACTATTAAATAAATAATTCTATCCACGCTGAAGATTAGAGGTCAATAATTTGAATTGCACAAATCTATCGTTACACTTCTTAATTCGAACCTCTAAAAATAGACTTCAAAATGTTCAGTAACTATATAGGAGATAATGTTGGAAATATCGTAGACAATTCCCTATAGTATTGGCATTTCAATTAGTATGGTATTGGCAATTCAATTAGTTGGTATTGGCAATTCAAATCAAATATATACAAAACAATTCAAAAAATTCAGAAGAAATTAAAAATGTAGTCTGGAAAGAAATTTTAAAGTAAACATATTTACAGAATTAGCTATAATTTAAAAACAACCATGAACCTAAAGGAGAACCCACAAAAAAAAAACGCGTCGACATATCTACCGTAATTAATTTATTAATTAATTAATTAATTAGGCTTTTTGATAATATATATGTGATTCATAGATGTTCAATATTAATAAATATGTATAATATATAATACGTTAAAAGATCCATTGAAAATTTCCATTGCTTTGAAACCAACATTGATAATAAGATAATATAGGGCTTGGCGCGCCAAGTTTGGTTACCAAAATGATTATTGGTTATATAATAAGAAATAAATAATAGCCAATATAAAGATGAATAATCGCGGGTGACAAAACCTTCACTAGATTTCATTACAAAATCGTTTTTTTTTCGAAAAAATCCGCAGATTATTTGACTTCAACAGATGATACACAATGGGGGGTTGGCGCGCGTAGCGCGCAGGGGGGCGTAGCCCCCCTAGTATATATATATATATATATATAGTCAATGGCCCAACAACAAGAGCCCAATAATTTATCAGCCGATGACCCGATCATTCTATTTTTGTTTATTTTCGATATTATCCGGACAAAAAATATTTTTTCACCAATAGTTGATTTTTTTTCGAGAGGTAGAGAACGCAGTTAATATTTCGTGGATGTTAGAAATCATGTCTTCAAAGACTAATTTTTTTTTTTTTCTCATTTTTCATTCATATGGGTCACCCATCCAAATTCTGGCCGCAGTTGAAATTGCTTAACTTCGTTGATCGGCTGACGTCCGGTTTTCAGCTAGATCTAATCGTCGCCTGTCACGATACTCAACACTTTTTGAGTCAATAGGTAAACTTTGATCTGTGAGGATTTACATCAGTATGTACTTGAAAAAAATCAAATATGATAGCAAAATTTCACGGTCACTTCGAAGATTTCTGATGATTAAATAGTATATTATACTTTTATTCGATTGCATAGAAACATTCTTTACTTGAACATCTGAGTTTCAAATATCTTCTTAATCCAATTACTTTCCTAGAGTAACGCTTACAGTAAGTATGTCATATTATAGATAAAAATCTAGTCTCTGTTGCTATTTTCAGTTGGTTAGCAAATTGACTTTTAAATAATAGTTGATATAAGGACGTATAATAATCAAGTCCATTTAAACAGATGAGTGAAGTTAAATAGTTAGTTAATCTGTAATAGAAATGAAAGTTCCGTCAACTGAAAATGTAGTTACCATTATTCGAAAGAATTGAACATTCCAAAATTTTACTCATGTCGAGATTTTTAATAACCGATTTTTCCCCGAAACTCCGTACTCGGCTTGGATTCGGGATTCTTTTTTTTTTTTTTTTTTATTTGGCTCAAGGACTGAAAAAATTTCACTTCCGGCCGATTATCGTAACATTCTGTTAAAATCCGCGTTTGCGTAATTTCGAATATCAAAAATCCGAACTTGAATTATTTTTTAGATATGATGTAGTATCAGTCTGGAGTACGGGTAAATTACAAATTAGATATTTCGTGCAGATATAATTCGTGACAATTGTTGAACGAATCACAATTTTTACTTATCACAGGCAAAAATTTCTTATTCGTAGTTAGTTTATATTTCAAACCGATGCTATCTGAAAAAATTTAATTTCGTATGATTGGCCGGAGAGAGGCCCTAGCTTGGTACTGGACAGATTCCTGACTAGGCTCTGACTAGGCTCTGTCCGCGCATGCCTATATTGAACTCTATATTGGCTAGCCTGCGCCAAGCTGGAGCCACGATAGATTCCCCTAACTAGGACCGCCCGGATTTTCCCAGCTAGGCGCTAGTCGAAAACTAGGAAACTCTAGTCATTTTTCTACCTGGGTAAGCATCAAAAGGTAAGAATATAATTATCTTGGCAGAATATAATAAAGAATATAATAAACTTGGCAGGCGTTTTTTTTCTGATTTATTTGGAACCGATTTAGGACTATCGTCGAAAAAAATTCAAACATACCCCAAATAAGGACCACCCTATTACGTCATATATATTCGAAATGACTACACTTTCAAGACAATCGTTTATATCGTTCTACTCGGCTATCCGCACGTTTATTACCAATATCGTAGCCGCGAGACAAGATCAAGGACTAGTTTTTATTATTTTTCATCGTCATTCATCATCGCGCGTAATAAATTTAATCGATTAAATTATATTTTAAAACTGAGGGTCCCCCTGCACTGCTGACAGATGTTTCGTGCCCCTTTTGCCTGCGTATAACTATAGTAACTATAATACTTCCATAAAATTTTGCTCCGGTAACCATCTGTCTTTAAATTTCAGACTAGAGCGTTGGTTCTTCGCGCATGGGTTTAGATCAAGGTGTAAAATAATTTTTAATTTTTTTTTGTTTTTTTTCATAAAAATAAAAATAAAATTACGATTGCGAATCATGAAATAAATCCAAAGGCACGTATGTGTACACCCGGTTGTACGTACTTAAACGGACTTCTTGCTTTTCAAGCCGTGGCATAAAGTCATTAAAGAATTTCTAAGGCGTCGGACGACGGCCTCATCTTTTATTTTTCTCTCTTTCTCTCTGGGATTCATATAGCGTGCTTATATATCGCATATCGGTATGCGAATACAGCTACACTAAGAACATATATCATGTGTGCGTATATATGACCGCACGTCACGCGTCCTATAGGTAAAGTATTAAGGTATAAGCTCCGTATTGGCTTGTATATAGATTTCCGTGTAAAGGATTCATTTAATTGTTTCTCTACTCTTTTTTTTCTCTTAAGTTGTATGATGCTAACTTTTTTCAAAAAAAAAAAAAAAAAAAATCCGATGAATCAACTGACCCGAATAATTCAGAGACGAAATATCATTATCAAGCCATCGACGTTCGCTGATAATTATATCGGGCAGGTATTTAGCGCGAAACATATCACGTGGACGATTCAATTCAGTTTCCATTTCACGATGAAATGACTCGACCGCATGATTGTATGTGCGATTTATATATTATATCAAATTGACAACATAATTCGATGCTGCATTAAGGGGACCAGTACAGCGACTTTTCGAGAAATTATCATAGTCCGAAATCAATTTATTTCATAGCCAAAGTTCATTTCACATGAAAATATTTTTCTTTTACAAAATCATGTGTCGTAAGGATTTCAGAGCATCGTTGAACCGATTCAGGTCATCTTGGATTCATTTTTTTCAGAAAACAAATCCTCATCATGTGACTGTAGGAATATTGAAAAATTTTCGTTTCGGCCAAGTTATTTAAGAAATGAGTGATAATAATTTTTGCAAATTTGGTAAATTGATCATAACTTGTGACATAATTTTTTATTTTAAAATTCCTACATTCACATGATGAGGATTTGTTTTCTGAAGAAAATGAATCCAGGATGACCTGAATCGGTCCAACGGTGCTCTATAAAAATCCTTACGACACATGATTTTGAAAAAGACAAATATTTTGATGTGAAATGAACTTTGGTTGTGAAATAAATTGATTTCGGACTACGATAATTTCTTGAAAAGTCGCTGTACTGGTCCCCTTGACGAGAATAAAAATCGAGGCGATAACACCGATGTATGTTACATAGCAATTTCAATATTCATAATGCGCCTATATATATATGAAGAGTCAGACTAGGTAGTTTGCATTTGTAAAGACGAGATAAGTTGAGTAACATATGCATTGCGAAAATCTGCATATACATATCTGTATATACGTAATGTATCAATCCCGAATTGTCTACAAAGTCATTATCATCGGCATTGTCATTCCTTGAAAAATTCGTCTTTCAACTCGGAGTATCTCACGACACTGATAACAATAGATAAGACCTTAACTTACATCGTAAGATATGAGTAGGTATTGTGTATCACATGGACACCCACTAACACTGTTCATTGTATATTTTCAATAAAAAACAAACCGCTTCTTCGAGACTCGTTCATCCTCCAAAGTACATTTTTTTTTTTTTTTGTGTGCAGAGAGCTTTAAAACGGTTAATGCGGTTCAATCAATTTTAAACTTTCTTTAAGTATACTCGTACGGAGTTCGGCGAGCACTCGTCTAAGTACCTCGTTAGTTTTTCCCCTTAAAGGTGTGCGAAAAAGTAGTTAAAATTAGAAAACTTAACGTTTTGAGTATCAGTTAAGGAATTAAAAAACTTCTGAAGTGTTCCAATATGAAACACTCTTGTGATTAAGAAAAAAATAAGAAGTAAAAAGACTTTGAATTATAGCAAAAAGCGTAGAGTTTTGCATGTATGCAACTGCATAAGTTAATTATTTTTGAAATGATGCCAGAATTCTTCTCTTCGTTGTCTTTTCTTCTTTTAGTTTCTGTTTCTCTCATAATAGATATAGATATTTAATATACACACTATACACATACACTTATAGCTTATGTGATGATGGCTTCGTTGACTGTTACCCGTGTCTTGCTATGCACCTCCAGCGAAGTAAAGCTGGCCTGTGCAGATCCGAGTTTGCACAGTTTGCTATAAGCGCTTACCTTACGTTAGCATAGCTAGCCGCAGCTCAGTCACGCTCCAAAAAGGTCTTATTAATAGTTTACAATTATTATATGAAGCTAACGGTGCTGCAGTAGTCTTTACTCTGTAGAAGGTAGTTCCGCACGCGTCGTTCAACTCTAATTTCTTTACATATTATTGCATTTCGTAACTACCGTAGTACATGCGCTGCTCATCCCTGATGCAGTTTCGCATTTTCATCATATCGAGTATATAGAAACAGATTCTCATTTATTCAATATCCTATATATTATGATATCGTACAAGTAATTTCCTTCTTTGAATTGTTGTCAAATAATAAATAGAAAAATAAAATAATATAACAATCGTAACAGTGCAGTTGAATTAGATATTGAACAGTGATTGCGATAAGCATTACGATGAAACGTGTGAAGCACGTGTAAACAAGGTATTAAAAAGTTACGTTATAACTCCGTGGTTTATAAAGGTATTATAAAAGTAAATTAAAATATGTTAATTCATAATCGCGCAGTATAGCCACTATGTGCTTATGTCTTACGCTCTGTTTCTGCAGCAACTTAATTGGTTCACTCACTAGCTAATCTCTGTTCGAAGACCTAGATTTTTCTGTATTTCGGTCATTTCTCATTTTCCTTTCACAGTATATACTATATGTGTGTGTTTCTTTTATTTATTAGGCTTTTATTGAGTATGCATGGGTGGGTGCGTGTGTGTGTGTGTGTGTGTGTATCTAGACACTAGATTCAATGCGTCAGATAAGAATATCGTGTGAACTATAAACTTTAGGTGTAAATATTTGCTCTTGGTGATTGGTATAATGTCTTATATAGAATCTTGAGTGTAGAATTAGGTTCATTTTTTCTCTATGCATGCACAATGTACTGAATAACCACGTGGCCTTTAGGGATATGCATTGGTTTCCTCAAGTTCCTTATTCTGGCGTATGCAGTATACGCGACGGCATGGCCCTTGAAGGGATCTGGTTTCATGTTCCTGTCCTAGGCCATGCATGCACCAGCCGTCTACATGTGGAGTTGTCCTCGAGTTACTCCTGCTGGCTGCACTGCCTGTAGGGAAAGGAAAGGCAGTATATGGTACCTATAGATATCTGCAACGAGTATACGAGGCTATAAAATAAAAAAAAGGAACTTGGGGGGCCACCTGACTAAATACATGCATCGGCATATAGTAAGCTTACAAACTTACAAACTGAAAAGCGTTGTAGTTCTTATTTATAAACTTGAGGGGATTAGGGAGTCTTCTTATGCAGGTCTACTGTGCATATTGTCAAATGGTTCGTTTTTAAAATCCCTAATTTTAGGTCACTCGAGAGCTATACTACTACTACTGTGACACAAGACAGAGAATTGACAAATTACTCTTTCTTTCATAGGTACATACCTATACTTAAATATACATACAAGATATACAAATGTTTCCGAAGGGATTAATGCTCTCATTAGCATCAACTAAAACAAATGTATCAGTGACACTAATTAATCTCATCACTATTTTCCTACATATGAAGCTAAATACTTGCAGCTGTAGCTTCGCAGATTCTCACACACACGTGATCTCGAAATGCAGAATATATAACAACGAATAGTAATATAAAACCCGTTTCAGATTCAATCTTTTTAACAAATTTGTTGGATAAACAAACGCATAAGTTGCTCATGACAGAGTTAGAGTTCGTAATTGATACCTACTGCAGAACTTGGATCTCAAAGGCATTTCATAATTTTTATTGTTTAGTTTCGTAGTAGTATACGCATATATCGTATATATGCATCAATTTACTAGAATAAATTTATTCTAGAAAAATAAAAATAAATACTATATGATGAAAATAAATGATGGAGAGTGTCAAGCAAACTGCAGGCCACTTGTTCAACACAACTCTCGAGTCTTTCGTTCTTTTGCTATGCAGCGAGGCTCATTGTTCCTAATTGGATAAACTAGCCGTATCACTGTCTCGTAAAGGTTAACGAACAGCTTATTTTCACTCGCAAACATGAGACAGCGAATATTATTACATACTATATGTATAAAGAATTTTCTTACGCAATTTCTTTTATTTTTCCTTAATTACTATATAGCTGCAGAAACGAAAAAAATAAAAAAAAAATAAAAAAAATAAAAAATTGATTTGTCACACGTGGTACGCGTTACTTCCTGCCAAATGATAATTCATTTCTATTTCTATGTGCATATATAAATGTATAAATGAGAAATAGTATCTGTTACAAACGCCTACAATATTATACCGGTATAGGTACATTACGTAATCAATGAAATTTAACGCGAATGAAATCTTCGAAGGTGCTACCTGAAGCGTATAGTTTATTTTGCGAAAACTGCGTTACTAATCTATAAGTACGTATCTCCCCTTCACACTTTCGGCCGGGTTAATCGTACGTGACGATAATACCAGAGACTATTAAACGTAAAACGGATCTTGTCATAGAGATTAATTTCATTTCGTCTTAGTCTAACCCACCGCACGGTTCTATGCTTTTATTTTTACATCTAACGCATTATACTAGACGTGATTATATAAACGCCAAAGTTTGCAATTATTTTTTTTTTGTGAACACAGTAGAAATTTTTTTTTTACAATCAAAGATCTATAATACCGCAGAATCATTCCGGGTAAGTATTGATCAATTTATTCCAAAAAATTTTCGATCTTACGTCGCCCATCCGGCGAAGATCGACGTTCTCGTAGTTGTATAGATCTAAGCGGTGAATAGATAGATGAATAGGTACTAGATTTCATTGAAAGTTTACACGCACCCATACAGTCAACGGGCGCGTATTTACTACCGCGGCAACGCGACGCAGGACGCTAGGCGTCGATGCAATAGAACGACACCCACGATCTGATCTGTAGCTATACGGCGCGTATAGAATTGTATAGAATCTAGTTGTATACATATTTGTATACAGGACTTTGGTCATCTGCGTTTAAAGCCGGCAAAAATCTTATATACGCAATCTTGACATTATTTCGCCAACGCAATTTAATTTGCAGAGGCAGATCGATCACGCAATTAATTACCTGCGTGACATAAGCCATCATCGTCTAGCTATATATTCCCCATCAACGATATCGATGTTTAATATTCGCTGATCGACCCCATTCGTATGAAATTTTTTTTTTTTTTTTTTATTTTTCTCTTTCCATTACCCCTTCTTCTTTTTCTTCTTTTTTTTTTTTTTTTTTTAATTATATAGTTGCACCGTTTATCAACGCATGGTTGACAGAATTGGCACGCGTTATCGTCTTACCGTTTTCTTTACTTCTTTTTGAGTAAATTTACTTGTAAGACTTTATTCTGTACAAGTCTTGTATATGTAGCAATTACCATTCCAACAGCAGACACAAATATACCGTATTTAATTGCGATATACAGCTAGACGCTCATCGTCTGCAATTTCCATACAACATCATTATATAGTACGCACTATTCTCTCTCTCTCTCTATATATGTAAAATAAATCTTTTAATTCACAATCATCACGTATGTATGTGCATTTATTTCTGTATTTGTTTACTCATTATCGATTCAATTCACGGTATGTTAAAAATTTGGGATTTCAGATCAAGCCGATAAGAATATTTTATCGGTGTACCTATGTACATGTATGTACAATGTACATATATCGATGATGGCGTGTGGGATTCAATCTGGAATAATAATGATATGGTAACAGTAATGCGGCTTCTTGTTGAGAATTTTTAACATTTTTATACATTTTAAGGGGATACGAAAAGTGGATTATACTTACACAGAAAAAGAGGTTAACTTGAGCCAAGAAAATTATTCTTGATTCAAGATAATTTTGCGATCCAAAAATGAAGACCGAAATTTTCTCGGATCAAATCAAAATTCATTTTTGGACCGCAAAATTGTCTTGAATCAAGTTAACCTATCTTTCTGTATACACCTCGAATTTTTGGCAGACCGTTTCCCAGCCAAAACATATCCGATCGATGTGAAATTGATATCAGTGACGTAGAAAAAGTGAACGAAGGTCATGATGCTCTTGGATTTCCAAAAAGCGAAAATAAAATGTACAAACAGTTTTACATCAAGAGTGCTCTGTAACGAATAATCGTTGTTGCTGACGTTGTACTTGATAAATATATGAAAACACATGAAACATTTTCGCTTTTTGGAAATCCAAGAGCATCATGCCCTTCGTGCACTTTTTCTGGCGTCACTGATATCAATTTCACATCGATCGGATGTGTTTTGGCTGCGAAACGGGCTGCCAAAAATTTGAGGTGGATAATTAATTGTAACATGTTTGTTTTTATCTATTTTTTTTTTTTTTTTTTTCACGACTGACGTCAAGTACCGCATGTAATATACGCAAGTCAGTACCTACACCGCCAACGTGTAAATTATTATTCGCAGGATTCCGTCCTCCTCTACCTATAGATATACCATCTTGCGAATTGCGTTTTATTGTTATTCAATCCGTACATCCCGTATTTCCAAAGGGGATTTTGCGTGCTCATTTATCTATACCTGATTTTATGTTAATTTAGATTCGTAGCTACGCGATGTAGTATATGGGTGGGCGAATTGACGGCGAAATATTTCGTATCTTGTAATCGAGAAACGTTATATCTATATATGTTTTTAATAGAAATGACATAACACCAATATTTCCATACTATACTACCTTATCGCAATATAAGAATTCACGTATATATTATTATGTCGAATATACTTGAAGGTGAAAAAGTCATCGCGTAGGCGATTCTCGTCACGATATTATATTCGTACGCCTAAAATTACTATAATTAATATGAAATAAACATAAGTAGAATTAATAACGCGTCACTAATGCCATAAGGTCGTAAGCGCCAAAAAATTATTTTTTTTGCTGGTATGCCCAAACGATGTTATATAGCATGAAAAAGATTTTGCCACCAAAAATAACAAAATTTTTTTTTTTTTGGCGCTTACGACCTTATGGCATTAGTGACGCGATAATTTTATTCTCACGTGCGGCTGTAAGAGAGAAAGAGAGAGGAATAAATATCCGATTTAGCGTTATATTTCAATGGTTCAATTACCTATCAATCATAAGTTGAATAATATATTTAATTAGATACTGCAGCGTTCATTGATAAAGAAAATATTCTAACATTTGTATATAATTCACTCTCAACGCTCGCGTTACGCTCCGATTGTTTCGATTATTCTATTCCCTGAAATTCAATCACCGTGAAAAATTGGAATCGCAGGTGTCTTGTACGGATCGATTCCCTATAGGTCAGAATATGATTTGTCGTATTTTGTACTTTCTGTTCTTTATTTTTTGTTTCTTTTCTTATTCAATTTTCGAAAATATTTATACACATATCTAATAATTGTAATGGGTCGTTATATTGCTGTGTGAGCTCTTTAGAGTTTAGACGATGATCAACTCTCTCAGTTAGTAGGATAGGTAGGTAGGTAGGTATAGAACCAAACGCCAACTAGAAAAGAAACCGTAAGACCCGATTTGGAAGTAACTTTACAGTCCAGATATGGCTCTCCAAATCTTGACCCAAGGAGAACCGCGCACATACTTCGTAACATACACTGTTTCCTGAACAGACGACGCCACGAGTGTAAACACAGCTATCCCATATGTGGGATTATCGTTACGGACCATATAATAATTCTATACAGGGATGATTATCAATGATAACATCACATATACAATATATATACTCTTCCGGGTATTAACTACTCGCTCGTCATCGTAATATACGATCATCATTTTCTGTTCCGCGATGTCAGAAAGGAGGAAGAAGATTTGGCAAGAACGGTATTTTTTTTTTTTTTAGGGGACCAGTACAGCGACTTTTCGAGAAATTATCATATAGTCCGAAATCAATTTATTTCATAACCAAAGTTCATTTCACATCAAAATATTTTTCTTTTTCAAAATCATGTGTCGTAAGGATTTCAGAGCACCGTTTGACCGATTCAGGTCATCTTGGATTAATTTTCTTCAGAAAACAAATCCTCATCATGTGAATGTAGGAATTTTGAAAATTTTTCGTTTTGGCCAAGTTATTTAAGAAATGAGTGATAATAATTTTTGCAAATTTGGTAAATTGATCATAACTTGTGACATAATTTTTTATTTTAAAATTCCTACATTCACATGATGAGGATTTGTTTTCTGAAGAAAATGAATCCAAGATGACCTGAATCGGTCGAACGGTGCTCTAAAATCCTTACGACACATGATTTTGAAAATGAAAAATATTTTGATGTGAAATGAACTTTGGTTATGAAATAAATTGATTTCGGACTATGATAATTTCTCGAAAAGCCGCTGTACTGGTCCCCTTAACGATCAAAAGACGAATCTCAACTTCAACGTTTCTGAAAATTTGAAATCGTCGCAAAACGAATTTCTATACACGGAGAAAAGAGTATACTAACTTTTCTCATACTAATATAGTAATGGTTGGATATACTGCAAATATGAGGATCATTCCTATACTTTATACTAAATGTCACCATGCATAATAGAAATATTCCTATATGCATGGTGACATTTGGTATACAGTATAGGAATGATCATCATATTTGCAGTATATCCAACCATTACTATATTAGTATGAGAAAATTTAGTATACTCTTTTCTCCGTGTACAACCGGCTCTGAAAGGATCATTCTTTTCTTATCATCAATCGTAAATCGTGAGAAATCTGATTTTTTTTTTCCATCACCGTATAGTCGAATATCTTGAGATTGTTTCCTGGCTCGAAATCGCCCATGCAAACAGGTCGTCCTATAATAATTCTAAAGTTCACTAGCTGTCAAGTGTCGCGGCTAGTATATAAGTTGCTCATGTTTTTCCCTCACGTTCGTGCGTGGGATATTGCGTTACTTAATGTGTACATCCAGAAGTTATGCGTGCGTGTTACGTATACGCAGGCGGTCAGTATACAGTTTTACAATAACATGAGGATCGGTGTCGAAGGTCAAGCGTGGGCCTCTCTCAGCTTTGTTTCATCGATTTTAATTCCGACCAGCATCCGTAACACCGAACGCCTTTTTTTCTTCAACATACATCCATCAATCGAAGAGTGAAGAGATATAATATATATATATCGATTGATTTACACCCAGCATGCAAAATAATTTATTTATACACACACACCGCATTTGCATCCTGCGTGACCGCAATTCTACACTCAGTTTAACACAAATCTAGATTAATGCATGTCTCTTTGAACAGGCGATAATGTCACATGCAAGGCATCGTACCCCAACGATCACTTACATCCGATTTCAACTTATCATGTAGATTTTTTTATTTCATTATTTATTATACCTACACTATGTTATTATACACACAAACCTACATAATACACAATATTACACCATAATACTACATATACCCATCGTTCAATCCCCGCTCTAAAGATCAGAATTTATAATATCTCGCAAGTGTTAACTGCGCCTTTTTAACATCGCTGGTATATTTACTCTCCTCAGTAATCGATCGGTAGAGCTCGCGATCATTTCTTTCCACTGATTGGTATAAAATACCTTAAAGGTACCGCAATTCCCTTGCAAAATTTATACCGAAGTGCTACCACGCACCGCACAGCATCATTCAAGTCTCTAGGTACACATAATGCAGTTTTGGAATGAGTGGAAGGATGGGCTTCCCTATCCGATTTTTCTGAATTAATTTCTATTTCTTTAATTTTATTTTCAGATTCTAACTCAAAGTCGCCCCTCTCGGAGCAAAGCGACTCACAATCATCAACCACGACCGTCGTCTCGTCGTTAAACGACGCTTGACGTATCGACGGTTTTAAAATTGATCAATAATGTCTTGTGCCAATCGATTCCCATCGTCTCAGCATACTCGATATCGTAGTAGCTGGGGACCGACTTCAACACCACTTTTTAACCGAGCTGACGTACCCAGACCTTCCGCTGAAGAGGAGGAATTCGCTGATATTTACCACGAAAGACTCCACTATGTACAAAGCAGACAGCTCATTCCACTTCAGGAGGATCTCGCAGACTGGATCAACAAGACGATCAGTAAGTCGATATTGTGATATACTTATTTTTTTCCATGCAATCGTTTGATAGGTACTTCACCTCAGAATGTAACATAATCATAAGATTCATATCGCCCTGATCATCAATCATAACTTTTGGCTTGTAAAGTTTGAGACGATATATTGTGATATGAGTCAATTTCTGACAGCTACTAGTCAATATTCTAGTGTATAGGTATGAACTAGACGTAACAAGTAAACGAGACATTCTATGGACGTGTCTGTCACACGAACGTGTTTATATTTAATATTTATATTCATTGACGGGTCGAGATTATAGTGTCATTCATCGTTCCAGTATAATGAGAGGATCTACGATATTGTCAATTCCCTTCTGCACAACGAGTGTGTTTGCAAATTTGTTCATGGATGTAATCAGAGTGTCCTAAAGTACGTTCTAGAAGTATATATACGTATGTATATACGGGGTCTTATTATCACTGCGTATGTATTATGAACATCACTTATATAGGGACTGATTCGTCGTTATTTATATGACACGACTTTGCCATTCAACGTTATAGTCGCGTGAGCTCACTGCACTGTAATTAGAGTTTAGAGCAATGAGGCCCTTGGGCTGGTTTCACATAAAACCTTTTGGTAACCAGTGCAGGTTGTATATCCTTGAAGATAAACCGCTTTTTCTTTCAATACCGCGCAGCTACTGTATAGATATAAGTATCAAATTCCAAGGTAAATACTTAATATTATATACACAATATAATTGAAATTTATTGCATTTTTATATCATACAGGTAATTACATATATGTAACAATAGGGTGGTTCAAAAAAGACCTAATTTCTCAGATGTGATTTTGAAAAATTATTCCATTTTTTTTTAGCTCTATATGACAATATTTACTGCTGCCTCGGTGAAGTTGAAATTTCGAAATTTTGCCATTTTTTGGCAATTTCAAAGTTCTTAGATCAAAGTCCTCATCTGGCTACCTCTAGGTTCTCATTCAATGAGGATGTTGGTTCAAGATGAGACTCGTACCATAATATTTAGTACTGCTTCAGAGACATTGAAGTTTTTTCACTATTTAGGGGTTTTCTTAGAGATTGGATCGCCTGGTGTTGCTCATGAGACAGTCTTTTCTTACCATTTTAAGGAAGAAGTACACGAAGTTTGCAGTCTGTGGGACCATTTTTATTACTGCCTCATGTTGCTAATTTTACTTGAAGAAAAGTCGCCCTCAATGAGGCAGTAGTAAAAATGGTCCCGCAGACTGCAAACTGCTTGGATTTCTTTCTTATATTGGTAAGATGAAACTGTCTCATGAGCAGCACCTGGCGATCGAATCTCCGAAAAATCGCAAAATATTGAAAAAAAACTCCAATGTCTCCGAGGCAGTACTAAATATTATCGTACGAGTCTCATCTTGAACCAACATGCTCATTGAATGAGAATCTAGAGGGAGCCAGATGAGCGCTTTGATCTGAGAACTTTGAAATTGCAAAAAATGGCAAAATTTCGAAATTTCAACTTCTATGAGGCAGTGTAAATGTTGTCCAATAAAGCTAAAAAAAATGGAATAATTTTTAAAAATCACAAACAACATATTCACGGATGAGCAGCAACATCTGAGATATTAGGTCTTTTTTGAACCATCCTAATGTAACAATTTGTAGAATTTTGTCAATTTTTTTTAACTTCTTCAATTATCCTAACAATGAGCAAAGTGCAAAGCTTACACATTGATGAATAAAATTCGAAGTGTGCGAATTGTTTGGCTAAATCTGCAGTCGTTTATATATCTCGCGTAAATATATGAACGTGGGTGTGTGTGTTTAGCCAAACGTTAGTATAGCTGCTTGTTTAGCCTCCCATTGAACACGGTATATACATAAATGCTGATTGTGATGATGGATAAGTGTACACAGTAGACACAGATGTGTGTAAAGAGTCTTGAATACGGTTTAACAAAGACTGACAAATTTTTGGACTTAGATTTTACTTAATGTTTATATACTTCATGCTAAACGTTATATTAATTAACATGTGATGTAAGTTTTCGTGTAGGTACTTTATTTCTGACGAGAAAAGAAATGTTCATAAATTATATAGGAAAACGTAAAAACGATCATTTCGCGCCTCGTTAACTCCGCCGCCGTGCTGGTGCTGCAGATCATCCTCAATTATAAAATTCTGCAACTAAATCTGATTGTAAAACGTGTCCATCCAGACGGATATATTAATAATTAACAAAACGACGATCATCATTATTAATGAAAATGAGCATGTAGTACAATACACATAACTCGTGCATATGCATATATGCATATGCATATGCATATGTGTATAAAAGAAGACGAGGCTTTTATATCGTCCGATAGAACCCTCGGCTATATGAGAGGACAAAAGGAGTTTGCTGGGCTTTGTAAAGTGCGACGAGACTGAGAGGAAAAGGAGGATGAGGATGAGGATGTGGAGGAGGAGGAGGAGGATCAGCAGCTTTCATTTTATCAAACTATAAAGCAGTATGGAGAATTTTTATCCACGTTTTACATATACCTATATGTATATAGTTATGGTATAGACGTATGTATGAAGAGAGATAGAGAGAAAGGGAGATATAAAGCCCCGCGGCGTTGACGAGGTCAGCGTCTATAAGTTCCGGAGGGTAAAACGCGTCGTTCATCAAATTATAGGATTTGTAACTAGACACGCGCTCGACCCCTGACCGATTTCCCCGAGTTCTGAGGATACCCATATAACGTGACACGAGTATTTACTCTATAGTTCGTATTATAGTCTCTACTATAACCAGAGAGTATAAAAATCGTTCATCGCAGTTTCCTGGTGACCTGATTTCAACTCGTACCTAGTCTATAGGTTGAACCTTTTCCACGATCAAAACTTACCGCCGGTTTATATTAGCTCTTATATACCTACTTCTCATACACGTATACACACGTCCATTCATATATATATATATATATATATACGTAGTATATAAATCTCACGTTTTATACATATACCTACAACTTGTATATTACATGTACATTATTATGTCACACGTATTTTACGCAACGAAGTTAAGACTCAACGTTGAAATATGCACGCGTGATCATAGACAATGTAAGGGGTGACTACGATTCGATTATAATATGCATATATGTGCAATCATGGCTTAATCCTATATATCGACGCCCGATACGAATAACAGCACATTTCAGATTCCGGGTGAAAAAGAGCACGTTTCAAATTCCGGGTGGAAAAGAGCACGTTTCAGATTCCGAGTGAAAAAGAGCATGTTTCAGATTCTGGATGGAAAAGAACACGTTTCAGATTGAGAATGAAAAATAGCACGTTTCAGATTCACTCGAAAACTAGCACAATTCAGGTTTAACCGAATATTACTTATTAGCAAGTGTCAGGTAGGTTTATTATAAGATTGAATTAATCATTCAATGATAAAATTGAATCGAGTTTTTGTGCATAATTGTGCATTTCCAATTTCATAATAAACCTACCTGACACTTACTAATGAGTAATATTCGCTTCGCCTGAATTGTGCTAGTTTTCGAGTGAATCTGAAACGTGCTATTTTTCATTCTCAATCTGAAACGTGTTCTTTTCCATCCGGAATCTGAAACATGCTCTTTTTCACTCGGAATCTGAAACGTGCTCTTTTCCACCCGGAATCTGAAATGTGCTGTTATTCGTATCGGACGTCGATATGTTCATAAAGCGATGAATGAGTCTTTAGAATTTTCGTAGCTTTTAGACACGAAGGAAAATACCATTTCATTGCAGTATAGTCAGATAATGCGGTTTTATTTGAAAAGTACAAATAGGGGTAAAAGTCGTGTCTAATTGGCGTTGAATGCCCTATATTATACACCGATGTTAATAATAATAATCGAAAGTGAAAAATCTTGCACTAGATTTTTTTTTTTCATCCAACGAATATATACGACGATCTCGTAACAATACGCGAGTTATCTGAAGTTGGAATTTTCAATGACGATCGGTTCTTCTTTTAGAATGAAATATATAAGACACGGCCTTGCGTGCGCGAAAGAATCTTTTAAGAATTCCGCTTGTAGGGAAAAATCGGTTTACTATAAGAGAAAAAGAAGAAGAAAAAAAAAGAAGAAAAAAATCAATTTTGTGTAGATATACTCGTCTCGGATTCGAAATGAAATATCGATCACGTTATAAAGTGCCTTACATGAAATATTTATCGGATCGAGGCCGTCTGCATATATATATATATATTATATACAGACGTTTGGACCCGTGAAAAGGTGCGTTGTGAGGATAGGTATATAGGTGATATTGGTATAGGTATATGTATCTGTTCTGGTTTTCTCGGGGTCAGATAAGCTGCGAGTACGCGTATGACCGCCTTTCGTCCTCACGCCAGTTTCCAAATATGGCTAGAATATATACGCACTGAGGTACTGCATAAATATAAATATCGGTTTATATATATACACGTACATGCATGCATGTATATATGTATGTACCTATATACTAACGTAGTAGATACATAATATATATGCAAATCTATTAATCTGTAGCTAGAAGTTTGCGTATATATATGATATTATGATCAAAGGCTCGAAAACGTTGGGGTAGTTGTTTCGCGATTGTCCCTGTCGAGGCAAGGACCCCCTGTTATACGCTTCAGGATCTCCCTACGTGTTATAACGATGCCAATATCGTTCTATATCCACATATATACATGTTTTTCGGAATCCTGAAGGGTGCCGGGATAATTGGAATCGCGAAATACGTCATGCAAGATTGACTTTATTATACCCTCGAAGAAGAAAGAGGAAGAATAACAAGAATAACAAGAAGAAGAAGAAGAAGAAAACAAAGGATACGAAGGAAGGTTGTACGAGCTGGATTATAAAATAATTAAAATAAAATGAACCAGTGATCAATTTGTGTATATATATTATATACCTATACCTATCTATACTCTTGACCATCATTTTAATAGATGATCTTGCTTCTTCCACACGGGATCCGTTTTAAAGCCCGGATGCTAACCGGGCGAGGACGAATTATGTAATTATTGAATTATGTACCAACTGAGTGATATCCGGTCACCACGTACGCTGTGGCTATATACTACGCGTGTATATGTATACATTCGTAGTACATATATATATATATATTATATATATATTATACGTCGCGACGGAAGCAAGAATTATTACCTAATTTATGACGGTTTGTCTTTTTTTCCTTTATAGTTTTGTGGTAAAGAAATTGTCAAGAATTAAATACACTCTATAAATCTAACGATTATGCATCTGTGATCATATATACACAGAAAGAAAGGGTAACTTGATTCAAGAAAATTTTGCGGTCCAAAAATGGAGACCGAAATTTTCTCGGATCAAATCAAAAATTTTTCTCGAACCAAGAAAATTGGCACAAGAATTGGTACCCTTTCTTTCTGTGTAGGTATAGTATATCCTTTCATATTTTTCTATTCTTATTATTCATTTTCACGCATATCTAGATACGATAGAATTAGTATAAGGAGTGAAATAAAATGAAATAAAATGTCATATAAATAGAATTAAGAACGTATATATGTATATATCGATCGGTGGACTTCTGTGGCTGCACACGGGTGCACCACCATGTTGCTAGTTGACTCACCGGAAGTGTATAGCACCGTTCTCCCCCAAGAATTGTGGAAGTCCTGAACCCGGCCCACTGCGTCATGTCACGCACCATATCGTCGTGTATAAACTGTATTAGCGGTTTAGATTATTTTCGATAATGGTGTATATAGATATACACACGTATATATCTCGTCGATCATCTTGTTCATATTTTATTCCCGTGACTGAGATGTAAAACGATTTCTGAAACTCTTCGATCTACCGTTGACACGCATCTTAGTATAAATACGTAGAATTCGAGAAATTGGGTTTATTGAATAATAGACCGTGGCGATCGGTCGTCCGTGAACATGATCATCATATTCTCAAGTCGAATATAGTGTTACTATCATTTTCACATCGCGAATCATACTAGATATACCTATATATAATTTTTCATCAGAATTCATTATCCTTACTTTATTTCAAGGGAGAGTTTTTATCAAAATAGTTAGAAGTATCGATTTTTGTTCGCACGATCATCAAATTTGATCAAAATTCTATCAAATTTTGGATATCATTGTTTCAGGATTTTAAACAATGCATCTTGATAGAATTTGGAAAATTTAATCACTCGATGTATCGCTGGGTTGAAATTTCGGATTTTAAAAGTCCCGCGGTCTTATATACTCAACCGATTCGAAAAACTATGAAACAATCAAAATTTTCCTAAACATTTTCAGGAGTAAACATTTCAACCAGAGTCTCTGACCATTAACATAATACATAACACATAACAACGTGATATGATAGTACGATTGTCTACATAGGTTCAAAAGTATATGAGCATTGTTACATCACTATGTATATATTAATCTAGGTACTACATATAGATGAATAATATATATATATATATATCAAAACGTGACTTTTATAGAGGCGTTTGTTCCGGGTGACCGAGATCCTAAACCCGTCACCCCGTTGTTCCGAAGCTCCTGATCACAAGCCGGAGGCATAGATCTTTCGTAAAACTGTATCATGCCTTTGCGTATGTGTATATATGTATATGTAACTATGAAATCACGGTTTTAACATTGTACGTATATTAAACTTGTATATATGTGCATATCTCTCTCTATATATATATATTTATATATACATTACACATACATGATACATGTGTGCATAAGATTGGGCGGGGTCGGGGGTTTCCCTTTGTTGAAAGATCGAGTCACGACTTATATGCACGACTTACTTGCTGCACTCACTCGCTGCACCACTGCACCGTGCTCCACGTGTCCCAAGAGACCTAGACTCTTGACTTTAGACTCAAGCCTGCAGTAGACTCTAGACTTTAAAGCTCTTGGACCAATGTATTATCATATACGTAAAAGTCTTGCTTGCATATATGTAATTCTACTTCGGCACGTACGATGCGATATATATATGATTAACTCCCCTATACCTTCCAGAAATAATTAGCACGTCTATAAAATACCTAATCTATAATTCTTCTAAACTGTATCTTAGAAAAGTTCAAACTAATGAACTTGAAATTTGTAACGCAAGGAGCTCTTCCAAATTTCAATATGTGAAAATGCTCCTTGTGCATCACAGGTATTGAGCTCTTATGTATTTTGGCCCGTTTGTAAATCTAATTCAAACAGATTTGCGTATGGCTTTTCTAAATTCAATAGCTTTATTTCCATAGTATGATTTACAATTTCGCGATTTGGTTCGAGTCAGCTGCATACCTAAACCCCGAAGGATCAGGACGAACGAATGAGTACATTGACGACGGAATGCAGATATTATACATATGATGTATGAAATCAGAGTGTGAAATCCTTGAGTTTAAGTTTCGTAATGTCTTTATTCCAGTCAATGGTTACCGATAATTACGTCCGGGTATAACATGCACGCGTATAAGTTTAATCGCGCGTGACTTTGGACAGAAATAAAATAAAAAAAAAAATAAAAAATAAAAAAAATTATGTAACCAGGTATAACATTATAAGGTAGGTACATATCATACCCCAGGCTTGCTATACGACTATACGACGACCGTATATCTACCTCATAGAAGACTGTGTCTAATGGCAAAGTTATTCGTCTTCATTATGTTAAAAACGCTAATATAAATGCATATGTGCGTCTCTAGTATTACTTAGGACGTAAAAAACAAAGAATCGCCAATCCTACGCAGTGAATTAATTCAGCTTGGGGGAAAAATCGATTAGAAATTTTCCACCTTAAAGTCACTGAATCACGCATACGCATCAGAAAACACCTCGACACCCTCCGTCTACGTCTCCTTCAAGTTTGCATTTGTTTTACCATTAATTATAATCTAACTAATTATATTATTCACTTATAATTATTATACCGCCTTCTATACTACCAGCTTCTTTTGGTCGCGTCATCTTCGTTAATTAATAGCTAGCTGCAGCATAGCTCACACCCACGTCCGTACCGTTGCAGCGATAATAAAAAGTCATAGCAAACAGATCGATTTTAGATCATCTCGTTTCTATTGCATATAAGTGGGTATACAATTGTTTTTCATTTTTTCTATTGCATATAAGGTATATAGATGAAAAATTATCATTGAATATAATTCAGGTGCAAATATCCAATGGATTTTTATACCAATTTTTACCTCTGGGATCATTTTCTACATTTTCAGACGTCGACAATGTCACAGGGGAAAACTTTTTCGATGCATTAGACAACGGGGTGGTGGTTTGCCGTCTGGCTAGAGTTATTCAGGAAAAAGCGAGGTCTGCCATCGATTCCGGTAGAGTAAAAGGGGTGCGTTTTTAAATCTCTATTTAAAATATATGTATATACTTGTTAACTTTATAAATATATGTATGAATAACCGCAGCAGCAGACCAATTATGATGTAAAATCCCAGTAAGTTTGAAAAGTGGGATACTGCAGAATTTATTCACGTTATATATGTATTTTCAAGTTCAATTACGCACATTTCCCTTTTAACGATCACTTTATGGGCTCTTCAATATTCATCATCATTTTATTTTTTTTTTATTTTTATTTTTTTTACATTTTTTCAACAGCCTTTACCATTGATAAGGGGACGTTGCTGGGACAATGCGGCAAGACGGAGTTTCTTTTCACGTGACAATATGGAAAATTTTATACAATTTTGTCGCCGTCTTGGAGTACACGAAAATTTACTTTTCGAAAGCGATGATCTCGGTACGAAATTCAGTACATAACATTTTTATCTCATGCAGTCTAGTTTTTTATCTTTATTTTTTTCCTCATTCTGTCTATCTGTAAAAGTATATACTTGTAAATCTCGTATTATATATAATATATATCGATGTAATAGTTCTTCACGGACAACCGCGGAACGTAGTTCTTTGCCTACTCGAAGTAGCCAGACTGGCTTCTCGTTATTCCCTCGAACCACCCGGGCTTGTTCAACTAGAACGAGAAATTGCAGCTGAACAAGAACGCGATCTCCACTGTCTATCGGACAGTGGTATATCTCACAGTAGTCTCGTCTCTTGGCAATTCCAGTCACCGTCTCCAGCCACATCCCCAAGACCACCGGTTGAAAGCATCAAACACAGCAGGTAAAGTGTAACAAAAAGTGATGAAAATGTTAAAGAACGTTGAAATTTTTTTTCATTTCATGTACTTTTTTATGTATATTTACAAACTTATCTGACCAGCATAATCCCGTTTCTTTACCCTCCTGATTTATGCGTTAGGGATGTAAAGAAAGGATCAAAGGGGCGAAATAGGTGGGTGCGTTGCTATGGCGGTTGCCAAGGGTTGGTCGTTACACCCATAGCGTGTGCAAATATATAATAAATCATCTGTTTAGTAGTTTAGATCCGTAAGTAGAAAACCTGTTACTGATGTTGGTATAGCGGAAATCAAATCGTAAAAAAAAAAAAAAAAAAACTGTATTTTAGGGGTGGTTTTTAACACCCGGGATTCATAACTCCGTTCATAATGAAATAAGAGCGCACATTGGAGCAGAAGAGAAATTCGGAATTTTTAACATTCGGAACTCTCAAAATTTGGATAACATAATCGACGCCCGATACGAATAACAGCACATTTCAGATTCCGGGTGAAAAAGAGCACGTTTCAAATTCCGGGTGGAAAAGAGCACGTTTCAAATTCCGAGTGAAAAAGAGTATGTTTCAGATTCCGGATGGAAAAGAACACGTTTCAGATTGAGAATGAAAAATAGCACGTTTCAGATTCACTCGAAAACTAGCACAATTCAGGTGAAGCGAATATTACTCATTAGTAAGTGTCAGGTAGGTTTATTATGAAATTGGAAATGCACAATTATGCACAAAAACTCGATTCAATTTTATCATTGAATGATTAATTCAATCTTATAATAAACCTACCTGACACTTGCTAATAAGTAATATTCGGTTCAACCTAAATTGTGCTAGTTTTCGAGTGAATCTGAAACGTGCTATTTTTCATTCTCAATCTGAAACGTGTTCTTTTCCACCCGGAATCTGAAACATGCTCTTTTTCACCCGGAATATGAAACGTGTTCTTTTCCACCCGGAATATGAAATGTGCTCTTTTCCACCCGGAATTTGAAACATGCTCTTTTCCACCCGGAATCTGAAATGTGCTGTTATTCGTATCGGGCGTCGAATTATGCAAACTGCAGTTCATCCGATTCATATATTTTTATCACAATTTCAATCATCCATATATACGCGATCGAGGGAAATGACGCTATTTACTCCCCCCTGCAGGCAATAGTTAAAAGATTACTAGCCACTATGCTCGTTTTTTTTTTCTATTCGTTTTTTACTTTTTTTTTTTTGTGTCTTTCCATCCGCTCTGATCACCCAGAGGTTGCAGGAGGGTTGTGCGTTTCATTAACGATATTAAAGGGGCTTTCGATCCTCATGTATATAGTATAGTATATCAGGGTGTTGCACAGGGCGCTGGTTCTCATTACAATATACCTATAGGGTTGTATGAATTATACGGTACTAAAAAGCGAGCTAATAATTAATCAATTATCAATAATTAAAAGCCATTTCTTTTGCTCTTCTTAATTATATTAGCTCGACTTCTGAGGTCGCTACGAAAGCAGCTAGATGGCTGGATCCTACCTCAGGACCACCCGTGTCTGACATGAGAAGATCCGTCAGTGATAATGGACCTACAGGAAGCGATGGGGTACCTAGTGATACTACAGAAGATGACTGGTCCAGGGGAAGTGCTGAGGATCCTGACGACGTTCCTTCGCCTTCGATTTCACCTTCACCAACCCCTGCTGAACCACCTGAACATTCTGGTCCTATTACAGAACTCGATCGAAAGGTTTGTAGATTACGATGTGTATAATTTGTTTTCAAAAATTTGTCTGTTTTTCGATTTTTTTTTTTTTTTTACAGGAATCAAGCGAAATATTTTTATCGTAGGATAAAAAAAGTTTTCATGGATGAAAAAAAAAAAGTAGATTTTTTTTTATACCTCGTGGAATTTTTTTTTTTTTCCACTTTATAAGTAAAAGTTTCTCAAATTTGAATCCTTTGTTTAATTAAACTGCATTATCTTGCGTGTAATATTCGACTATTTAACGCGAAAATTATTATCGTTTTCTAGGTGCGACGAGCAGCCGAAGCCGTCCAAAGACTGTGTCAATGTCCGTCCAGTAAGTGCTCTAAGTTAAAAGTTCGAAAAGTAGGTGAAGGACGATACCACATCGCAGGACGTAACGTTTTCATAAGGGTATGTGATAATCGTTTGATTTCAATGATTTTAAGAAATGCTGAATGAATATAGAACCGAAGTTTGTTAATTAAATGATGCAAAAAAAAAAAGAAACTAATATTCTATATACAAAATGCGTACACAGAAAGAAAGGTTGTCTTGATTAAAGATAATTTTGTGTTCCAAAAATGAAGACCGAAATTTTCTCGGATCAAATCAAAAATTTTCTCGAACCAAGAAAATTTTCTTGGTTCGAGAAAAATTTTGAATTGATCCGAGAAAATTTCGGTCTTCATTTTTGGACCGCAAAATTATCTTTAATCAAGAATAATTTTCGTGGCTCAAGTTAACTTTTTTTTCTGTGGATATATTAGGGTGCTTTTTTTGAAACGACTATTTTTTTTTTGCAACTCCCCATTGAAAATCTTGTTGTAGACGTCGAAAAGGGAATCCTGTCCAATTTTTAGCTCTTCATTCCAATTCCAGCACTCGCGCTTTTCTTTTTAAGTTTTCCCATGCTAAAAGCATGTAAACATTACGACTTTTTCTTTCGCCGCGCAAAACTCAGCCGCATTTCAATGGATTGTTCTCATCCAAGATTCATTTTACAGAGAATTTAGTGTTCTTCAAAAGTACCAATGGTAGTTTGGCTGTGGTTTCAACCGCCGCACTTGTGTGAGCCTCCAAAGTCAATTTTATGCATAATTCTTCTTTCTCGCTGTGGGCGAATAAACAGTTGGACTTGGAGAAAAAAACTTCGGAACAATTTTGTAGGAAATTTATTTCTCTACAAAAAAAAGTCCAGTACATAAAGTCTCTCAAACCAGTATTTCAAAAGATATAAGGACTTTGATTTTTTAAAATATAAAATTCCAACAAAATGTCAAGTTCAATATTTTCAAGTCAGTCAAACTATATCTTGGGCACTTTTGAAGAACACTAAATTCTCTGTAAAATGAGTCTTGGATGAGAACAATCCATTGAAATGACTAAAGAAAAAGTCGCAATGTTCACATGCTTTTAGCATGGAAAAACTTAAAACAAAAAGTGCGAGTACTAGAATCGGAATTAAAAGCTAAAAATTGGACAGGATTCCCCTTTCGACGTCTACAACAAGATTTTCAATGGGGAGTTGCAAAAAAAAAAAAAAAAAATATAGTCGATTCAAAAAAAAAAGCACCCTAGTATATATATTAATTTTATATACCAATTAATAATTTTGGGTATTATATTATTATATTATTATTAATCGGCGCAGCTTCTGAAAGGAAGACACATGATGGTCCGAGTAGGCGGCGGTTGGGATACATTGGAACATTTCTTGACGAGGCACGATCCCTGCCAGGTGAGGGTACTTAGTCGCGAAAGCACACCGCCGCCGCACAGCAACGGTATCACATCTGCTCCATATCTGCACATAAGGGCAAAGTATCGCAGCCCTCCACCAGAATCACTAGCTGGTCGCTAGCCTATTAAAGCAAAAAGCAATAAAAAAAAAACAAAAAAAAAACAAAAGCAAAAGCAAAAGCAGTAGAAAAGATAACAAAAAAAAAAAAAAAAAAAAAAACAGCACAGTGCCTGGAGTCTGTAGAATTACCTAAATACCTATATTATACAGCTATCTATACATAAAAAAAAAAAAGCAAAAAAAAAAACAAAAAAAAAAAAAAAACCAAACATAATAATGCTATATATTTTAACATCTATCACATCTCTCTATTCTCGTAACACTCTCTATACCTTTATATAATATATATATATATATTATTACATATTATATTTAATACTTCTAGAAACAAAAAAAAAAAAAAAAAAAAGTAACAGGTACTATAATATAAAACACCACCAGACTTTATATACTAAAATATCATTATCGCTAATAAGCTTTATAAGAGAGCTGAATGAAATGATATGAAATTTTCAAGAAATTTGGATGACAAAAAAAAATCATGAATTAATTTCGTAATATGATAATTGTATAAACGGGATATGAAGAGATTTTTTTCAAATACGATTATACTATTTTCAATTTCACAAAATTCATATACGAGAAATGGAAAAATAGTATAGAGTATTCGAAGTAGCTTATATATTATAATACGCACGATTCGTTCGTTTTTTTTTTTTTTTTTTTCTTTCTTTCTTTCTTTCTTATCATTTTCATTATAGGAAAGAAAAGAAAAAAAAAAAAAAAACGATACGATTCATTTTCGGAAGCTAAAATAAAGTTCTATATATTTGATACATAAAGGGATTGAAATTTTGAAATTTGAAAACTTTATACCTATATAATAAGGCTTGCGGTCACTGCTCTATTCTTTCTTTTTCTATATTGCATACACACATTAAATATTAAACTATAATCATTTCGATAATGCACTAATGATTATTATCATTATCATTATTATTATTATTATTCTTATCATTATAACACAATGCGTGGGGCTGCATATACAGCTTCAATTTGTTAAAAATATATAATATAATTCACAGGGTATTTAAATGGGCAAATTATTGCCTCACCGCACTATTTTATAAGCACCCTGCAATATATATATCACATTTTTTTTTTTTTTTCTTCCTTTTTCTTCTCAATTTCACAAAATTCTAGTGAACCTGCATAAAGTATTTATATATGATATACATATAATTATATAAATAATAAATAATCACGAGGCAAGAGGATCTTTTTCACCTTAAATATATATAATATAATATTTATATATCAGCATGCCAAATTATATTTATATCTATATCTAGGTATACATTATATATTTGTATTCTCTATCCATCTCTTACCCCACGCTGATATAATCTAATCATTAATTTCTTTCTTTTCAATTAAATGATATAAAAAAAAAACAAAAAAAAAACAAAAGATCAAATAATTAAAAAAGATTTGGCGTGGGATGAAGAAGATGACTACTATTTTCATTTTATTTTCATTTTACACACTGCTGTTGGTGAAGGTCTTGTAAATATATTTAAATGTATATTTAAACAGACGAAATCATCACACTTATATAATATGTTGTGCATATTATATAGGTATGCGTAATAAAATTATTAGAAGCTCAGAATCACATTATTGCCTCGGTCTACCCATATATAATATACGTTTTGTATTTTTATACAGATAATGATAAATAAATTAAATTAATTAAAAAAAAAAAAGAAAAAAAAAAAAAAATCTAGGACGTATTATACTACGTATAATGTATATTATGTAAGGACGATCATATAATAGCACGATATTATATATTATACCTAATATATCGGTATATAAATACCAGAATTATTTGACAATGTTAAATTTACAGAAATACAAGAGCACATCTATGTGCAGCAAAGGGATCATACCAAAGCAAAGAAATTCGAGACAAGTTATGTCGGCACGTTGATTATGTGAGAGGAATACACGTCGTTAATTTATATACACGTGTACTATATATCGTAAATATAAAATTAAGATTAATTATAATAATTATATGTACTACTGACGTATATCGATTATATAGTTACTTATTATAACACTATAATAATATAATAACTTATTAATTATACTATTAATTATTATTATCATTAATATATAATATTTATCAATTAATTAACAGATCTTTACATACATATATTATAATAACAATATAATACTCATACATATGCATTATTAATTATATTATATTAATACAATCATGACATCACGCGAGCCTATTATTATTATTATAACAATATTATAATATCAGCTAAATGAAGCGAGGAAATATATATATAAGTATTAAGTATAATTAATTTTTTTCCTCGAATTTTTTCATTGATATAGTTTATTAATTTTTTTAAAATTAGTAATTCCTATATTCTTGAAGTTTTGTTATTATTATTAAATATATTTGCCATAATATGATCTGTAAGATTATAATTATAATTATAATTATAATTATAATAATAGATATACACACATTAATTGTATATGTATTTAAATTGTAAGAGACAACACGCGCGCTTACTCAAATCCGGACGCCAATTCGTACAATTTATTAATCGTTCCTTCATTATCGTATAGTTTGATAGATTCTTTATTTAATGTAGTCGCTATAAGTAGTTCTGAAAACTATATATTCATTTATTCATTATATAATTATATAGACATAAAAGCGAGTTTAAAATTTGAATTAGAAAAAAAAAAAAAAAACTGTAGCTATACCTAAATTATATATAAAAAAAAAACAAAAAAAAAAAAAAAAATAGATAATGCTAGTGTTTAGATATTGGAATGACTATAGTTAATTAAAAGAATGAAAAATATTGTCGGAAATTAATGCTTGTAACTGAATTTGTATAGATTATAAACTTATGATTGTTGTAACTTTTTTTTTATATTTATGTTGTATAATAATTGTTTATATTAATTAATTCTCGTAGGAAAAGAAAGACAGAAAAAAGTAAGAAAAAAAAAAAAAAAAAAAAAAAATGCTACGTTTATATTGTTAATTTTGTTTGTTAAGCAATAAAATACTATATTTAATTGAAAATAAAATTCATTAATGATTTACATACGAAATTTTTTTAGACTTTTATTAGTAATACCTGTTTAGTTAAACCCTTCTGTTTAAAAGTATTATAATATTCGTTGAAATCAGTAAAAAAGGGAATTATTGAATGTATGTAGTGGGAATGTATACAATTCAGGGAATAAAAAAAATTTGAGACATTTTTTTTTTTTATCTAAATATCTAATATATTTCGATTATCATAATATAATATAATGTATATAAAGAGAGCATTTTAATTAGATCATTCGAATTGATCCTTATATGCAAAAAGATAAAAAAAAAGAAACAAAACTATTTGGCTTTAAAACGAATAGGTACGTTCCTCCGTTCACTGTTATAAAATTATAATTAGGTGATTTTAAGCCCACTTGTTCATTTGCAAAGTACTAATAAGTTATTTGTAATCATTTTTTTTTTTTTTTTAATAAGGAAGAAAACAGATTTAAAAAAAAAAACAGATTCATGTTTTTCTTTTCCTTTTTTTCTTTCTTTTTTTTTTTTTTTTTTTTTAAGTAAACGGAAGCCCTAAATCGCGAGAATATAATAAACTAATACGTAGGTATGTATAATAATACGATAAAATAAGTTTCGTCATATAAAACTGAATTGTAATGTGATTTGATTAGATTAGATTAGATTAAATTAGATTCAATTCAATTTCACTTCTTCTTGCTCTTTCCTAGCGTCAAAGTATGGTGTTGAGCCTGCTGCGCAATCTGTGACTTTCTTCTATTAAATTCCAAAATATCGTCTTCAAGTTTTTTGCGACTTTCTTCAAGCTTCTTTTTCTCCTCAGTGTGATCTTTCTTCAGTTTGTCAAACTTCACATGCAGCTGTAACAACAACAATTATTCAATTATTAATAAAAAAAAAACAACAAAAAATTAAAAATTAGGTAAATCTGAAGAAAAAATATCAAAACAATAATAAAATCTAATAATAATACTTCTTTCTCAGCATCCTTCAACTCTGCTTCCTTTTCCTTAACTCTAACGACGAACATCTGCCTCATTTCATCTTCTTTCTGTTGAAGTTCATGAAGATGAGTCGATCTCTTTGCCTCAAAAGTCTGCTGGAAACTTACAGGCTTATTCTCGCTGTCTACGTCGCTGAATCCCATCTGTAAAATACATGAAATTAAATAAATAAATTCAAGCCCAAATTCTAGCTCCTCGAAGAAAGTTGAAAGCCGATAAGTCACCTGTTCGAGTCTCTTTTTGCGATACAGTTCATAATGTCGGCAGTGAGTTTTCTCCCTCATATCTTCCATGTTTGTTCTAATAAGCATTTCACGAAGTTTAACAAAATCGCAGTGAGACTCGTTTTCGACTGTAAAAACAACACTTTTCTTTAAAACAAGAAAAAATCAATGAAAAACTTGGTTTTCTTATTCTAACAGATCCAGCAAGGTAATATCACCTTGCACAGTTCCCCACGGATACTGGCGAGACCTCATCATCTTGTTTCCAACTCTGACAAAATCTGTGCTACCAACAACAGCGAAAGGAACGTGTGCATTCATCGAGGTGTTCACATCAGTTACACTCTCATCATCGGTTGGAAATTGGTAGATATGTACTCCGTTGTTTTGTAATTCGGATATTATTTTACTCTGAAAAGATAGAAAATTAATCATCGGAATTCATTTTTGGCGCAGATCCTAAAGCCTCTTTACAACAAACCTTAAATTTTTGTAATTCAGTCTTCGATATTGTATCAGCCTTTGCAATTATTGGAATGATGTTGACCTTGGTATCAAGTTTCTTCATGCAGACCAGATCGATGGATTTCAGCCTGTGAAAAATTCGTCATTTAATGAATGAAACCCTCTTCTATGATAATTAATAGATAATATCATAACTAACTGACCCATGCCCAGTGGGGCAAATGAAGTATAGACAAACGTGAGTACGACTATCATGATAAGTAGATAATGATCGTTTGATTTTGAGTTCCTCCTGAAGATAAGCCTCGAATTGAGCATCGATGTAATCAACAACAGCTTTGAAGCTGTCTTCCTTGTTGATCTGATCCCCATATCCGACTGTATCAACTATCGTCAATTTTAGACGAACGTTGCTTTCCTGCAGCTCGTACGTATGAGCTTTTAGCTTTACCGAAGGCAAGCTGTGGGGACTTGGCGTAGATTCGAAACTCGTGTTGAAAAGTGAATCCATTAGGGTGGATTTACCCAGCCCAGTTTCTCCTGCGATTATAATGAAATTTATTTATTTTTTTTCGATTTTATAACACAAAAATATTTTTATTTGAAAATTTGTTCAAACGCTACTCACCGATGCATAGAATGTTGAATACGAATCCATTTTGCACTGATTTGTTGACCAGCTGATCGGGAAGACTGTCGAAACCTACGTGACCCGATAGTTTGAGGTTACGAAGCGAAGATTCGAGCTGAAATATTGAATTTATCATCTTGAATAATGACGAGTTTAAAAACACAGAGAGATTTTTGATGATATTTATTATACGGTAAAGGGATTTATTGTGACAAGCAGAAGCCCCGCTGTGTCAAATATTAGCGTTGTGAACCAACGCCCTTTATGTGTATACCGTTATATATTTGTCCGTATAATTGACATTCACGATATTTTATAACCGCGTTATATAGCCGTGATATTTAACGAACTTTTAAACTAGTGTATATAAAATCGTACACACACAATATACGATATAATAAAGTTTGATTTAAGCTTACCTTAGAACGCTCTACTTCTACAGCAGCCATTTTTAATGACAGTAGGGAGTCTCGGAATTATATTACTAGACTGCGTAAAGCATGCGCTGTACCGCTTTACGATTGGCTGAGATATTACGAGTATACACACACACACACACGTAGATGTGTGTGTATAACAATGAATCAAAGATTGTTGGTCGACTGTGTTCGTAGTATGAAAAAGGTGATAAACATAAATATGACGTAATTTAAGACTCTGTTTATTTTTCTTAAAATTCTAAACAAATATATATATACAGATATTATTATTATTATATTTATTTTAGTTCGATCTTAACATATATATATATATATATTTTTTTTTTTGCGCTATAATATCGTGCGCGAGGCGGTATAGGTAAGGGTCTGGTGATTTTTTGGTCTGTTCGGTTGGTAGGCTGCTCATAACAGTATCCACTTTCCAACATGGCAGATCAATTTGTGTTGTATTATCATGTGACGGTGAAAAACTCTTACTAACGAGGTTGAATTGTGCTTCGATATTTGTATATTCTCGTTTAAAAGTTAATTTATTAACCGTGAAACGATATGGCGGACGTTAAAAATCCACCATTTAGTGACATAAAAAGACCTGAGGAGGTTGTAGCGATGGCGATGAACGATAGCCTGAAATTTGCCGTGTTGATCGGTCTGATTGAGGTGGGACAGGTGTCTAATCGCGAGGTGGTCAACACCGTACTTCACTTGGTAAGTTATCGGATTTAAAACCGGCATATTATTATGTTTATTTTTTTATTTTTTTATTTTTATTTTTTATCATTTTAATATACCGTTGGTAAGTTAGGTAATTTATTTATGCATCTTGCGATGTGACGTTGTTTCAAGCTTGAAACGTTTCTTTACTATTTTATATTCGCAACTGTCAAAACTCGTTTTATCATATTATGAAAATTATGTAATGAAATTTTGACAGATGGAACGATAACGAAGAATTTTTAGTTCTTTCTTATCTCATAATAATATACGAGAGAATATGTACATTATATATATATATATAAGAAGGGATTATTCCTCACGGTTACACCCCCTTTTACTCATTTCTTCATAACAGTTTAAAGCCGATTAGATTTTCTCGACTTTGTATAGGTATAGCGAATCGCAATTTTCACCTGGTGATACGTGATTTTCTATATAACGTAAAGTTTAAGCTTGTTCTAGGCTCCTTTTTTTTTTTTTTTTTTTTTTTTTTATTATTTCGAGATCGTTTAGTGTTCTAAGAAATTTATCATATTTATCGTTTACGGAAATGTTTTACGTATTTAATATTCGTTATAATTGATTAAGGATTTATCCTTATGGATAACGTTCGAAAATCTTAGAATTAATAAGAATTAATTTAATAACAACAGAAGATACTAAGAGATATAAAGAAAAAGATAAAAGAATCTCTTAATAATCTCTTTCGTAACATTTAAATATAAAATGGATTGTGGAAGAAGTAAAAAATAACCGACATTCTATCGATGTGACTTAACTATTGTCAAACGTAATTATATGTATAGTCATTTCGTATAGCTACGGTTTAACACCGCAGTTAATAGAAACACGAGTACGTGTAATAATTCGCGTCACTAATGCCATAAGGTCGTAACCGCAAAAAAAAAAAAAAAAATTTGTATTTTTGGTGGCAAAATCTTTTTCATGCCATATAACATCGTTTGGGCATATCCGCAAAAAAAAATAATTTTTTGGCGCTTACGACCTTATGGCATTAGTGACGCGAATTATTACGTAGTTGATCGATTGTTATATTATAGAAATGAGTAGCCACGACGACGACTACCTACGACCATATTTTATTTTACCTATTGCACGCGTTTAATGAGTTCTATAAAATACACCTTGTATATACGTGTGCATACAAATCGTGTCACTAATGCCATAAGGTCGTAAGTGCCAAAAAAAAAAAAAAATTTCGTGTATTTGGTGGCAAAATCTTTTTCGTGCCATATAACATCGTTTGGGCATATCCGCAAAAAAAAAAAAAAATAATTTTTTCGCGCTTACGACATTAGTGACGCGAAATGTTTAATAATATCGCATCACTAATGCCATAAGGTCGTAAGCGTCAAAAAATTATTTTTTTTTTTTTTGCGGATATGCCCAAACGATGTTAGATGGCATGAAAAAGATTTTGCCACCAAAAAAAAAAAAATGATTTTTTTTTTTTTGGCACTTACGACCTTATGGCATTAGTGAGGCGATATAAAAAATAAGTTGTTGCTCATTATATTTTTTATTTTTGAATTTTTTGAACCTTTTTTTTTTTTTGCATTTTTATTATTATTATAAGTATACGTATCACGTATATGAGTATATGAATACATACGTACGTTATTTATACGTATAAAGCTGATCAAACACTATACCGCTTCGATGAGAGTTGATCTACTATCGAATTATACCTACTGTGTAAAAAAAAATGATTAAAAACTGTAACAGTTGATGTATCAAAGAAACGCGGTTTTTCTCGACGACAAAAGTTATACGTTTTAACAAGAATGAGAGAAGAAGAAGTGGTCGTGGTGGGAAGGGAGGCGTTCATATCTTGGGGTGCTTATTATATGGACTCGTTGTCGTCCCTTTCCTCTCCATATTTCTCTCTCTCTCTCTCTTTCCTTCTCTCAGGTACAGAATAACATACAGAAGTAAAGTAAAGTAAAGTAAAATGATGATACAGATATCTCTGTATCTTCTCTTCTCTTCTCTTCTCTCTCTTTATTGTTTTTTTACACTTTTTTTTTTTTTTTAATAAAGCGTTCTTTGATTAACCGATGAGTATTACGTGAGCGAAGAGAGAGGATCAGTACGTATAGAGTTAATTGATTTTCGCGACCCTTGCCCCAACGAGTATTTACACCCGTGTCAAACCGTCACAGAAATATATGTTTTTTATGTTTTGACTATTTTTTTTTTTTTTTTCTTGTATTACGGTTTTTATTTCAAAGAGGTAGTATGTAATATAATAGGTGAGCAAGAATAATCAAGATCAAGGGGTTCCTTTGTTTATAATGTATCGGTAACGTTTCTTCAACGTCACCGTTCGATCCGTTCCTCAGGGTAGTTCATACCTATACATAATACATGTAGGTATACGTATACTCCTGTTTGTTTTCTCGCTTCTTCTTCGCTTTGTTCATACTAACACTCGCTTTTACCCTTATGTATCCGTCAAGAGCCAACCAATTTGCACAATCTCATCACACATTTTACGATATTTTATACCAAATATTTTTACGCTTATTTTTTTTTTTTAAATCTTTTTTTTTTTTTTTTTTTTAGGGTGGTTCTTAATTTGATTATTTATAATATATATATCGCGTCACTAATGCCATAAGGTCGTAAGCGCCAAAATAAAAAATTTCGTGTTTTTGGTGGCAAAATCTTTTTCGTGCCATATAACATCGTTTGGGCATATCCGCAAAAAAAAATAATTTTTTGGCGCTTACGACCTTATGACATTAGTGACGCGATATATATATAAATTTAGTCAAAATCTAAAAACCTTCGAATTTTTTTTTTTATTCGAATAAAACACGATTATTGTGAAATTTCAAGGTTGATTCTTTTTTTCTTATTATTCATGCAGTACAGATCCAAAGAAAAAAAAAAAAAAAAAAAAAAAAAAAAAAAAACGTTCTGATCTCTAAATTTTGACAAATAAAATTTTGTAGTTAAAAATCTGTAAATTTTATACCACTGATATACCTACTACTATGGGTAAAAATGTGTGTATACTATGTCGAGAATATTAGATGATCTTTGAAACCACTGGGGGGGTCTTATAGTAGGTACGTATAGGTATACTATATGAATTTCTATGGAAAATTGTCAAATCGAATAAAACACTGCACCCTTATTGTTGTTTAGAGGCACGGCTGTTTACGGAGGACAATATTTCCAATATTCTTACACGATCGCGAAAGTGACTTACTTATAGGTACAACATATATGTATATATTGTATACATATAATATCTGGATATATACACACGTGGGTATATTTTCTCCAGAAAATTCTTATACATATTATGGTAGTATATGTAATATATGAGAAATACCTATATACACATATATTTATACGGTATATTTTTGGTCTTCTTCTTCTTCTTCTTCTTCTACTTTCGCTTTTATTTTATTCGACCAATATTATAGAATATATATGTACCTATAGCAGTAAGTATATAAAGAAAAGCTAAGGAAATATCCTCTTACTATATATACACGCGTTGACCTGTATGTATTAGATTACGTTACGTGACGATAGATTAAGTTGTGTAACGGGTGTTATGATATTAACGTAAAACAAAAAAAGAAACAAAAAAAAAAAAAAAAAAAAAAAAAAAAAACAGGAAAATTGTACAGGATTTTTGTTACATATTTCGCACATACATGTATATGTAATAAAAAAAAAATATATATAAATATTTATGTTTGAAAATGAATTTTGACTTTTTATTTCGTATTTTGTATTTTTTGTAATCGGTATATATGATTTCGTTTTTATTATTATTATTATTATTATTATGTTCTGCACAAGTTTTGCGTTTATTATTTTTTAACATATATAGGTATACTGATAAATTGGTAAAAATAAAACCGAAGAAAACAAAAAAAAATAAAAAAAATAAAAATAAAAATAAAAATAAAATAAAACACGAATCGAATGCTTCGCGAACTACTTTTTTTTTTTTTTTTTTTTTTACGAGGTATATGCAAAAATAAGGAAAATAAAGAAGGTTAACGAGAACGTATTGTTTATCTGAAACTTTTCGTATCGTTGTACATAAATATTAAATATATATAAGGATATACGTTGAAAGTCCAGAGAACTGGAATTTAGAATAATAATAAAATTGAATAAAAATTTTTTTTTATAGAATAAAAATGAAATTTTGTGTTGATGTAGAGCTGAATTATATATACTATATACCTAATATACAACGAAAGTTATAAATATTCTATTAAAGTTGGAAATAAACCAACCGCAATTAATTGCTGTTGTTCTTGTTCTTATTCTTCTTATTTTTCTTCTTTCTTCTCTTGTTGACGTTTATGTACCCAAAATAATAATGTTAATAATTAATAAGGATTTAATTAACCCGCAAAGTTATCGTGTTCACTGGGTGTGATATTATTTTAACACAAATATTAGTGTAGTGAATGAGGGAAATTAGTTAGTACTCTGAAATTCTCTCGGTTTGTAATTCATTTATTATTCAGAAAATTAAAACTACTATACTATATATATTATTTGTACATAGGTATATACCTTAATATACCATTATTATACTTAAACGATAAAATATATATCGAAGAATAAATAAAATTTTACTTATTTCGTTGTAGTACCTATATTATATTATCATTCTCTGCATAAAAAAAAAAAAAAAAAAGTAAATGTATACCACGAATAATACCTAATTTAAAATATATATATAATATATAAAGAAAATAAAGAAAAATTAGAAATTATAACAGTTTTATTTATTTTTTTATATCGTATTTTTCAACACATGTCGAAAAAGAATTTTATTATATAATATATATATATATATAGGGATGTATATGGTGCAGCGACGTTCGATATTTTACTATTTTATTATCGTCATCTCAGTTGAAAAATCCGCCAGTAGGTACATATAAGATAAGCGTTGTTACGTTATCAGAGTCTCCTGCTTAATCATCGTAATCTTATCTGGTATAACATCGTGCGGCATGAACATTATAGGTATGTATTCGGGTACTTGTATTATATATTATAGTACCTAGGCGGTTCAGAAATCTCTCGTTTAAAGTAATAATGCTTACCAGAGGTAAAAGGAAAAAAAAAAAAAAAAAAAAACCAAAAAATCAAAAATACATCGCGAATCAGGGAAATATCATGTGGAAAGGGTGATATCAACAACCGATTACCCAGCGTCATATTTCCGATTAAGAAAAATTGAAAAAAGAAAATAGGAAAAAAGAAAAAAAAAAAAAAAAAAAAAAAATGAAATGAGTTCGAAGGAAAGTTATCATTTTTTTTCGGTTTTTTTTTTTTACACCTATTGATGTATTTTGTTAAATTCCGGATTTCAATATACTATAATTCCGAATTTGTTTGAGAGGATTTCGAATTTTCAAAAACGTTGAAGTTTAGAACACATTCAGAATTCCAAAAGGTCGGAATGCAGATAGCTCTAAACTTCGAAAGTCCAGACACTGACGTAAGCCCGAAAATCCGTAAATTTCGGTCTATTCTTCAGGATGTGAAGACAAAAAAATAGTTAATTCTAATCGATATACCCTCTCTACGGAAACCCATTTTATCTACTTGAATCGATAACTTCAATGTCGTAGATAATTGATAAGATTTTGAAACCTTTTTTTTTTTTCCGAAAATACGATTAATTTGACCATTAATTGGTTTCGATATGATCAATACAGTCCGAGTTATTAAACACTGAATGAATACATACGTGAAATTCAAGTTTCGGAAATTTGGCCTTTCGGATGTTTAGCTTTCGGAATTTTGTACCTACGGTGTTCTTCGTTTCAAAATTTATGAAATCGGTTGTGTAGTCTTACGAAGAAATATCTTTTCGACAAATTGTGAGTCGGTAATATTCAAATTCTGAATTTTCATTGTTCGAGATTTTTAAAACACGGAACTTCAACTCGCCTCCAAAAAAAGTATTTCGAAAGGCAGAACAAAAGTTGTCTATTTTTTCTCTAAAAAAAAAAAAAAAAAAAAAAAAAAAATGAAATTTCACCAACACAGATAAGGAACAAATTTTCATGTCTTAAACGCGAGCGTTAAGGTATATATAAAGTTACAATTAGCTATCTATTGTAATACTAATAACGATCCTAATTATATAAATTTCTATAGTCAATCGTTTTGACCTTGTAATAATTTAAACCCTAAAGCGGAAATTATTACTTTAATACATATTTTAATTATTATGCTCTATATACGCGGCGATCATATACGCGTAGTACAACATACGTGCGATTATATGAATAATATTGATAAAACAATAAAATTTTTAAACGGATTATACACTGTAAATTACGTATATGTATGTAATGTATATAAGGTGTGTGGAAATGCTTTGAAATAATAAAAAATGAAAAAAAAAAAAAAAAAAAAACAAGAACAAAATAAAGAAAAAATTTCAGAGAAAGAATAATTTTTTCGTATACTATGTAACATATTTCGTTCGACAGGTGTTATTTTTTTCTCTTCTCTCTTTTCCTTTTTTTTTTTTTTTCTTTTTTCAACACCTCGCGGCAGCGTTTTATGTTAGTATTGATAAGTTAAACAACAGTGGGGTGAAAAAATAATAATAATAATAATAATAATAATAAAATAAAGAAAGTCGTAAGGAAAGTTGATAAGAATAAATTAATAACATAAATTTTTTATTATATTTACGGAGTAATAAATTTTCCTTTTATTTATTTATTTTTTTTCTTATATATTTTCCTATATATATATTATATATATATATATAAGGTAAACTTTGCTGCCTTTGCTATTATTATTATTATTATTGTTTTATGTAGGAAAGGTATACTATAGTCTTATCGTTAGCTTAAGCTAAAGAATATCCTAAATCGAAGAACCCTTAAGCCTTTGCTCGCGTTTTCGTGCGACCGCACGCTCGCTCGCACGCTCGTTCGTTCCCTTCTCTTTCTCTTACGCCTATCTCTCCCCTACTTTAAGGCAAACCCTTATTCTCAAGGGATGTCGGGTTGCCTGCCGCCTTGGCTACGCCTAGTATACACCCCTGGCTTGCTACTGCAGCCTGGGCTTAATAAAGTTCGCGCGTAGCTGTTTGACGGGCTGCGGACTCAAGCGCCCCTTGAGAATCGTTGTTTTATCATTTTATATCCATTATGGGAAGAAAATGATAATAAAAATAATAATAATAAGGAATAAGAATAAGAATAAGTATGTAGTAGAAAAAGAATCGGAAACAGAAAAATATTTTCTACTCTATTTATTTATAAAATTCAATAATCTGACCCATTTCAGTCTTATATACACGCAGACAACTTATTAATATGCTACTGATATTATCATTTTTTTTCTTCTTATCAAATTTCAATTTTTTCGTATCTTTTTTTTTATTTCATTAACAGAAGAATAACAAATAATAATAATAATAATAATAATAATTGACCTGTGATCTATATCGTATTTTTCTTTTCTTTTGCTTTTTGTTTCTTTCTTTTTTTTTTTTTTATATACGAGAATGAATAATTCCAAAAATTGACATAAATTAAAATAAAAATGTCAACTAAGATAAGATAAAAAAAAAAAAATATGTATAATTTTTCGTGACAATATAATACAAACTTTAACGCTCTTGATGCTTCTATATACTGCTGTTCTATAGGTATACAGCTATACAGTTTCCGATACCATGCCTCTTTAACCAGGGGTTGAAATCTTTTTAATAAAAATTATAACCGTAATTACTGTAATTAAATTTCGGAACTTTGCCCGCCGCATATTGCTGTTCCGAGTAAGGGCGTCCGTTTATGTTCGTATATATACTACGTCTTTATAAATACCTATAGGTATACCTCTCTATGAACGATCTTTATAGATATATATAACTACTTTCTGCTATTAAGTTTCCCCGGCCACCGCAAAATCGATAAGGTGCTGATATTGCGTCGGGATTTTTTATCGTCTAATTTCTGTTTTTTTTTTTTTTTTTTTTTTTTTCTTTTTTTTTTTCAAAATATTTATTTTATTCTTCTTTTCTTCGTTTTTTATAACTAATTTCACCAATTTCATCATATCATACACATACGTCTTCGTGATAATTTTATGATTTATTCTGGTACAAAAAATGAAAAAAAAAAAATAGAAAATCGATTTTTTTTTGTAAAAAATTGAATTGTAAATTGTAAATTGAATGAAGTAAAAAATTAATGAAATCACGAAGAAAATTGATCCTGTACTACAGTATGTGCAGTAAAATGCTCGCTGCCTATATTACGGTCTGTGAATTGAAAAGGAGGAAAAATAAAAAATCAAAAGGCCAATCACTCCATGCACGCGGGTGATTTGATCAAAGCAAATGCACATACGTATATATATATATATATATATATATATATATATCTACTGGTTCTGGTACTGCTCCAGTAAAATGTACATGTCGTATAATAATGCCGCAGTGGCACAAAGGTCTAGAGCTGCAAATACAAGTACAACTCTCCAAACGCTATATAGGTATTGATCCTAGGCTATTATTACAGTGTTATCAACCTACATATATATATTTTTATATATATAAGGTATATAAGGTATAGGATACAATCGTGTAATACAGATACACCCACGTGTGGTATGAAATTGTACCGTAATTATCATTACGAACTAATGATAAAAATTAAAAACATATAAAAATTGGCGATGCATATTGATAAGGCTAGCCTGACGTTCCATCAGGCCCTGGTGAGGTTTAACTCAGGCGTGTATTACTAAGTAACGCCTGATGAGTTCGCTGGTCAGGATTGCCTGGATCATCCCTTAATAAAGTGCGCGTGATCAGCCCCTGGTCAGGCAATGATCAGGCGCTACTTACTAATACAGACTGATCAGTTGATTCTATAGAACGCAGCGTTACATTCTCAATCGGGGCCTTATCAGGCTGTCAGTAAGCCTGTGCAGGGCCTGATCTACGCCTGACGTCAATTTATTACTCGGGGAGTACTGAGCTTCCGGCTTTCTCACAGTCGGAAGTGTTGCTATAGATTCTTGGTTTACTTGTTGGGTTCAATTATTATGCAATAAATAATAATTTCAGTTTTATATTATTTTTCAAAATATAAAAATCTCAGGCTGTACTATAGCGATATATATTTTCATATTATGTAGGTATACGTATATATTATACGATTCGCAATCATTTCGGATATATATACCTACCTACTATATCTTGTAATAAATTGACGGATGCATCCCGCGGTGCACGGAGAAAATTTTATAGGAGAGATTCCCATACTACGTATAGTTGCGGTGGGATATACTTGCAATATGGCGATCGTCCCTATACTGTATACCAAACGTCACCACGAATATAGGAATGTCTTTCTTATTTTCATGGAAAATTAAGTACAAGTATCGGAACCATCGCCATATTACAAGTATGTCCCACCGCAACTATACGTAGTATGGGAATCTCTCCTATAAAATTTTCTCCGTGTGATCTCGGCGGGACTTTAAATATATATATATGTACACAGAAAGAAAGGTTAACTTGATTCAAGAGAATTTTGCGGTCCAAAAATGAAGACCGAAATTTTCTCGGATCAAATCAAAAATTTTTTCGAACCAAGAAAATTGGGACAATTTTCTTGGTTCGAGAAAATTTTTGATTTGATCCGAGAAAATTTCGGTCTTCATTTTTGGACCGCAAAATTCTCTTGAATCAAGTGAACCTTTCTTTCTGTGTAATATGTAGTACATGGTACATGTAGATACATATACTATATGTATAGTTATATATATTATCCGATCGTACCCTGCGGTTCTTTTATTTCTTTCTTCGACCTTTTCGATCCTTTGGGGATCCTATTCAAAACCCCTTTTATGCTAAAGAAACGCCGTCTGTCTAACCCTAAGTTCTCGAAATGGGAAATCGCATTTTTTTTTTCTTTCATACATCTATATAAGTATATTATATAAAATCGCGATTACAAATGTAGATAAAAAAATAAAAAAAAAAAAAAAAATAATAATTATCGAACATCAGTGTAGATGAATGATATATTTTTATTCCTCAATATTAAATTAGATGAGAATTTGTTAAAATTCTTTGAAAAATGAAAAAGAAGGAAAAAAAAATAATCTTCATCTTTTTTCAATAGATAGATAATTTTTTTCTTTTTCGGATTTCTTCGCTTTCTCCTCCTATACGTATAGGTACGAATCCTTTTCACACATGTCAATTTTTTTTTTCTTCTCTCTCTCTCTCTCTCGAGATCGTGAAGCCGCATGAGAAAATACATGAAGGGTGTATATAGTAGCTCGCGAAAGAAGGAAGGCTGGATCAAGGGCGAAAAAGCATTGATGCAAGAAAGGTTACGCCCTTACGACTATACACACACATATACATATATATATATATATATATATATGTGTATATATAGTATATTTATACTGATACCAGAGTCGAAAATCTAGATCCTAGCACACGCTAAGCGAGTTGAATTTATCCTTTATCATGCAAACGCGGTTTATATATCGATTCCTTAAAGCGAATAGGTATAAAAGTCATAGCTATAAGGTAGAATTTAGAATTGAGGATCAAGGACGCGAGAACCCTTTATAAAGAAAGAGAATTCGATGCGATCTGCTCATTGCAAATATCACAATAATTAATGCAAAAATTTATTTTTTCGATAATAATAAGAAAAAAAAAAAAAAAAAAAAAAAAAAATCGGAGTAATTTGGAACATCCCAAAAAAATATGTTTTTTTCTTTTTTGTTTTCCTCGATTATTAAATTTTACCCTGGTCTCCCCTATATGTTATTCGAGTATACTCGATCGTTTTACTATACAATAACGAATAACTCCACGATTCACCCCAGTCTGTACGTATATATATATATTATATATGTATTATTTTGGTAATTAATCCCCTAGCATTAGCAGCGAATTTCTATAATTAAATCAGTAGTCGGTGTACAGGCGATTACGAAATGATAAGTGAGGTATAGGTCGATAACCACGTGGGGTGACTCGTTACATCACATACTATACCTATATATATATATTAGTTATAGTATACTTATATATACATATTTCTGTATACATCGCGAGGGTATGTATATAGGTATGTGCTTTGTCGTCTGTGTATAATATTATGATATCCATATATATATATAAGGGAAGGAAGAAGACGAATTTCCGGTGTTGGAAAAAAAGGGAAATGTGAAATGTGAAATGTGAAATGGAAAGAATGGTTGTAGTAACAGGAGTTGTAGTAATAATAATGTTCGCAGGATATATATATATATAAGTTTGTGTGTCACTGGACCCGGACGCACCGTTATTTCTTTCAGTTTTTTTTTTTTTTTTATATTTCGTTTGAAATGTACGTAACTTCCGTTTTCATCCCCCAGAGTGTACATATATACAGTTTTTTCATTCTCCAAACGCAAAGCACAGCGTTTTTTTTTTTTTGCGCAATAAGAAAATTGGATTTTTCTTCTTCTTCTAAAAATCTAAATCAATGAATGAATATAATATATGACGAATAAATGAACATAAATAACGAGAATTTAAAATTCTGCAGTTATCCAAGAAAATTAGTCGAGAATAAAATCCGGACAGTACACAGTGCGTATTAGTTCATACAGGAAATGAAAGGACAATGCAAAAACAAAAAAAGAAAAAAACGAAAAAAAAAAAAAAAAAAAAAAAACTAGGTAAAAAAGCGACAATATAATATCCCATTCGGGATATATTCTCATACTAAAACCAGGAAAAAGTGTAATAATAATAATAATAATGATAATAATAATAAACTTCTGGGTTAGTCAGTGGCACGCGGGTAGATGTAAAGTCTAACTCTAAACGGGTGTGTAAAATGTAATCAACTCTAATTAACTTAGGGGGTGGAATTTGATGCAAGTTTTTTTTTTTTTTTTTTTTTCTCTTTTTTCTCTTTTCTTTCTTTCTTTCTTTTTTATATCACAGTGTCTCTCATCTTCACGTCATGTGCTAATAATAATAATAATGATATCCGTATAGGTACACTAAACGTAATGGATTCTGATCCGGACGAGTTGGACAATTCTAGAAACAGCCAATCGGCGCTCTGGATTAAAAAAATCCAGAGCGCCGATTGGCTGTTTCTAGAATTGTCCAACTCGTCCGGATCAGAATCCATTACGTTTAGTGTACATTGTACATACCGACACCCGATACGAATAACAGCACATTTCAGATTCCGGGTGAAAAAGAGCACGTTTCAAATTCCGGGTGGAAAAGAGCACATTTCAGATTCCGAGTGAAAAAGAGCATGTTTCAGATTCTGGATGGAAAAGAACACGTTTCAGATTCAGAATGAAAAATAGCACGTTTCAGATTCACTCGAAAACTAGCACAATTCAGGTTGAACCGAATATTACTTATTAGCAAGTGTCAGGTAGGTTTATTATAAGATTGAATTAATCATTCAATGATAAAATTGAATCGAATTTTTGTGCATAATCGTGCATTTCCAATTTCATAATAAACCTACCTGACACTTACTAATGAGTAATATTCGCTTCACCTGAATTGTGCTAGTTTTCGAGTGAATCTGAAACGTGCTATTTTTCATTCTCAATCTGAAACGTGTTCTTTTCCAACCGGAATCTGAAACATGCTCTTTTTCACTCGGAATCTGAAACGTGTTCTTTTTCACCCGGAATCTGAAATGTGCTCTTTTCCACCCGGAATTTGGAACGTGCTCTTTTTCACCTGGAATCTGAAATGTGCTGTTATTCGTATCGGGCATCGATACGTGATAATTAATAAAAAAAAAAGAGAAAAAAGAAAAAGTAAAAATTCTTCTCATTACGAGTATAATTAACGGGAGGCGTAGCTTTGTTTTTTTTTCTTCGCGAGACGGTTTCCGCACCTGCTCAGGTGATCTCTTACACTCCTGTACGATATAAGGGTTGCTTGGCTATAACTGGGTCGCACGTGAGGGTCGCGTGGTTCGTCGGGCAGCCACCTACTCTACCCTACCCTACCCTACCTACCTACCTACCTACTCTCACAGCTTCCACAACTCGATGTTTCCCCAACCGCTATATATACCACTAGCTCGCCGTTCATACTGTAGCCAGTAGTAGTAGTAGGTGCTTAGTCAGACGCCTGCCGACCTAATGCTGGTCATTACTGTTAGTCGCGAACGCGCTGGGGTCAGGGTACTAGAAGGAAATGGACATTCTCGTGCGGTTCTCGACCCTCGATGCGTTGCTTTATGTCTTATAATTAGCCATTCTTTCCAAATTATCTTTTTTTTTCTTTTCGTTGTTGTTTTTTTTAGTTTATTAATTTCTCTGTCTTATTAACACGAGTGTTTAAAAGGTATAATACATGAAATTCTATGAGAAAACGATTTTCTCCTCTTCTTTCCTTTTATTTATTTATTTATTTATTTATTTTTATTATTATCCTCTACTTTTCGTTTCGTTTCGTTTCGTTTCGTTTCGTTTCGTTTAGTTCCTTTTATTTTATTTTCTTTTTCCTTTCAATCTTCGGGTATATGAATAGAAGCGTGGAATAGTATACTCGTGTCCATATAATATACGATAGGAAATACATATTGCTTGCGTCCTGTATGAATAGGAGTGGATTCAGGGTGCAGGGTGATAGACCGTTAATTCATATCTCGGTAGTTATATAGATATAGGACTAATATATCATATATGCAGATACTATATATAACCTATGTATACCCGATTCTCCACACTCTCCACACTTTACAGTACTGTATATGGTATGCACATATATATATATATATGTATATATATAGAGTCGTTTGAGAGATGGTCTATAGGTATGTACGTAGGTATACTACCGTCGATTCGATTTCAATAAATCATAGAGCCACGCTCACCTACACGTATATATATACTATATATGCTCTCTATGCGCAATAGCTCTTGGTTTAGTTAAATTTGATTACATTTCAGATACATGCACGCAAAAAGAAAGGTTGACTTGATTCAAGATAATTTTGCGCTCCAAAAATGAAGATCGAAATTTTCTCGTATCAAATCAAAATTTTTCTCGAAGCCAAGAAAATTTGGAAAACATACATGGATATTTGGAAAATTTTCTTGGCTTCGAGAAAAATTTTTATTTGATCCGAGAAAATTTCGGTCTTCATTTTTCGACCACAAAATTATCTTGAATCAAGAATAATTTTCTTGGCTCCTCAAGTTGACCTTTTTTTCTGTGTATATCAAATACGAATTTTCTTTCGTGATATAGTTTTGATTTCGATGAACGATAAAAAAAAAAAAAAAAAAAAAAAAAAGATAGAAAATATTATATAAATTCATCAGATATTTTTCTTCTTTTTGATGAAAAATAAACGCGAGAGAAAGTCTGAACTTTTTTTTCTTCTTGAATTAGTATTATAAATCTTGCCTCTATATCCAAGGTAAACGAAATTCCGTTTTTTTTTTTTTCTTTTTTTCTTCTATATTCTTTCTTTTTATGTCGTGATTTTTGTCAACCATTTCAAAGGCTTAGTTTTTCTGAGTTAAGAGAGAAGAAGAAGAAGAAGAAGAAGAAGAAGAAAAAGAAGAAGAAGAAGAAGAAGAATAAGAATAAGAAGAAGAGAAAAAGGAGAAATGCTTTTCGGAGACTGTCGCATTTGCCCTTTAATACGAAAGAGCGTGATATTTAATGTCCTAGCTATTTTGATACGACACCATAGCGATTATATCTATATACGGGATTTTGTTTTATCGTAAATAATGAGCTTATGGGGGTTGGTGGAGTCGATTTTCCTTGCTATGTGAGGTTTTTTGCTTTCGAGGCTGCAGCGCAACCTTATCATTTACGCTTGGATCTGTACACCGATTTTTTACCGCCGTGGTATAGAAATACCTACTCGTGGTTATTTTATCTGCGTTGAAAAAAAAAGGGATAAAAAATAGCATATAAGAAATGAAGAGAGAGAGAGAGAGAAAAAAAAATATTATATTTATTATAAAAAGGAGATGAAAGAAAAGAACGCGTTTTTGTGTCTTACTCTACACACTTCGAACCAATGACCAAGAAAAACCCTTTCTGATCCGCGGTGTCCAGAAAAAGATGAAATCCTTACTCACTAAACTTTCTCGATTCCTCGCTCGCTCTTCACTCTTGGGACTCTCACCAGCTTTTATATATATCTTCGCAGCTTTCTCGTGGAAAAACATTTTTCTATTTATAGACGAAAAGCCTCCGGCTCTTATATACTCGGTTGACGTGTATATATATATATATATGTACGTATACGTATAAGGTACTACGTATATATATATATGGGGGATTTGCAATCGGTTTTAGGCGCCACGTCGCCGTGTTGGCGCCGGAACAAAATTGCTCGTAAAAGGTACGATCAAAACTGGCGGAACCTGCAACGGATGTTTCGACTCCGTTGAGACTACGTGTGTGTTTGTTGGATATTGTATCATTATTATTATTATTATTATTATTATTATTTTTTAGGAATTCTCTCTTTTTTTTTTTTTTACTCTGTATCTCTTCTCTCCCCCAATATGGATTACAATGTTCTGTTTTTTTTTTTTTTTTTTTTGTTACCTACACACCTGGTATCAGTTTCCGCCTCCAATTAGAGAAAAAAGGGGAAATGCTTAATTATCTGGATGTAAAATCCTGTAAATTTCAGTTCATCTGATTCGTTTTCAGGATACGGTAGATCCGAGAGCGTTGATATATGTATTCGTTGAAATGATGAAAAGTCATTTTTCGACGGTATACCTATAACCAGTGAACTTTCATCGTCTGCACTGCAGAGGTGATAAAAAGTAATTAGGTACACAGAAAGAAAGGTTAATAATTCTTAATACAAGACAATTTTGCGGTCCAAAAATGAAGACCGAAATTTTCTCGGATAAAATGAAAAAATTTTCTCGAGCCAAGAAAATTGTCCTAATTTTCCGAGAAAATTTCGGTCTTCATTTTTGGACCGCAAAATTATCTCTTGAATCAAGAATAATTTTCTAGGCTCTAAAATATATTATAAACTATTGAATTCCGTTTCCAATTAATATCTCCGATACATATTTACCATCGATATAATATACTGTTTATTGGTGTAACTTTAACCCCCTAGTCGATACCTAGGGTAAATGTCAGCGATGCTATATTTATCTAGAAACTGAGACCCAGACACCTGAGCGTCAAGGGTTGAAGGAGAGATTACGAGATAGAAAATATAAAGGGATGAGAGAAATTCGTATAGCAAAGTCTGAGTATCATATAGTAATATAGTATAATATGATCTCGGAAATTATTTCGTTTCTTTTTTTTTTTTGTTTTTTTTTTGTATAGGAAAGCTTTTTTTTTTTCCTTTCAAAAGCTTCGAATTTTATTTTATTTTCATATATTTTTTTTTTTTGTTTCGCAGTCTATGTATTACGCCTCTATATGGTACGTATATAACATTCTATTTCTCTCATCCAGTTCGTGGGGGCGTTCGTATACATCAAGGAAATGCCAGAGCCAAGAGCTGTGAACTTTTGTTAACGAACTTTAAGGTTTGGCTCACCACGAGCCTAATTTATCATCCTCCCTCCGCATATTGGAGGGACCCTCCACTCGACTCTAGTATATACGTATATATACCTTCACTCTCAGCGTTTGGCTTCCAAGTCGCGATCCTTTCCCGGGCACGAATAAAAAAGCAAAAAAATGAAAAAAAAAAAAAAAATGAAAAAAAAAAAAAAGTAAAAAAGAGAAGAGAAACTCAAATTATATTCTATAAAAAGAGATCTGGAAAGGTCCGAAATCAATTTATTTCACAACCAAAGTTCATTTCACATGAAAATATTTTTCTTTTTCAAAATCATGTGTCGTAAGGATTTTAGAGAGCACCGTTGGACCGATTCAGGTCATCTTGGATTCATTTTCTTCAGAAAACAAATCCTCATCATGTGAATGTAGGAATTTTAAAATAAAAAATTATGTCATAAGTTATGATCAATTTACCAAATTTGCAAAAATTATTATCACTCATTTCTTAAATAACTTGGCCAAAACGAAAAATTTTCAAAATTCCTACATTCACATGATGAGGATTTGTTGTCTGAAGAAAATGAATCCAAGATGACCTGAATCGGTCCAACGGTGCTCTGAAATCCTTACGACACATGATTTTGTAAAAGAAAAATATTTTGATGTGAAATGAACTTTGGTTATGAAATAAATTGATTTCGGACTATGATCATTTCTCGAAAAGTCGCTGTACTGGTCCCCTTAATACGCGTGTATAAAATTTAGACCGAGTTTATCATGCGAAATTTTGACCAAAATCGTTCGTCTCGCGTTTGTCTTAAAAATTATAACTGCGAAAAACATTCAAGTGCAAATAGTAGACAGAAATATTCAAGTCTAAACGCCGCGGGATCTAATTCGTTGTAGGAACTTTTCAACTGTAAACTTGGCCAGGTGGTACTTGGCTGAAGCGTGCGGGGGTGTAAATGTATATAAGTGTACATATATTCTTATGTATATATATATGTATATATCTATTTCATTCCACGGTTTCTGAGCTCGTGCAACACGGTACGTACCTACTACCTACAGCACAGTATGTTGAACTTTGCAAGCGGGAGGTTGGGTTTCGGAGGCAGCCGGTTTGTATGTATAGGGTAGTTGTTTCTCTTACCCTTATAGCCGCATACCTATACCTGTATATCTACCCAACCTAGGTGTAACCATCTTTGTCTAATTTTCTCGAAGAAATTCTCAAGTCTGACGAAGACACCTGCTGCTGCTTTTGCTGCTGCTGCTGCTGCAGCAGTATGCGAGCTAGGCTCTAGGATAAAGTTAAACGTTGGAACATCTGTACACCTCCTCAAGAGAAGAGAAGAGAAGAGAAGAGAAGAGAAGAGAAGAGTAGAGAATAAGCAGAGTTGAGCTCCAGCTGAGCTGAGCCGAGATGAGCTAAGCTCAGTTTACCCCTGAGGCAGTCGCTGTATATGTATAAGATAACATACGGTGAACAATATTGTAAGAAAATATTTATCGCACTGAGAGAGAGAGAGAGAGAGAGAGAAATTTTTATAACTAAAGTAAGAGAAAAATAAATGAAATGAAAAAATAAAAAATCTTTGGTATCACAAAAAGCTGAAGAATAGAATTGCTGGTGCGGAGCAAATTCGATCCCATTTTTTAATAATTGATCTCTCTGAGGCTTGAGTCAGTTTCATTTCGTACTCTGGGGCTGTGCAGCCGCGTATAGGTAGTCGCGGAGTATTATGAATATTGGATGTGAACAGAGAGAGAGAGAGAGAGAAATAAAGAAGGATGGAATTCTTCAGGCCTTTTGCCAAACGGGTAGATCCTACTAGTATATCGTGAAAGGCAAGGTAGAAAAAAAAAAAAAAAAAAATAGAAAATAAGTTTTAGTTCAATCGCGAAAACTGAACTGACAAGCTACGCCGGGGAGAATAATGTGGTGTGGGTGTGAAGATCGTCGTTGTCACGTTCGCTTCTCTTACATTAGTACATCTATACATACATATACTACATATATATATATATACACATAGAGTGAAATATGGAATCTCTGTAACGACAATATACAGCTAGCTAGTGGGGCGCGTCAAGGCATTGTGTCCTCGAGTGCGCGGGAGTCGCTTTCTCGGCACGAGCAGAAGAGCGGAGTCAAACCCTGCCATCCCCTAGTTCAGAAATCTTTATTCAAAGGGGAAGAATCGATGCTTGGGCTTAAAAAAATTCACCAATTGTCTCACTCTCTAAATTCGAATCAGTGGAAAGTCACTTATGGCAGTGATAAGTATACCAAAATCACTGACAATCAGTAACATTTTCAGTGATTGTCAGTAATTTTGGTATACTTAGAACTGCCATCAGTGACTTTCCACTGATTCGAATTTAGAGAGCATATACCTATCAATACCTAATATGGGTAACGATGTAAATAAAAAAACCGCGAATCGCAAATTTTTTTCCATATTTATTTCGCTCATACATATTTCTTCATACATTTGGAAAGCGATTTCCGGTCGATTTTTCAACCGGCTAGTTTATGTACGTAAAATTGAAATTTCACGGTCCCCCCCCACTATACCCCCCGATTCTGCGTTTATATACTTATTTTCACTTATTTATCCAGAACGTTACAGCTGTGATGTAATTTTGTTCGTCCGAGGTCAGTGGACCGTTAAGAGAAAGATCAATACTTGAAATTTTCGTTAGTCCGTTGTCGCCGGTCTTCTTCTCGCTTCTGCACCACCAGAACCAGAACCAGCACCAGCACCAGCACCAGCACCAGCACTAGCAGCAACCCTGAACGACCGCGACCGTGCGGGAGAAAAGTTTCATCTGGGTCGGGGAGAGAGTCGCTCGTTGATATACTATGGCATGGTGTTACACTGCGCTGTTGCAAGGGGTTGCCTAGATTCTAGAATCGCTCGAGCGCGATTATGCCCAAGAGCTTTTTTCGCTCCTTTTTTTCTTGCATTTTTTTTATCCCACCATGAAATTTCTATGTTAAAAAGATAAAAAGACGGGAAAATAATGGAGGGTTTTGATAGAGGCCTTAACATCTTATAGGACATCTTCGAAATTCTATATTTAAGAGCTTTTTTTTGATCTGATTTTGTTCTAATTTGAGGAAAATTTGAAAATATGTAACAATTCATGTAAAGAAAAGAAGATTTTGTGTGGATCTCCTGCAAGATGTTGGCTTCTTTTGGAACTCTCTTTTATTTTTTGTTACATATTTTTAAGTTTTTTTCAAGTTGGGATAAAAGCAGATAAAAAAAGCTCCGATCTGAAAAGAATAGAGAAAACTTTGACGGAGAAATCTTTCGCTCTTTTGTGAATTATGGTCGTGTCTTTGAGGTATGATTTTTTAAATTCAGATAAGGAATCACCGCAGCGCACGGTATATATAGTTATAAGATGACGACTTCGAAGGCAGCTTGATGCTGCGGTCTGTACAGACAAGAAGCTTGCGACGCGAAAGCGACCGCCACAATGGGGCAGGTAAAAATGTTCCGAACAGTCAAAATCCCGAATTCGTTTGAGACGATTTCTAATTTTCGTAAACGTTTGAGTTTAGAACACATTAAAATTCCGAAAGGTCGGAATGCAGAAAGCTCAAAACTCCGAAAGATCGAAGATCCGGAAATTCTGGTTTAGGTATTTCTCAGAATGTGAAATCAAAAAGTAGTTCATTATAATCAAAACCCTCTTTGTGAAAAGACATTTTATCTATACTTCAACCGATAATTTAGATGTCAAAAGTAATTGGTACGATTTTGAGACTTTTTTTTTTCCAAAAAGTAAATTCCAAGACGATTCATTTGACCACTTATTGGCTTCGATACATGATCAATGAAGTCAGAGTTTTTAAACACTACGTGAATTTCAAGTTTCGGCCTTTCGGATTTTCAGCTTTCGGAATTCTGAACCTCTGGTGCTCTTCGTTTCAAAGTTTTTTCAATGGCTACACTCAGAAAAAGGTCTTGTTGACACAACAAAAATTTGGTTATTACATGGACTATCAAATTTTTTGCTCAGTCATCCAAAAATTTCGTTGGGACAACCAATATTTTGTTGGGAAAACCAAATTTTGTTGGGACAGCCAAAATTTTGGCTATTCCAGCAAAATTTTTGGTTGACTGAACAAAAAATGTGATTGTCCATATAATGACTCAAATTTTGGTTGTGGCAACAAGAACTTTTTCTGAGTGTACCCTTTCTCAAAGCTGCGAATCGGTTGTATTGAAATTGGGAATTTTTACCGATCGGGACTTTAAAAAAATCCGCCCCGTCCCGTTCTGATCTCTTGCGCCTCTGGCCCCTGGCCCCTGGAGATGAGGTATACTATAGGATGAGAGAACGACGACGGGGTAGCAGCACAGACTACTTTCGTATATATATACGAACGTGGGTCGATACGGAACGTTCCGCTCCCTTCTGCACCCTGCGCCAGTGTGCCTAACGCTGCTGTCCCTAACCCCGTTTTCCCCTTTCATAACCCACCATCATCCCCTACCTGGCTGCTATATACGACATACCGTGAAGCTCTTCGTCAACACTAATAATTGAGGAGAGACACGCTGGACGCAACTACTATGATATGCAGCAGCAGCTGCAGGGTAGTTTTTTTTATTTTGATTAATACATTTTTTTTTCTTTGTTTCTTCCAACGAAATACAAAAATTAAATAATTATATCATTTCCAGACATTTTTCTGATCGATTACAATTTTAGAATATTTTCCAAATTTTCAATTTTCAATAATGTGATGTCAGCACATATTTGAAAATATCGTTTACTAAACAACTTTTTTTTTTCTTCAGATTTAGACATATTTTTTCAGGAATTTTCCATTTTCCAATAATTATCTGAAAAAAAAAGAAAAAAAAAAAAAAAGAAAAACACCGGTAAAAGAAGAAAAGTTTCATTTTCAACTGAAAAGCCTCTTCGTTTCTTTTCGTCCCTTTTCTTCCCGTGTAGGTAGTCAGCTCTTTGTTCTGCTTTTTTGTTTTGGAACTTGAACCCCGACCGAAAAAATATTCGGTCATTCTTCTGCAGGGTCGAAGGTCGCCCCTTCAAGTGTCACTCTCATACGCATCACGTGTGTGTATTAGTTCTACTTTTTTTGTTGTTGTCGCTTTCCCTTTCCCTTTCCCTTTCCCTTTTTTTTTTTCTTTTTTTTTTCGGGGTCCTTTCTGCCCTGTTTTCACTTATTTGCAACACTGTTTGTACACCAACTGCGTGTACAATTTGAGAGAGAGATTGGACTGTATCATCCTTCCCTAGTTTATCTCCAGTATCTCTCTCTTTCTCTCCCAGGAAGTTCTTGGAACGGGGTAAAGTGGGCTTCCGGGTTGTTTATTCACAGGCACCTTCCGCTCTTTGCTTTCCATAAAACCCATCCGCGGACCCACACGAGACAGCACGCGGATTACCAAAGAGGCTCTATAGATAGGAGGACCATATCTCTATATAGATATAGGTACACAAACTTTTCAAACTTCGCGAAGTAATATCAGCCCCCTCTTTGACCCACCTTCATCATCCCCCTTTACTCCTGAACTGAAGAATTATTATACTGCTACGGCAAGCAAATTTTGCGACCAAAAGTTTTATTACGAGGACCAGCTATACGTTCCTCCCAGCTCCTTCAGGGCGAAGTACCCACTTCTCAAATCACTGCAACCCCTTCACTAGGCTATACCTTGGCACGTAATATTCATACGTATGTAAAAATTCTATGTGTTTTGCTTTCTTTTTATTAACTTATTTATTTATTTATTTATTTATTTATTTATGGAGGTGCGAGGATTTCGCTCCTTTCTTTGATTCCTCAGGGACAGATTGCACAGGCATATATACATTTATATATATGGGTGAAATCCGAAGCATATGAAGGATCAGGAATATAACGATTTGATTTAGTTTCATAGCTCGTCGCGGAGGGCAAGAAATTTGGCAAACAGGTAATTCGTAATCTTTGCTCGTTTTCGGGGGGGGGGACCGACCCCGGATCTTCTCTTTCTCCTAGTAGGTACATATATGTACTATCTCGTAGGTTCTAGTTTTATATTGGATAGCAATATATTTGCAGGGGAATTGGTAACTGCTTCATAAATTTTCGATTTTTTGAGAGGTAGAGAATTTCTCCTATACCTATATACGAAAAAGATATAGAACCGAACACGTTGAAATTCAACTTCGATTATATAATATCGAGGCCAAGTGGATTTTCCACCATCTTTACTATATTATCTCTTTCTCTGTATATATATACTCGTACTGTAGATATATTCTATCCTGCGCACTATGTGATAAAAACTTTTTTTACTTCTCATTATTTTATTATTTTTTGTCAATTTTGCTGCACTCAGCGCAGTATGAGATCAAAAGTATAATAAATTATTAGATTTCGAAGGCCATATACGTATCGAATCGAATTTACAAATTACCTGAGGTTAACCTCGGGCTTACCATTTCCGTGGAATATGTATATACAAATACATATTATCGAGAAAATACGATTTTATATTCTTCTCTCTACGAGTCACGCGACGGTAGGTATATTTATACACGGCATATGTCCTATGTGCTCGTGAAATCGATGGGATCAATTCAATCCGATAATTAATCGTTTTCACTGGCTGATAAAACGGAGTTACATTTTCTGTCCCATTTAGAAATTCGATTCAACTATTTTATCCTTTCATTGAATTGATTTCTACACTCGAAATTCAAGAATGATATAGTGTATAGGTATACCTATAGGTACTTGATTCTATTCAATGTGCAATTCATTTGGTTTTCAGTAGGTACAGGTATACGCTATTCGAGTAATAAAAGGCGGAATGAGTCTGAATGTAATTAACATATCTTCAATGAGTGTAGGAAATTTTAGCTCCAATTAGTTCTTTTATAACAATTATAGGAAACCTGTAGTATATACCTATAGGAATTGGGTGCACGGAAAAAACAGTGCTGTCGAATTTACTCTGGAGCAGTAAATATAGGGACAGCATTTTTTTTGCAGTAGAAATTATCACAATTCCAGTATTGGGTACATTAGAGCAAGTGGCCTTAAATGTCTGTATGAGTGAATGTTACCACAATAATTGTGATAATTTCTACTGCAAAAAAAAAAAAAAAATGCTGTCCCTATATTTACTACTCCAGAGTAAATTCGACAGCACTGTTTTTTCCGTGTGGGAGTTTATTACTCGGTATAAAATTTTCTCATCAAATAGGTACCTATATCGATGAAACACGATTTCGTAATGAATTTCGCTGAAATAAGTCCAACAGTTATCGATAAAATTTCAAACTGCTACCCCTCCCGTATTTGATTTCTAAAATTGTGTTAAATTTGGTCAGAAAAGCTCGTCGACTCGAAAAATACGAAGCAAAAAAATGTCCTCCAAATCATATAACGATAACGGTTGCCGAGATACAATCAATAATTCTTTGAAAGGACATTTTATGAAATTTAGTACATTAAGTAAAATCGTTCTAATCGTTAGAAAGTTTGATTTTTCTTTTATGAAAGACTGAAATGAAACAGTTGGGGAAAATGAAAAGCCGTTTTATTAAACTACGTGTAATTGAATTTCACTCAACAAGATCAAAGACGTTTACAACAGAGAGAGATTGCAGGTATACATATGCAACGCGACACAACCTTTGACTTATACCTCAAACAGAGGTACATGGGGTAGTTGCATAGCGTTTGTCGCTGAATTTCTAGGTCTCAACAACTCATAGCGAAATTAATTACAGTTGATGATGGTTCGGAGAACGAGGAAAGCTAGTTCCATTGCATTGTACAGAAATTTAGATCTAGTAGCTACAAACCAACTCATGTCGCGCATTTCACTCTAAGTATATTGCAATTATAGGATTTTCGCCAAAATTGTAATATAGCTTTTGAATTCAATGTATCCATTAATATTATAATATGAGCCGCAGAGAAGTTTGAATTAGAAAATAAAAATAAAATTTGTAATGCTGCTCGCATATATTTGATCACGTTTCAAATATCGAAGTTTTATAAAATTTTCTTGGGTCAGAAGTTTCAACTTCATTAGTTCAAACTTCTTCAACCAACCATCATTCGCGACTATAATACGAAGAGATTTCTTACAGTAAAAATGATTTTTAAGTAAGTTAGTTTAGTTTTGATAATATTGACGTCGTTGTATACTTAAATAATATAAAAATTGATTAATATTTTAATATGAAACAGAGGTAGCAGGAGTTAGCATTACATCATGGTCATCATCAGCAAGTAATAAAGTTTAAGGAAATAAAGTATCAAGTTCTTTGTCACAGGTTACGTATAAATGATATCATTATCGTAATTCACTCTCCTCAATGTACTCTTCGAGATTTCAAGTACCTGCCCTGTGCATCTGTGTCTGTAATCTTAGATCTCGTTATCCGCGACGAGTGAACCTACCTACCTACCTACCTACCTACCAACCAAAGGGAATAAATTAAGGGAAGAGAGAAGAAGTTCCTTTCCGACAAGAGCTTTGCCCGCGTGCTTACAGCTATACAGCCTTCTTGCCAAGGGTTGGAGAGGATGAGTCAGTTCGTTCCAGACAGGAGCTAAAGAACAGGGAATAAAATATGATAAAAAAAAAAAAAAAAAAGACTAAAAAGGAAACGCGAACGCGGGGAAATATATATATAGAAAAATATGAAAATATAAATATAGAAAAATATATAAATAAAGAAACATAAGGGAGAGAAAAAAAAAAAAAAAAAAATTTAGGGGTGCGGGAGATCACTTTTTATCAATACGTACGATTGATCTTTGAGCTTATCTATATTGTAAAGATGCGTGCAGGTATATATAAAAAAAAAGAAGAGGCAATTTTTTACGCAGATGAAAGAAAAAAAGGGAGCAAAAATTTTTAAAATACGCGTATTATAATTGTGAATGTAATATCTATGCGTGCGGTGAATTGCTTGGGAATATTTGCTTCTAAATCGTGACAATTTATTCTTTCACTTCCGCGAGACTTTAACAGGCTCAACGCGTCCGCTTTGGAGTTACAGAGTAGAAAGAAGAAGAAGAAGAAGAGGAAGAGGAAGAGGATGAGGGAAAAGCGGTACGCAAAGTTGAGGAAACAGGCTTAGAGAATATAAATACAAATTTTGTCAAAGCCTACGTCTCTCTCGTTTTCTCTCTTTCTCTCTTTCTCTCTTTTGGCTCGTTTATAGTCATAGAACGGAAAAGTTAACCTAATTGAAAGCTGTTTTCTCTCGGGACTTACAAAACGTTCGTTAAATTTACCATCCGCTTAGCTTTTTTTTTTTTCAGATTTAAAAATTCAAGGCTAACGAAATATGAAGACAGCTTTTTAGACAATTTTCTTAATTTTATAAACCGGAAAGTACGACACTAAATAAATAAATAAATAAATAAATAAATAAATGAATGAATGAATAAACTAATTCCCATTACTCCCTCTCATACAATAAGGATATTTAATATTTTTTTACTTCATTTCGTGAAAAATTGGTGTTTCTTTGGCAAGACGAAAGAAGAAGAAGAAGAAGAAGAAGAAATTTGTCCGTGTAAAAGCCATACTTTTTCTTCGTGTATAGCGAAGTAAATCGTAAATTATACCTGTATATCCATACATAGGTATATATATATATATATATATGTGTGTAGAAACATGGGCCAGCGAAGGAAACTTTATAGAAACGGTAAAGTTCGATTTACCTTCGGAAAAAAAGAAGAAAGTGAAAAAAAAAAAAAAAAAAAAAAAAAAGAAGGAAAAGTTGTTCAGAAAACTTTTTCTCGAACCGTTTCCAATACTTTCTAAAGGGATAAATAGTTGCGTGTGTGTTTGTGTGTGAAAGAGAGAAAGAGAGAGAGAGAGAGAGAGGGGAGGACCAATACTTATGACTGTGAAATTGGTACACAAATTTTCCTTCCCCTAATTTCGAAATAGGGGATAAAAATCTCTGCTTTAAATTCTACCATTGCTAATGGTACTCCAATTTTGCGGCTCGGATGGATCTTCTCTTCTCTTCTCTTCTTTTCTCTTTTCTTCGTAGTTTTTTTTTTTTTTTTTGTTTTACTTTTTTTTACTTTTACTTTCATTCATATATATATATATTCATTCATTTTTATTTTTTATTTTCTTCTTCGAAAAACCAATATCTCTCTCTCTCTCTCTCTCTTTCTCTGTGGTATAATACGTCTGTATAGATGTAATATACATACGTAAGGAATACAGACTACCGTATCCTACCCCATTCAACACGGGTGACAATTACAAACTGAGAAGTACTCACGCCAACTTTTGATTACTTTATAAAAAGTACGAAAAGTGAAGAAGAAAAAGAAGAAGAAGAAGAAAAAAACTCAGTCACTCACTTCGCTGATGCGGAAAATCTTCAGTATATATAACCGTGATCTACATAGATATATATGCACGTACTATATTACGGATATTTTTATTCCTCGGTTGAGATTATTTTCTTTTTTTTTTTTTTTTTTTTTTTTTTTATTGTTTTTTGAATGAGCAAAGTCTGATTATCTTTTGCTGAAATATAAAGTTTAAAAGAAATGTGAAAACCTTTTTTATCGTTCTATTATATTATATCAGTATTCTCTTAGAATTTCGCGCGTATTTCTCAATTGGATGAAAACTTCCTTTTCATTTAATTGCGTCAATCTTTTGTCCGGGTTGATAAAGCCTTAGAAAATCTTATTCATTATCCTTCGAAAATGTTATTAGCTTTTTTTTTTTTTTCTAATTCCGAGACGAGAGAGAAGAAGGGCTTACCTCTTTTTCTTTCTCCTCCTCCTTTTTCTTCTTCTTCTTCTTCGTCTGCTTCTGCTTCTGCTTCGGCTTCTTATGCCCAGCAAATTCAAGATAAACCTAAAACAGGAAACTTGGGTCCCGGAAATGAGTTTTCACGTAATAAGGATCCAGTGTATAAACCCCGCAAAAGTTGGGGAACCCAACTACACACTCCTGCGGGAACTCTGCCGGAGTGGTTAATTTCGCGAGCTCATTGTCAGACCGTATACCGATTCGGAGATCAGATAGTCTGACGACTGTCGAGGGGTTTTCATACCGTTAAAACCCCCGAAACGGAACATCTCTATTACCTATAGGTAATATATAGAGATATATAATACCTATAACATATACATATTAGGATGCTTTTTTTGAAATGACTATTTTTGTTTTTTGCAACTCCGAATTGAAAATCTTGTTGTAGACGTCGAAAAGGGAATCCTGTCCAATTTTTAGCTCTTCATTCCAATTCCAGCACTCGTGCTTTTCTTTTTAAGTTTTCCCATGCCAAAAGCATGTAAACATTACGATTTTTCCTTTCACCGCGCAAAACTCAGCCGCATTTCAATGGATTGTTCTCATCCAAAATTCATTTTAAAGAGAATTTAGTGTTCTTCAAAAGTGCCTATGGTAGTTTCGCTGTGGTTTCAACCGCCGCACTTGTGTGAGCCTCCAAAGTCAATTTTATGCATAATTCTTCTTTCTTGCTGTGGGCGAATAAACCGTTGGACTTGGAGAAAAAAATTCGGAACAATTTTGTAGGAAATTTATTTCTCTACAAAAAAAAGTCCAGTACATAAAGTCTCTCAAACCAGTATTTCAAAAGATATAAGGACTTTGATTTTTTAAAATATAAAATTCCAACAAAATGTCAATTTCAATATTTTCAAGTCAGTCAAACTATATCTTGGGCACTTTTGAAGAATACTAAATTCTCTGTAAAATGAGTCTTGGATGAGAACAATCCATTGAAATGACTAAAGAAAAAGTCGCAATGTTCACATGCTTTTAGCATGGAAAAACTTAAAACGAAAAGCGCGAGTACTAGAATCGGAATTAAGAGCTAAAAATTGGACAGGATTCCCCTTTCGACGTCTACAACAAGATTTTCAATGGGGAGTTGCAAAAAAAAAAAATTAGTCGTTTCAAAAAAAGCACCCTAATACATATACACACAACACATTCCGTTTCATTTATTACCCTAATAATATATATGGGATATATATATATCCATCGATTGCTCCCAGCTGCAGCATCAAATATTACGAAGATATATAAGAAATATCGAAATATAGGTATACTACCTCGAATATTATACTTTATACGATCACTTCCCGTTCGAATGAGAAACGGAGTAAACTTCATAAAGTGGAAATTGCATCGTACGTGAAAAATCGGGGTCCAACATCCGGTAGTAAAAATTTGATTTATCGGCAGCCCGCGCTCCCTGCAGATCTTTCTAAAAATATATATTTTTTTCTTCTTCTTACATATTATTCCGCACTCGATTATCACATAGATTTTTTTTTTTACTACATATTCCGTTTATTTTTCTTCATATAATTGATCCAAAAATTGAATATAATTTAATTTCTATAACGCGGTAATAATGCGATCAGCTACAGATTTATTAAAGCTTAAGGGCGAGCTACGTGTCTTCGTATAGTATTTTCGAATTATGAATTTTGCCCCGTTTTATATAAAACGTTCTGAATTTGAAAAGGAGGCGTGATATACATTTCGTTACCTTTGTAGACCTTTGAACGTTACAATTTCGCCTTTTACATTTTAACTTCCATCTATTCCACATTTTACTCTTCATCCTTGCAGGCTTTTATCTTCTCTCCATGCGGACAGCTGTGCAGAGCTGGGTTACACCGTTTTCTGATTCACGAAATTAATTAGCCGAATTCCAGGGACGAATAACGGGCGCGAAATAACCCGATATTACATAATACAACCACCTACTCATGGGGGTAGGTGTATAGGTACGCAATAAACATTAAAAATTCCTGGGAATCGGTTCTATATTTCATCATTTCATTGGAAAATACAAAATAATAAGTAAATGATGAAAACGTACATACATAATTGAAATTTCTTCAGGTATTATCATTTTATACACATTCTTTGAATATAAAATACCTACCTTTCATCTTCTCGTCATCGCGTTCAGCCTTGATGTCGTTAATGAAACCGTATTAAATTACTCGAGCATACCTATAGGGTAAAGAAAGTCAAAATGAACCCATCGCTGATTGACAAAACGTCGAGTTTTATTTTTCATCGTAGAAACTTTGTGCCCGACAAAAGCTTGGAACTTCGCGACTTATTTTAGCTGATAGGACGACCGCGTGTAATGAATCACAAAAAAAAAAAAAAAGAAAAAGACCTTTTTAGAAAATTGAGGACAGAAAAAGTCGAGGAAGATCTTTCATTTTCATTTCAGAGCAGTGAAGCGTTATTACAAAATTTTTGATATTCGGTGTTCCATATTCACTCGGTTAACATAAAATTCTGAGATTTAAACGAAAAGCGTAAGATAAATAAGATGAAAAAATTGAATCGTGAATATTTAAGAGTCTTTTTTCCAACTTTTAAGCTACACTGTTTTTCACTTTATATAAGTTTCGTTCTTGTTGTATAATACTACAGAGTTTGAAAAATATCTGAAGTGACCATAATATCGGCTAGGTTAAATTTTAAGGATCAAGGCCACGAGAGCGGTTTTCTATGTACCTAGTTTTCTCTCTAAACCCTCGCCTAAACCTAATAGCTGAGTTCGCCCAACCTGACTTAAGCCCAACCCCTAACCAAGTCTTGATCGAAGAGCATGCTTTCGTCTTTCCATCCGGCAGTAAATCTTGTTTCACTATTTCCATCCCCGTTTCTGATCCGGGTAAGGTTCCATCAGCTTTCGAGGACGTGGTGCTGGTATATATGCATGTATGTATGTATGTATGTATGTATGTATGTAGGCTAGGTGGGTAGATAGGTACTACTAGTAAAGCTTTGGAATTTAAATTTCCCAATTTTAAGGGTGCCTCGTCATTTCGTTACCTTGATGCACGAAATGTAGGAAAAATTCTCATCGAAAGGGTATAAGAAAAATCGTCGCAATTTATAAAGGTTCGATATTCCCAACAGCTTAAGGCCCATCCCTAGTCGCTCACCTCTTTTTGGTCGAAATGTGTCACATTTCGATTATTATCCGAGCCCAGGCGTCAAAAACGCAAACAAAAAGCCAGCTTAGCGCAAATTCTATTTCAATTCCGAACACATACGTCCAAAAAAATGTTCGTTTCGTGCGAAAATTTAGTCTACAGATGGTTTTTACATTGTTCGCCGAGGAAATCGAATTCGAATAATTTTTTAACAATGTAAAAACCATCTGTAGACTAAATTTTCGCTCGAAACGAACATTTTTTTGGACCTATGTGTTCGAAATTGAAATAGAATTTGCGCTAAGTTGGCCTTTTTTGCGTTTTTGACGCCTGGGCTCGGATAATAATTGAAATGTGACACATTTCGACCAAAAGGAGGTGGGCGACTATAGGGATGGGCCTTAAATCGGTTTATTATAATGTCATAGCGATTGCGACGATATAGACGAAAATTTGAAGAGAGAGGAAGAGGGTTGAGGATCCAGTCGGTCAATTTCAGTTTAGAGACTATGACGCGCCTTAGCTACGTCTCGTAATGTCTAAATCTCGAGATCCCTCATTGGCTGACAAGTACGAAATAATTAGTGTGCTAATTTAATCAACGCAGACTAACCCCGTCTCGTTTGACAAGTTTATTACCAGAAGGGATCGGAATTACTTGATGCTAATTTAACTCCCATTTGTTCGACTATGATACAATCCTAGAATTCGGGTCGTTTTACTATAACGAAACCAACGTTCATCGTTTATACAATTATTAATATCTAATTGCGATAATTTTAATTATTCATTCGATTCAATCGACGCTGAAATTAATTACTTTCGCCAATCTTGGATGTCATTCTTTCGATTTCCATCAATTAATTAACGACCCACGCCTCACACCTGCAGCGTATAAATCATCGAATAATTAATCGAATTGAAAAGATAAACTCACGCCCGAGTAATTACAGGGAATGAAAGATATAAGTCTGTACTGACAGTTTTTGTAATTACCTAGGATAAGACAAACCCGTGGGCGTTGGATTTGTCAATAAAACACGATTAGGGTCGTCCTTATTTCAGATCTGAAAGAATTTTTATTTAACCAACCCCGCAAATCAGTTCTATGTGTGTATCGTGTAAAATTTATTGTGGGATGCACATTCAGAGAATGGTCTTGTTGACACAACCGAAATTTGGTTATTATATGCACAATCACATTTTTTGTTCAGTCAACCAAAAATTTCGTTCGGTTACCAAAATTTTGTTCGGAAGACCAAATTTTGTTGGTACAACCAAAATTTTGGCTATTCTAACAAAATTTTTGGTTGACCGAACAAAAAATGTAATTGTGCATATAATAACCCAAATTTTGGTTGTGTCAACAAGACCTTTTTCTGAGTGCAACGAACGTCGTTTTTGGTTGATCAGTTTTGTATCAGTGGAGTGACAACTGTTGCTGATATTGATTAATCACTTTATACGATCTCTTCATCTCCCGATATCTCGCTCACATTTTATTTCTCATTTTCCTTCATCGTTATTTCTTATCGTATAGGTACCTCTATACCAAAGTGTAACATCTGCCTCGTTCATATTGCCTCTTTTTTACCCTCTATATACGTTTATGGTGCTGAAGTTACAGATTAACAATGAAACTAACGTCTGGTGTTCGTAAAACCGGATAGAGAATTTCAAATCCTGATGAAACGAAAAAACAAAATAAAATAATGAAAAACATTCCGATTTTGAAAAACGAAATGCTCTGCATTCAATGATCGTGGATTGTTTTTGACGGTAGGTTTTACATGCCGGAAACTTTCTAGACGTAATTATAAAGTTTAGTTCAAAGTTCAAGCATGCCGCATATATATAGTGGGTAGGGTATATATAGGTATGGGTGTTCCGGAAACTGGAAAAAGCTCTCGCAGCATATCAGTTTATTCGTACCAAAACCAGTCTGTGAAATGTAGCTTTTTGCTTTCATTCAATAGCCAGACGGATCACTAAACTTTCAACGTATTTTTGCATCTCTGATAGCGCGTACGAAACCGCACACGGAATTTCCTCCATCGAGGTATTCATTCTATACATAGTATGCGTATCTATGCATTTTGTTCAAATAGCCAGCTAGCTGCCTATTTTTTTTTTTTTTTATTCTTCCCTCTCTGCAGTTCGCATGCGATGCAGTTTCATCCTTTTTTCTCGTTTTTTTTTTTATTTATTTAGTTTTTATTTTTATCTCTGTCGATTTCCGATTATATTCCCTTTTTTTTATTTTTTTTCTTTTCTTTTTTCACTCTCTTTGTTTCATTTCCTCTTATTTCCACCGTGCCGCGGTGTACAGTAGATATACTCGTGGGGCATAGCAGTGATTCAACCCCGGATAAGCAAAAAGGAAAAAAAGTACAGTCGTGATTTAGACGCCCACGAAATTCGGAGAAAAAAATAAAAAAATGAAAAAAGAAGAAGAAAAAAAAAAAACGATTAGGCCTTTTAGGTTCAAGATGTAATTGGCTACCTTTTCGAGGGGCAGATTTATCTCGCCGTGGAGGGCTTATAAAGGAAACACGTAAGAATTCACTAACGTGATTGGTGTTCGTTCTCGAGCACCATGCCGATGTTCTTCAAGATTGATGACCACCGAATTTGTAAGAGAGGATTAACTAACGATAAGAGAAAAGCTTTTTCGAATCACCTTATACCAACCATTAGATTTTACAAAGGTTTTTTTTTTTTTTTTTTTTTCACCTTATCGTTGCGAATTATTTTCAAATTTTAGACCCGGGTTCGAGTTCCGAATTTTTAAACTTCCGAACGGTCGAAATTTCGAACTCGTTTAAGACGATTCCGGGTTTTCGGAAACGTTGAAGTTCGGATAATGAAAACCCCTAAAGTTCAGACTCTCTAAGTCCCAAAAATCCGAAAATTTTGGTCCACTTCTCAGGATGTGAGAGACAAAAAATAGTTCATTCTAATGCAGACCCTTTTTACGGAAACCCATTTTATCTACGTCATGATGTCATGAATAATTGATAGAATTCTGAAATTTTTTTTCTGCGAATCGGTGATATTCAAATTTGAAAATTTTTGCCGTTTGAATTTCAATCAGTTCCATTGGTTGCGGAAAAAAAGTGTTTCTTTTTTTGTCTCACAAATTTTAATCTGTACCACGAAGTATTTCGTATTTTGGAAAATTCTGTCATATAATCAGAAAAACTCTGATGAAATATTAATGATAAAAGATTGAAAAAGACAAAAGTTTTTTTTTTTTGTTTAATCACAAATCGTGAAAACAATTAATAATTACTGAAAACAAAAAAACCTTGCCTCGTTTCATTTCATCCAGTTTTATTTTATTTCGAACTTTACATCGTGTTTCGAAAGAAGAATGGAACAAAAAAAATTTAACGAATGAAAAGAAGCGAAAAAAAAGAAATTCAGGTTCTCCCTTGAATTTTTGCTCCCAACCCTCCATAATTAGTTCACTCTGCGTGCTATTTAATAATCCAAGAATGAAAAATGAAAATCTTTCTACCTTTAAAATTCATGAAACGCGAGCGCCATTTAAATTCAACAAACGTCATACAATAATAAAATGAGATGAATTTCCTCCGGGCGATTTTTAAGCTATTATAAATAAATTTAATAACCGTATCGTAGGTATTCGTTTTGGTATGTATATTCATACCAAAATTGTTATTTATTTATCAATCAACTCATCATTCGTAAAAAAAAAATCAAAAAATCAAAAAATCTCAATTTTTCTCTATACGCGGAGACGTGTTTCATTTATGAATTTTACAACGTTAATGAAATTGGGAATAATAATTATACCTAAGGGTGATGAGGGAAACAATTCATCTGTACCAAGTAATTTCATTCATATAATAACTCTTTCTCTAATGTTACTTTAATAAGTTTTCTGGAGATATGACCGTCCGAAAATAATGATACCTATTATCATTATTTATGTACTATTTTATACATATATATTAGACTGTTTCAAATGAAATGAAGCAGTTTGGGGCAGATATAAGAAAGAATTTGCACCGAAGCAGGTGCAGAAATGATTTTTTTTTAGCTGGCGCCGAGCATTTTTCTTTTTTTCCATTGATTTAACATAGAAATTTTCCTAATTTTTTTCAATAGCGAATTTGATGATCGAAAATCATCTTCATTATTGGGCGACAATTTGAGAGAGATGTTGAATACCAGCTATAGATGTTATCGACGATCGTTGCATGGAAACAAACATTATAAGATCCATGTATTATTCTTTAATGTTGAGTATTTCATGGGAAAGAATGGCTACAATTTTGTTTGTTTCCATGCAACGATCGTCGATAACATCTATAGCTAGTATTCAACATCTCTCTCGAATGGTCGCCAAAGAATGAACATGATTTTCGATCATGAAATTCGATATTGAAAAAAAAAAAATTAGGGAAATTCCTATGTTAAATCAATGGAAAAAAGAAAAATGCTCGGCACCAGCTCAAAAAAAAAAAAAAAAAAAAATCAGTTCTGCACCTGCTTTGGTGCAAATTCTTTGCTATGTCTGCCCTGAACTGCTTCATCGGTGCAGGGAAGTTACTTGATGATTTCAGTTGCTTGTGTTTGTGTTTGTTAATTGAAGCGCAATAGGCGTAGGTATAATGGGCATAATAGCATAAGTATCTAGAATTTTGTTATCTAATTTTCTATACAATAGGTATATTCGGGGCATGTTTTGCCACTTAATTAACCGTATAAGAGAACTTGGGAAATCGGTATATAAGTGCCTAAAAGCAGAAAGCAAATAGAGGGAAGAATTGAGCTGAAGGGAAATGGGGGAATAAAAGCCTGTGTGTACTACCACGGTTCAACGATCAATGGAATGGAAACATGATAAAACAATAGCTAAATGATCGAAGACGTTATGCACAGGCATATAAACAAGATACATACACATTAGCCACGTTGTATAATATTCGATTCCAAAATTTTTTGGGACATCGTTGTTTAAAAATTTGTTAAAAAATAACAGGAAATTCAGAGAACCGAACTCGAATGAAATTTCACTCGTTTAATCAAGCTAAGCTTTTACAGGAAATTGCAAAAATCTTTTTTACACGAATTTACACTTTTTTTTTTTTTTTGAACACCCAATTTTGATTATTATTTATTTTTATCGCCGTATTCGGTCGAAAAATGAATTTTTCTAATTTCAATGCGAATCTTTACGTATTCTGGATTCTTTTCTCCTAATTAAAACCGATCGATAAAAGAATATGAAATTTAGATCAGGATTTCAGATCCAAATAATGGGATTAAAAAATTGCCAAGTCTCGTTTGCTTTCAACTTTCGATTCTGAACAAAAGAACCGTAGAATTTCGTAAGTTTCTCAATGACTGAATATTTTTGATAGATTTTTTCAAATTCTGAAATTCAAATTTCACATCCAAACGATGGACCAAAAAAAAAAAAAAAGGTCACACCTCGATGAACGAATTACATGGATGATGAAAATGAATAAAAAAATGACTTCGATAAATCCTGTTTTCACATATTTTGTCTTCTACTTTAAACCAAACAACCCCGTATATAGAACGGAGATATTTGCGTGTATAACACCCGTGATGCACCTCCATTACGCGTGGAGTACTCTAACCGAGGAGGAAAGTCCGATCATGCAGTAGTGCCATAAATTCTGAACCTGAATCCAGTGGCATTACATGTAACACGAGCCCTGGCGTTGGATAATTTGCTTTCTTGCTACATAGACGTAGCGTGGTTTGGGGGTCAGAGAAAGGGTTGCAGAATTACTACTGGTGCTCTGCAAAATTCGGGTGGTTAAAGGGGGACGAGCTAGAGAAGGGGGCAATTGATAGTCGAGTGAGCCAGGTCCGAGCCCCAGCTTTCGAATACGAGTTCTATATAGTCAGGGACGGGGACGGGGTTGAAATATGCCCGTAGAATTAACCCGGTAATTCAATGAAGGTAGGTAGGTAGGTAGGTATATAAATGCCAAATAATACTATTATTAGACTTATACTTATACGCTTTATGTGATACTAGGTATAGATATAGCTGCATCTTGTCGTTAGGTTCGTGTTAATTACTGGCTTACACGTGATACTCCATTCTCCATTCTCCGTTCTCCGTACTCATATATATACACCTACCTAAGGTATACACGTACCTACATACGTGGCTGGGTATAACTCTATGCGAAAAGCTTTTAGTCGAGCTTTAAACTAGGACAGATAAATGTAAAGAGTCAGAGAGGGGTTTGAAATTAACGAGTATAAATATATAAGTAGAGTAAAATAATTATTTTTTGTAACACATGCACGATTTTTGCGTTTTTTTTACCCATTAAGCGGGCCTAAAGTGACGGTTTTCAGACGAGCGGGCGTTTTCAGTTTTTATTTGCCCGCTAAATCGAGCAGCGGGCGTTTTTAATTTTTATTTGCCCGCTAAATAGAGCAGCGGGCGTTTTCAGTTTTTATTTGCCCGCTAAATCGAGCAGCGGGCGTTTTTGGTTTTTATTTGCCCGCTTATGCTCGAGTAGCGGGCAAATAAAAAGTGAAAACGCCCGCTACTCGAGCATAAGCGGGCAAATAAAAACTAAAAACGCCCGCTAAATTATTTTTCAATATTTTCATGAAAATTATCAACAATGATGAAAAAACGCGAAAATCGTGCTGTTACAAAAAATATGGTGTGCACCAGGGCTAAGTGGGCTTTTTGACCTTGTGTGGTTGCAGTACTCGTCTTCGGCTCGCAGACGCACTCGTCTTCGACTCGTGCTACCTCGCCTCTGACTCGTAATGCAAACTCCACACTCGGTCTAAAAAAGCCCACTTTACGCCCTTGGTACACAATATACTATACTTGCGTACACTCAGAAAAAAGTCTTGTTGACACAACCAAAATTTGGGTTATTATATTATGCACAATCACATTTTTTGTTCAGTCAACCAAAAATTTTGTTGGAATAGCTAAAATTTTGGTTGTCCAAACGAAATTTTTGGTTCACTGAACAAAAAATTTGATTGACTGAACAAAAAATGTTATTGTGCATATAATAAACAAATTTTGGTTGTTATTTTTCTGAATGTAAGTAGAGACTGAAATTTTTAGCAAACATAAAAATTTACGTATCAAATAAATCGATTGATAGAAAAAGAATTAAAAAAAAAAAAAAAGAAAAAATTCTAAAACAGAGGAATAATTTCGGATGGATTTCAGCCAGGTAGGTGCGTTTGACAGATCCGAGGATCGGCTTAACTTCTACCTAAATGAATTAATCATGCCCTGTTAAACCCGTGTTTTACTAATACCCTTGTTACCATCACCGCCTTGCCTTGCCTTGTCTCTGTTTATAATTATTATGGAAGAGGTGTTAACTCGCGGCTTCAGACTTTTACGAAAGGTAAGGTCTACTAATTCTCTTATCGTTTGTTACTTCGGTTATTACTTACTGGCTAAATATGCGATAATCTATATATTCAATATATACGAACACCGGCTACCCATGCAGAAATTTGACCAGTTTGCCTGACCACTGGCCAGAGCCAGTTGTGGATTTGCTGGCCAGAGCGAACTCGGCAAAGCCGAACCTGGTACTGGCCAGATACTACTGGCCAGAGCGAACTCGCCAAAACCTGACCTGGTACTGGCCAGATTTTTGAAAAAAAATCAAGCCTGGACAGGCACTCGGCAGTTTTGCGTTACATACCTGGCTGGTCACTAGCTAGAAAGACGGAAGACTGGACAGGGTCTGGCCAGCGCCCGTTTTTAATTTCTACACGGGTAAAGACTACTTTGGAAAATATTATTTCGAACGAAACAATGAGAATTAAATAAATTTACGAATGGATTGATATCAGATTGGGAATAATTGACTACACTCAGAAAAAGGTCTTGTTGACACAACCAAAATTTGGTTATTATATGCACAATCACATTTTTTGTTCAGTCAATAAAATTTTTTGTTCAGTAAACCAAAAATTCCGTTCGGATAACCAAAATTTTGTCGGGAAAACCAAATTTTGTTGGGACAACCAAAATTTTGGCTATTCCAACAAAATTTTTGGTTTACTGAACAAAAAATGTGATTGTGCATATAATAACCCAAATTTTGGTTGTGTCAACAAGACCTTTTTCTGAATGTATATAAACTGAGATTTTAGGTAATGGTTATAGAAATTATGTGAGATTTTGACCTGCACCCTAGTACGATCACTTTTTCTTCTTTTGTCGAATTAATCTGCGTAACGCACGAAGTATAAAAAATTTGGAATAATTCGAAATGATTATTTGAAAATTCGCGTAACCACACAGAAAAAAAGGTTCACTTGAGCCAAGAAAATTATTCTTGATTCAAGATAATTTTGCGGTCCAAAAATGAAGACCGAAATTTTCTCGGATCAAATCAAAATTTTTCTCGAACCAAGAAAATTTTCCAAATTTTCTTGGTTCGAGAAAATTTTTGATTTGATCCGAGAAAATTTCGGTCTTCATTTTTGGACTGCAAAATTGTCTTGAATCAAGTCAACCTTTCTTTCTGTGCAGGTGAGTCAATGGAGTATTTCTTTACATCGTAACGCAGTGATTTGAAGAAAGTTATTTCTACGGTGTTTATATACCCGCTCCATGACTCTAAAACGATGAGATTCGATTTTCCGAAATTTCGATAATGTTAAAAAGTGAATACCATCAGAAATATCCCCCGGAAAAAAAGAAATTTATATTATTCTTCTTCTTCGTTTCACATCGCCCTTTTTTTTTTTTTTTTTATCGTCTTTCTTATACCGTTGGACAAGTCCGGGACATTGGGTGATGGCTGAGGGCCAAATAATTCGACGTTAAAGTCAACGTCGTCCATTTCTCCTCTTGTAATCGTGCGAGGGTGAAATTTTTCGGTGCGGGTAAAAATCCCGAAGCTTGATGTTTACGTTGATTTATATCTAAAGCGAGGCTGCTGCTTTCTTCTCTCATCTCCTCTTTATGCGCCTATATAACTCTCCACGAAATCTCAAGAAGATATCGTAGGTACCTACTCGGATCCCTTTTTTTCGAATCTTCAACTTAAACTGGATTTTATTCATTCCATAACCGTTCTCCCGGTTTTAGGGGGCAAACTTTTTCCTATACAAATAAACGTACTTTAATCGAGGCTTTTCATCAAATAGAGAAGAAAAATAGATTCAATTTATCTTCTAGTTTTGTTTTTTTATATATAGAATAAAAGAAACAAAAAAAAAAAAAAAATCACACGAATGACTAAATTTATTCTTAAAGATTCTCGACTTTGATCAAAGTGTCGTTATTTATTTTTATACTTACTACACAGAAAAAAGGGTCAACTTAAGCCAAGAAAATTATTCTTGATTCAAGATAATTTTGCGGTCCAAAAATGAAGATCGAAATTTTCTCGGATCAAAGGACCCCGCACATTTCTTATGGGAACTGGCTTTCCGATGGATTTGGCTGAATTTTTCAGGTTTCGTAGTTCATGCAATGCTGATCAAAAGTTACCATTGCCACAACTTCCAAAAGTGAACCATTCCACCTTGGTAAGCGGTTGAGGTTTAAAATCGGTCCATTTGTACTCGCGTTTCCCCTGATCTGTGAATGAATAGCCCCTCGCTTTTACTGTTAGGTGATTTTTTAAGTATAGGTTTTTCGACTCATCACTTCGTACTTGAGCTATTTGATAGTCAGTTCCGGGTTAAAAGTTGGAAAGTACATCGAACGGAAATTTCTGCCTGCAAAATACCACCACTTTTGGGTTGGACTTGATACTACACGAAATGGAATTTAAACTTCAACCGCTTACCAAGGTCGAACGGTTCACTTTTGGAAGTTGTGGCAATGGTAACTTTTGATCAGCATCGCATGAACTACGAAACCTGAAAATTTCAGTAAAATTCATCGGAAAGCAAGTTCCCATAAGAAATGTGCGAGGTCCTTTGGAAAATTTTGTTGGCTCGAGTAAAATGTTGATTTGATCCGAGAAAATTTCGGTCTTCATTTTTGTACCGCAAAATTATCTTGAATCAAGTCAACCTTTCTTTCCGTGTATATCTGACGTTTTGTCATGAGGATCACAGACCTCAATTTCTGTGTCTAGTGTAAAACCTGACACTAGTACGATATACCGAGTTATACACCGTCTACGAGTACTCGGCCAAAGTTTGAGCAGCACTTAGGATAAGGAGGCGAATTTCGTCGCTAGCTAATGGCAAGAGGGTGACGTTGTGGGATTCCCTCAACCCCCTGTTGCCAATTCGCCATCCCTTCATCCCCCAACCCCCATTTCTCGTCCCGTTTCACTATAACGTTCACCTAAAGCGACGTCCTCACTCTCCATATAGCCAATGCATCCTGGAGGCTGACGAATCTTCGGATTAGTACAAATTACGAGCATTTGTTATACTCAGCTAAGATTAAGGGCCAGCATCCTCTCCTTCACCGTATCTACGTCTCTCCGCACGCTTTCTCCTGCGCAACTTTTACTCCGACCATTGTGCGGGTGGCTTAATTAATTATACCACGAAAATGTAGAAAAAATAACAGGGAGAAGAATTCATTTAAAAAGGATTGACACAAGGAGAGAAGAGAAAAAGAGAAAAAGATACTCGCTTTTTTTTTAATTAGCTAATTAATATATCACCCAAACTAATTATATAGGCAATATTGTATATAAATTGATAAAATTTATCAAAAAATTTTTCATTTCTGATGCAGATTGTCAGGTTTTAACGTACACAGATCTGCACCAGTGGTCACTATATGGTCAGCACAAAATCTGCTATATATTATATTCTGCGCGTATTATCGTTGTTATTGCTATCAGAGATCGTCACTCGGTTCAGTCCGAGCTCGCATATCGGTGTATATGTATATCTATTGAAAATCTATGCTATCATACCTACCTGCGCCGTGTAAGCTCCAATTAACTCTGCTAATGGACCCCGCCGTCGATATATCGAATTAGTGATCATTATTCCCATGTACACTCTGCCGCTGCAGCGCGGCGGTGCTAGAGCGAGAAATTATATTCCACGATTTTATATATAGATCGATCGAATGGATAAATAGAGAGAAAATTGTGTGTTTTACCTCATTTTTCATTTTATCCATTTTATCATATATATCATGCGATGGTGATTATACGATGCTGTATATCGTTCTTCCATTCGCTAATTGCCATTTGTGGTTCTTTTTTTATTTTATTTTCTTTTATTTTATTCACATTTTTTCGAGGGGTAAATCACGAGGCAGAAACACGTACACCACATCTCCCCCTACATTTTGATAACATTTCTTTCATTTTTCAAGATTTTTCAAGATTTTCCAAGATTTTCGGTCATTTCCGAACATCTCCCAGCACTTATCTCCCTTTATTTCTTAATATTTCCTAAACATCTCCTGCATTTTGTACACCAAATCGCCCCCGTGATTCACCCCTCGCATTTTTTGTTTTATTATACAAATTAATGCTTTTTGTCATTTTTTGCTTTAGGTACGCTTTTGACAAAGTTACGAATAACAGACGTTTTCAACAGCAATTTTTCATATTCGTTCAAATATTTCTCAGCGTATAGATATAAAAATGAACGAAAAATAGAAATAAAGAAAAATGAATGAAAGATAAAAATAAAAAGCAGCTTGACACATAGCTAGCCATAAAAATTAAACGACTCGGGAACACGACAGATTTTTTTTTTTTTTTTTTTTTTTTTAAATTATTATTTATGATTTCGCATACATATTCGCGAGCTTTTCTTCTTCTCTGAAATAATTATAATCATATACGCGATCATTGGTTTTAATAGATTAGTAAAATATTTGATTAATCTTGATGAATTAATATAAATAATATTAATTTTAATGTCCCATGAAAATAATTGATTTGAGAAAATTGAAATTGGCGACTGGATTTCGCGTCTTGTTATACCTGATGCCTATTCTCAACGAGTCTATTGGTTCTGAGTGAAGTTAATTAGTTAATGGATACGAACCTCACAATTGGATGGCTTCCATACAAATTACTAACCCGTTTCACTGGGTTCGTTGGTTGGTTGGTTGGCTGATTACGCGCGGGGACTACTACTCCGCATTATATACCGCTTCAAGCTTGTGCGCGCGCTAAAACTCTGATATATGTTCTACCTGCGCCTACCAATGCGAAATCTCTTAATTGCTGCAGTATTTTATTCCATTAAGTATTAAATCCCGACAATCATTATTTTTTTTTCTTTTTTTCTTTTTTTTTTTATCTTCAATTTATGAACACCGATCTGATGGGTTTTTGTTGAAAAATTACTTTTGATCAGTCCAACGAATTTTCATGATTTCGATCTTCGAGTATATAGACGAAAAATTGAGCGAAACGGAGATGAAAATCTGTCTGACGAACTCACCGAATTTGTCGTAAACGGTGGAACAAAATTTTGCATTCAAATGATGGAAATATAAAATTTCTATTTTGCTTCGAACATTTTTATGATGCATATTATTATTTTTTTCTTCAATTTTTCCTATCTATATACGTATTTTCTTTTTATCTATTCACGCGTTTCGTCATTATGCCCTGTTGAGTTCTTCTGATAAGGTTGTGCGACAAGGCCGAAGTATTTTTATAGTTTTATTTACACAGAAAGAAAGGGTAACTTGATTCAAGAAAATTTTGCGGTCCAAAAATGGAGACCGAAATTTTCTCGGATCAAATCAAAAATTTTCTCGAACCAAGAAAATTGTGCCAATTTTCTTGGTTCGAGAAAATTTTTGATTTGATCCGAGAAAATTTCGGTCTCCATTTTTGGACCGCAAAATTTTCTTGAATCAAGTTACCCTTTCTTTCTGTGTAGGATAAATAAAAAGGTATATAACGCATTACATATACCTACGTATAGGTATATTCTTTTTTCCAATTTTCCCTCTTTTCTATATAGTATACACGGTTTGTACGAGAATTGGAGATGTACAGTCGTTTGAATACTCCTTTTTTTTTTTTTAAATATTCATAAAACACGATTAAAAAAAAAAAAAAAAAAAAAAAAATACGATTTCATATACAGCTCTTCATCTCTTGATTGCTGTGCTGATTTTTCAAGTGAAAAGTACTTTTCGGTATTTTATCAACGATCATATTAAAAATTAAACAAGTCGCGATATCACATTCGATTTTCATTCATAACCGTGTATAGGTATTCCAAAATGGTATTCACCCATAGGTATATATATTTACCTATATATACCACAATTTACAGTGCTTCAGAACTTTTGTTTAAAGTGAATGTATAACAGGGTATAGAATTTCGTATAGGTAATATCTATATACCGTACATGTAATATACATATATGTATATATTATTATATACCTATATATATATACTTATACCTATAAAGCTGTTTCTGTCAAACCAAATCGCGATACATATTTACCCTGGTTATATTGATTTATGTATCTACACGATACGCACGATACATATGCGAGGTACTAGTCACTGTGCACAGATAAACATGGCTAACGTAAAATGCGGTTCCATATATGCACTGGTTTGATTTGCAGTTCTGTATAGCTCCGCACGGATTCGCATCGCGAATGTGTATATCTATTATGGGGATCCTTAATTTGGTCATATGTTCGAATTTCGATACTCTCAAGGGCCAGAATTTCTCCAAATATATCGCGTGTCTGATCGTATACATCGAGGTCGTATAAGCACTAAAAATACAATTTTGGTGACACAACGTCGTACAGGTTTCTTGTAGGTCATAATTCGCTATAAAAATTACGAAAACGCATTAATGATTCGAAAATAAGAATCTGAAAACCTGAAAGCAAAAATCGTATGTAAAACCTTCTATGCTTCCAGGTTCTTACAAAAAAAAAAAAAAAAAAAAAAAAAAAAAAAACGACCTGCTTGTAAGTACTTCGTTTTTTAAATTTATATTTACCTATTTTTTTCACATACGTATCTTAAGATGGACACGAATTTCTGCTTTCAATTATTGAATTAGTCATTTTTTAAGTTTTCTCCAAAATTTTTATGGTTTTACTTTTAAAAATGACAAAAAGTCTTATAGTGTCGCTAGTAATACGACCTTCTGGAATTTATAATTAACATGATTATTATTCGTTGACTTTAGTCCGAAAGATCATATTGTTTAATTTTTAATCCCAACGATTTTTTTTAAACATATTTTGAAGTTTTTTTCGGGTGAATAATATAGAGGCAAGAAACTATACGACCATTTACGACAAAAATCTGCTTTTTCTTTCTCCTCTGTATAACTGGACGAATTATTCGTCGGGCTTTAAAACCTATTTTCAAAGTCTTTGAGGAAACTGAAATTATGCTAGAATCGTGTCTCTCGACTCTCTGGGTAACGCTTGTTGAAAGATCTTCGTGGTTTGAGTTAACGGGGGAAAAGTCATGAATAAAAAAAAAAAAAAAAAAAAAAAAAAAAAGAGAGAGAAAAAAAAATGGTAAAAAAGTACGGCTCGTGTACACCGAAACCAGCATGGGGTGTATGAAAGGCTTTTGATTTCTTTCTACTGAAAGGCGTCCGCTTAATTGCGCTCTTGACATTTATAATTCATCTCAGCTATATATACTGCACCTGTACAAAGTTCAGTGTTCAGTTTTTAATACCTTTGCGGTACCTACTATCGTGTCGTGTATAAGTGCGCGAATCTCGTTCTTGACGAGTTTTTTCACACTGCACCTACACACACACACACACACACACGACTGCACTCATATAGTTAGCGAAAATAATGGAGCGTATAAAACGACGGAGGATTTAATTGGCCGGTAAAAAAAAAAAAAAGTTTAAAGAAATGAAAAAAGTAATGGAGAAGAAAACTAGAAAAAAAAAAAAAAAAAAAAATCAGGTTGAAAAATTCTGAAAATTTTTTTCAAGCGCAAACTTGAGATATAATATTGTTTTTGTAACACATGCACGATTTTTGCGTTTTTTTTACCCATTAAGCGGGCCTAAAGTGACGGTTTTCAGACGAGCGGGCGTTTTCAGTTTTTATTTGCCCGCTAAATCGAGCAGCGGGCGTTTTTAATTTTTATTTGCCCGCTAAATAGAGCAGCGGGCGTTTTCAGTTTTTATTTGCCCGCTAAATCGAGCAGCGGGCGTTTTTGGTTTTTATTTGCCCGCTTATGCTCGAGTAGCGGGCAAATAAAAAGTGAAAACGCCCGCTACTCGAGCATAAGCGGGCAAATAAAAACTAAAAACGCCCGCTAAATTATTTTTCAATATTTTCATGAAAATTATCAACAATGATGAAAAAACGCGAAAATCGTGCTGTTACAAAAAATATGGTGTGCACCAGGGCTAAGTGGGCTTTTTGACCTTGTGTGGTTGCAGTACTCGTCTTCGGCTCGCAGACGCACTCGTCTTCGACTCGTGCTACCTCGCCTCTGACTCGTACTGCAAACTCCACACTCGGTCTAAAAAAGCCCACTTTACGCCCTTGGTACACAATATACTATATATCGCGTCACTAATGCCATAAAGTCGTAAGCGCAAAAAAAAAATTTTCGTGTTTTTGGTGGCAAAATCTTTTTCGAAACATATAACATCGTTTGGGCATATCCGCAAAAAAAATAATTTTGTGACGCTTACGACCTTATGGCACCACAAAGCGTCACAAAATTATTTTTTTGGCGGATATGCCCAAACGATGTTATATGTTACGAAAAAGATTTTGCCACCAAAAACACGAAATTTTTTTTTTGCGCTTACGACCTTATGGCATTAGTGACGCGATATACGACTCGCCGATCCTATTGTATTATATCGCATATAAACCTTATTACGTATATTTTATTCATTATATGCCAAGTTCAAGCGATATTATCTATATTGTATAATAATCGACCCGTTTCTTATCGACTATCTCTGGCCTAGGTATACTCTACGCGCTTTAACAGAAGGAAAAATGAAATTAGACAAGTCAATTATCATTATTCGTATTTTCCCTCCCACTATACGAAACAAGAACACGTTGCTTTATGGCCTCAGGCTGTGTGATTCACGTTCTATTTCTATCTCGCTCTGTCGGAATGTATAGGGAATTTTATTCGCCCATTTATGGTACCACTGATATTTTAGCCGTGGCGGGAATTTCAAACAATTTCTATCTTATCTATTCCGGGGAGATTCTGGATCGCGAGATTGATACTCGCGTGTTTAAATTTGGATAAAAATGTGTTTGAATACGAAATATATTTGAGCCAAAATCATTCCGCGGTTATTATAATATCCGAGTTCTTGTAACTCGGGGATTCCCAGAGATAACTTTCTTCATTGACGCTCCCTCTGTTAGAAAAATACAGGCTTTATAATAATTATCGGTCAGGCGGGTAACTCCGAATCGCTGAATGGTACAGTAGCTTCCTTTGTACCACACCGTAGCGTCACGTCGCGTACGCGTCGGTTAGGGATGCTGGATTTCGTTCCTGAAATTTTCTTCTCTCTTTACGGAAGAACGATACAGATTCACTGAAATTCCGCTAGGTGGCACAGGAAGTAGAGAACACGAATTTCTGTTCTTGAATCGATACAGTGGGAATCCCCCAACGAACCGACCGCCAATCGATTCAGGGTCCAGAATTAGACCACGAGAGATGCTGCAACTATATTATCCGAGCGCGAGTATTTCGGCCGAAGATAAAAATCAAATTTACAATTAAAAAGAATTTTGTTTTTACACATTTTTTTTTTTCTAGAAAAAGAATGAGAAAACATGGAAATGCATTATATTTTTTTTCGTTTATTTTGTAATTTATGCTTCGGACGTGAGCAGGATTTATAATTCGTTGTTATATGATTCCCCTTCGAAATCCTGCGGCAGTTTCTGATTAATAACGAAAGGAAAAAGAAAAAAAAAAAAAAAAAAAAACGAAAGAAAATTAGATATAATTGGAGAGTGAAATTAAAATGTTCTTTTTCAAACATTTAAACGCGATGTGTGTGTGTGTGTGTTTTTTTTTTTTTTTTTTTCTTCAGTTTAGGTATTCAAGAATGATTGTTACATCTTATCGAGCTAAAAATCTCGTCTCTTTTTTTTTTTCTTAATATTATAACGTTATATATAGGTATGGGTGAGGGTTTTCATTATATATAAGCTTGTTGAAAATTCTGATGCGGTAGCCCTCGGCACGGACCCGGGACCTTATTAGTATTAGACTTTGCCCTAAATACCTGGCATTAATTTTATGGAAATATAAACAATTACTTGTCCGATAAGTCGGGTAGACCTAATTCAATTACTTCGAGTAGCGAAGCGCAACTTCTACCGCGCCCGCTTTTCGTTACGTACGTTTTAGGATTAGATTTCTCGTTTGGTATAGATAATGAAATTCATTTTAGCATAATACAGGGTTTCCTTTCCCTTCCCTTCCCATTTTTTCTTTTTTTTTTTTTTTCCATTTTCATTTTCCAACTCATCATTTAACTACGGGAATAATTCTGCCTTTTGTTATACATATATAATATGAAACCCCAATTTTTTTTTTTTTTTCTAACAGAAAAGAGCACACGTACTCATACAGATTATCAAAATGAGGAATATGAAAAGGGGAAAAAAAATAAAAAATTATCATCTACCTGTGCCTTCTACATATCTATATATCTATATATATTTTTTTTTATTTTATTTTTTTTCTCATTCAAATACAGCCTCTGACAACTCTAAAGTGTACACATGTTCTTACACACATTCACATAGCTCTTTGTGCGAAATACCCCCAGAATTCGTAGAACTGAAAATCAGATCATTGCTTTGTGTAGTACGTCACACAGACACAGACATATATTTATAATATATATATACACACCCATCCACTCCTCTCGCATTATTGTATATTAATTTATCGTACTTTCTGCTCTGCTTCGCGTTTCAGATTAATTTCAATATAATCAGGAACAATGTTAAATCCTATAGGTACCTATATTACAACGAGAACATAACGTGGCTATGACTAGACTGTACTACAATTAAAATTTTCAACACATTTTTACCTCGAATTTTACCTTCTTTAATTTCAGTATAAATATAGCCGAAAACTTTTTGGCACGAATTATTATACAGATTGTAACAAATATTTATATATAAAATAGGGAGATATAGATTAGCAGGAAATAGATAGACTAGGGTAGTCCACTTCGTGCGTGTATTCATTAAAAATTTAAAACAGGATCATAATTTTTTAATTTATCCTCAGTATACATGTAATTTACACTTCTGCCATTTTTTCTTTTTTTTTTTTTTTTTTTTTTTGACATCGTTGACTATTTTTCCAATTTTTTTCGTCGTTCTTTTCGTCAGATTTTTAAGGTGTGCATATTGGTACAGGGTAACACGGTGCTCTAACACATTGAACTATTTCCAAGGTACACACCTGGTCTTCAGAACACGGATTCGGATCGCAGGGCATTTCATTACTAAAACTTGATGCGAGGTTTATAAGGCCAACGAAAAACAAGATAATCGCGAAAAAACGCATATTGAAATTAATATGTAATTTAATCTGACGAGACTTACGGACTTTTCTGACGATCTCGACACCGTACCATTGCTTTTATACCATTATCCCCGGAGATGCGCTTATATTATAGGTAAATCCATCGATAAATAATTACACTGAGAAAAAAAAAAAAAACATTCTATACCTACGCATAATATTTGATCAGTCGTTGTTTATACACACGGAGACAAAGTATTTCACGAAACTTTACTCAACTGTTGAACAAATTTGGGACATAGAGACAAGTTGGTGATTTTTCAGATTTTTTTAGTAATCAGTGACATACTGGACGTTACAAAATACATGACAGTTTGGTAAACTTTAATAATAATACAGTAAAATTCTGAAGTTTTACCAAACTGTAATGTATTTTGTAACGTTCAGTACGTTACTGATTACTACAAAAATGTGAAAAATCACCAACTTGTCTCTATGTTCCAACTTTGTTCAACAATTCAGTAAAGTTTCGTGAAATACTTTTCTCCGTGCACGCCTCGATCTTTTAGATTCCATTAAAAATGATGAGAAAAAATAATTATTCATAACACATTTGTTGACCAGCATCAACCAATTGTAAAAATATCACCCAGACAGCATGAAGTATAGTCTAGGTTTGTTATCGTCAATCCAACATAATAAGGTATAATCGTATATAGTTTCTTATTTGTGTAACAAATATTTATATACAAAAATAGGAAAATATATATTATCACTTATCAGGATTATCAGGATTATCAGGGAGTCCACTTCGTGTAGGTACATTGATTATTTAATTATTTATTCAAATTTAAAACAGGATAATTAATTTCTAATTAATCCTTAACTATAGTATACACGTAATTTTGCACTTTTGCAATTTTTTTTTTCTTTTCCATATCGTTGATGATCATTTTTCCAATTTTTTTTTCGTCATTCTTTTCGTCAGATTTTCACGATGTGCAACTTGGTATGCGGTGACACGGTGCTCTTACACATTGAACTGTTTTTAAGTAACACCTTTGGCGTCTACGACACGGATTCGGATGGCATGATCTTGATCCACTGACAGTTGATGCAAGAGTTATCAAGCCGACGAATAACAAGATAATTGCAAAAAAACGCATCTTGCAAAATATTTTATTTGATGTACTGTTAATCAGGTAGAAATTTCTGTCTTTATAACAGACTACGGACGTTTCTGAAGATCTCGACACCATCATATTGCTTTTATACCATATCCTCATGCACCGAAATATATACATCGATGAATAATTATAGCCAGGAAAAAATATTTTATACGCATATATACGTTGTTTATGTCCAAAATGTCTAAAAATAGGATTGAAATTTCAGTGAAAATGACCAGAAAATAAAAAATAATTATTCATAACGAATTGTTGACCAAAGTAGTATATCGACCAATCCATATTCAATGATAAAAAAAAAAAATCATCCTGCACACAGGATGAAAAGTGGTCAAGGTTTATTATCGTCAATCCAACAACAAGATATATATAATCGACTCGTTTCTTATTTCTGTATCAATTATTTAATAATAAATTCATAATAATGGTACATAGTAAAATTGATTCAGGTATTGTGTGATTATTATATTGACGAGTCATCCGATATTCTCCAGGTCTTGAATCGCTCTTCTCTTTTTAGTTTCCATTAGTTTTTTTTTCACATTTTTCGTAGCTCACTCTCAGATATCGACAATAATTTATTCCTCTCGTAAATATTTATCCATTTATTTATTTACCCATTTATTTTGGTAGTCATATCTTTGCACGTTGGTATAGGATAGCATGGAGTTGTGAAACATTGAACTTCTTGCAAGTAACATTCCTGGTTTTTGGGACACGTATCTGGACGACAAGACGGTGGTACATCCGTAGTTCTATTTCTGCACGTTGGTATATCATAGCATGGAGTTGTGAAACATTGAACTTGTTGCAAGTAACACTCCTGGTTTTCGGGACACGTATCTGGACGACAAGACGGTATTCTAGCCCTACTTGAAGCGAGGACTACCAAGCCGATGAAAAGCACAAGAAATGCGAGAAAACGCATATTGAAATTGCGAATTGAGATCCTATATGCGACGTTGAACAAATTTCAGACTCTTCTGATGATCCCTGTGCGGCGTTTACCTTAGTTTATATACCTGAAGGTGAACGCGTTTATTTATATAGACAAATAGATTAGAAAGGAGGAAGCATAACCGAGGAATCCCCGACGTCAATTAGTTAGTACGTGATGTTTATTAATTTTTAATTAATACACTCGTTTCTAGCTATTGATAATACGAATACCTATATCTTTCGAAGTTTATCTACCCAAATGTATGTACGTAGGTATGAAATTTTGTTGTTAAAATTTATAAATTTAACGACGTCGAGGACGTGATAATATTCAATTAGAAGTAAAAGAAAAACAGCAGTATACCCAGTATAGTAGTAGTTATCAGCTCAGTTATAGAAATAATATCACGTAGCAATGTACGAGGTGTAATTAATTATCGGCAAACTCGTGTGCGGTATGAGGTTTTTTTTTTTTTCTTCTTTTCTTCGTATTTACTAGACGGTAAAAAGCAGTCAAGGTTTCTTTTTTCTTAGTGGAAATAAGGTAAGTATTAATTAACAGTAGAAAAATTGAAAATAAAAGAATAAAAAAATGAAATTTTGCGATCCTTTATTGCCATTCAATGAATTTCATTCAACTGCACTTAATTACCATTAATGAGATGCGGTATAGTTTTAGGAAAAAAAGTTATCTTAGCGAGTCTGACTTTGTTATACAGTATATTGCATCTACGGAGTAGGTACGGAAATCGTGCATTAATTCACATACATATTTTATACACATGGGTGTGTGGTTGGTTCCCCCGGTAATCAGTAGCAAACGTTTGGGTATAATAATTCTCACCAGCCTCTGAATTATTGCGGTTGATGTTTCGTGGATATTATAAGCCCAGAGCGAGAAGAGAAAGAGAAAGAGAAAGAAAAAGAAAAATAGAGATAGAGATAGAGATAAAGAAAGGTACATAAACGACGACAATACGTATTTGCCAAACGAAGCAGAATTTGTTTGCTGAATCTATAACTGTGCCACCGATATAAAGGGAGTAATAAAAACCAACAATGAGATGAAGGATGGGTGAAAAACGAGAAAAATTATCGACTTTCATTAGTTTATCCAGCTATTGTGGATCTTGTGTTTAAACAAATAAAATAGTACTACCTATTTGCACTGGTGAAAAAATGGCTAAATCAAATTTCATCGTTTCAGAGTCATGAGGGTAGGTATATAAAGACTGTGAAAATAAATTTCTTCAAATCATTGGTACGCTGTGAAGAAATTTTTACATTATTGAATCAGCATGATCATAATGTTGAATCAACATTATTGAATCAGCATTTTTCTAGCTGATTACGCGAATTTTCAAATAATCATTCAGAATTATTCAACATTTTTTAGATACTTTGTGATACGCAGATTAATTCCACAAAAGATAAAGTGGTCGTCGTATAGGGTGCAGGTCTATTCAGAATATTCTACACTGATGTAATTTCGGAACAAACCAATAATGTCAGATAAATTTCATTTTTAGATACCAAAATTTTTGATTTTAAATCATTTTTTTTTTTTTTTTTTGTCAACGTTGAGAAGAAAAGTGTGTCACGTGCTCACAACGATAGAAGACTGATATCATCTCTATATATTATTAGTTTACCCTGAAGTAACATTATTTTACAATATTCCTTCCAAATTTCAAAAAGTTTCGATCAACGATGCGACCTCTACTCTGCTACAATCAATTTTTCTTTGATAGACTCAATCTATGTGATGCCATGTCGATAAAATTGAAAATAATTTCTAATCGTGTATCTGCAGGTGTGAGAAAAATTGAGTGAATAAAATACTTCTTCAAATCGTATACCTATTACTACAAATCGCACCTACTGTAACATGGAATGGTGCCACCATCAGTCAGAGTAAGCTTCGGTGAAAAAAAAAAAAATTTGTTCGAAGGGTACAAAATTTGTCCCCTATGTATACGATAGGTACCTATATATATCAATCGATGTCGAAGTACCGTTCACTCGTGCAATGTTTGATATGTGTAACAAGGGAGTTTCGTCAATTGACGGCAATCGAGTGTAGGACGGTACCAGATTTTCCCTACAGAGAGTGCATTGTTCTCCGTTTATTGTATAATGTACGTCAATTCTGGGTTATGTATGTACAGTCCAGTTCCACTTTAACACATATACATACATCTATATACCAACATTATATAATCGTCACATTCTAGTATATATCCACTGGCGTAACACCTAGGACCAACTCATACTCATGCATACATAAATATATAGATATAGGATCTGTCAGTGGTTTTGGGTCGGTCTAGATTGGATTGAGTTTAGTTTAGCTTAGTTTGGTCTGGTCTGGTTTGGTTTGGTTTTGTTTGAGGATATCATGTCGTCGGAATAGACATGTTAATATATTGTGCAAATCTGACGATAACACGGCATGAACAACGCACCACTCGCGATTGTTTCTCTCCTCTGACACGTTGCAATTCTCATTCTCTTTTTCTTTTTTTTTTTTTTTTTCCTCCTAGTATGTAGTTTCAATCTCTGAACGCTGGATAACCATTTCTGCATGTTGTTGAAATGTAACATTTCTGATAAAGTGGGTCTGCGTTTCGCTGTAGAGAACTCGAGTCTCCTTCTCACTTTTCACCCTTCGTATTATTATATATATATATATATATATATATATATATATGTCGATGTAATTATCGTTGTGGATGAACATCGTGCGAAATTAACCGTTGCTTTGTGATAACAGGATATGTTAGTGCCGGTGACGAGGAGTTTTTAAAGTTAACTTGAAACCAGGGTACATCGGGGATGAGGGTAATTAGGTATAGTAAACCTGCTCGTATTTTATCGTCTCCGTTACGAGGTTAATTACCAAATAGAAACAATCAACCCCTCTCTATATACGTATACTCTCTAAATAATTTATTATCCCAACGATGTAACACGATTCAAAGTTGAAGAATATAGAGGGAAGAAAATTGATACCTTTTCGAAAAAAGGTTTCCACCGAATTGCAACTTGATCAATTATCACTAATTATACTCAATCCAACCGATGATTATAGTTAACTACGTATTCATCGGTTAATCATCGGTTATTCATCGGTAATCTGGTATATTCAATTATTAATACAGTTTTAGTCGAACACATACGATCTATAAATTTGTGTGCCCTGCCTGCAGCGAATGAGTAAAGTCAAGTGGGTGGGTAGTTATCTTGCATATATATAGGTACATATTACTATTATGAATGTTGAATTTATATAGATGGTTATACCCGACGTGATATGTATGGATATGGGAAGAATATAAAAATAAGTTGGTAGTAGGAGGCGTGTTCTTATCGGAGAAAAGAAAAGAAAAGGTAAAGTATATTAGGTATATCTTTATGGGTAGAAAAAGAAAAGTGCGAAAAGAACCAAAGAAAGAAAGAAAGAAAGAAAGGAAGAAGAAAAAAAAAAGTCGTCGTCGTCGTCATGGATGGAACTCTACACCGGGTGACTGTCGTCGAATCGTTTCACCCTGCAGTGATGAGAAAGATTTCGACGTTTTTTTTCCAATATCTTTACCTCCCAGTATCCATCCGCCCCCGTATTGCCAAACAGGAATGATTCGATTCAACGATAAATTTAATATACAACAGCAAACCCAAGACGCTTTTATAAGATCTAAATGAGATTTCTACACGCCTAGGTATATCTACACCCTATCGATGAAAATGAATCTATCTATTCATTCACGAGTCAATTTACGAAGCATTAGTTTCAACGATGAGAACTCATAGTCCAAAATACCTACACCGTGTGAAAAAAGAGGGATGAAAAATTGATGAAAAATCAGGGGATTCCTTCGTTTTTATATGCTCAATATCAATCTTCGAGAAGAATCGGTCCTCTTGTATCTATTGCCGAAACAACGACGAAACATGATAAAGGATCATTACGGTGTGCACGCGGAGGATTTTTGAATCAGCACGATATACACCCATTATCACATTGCAGAATGTGTGCACAACATATCTAATGTTTAAAAAAAATATTTTGCCCTCTGATGAATCGGAAAGAAAAGTATATAATCAAATTTTTCGCTATAAGAAATGAGGCGAAAATTGATCATTCGCGTTTCAAATCCAGACGTCGACTTGATTATTTTCCGAAAACTGTGTTCTGATAGAGTTGTGAATTATTGATAAAATCATTTAGATACACAGCGTGCAGAGAGGTTCCTTCAGAAGCACCTCTTTTCAAGATGAATTTGTCCATCAATCCTGCAGTTGCACCTTTTTCCAACCAAGTTCACACTGGTTTCTTGTCACGACTGTCGATACCAGATGCAAGCAGTTCGTTCTAACGGGGATGGGAATGTGAGTGGGGATGGGGATGGAGATGGAGATGGAGGTGGTCGATTCATTCGTTCCTCTACCTCGACTGATTAAATTACCCGTATCCGCCCCGTCGATTAGTCAGCTAGATGGTTAGATTTGTCCTTTGGAGTTTCGAGACACACGCGAGGCGTCATCCTTCTTGTTCTCAATTGAATACGATTGTCATTCATTAGGCTACGGGTCTCAGAATGTTGACGTCGGATTAAGGAAAGTACTACCTACCAAGAAGTGCATAAGGCACAAATAGAGTTTTACTTTTTTAAGCCGTGTTGTAAAATGGGAATCGAGGAATGGGAAACGAGAGACAAGAAGAAGAACGGGTAGTGGTATGAGGGAGAGACAATCCGGCATGCTCTTTTGTCTTTTATCACTTTTATTGGGGATTCCAAGAGCGGGTCCCAGTGGAAATCAAGTTCGAAACGTCGATGATTAGGATAAATTGAACCTGATACAAAACGAAGTGAAGAGTCGGTCGAGTAGATCGTACCAGCCTAGGACTTTTATGCCCGCTCAATTTCACGTTTCCAATATTGTCCTCGTCGAGAGCTCTTTCTATTTCTCTCTCTTTTACTATAGGTACCATGCTTTTTCCCGCCATCTATACTACTATACGAATATACGCGCTTCTATTTTCAACCCTGTATTTCAACTCTTCTCATACTTGAACAGAACAGTTCCCCACGCTACCGGATGCCGAACGTATATATTACCCAGAAATTATCCTACGTGTGAGGCATGGCTTCTCTCCACGACCATTCTGCATTGTTTCATAATCTCACTAACGATTGGTCAGAGCTGGAATTCGCGCTACGCCAGTTCCCTCACACCTCTGTATTTCCCATGTCTCTTCTCTTTCCTACATTCCGCAAAACCCCTTCTCTGCACACGTATATACAGAGTGGCCAGGCACAAAGGAACCCGATGACAAGGACTGGGGTACAATTATACATGTAGAAAATTGACAATTAAACCGTTGAAGAGTCTTTCGTCAATCTAATAATAGTTTCGCATTTTTATTACTTAACTGAAATCAAATTTTCTCAACTTTGGGGCTAATCCAACTCCTGTACTGCCAATGACTAATCGTTCAACAGATATATTGAGTAGAGAGAAATTGGAGTGCGACCATTGACGTAGATTTTTCGATGAAAATATATTTCGCCGAGGGTGCAGCGAGGAGGACCTGCAGGAAGACCGCAGAACCGAGTGCATTATCGTGGATTTATTGTAATTTATTTAATTTGTATAGCTTTTTTTTTTTTAGTAAATGTGGAGAGAAAGAACAGCGAAAATTGTATACTGTGTTATTTTTCGTACGCCCCTATTACCGTCGGGTGTGTATTCATATTTACCCTATTTCTTAGACGGGAGGCGCGTGTTAGGCTAGAATTATTTACGACCCTTGGAACGCGGCGCGGGGGCGTAGGAAAACTCTGCAGGGTCAGAATTTATGGCGATTCCCTGTTCCGCTAGAACTTCAAAAAGAGTCCTGTGTGTATCCAGACGCTGCAGCAAGGAGCGAGAAATCTTTCGATCTGCAAAGAAGAAGAAGGAGAAGAAGAAGAGGAAGAAGAAGAAGAAGAAGAAGAAGTAGTCTGTGATCGGAAACGTCTCCGCCCTCGGTCCCACTGCCCCGACTCTGGGATACAAATCAGGTTCCTGAATCGCGAGAAAAAAAGGAAAGGAAAAAAGAAAGAAAACAAAAAAAAGAGAGAGAAATCTCAAAGACGAAATGACTGACGGCCATTTTAGTTCTTCGAAATCTTCGCAGAAAGGTTTGCACTCAGAAAGCCGCACAGACAGACAGGCTTTTGCTTTGGGATGACGAACGGACGGCCTTTGAAGACGCGCCAATTGGATTTTGGATTGATTTTATACTGGAACATCTGCAGCCTTGAAAAAAGGGCAAAACGTCTGCAAGGACGAGTCAAGAAAAGGATATTCCAATGAAGAACAAAATTCTATTTGCAAATTTTTTTCAACACTTTTGAAAAATCCGTACAGTATAATAATACAGTATGCTGCAGTCTCTCCCAGATCCTTTCTCTCCTATGGTCTGAAAATATAGGAAAAAAGTTTTTACCCGAATTATTCAAAACACCCGTCAACCACACACTCGCCCTTTTTGCTGTTTTCGCATTTTTTTTTTTTTTTTTCTTTCCACTTTCCACTTTCTTCTTTTTTCTTTTTCCCCCATTTTTATAGATCGAGAGTCTCCATCGCGGGTCGTGTGAAGTTTCACGGTGACGATAACCGCTTCAACTTTTTTGTCTGAAGAAATAATTTACAATATTTGCTTCGTTTTTTTCTTTTTCTTCTACTCCTCAACCAAGTTTAGAATAATCTCAATAAAACGACACTATGTGGATATTTTTTTTTTTTTCTTCTGATTCTTTTTCTCTCTATATTTTTCTCTGTCAACGGACAGTGAATTGTTTCATAAAGTCTGAAGAGTATCCTAGCTGGCTGAGCTGCTGCTGCTGCTGTTACTACTGCTACTAGAGTTTAATCAGTGAGAAACTCAGCTGGCTCGCGAAACTGCGAAATTAGTTCATGCTGTACGGACCAAGCTACTCATTCCGAAACTTTAAAACAGACTGCTTCATTTATTGAGTGAGTTGATTTTTATCAGACTCGCTATTCCGAGTTGCAGAAAGTAAAAGAGGAAAAAAAAAAAGAAGAAAAAAAGGAGAAAAAAGACAAAATCAAATAAAGAACTATTCACAATCTTGCAGCCGAAGTCCTCGTCGTCGTCTCTGGAAACTTTTCTTCTCCAGACAATTATTGCTCGTTACTCTGAGTCGGTTGCGGTCGGAATCTGAATGCTACCACGATTAAATGTCCAATTGTGATAATGAGCCGCGTTTATCTCCGCTGGAATACTTGACGATAATTTTTCTCCAGGCCTTGGCATATTCTGAGTGAACCGTGGTCATACCTTGGAACGTTTGAGGAAAAATGAACGATTGATGAAAAGCCGAAAATGAGAAACCCGAAAAATAACAAATTATTAGCCATTGAAAAAGGGATCATTCCATCTATCTATCTCTCGAATACGGCTTCTACGGTACATGCACAGCGGTCCGGTCGTCTGGATATCTCTCGCTGAATCGAGAGTCGGTTAGGGATTGAGACTATGGAATGTATGAAAGGCGAGAGGATCAGAGATAGGATTATATGCACTGAACGGATGCACAGAGGTCACTGCTTTCCAGATAACTTCATCCCATATCCTTGCGCCACCATAGAACTGCACAATCGAAACGAGCTATAGAATGACTATATCTGATAGCTCGGTGTTAGTAATTCAAAGCTCTTCCTAATAGATAATAAACAATACCAGGTAAATATTACCGCACCATATTACCCATATAAAAGCTAACAAACATCGAGTTGATGTGAAAAGGCTATAGAAGCGTGCATGACGAGATCGAAGTACGTATCTGGAACGCTTCCCCCTGGATTACGATTAATTATCGTTATTGCTCGGCAAACATTCGTCGAACACTGAACCGCGTCGTCAGGCAAATAGCCACACCTTTCCGCAAAGGGGGCATATGTCAACGGAATTACGCACCTATTTTTTCCTTGGTGTAGGTATCAGCGTGAGGAGTTAAAGAGCTTTTTTAATTGCTGATATAATTTCATGATATTAGTGAAGTAAAGCGAAGTTCAGAAGCTAGGAGCCTGTCAACTTATTCACCTCTGCAATGGAGATGGAGAGATTTTGATTAAAGGTCCTTTTTATTATCGAGCTGCAGAGTAGTGATGAGCTTTTTATTATGTCTGGCTACTGTTTCTTCCTCTTTTTCTTACCTTTTCTTTCGGTCAGGTATGGGCTGGTCTACTACCTTGTGAACGTCAGAGAAGAAGAAGATGAAGGAGGAGGAACGGTGCCCATTAAAGTTGGATTACGGTGGTGCTGACAGCGTCCGGATGCTGTCATCGAATAAGACGTATTTTTCTTCAGACAGGTTCAACACCCCAGCTTCACTTCACTTCGCTCCGTTGTTATGTACTGAAGGCGGGTTTTTCTTTAAAAAAAAAAAAAAAAAAAAAAAAGGAAAATTTCAATTTCCAAAGGCCTTCCGCACCGCTTCGGTTTGAATTAATATCAGCCGTAATCCCAACCGATAAATTTAATTAATGCTTCCTTCTAATTATGAGTAATGCGAGTTCTGGTCGAGTTAGTAATTCCTTTTTTCAAAAGGAATGAAAATTTCACGCTGGCTAAAATAATTTGGTACGGAAATAGAAATTTCAAAATTTCAAAAACGGTATTAGTCAAACTTTCACGCTTCAATCATTCCAAATATCTGTCGTTGACGATTAACTATATAATATTCAAAACCTGAGAGCATTCATTTCACCGTAAGAGATATATATAATATAAAATTTTCCCCCAAATTCCCGAAAATTCCCCAAGTCTCTCTGCGTCTACTGGATCAGATTAAGATTCCAGTTGGGTTGATGAATCGGCTGGAATGTCCGAGAAATTTCATGCTATAATACGCCAGCTTTGTCTCACGCGATTTCAGATTGATCAAATCCCTGCAGTTTGGGCTTTAATGTATAGATAATTCCGATAATTGTATGAAAATTCCCATATCTACGATCCGTTAAACTCTAGAGGCTAATATTTCTCCTCACTTTTACATTTTATCGCTCACACCAATTTCGTGTTACTGTTTCCCGAGCCCCTGCTCTGCTCTGCTCTACACCCGGTTGGAATTGTTGGATTAGGTTGGCTCAGGGCGGGCATGAAGCTCTGAAAATATACGATCTGTGGTACAGAACCAGGTTCCAGTATCTAGCTTGGTCGAGGAGGCAGCAAGTAGGCAGGGCAACAATGAGATTAGCTTAAAATAAGTTAGTTCATTCCCGCAGCAGAAATAAAATAAAATAGTAGAACTACCGGATCTACTTTGGATTTTGTCGGGTTATACTACCGCGGGCTTAGCTAGGATTCCAAAAAAAAAAAAAAAAAAAAATCCTTTTAGTGGGTTAAGTGCTACTAATTGCACCGCTAGTCTGCCCCAGGTCTAAAACAATGCCAGACCATTTCCAGAAATAGGTGAAACTCGGGAACACATTCGAGACCATGGATAATTTTCGGCACAATACAATGATCGGTACACCACCTAGGTACCAAGACTAAAATGAAGATTTGTGATGGCCAATTGGTTCCATTGTTTTGAAGGATTATCTCAACCCATACTATACGGTACAAGAGGACCGATGCGAAGCGAGGGTTCGAAATGCCCAATGGATTTAGTACTGTTCAGGAATATTATTCACCCTACCCCCCTGTATACACACATACATCCATAGGGGTATATTTTAATCCAAAAATCGATGTAAACCGTAATGGGTGTAGGTGGTGTGCTTGCCTATACCAACGCTCGTGATTACGCTGTTAAATTCAAAGATATTTTACCCGGCGACGCGACGGTCGTCCAGTTTCAATAATACCACTCTTATAGTTAATAATTATGAATTAATCAATTGTTCAAATGAGACGAACTTTTCTGTTCATACGGTTTTCCTCCATTGTGATAAAAAAAAAAAGTAAATCTTGCTGTACCTTCTCGCATAAACAGCTTTTTCATACCACATGAAGGATATAATAATGTGGAAATGACCATGTTGAAAAAACAAGAGGCCGTTATATGATTGTAAGGAAAAGTGGCGATGGAACAGAGAACTCATCCGAGTAGATACTTATTTCGTGGATATTGGATCCCGAATAGGTTTACTTCTGCCTTGAAGTTGAGTAAAGTCCTAGATATTGCCTACATCATATTTTCTTGAGATAAAGTTAAACTTGACTGGTGCAGTTACCATCCTTGACTTGGTGGTCTTGTTTGATCTCCCAGGTCCCGTTGCGGGTACCTCAAGTGATGGAGATGCGTGTAGTGTGCAGTGGGTCGTGTTATAGCAACCTGGTTCAGTCCTGTGTACATATCAGTGGTCAGAGGTATACGTTTGGGATCAAGTTAGGAGAATTGCTAACTGATTGTGAGATTGTAACCGTGGATAATTGCCACGGTAGCCTGTCTCTACTCTCGAATCTATACACCACTGCAGGCACTGTAATGATCAGGTGCGATCCCGACATCCCTGAATGATCAACAATATGCCCCTATCTATGTGAACGTATGCATGCAACAGCAAGCAGGAGTGGCGCTTGACGATACGCTATCCAATTACCTGCATCATGAACCAATGTTTAATTATCTGACAATGATGATAGGTGTCAGTGCAGATGATAGGTCAGATATTTTCAACGTAGAACGAAAACCCTGAAGGATCAAATGTCATGCGTTGTTCAATCGTGTATATTCGTGCAGTCTCTTGAGAATTGGACAGGCTAAGGACTAAGGCTGGACTTTGATTGCGACCATGAGGCACTCTACCGTGTTTAGGACTAATTGAGTATAAAGACAAGAGCTCCAGGGATTCCAGAATCTCAGATCTCGGGTTACTGGTAGCCGTATCGAAGCCAAGTCGTTCGATTCGATAAATTCCCCGAAATCTTATTCCAGGAAAGAATAAGTCTTTGTGCTGAATACCCTGCTGGGTAGAAGGGACGGCACATGCCTATCTATCGTTTGTGGAAATATCGTCTGATCCTTAGCGGCGCCCCGGCGCCCGGCGCGGCGTCCAGCCAACAAGCCGGGATGGCCGATCGGACTGATCGCAAGATCCGCTTAACTGGAAAACCTCAGAGTTACCAAGATCGTGATCAAAGTGAGAGAAACTAATCAGTGATGCCGTAGTTCTGAGACCTTTTGTAATTCCTCAATCAAACCGCAGTTAATCTCTTAGGTCGGCGGCTTAATTTCAACAAGTTATGTAGTACACAGGTGAAATAACGCCAGGCGTCTTTCCCCGACAAACAACTAGACTATTAAAGTATTAATTGAAAATCTCTGTTTAAAATTGTTCTCTCGCGATAAGTCAACTCGGTACTTCAAACTTAATTCACATGTTCAATTCAATTTCAAACTTTTTGATACAAATAAGCCGTTTACCTGCACATTTCCTTCGTTTTCTCATGCTTTGCCGGTGTATGTGCGAACGTCATCGGTGCATGGAGGTAATTACTCTTGCACAAGCGAAGATATCGAAAGTGTTCTTAAATTTTCATTTAATAGGTTCAGGGATATTTGAGATTTTATGGACTTCGTGGAAAACCAAGAAAAAGTGGTTGTCGTAAAATAGGTATACACCTGCCGCATCGGTCATCAAAACTTACCAAATTTCAAGAGAATATTCTACATTGATGTAATTTTGGGGTGAATTATAATGATATTCAATGAATTTCATTTTTGGATACGAAAATTTTTGATTTCAAGTCATTTTTTTTTTTTCCATGTGAACGTTGAGAAAAAAAGTATGCTACGTGCTCGTAACTACATAGAAGACTGAACTTATCTTTATATATATTACTGGCTTATCCTGAAAGAACATCATTTTACCATATTCGTTTCGAGTTTCGAAAAGTTTCGATGAACTACGATGCAGTCTGCTATCCTGCGACGGTCACTTTTTCTTCGGTAGACTTAATCTGCGCGAGGCAAAGTCTATAGAAACTCAAATAATTTATAATTAGGTTTAAAACTTCGCCTATAATCAGCTATGAAAAAATTTAATCAGTAGAATATTTCTGTAGAGAAAAAAAAAAAAAAAAAAAAAAAAAAAGAAAAAAATTAATGGAAAATGAATTAAACCATTGATGGATAGCGTAATGATATTATTCTTCAAGAAGCGAGAAAATTTTTCTATACATATGATGTACATATTGTACTACAATAATTTATCGAGATTCTTTGCGCTACAGGGAATTTCTTATTACTATACAAGAGTTTAATATTATAATACTCCTATATACTTATAGTATCTGAAATATTAAAAAATAACTCAAACATTTTATAAATTCTTTCAAAAATTTTTTACTGGATAAAATACCAGCCTGATACTTTTTCAGCTTTCCATAAACATTTACGCATACGCAGACTAGCGGAATCTCGGAATTCATTCTTCCTACTGTGGGGTGAAATTCCATCCTAAAGATACCGAGAATTCATTAGTTAAATTAATTGATCAATTAATTCATTAATTCATTCATCCTTCATCAAAGAAGGACTGACACTCGATGCCTTTTTACTCAATAAAAAAACAAAAAAGTCTAACCGTTTTTATTACGGCTTATCCGTGAATTCGAGTGACTATCACGTGCCACATAGCATCCCTAATTGTTAATTAATTATTTGCAGAACTCGAATCCCTGCTTTAGGTTTATATTACAAACGTGTACCTATCTGTATAATGATCTAGTTTGCCGATAAGAAGCTATAACAATTGTTTAATAGGTTCAAAACGACGGTGAAGTGCTCATCGTCGAAGAAGTACTTCGCTCTCTGTGTTACTCCCTGTTAGCTATCCAACTAATTTCGCATAGCTACAAGGTAGGTATGTACTGTACCAGTGGCAATGAGTTGGTCGAGACTCTAGTCTCTATAGGGTCGGGAGGGTAGTGTGGCGTTCAGTATATTAACAATTAATGTAATGAGGTAGAAATAGTTGCGAGCCACTCGACTGCTGCCAGTAACCTAGAGCAATTATTAAATTCCACCCAGTAGCCTGTAAACTTTGACATTAGGTATACCTAATACCTTCGTACATACCTACTCCCTTAGTCACCAAGAAATTACCCGTACATCTGATGATGGTTGATACCTGGAAGCCTAGCTTTCTCCAATATCCAAAAGTGCTTTCATCAATATTTCGTTGAATCTCTTAGTGGTACCGTTCATTCGAAATTTCAATAGATTCAATTTAGGGGGTTGATTGGTTCGGACTTAAGGAAAGCTGGAATTTTTTCCTTTTCTCTATTACCGCAGGATTAAAATTTCGTTGAAAGTGTCTTTCTGCTTTCATTACCTACCAGAAATGCAAATTTTGCTAAAAAAAAAAAAAAAAAAAAACATAAAAAAATCGTCTGAACGTAGAGCGATTATACTTTTTATACCCCGTCTGGTTATGCCCGTTCACCCTCTCTAAAACTCGCTTTTAAGTTTTTGCCCAATAAATTCTGTCTGTACTACTATTATAACTCGATCTCTCGAGTGGAAACTGATTATTTCCGCACTAACGCTATTCGGATATTAATACATTCCTACGCTGCACTGTTAGATATATATAATAGGATATATTATACCCGAAAACTAATTACCGAATTCGATATATTATTATATAGATATATACCTATAGGTACCTACCTACCTATTCGAATATTTTATTTATTAAACTTTCCAACGTGATGTATTTTCGGATCCTATTTACTCGGGATAAGCTCAAGAATCTTATATCAGCTCGTGCGAACTTTTATGTATAACAAGTTTGATGAAACGTATAGGTATAGAGGTCTGCGATCTAACCCCTGCAATTTACCTGCTGAGATATAGAGGCGTTTCGATCTGAGTTTATCGCTGCTTTCTCCCTGCACTAAGGAAGAAGTACCAACGGGGTGCTTGACTCTGCACGAACCCTAATTGAAAGACAAAAGTGAATTTCCCCACTCTCTCTCCTCTTTATTTCCTCTCCGCAGATTAAACGTCCTGTAAATTTCTGCCTTAGCTGTTTTACCCTTTTTGTTCATTTGCTTATTAATTTTTCTTTTCTTTTTTCGTTTTTTCTTTTTCTTTTTTTTTTTTTTTTTCTTTTCTTTTTTTAAGAAAACATGCGATAATGCGCTGAGAAATACCTTTGTACAATGGAATTGAACTGGAAATTGAATAATAAAAAGCAAATAAGAAGGAGAACGAGCAATAGAAAAAAAAAAAAAAAAAAAAAAAAAAATTCTCCAATCTGAAGACGAAAGCTTTGTTTTACTGCCTAACCTTTTTACTTTATATACCTAGTTCGTATATTATTTCATTCATTCATTCCTTTTGTGCGAAATGACTTTTTCCCAACCATGATCAGTTACTAAACGCTTTTTCATTTATACGAATATTGTTCACACCGGTTATATAATTCTGCATAGATTATACCATGAAACTACGTCATAGAGAAATATATAGGCACGTATATGTACTATAGTACATATAGGTGGGTGGTATGTATACATACTTGTTTCTCGTTCAAATTCGGGAGTGCAGAAACGCAGTGATTTAATGTGCGGCGTGTTTGACGCGACATTTAACAAGTGTATTGTCATATCCAGAAGCGCAGTCCTCAATTTTCCAGCAGCATATACTGGAATTCGAATGGCTGGATATTAATTTTCATTTATATAAACATGTATATATATAGTACCTACATCGGGATGTTTTGAACCAACGATTTTTAAAAATTAGTGATCGAACGCTGTCGAAGTTCTCGGCGTTTGTCAGGCATTTCCGTTATCGCAATCATTAAACGCGGACCCGAGGTTGGAAGGGAGGCTGGGAAAGCTCTCATTGAAATCGTACCGAACGCTAATGAAGCTTATTGTTCCTTCAGGAACTGGGAGAGCAATGTCGAAAGTGTAGGTAAATCTTGAGAGTGATTTTTCTTCCTTTTTTATTTAATTTTTTTTTTTTTTTTTTTTTTTTCTCTTTGCTTTTCCGATTTATAAATCGCTAGGTATCGCTAGGTACGAGAAGTGAAAAATTTTTCATTTAAAATTCTTGTAGTACCTCTACCTCCTTCAGGACTAACAATTCTATGAACTCCCGCTCGATTCTCCTTCAGTTAGAAATTAAATTAGATTCGGAATAAAGATTAATAAGTCAACCGACGCCCTACTAAGCTCTTGCCATTCTCTTTTTATTTTTCATTTTTTCATGTTCCATATTTCATATTACATTTTCTTTTTATTTCAACTCCAATTCTCGTTACTTTCTTGATTCAAATCCTTCCCCGTCGTCGTTGGTAGACAAAAGGGGTAAAAACTCAAGTATATACCGAGTAGATTAACAACAATAATGATAATTGAAATAATAATAACAATATTATAACCGTAAGGACGAAGTATACGAAGATAAATTGTGGAGGAAAGAAGAAAATTAAGAAAAGAAAGAAAATTAAGTTAATAATAATATATAAAATCAAGGTGGTCATTTATTAATTCGGATAGCACGATGTAGAATTAAAGAAAAAAAAAAAAAAAAAATTTCCTCGAAATACTATACAGTAGGGTGGGCCAAAAAAAACTTTTAATTTTTTTTTCTTTAGTTACCATGAAAATATTGTTCAAGATGATGAAAAAAAAATTCTCTGAAAATTTGAGCTCTTAATATTAATATTAAGAGGTGCCTCATCGCGATTTTTGATTTCCCATTTAAATAACACAGGAAATTTTTTTCTTTTTATTTGGAATTTTATTCCGTTTCAACGAATCATCCTGTTGTAAAAATCAATACATATTCTTGTAGGAAATTAAACGATCTCCAAAAAAGGTCTGATGTAATTTTTCGGTAAGTTCACTCGTTTCAGAGTTATTTAAGGTTAAAGTTCAACCTCAAACGGTGTATGACGACTTTTTTTTCGACTTAGCAAAAAATCACATCAGACCTTTTTTGGAGATCGTTTAATTTCCTACAAGAATATGTATTGATTTTTATAACACGATGATTCGTTGGAACGGAATAAAATTCCAAATGAAAAAAAAAAAATTTCCTGTGTTATTTAAATGGGAAATCAAAAATCGCGATGAGGCACCTCTTAATATTGATATTAAGAGCTCAAATTTTGAGAGGACTTTTTTTTCATCATCTTGAACAATATTTTCATGGTAACTAAAGAAAAAAACATTAAAAGTTTTTTTTGGCCCACCCTACTATACAGGGGGTATAATTTGTCGAAACGAAGTAGGTAGGTACCTACTACTTTAAATTAAATCGTTTGTTATATAGGCGGACAGATTGTGGGTTTAGAGAATTTACGGTATATCACGTGGATCACTTGTACTTGAAACAACCGTCGGTTTATTTTCGTACTCGGTAAAGTTCCACCTTTTTCTACTATAGCGCGAGAGTATAAGGAAGAAAGGAAATAGTAGATTGCTACCCATCTCGTCGGTTAATCAAACTTCCAATTAATGAAATAAACCCGAGAATGAAATTTTCGCCGAATATCCATTCCCCCGGTTCTCTCTCGGTATGTCTACCTATATATCCTACTGACAACAATTATCCCGAGGGATTTACGTCGCTGAAATCAAATCAATACTCAAGCTTATCACGAGCGACTTATTGTTATAACGAAGTTTCTATATTATATACCTACCTTTCCGAAATTTCGACAAATCATTTTTCAACTTCAAACAGAATCAGGTTGAGATAATCTGCGATTGGACACTCGGGACGATAAATCTTAGTCATTATATCGACGCCCGATACGAATAACAGCACATTTCAGATTCCGGGTGAAAACGAGCACGTTTCAAATTCCGGGTGGAAAAGAGCACATTTCAAATTCCGGGTGGAAAAGAGCACGTTTTAGATTCCGAGTGAAAAAGAGCATGTTTCAGATTCCGGATAGAAAAGAACACGTTTCGGATTAAGAATGAAAAATAGCACGTTTCAGATTCACTCAAAAACTAGCACAATTCAGGCGAAGCGAATATTACTCATTAGTAAGTGTCAGGTAGGTTTATTATGGAATTGGAAATGCACAATTATGCACAAAAACTCGATTCAATTTTATCATTGAATGATTGATTCAATCTTATAATAAACCTACCTGACACTTGCCAGTAAGTAATATTCGGTTCAACCTGAATTGTGCTAGTTTTCGAGTGAATCTGAAACGTGCTATTTTTCATTCTCAATTTGAAACGTGTTCTTTTCCATCCGGAATCTGAAACATGCTCTTTTCCACCCGGAATTTGAAACGTGCTCTTTTTCACCCGGAATCTGAAATGTGCTGTTATTCGTATCGGGCGTCGATATATAAAGTAGAGTTAAGTTGACTACACAGAAAGAAAGGTTGACTTGATTCAAGATAATTTTTCGGTCCAAAAATGAAGACCGAAATTTTCTAAATTTTCTTGGTTCGAGAAAAATTTTGATTTGATTCGAGAAAATTTCGGTTTTCATTTTTGGACCGCAAAATTATCTTGAATCAAGAATAATTTTCTTGGCTGAAGTTGACCTTTTTTTCTGTGTATATTTCAACAATTCATTTACTCTATATATCTCTTCATTCACATATTCTATAAGGTCAAAGACCTACCAACCTTCCTTTGATCTGACCACTTTCCAGAAAACTCTTTTACAACTTCTTTATACGATGATGGGAGCGTCAGGGTGTGTGATTGCGACAGTGTGTCCACTCTCGGTTCCATATCCTCGTATAAAGGAGGATAAAACCGTGTCCTCTTGCCTGCAGGACCGATAACGTTCTTTCGTTCTCGTTCTTTACCTTTTTTGTTTTTGTGTTTTCTTTTTCTTTTTCTTTTTTTTTTTTTCTCTTTTTTTTTTTTTTATCCACCTGGGAAAAGTTTAGTTTTCCCAGTTTAGGAAAAGGACTTGAAACGAAGAACAGTATACTTATATATGTATGTCGGGGTTTGGGTTTGGTTAGTATAGGGATAGGGAGCTTTTGGCTCGTTCTTCACCATTCGTTTGTTCTTTCTCTTATCCTTTTCCGCCTTATCTCATCAGCGGTATTTGTTTTCTCACTCCAATAAATTCCTCATCTTTGTTTTATCCCTTTTTGTTTTTCGTTTTGTTTTACCTTTTTTTTTCTTTTTTTTTTTTTTTTTTTTTTTTTTTTTGTTTTCTTACACCGTTCGTATATATCCCGCAAGGGGCGCGGTAGTAAGACGACTGAACGGCTCACCCCTAGCTATTCCGCGTATCTTTCGCCGCCTCTCGTCGATCCTTAAGACTGTAATTTATCCTCATCTCTATATCTGTTACTGACGGATCGGGTGTCGGAAAGGTGCTTCATTCGATTCTCATCTCGATACGGTTCCCTGACTACTGTCTACCCTCAGATATTGGCCCCGAGAGCTTTTACAAAAATAAATGCCATCAAACCATCTATTCGTTCATTTGAATTTCCTATTCTCTTCCACCATCTATAGATAACAAAACCTTATTTTCTTGCTTTTTTTCTTTGTACATAGGTATAGAAATTTATTTACATTTATCGGAAACGTGAGAAAGAGGGAGGGAGCAACAAGCTTCCCGCTAAATAGACAGGACGCTTTTTTCCGTATTTCTTCCTTTCTCGTCGTGTGAACGGTACAGGATGAAAAAAAAAAAAAAAAAAAAAAAAAAAAAGAGAAAGAGGGTTGAATGGAAATTTGTTGAATCGAGTAGAGCTCGGGTGAAATTGAAGTTGAGACTAAATGAATAACGAGTTTGGGTTAGGATAGGTTGAGGTATAAGGGTGTTAACAAAACTGTGAAAAATGCATTACGGATAGCGTGAACGTAGCCAGTTAACTCCTTAATAGGCTAACGTTAAGTTGATCCTTAGGGCGTGCCGTTTCCTTCAGGGAATTCCCTGCTACTGCACATTCCTTACCTCACGTACTACGATCCCCCCCCAACCCTGTTATACTACCCTCTTTCTTGGTCACGCGCCACGCGACTCTTTTCCCCAACTCTCCAGGTCTCGTCCTCGTCCTCGTTTTCGTCCTTGTCTTCGTCCTTGTCTTCGTCCTTGTATAGTAACCTAATATGGAAGCTTCGGTAAGATATCTTTGTCGCCGGTTGTCCAACGGCGCGAAGTCCTCAAGGGTTTAGATCCTCAAATGTCGGGACACACTTCTATGTCTGCGTCTCTCAGGCCAATAGAAATTGTCTCGCGAACCACTTTATCTCGCAAACTAACTCCGTTCGTGACTTCTGGTTCAAGAAGCACGCGCGCGAACAGACGCCTAGGAATTCGTCTCTTAGCCTACCCCACTTCTACTGGTTCGAAGCAATTTTTCATGTTCCTAAATTGAATGGTAGATAGGTAGGTAGGTACTCTTTTCTTATTTCTTTTATATTTCCTTTCATCTTTATATATGTTCGAAATGAAGATCTTCATGCAGAATACAGGGAACGGATGAATGAATCTTATAGCTATCCTCTTCAGTTCGGTTCTCAAAGACGTGGCGCAAGGTCAAATTTGCATTCGACGACCAGTCTGTCGCGTAATTTTCAATTAGAAACTAACGCCGACGGGGAGCCAATAAAAGGCGTAAACTTTTTCAATTAAAGGCACGTCCCCTGAGTTTTAAATGAGTTGGTGTCACTGACGGGTGAACGAGAGTGGCTTGAAAAAGCTTCCGGCTAAAGGACGCCCCTGCTACACTAGGGGGAAGAGAGTAGGGACCAAAAGCCAGACCAGACCATACCAAACCATACCATACCATACCATACCAGACCAGACCAGACCAGGATAGCCGTTACGGTCAGAGGACCGGGCAACGTTCAAACTTCGAACCCAACTATGAGCAGGACTTTATGTTGTCCGACCCGAAGTCCCTTCCCTCTTTCCTCTTTCCGGTAAAACGTCCCATAAAATTGTTCAATTGGCTATTCAACTTCAACTTTTCTTTACGTACTTCGAGGGTGATGTGGAGAACTCGGTAACGACAAAGGGGGGTAGGTATATTTGTGTATAAAGAGAGTTTTTTCACTTTTGAGTACTTAAAAAAAGAAGTGAACTACCTACTGGTTTTTATATTAAATTTCTTTTTCTCTCTTTCAATTCTTATATGTATACATATTTTATCAACGTTTTATGTATGTATATGAAATACATATTATATAATATGTACACAACTTATGTACTATATACTTTCGAATAAATATCGTTGCAGAATCTTTGAGGAAATATTTGTTTCCTTTTTTGTTTTTTTTTTGTTTTTTTTTTTTTACCCAAACCTGGTTGCATGGATTATAATTTAGGAAAGTACTCTAGCTGAAGTACACGATTAACTTGCTACAACCAGCCGGGTTCGGATGATTGTAATTAACATAGTACCGTGCAGCATTACTTTGTGACGTTATTTTAGAGTCCTTTAGATCTCGGCTTTGAGACGGGTAACAACGTTAAGAAAGTAGGTACCTACCTACTTCGTTCCGGGTATAAAATTGGAGTAACATCCACCGCCCTACCTACTTCCTACACATTCAAGACTTTATGCGTGGATATAGGGGTAGATGTACGTGGGATTGAGAAATCTCATGTCACTTTATAACCAGCACTGCTTCCTTCCTGCCTTCCTTTCCTCATTTCTTATATATATATACGACTAACAAATTTTTCTCTTTACAATATGCATATGTACTCTCTATATTTAGGGATCACGTGGAAGTTGCAAATTTCAAATCTTCCGAACGGTCATAATTTCGGATTCGTTTGCAAGACGATTTCGAATTTTCAGAAACGTTCAAGTTCAATGCAATTCTGGTCTCTTTCTCAGGATGTGATGATAAATGAAATGGTTCATTCCAATCGTGACAATTTCAAGTTTCGGGGAGATTTGGCCTTTCGGATCTTTAGCTTTAGAAATTTTGAACCTCTGGTGTTCTTCCTTTCAAAATCTTTGATAAAATCTGCTATGTAGACTTTCGGAGAAATGTGTACTTCAACCTGGCTTCTATATTTATTCAAAGTTTTCCTATTTTTATTTTTATTTTTTTTCAACGAAATACTAATAACGGTGATGATAAAAGGTGAGAGAAAGAGAGCCAGAGAAAGAAAGAAAGAGATTGAGAGAGAGAGAGAGATTATTTCTTCTCGTTATGCAAATCGTTCGACTTACACAACAACGAGACGTATAATTTCATGAACCGTGATTTAAATAACCATTCAATAAAACATCCTGCAGATTTATTCTCTAGAAGAATTTCTGAATTCAATTTCAGAACAAAGCGCAGTTCTCTTCTTACAGGCAATGTTATGCATCTTTGACTGTCGAATGCAGGTCTCTATCCACCTCGCGATTTTCCACTTCAGTTTTACTCGTGTTTCACTCTAATGAGGGATCGAAGTATGAAGAATAGCTGGTTACAACGGAATGATGATTTAACTTGAAAACAAGAAAAAAAAAAAAAAAAAAAAAAAAATGATAGAAACGATGAGGAAAGAGGAATAAAAATGGGGTGGGATTTAGAGTTGGGAACTCGCAGTTGGAGAGATGAATGTCGTTAACCGTGCAAATAGACTTGCTGATTTTAAAACCCGATTTAACGACCGGCCATTACGCTCGCGTAACGCGTACACCAACCAACCAACCAGCCAACCAGCCAACCAACCAACCAACCTGCGATTCCCAATGATTCTCTCACTTTTACCAAAAGGGTTTAACGATTAAAGTTAACATCCCCCTCCGCGGTGCGAACGACCAATTAGAACAATTCTACCTTATTTTATACCCTCCGCACCCTTAATCTATTCGCTTTCGTTTATACCACCCGGCGTTATTGCATCCTCATAAAAGTACATCTCTATACTTGAATACACTCAGAAAAAGGTCTTGTTGACACAACCAAAATTTTGTTATTATGTGCACAATCACATTTTTTGTTCAGTCAATCAAATTTTTTGTTCAGTCAACCAAAAATTTCGTTCGGATAACCAACATTTTGTTGGGAGAGCCAAAATTTTGGCTATTCCAACAAAATTTTTGGTTTACTGAACAAAAAATGTGATTGTACATGTACAATAACCCAAATTTTGGTTGTGTCAACAAGACCTTTTTCTGAGTGTATACTTTACTTTTATATTTGGCTTATTTTTTTTTCTTTCTTTCTTTCTAGAATGGATAGGCGAAGAAAATTCAAACTAAAAGTTATAGCTTAGTAGTAGTAGTAGTTAGTACGTAGATACCTACTACTTCTATCAACCCCTACCTCTCTCATCCTTCTCTACTATACACATAGGTGTATACATATGCAAACCCTCAGGCTCGGTTGCTTAAATAGCGGTCTTATTATGACGACCAAACCCTGCGGGCTCTGTGGCCTTTCTAGAATAAATATTGTGCACAGCTTGCAGGGTAGGTACGCGGTGATCTCGGTAATACTAATATCACGAAAGCTAGAGCTTTCAGAGCTTCAGAAATATAGAGAGGGACGAGTATTTATACGTAAATGTGGGTTCCACGGTGGAAATTAAAATTTTTATATATACCTATACATATAAGGTAGAAAAGACCGAAACTTTCTAGTGGTTGAAGAAAAAAAATTTTACACTAGAAAATTCACCGCGTTCTTTATGTATACAAAAAAGAAGGAAAACAAATTTTCGCCAATTTGGAAATGAATTAAGCCCTGCGCACACGACGCTTGTTTCAATGCTGGATTGCCTGCTTGATCTCGCTGCTGGGTTCCAAGTGAGCTGTTCTGCTGGACGCTGTGATGGCTCCTCTGCTATGTTGGCTGCACACGATGTGTGTTGCTGGGTTAGGTCTGTAGGTAGCTTCTATGCATGCGAAGTGACCGTTCAAAAACAGACTTCCGAAATTCAAGCCTAGGTTGTGGAGTCGTCCGTGGCTCCGTACACTAATGACTAATAGCAGGATTTTTTAACTGTTAATAAATACATTTATTTGGAAACATTTTTTTATTTTTTAAATATAAATAAATATTTTCTAACATTTAACAAATCAATTTTGTGCACAACAAATATTTATTAACAGTTAACAGATATTTATTGAGTATACGTGTTAATAGATCATTTGTTAAATATGAATAAATCTTATTGAATATTAACAAATCCTTCTATCAGTGTAGTCCTGGTAGCCATATATATATATCCACGTGACACAACCCGACGTTCGCATTGGTCAACACCGATATCCCAGAGAAACCAGCACGAAAAATACGACATGATCTATCACGGAATTCCAGCACGCGTTCAAGTAAGGGAGCACGCACTGACGTCATTTTCCATCACGGCAGCCATCAGGGTTGCCATCACAGTGCCCTGCAGGCAATCCAGCATTGAAACAAGCGTCGTGTGCGCAGGGCTTTAGATTCTTATATATAGTATTACGAAATTAAATGGGTTAGCATGGTCCGCGCATAAATGAGGTTGAAATGCGCGGGAAAAGCCACCCTTGTATGTCGACTGGGGTGCGAGCAACATCTGGAAAGCATTCGGTAGTCGGAACAATCCAAGACAGTTCCATTCCGCAAAATTTATGCACCAGTGCTCCTCCCACCATTCTACGGTTCCGCTCCTCTCTTCTCGTCTCTTCTCTTACTTCCCTATTTATACTTTGTCAGGGGGTAGGTAACGGCGTAGGTAGTCATTCCGCATATTCATATGCATGGGATATTTCAAAGTTTCTATATGTATTGTATACGTAGGTATACCCTATATACCCACCTATCTACCTATCTACGTAGGTACTACCTACCTACCCAAGCGACAGAAAAATTATAGTTCGCAGAGCCCCGAGACGTGCTTTATACCAAACTGTAATCTCAAATCTCATCTTGGATACGGTGGATTTTATTTTTACATATATAAAAAAATATGTACCACAAGATTAGGTATACACGTATTTTTTCGTTTTTATTTTACATCAAAATCAGAAACCGAATGATATATATATATAGGTAATTAAGAACCAAACTGCGAGAATCACACCTCGATTGATCCAGAATTCTCTTTATTTTTTTTTTTTTTTTCTTCCAGTATTATTTCTGAAAGGAAAATATATTTTATGGATTTCTGGATAACTCGATTCTCGAAGTCTATACGAAATCACGAAGGTATTGTGTCTGAGTTTTTATTGTAAAAAAAAAAAAAAAACTGAATGTAAAAAATTGAATGCTTTTTTATTTTATTATCGATTTTTTTTTTGTTTTTTTGATTTTTGTATTGTTTGATTTTTTTTTCTTCCAGTCAGCAATACGTATTTAACGTGCAAGTATAAAAGGATGAAAAATGAAAAAAACGAAAAAAAAAAAAAAAAAAATTGTTATCAAATAAAAAGCGAACAAACAGCTGCATATTTACGTTGCCGCAAACGATATATATACGGGGGATGCACACGATTTGACGTAGACAATCACACTCAAATTTATGGAAGTTTGTTCGCTGGTGAATATTCATCTCGCTTTGACGAATCGGGTTTTAATTGATCCGTCTCGATAGTGGATACGGTTGCGCAAATTTATTTATTTATTTTATTTATCTCTCTCTCTTTCGTTTTCGTTTTCGTTTTTTTTTTTTTTTTTTCTTTTCTCTTCACATAGAATAATTCACATCTCGCAATTGCAGTTTTTCTGCATATATATCCCGAAATATATAGACTATATAATATATTTATATACGGCTGTGACATTATTGATAATAAATCGATCTACAAAATTTACATAGTAGAATAATTTATCCGTATATATTTTATTTGATCAAAAAACAAAAAAAAAAAAAAAAAAGAAAGAAAACAAATCGTATACGATACAAGAGTTTTATTCTATTTTTTTTTTTTTTTAGCACGTTTAGTTAATCTGTCTGTGCAGATACTCTCTTAGAATTAGTACGTTTTTCATATTTTTTGTTTTCCCCACTTTTCGGTTAGGGAGAAAAAGAAAAAAAAAAGAAAAAAAAAAAAAAAAAAACTAAAACAAAAAACGAAGTGAAAGCACTCCGACGAGTCGTCGCATGACAGACAGGATATTTCAATTTAACTTTTCTTTTGTGATGCTTTTCGCGAGCTCGAGCAGCAGTAATTTTATTCTTCTTCTTGTTCTTCTCCTTTTTTTTTTCCCTATACTTTCTACTTTTTTTTCTTTCTTTCTTACCTTCTTGTTACTTCCGGATGTCTCGTGTTAACCTTCATTTCATGGAAAGTTTTCCATTGCTAAAGACTAAGAGAAGAATGAATACCTGATAAGACAAAGAATAAGAAGAAGAAGAAGAAGAAGAAGTATAGAATAAGTAGAAGAAGAAGAAGTTGCTGTTGGAACAACGTGATTACTTATTTAACAACATCTCGTTGTACTCACTTCATCAACAACAATTTTCCTAAGCGTTGTACAACACTTTTCAGTCTTTAGAACTTTCTTAATCGTTTATTTTATCGAATTTACACAATCTAGTAGAACCAACTATACATATACACATACATGTACCGCGAAGTTCTGTGGACGCGGAACGCTAGAGATACCAACCCAAACAGGGTCCTATTTTATGGGCAGTGAGCTGCAACAGCAGTTTAGTAACTTACTAGAGGTTTCTAGTAAAGTCACTAGAAATCACTGGAAATCTTTCTGGACAAGAAATCTAGTGACCAATGATCACTAGATTTCTAGTGATCTCTAGTGATTTTACTAGAAACATCTAGTAAGTTACTAAACTGCTGCTGCAGCTCACTGTCCATGAAATAGCACCCTTTTTGGGTTGGTATCCCTAGCGTTCCGCGTCCACAGAACTTCGCGGTATATTATATGCAACTAGCAGTAGCTGGTATAAAGGCAGGCATTTAATATTTTCCATCTCTATTTTCATCTATGACTGAAAATAATATAAAATTATAGATCATCTTCTATCTTTGGGTGTATTACTATACCTATACACTCAGAAAAGAGTCTTGTTGACACAACCAAAATTTGGGTTATCATATGCAGAATCACATTTTTTGTTCAGTCAACCAAAAATTTTGTTGGAATAGCCAAAATTTTGGTTGTCCCAACAAAATTTGGTTTTCTCAACAAAATTTTGGTTATCCCAACGAAATTTTTGGTTGACTGAACAAAAAATTTGATTGACTGAACAAAAAATGTGATTGTGCATATAATAACCAAATTTTGGTTGTTATTTTTCTGAGTGTACTTATATGAATCTATACGTAGCTCGAATGATCATGTGTACCCCTTACAGGGTTATAAATAAAAATTTGCATTTCAATTTGACGATAAAAAAAAATCAAAAGAGAAAAAAAAAAAAAAAAGACAAAGTTCATTTATTTTATCCACGCGGAAGTTTTATGGGATAAAAATTTTGAACCTCGACTACTACCAGCTACTGTAACCTTTATTACGTACCAGTACCAGTAGGCCGAGTACTTTAGGCTCTACTTCACTCAACACCAATTTCATCAGGGTGTTACAAAGTCTGGGCTCACGAAGGTGGGTATAATTTTTTTTTTGCCTTTTTGTTTTTTTTTCTTTTTCTTTTTCGCGCGAGACTCAGCCGCAAAAATAATAATAAAAACAAGCAAAGAGAGAGGGGAAATGAAAAAAAAAAACGCGTTAATTCACGTGCGACCGTAAATCTTGTTTCCTACGTCACATGGATGCTGGGGTCACGTACCATGGCCGAACGACCCACCGAACGCGCGAAAGCAGATAAACCGAAAAGCGACCGTTTACCGCTTATACCGTTTTACAGCGGTAGGTAGAAGCGGGTAGGTAAACCGCGGTAAATGTGCTGTTTGAAATTTAAAAAAAGTATCGGTTAGATTATTGTTCTTTTTTTTTTTTTTTTTTTTTTTTTTTGTCACCTAAGCGGGAGATTATTTTCCTAAATATACTTAATAATACGAAAGGTGAATAATTTTTTGTACGATTTTTAATTAATTAATTGATTAATTAAAATTTATTACATAACACTGTGGGAAAATACAATTATTATCCTTAATTACATACGTATATTATATATAGAGAGAGAAATATAATATACATAGGAGGTACAGGATTTTCGAATCCTCGTCAAATTTAAAGCCGACACACTGTGTCCCTAATTTCGAAATCTGACTCTGTTCTGCAGTGGTGAACAAAAGGGGTGGAAAAATTTTTCGTCGCCTTAGTCAAGCTGTTGGATGAAATTCTATCACATATATACAACTATATCTATATATTATGTATATATGTACAGAATTCAGTCTGTTCGATATAAACGCGCATGGATTTCAGTGTACCCCAACGAAATACGCGACAAAAATTTTTTTTATCCGTTTTATATATAGATACATGCACACACACACATCTACGTATATATATATGTCAGGGATGCTGTATATATGCTCTCAAAGGTACGATTTTACGATTTTTTTGAAAAAAAAAATTCAATAGACAGAATTTCGAGAATTCTAATAATTGTGAAGAAAAGTTTATTTCTTTGAACTCGAATTTCGGGGTATCGATGAGGGTGCAAAGGGTTTGCTATAGTGTAGGTGGTGAAGCGACGCGACGTGTGCTAAGGAGTGAAATAAACGGCGAAATAATGCTAGGAAAGATTAAAGTTTGGGGAAAACAAACGTGAAACGGGAAAAGTTGTACCTTTACCGCGGGCTCGGCTATCAAAGAGGATTAAAAGATTCACCCTTTTGTTTAGTGCTTTATGAGTTTCCCGGCATTAACTTTTACTCAACTTCACGAAGGCCGCGTCGAGGTCCAGCACTCGACACCCAACGTCATTTTTCTTGATATTACGTTTCTCTTTTCCCTCTTCAATACTCAACCCAATATCCCATACTTAACTTTTTACCTCATATTGAACCCTACTGAAAATTTCCAGGTGGAAATCCATGGACGATTCCACTTGGACTTCCACCCGGAAATCTATATAGAGAATTCATGTGAATCCGTGGATTTTCCACCGGGATTTGGAACTGGAAATCCATGGAATTCCATGTGGTTGTAGTCATGTGCAGAAACATGTGATCCCATGTGTAATGGTATATCGAATCCTATGTGTAATATTATATTGAATCCTATGGATTGTCCGTAGTAGTTACTACAGAAATCTCCATGAACCCCGCTTAGTATACTGGAATATCCACTGATATCCTACGGTACCCCATGATATTTTTCATGGATGACGAAATGATGTCACAGTGAAATTCCCATAAGATCGCATGGATTCCTAGGGACTTTCCACAATGACTCGTCTGGTCATTCCTGGATTCAGATGTTGTTCCTTCGCCGAATTTCAGCCAAAATCCAGTGGATTTTGTATATCTTTTTTTATGGATGACGAAATGATGTCACAGTGGAATTTCCATGAGATCGTATGGTTTCCTGGGGACTTCCTACAACAATCTATGCGATTATGTGCAGATAAGTTTATTTATTTTCTCTTGATTCCATACAGGATTTGATGAATTTGACACAACGTTTCACGTCAACAACGAGACTGTATCATAGCCATATTCACATGGAAATGAAAATATTTTCCTATGGACTGTCCATAGAAGTGTGTACCATTACACATGGATTCACATGTTGAAGTTTCAGAAATTTCAGGTAACAGCCGGTAGATTATTTATGGTATTTCCCATGGATTAGGTCAGGACATTACCGTTATCTTTCTATGAAAATCTATATATTCTGTAGGGTTTTACCATAAAAAACCATAATATATATGAATGGAAATCTATATACCCATCCACATGGATTTCTACTATTGCATTCAATTGAAAAACCATGGAATATTCATGTGAATACTACTGCATCAACTACAGGAGAACCATAGATCAGCAACATGGATATTCCATGTTTCTGAATTTCTGGTGGATTATTATAGAATTTCATGGAATCCCATTCGCATCCATACTTTTCCAGATGGTTTTCCACCTGGAACTTTTCAGTAGGGAACCGACATTTTTTTCAATACTTTATTTCGTTCTTGTTTCAGGTACGTATTATCAGACTTCATAACTTTTCGACGCATTAGCGATCATTGCTATATACGAAACTGTAAGTATTTTTATACGTCTTTTACAATGACAATTATTTTTATACCTATTTTAGGTACTCGCACGTAAAAAAATGGTACTGTTGACTTTACCATCGCAGCGGTGAATATATGGACAGCGCTTTTTTTGCAGTATGAATTACCTTTTTGCAGTACAAATTACTAAAATTCTAGTATTTGGCACATTGGAGGCCACTTGCTCGACTGTACCAAATACTAGAATTTTAGTAATTTATACTGCAAAAAGGTAACTCATACTGCAAAAAAAGTGCTGTCCATATATTCACCGCTGCGATGGTAAATTCAACAGAAAATTTCTTTGCGTGCGTCACTTTATATACACTCAGAAAAAGGTCTTGTTGACACAACCAAAATTTGGGTATTATATGCACAATCACATTTTTTGTTCAGTAAACCAAACATTTTGTTGGAATAGCCAAAATTTTGGTTTTCCCAACAAAATTTTGGCTATCCAAACGAAATTTTTGGTTGACTGAACAAAAAATTTGATTGACTGAACAAAAAAATGTGATTGTGCATATAATAACCAAATTTTGGTTGTGTCAACAAGAAGTTTTTCTGAGTGTACATACACCTACATTGGTTTCGTGTCTCTTCTTCTTCTGTCATATCGATTAACCATTCGTTATACTTGAAAAGTCTACAGTAGACAGCCCCGAACACGAACACGAACACGAACACGAACACGAACACGATCTCGAAATCTTTTCTATAAAGTATAACATGTTCCTTTGTCGCTGGGACTATCGAAGAAAGATATGACTTCGGCTCTTTACAGAGTCTTTACTCCAATTTTCGACGAATGTATTCCATCATTCGAACTATTTCCTCTACCGCGTCCGCTCTTTCTTAGATCCCTCCGGTGTTCTTCATCCATACCGATTATTTCTTTCCTCCATATCTTTCCTCGAAAGTTCAATATCTATTATTCGAATCTCTTGAACCGCGAGGATGAAAATTTCTCTTTATATTTAATATCGTTTTGTTTTCGAAATTAATATCTTCTTTTCGCGACAGATTCGATCTTTCGTTCGTTAATATATATATATATATATAATTCTCAGAGATTTCTAACCATTTTTTAACATTTAAATCCAGTTTTTAAACCAAAGTGATTAATCAGAGGTAAAAAGACACAAACATACGACATGACAAAGTTAATTAGGCCAAACTAGTTATATACTGCAGTTAGAGCACACGGTCATAGCACGTGACCTAACGATCTCTTACTTCGCTTTTGGTAATTGGAACAAGACCGTGCGATGCCAATTTTACTCTATCTACAAATATCTGGGATTTTGTGTGACAATTTTACTCACAATCTCTTCTAATAATCGATTCAAATAATACGGGGGGTGCAGAGAGAGGGAATAAATTATCGGTTAAATAATAATTGATTGGAAAAATTCGTTCACTAATTTCGTTTTCCTTATCTTCGTTATTAAAGGTTGAAAAAAATCACCATATTTATATCTTCGGTGTAAATAATCTGTAGATTATATCCAATGAGATAATCTGGACTTGGTTTGACCTAGTTGCAAATAATTATCTAACAAAAAAAAAAGTTGGCAGATAGTTGTTATATACAACTCAATATAGTAGTATAGGGTAGATGATAGCCGGAACAAAGTATAAGGTAGAGGTATACAGCTTATACACGTACCTAGATAAAACCTCATTACACCAACAGAGATATCAGTGCAATGCTCCCAATTCCATTTCTTAAACGTTCAAACGACCAGCCATTTCCGAAGTTGGGAAATTTCGCGTACAATTTGCGGTAATCTTCTTCTATATATACAGTTCTGAAAACGGTTTCAGTTTCGAGGTTCCAGAGCGCAGCGAGCTAGCACTTCGAAAATTAATGATCATTGATCAATTATATTGAATGTGGAAATTGCACTTGCAAATGTTTTCTTTATTTTATACTTTGAACGAAAAATGAAACGAAAATCACTTTTCTACACTATTTAAGGGGACCAGTACAGCGATTTTGCGAGAAATTATCATAGTCCGAAATCAATTTATTTCATAATCAAGGTTCATTTCACATCAAAATATTTTTCTTTCTCAAAATCTTGTGTCGTAAGGATTTTAGAGCACCGTTGGACCGATTCAGGTCATCTTGGATTCATTTTCTTCAGAAAACAAATCCTCATCATGTGTATGTAGGAATTTGAAAATAAAAAATTATGTCATAAGTTATGATCAATTTACCAAATTTGCAAAAATTATTATCACTCATTTCTTAAATAACTTGGCCAAAACGAAAAATTTTCAAAATTCCTACATTCACATGATGAGGATTTGTTTTCTGAAGAAAATGAATCCAAGATGACCTGAATCGGTTTAACGGTGCTCTGAAATCCTTACGACACATGATTTTGAAAAAGAAAAATATTTTGATGTGAAATGAACTTTGGTTATAAAATTAATTGATTTCGGACTATGATAATTTCTTGAAAAGTCGCTGTATACTGATCCCCTTAATATAATCTACAACATTCACATTTTCCAAGCCCTTGGTATATTATGGTATGTCGCAGATTATATATAAACTTGACACATCTGTAGCTTACTGGTACCTCGACGTTGGACGGAAGTGAAACTTTGGTCATCCTGCAGCAGCGTGGACCGCAAACCGCGGTAGCTGACGTGGTATATCCGAAACAGTTTCGAACTATAAACGACCGCGACTCTCGCGTCTATTGACCGGTCAAAAGCTGGACAGTGCCTCAGGGTTACTAGAATTCCAAATGACGGGTTTGAAAAGTTAATCAAGTCCGGATTCTGCGGTACTCTTGTATTTGCGATTCTTCGTTTCGTTTCGTTTCGATTTATTTCGTTTCGTTATTTTAAGTAGAAAAAAAAAAAAAATAGCAATCAATGAAACTTTCGAAGATCAAATGATTTATCGTTTGGATCCGAGTTCCTATATTATAATAACAGCACATTTCAGATTCCGGGTGAAAAAGAGCACGTTTCAAATTCCGGGTGGAAAAGAGCACATTTCAGATTCCGGGTGGAAAAGGGCACGTTTCAGATTCCGAGTGAAAAAGAGCATGTTTCAGATTCCGGATGGAAAAGAACACGTTTCAGATTGAGAATGAAAAATAGCACGTTTCAGATTCACTCGAAAACTAGCACAATTCAGGTTGAACCGAATATTACTCATTAGTAAGTGTCAGATAGGTTTATTATAAGATTGAATTAATCATTCAATGATAAAATTGAATCGAGTTTTTGTGCATAATTGTGCATTTCCAATTTCATAATAAACCTACCTGACACTTACTGATGAGTAATATTCGCTTCGCCTGAATTGTGCTAGTTTTCGAGTGAATCTGAAACGTGATATTTTTCATTCTCAGTCTGAAACGTGTTCTTTTCCATCCGGAATCTGAAACATGCTCTTTTTCACTCGGAATCTGAAACGTGCTCTCTTCCACCCGGAATCTGAAATGTTCTCTTTTCCACCCGGAATTCGAAACATGCTCTTTTTCACCCGGAATCTGAAATGTGCTGTTATTCGTATCGGGCGTCGATATATACTGGTTTGTCTAATTGATATTATCTAACCGGAATTACAGAATCTTAATTCAATTCAATCGCAAGATCGTCTTCTCCATAAAATATACATGAACTTGACGGAAAGTATCCCGCTTTATCGGATCGGCATTCCCTTAAGTTCCACAATTTCTACACGATATCCGATAGGATAAGATTGAACTAATGAAATCCCATTTGCTATGCAATTCACGGCGTTAACCAAATGCACGGATCTATCAGACGATCAGGATTCCAGTCGAGACTTGGTTCCCCTCGACGGACGTTTAATCTGATTCACTGGGAAAAATAAGAGGAAGAGGAAAGAAAGAGGGGAAAAAAAAAAAAAAAAAACAGGAAAGAAAAGAGAAAAAGGAGCGAAAATTAGCCTCAGATATTTGGCGAAAAAAAGAAGGAGATAAACTAAACGTGCCGTTCTCTGTTTGATCGAAGATCTGTTAATCAAAATGTCGAAGTCAGACTTTAAAATGAATTCGTATTCTTTCTCACGTTTTTTTTAAGAACGCCGTAAAAATTTGAGGGATTCCCATTTTTGTGTGTTTTATTTATTGAAAAAATTTCGACAGCTATAGTGTTTCTCGGTTGATAATAAATATAGGCGAGATTTTGCGGTATCGGACAATGAGACGGGCGCGGATTTAGTGACGGTAGAGAATTTACAATCTAAGTATGCCAATAGATTACGCGAAGTTGCGGGAAAGTCGTAAACGTCAGAATATATCAATAGTTAGAAGGAGCTATAGTACTGAATATTCGAACCTGCGGTCGCCCTTGGTGAACGTTCCCGTTCCCGTTTTCGTTCCCGTTCCCGTTTCCGTTCTCGTACTCGTACTCGTTCCCGATCCCGTTCTCGTTCCCGTTCCCGTTCCCGTTACTATATACCCACCCCGGCATGGCACCCCTACTAGCCTACAGCCCACCAGGATCTTCGTGCAAAACTGATTGGTCAGAGACTCCCTGACCTCGTTTTATGAATTAGTTTCGCGGTATGGTCCGGTCTGGTCCGCGCCCCTTCCGCGAACGGTGGTTCAAAATTAATTGATGAATTATTCAAATAACTGAACAGGGATTTCCGGTTATAGCTTCAAAAGCCGAAAGTCAAAAACCAAAAATTAACGAGCCTTTCATCTATTTTTTTCCCTTTTTTTTTTTTTTGCGATCGAAACGTGGCTTGATTTTCGATCTTTTGAAATCATTGTTTGTCAATTTTTGATAATCTTACGATCTTGAAAAATAAAAACAAAATTCATGCTTTTCTGCTGCTCTCTTTCAGAATTTTTATTTTCGCCAATTATTACGATTTCCGAAAATATTTGCGTGCAAATTTTTATTGGGTTGATTATAAAAATCAACGTTTTCGATTTTAGCACACCTGAAATATATATTTCTAAAGAAACTATGATTTCTATCGGGGCTGGTCTCGTAATCATCTTGAATGCGAAAGAAATTCAAGAAATTCTCTTCTCTCTCGCTTATATCAAACGGAGCGGAATTTTCTTTCAACTTGATCCAATTAAATTTACGGTAAGTTATAATATCTATATATAGGTATAAAAATTATCAACGCATGATTAAATAATAATACTGCAATACAGCGAGGAAAAATAATTAATTAAATCTGTAACGTAGCTTTAGCCGGTATGAAAATTACGCCAATACTGACAGTAATAGTTAATCCCGCGATGTAGAAAAAGCTATTCGAGTTCATAATATAATTTTTTGCTATTTTAAAAGAATCGCGGATTATAATACAGGTATATAATAAATCTGTCGATCATTGCGCTGTACCAGTTCTTCTCTCCTATTTTATTCTCTCATTTATTTTAAATCGCGGCTTGTACTCGCGTCCATTTTTCGATCTTACCAAGTTAGTGCCTCCGGGAATCACCCAGATACTTTTCCAAATGATAACCCCCCGTAGTTTCTACAAGAAACGATTCAACGTCAAATTATCGGAAATTATTGAACCTTTAGTGTCTATGCTATGCGTGAGAATGATAATACGATTTTGCAACACAAGTTTATTGTCAATTTCGCGCCACCACGTGACTACCGAAGAAATTACTGAACCCTAGTTCCACCCCATCTTAGTAGAAAAAGTTTTTTCCCGATTGTGACCAGCATATTATTTGAAATCCTTTAATATTTTAATCAATTTACATTCTAGAGTCGATTTTTAATTTGCCTTTCCTTTTTATGCCACAAAATAACGGCCCTCACAGTAGCCGTGTTTTTCTTTTTTTTGTTTTTCTTTCTTTTTTCATCCCCGAGTACACAGTTTTCAATCAGAGTAAAAGTTCCGAATTTTAAATTAAGACGAAGAGATGTTGTTGTTGTTTTTTTTTTTTTTTGTTTCGTTTTTTTCATTCCCTTTTTAGAAAACCTCAGTGGCAAGCAAACGAATTGCAAATTCACGAAACCACACCACGTCACTAGCACCCCGGGTACCCGGGTGTTAAAATTCCCGACAAAAAAGTAATCAATCAAAGAAAATATATACACAGAGCGAAAAATCACTAGCTGTTATCAAATCCGCTCAAAAATTTTGGGGTCCGAGTCGCCCGCTGCTACTTCCAACCGCAAAATGTCGTCAATTTAATAAGCAAATGATTTTTTGGTAGCTTTTTTTATTCTTTTTTATTTTTCTTCTTCGTTTTGAGAGAGGGAAAACGCGAAAATGGTAAACCTCTTTGCGGTACATCGTACCACTCTACTGTACCGTCGAAAACCAGAAAGACGAGGGTTGAGGAGGAGACAGGGGCGACTTTGGTGGGTTGCGGGTCGAGGGAGAGATAGGGGTGGCGGCGCCGCGGGCCGCGCCGTCGCCCAGCTTGCCTGAATCCTCCCGCCCCAAATCGCGCACCCTGCAGCCGTCGAGCGTCCATGGTGTAGTCATACGCTGAGCGTCGTGGTGAGCTAGGGACGACAGTTTAGCAAATTTCAAAGATATCGCATCTGTTACAAGGATTTCTTCCTGACATAGGCTGAATATCAAAACTAGCGAGTTGATAAATCGCCGAGTTTATTAAAACCGCAAGCGAATTTATACAGAGCGAAAATCGACGCCAACCCCAGTGCTCAAAATAATTAAAGAAAAAGAAACAAAAAAAGAAAAAAAAAGGATTTCCTTACCACGGGGCGTTTTTCCCCACGTTATAATCACTCGACGAATAGAAGAGGACGTGCGACTATTATTCACCAGTGGTTCATATTTTGTTGTTGTTATTGTTTTATTTTCTCTTTTTCCTCATCGTTTCATCCCTCGTCACGTGGGAGTATCGAGCACTATGTGACCCGTTGTGTTATTCGATGATTATATTTTCAGTGATTTTTCAACATCCAACATAGTGAGGAGTGAGAACCGTACCTACCCCCTTAACCGCGAGATAATATTATCCGGTGGTGAATCTCGTTTCATTTTAATCACGTCGATTTCTTACATATTTATAAAATTCTAAGGTCCAGACACCTTGTTCATATCGCGAAGAACAGCTCATCCACCACACCACAGTGGCAAAAGTCTTTTTTTTTCGTATCAAAGTGCTTTACCAGTTCATACTATGACTCCGTGCAGTGACACTTTTTGGTGACAGCTGGGTGGGATACCTAGGTTTATCTAACTTTGGGACGAAGGATATATCCCATCGCCGTGAGGGCGAAGGATTTCGAGAAGAGGGTGGCTACATCTACGTTCTCCATCTTTTCCTCTCTTTCTCTCTCTTTTTCTCTCTATCTCTCTCTTTCTCTGTCCATCGTAGCTCGAATCCCTGTCAAATCTAAGTCCTATCGGACATAAATAAGCACATTTCATTCCTATTTCCTCTTCCTCTTCATCTCCTACTTCCACTTCCTCTTAGTTCCCTCGAGACATGGATACGCTTATGATTTTGGGTATCTGTTTCTTCTGCTACGGAATGTGCGACTTGATCATACGATACGCGACACCACCAGTGCCGGAGCCCCAGAGCACAACAACATCGTCCACATCTTCATCATTGGCGTTAGAAGCAACGCCTCCGTCTCCAAAGGTCTACACGATATCTCATCAGAAGTTACAAAACGCTCCGACATTCTGTTACGAATAGAATTCGAAATACCGAGACCCGCAAGGGGTCAGCTGGCATTCATTTTACCAGACAAATAGAGGAAGGATAAATATTACCATTGGCTTCGATTCAAGTGAACACCTTATCCGCGGGTATACTATGCCGCGATTTCTGGCGCCAGACTGGACGGCACGTAAACCGCGTGCAGAAGTCTCTCTAAGAGTTGAAAAATAGGATAATTATCAACGACCATGATCGTCGTTATCGATGAAATAGATTATCGGTGAAATCCACCGAGTCCATTCTGTTTAAATTTAACAATAATTGTGAATGGTGTCCATTGGCAAGTGACTAGATCCCACAGATAATACATATCTGAGGATAAACTGTACGATATTTGTAATAATTTATGACGGGGTACGTGGCTGCACGTGGGACTCGGACTCGGGTTCGGGGCGCAGGTGGAGCTACCTCGTCATTTCTGTCGTCGTCGTGACCCGGGTCGTGAACTCGGTTCATATCATCCTAATTCCTGGTCCATAGCGAGACCCAAAATCCTAAGGCTAAGGTGTGCGCGGTGCCCAGAACTCGTCGTGGTTATCCAGTGAAGCGAAGCAATGGACTCCCTTGAACGGTTGATGAGTGCCGGTCCACTGCCCTCTGCTCTGGCAGCAGCATCAAGATCTCAGAACGCGTTTGTTCAGGCTAGCTTGTGCTCAGCCTTTGGGCGAAAAGGACGTCATCTAACTGGGACCTTCTGCCTAACTGGCGATACCATGGAAGGCATTATACAGTGTCTCGTCTTTCTCAAAGCTTTCTCGGTAAGCTTAGGCAGTAGATGAAACACAGGTGTTATTTTAAGCTCGTACTTTGGTGTATATTATATAATATATAATATATAATATATATATATGTATGTATATATATTTATCTATCTATGTATGCATTGCGAGTAGCTAGTACCTACCTGGCTACTTTAGCCGAGGCTAAAGCTCGCCGTAATATATGTACCTACGTCAAAATATCAGAGGGATATTACGAAGGGGTTGCGAGCTGCGCTATTTCGGGGAAAGTATATTGTATAGAATATATAATATACGTATATTCATCCGCGTAGATACGTAGTAGCTACTATACCTACCTCTACCCAACCTCGGCTTCTTCCTTGGTTCAATCAAATGAATTTTTCACCCTGCTAAAGGAGAAATTGAGGTAGAGGTGGAGTTGGTTTTAAAGTACGTCTCCGTCAGGATGAATATTGATGCTGTTATTTGGAGATTTATTCGCTTCTTCGAACTTTTTTTTTTTTTTTTTTTCTTTTGGTGTTCGTTCTGTTCTCTTTTTTTTCCGTTTTTTTTTTGTTTTTTTATTTCACGCCCAAATTTAGACCCATTAAAATTAATGACCCAACGGTTTCAAGCCAATTACTCTGGAATAATATAACTCAGGGATAAAATTTACGTCCCTGGATTGAAACGTCCCCCCCGGAATCCCCTTCCAAACGTCCTTCAATATTTTTTTTATTTTATTTTTTTTATTTTCACCTCCTTTCGTTTGTTCTTCTCTACTCACTAAGTCATTATATTCTGTTTTCCATTATTTTGCTGCGGATTATTATTATTAACTGATATATTCACTGATCCGCCACTGATTAAGAGTCGATCCAATAACGACCCCCGCATTTTGCGGTTGGTGTTGAACTTTAAATAATATATAACTACACAGCCCAGCTATTCACGCAGGTCGGAGGCACACCTGTTGTAATCTTGGCTTTGTAAAGCTCAATTCTGTACGCTGGCTTAGAACACCTCAGTGCCTCAGTTTGGGGAAAACACGTGTAGATTACAGGGGAGATTTCGAGCCCCCCCATAAAAGACGTTCTTTGATTTTTAACTTCCCTTCATTATTTTCACTTTCTACTTACAGGCGTTCCGCTTCTATACTCTTCTTATTTCCTTTTTCGTTTTTTGGGCATAAAAAATTCCACCGACGTTTCCACGAGGACGTGCTTCTGTCTGTCAAACGTCTTTTTGCGTGAACCTCGCTGTTCCGCAGACGAGAAGCTTTTTTTTTTATTTTTTCTTTTTTCTTCTTCTTTCTCTTATATATATATTTTTTATTTTTCACCAATTTTCATTCTTTTATCCCTTTGAATATAATATGACCTGCTTCCCCATTTCTATCCCCCAGATCATCGATTGCTTTGTACTACTTCTGATTCCTCCAAGTTTCTTTTCCTTCGTCTACTCCTGCTTCTTCACCCTCTCCGCAAGCTCGCCACTTACTCATTCCATATATACTACTAGCTACGTATGTGTGTATACCTGCACCTAGATATCTACGTATATATATATATATATCTCCTTCTTCAGCTTGACTTATTTATTCGATGCCGTTGAAACTTTTCCTCCGGAAGTTTCCCCGCTACGAGGAAATGCATCGTTCGACCTCCGGCTTACTCCTGAACCTTACTGCTGCTGCTACTGTGCTACTGCGGCCCGCGAGTTGCTCTTGGAATACGAGCTTGGAGCGAACCTGAATTGGTTGACCCAGCTATTTATCCCTCGAATTCTCGGTCTAACAGCTATACCTACACATGTACACACTTAGCATGAGAAAATGGGAAAAGGAGAGAGAAATAGAGGAAGGAGAGACTCTCGACTTCCGGTAAACTTGCGCTAGAGTTGAACCGACGCAAGCATACACGATCCACTATAGTGCAGGGAGCTTTTATTTAATTTTATTATACGCATTTCGTTCGTAGAAAATAAGGAGTGGGATCTGCTTCGGTGGACAGACCGGAATCGTCGAGGTCCCTTTGTTGGTTCTCCGAGTCTTCCAATTTAGAACTCTGCTGCTCTGCGGTAACCGGAAGTTCAATGTTCCACTTTTTTTTTTTTTTTTTTATTCACCTCTGGGTCTTTTTTTCTTTTACTTTTTTTTTTCAGTATGTCCAGGACTGAACACGATATGAAATTTCCCGTATTTCTACAAACACGTACCTATAGAATACATGAAGTTGCAAATCGATATACAGATATTCCATAGACAGGAATTCACTAAACTTTGACAATCAAATGATCCAACTCGCTATATCGCTGTTGCTAATATTGCAGAGACCCAGTAATCAACTATGTATTTCCCTATCTATTTACCCCTAGTACATATACATATATGTTTATACCGAATAGATATATACGCATATTCACGAATTTTCACCATAGGTATACCGAATAACAAACATTATTGGAAATTCTACAAACTAGGTATGTTTGTTGAAACAAGAGTTTAATTTTACAAATTTGCTTGCCATCGGCATTATTCTAGTTTTTTTTTTGTCTTTTTCTTTCTATCAAAACCGCAGAATATATACGAATATCAAATACTGAATATGTCGAGCAGTACAGAGGCGATATCCAGTATCCTAGCAACTACATCGCCTCTTCTATACTCTTCTCTTTGCATCACACGTAGAATCGAAATGGGTGTGTGTTATTCCGCGCACATGAAGCCTTTATTTGAAAATTTGAAATGTTACAATATGAATCGAGAACGTTCTCACCATTAACATGATATTCGCAGTACCTATCACGAGGATCGTTTGTTCTCGTTGTCTACCTAATGTCCATCACTCATTTTCGCCTAGGTATGATATAGAGGCAGGCAAGGATCCCACCGCAGGACGATATCACATAGGGTTTGAATCGGGTTCGGTCGAAAGAGCAAAGGGTTAGTTTAGGTTATATTATAACGGGTCCATTATCCTTATGGAAATTGAAAGGCGATGATAAAGTCCTTGGGTAGAGGTAGGTAGGTAGGTAGGTAGTACATACATAAACAGCGATAGCGAAACACTGATAATATAAAATTATCTCTTGTCTCTCTGCTATGGATATGGTCTTTGTGTCCCATCAGGGTTACTCTAGCTTTTGAATTAGTTTGTTATATATACCTATATCTATGTACGTATACACACATATATACAACTTTATCGTTAATTAGTGGCTAAGTAACCGTTTGTACCCGGACTGATATATAACACCGGGGTGGATGAGGGAGAGACGGGGGATGAAGAGAGAACCGCGAATTAATACCTCTTTATTATATTACTTGGATCTTAATTAATACCACGTTGCAGTTTAGAGTTTGGCTAATTATAATTATACTCAATGAGGCGAGACTCTCGCAGAGACCAAAGCGATATGAACACTATATCCCTTATTATTGTATAGGTGTGTATAAATTAAAGTTTGTATAATAAAGAGTTGAAATTCAAATGGATTATTACAGTGTGATATTTTTCTTCAAGACCCATTCCCTCAGCATTCAGTAAAGACGTATTTATTCCAGGTATAAGACAAACGGGTTAAGCTCCAGCTCACGTAATTAAACTTTGCGATATCCGATTAAACTTACTTGAGACTGTAAACCGAAAATCCTCACCCTGACTTACCCACTCGCTTCTTCTTCTTCTTCTTCTTCTTCTTCGCCACTCCATTGCTATAGGCGTCGAAATTTAGAGAAATACGAACTAAACTAACAATTCAAACACATTTCAAGTATTTTACATGCAGGTTTTTCGATGAAATCATCGTCTGCGGTCATCATATACGAAAATCACTTCTCACACCTAGTCCTTGTACAGAATACCAAGGCGTCATTAATAATTATCGCAACACGAACCCAATCTAATTTAAACTGTCGGCAACATCACTATCCAAGTATATAGGTAGTATACCGTGTATCTGTTATCCATAGAACACCGATGGGATTGACGGATATCCACGAGAATGTACAAGGTTACTGGTCGGCATCCCAGTTTCTCCCGTTAATCTCAGCCCCCAGCTAAGCTGAGCTTTCTGGTCTAGTCGCTTAACTAATCACTTCCTTAGGCTGGCTGGCCAGAGGCTACGAAGGAAGTTTGATCTCATCCTGAACTAATAAACAGACGAAGTTTGTGTGAGTGGTGAACATCAGTGATTGAACATTTGAAAAATGATTGAGACCGTTGTATGGAAATGTTATTGGAAATGTCGAGTTTGAATATTGAATGAAAACATGGTCGGCGATATTAGAATCTATTTTTTACCTCAATGCTGGCGAAGATCGTGACAGGCGGTTTCCTTGTAACTCGATAAAGGTGGAGCAGAGTGAGCTGTAAAGTGATATAAACGGCGACCAATGCAATCTATGGCTGACGACGGATGCTGACATTGAATTGAAAGGCGACCGAGCGACTGCACTCTCAGTTAAATCCTCCCTAACTCTCGAGCGAAATTTAATCGATGGGATGGCCTCTGGAACTTCGAGCTGATATTTTGTCGCCAAGATAGTACCTATGTGAAAATTTCCCTGTATTCAATGCTCAGGATTAAACCGAGTCCAAAATCTGAATAAGGCGAAGGAATAGAGAGAAAGAAGAATTTAATTACTCGGAAGAAACGCGGTCTTGACCCTTTTTGGGCACGGGTTCAATGGCGCGATAAATAACTATGGGTTTTTGGGTAGGTACGAAATTAGTAGATTGTCACCTCACCTCAGACCTGCAGGCAGGCAGGAGAATAGCTCCGCAGATGAGAGGGTTCGCGTGTTCGTTCTGGGAGTGATCTATCGAGGTTCGAAGGTAAATTAGAGACGGGCGATGGATGGGAGCCCCCCTTGCATATACACCCCCATTTCTCATGGGAATCAATTGAACGGGGTATATGCCGAGGTGGGTGATTCGTTGCGGTGAGCCTACACTGAGTGCACTCCGGTGACACTGCGCGACCGTCTCGACCCTCTCACGACCCTCTCATGACCCTCTCTTATTTTCTCTCCCTCTTCTCTCGTCAGCTACGGACCCTCTCTAGGCTCTTGAGTCTCCCCAGGCTACGGAGCAATATCCACGTGTTATCCGAAACCATATTCTAAACCACTCTGGACCATCATCGAGCACTTCTCTAGACCAGTCCTTCCTTCCTTCGTTCGTTCGAGTTATACCTATATCTTCTATATAGCGAAGGATCGTCGCGAACATCGTGATCGCCATCATGCCGACACCACATTTGCTTTGATCCTGACCCCGGGGTATTTAGTTCAAGTGTAATCGAATATGCCCTGGCAGACCCCAAACCTAAGCCCGAGTGACCCCGGGATCGGAGTCTCATCATCGACCTCTTTACTCAGATTTTACTTACTTTCAATTTTCTATGTATTTTGGATTACGAGTCAGCGTTAAGCTCCCACGATTTACGATCAAGGTTTTACATTTCTCTCTTATCGTTCTTCCAGATATATATTCTTCAGACAAAGTAATTTCCTATTCACTTATAGAGGGTTGGAGAAAGTGAAATAGAATCGATCTCCCACGAGGAATAGTCAGGTAACCAAGGGGTCCTTGCTTGTTGGACAAATCGTGTGTCTTTGACATCGTCTTGCACGCATTTGTTTGACTCTAGACATTGCGGTGAGCCACTGCAGGGTGTTTACTTAGGGTGGACAGTTCCGAAAGGAGAAACCAAGGCAATGGGATACGTCGTGGGTTGTGGTGAAGAAGGAACGGCTATTGATCAGAAACTTATTTCTTCAAGGCTTCGCTTTCGTTCTGATATTATGTACATTAGGGTGGTTCAAAAAAGACCTAATTTCTCAGATGTTGCTGCTCATTCGTGAATATGTTGTTTGTGATTTTGGAAAATTATTACATTTTTTTGAGCTCTATAGGACAATATTTACTACTGCCTCAGTGAAGTTGAAATTCCGAAATTTGGCAATTTTTGGCAATTTCAAAATTCTCAGATCAGAATCCTCATCTGGCTACCTCTAGGTTCTCATTCAATGATGATGTTGGTTCAAGATGAGACTCGTACGATAATATTTAGTACTGCCTCAGAGACATTGAAGTTTTTTTCACTATTTAGGGGTTTTCTTAGAGATTGGATCGCCAGGTGTTGCTCGTGAGACAGTCTTTTCTAACCATTTTAAGGAAGAAGTACACGAAGTTTGCAGTCTGTGGGACCATTTTTACTACTGCCTCATGTTGCTAATTTTACTTGAATGAAAGTCGCCCTCAATGAGGCAGTAGTAAAAATGGTCCCGCAGACTGCAAACTGCTTGGATTTCTTCCTTATATTGGTAAGATGAAACTGTCTCATGAGCAGCACCTGGCGATCGAATCTCCGAATAAACGCAAAATATTGAAAAAGACTCCAATGTCTCCGAGGCAGTACTAAATATTATCGTACGAGTCTCATCTTGAACCAACATGCTCATTGAATGAGAATCTCGAAGTAGCCAGATGAGCGCTTTGATCTGAGAACTTTGAAATTGCCAAAAATGGCAAAATTTTGAAATTTCAACTTCACTGAGGCAGTAGTAAATATTGTCCAATAGAGCTCAAAAAAATGGAATAATTTTTAAAAATCACAAACAACATATTCACGGATGAGCAGTAACATCTGAGAAATTAGGTCTTTTTTGAACCACCATAATGTACATCCACCGGTATTTATATATAGCTATAGGTACATCATAAAGAAGAAGAAGAAGAAGAAGAAGAAGAAGAAGAAGAAGAAGAAGAAGGAGCTTCAGCCCAGATTCCATAAAGACTTTCTGATAGTCGTTCCTCTCTTTGAAAAGTGGAGAAAAATAAACCTTGCGCCGTTTTTTTCTTCCTTCTTTTATCTTCTTCTTTAAACTTCCACATACTCTTATATGGATATAGACCGCGACTAGTGTTCCATCCTAAGAGGATTGGGTCCAGGATTGGGCCGGGTATTCGTTTGACTGGCGTGCTAAGATCGTGACGAGCATGGCATGATTAATGACTGCGCGATGAAGAGGAGGTTAAGGAGGGGTGCTGGGAGTAAGGGATGGGATGGGGCTTTTAGAGAGGTCTTCGAAAGTCTCCGTCCACTTTACCCTCTTTTCGTGATACTTTCATAAATAATATTTGCCTCTGTTTTTACCGCGAAGTTCGTGTTTTGCCTATGCTTTTAGCAACGGGGGTAGAAGCAGAGGCGGGGGCGGGTTACTTGAGCTAAACTTCTTTCATTCTTTCCTCATTTCTTTAGCTCTTGCTCTCTCATCTCCTTCAGGTTTAGCTTATTCTTAATCCTCGTCATCTTTTTCTGCTCTTTTATTTTTACGCTGTTGTTGCTACCGCCTCTTTTTTCATTCATCTCGCTCTCACCTTTTCCTTTATTTTATTTTTTTTTGTATTTTATTTTTTTTTCCTCTCTTCATTCTTCATCACTGGGAAAACAACATTAGCCGCTAAATTTATTACGATTTTTCCTACCGCCTGCGTAATTCAGTTGCCAAAACGTTCGTCGCGTTACTTATCCTTGGGGAAAGAGGGAAATATTTTCATTTATTGTTCTTCTTTTTTTCTCTCTTCGCACTTTCTTTCATCTCGTGAAACTTGATAAGCTACCTACAATTGATTCCAATCAATAATTTGCTTCTCTTCTGATTGGTGAGTTCACGCATTACGTATAAGAGGATTTTCTCTCTAATTCGCTCCTTCTTAGCTCTGTATGAAAGAGGATTTTGTAAGTTGAAACCAACCTGTGTTTGAACGTTTAGGTTTACAAAAGGGGTCTGAGTTTCGGGGAAACATCTTTGAAGTCGAAAAGTTGTTTGCTCAAAGGGAAAACTGTAAATAAACTTTTAACCTTTTGTCGTCTCATCGTCCTGTTCTACGAGCAATGTAGTACCTACTAATTTTAATGCCTCATACCAAGATCTCCCCGACGCAAGATCCAATAAAGATTAACTAATTTATCCCCAACGTCTTTTTAAATTAATTTTATCTTACGGTTAACGACCTGACTGTCACGCCACGCTTTATTCCCAACTCAGAAAAAGAAGAAGAAGAAGAAAAAGAAGAAGAAGAAGAGGGCGAAGTAGAACAAGAAGAGGTAAAAAAAAAAAAAAAAAATGTCTCATAAACTTGTTTTTCACTAAAAACTTTTTTACACAAAACCCGTTCAATATATAAGATACTGGACATATATTTCACCCACACACATTGTATAGTCGTGTTATTTATTTTTTATTTTTTTATAGAAGCTATTTATTGACAATTCGTGTGAAAAATAGGCGAACCCCGTGCAGGAAGTCAGCCCGTTGCCATATCGACGTTATCGACAAGCTCTTTGACGTTTCGTTCTTTCTTTAGAAACTTTTGATCGATTTTTATAACTCCGATCGAAAGCCAGTTTTCAGGAAAAGTCGAAAAAACATCATGATGTATGATGTACAACGTCATCAATCTCTTCGGAAGAGCTGCTTCACGTCATTTCGAACTTCTCGTTTTAGTCAGACTCTTCAGTGTTTCGTTATTTCACTTCTACAGTTTTTTCTTCTTTTTTTGTTTTATTCCTATTTCTCTGTTCACGTCTTTCACTTATCCTCCGGTTCAATTATCGCTTTTTCTTTACTGCTGGGTTCACCGGCAATAAATAAATAAATAAATAAATAAATAAATAAATATATAAATGGATAATAAAAAGGACTCGTCAAATTCTGTATTGGTACTTGGTTTTTGTGACCTATGGAAGGTTCCTCTCTAAATCTCAATTCCTCAGGACTATCGATCCTCTAGTGGCTGTCTGACAATGGGAATAAGCTCCGGTTTCCATCTACTTCTTTTTATCCTCCTTTCATGTAATTGCAAAAGGCTATACGACCAAGCAATGACTATTGGCGCCGAATGATCGTTCACGATCCTCGCATAGTTACTCAAACAGATATACAGACCCGAATGATCTTAAGATTCGCATCGAGGTACCGCACAGTCATTCTATTCTCCCATTTCAATCAATTCGGTTTTTTGATGCTGATTTATTACCATCATTAGTATAACCTTTCATCCCCCAAATAGAAATCTATAGCGCATAATATTCAGGGTATAACTATTATAGTTAAATTATTATTATCACGGTTATTAATCAATTTCTTTACCTATAAATTTATTTGCTTATTATAGATTTTTTTTTTTTTATTAATCTTATTTTTTTAATTTTTTCGCCAAAAAAATTGTTCCACAAATTTACTAATGGCGTAAAGTAAGCAGTAGCTCCTTGCGTCGCGATGATAACGCGATCAGAACCAGTTAACTCGACGTTCAAGGCGCACCAGCTGCCCAACTTGGCGCCCCCCCGTCGTCTTTCGTAATTAAACCAAAGCCCCTAATTATCGGGACTGATTCTTGCCGACTTTTCATTTCATTTCATTTCATTTCATTTCATTTTATTAGATTTTATTTTATTTTATTTCATTTAATGACTAAAAATTTTCTCATATTTTATGATTCATTTTAAAATTAAGTACCCTACGTAAACCTCAGCGACGTTTACTCCGATTACCTGACGTTTATCTGCGGTTCCCTATTTCCATCTGTAACTATACTATGATGCCCGATACGAATAACAGCACGTTTCAGATTGCGGGTGAAAAAGAGCACGTTTCAAATTCCGGGTGGAAAAGAGAACATTTCAGATTCCGGGTGGAAAAGAGCACGTTTCAGATTCCGAGTGAAAAAGAGCATGTTTCAGATTCCGGATGGAAAAGAACACGTTTCAGATTGAGAATGAAAAATAGCATGTTTCAGATTCACTCGAAAACTAGCACAATTCAGGCGAAGCGAATATTACTCATTAGTAAGTGTCAGGTAGGTTTATTATGAAATTGGAAATGCACAATTATGCACAAAAACTCGATTCAATTTTATCATTGAATGATTAATTCAATCTTATAATAAACTTACCTGACACTTGCTAATAAGTAATATTTGGTTCAACCTGAATTGTGCTAGTTTTCGAGTGAATCTGAAACGTGCTATTTTTCATTCGCAATCTGAAACGTGTTCTTTTCCATCCGGAATCTGAAACATGCTCTTTTTCACTCGGAATCTGAAACGTGCTCTTTTCCACCCGGAATCTGAAATGTGCTCTTTTCCACCCGGAATTTGAAACGTGCTCTTTTTCACCCGGAATCTGAAAGGTGCTGTTATTCGTATCGGGCGTCGGTCTACATCTCGGTAAAATTGACACCATAGTTACGTGAGCAGAGGTTCAATGAGCGATAAATATGGTAAACCAGTTGTTTATTTTCTTGATGAGTCAAACAAGCTCAATTTTCGAAACGAATTTACGCTTGTGTACCTATATATACAGCACTTTGGCAAATAGTAATCGTTGTTAATCAACGAAAATGAAGAGATTGATGAAGAGAGAGAGAGAGAGAGAAAAAAAAAATACAACGTGTACTGATCAATCCATGGCCATGATCGCGTCATCCCCAATTCTTCTCCTACTCTTCTCTTCAAATTGTATTTTCCTCCTATCTCGTTCGAATGTTTCACGTAATTCAGTTCACTGGTTAATTGAATTTAATCATTACATTGAAGTCCCCCTCTCTTTTTCTTTCTCTTTGTAATGCTTTTCGAAAATATATTCGCTGGTTTGTTTTTACTGTATATTATGAAATTTATTCAGGGAAATAATATGAAACCCGCACCTCGGTTAGTGACAAGTTTGTATAATATAATATAATGTTATAATACAATTTGGAAAATATTTCTCATCCGTTATACTTAGGATAGAATCGATACCGATTCCCATTCTCTAGTCTTGAAATCAACTCTGCAACGCGAACTTCGAAGTAAATTTCTTTGTTCGGGTATCGAGTTTCTCAATTCGCAGAACTCTGGAGCCACCGCTACTCCTCGTAATCCATGAGCCACGGGGAGCAGCTCTTCCTCTTCCTTTTCCTCTTCCTTTTCCTCTTCCTCTTCCTCTTCCTCCTCCCCCTCCTCTTCCTCCTTCTTCACATCCAGTTTCAGACTTTTCAGTTTTCTCAACCGTTCGAGTGATATCTAGAATGGTCCTCGCTTAGGCTTGCGGTCTTAGGTAACCCCGAGTACCATATTACTTATTTTCAATCCTCCCAGTTGGATTTTGAACGAGTATGACGAGCCAAGCTATGCTGCAGAAAAATTGTAGAAATTGAATTGCGTTTTTCCTGCACAAGGCGTAGTAGTATAGGGGTAGGTATACATTCCACCCCGATACCAAATGAAAAATAAATCGTAGTATAGGTACAGACCACGACCACGCCTTAGGATCGCTGAATTTTAGTTTTTTATTCACGGTAGGTAGGCTGGTGGGGTATAAAGTCTGCGACGTTTCATCCTATTTTTTCTCTTTCCTTTTTCCTTTTTCCTTTTTCCTTTTTTTTTTTTTTTTTCATTTTATTATATAGGTAGGTATATATAGACGCGTATACCCGGATTTTATGTTCGGAACTACTTTGCCTCGGGAAGGATCACCTGTTTACGTCAGCTTTATACTTTCTTTGTAATTGAAAAATTCAGGGACAAGAGATTACTTTATTTTATTCCGCTCGCCTTCCCTATACCTCCTCCTCCTCCTCTCCATATCCATCTTCTTCTTCTTTTTCTTTTTCTTTTTCTTTTTCTTTTTCTTTTTATTTGCAGTAAAATCTATCTTACAGAGAGCTCATATTCTCGGCAATAAATAGAATACAGAAGATATAAAGCTGCCCACGATACATTGAAATACCCGGTTATCTTGAGCCTGGTACTCAAGCGACCCTTCAACCCCGGAGAAAATAGCTTCTGGTATAATTCAGAGAGAAAGATTAAATTCCGGAATTACAAGGCTGCGGCTAATTTTACCTCGATTCTGACAATTATTGCGGTTTAAAGAAAAGTGTGAATATTTTCAGGAGATTCTGTGGGGTTATAGGAGAAAAAAAAAAATCTAATTCAAAAAATCCGTCGCAGCTTCATTCTTTTCTGATTATTTCAAATTCGGGGCTGAGTTTGACATAAAATTATACAAACAGAAACTAGAAGAAGAAGAAGAAAAAAAAAAGTCGAAAACAAATATTAGATTAGAGGCAGTATTAGCAAAGGAATGATTTGATCCTGCGTGCGTGGGCGTTATGTTGTCTTCGAAGAAGTACCATTACGCGTTATATCGGCTTACTTAGGGTACTATATAGTCCCACGCGTATATGGAGGAACCGTGAATAAAGGAAGAGAGAGAGAGAGGGAGGGAGAGTAAGGGAAGGAAACTAAGTGCGCGAGATTGGGCGAAGGGATATTTACATTTCCCGCATGGAAATCAGGAATTTCCAAGAATAGATATACGAGAAAGCCTGGCTATTCTGTATCCCATCGTATCCTATATACATCCTTCAGCTTCTGAGGGCATGCGTCAAAAAGTGGGCCAGTATATAGAGAATCGTGACGTGTATGAAAATAAAATTGGCGAAGATAAAGTAGGAAAGAAAGATAGAGAAGAGAAAAAGAAAAAGCAAAAAGAGAGAACCTCCTCACGGTGACGACGTAGAAAAAGAGAATCACAAAGGGTCTCGGGTTTTTTTTTTTTTTTTTTTTATTCTTTATACATATACTGCAAATCTCAAATCTATACACCTGTCCGATTCGCAAAAGGATCAAACAAAATAACAAAATGACGTATCGTAAAAAAGGAAAAAAATCGAAACATCAAACCAGCTACTGCGATATACGGAATAAGAAGAAACGGTCCAGTTTCCGCCTCAATATTTATCCCTCAGATATAACATAATATTATAACATCGACTTTTGATGTGGTCTGCTTTTCTTCCGTATAGCTGCAGGATTACCGATAGGGGAGAGTGGCCTAAAGCGGGTACGTTAACGATAAAAGCCCAAAAATCTTAGTTTTCGTTTGATTAAAATAACAATTTTTGGTTTTTTTTTTGATTAGGAGGATTATCAAACTTCAAAATAATAAATCATAATTTTATCATTTTGTATCAAGTAATCATTTATTATCAAAAATTCAAAACTCTTCAAAAACCCGCTTTGCCCTGATGGGGGGCCTAAAGCGGGTATGCGCTATAAGCTTGATAAATCTTAGCACATATTAATTTGTCTGAACATTAATGATGAGACTTTAATCATACATCTAATTATCGTAAAAAAAAAAAAAAAAATGACTCTTTAAATAGTTATTTCAGACTCATTTCATCAGTCTTAAGTAACTAAAAGTCGCTAAAAGTCTCTCTACCCGCTTTGCCCGGAATCACATTTTTTACTTAAATGCATAAATAAATGTACTACTTTTCGACTGGTCAAAAGTTACATACTTTCATTTTTTTTTTTTCAAAATTCACCAATTTTTTTATATTGCGCCTAGTTACGCCATGTCACACCTCCGATCCTCGAGTGGGACTGATTGAACTGACGCCTACCCGGGTGCTTTAGGCCACTCTCCCCTAATCATATAATATAAAGTTAACTTAGAAATGAAAATTCTGTAATAAAATCGGTGAATTTATTTTCTGGTATAAATCATAACTCGCTATTTAATATATATATTTCAACCCCACCGCACGTATCCGTTTATATACAGAGTCCTCGGATCATGACAGAATCAAGTTACCTGATCTATCCGACCTTCGAATTTCTCTGCTTTGCTTCGTCGGAAAAGCTGCGTTGCAAACAAAGGTGGATGACAGGCGTCAGCCAGCCGTTTCTTTTTTTCTTTTCCCCCGTTTTTGTCATTCTTTTTTTTTTCTGTTTGTTGTGGTCAAAGAACCGAGGGGTAGTATATTATCAGGTTTCCATACAACCGTATCCCCCCAGCTCTTTCGCGATATAAAATACGCACATTATTATATAACGTCAAGATAAAAGCGGGGAAAGAATAAAAAAAATTAAATCAAAAAAAAAAAAACATGAATATAGGATGACAGTAACGGCGCCAGATTTTCACAGAATTCTGTTAACTAACTACATGCATGTATGTAGTACCTACCTAGCCTGCAGTTTCAGAGATTATATATTACGCTGCGTAGTGTAAAATTTGAATTAATTACAACATGAGAAAAATTACAGTCCACTGTACTCGGGTTCACCGATCGTATGTACCTATAGCAAAGGCTCACCGGGTGGTAATTCGTTTTCTACCTATCCGGATGTGGGTGCTGTATATTTCATTTTCTGTTACGTTATGTCGAGTAAGTATAGGTAGTACCTACCGCGAGGTTGATACTGTAGAAATTTTATATACACCTGTGTACAAGCAGAAAAAAAAAGAAACATCCCGCGAATCACCGCCACTAACTCATTTTCCGCCAATCTCTCTGTTTCTATTTCTCTCGCACTTTTCCGAGAGAAATGAAAAGGAATATAACTGCAGCACGGTGGTGTTGTGGGGTAGGTATACTGTACTACAGTAATATCGATATAGGATCGAGGCGAAACCAACGAACCAAAATTACGAGCAGCTAGTTAATGAATGCCGATGACGGCTCCGCGACAATCTGATAAGGATTTATAGAGTCAATATAACGAAATGGAAGGAAAAGAAACAAGAAAAAAAAAAAAAAAAAACAGAAAACAACCCTTGGCGAGATTTTCCGAACAAAATTTCTCCCTCCGCACCTGGTTTTATGGTTCGAGGTTGTTTACCCTTCGCATAACTCACTACCGCCTTTACTATACGAAAGTAGTTTAACTTCCAGCATTTTTAATATCACTAGGGTACAAGGTCGGAAATATGTACGTATACGTATACGAGTATAGGAGCGGAGGTATTTCATATGATCATCGCGTTTTTTTTTTTCTGTATACCTATACCCATACCTATACGTTATTACGTAAACAGCTGAGTATAAGGGAACGGGGGATGAAGTGATTTTACCGAAGGTTTGCACGTAGGAAATCCTTACTTTTCCAACAGGAATTTTATACGAGCTCGAACAACGCCGTTTATTGGCCGACGATATAGCTAATTAAGAAAGGTGGATCGATAGCTCTTAATTGGATCGTCTGTATCGGGCGATAGTCGAGCCCTTAGTGAAGAAGGAGATGGAACTATCGAACAGTGTCAAGTGCCTCTCACCCGAGAAATTAAGTAATTATATTGAATTCTGAAACCCCTGCTAAGGGATGAAAGGCGGGGATTTCGTTCGTGATGAAAACGTCGAGTTTATAGATGTGTTTTTCCAGTGGGTGAAGGGTTTTCGGTATTTTACCTCATCCGCTTTTTCTCCGGTTTTAAATTATATTATGAAAAAGTAGGAAAGTCCATTTCCTTAAGAAAAAAAAAAAAAAAAAATGCCAACGACTATAATAGCGAACCTTGAAAATTACCCAAAATAAGCAGGGCGGTGGCCGGCCCTTTCCGGGTACGTTAGGTACCGTGGCAAGTAGTGAAAAACGATGAAGAGAGAGAAGAGAGAGAAAAAGGGAGCGCGGAAAAATTCGGAAAGCTTCACATCTCCTCGGTACACGAGATCCTCTTTGGCTTTGTGCCTCATATAGCTGACGGAATTCCCTGTGGAATAAGTGAGAGAATATTTGTAACGAAATTTTTCACCAGGCGAATTTTACTGACGCTTTTTTTTTTTCTTTTCTTTTTTTTATTTTCTACTCTTTCTTTCCTGTTTTTATAAGCTTTCACCCTGCGCGTGGGAAAAAGCGTGCACAGCTCACGAGGGCTCTCGTCGAGTTACTGTGTGTGAATGAAAAAGAATCATAACAAATTTGAACGAAATTAAAATTCGAATAGAAAGAGAGAGAATCGTTCGTTCTTTCAATTTTCTCGATGGCTATCGTTTATTCTTTTTTTTTTTCACTTTTTTTTTTTTGTTTTCGGGGAAACTATAATAAACCGCAGATATATCGTACGGATGTCTGTATTCGATGTTGATAAGAAAACTTAAGATTGCCGATTGAACGGGATGAGATAAGTACACGGTATACATATAATGTTATACTCAAAGCCCTGCAGAGGTGATAACTGATAAGTAAAAGTAGGCCGGGTTTTATCTTCGAGTTTCAGGGTGGAACGAATTACCGTTTATTCCTATCGAGCGAGCAACGCTATGGGATGAATGTATTTCTACCCACTTTTCGCCTCCTTTACTATTTTTCTTTATTTTCCCACCGGGGTAGGATATTCTTTTCCTTTTCTTCATCATCATCATCATCATCTTCTTCTTTTTCTTCTTCTTCTTCTTCTTCTTCTTTTTCTGCGTAGATTAAAAGAAGGAAAAAAAAAAAAATAATAATAATAAGCCTTGAACCGTTAATTGCAGGACCCTACCGATCGTCTTCTTCGTCATTCTGTAACGTCAGCGCAGATATCCTTCTCGATTTTTTTTTCGCCCCAATATCTCCGGAATAACCTGAACCATGAACAGACTCTGGGGGAAACCAATAATATAACTTGACCTCCCCATACTACGGCAACCCATACACACACACGAAATGTTATTGTTAGGGATGTTTTCGGCTCGTGTCTTCCATTGAATGGTTGTCAATGGTTTCGCGAGTCCGCAAAATACCGGGTTTTCATATGCCCCCAACATCCGAGTGTATCTTTTGTTGGACTACCAATTCCAAAAGCTTGCAAGCGCTGAATTTGTACATATATACAAATGCATACACACGAAAGAAAGGTTGACTTGATTCAAGTAAATTTCGCGGTCCAAAAATGAAGACCGAAATTTTCTCGGATCAAATCAAAATTTTTCTCGAACCAAGAAAATTTAGAAAATTATCTTGGCTCGAAAAAATCTGTCTTTTATCCATGGTATATATACAGGCTGATTCAGAATTCGTGACGAATATTTTGAGATATTAATCCTTGTCAAAATTGTGATCGAAAGTACCTTAGCCATTTTTCCGAAAAATGATTGAATTGAAGCCCCTCCAAGAGATTTCTTACGAATTCTGAATCACCCTGTATACCAGGGTCCCAGGCTTCTTTTGAAAACTACGATTTCAGTTCTTCATTTAAACGTATAAAAATGTCCCTCAGGGTTTTCTCACTTTACTTTTTACCTAAATATCATTCGAAGCACAGTAAAACTCTCTCATACGTTGAGAGATGTATAAAAGCACCTTATGTGCCTTAAATAAAATCCAGAAAGCCAGTTTAGGAAGATAAAGTTGTACGTTTCGATGATGGAAGACATCTAAAAGCCTCCTTCAGAGATTCTCGGTGCCTTTTTGGCTCAAAATTACTTCGTGGTGTTTTTTTTTTTTTTTTTTTTTGTTATTTCAACTTCAATACAAAATCTTCACGGATGGATTTAGAACCGGTACTCTTCATTGTGTATATACTTGTACCTATTTCAAGTATAACAAGTATACAAACTGGGCGGTTCTCCTCCTGTAAACCTCTTCGTAAACTCTGATGCAGTATACGAAGGGCCATTCAGAGCCGGGGTTTTGATGTGACTGCCTCATCGTCCGCGAGGATAAGAGGCACGTGCGTGTGACATCTAGGATCCTCCACGTGTATCACGTGGGTAAAGTTTTCCCTCGACGAAATTACCACCTTCGTGGTATATATAGGGTAGACGGTGGGTGAAATCTAAGGATCGTACAAGCTATAGAGATTTTCACATTTTCAGATTTTTTTTTATATATATTTAGAATTCTATATAGTACATTTTTGTGAAAGGTGACGAATGTACGTGTGAAAAAAAAAAAAAAAAAAAAAAAAATAATAATAATAATAATAAATGAAATAAAGTTCCGAGAAAAAGTTCGCAATTTTTACAATCCATATTCTCAAGGACTTTTCCGGAGTATTCGTATGTGCGAAAATAAACATGTGGTATATGAGAGACCGGAGCAAAGTGGACACAGCTCAGCTGAAAATTGATAAAAATTCTGTCTTCTCTCGTAAAAAATATTTTCCTTCAAAATTTTCTTCACCTTTCTACACAACATTAAAATGTATACTCGTACCTTGGACTTCAGAGAATAAGAGCACGTAGTCTTTGTGTCGTCACGTTCCAATTGGATCCATCCCAGACATGCGTACCCAACTTCCCTCGCAGTTCACAAGGGAAAAAGCACACCCCGCCTATCCGCTGGACCAAGAAAATGTGGGTAAAATAAGTTGATACAGATCGGGAGTAGGTATAGAGGTAGATGTACGCATACGCATGCTCGAGAATTGCTAGTCTTGCTGAACGGAAAAAGTTGGGAAACTGGATTGGATTTGGGATCAAGCGTTTACTCTGTTCTTGATAGGGACGGACGAAAAACAAACTCAGGATTTTGCTTCCCCTGAGAAAACGTCAACGTTAGTAGAACATTTTTTTTTTTTTCATATTATTTTTCTCTCACGTTTCTCAGATTTTCTCACCTTTTTTTTTTTTCTTCAGAAAAAAAGAGAGAGAGAGAGAGGCTCTCAAAAAACGTATCACAACTTACTAAACTCCGAAGGAAACAGGGGAAAAAAAAAAAAAAAAAAAAAGAAAAATGAAAAATTTCTTCCTCTGGTTACTCGGCTATAATATGCATTGCGCGGATCTTTCATTATTCTATGAAATCGTGTCCTTTTCATTATGAAACACGGAATGACTTTTCCTCTGCACGACATAATCTTGAGCCGCACTCTTTCCTCGCACGTACCCTAGTGCATATTATTACACCTCGGTTTAATGTGCACGTGGTGTGTAGGTAAATTAAAATGAAAGAGAATAAATAGGTAGTAGTAGATAATGAAAGGCGAGAATAGATGAGGAAATGAAAAAAATGACCGTGGTCTCTAACGCCGAGAGTATGAGGCTCAAGAAATTTCCTGCTCTCTGGTAATTGGAGCTTCAGAAAAAGAAGGAAAAGCTGAGAACGAAAAAAGGGAAAAAACGGAAAAACTAAAAACCTGGGCTCGCACCTTCTTCGTCTTTCCTTCTTATTCTACTAGCTTTTTATCCCTTATACTCCCTGCTGGCCCAGGGGTTGAAGAATGGTTAGATATACTCGGTTGTTCTATACCTCAACGGAATGAAAAGATGCTCCACCATTCTTTGTCTGTCCATGTGACAACGGCGACGACTACGATCTTGGTTCTTTACCTCGAACGAAAGAAGGAAAGAAGGAAAGAAGGAGAGAAGGAGAGAAGGAAAGCATAGAAACTCCGTCTTTAGATATGTTTTTTCGCGGGTTATTCGAATAACAACCACCTAGTTGCTGCTGAGTCAGCGTTTTGCCAACCCATTGCGATATTGCTAACGCCTATGGTATATACTATACGTGTGTATAGATATATGGACTAAAGGAAACCAGAATCGAGTAAGAATAAGAATGAGAATAAGAATAAGGATAAGAATAAAAATAAAAAGAAGAAGAAGAAGAAGAAGAAATCCTTGATTTACTCCCGGATTTTTATTGGGAAAGAAACGGCAAACAGGTTATCCAAGCCATGGGATTGCCTATAGATATAAAGCGGCGAAAGCGTGACGCGAATGCAATGCTTGCTAGAAGGGTGTCCAGCCACTAGACTGTAGAGAATACAGTTCTCTTCTCTTCTCTTCCCTTCTCTTTTCTTCTCTTATCCCTTGTGGGCGTCGAACGCTATCCCTAACCGAACCAATCTCAATTCCGGACAATATCCAACGGGATTTTTACTCCTTTATTTTTCTGATTCTATATAGCTATTATCCTTGGCTGCAATTCTCACACCATCTTACTCACTTCGGGTACTGCATCGAGTTAGTGTCCTCACCTCTGATTACAGTACCCTTACGTTTCTTACTTTCATATCTTTCTTTAGATGCGGTTTATACTTGCACTCAGAAAAAGGTCTTGTTGACACAACCAAAATTTGGTTATTATATGCACAATCACATTTTTTCTTCAGTCAATCAAAAATTTCGTTCGGATAACCAAAATTTTGTTTGGAAAATCAAATTTTGTTGGAACAACCAAAATTTTGGCTATTCCAACAAAATTTTTGGTTGACTGAACAAAAAATGTGATTGTGCATATAATAACCCAAATTTTAGTTGTGTCCTGAGTGTGAAGTCAGATATCTTCGTGTTTTTTTCTTCTTTTGATTTGAACTTTTGTTTATCATCATATTTGTTATTATTTTTATTATCATCCATCCGCTTGCACTATACATCGTAGAAAATCATCTCCAGGATATGATCTCGCGCTTTACGTGCTTCTCGGTCCGTGACCTAGTTGCGAGGAGTTACTCGAGGCGCGGATGAATCCCGGAGGAATCATAATCCTTAATAATTCGGGGACTCGTTGTCGTGGTTATATAATATGGCTGTATTCAACCCTCAGAGAAAGTTGTTACGAGTCAGTCCTCGCAGGTCTCGTTGTCCTCAATAATATAAACTCGGTGTTCATCCTGCAGCCTGAGAGGTCACACGTGTCCAGAAGACGACTTTGCGGTTTAACTCAGCTGAGAGAATGAAAAAAAAAAAAAAAAACAACAACCCATAGTCAGCTTTCATGAGAAAATCATTTTCAACGTTTCACGCCACCCTCTTTCAGTCATACTATCATTTTCCCTCAAGTTTGCGGTGTATTTTCATTTTTCAGTTTTCATTTTTCATTTTTCTCTCTTCTATTTTCTCTCTCACTCTCTCATGTTTTTTTTCCTTCTTGCACTTCTCCAATATTTGTTGACCTAGTTACTCGAATAACTCGAAACCCCCAGCGAAATTCTGACGAGTAGGTATGAAGTTGGGAAAAAAAAAAAAAAAATTGTATAAAATATACATACATTCGTTCATTCATATATGCAATGCGGATCATGAAAAAATCCGTTTGAAATAAACGCGATGAGATTTTTTTTTTATCCGCCGTAAAGGTGCGACTGTGATATTTTATTTCTTTTAATCATCGATCGCTATATAAGTATCCAAGTCTTCTCTTTCGAACAAAGGTTCTAAAAAATTGATGTACGGTTCGGTTCATATGATTTTCTTCCGGCTATAATAATCGCCGTACAAATTTTTCTTCCTCTGCTCACAATTTATTTATCGATATTATTTGCTCTGTTTATTTTACCCGCTTCGCATCTTCCGCGGTATTTTCATCGCATATCCCTTGAGAGTAGTTAAATACGATACGCGGCCGCCGTTGGTTATAAATTTTATATCTCAATGTGTGAAAGTATCGAAAGTAGCTATAAGCTGTAGCGCTGTATAGGTAGGTACCTATATAAGAAGGTATATATGCAGATTCAACTGCGACATCGGTTCCGGTTAAATTTTTCTATGACGTTGACTGAGAATTTCAATAAATATACATATTATATATTTTACACATAGGTATATCTATATATATTTAACTGCAGGCTCAACTTATGCAGTTCTATCTTCTCGTGTCACAATTTCGCGCGCTGTAATATACGTCCTTTACTTATATTTGCGCCAAGTTTTCTCTGCGTAATATATCTCATTTTTAAATTTAATATAAAAATTGTGCAGTCCAAGTTGGCGTAAAAAGAACTTCGTGAAAACCTCTGAGACTTTGGTGAACGCACAGGACCTTGATGAATTAATACTTAAACTAAAATGAAATTGAATTATAATTTGAAACGAGCGCCAGGCGTATACCCTACCTACTCCGGCGTTCAAGTATTGAACAGTTTTTAACAGACTCACCTCGGGCACAATTATTTTTATAATACTTGACATTTTTTTCGTTTTTTTCTCTCCATTCCACGCCCTTTGAGCTAGTTTTTCATTAACGTAAAAGTACCAGGAGTCTTTGTTGAAATTTTCTCTTTCACGATTAAAAATAATATATAAAATAGAACGGAGCGGATATGTATATATAGGTATTTCTCATCAAACGTTCGATCGATTTAAACTAGTGGCGAATTATTTCAGTGATGCGGTTTACGGTTAAACAAGTTTGGCCAGTAGGTACCTCCGCAATTGGATTATATATTAAAATCGGATAAATCCGTGAAAAATAGAACAGATAGTACCTACTTCTACTCGTAGATATAAAACTAATCAATTCAATACGCAAACCTCACACGAATTTCTGGAATTATGGATTTATCTGAAATTTTCTGCTCACTGATTCATACTGCAGACTCCCGCATATTAGGGGAGAGTTGCCACTGTTGGACCGCCACCTAAATTGGACCGTTTCAATTTGGTAATTTTTTGCAACTGTATCTTCTCAATTTTGAGAATTGTAAAAATGGATACCATCAGTACTAGAAATTCTCTAAACATTCCTATTTTTACAATTCTCAAAATCGAAGAGATACTGTTGCAAAAAATTACCAAATTGAAACGGTCCAATTTAGGTGGCGGTCCAACAGTGGCAACTCTCCCCTATACCTTCCACATATTCTTTTATTCAATTCTTTAATATCATTTATAGGATTTCAATTTCAATTTATCTTCGTTTCATGTTCAAAAGTGCTTTGCTTACTTCATATTATATACTCCATATCACTTCTGATATCCTTAATGAAAGACTTGAATGAAAATGAGACGACGACATCTCGTCGTCTCTCAAGCATAATATAGAAATGATAAAAAAAAAAAGATCAGGAATCGAGAATAAAAACCCAACGACACCATTTCTACCTCCCTTATATATCTGGAAGGTCCTTTGGCTTGCATTTCTGCACGTAGGTATATCAATCTCTGTTTCAGGGTAAAACACCGTGACAGCTGTCTTCGTACTTAAATGAATGGATCAAGTTGTAAACGTATAGAGATAAACGTGAAATAGTTTGAGATATTTGAATTTAGTTAGCTTCCCAACATCTCTGCATGTATATAGTTTCTACTATATGAATATAAACTTCGAACTTGTTATGCTATGGCTATTAACATAATCGAAAAGTTAGTTTCCGCCTAAAATTTACATCCTGTTTTGAATGAATACAATGGCTATATGTATGGCTAGGAAATAGAACGGGAATACACCATCCCATGTAACTCGAGGACACTGTACATGCGATATGTACATCGAAATTTACAGGTAGGTGGTATTCGCCGTCTCTCTTTACCCGCGTTGGTTCTATAGGGACTCTCCGTTTCCCGGTACACCAATAGCCGATGGGGTCATTTATCCAAAGCTGTCAATACAACGCGAATAAATTCTCAGTATCTGGTAAAGTTAGATGTGTTTCAGTCTGCGTACCATATGTGGTTCAGCGTTTGGTTGCAGAGCTTGTTCGTCCGTATATAGGTACCTATACACAGAGTCACCATAGTATATTATTTCTCTGGACGTACTCTCCAGGGCGAATAAAATACCGGGATGTCTAAACCACCCTTAAAGTACCGGCTTACATAGCTCGTGGTAGGGTTTTCTTTTTCACCTTTTTTTTTTTTTTTTTTTTTTTTTTTTTTTCCTCGGTGTTTCTTTTCCCCGTGACTTTTCCTGAGACTCCTGCGAGACCTTCGAGATACCCGGAAATTGCGCAAGAAAGCTTTACCTATTTTCCAGATTCTTTTTTGAATCCGTTGCTGCACAGAAGAAAATCCTTGGATTTAGAACCTTTCCCACTTACGGCTAATGGTCGAGGGGATGATTAGGTATATCTAACGCGTCATATAATACACTCAGAAAAAGGTCTTGTTGACACAACCAAAATTTCGGTTATTATATGCACAATCACATTTTTTGTTCAGTCAACCCAAAATTTTGGTTGTCCCAAACAAAATTTGGTTTTCCCAAAAAAATTTTGGCTAACCGAACGAAATTTTTGGTTGACTGAACAAAAGATTTGATTGTGCATATAATAACCAAATTTTGGTTGTGTCAACAAAACCTTTTTCTGAGTGTATCATGCGTATACGTTTAATCTCACGCGTGTTAAAGTTCGAGTAAAATTTGTTACCCGAAATGACTTTTTTTTTTTTCCGCCGTCGTCTGATCCACCGGCATTCTCTCTCGTCTTTTGGTATTCGTTGGGGAATCGATCCGCGGGCCAAATCCCAAGTCTTGAATCCGGTAATCCCGTAATGGAATCCCATATCCAACTGGCAGGTATTCGCGAATTTCTAGGGCATCAGCCTTTGCGGAGGGATGAATTTTTCATTGTTTTATTTTAAAGTTCTAAAAAATACACCATCGAGCGTATAATTTACTGAGATTTACACCCGTTTTGCGAATTGCAGAGAGTTGCGGTTCGTTCTCATTCCTCGCATTTACTATTCCGCGCGTATCTTCTTTATATATTCTCCATATTTCGAATCGCCGTTCTTTACCGTTTGAAGTAGTATAAAACGTTTCTAAACAATCGTCGAACTTTCCCGCTTCATTTCACTACCAAAGTCAACCCGCGCGCGGTGACGATTCTAAGCATATTCAATTGTCGCGGGAATAACTTTCATCGATACCTACCTATATATATATATATATATATATGCCTATGTATACGTAGTATCTACTACCTCCCTCGCAAACCGAGTATAGTATCTCGCCGAATCTCTGAATTTACTTTAAGGGTTTCCTCGCGGCATAGGAAACGTTTTAAGCCCTACAATGGGACCCAGCAGCGCGATGTCTCCACCCCCGTTTCTGTTTCCTCGATCTATACGTGAACCACCCGCGTAGCGAATTCTCACCAAACGCGAACGCGCGCTGTCTCAAATAAGGAAGAAATAAAAAAAAAGTAGATTATATTCAGTATTTGGAAATAATTAGTTTCAGCATTGATGAAATATCCTAATGATTCAGTTTTTATTCACAACTCATTGAACAGACTTTTATACATCGTGCAGAATTATTAGAGATTTTATGGACTTCGTGTTACGTAGCTAAGCATTTCTTTCATCATTATTGTCACGCAGTGTGCACTGTGAAAAAGGTCTTGTTGAAACAACCAAAATTTGGTTATTATACTGTCAAAGAAATTTTTTTGTTCAGTCAACCAAAATTTTGTTGTGCTAACAAGAAATTCAGTAGTGTCAACAAAAATTTTGGTTAGCCCAACAAAATTTTGGTTGATTGAACAAAAAAATTTCTTTGACCGTATAATAACCAGATTTTGGTTGTGTCAACAAGACCTTTTAATTCTGAGTGTGATATCGTGAATAACTGAAATCCGCGATTTCCTTATAGTTTCTGATTTTGGGTTTCTAATTCCTTCAACATTGTTCAAACTGTAATGAATTCCAAATCCATGCGAGAGTGTAATAACAATATTGTGATAATGATGATTAAGCGACGCTTAAGTGTTTGGCGTGGAATTTCGGGTTGTTGTTATAGTTGACCGAACTTCCTGCGGGGTGTTATCCTGAAAATTAATGACGTCGTATATACCGTAGTGGAGTAGAGCACTACCGATAACCCAATCTGTTAGTAACCCAACGTCTTGTCTGGCCCGACGTATGGCTCTTCGAGCCACCATCAGCACAGTATCAGTATACCAGTATACCAGTAGAACCAAAAGCAGAAGGCGAAGCAGTAGCAGCAGCAGTAGCAGCTTATTGAGTTAAGCCTAGCTGCCTCTAATCCACGATCCCATCTTGGCCTAGAGCAAGCCGATGGATAGGTAGTTAGATATCCGCCTTATTCAACCTCCAGGAAAGATTAGATCGTTAGCGTTAGAGACGTTAGGTATTATACGTCTGGTTATTAGTATACAAAACGAAACGTCCCCTACGGGATAAGAGAATGGAATAAAAAGTGCGAAATTTGAAATATGGGAAAAAGAGCAGGGAGGAGAAGATGTAAGAGAATAATTAAAACCTTTCTGGTTGTCGTTTGGTGTGTGTTACGTTCTAAAAGCAGCATAACATGAACATGATAACCGTGATGATATCCTCCCCCAACCACATAGCAGCTTCAACCTTTACTGAATTACGCCAAAAATATTTTAAGACTGAAAGGCACTCAAACTTTTTATAACTTGTACTTACTCTCTTCCCGTTCTTACTTCTCTCGCCATTTCATTATTTCACTCACTCTCTCTTTCTCTCTCTTTCTCGTCTCGGCTTAGGCTAGGGGCCGAATTTTGAAATTACATTACAACTTCAACGCTTTCTTGCCAGCTCAGAGTATATGGTTGCCAGGTGTTGAGAATGAGAATTAAAGACGTGATTTTAGTCTTGGAAAAGATGTGTGATTTATCTTGCATATTTTCATTCGGAAATCATTAGTTTCATTTCCAAAAAACCTAGGGAGAAAAAATGGTCTAGATTTTTGAAAATTCTTATTGAAAATACACTAATGCTCGGCTAATGCTTATGCCAGGGTTTAAGCAGTGGGGAGATCAGATTTACGATAGTTAACGATCGGAGATTTGGCGATCTTAATGATTACTCGCAGTGCAGGACGCGCTAATGACGATATAAAGGTGTATTAAGCACCGTCGCAACTCACCCGATGTCGTTTAGCCCTAATCTAACTTTCTTACATATATATATTAGGGTGGTCCTTAATTCGGTCATATTCGAATTTCAATGCTCCCATGGGCCAGAACGTCTTCAAATATATAAAAAAGTCGCTATACTGCAATAGGGAGAAAAATAATTAACCGCGGAATGGCACAAATCATGTTTTATTAAAATGGGGAAATTCGAAGGCTTTGGGGCGAAACTTGGAACAGAGATAGAAACCTGGGGTTTTGGCTACATTTTTTTGTACACACGCTAAAAAAAGAATGCTGTCGAATTTACTCTGTAAGCAGTAAATATATGGACAGCACTTTTTTGCAGTAGAAATTATCACAATTGTGGTAACATTCACTCATATAGACATTGAAGGCCGCACTTGCTCCAATGTACCCAATATTAGAATTGTGATAATTTCTACTGCAAAAAAGTGCTTTCCATATATTCACTATACTCATAGAGTAAATTCGACATTACTGTTTTTTGCGTACACATTTGGAAACGTTCTGGCCCATGGGAGGATTGAAATTCTAAAATGATCAAATTAAGGACCACCCTAACGTACATCAACCCAACTTGAGTGGGAGGTATCTACCTATCTTCCTATCTGCCGTAATTTTATAACTCGACAATAATTTATAACTTATCCAATTAAACCCAACCGATTGTTGAGATAACCTAAAGTATATCGATTAACGCTTTAGGACGTCGCGATAATCGCCTATCTACCCGCAAAAACAAACTCACGTTCTCTCTCTCTCTCTATGCCACTGGGAAAAAGCTACGAAAAAGGGTTGCAGCACATGAACCGCAAAAAAACGAAACGGATATACCTACCTACCAAAAAAAAAAAAAAAAAAACAGTATACGTATAAAGACAGACACACACACACACACACATACATACACACATGAAACGAACTCACTTCGTGAAATTAGTTCGAGTATCGTGCTCTTTGACCGCATATATTTCTTCGTCTCTTTTTCCCGCGTGGAATTCTAGATGGAAAAGAGAATATCGCTTGGTTATTTGAACCGTCGATATAGAGGCATTGATCAATCCGACGATATATATATATATATATATATGTGTATATATGTGATGCGTTCCGTAGGGAACGTTGAGTTTGCAGGGGATGACGATTCCCCCAAGGAGTTCCTCGATTCCCAACATCCTACCTTGAATAGCTTGACTCAGCTGTGCGATCGTGCGCGTTAGCTTCACCGTGGCGGCTACACAGCGATCACTTCTTGCCCTAATACTGCAAATTATGAGAAAAAATATTCGACTTTTATTAAGCGAGAAGAGAAAAAAAAAACGGCTAACAATTTAGAGTTGGAGTGGATTTGGTGGTAAAAAGAAAGAAAAAAAAATGCCAGACAGATTAGCTGATCAATGTTATCTTATACTTCAGGATTAGGCGAAGACACAGCTGCTAGGATCTCTTCTCTAATTTTTTTTTTTTTTTTTTTTCTCATTAGCAAAAGCCTGGATTTAGTAGAGTAAGAAATTGCAAGAAAAGAGAAAGAATCGAGAAATACACGGTAATCGTTCATCGCTAGATCTAATTTTGAAAAAGTGTTCTCTTGATGGTATGACGAATTTTATTTGAGGAACACGTAGCTATCTCGTATTCTCGAGTCTCCTACTTCTTCCGAGTTTCAGCTCTCTTCATGCACGAATTTATCACGGAGCCCTGCGATTGATTAGAGGTGAATCGTCTCGTTGCGCGAATCTTCAATCAAAATCTCGCGCAAAAGGCGCCGGCTAAAATGCGGAGAGGATCGAAGGATAAGAGAACGCTTATTCAAGAGCTTCGTACAGGGTGAAAGCGAGCACCTTCATCAATGCTGCCGCCTAAATGTAATACTTAAAGATCTACACGTAGGTATATTTCGCCGTTGGTATACCGATCCAAAGCATTCCGTCCCCGTAATCTTCCAGGTGAGGAGGAGAGCCTTTGGTATATACGAAGACGAACGGGATGATACGGATGGAGCCTACTCTCATCCTCTGTGGTGCGGATGGGTAGGTGGGTTAATATAAATTGGGTTGCGGTGGCTTCGTAATTGGCGCGTATTAACTAAACCACTTGCGGCAATGAAACAGCTTCAACCTTCTAGGCTCACAGTGAATTCCATGTGCTGGATAAGACAGGGTGGAAAGGATACCGCCAGAGTCAGATAGAATTGCCACATTCATCCTCCAAAATTCCAACCCCTTAATACCGCAACGTTCTTTGGCGAACCTCACTTCTCTGTATAATAATAATAGCTCAATTTTCAATCTTCAACAAAGTGTAGCTCCATCAAATTAACCAATTGCTGTAATAACCCGGAGTTCAACACATCGCCTTGAAAATTTACATCGAAATTAATCACTCCTAGAAATAATGTCGAGTACAATTTTATTGGTCTGATCACATCTGTGACGAGTATATATGGTTCGAGATTGAAGCCATATCGACCGTCTCAAATCTTTCGCAGGGACCTAGCTCAATCGAAAAAGTGAATCGGTCGTGGGCTGGGCACTCGCCTCTACAATAAAGGAAATTGGTTCGAATCCGTTGTCACCATTGTGCGAGAGACTATGGTAGGGAGTTTTTCTCCTGAATTTTTTTTACCAGAGAGTAGGTCGAATTACTAGAAACGAACGCGAGAATCGAGCGTTTCCCTTCTTATTTGTGAGTTTGAAATTTTATTCTTAACCAGGATAACGACGGTCAAACATTTTCGGGTCGAAAAATCACCACTTCTTCAAACGGACGTCGTATAGTCAACTTGTCCCATTTTACGTTACCCTCAATTACTGCTGACGCACAGTAATTTAAACTTTTCGTCATAATCCAAAACCAACCAGTCTCGCTTGTGAACAGAGTCGAGGTACGAGCCCAGAGCGACCAGCTCATGTCAGCATTTCTCTGAAATACGTTTTTACCGAGTTCCATATTTCTTGGACAGATTTTCAGAGAGTCAAGGATCATCAGCGACCAGTGAAATGTCGTTAGTGTGAATTCAAGCTGATCAAACGAAATGCCACAAGTTTTACACACCGTTGAATAACCGCTTCGAGGACTTTCCGTAGATTTCATTTCATGACATTTTCAAATATCGATAAACTTCCTCTATTGTAATTCACCCTAATTTCATAATCGGCTCATTATATCAGTGCATCATCAGCCAGTCGAGTGACTGTTGATTTAGTGCCGCTGTGAAACCGTTCACACCGTTGGCTTCTCTGACGTTAGAGACAACGGCAAGCTTTCGCACACAGAGTTACCCTGACAAAGGGAACAATTGAACTACTAGACGAGCAGACCCATGTTCCTATGTATACGTATACCTATAGTTTATTGATGCAGACATGTATAGGACACATCCGTTTTGTCCTCTCTTCTCTCTTCTCTCCTATACCATAATTTCCGCATGAAATTCACGTAGATGTACGTAGTATCTACTACCACACAAACCCCTCAAGGTCTTAGAGTCAAAACTATGTCGAACAAAGTCAATCGAATCGTATATCGTCTGCGAAACAGCTACTATTCGGTATTGCACTCAATCCACCACCAACACCACTACCACCAATCCGCAACATCTCTCTGATAGACGTTGGTTCAATTGCTTTCGGATTAGGTTACTGGCCAACTTTGCGGACCCCCAGCTGCCCGCAGAAACTCTGATGATTACTTCTCCGTCTTTCTGTCATCGTGGAAAATGGTCGCTGTGAACAATATTGCGCGATATTTCTCTCCTTCGGTTCTTTAGGTGGCGACAAAAAAAAAATGTTCATTTTTTTTTTTTTTTTTTTTTTTTTTTTTACTGACTGATGACTGAGTTGATTGTTCGAAGGTCATATTATAGTGATTAACCATGAGGTTGTATACCGAATAACTAAGGAAAATATTGCAGTATTTTTCTGACGTAAAAATTCCTACAAGAATGCAGTAAGAATGGAAAGAGATTCTTCTTGGAGAGGTAGAGGAAGGAAGGAAGGAACTGCAACTTCCGGATGCCCCGAGAGTTTCATCCTTCTGTCCTTTGATCCCACAAATGCTTTGGCCTCTGGTATTCGTTTGCTAGTTTCTCGCTCTCTCTCTTCTCGCAAAGCTATTCACCTTTTTTCCTCCCCATTATTCTTCTCGTCTCGTTTCATTCCTACGTTTTATTTCTTCACTACGGCGCCGTTCTTCCTGCTGCACGCAAACCCCGCTCTTCCATCTATCTCGCAACACTACCTACTCTATTATTATCATTATTATCATCGTTATTATCACCGCCATGAAGAAGATGGGATTTTCATACCGTCGATCTCCCTCCACCACTCATTGGCTAAAATATATATATATATAAGACTGTAATCGAAGAAAATCAAGTACGTCTTTAATTGGACCATAGCAATCTATATTTTTCCAATAATTGGTGGAAAAAGTATCTGATGTGGAATTAGCAGTCTTCATTTTGTTCAGCATCTCTTATTCTTGTAGAATACAATATCATTACAGGAATATTGTGTATTCTTGTCGATTTTTGCATCAGATATTTACACACAATCATGAATATTACATCCAGACATACCCTTAACTTTACCTCGAAACTTGAATCCGCTTACATACATATACCCTTTGACAAAGTTAATTATCTTGTTCTACTATTGTCTGTCGTCTGGTGGAAACTGGAGGTGGGTTCCGCCTCTTTCCTGCTAACTCCTCTACATACCTATACAATGTACAGTGTACAGTGCACTAGTCATTGTACAGAATTGTTGGTCCTAGCAAACGGCCACGTCGTAGGTATACCCACGCGAGAATTAACGACACTTTCTTAGCGCGTGGAGGAAGAGGAGGAGGAGGAGGAGGGAATCACGCAATGTCTGAAAGCCTGGACTTGATTGTGTATTCGCACCTAAAAGATAATTGAAAAGTTTTCAATTATTTGATCATTTATTAAACTAAGATCTGAACTTAGTCGCGGTTAATCCTCTTCAGGTTTTATTTGTCCATTATCAGTGAGAACGGTCGGTGAACCGGATAGAAAGATAGAACCAGATAATTAAGAAGGTGTGCAGTCGTACATGAAATGGAACGGTGACCCTCGCGAGAGATACTCGATCCTCTGTGAATCTTGGTTTTCCCCTCGTTATCCGAAAAATAAAAGAAACTGAAAGAATGAACGAACGATTCTGGAAATAAGAAGGAATACTTGATCTTGCCTCTTCGAACGAAATTGCAGGATAAGCAAAGCCTTGCGATTAGATTAGCACTGATCCGCTCGGAATTTTCATCATTACTCTTACACTTGAGGACAAAGATTTTTGTTTCTCACTCTCGGCATGAAGAAATCTTATTAAATCAGTTCAAAGGTGAATAAAGCTAATTAAAATGATTAAGAAACCAGCAGAAATCTCGTAAGTTCCTGAGCAATTAGGCGAGATCAGTTAGAGCTGAAAACTTTTGTTATAAAACTGTTCAAGATTTTATATCTCTTGAGATAAAGGCCGGAGGATATATCTATATTTCAGTTCTAGTCAAGAAATTATGCGATGAGTAAGGTATATTTTGAATAGGATCTCCTGGCCGATGTAATTTGTACATTTAAGGCCCATCCCTAGTCGCTCACCTCCTTTTGGTCGAAATGTGTCACATTTCGATTATTATCCGAGCCCAGGCTTAAAAAACGCAAAAAAGGCCAACTTAGCGCAACTTCTATTTCAATTCCGAACACATACGTCCAAAAAAATGTTCGTTTCGTGCGAAAATAGAGTCTACAGATGGTTTTTACATAGTTACAAAATTATTCGAATTCGATTTCCTCGGCGAACAATGTAAAGATCATCTGTAGACTCTATTTTCGCAGGAAAGGTACATTTTTTTGGACGTATGTGTTCGGAATTGAAATAAAATTTGCGCTAAGTTGGCCTTTTTTGCTTTTTTTACGCATGGGCTCGGATAATAATCGAAATGTGACACATTTCGACCAAAAGGAGGTGGGCGACTAAGGATGGGCCTTAATGATTGAGATATATAATTATTTTTTATTTATTTTCATTTTTTCTTTATTTATTTTTTTGTCTCCTTTTACCAGGATGGCGACAGGCCATCTGGGACCGTCTTGTCCTTTTAGCCGATGAAAGCAATTTCCTGTAATGGTATCTTCGGCTGCTGGCTCCTTTCTATATGCTATAGGTACATACTTCCCAATTTTTGCAAACTATCGACCATTTCGGATGGGACGCCATTCCTCGCTTTATCCTATCCATCGCTAACGTTTTATCGTTGATACGTACATATAGACGATTTACTCCGTCGCCTTTTCGTTGCGTTTCCAAAGAGGTGAAATATTGTATCTGCACCATCCGCAGTATCTGCGAAGGAAAACCAACAAAAGCTTTTCTCTCCCTTATATTCACGTATACACATATTATATACCATACGTTGATATACCGAGATCTTCGATATACTCGCATATGTCATCACGTTTATTTTCGTTACTTTATGATTTTCACGATATATTTCACCCATGATTAATAATAAGTGGATGAACTCTATATCTCGGTTAGGAAAATATACCAACGCGTTTTATCGCAGAAATTGTGCTGCTACAGTCTTGATCGAATCACGTACACTGGTAGTGAGCCATGCAGGTTCTACTTCATGCAAATTATTATGGCTTGTTGCACCGGATACGTAGGGATGCGGTTAATAGTATCAGGTAGGTATAACCTTATACTGAAGTTATGCAAGATATGCAGAGGGAATACGATGTGGGTATAGGTATATATAGTATTCGGAAACGCAGTGGTTGACCGGTTCCATTGGTCGCAACCCACGTATTAAGAACGTGATTCGCATCACTGAACCATCTAGGTGCAGGTATCCAAAGCCGGATATACCTATAGGTAGTACACGTTATACCAGCACCTGGTGAAATTTCTAAATCTTGAAAACCGCACTGTTCGCAAAACGTTTTTCTCAACTCAACTTCCTCTTATTTTTTCGTAATTTATCAACTCAGCTTTTTACGACAATATATTATAACCGCAAGAGCATAACCATTGTATTAAAATCTCGGTCAGATGTTTGAAAATATTATGAAAAAAATAAAAAAAAATTAACCGGGTTTAATAGTTTCTGTTTTCTTTCTTTAATATAAAATAAGAAAAAAAAAAAAAAATTAAAAAAATCGCTAGGAAGAGATTCTTTTCAATTAATATCATCTTCTTTGTTACACCTTACTTACACAGAGCAAGTTAAGGCCTGGGCTCCTCGCTCCTTGGTCCTTGTTCCTCTTCTCAGCTGGATACAAATTGCTCGCGCCAAGGCAAGACGCGAAACGCGACGCGAAATTACAATCCTCGCAATTAAGCCGAAGCTGGGCTCTTCGGCCTCGGGGAGATTTGCTTCTTGACCTCTCCCAGTGAGTCCTCTCTTACTCAACCACCCATCCACCCCTATTCTCTCCCAGTTTCATCTGCGACCCCCACATCGCGCCCTTTCACCCATGAGCACACGACCCCCGGCTTCAACTATAATAAGAATTTTTCGCAAGTGTTACACGACTACTGCGGTCTTAAATTAAAACGAAACTTGTTATACAGAGTAGAGTTGCTATTGTTCACTACGACTTACGCGTTTACCTCATTTTATTTATTTTCTTCTTATTTTTATTTATTTTTTTTTTTTCTAAATACTTTACTATACACAGTGAAATTTCTGCAAGATTGCGTCACACAGGTACGACTCGTTTTCTTCGTTGTTAACACAGTTTTTCTCAAAACAAGGTGGATTCAAGAATTCTTGAAATTTCAATTTTTTATTTTTTTTTTTTTTTCAATTTTTAATTCTATTCCTTACTTCGCGGTTTAACATCGTAGTATAAATTTGACGATTTACAAGAAAATATTCACTCACGTATGTATAATATCATCGAATAAATGAAAAATCTGGAATCAAATTCTATTTTGTAACGAAGTTGAAAAAGTTGAGAGGAAAAATGCTCTACAGATTCAGTACTCGGTCCATATTTCGACTATTGACTAACGATACATGGAAATAGCGATGTATAGAGAGTCATATACCGGTATATACATACACCCATATACATATCTATATACATGTGCCTCGTTTTCTACCTTCTCGGTTTAACGAGGCAAATATACACCGTCGTTCCACTTGTATAACCGAATGCCTAGGGAATACGTATAGGTAGAGGTGGTACGCGTATGGGGTACTTGAAGAAATACCTACCTACATACGGAATAGGTATATACTACGCACATAGATCCCTCATATATATGTATATATATATATATATATATCATAGCATCGTATATAGTGACGATTGCACCGCGATTTGTACGCGTTGCGTTCTTCACCCTTACGTAATACATACATATGTATAGGTCTTCCCAGTATCCCGGTATATCCCGTATCCCGTATCACTCCTGCCGCAATTTGCACTCCCAGGGTCGTTCAATCACGAGGAGCACTTGGCTCGATTACATCCGTGAACCGCGTCGTTATTACCTGTCATGCGCCGGGTCCGGGTGTCCGTGTCGGTGAATAACTTGAACATTTTCATGGAAAAAAAAAAAAAAAAAAAAAAAAAAAAAAAAAAAAAAAAAAAAAAAAAGAAAGAATATACTAATAAGAGTGTCGAGGGTAGAAACCGAGGTAGAGCTGTATAGCGAAGGGTAGGTGGGGGTTGAATTTAAAGCACGTGGTTGAGCATTATAATTGAGTTTTGTTTCACCTTTGTTTTTTATCTCCGCAACTTTATGTATCTCGATCCCCCACCCTCTACGTTCTTCCCGAGTTTTTTTTTTTTTTCCCGCGCAAAAGGTGATGCCCTTAGGGGTAGCTATAGGTATATACATATTATCTGTATACATATACCGTAGTAAGAGCGCGCAGAGCCTTGGATCCTATATAACGGCGCAAGGATTTCCACCTTAATTTGAATCAACTCTCAGAGCTACGTAAGGACCTCGGAAGAGAGATGTATTTATTAAATGAAACAAAACAAGACCTGATGATCATGGACTAAATTCCATTAAATTGCATTACGAGGGGGTAAAGGTAGGTAGGTGTAGGTGTAGGTAGGTAGGTACTACAGCTCAGGTAGATAGGTACTTAAACGTTCAAAATTTTATTACTTTTCTCCCCGTATTAGGCAACAGACAATATACTATATAGGACTACGTTAATAATTTATTCAAAGAGAGGAGAGAAAGAAAAAAAATTTTTATCCTTATCATTATTATTATTATTATTATTATTATTATTATTGTTATCATCATTACAGCTAAGATTCTCTTTCTTAATTCGTTACGACAGACGGCGTGAACGACAAATGAATTAGTCGAATCGTTGCCTTTGGTCCTCATCTCTCTTTCATTTTCATTTTCATTTACATTTTCGTTTATCTCCTTTTTTTTCGGCTCAGTTGTCAAGTTTATGGAGAGGAAAGAGAAAACAGTGAGATGAAGAGATATTTCTTGACTTATTTTTTTTTTTTTTTTGTCTTTTTGTTTCCACTTATTTTCTCTCTCTAGTATATATATATATATATATATATATATATATACATTTCGCTCTTTTCTTTTCCATGTGGCCAAGAGTCGTTTATTTGTGAATTCCAATTTTTTTTTTTTCAATTAAAAAAAAAAAAAATTTCCTTGGTTCTCGTCTTCTCGATCCTTTACACTTACTTCATTCCCCCAAAATCACGTGGCGTGATATTTTTTTTTCCTTGGCTCAAGGTATATGTTGCCGAAAATATATGCCTATATATTAGATCGGTTCAAAAAAATCGACTATTCTTTTTTTTTTAATTTTCGCATTGAAATACTTTCGGAGGGGGGGGGGGGGGGGGGGGGGGTGGTGGGGGGGGGAGAATGATGCCTATTAAAAGCGGAGCTCTTAATATTAAGACTTAGAGGTCGCTCATCGCGGATTTCTATTTTCCATTTAAATAGCAATAGGAATTTTATTTGTTCTTCTTCAGAATTTCGTAGCTCACAAACCAATGAACAAATCCAAATGTCTCTTACATATTTTGATAGGGGATTGAACACTCTAAAAAATGTATCTGTCATTGTGGAAAAAAAAAATCACAAAAAAAAATTAGTCGACTCAACTATAAATTGAACTTTAAGCTTGAATAACTTTGGAAGGAGTCTATTTATCAAAAATAATAAGAGAAGCTTTTTGTAGAGTGTTCAATTTCCTATGAAAATATGTTTGAGTCATTTGGATTTGTTCATTGGTTTGTGAGCTACAAAATTATATAATAAAAAAAAAAAAAAAAAATTCCT